>OW386287.2:174079388-175384478 GCA_936432065.2 Rutpela maculata
GGTACCTATTTTTTTAATATTGGGTGCTGTATATGACGTTCCATCCCCTGAATAGGGTGTGAATAGGGGTGGTTTTTACCCTTTTGTTATCTCTATTGAATCGATACCTAATAGTTATCATAAAATAAATATAATATTCTAGGAGCTAGGTCGAAAAGTGAAAAATTTATCAAACCACTAGTCGAAGTGGTTTGATGATAGTATTCGTCCAAACATGCAAACTTGTCTCTTGTGAATAAGGGCCTTAAGTGCCGGCAATTTCTATTGCGGGCCTGTGAAAAATTTAACGTATTTCATCGTAATCAAACCACTAGTTCTTCGGTTTGACTGTAGTTGTAGGTGAAAGGATTGCATTGATACAGTCGGCGAGAGTTTTCTCATTGAGCGTTGCGGTGCGCGCACTCAGAAAAAAAAATCCGAATCGCATTGTAATCAAACCGGCCAAAGCAGTGGCGGACTGACAATGGTGGCGTGGTGGCAAACGCCACAACGCCCCCGGTCCAAATCGGTCCAAAACGCCCCCCTCGATCTCAAAAAGTGCTCTTACATGTGCCCCCGCCATCCCTCAGTAGAAATCGCCACAACCATCAACAAGTGTCAGTCCGCCACTGGGCCAAAGTTTGTGGTAAATGTCTTCAATTATCCAAAAAATGAGAGAAATACAATTGGCGGGAATTTTGAAAGAGGGAAGGAAGAGTTATTGGGGCAATTATGAGCATAAAATCCAGGTTTACACTCTAAATGTCGTCAAACAAGGAATTCAAGCTAAAAACTATCGCCTAAATTTTTACATACTCCAAACACCCTATAACACATTATATTATCATCGTAGAGAATTTTTATTAAAATCAACCCCCCAATACTACCCCATTGGGGGTGAATCGTAGTAACGTTAACTATATTGCCGTCTATTGAAATTTCGAGCATTTTTTTGAGCAGAAATCTCTAGTGTCATTTTATTCTTGATTATTCAACGGTACTCACCCTCAAAAAACGCTGAAACCACCCCTACAAGGGGTGAAAACGAGAATCTTCACTGCAAACTAATTGATTTTAATCAAAATAACATTCGTCCTGTAGATTAATTTAAGATTACATGTTTTTGAAGACACGGGGGTGGAGGGGTGAGAGGTAAATTTGCCCCTTAAATTTTAATAAAAGTTAATTTCGGCTGAAACCGAAAAATTTTTTCTACAGCGATGGGAACGAATATGTACAAATAAGGATTTTGACTCCCTCGAAACTACTCTTTTCATCCCCATTTTACATATTCCGATTTCTTTTTCATAAAATCGTCAATATCTCATAAAATATGCGTTTTGAAGTAAAACATCAAATAGGTAAAAAGAAAAATCGAGAAAATTCCTATCGAAATTTTCTAGTCCTATACTCATATTTTCCAACGGTACGCTCAGGAAAACGTATTAACTAATTTTTCCACGTATAAGAATTTATGTTAACAAATTGTAATGACACGGTTTGTATCTAAATATTCGAACTACCAGTTTTCTTATCGAAGTCGGTTTTCTTATGTATTTATGTTTTCTTAAGTAAGTACCATTGAATAATCAAGAATAAAACTAGAGATTTCTGCTCAAAAAAAAATGCTCGAAATTGCAATAGACGGCAATATAGTTAACGTTACTACGATTCACCCCCAATGAGGTAGTTTTCTCGCCGATGATAACATAATGTTCTATAGGGTAAAAATTTAGGCGATAGTTTTTAGCTTGAATTCCTTGTTTGACGACATTTACAGTGTAAACCTGGATTTTAGGCTGATAATTGACGATTTGCACGAAAGAAAGTTCAGTAAAAAGTGTCATGGCGCACAGTATAATGGTACTCACTGTAATTCACTGTCATAACATCGTTTTCATTATCTTTAATGTTAAACCTACTTCCATTGAATATAAATAGTCTTTATTAGGTTGTTTCGTAGTCTACAATATTTAAAAAATGTCGAATTATGCAATTTGTCAAACACTGTTTCCAACTCTCAGTTTACTAGAAGAGTTGGCAGCAGTGATTGACAAATTGCATAATTTGACATTTTTTTAAATATTGTAGACTACGAAACAACCTAATAAAGATGATTTATATTCAGTGGAAGTAGGTTTAACATGAGAGATAATGAAAACAATGTTATGATTATTATATTATAGGTATTTAATTGTTGCAAAGTTTGGAAATTAGACGAGTTGGTCAACATGTGCAGTGAATTACAGTGATACCATTATACTGTGCGCCATGACACTTTTTACCAAACTTTCTTTCATGCAAATCGTCAATTGGCCCAATAACTCTTCCATCTCTCTTTCAAAATTCCCGCGAATTGTATTTCTTTCATTTTTTGGACAATTGAAAACATTTACCACAAACTTTGGCCGGTTTGATTACAATCCGACTCGGGTTTTTTTTTCTGAGTGCGCGCACCGCAACGCTCAATGAGAAAACTCTCGCCGACTATATCAACGCAATCCTTTCACCTACAACTACAGTCAAAACCATTGTTGCCAATTGCCGGAGAATTCTCCGCTTTTCGGAGAATTTGACTGCCTGCGGAAAATCTGGCGGAGAATGCCTTTTTGACGGAGAATGGGCGGAGAATATAGGGTGACAGAATTTATAATTATTTCTTTATTAAAACAAATAACAAAATAATGTAGCTCTCTGTTTTCCTGCAGTTTAGTAGTTTATGTAAATGATAACAGATGGCGATATGTGCGTATTCAGTTTCATTAAGGGTCAACAGAGGCCAGTTGTCTACCAATGATCTCAAGTAGTGATGGGTAAAAGCAGTTATTTTTTAATAACAGTTTAAACTACTACTGCTATTTTAAAATAACAATTTAAAAATAACAGATCGCTGAGAAGTACTGGCATGCGCATACCGCGGCGCGCAGTTTGCAAGTGTTATTTCAGAGACGTTATTTTATACATCATGCTACTACCGCTGCTGCTTATCTGTTATTTTCTCACCTGTTATTTTCGAACAGAAATAACAGTCTGTTAATGCTATTTACAACTAACAGTTATAAAATAACAGGTTGTCAAATAACAACTCATCTCTAATCTCAAGTAGTGAGCTCGATACTATATTCGGGGTTTACGAAAATTTACTCTGTGTGTCCAGATCACTCAAGATTGGTAGACTATGAGGTTCCTTAATATACAGCTTTTAAGCGAAGAAGTCAGTGCGGGGGTGAAAGGTCAGACTATCTTTGTTCTTCGTAGCGGCGCAGTTATCTCACTCTAGAAGAACCGTCCGTACTGGCCCGAAATATGGTCTGACGTTACTATGATCTGTAGTGTTACATTCTACAACTTATCGTCTTTACCAGCATGCAGAACAGTGACTCAAAATGCGAGGATAATTACCACTGACCTCAAAAGCGGGTTATTGCGAGCCCGTTCCAGTTACGAGTTCTTGGCTTAATTAACATTACACAAATTCTTACAATATTTTGAATAAGGCTCTGCATCTGGTGTGATCTCACACCAGCTGTTCATTGGCTAATGCCATTTTTTGGTGGGGATTGTCAGTTATTAGGCCACCTTAAAGTATACCAACCTTGCAGATCACTATCTCTGTCTTTGTTATTGTTGTAGTTTTAGAAAAAGAGAATAATATTTGCAGTTCGCTCAGAGTGATTATCGTAAACCCCGATTGAGTGAGGACCGATAGGCTGCTGGAGCTGGAAGAAGCTTCAGAGAGAGAAAGCCAGAGTGCCTCCGCAAATCTAGCTTATCTCTAAAGTTTCTTTGAAAGGGAACAGATTACTATTGTTCATACTCATTCCAGTACGTATATAGAGATTATAGAGTTCACTAATCTCAAGCGCGCTCCAAACCTAGTTGTGGTGATTCATCACAACCAGGTTTTATTAATTCATTACTGATGAATTAAAATATCAATTTGTGCAAATTAATAATGGACTAATGGATTAGATATTGAGAAGCAAATAAAGATCAATATATTTTTTGTTGTATAGAAGATGTTGATATTTTATTTTTGGCGGAGAATTTCTTCGATTTGCGGAGAATTTTAAGGCAGTAGGCGGAGAATTTTAGAAAGCTCTGTTGGCAACACTGGTCAAAACGAAGAACCTAGTAGTTTGATTACGATGAAATACGTTTAATTTTTCACAGGCCCGCAATATAAATTGCCGGCCCATAAGGCCCATATTCACAAGAGACAAGTTTGCTTGTTTGGGCGAATACTATCATCAAATCACTTCGGTTAGTGGTTTGATACATTTTTCACTTTTCGACACTAGCTCCTAGAATATAATTTTCACATTCAGTATGAGCTGTTATTCAAAGCAGTATTATTGGGGGTTGCTTTTATGTTTTTAGAGGTGAAATAGAATTTTCCTCAGCCTTTTGATACCACGAAGACGTATTTTTATTAATTTTGAGCCTTTTCCAACCGTTTTCTCTGGGTCTTATGCGTTCCGCGATGGGGGCCAAAAATCAGCTATTTTTAACATTGTCCTTTCAAGTCAATATTTTAAACGGTTCCAGAGTAATCGTGCGCATAAAAAAAGTTCCAGACACCGACAGACAAAATTTTTTTGTTGCTCAAACTTAAAATCTCGACGTTTCATGACGTTCTAAGCATATTTGAACACTAAAAATTTTTTGTTGCTACTATACTTCCAATGGATGTGGAAGTAAAATTTCGCGAAAATTCCAAGCCCAGCTAAACTGCAGAATTACCGTGTCCTCTAATTTTTATTTGTTCAAATAATTTTTCTTAGGAAAATATTATTATAAAGTGTTTGCTTTTTAGGTTAATTATAAATAATGTTCATTTTTACAGGTATGCCAAACAAGAAACTTACCAACAACAATAAATAAATATATCCAAGTGACGATTTTATTAGATGAATATAAAACTTTCTACAAAGCCGACTACACGTTAGAACAAACACCGCGGATAACCAAAATCACTCATGCATCAAGTATATTTTTAAACTGCACTTCACTGTAAAGGCCGCTGTTAAATTGATTTGGATTTTAAATTTGCATAAATGAATAACGCAGACGCTACGTGTTCGTCATAATATTATTACGATAAGAGGTTGTTTTTCTTTACTTAGGAGATACGCAGTCAACAAGCCACACGAAGGAACTGATAATTTGGAAAAATCTACGCCTATATTATATGTATTAAATTAGAGCGGTGAGTAATTGCAAGAATTGTCTTGTATATATTTAAAAGTTCTGAAACTTCTGACGAGTAGTTATAAAAATAATAATTATTATAAGCTGTATATTTTATGCGGTTTCCTTAGACCTGATATGATTTGATAGAATTCCATGAACATCACAATATAAATCATATAATGTATATGGTAAATTAATTAAAAATGTAAACAATAACATCATCTGTTAAGGATAAGAATTTGCAGAGTGAGAGGGAAATATGCGTTTATTTTCGGTTTGTTATAAATATTTAAAAAACTACAAATAGTATAATCTTTGAAATAGTTTCAGGTACTTCCCATTACTCTAAGGAATAGAACCATATACAGTTTTTTCGTATATAGTTAAATTCCATGCTTTAATAATGAAATTAAAAACTATTTTCATTGACAAACTACCAATTTCAAGTACAATAGAAATTTACAATAAAAATATATATTATATTTGTATTCGTTAGAACAATAGCAAGTACCTAAAACAGTTTTACAGATTATACTATGTTTGGTTTTTGAGTATTTATGATAAACCGAAAATAAACGCATATTTCCCTCTCACAGCAAAATCTATCCTTCAGAGTTCTATTTTCGGGAGGAGCGCGAATAGAGATTAGCGAGTGTAGAGATTATAGTCCACGAAACGACAACAGAAATGTACCTCATTCGATTTTTTGCTGACATTTGACAGCATTTTTCTACGTAGTTGTTTTACTCCATTCACCCTTATATTCTAGGAGCTAGTGTCAAAAAGTGAAAAATTTATCAAACCACCAACCGAAGTGGTTTGATGATAGTATTCGTCCAAACAAGCAAACTTGTCTCTTGTGAATATGGGCCTTAAGGGCCGGCAATTTATATTGCGGGCCTGTGAAAAATTGAACGTATTTCATCGTAATCAAACCACTAGATTCTTCGGTTTGACTGTCGTTGTAGGTGAAAGGATTGCATTGATACAGAGCGCGAGAGTTTTCTCATTGAGCGTTGCGATGCGGCACTCAGAAAAATAAACCCGAATCGCACTGTAATCAAACTGGCCAAAGTTTGTGGCAAATGTTTTCAATTGTTCAAAAAATGAAAGAAATACAATTGGCGGGAATTTTGAAAGAGGGGAGGAAGAGTTATTGGGGCAATTGTAACGGTTGAAATTTGACTTGTCCTGTCATCCCGTGGGCTATGTCCCTTTTCAATTTAAAGCTTTAATTTCAAGGACCTGAAATGGAAACAAACAGGCTAGGTTATGACAAGTTCAAATTAATAAACAGTGAGTTTCAAAATAAATTTAGACAAGGGTTCTTAAAATGTTTCTGGCTTTACCTTCAGCTTATTTGAGGTAATTTAAACAAGTATATAATTTAAATAACTTTAGTGTTAAATTGCACTTTGTTTTGATATTGATTTGACATTTTAAAACAGGGATTTTTAAAATCTAAAGTAGCATGTTATAAGTTTTTTTGAACAAAAAACCTGAGAGGCAAAAAAAAGGTAACCATTTTGAAATCTAGAATTTCCTGGCATTTCTCTCCTGATTTGTGAAGTGTTAGGACCTCATAAGAACTAGGGTGAGTTGGTTGCTACCTATTTTAATTTTCCTGTTAGCTACTTACTGGAGAAATATTTAATTCCATGTCCTTTTCTACTCTCGAATTTAATTATTTCACTCATCTATAATTTTATGTCATTCAAATCAAGGCTAAAACAATTTTAAAAGCCTCCCTGGTAAAGTCATTCTGGCATTGAGAGCCTGAGCCATCTAAGGATCCCGCTAGGCATTGTTTCATCCACTGCGTGGAAACATTTTAAGAACATATTAATATTGTGAGACGCCTCCACATGGAAAGTTACCTGGTCCAGTAGAACTGTTCATAACCTGCCGTTGTTTCTGGGTCATGTCTAGCAGCTCCACCAAGAAGCGCAACCGAATAAAGTGCAAGTAGAAGGATTAACTCGCTCGGCGAGACGACTGTAAGTCCATCTTTTTTATTATATCCGTCTCAGCCCAAGGGGCCTACCTAAGTTAACACAACAGTGAGAAGTACCAGCCCGCAGCGAAAACCTGTCAACTCGTTAAAAGTCTCTTATTTTCTGTCGGTGACTTATTTTTGTAAGATCTTGTAAACTCACTAAACAGCTGTTATTTGGGTATTAAATTTTTGTAGAAGACCTAAAACAAGACATAGTCTAGCTCTTATCAATGTTTAAGAATTGCACATCTATTTGACGTGCACCTTTGCATTTTTTTAAACTTTGGGTAGTCACACACATTTAGCTTGTGCATTATTTCCTGTTCTATTATTTTATTATTATAACCTACCTGTTGTTCAAGTGGGCAATCGCCAAAATAGCATATAGCATTTCCAGATGAGTTAAATTTATCATTTACCATTAATAATTTCAAATTTCAACTATTTTCATCGAGTTGTCAAATTTCTTAAAAGTAAGGTTGCTGTCAAACAGTAAATTTCTAATAATAGGGGCGCGTTCCGTATCTAATGTACGAAGACATTTAAATTTTCTTGGTAGGGCTGATTTCGCGATCACTTTATTATCGTTCATTATTTATATTTACCTTTATATGTTAATACTGCTCAGAATTTACTTAGTCATTGTTTGTCATTTATGGTGTACCACGTACATATATTTATTATTAAATTATTATTATGATTATTCCTAGTGTTTAAAATTATTTTGCTTGTTTTGTCACTCCCCTTCCTCGTCGATCCCTAGCGATCGGCTGGCGCCCGCAAAAAGAAAAAATAGCTCGTGCATTTTTGGTAACCAACAAAAAAGAACCAACGAATAAGTACATCGCCAAAGCAAAATCTTCTTGAGCGGACCCACCCCCGGCTACGACTGTAAGAGCTGTCGCGCGTGGTTGCTATTTAAAATGTCTAATCTGAAAGTAAGCGCCACACAATTATGAGCGTAAAATTGAGGTTTACACTGTGTCATCAAACAAGGAATTCAAGCTAAAAACTATCGCCTAAATGTTTACATACGCCAAACACCCTATAAAACATTATATTATCATCGGCGAGAATTTTTATTAAAATCAACCCCCCCCAAAACTACCCCATTGAGTGTGAATCGTAGTAACTTTAACTATATTGCCGTCTATTACAATTTCGAGCATTTTTTGAGCAGAAATTTCTAGTGTCATTTTATTCTTGATTATTCAACGGTACTTACCCTCAAAAAGCGCTGAAACCACCTTGATAAAATAACTACCAACTTTAGTCATGAAAAACGAAAAATTCTATTCCATAATTTAAGGGGCGAAATTATATTTCGCCAGTAACTGGCAAAACAAAAATATTATATATAAGGGTGTCCCGAATTGCATAGGCTAAACTTCACTAAGCAATACAACTTTTCAAAATAAGAAAAAAAGTTCCTATAAACATGGGTCGGGAAGTGCTTAGTTTCCGAGATACAGGGTGTTCCAAGTAATTCTCCTGAAAATGTTTTTTTATGAATATTTTCCAAACGTCTAAAGATAAACAAATGATAATTTACACAGGAATTTAACTTTTTATGCTTTTTAAGACAAAATGACAACTATGTACGAAAATCATTTCGGAGCGGTTGAAACTGGGGGGGGGGCTAGGTATAATTTAGCTCCAACTTTAATGCAGAGGTTATTCTAAGGATTTTTTTCCACTGCACATAAAGGAAGTAAATCACTGTAGGTATTACATTGACACATTTACATAACATATTTATTAAATTATTTTATTAAAACCGTAAAGGCCAAACAACAAACATGGTACAAAGGTATTTTTGCTGAGGCCGATGCTAATGATGAGGATGAGGATAAGGCAAGTGGAGAGTTTGGAGATAATGCCGAGGGAAAAGCTAGCACAAAGAAATTTTGGTGTAGATATTACCTACACGTAGGTATATGTGCTACTGTATCATCATCTGTACCACATAGTAACCTATATATTATTTTTAGTTTGTTTTGTTTCTGTTGGTTCTGTGTTCTGTCTAGTAACCTATATTTTAAGCTTAAGTTTGTTCTGTTTTTATGTTTTTTATTCGTATTAGTCTAGGTGCCCACGTACATAAATGCAATTTATACATATCCTCGTATAACTTCGTGTACGGCATAATCACTTTTTTCCTCTGCGAAAAGTTTCGTAAACGCGACATTCCTCCTCGGCAAGAAAAAGAAGATTTCCACGCGTCGGACTGGAAAATCGGCAAATATATTTTATCCGACAATTCGAAAATTGGATTCTACATATTTTTGTTAAGCAATCTTGAAAAAATCAGCTGGTTATCAATAAATGTTTTAAGTGTTTATGTTATGTTTAGGGTGGTAGACACCCTTAACGTTCCAAAACTTTGTCGGACAGTTTGTAGAAATATATAGAATATACATACACGTCGAAATCGTCTTTTTCATGCCGAGGAGGAACGCCGCATTTACGAAAATTTTCACAGAGGAAAAGTGATTATGCCGTACAAGAAGTTATACGAGGATATATGTATAAATTGCATTTATGTACGCGGGCACCTAGACTATATTGTTTGTAATAAATAAAAAAAAATAACTACACAGATTTTAATTTCCCACTGCACAAATTACTTTTCCTACTGCGCATTTTGTGTCCAACTGCACGTTAGAATAACCCCTGCTTTAATGTGTGACACTTTTACATTAATTTATGAGCAGAACTTAAAAATTTGAAGTTTTCTACACAAAAAAAGTCTCTTGTGTTTTTTCTCTAAAATTATCAGTTTTTGAGTAAATCTTATCTGAACTTTATTCGGGAATAGTTTTTTATGAATATTTTAGCAGAACAGAAAAAACAATGACAGTAAAACAAAATTTTATTACATTATTTTTTATTAGACAATGAATTAGATTAAAGTAAGGTAAATTACAAATTACTAGAGTTGTTCAAAGTGCATTCCGCCAGCATCAACACATTTCTGACATCTGCGCCGTACAGAGTGTAGCTTTACGAATGAAATCAGGATTAGCCCCCAAATTTTCACATTCTTCGAGAATTCTTTCTATTAACTCTTCTCTTGTGTTTACAGGGTTTGCGTAGACTTTGTCCTTTAAATAGCCCCAGACAAAAAAATCAACTGGAGTTAAATCCGGTGAACTGGGTGGCCAGGCTCTTGCACCTAATCGACCGATCCACCGTTCAGGATAATTATTGTTTACCCCCAAAGGGTTCTCAAAAACAAAATGTGCAGGAGCTCCGTCCATTTGAAACCAGCATTCATTTCTTAAATTAACAGGAATATCCTCGAGATATTGAAAAAAATGGTTATTTAAAAAATCATTAAATAATGATCCATTTAAACGGGGAGGAAGGATGTAGGGCCCACAAAAAGTCCCGTTTATAACACCACACCATACATTAACGCTAAACTCCTGTTGAAATGTCCTAGGGCGAATTATATGAGGATTCCGATGAGCCCAGATTCTTAAACTATTAAAATTAACCGATCCAATACGGCTAAAGGTAGTTTCATCAGTCCAAATAATTTTACTTCCGAAATCGGTTCGATCTTGTTCCATGGCATTTATAAACCAATTACAAAAACTGATACGCCTTTCGGGATCACCTGGTTGAAGTCTTTGGACTGGCTGCATTCGAAAAGCTTTTCTGTGGTCTTTTTTCAGAATCCGAAAAACTTTGTTTTTGGAAACATGCACAGCTTGCGCACGTAGCTGTTGGACCGCTCTTCTGATACTTAATTTATTATTATAGTTAAATTTGGCCAAAATTATGTTTTTAAATCGCCCATTTCGCTGTTCTTCATTTCTTGGACCTCTTTTAAGTCCAACATTTCTAAATTCTAGATGGGTTCGAATAAAAACATCTTTAGATGGTTTCCTTCTCTTAGGAAATCTTCTGCGATATTCGCGTACCGCGGCATTTGCGTTTCCATTACAATATCCATAAATAAAATGAATATCCGCGTACTCCACATTACTAAACATGACCATTTTTTAGAACACTTTTTTCAAAAGGAAATAATAAAACTACAGAACAATGAACTACAGAAAACACAAAAAACAACAATGTCATTATTGTCATTCTGGCATTGCATGCTAGATTATTTTCATTTGTTACAAACATTACAATCATGGCACACTCCTGTATACCAGGAATGCTGGTAATAATGGTCACTAATTAATAAAGTTCAGAGAAGATTTAATCAAAAACTGATAATTTTAGAGAAAAAACACAAGAGACTTTTTTTGTGTAGAAAACTTCAAATTTTTAAGTTCTGCTCATAAATTAATGTAAAAGTGTCACACAATAAAGTTGGGGCTAAATTATACCTAGCCCCCCCCAGTTTCACCCGAATGATTTTCGTACATAGTTGTCATTTTGTCTTAAAAAGCATAAAAAGTTAAATTCCTGTGTAAATTATCATTTATTTATCTTTAGACGTTTCGAAAATATTCATAAAAAGACATTTTCAGGAAAATTATTTGAACACCCTGTATCTCGGAAACTAAGCACTTCCCGACCCATGTTTATAGGAACTTTTTTTCTTATTTTGAAAAGTTGTATTGATTAGTGAAGTTTGGCCTATGTAATTTGGGACACCCTGTATATTTTTATTGTTACATTATAGTGGAGTTGCTAAGCATAACAATCGTTCACTTTGTGATAGTAACATGAAATTTGGCAAGAGGTAAAGTTTTTCTTGGTGAACAAAATGTGATATAGAGCCAAGCGGAAAAATTTTTTTCGACGGCCATCTTGAAAAAAATAAGTTCGCGGACAATTTTTTGGGATTATCTTGAAAACCGTGTACTTATGACAAAAAAAAACTCCTAAGTAAAATTGAAGAACACAAAATTCACTAAAAAATAACATTTATACTTTATGTCATAGACCAAACGGTTTTCCTACAATTAGGCCAAATGATCAGCGGTACGATTGTCAAGCATTATTTAATATGATGTCGCGCAGATCGTTTAGTACGTTACCGACAGTATTATTGTTATGAGTAATATCATACATAAGAATAATACATTACACTCAAAGAAAATGATAGGTAAATTCAACCAAAAAGAGCATATGAAATCGCGCCTATCTAGTTTCATAGTTAAATCAATCAGTAAAGAATAGTCATACAACTTTATTTGTTTTCGTAAACAAATAGTAGTTTAATAATCATATCTTCTTGTAACAAATTAAATAGTACAATGACATTTTTTTATGTTCACTAACCATTTTCAATTTGGTCTACAATTAAATAGTACAACGACTTTGTTTTTTGTTCACCAACTAATTTTTAGGTTGATCTACACTCTATTGTATGATGAAGTTTTTTTTGGTTAGCCAAAATCTCAGTATTGAGACATCAGACCACCCAAACCAAAGATTAGAGATCGTTTATAAGATCTATCCAAATATATCGATGATCCCTGAGAGAATTTGAACACTGCAATCATGTTATTAATTTTCTATAAATTCATAAGAGTGCAAGATAATGCATGATGGATTATTGTTAGTGATTTGTATGTGGCGTCATCTGGGAATAATTTCTGTAATAGTCTACGTGGTAAGCAAGCAAATTTTATGGTAATTCTTTTAGAACTTCTAGAAGACGACAATAATATTGGTTTGTCTACCAAGTACAATAGTACAGCGAACTAATACTGGGTTAGAATTACAATTCGATAATAGTTAAAAATAAAATATACTATTATCTAGTTTAATTTAACAGAATTCAACAAAATAATAGTCAGACGAACAAAATAATAGTCTTATTCATCTATTTTTTAAGTTAATGTTTGTTTTGTTGTACGACAACTTTTTATTAATTAAAATAACAATCACCTCTTGTTTAAAAATACCATCAATATAGTTTGGTTTAAGAAAATTAACGATATTGTTAGTTAACCATTTTTTTTTGTTGAATTTACCCATACTATTTCTTTGGGTGTATGTAATAATAATAATATTAATAATAATAATCATCCAGATCCTGATTCTTGGGGGTGGAGTTTACCACCTTCTTTGGACCACATTTCCAGAAGCTACTTCAGCTTGTCAGGAGCTAGTTTCTTGTAAATGTCGAGTAATTTGTAGTAAAAAATGTTCATGCGCTCGTGCAGAGTTTTAATATACGGTACTGGTACTGTGTTTATGTGATGGAGACTGCACCCAGTTTCAGGTTAGTATCACAATCTGAACGATTCTTAAGAAAATTCGAATTAAGCAACTCCACTATTAGTTTATGATATCGATAAATCTATCATTTCATGCCTATTGTTCAGTAAAAACAATAAATGTTCAGAAAAAATATTATAAATGTTCAGTAATAAATAAATAAATAAATGATAAACATTAAATATTAGTAAATGTTGAACAAAGCTATAGAACTTACTTACATGCCCGCCAAATAATACTGTAGATAACCAGAGTTGTGTAGAATGTATAAAATTATAAAAATAGACAACACATTGGAGAAAAAAAGAAAGTCAGATGCGATTTATTTGTATCATAAAGTAACAAAAATAATCCTTGGTTAGAGGTTGCTCCACGGGCGTTTACTATTTTTAAAAGCTTTTTTATTCACAATCATATAGAAATAATCAAATTGTCTTACATGTCAAAAGTTGGAAAGTATGACATTTCTACTTCATTCGACAATAGGCTAGTCCAACACGCTGTCACTTTGCTTTGTTTGTACTACAGCAGCCATCTTTTGTTGGTAATTTAGGGTTTTTCAGGCCTAAAGGGCACCATACACGTTCAGCAATAATGTCATTCCAGCAGATCATTACAGAAACATCATTACTAAAAATTTCGCCGTCATTCCCTGTCATTATTTTTCAAACCTTACATGTCCATTATTTAAGAAAAAAGCATATCTAGCTATAATTATTGAATAAAGTATGATTGAAAAGACGCGAAAATTCGGGTAATGAGATTACTGAACGTGTATGGTGCCCTTTAGGCCTGTCGAAAAACTTACCAACAAAAGATGGCTGCTGTAGTACAAACAAAGCAAAGTGACAGCGTGTTGGACAGGCCTATTAGGCAATCCAAACCACGTGACTTCCAACATGGCGCTGAGGGCAAACATCCGGCAATCCTTTATTTTCATTCGTTAAATGAGTTTTTTTTCGGTTGCCTTGGCTACGTTTCCGCGAGTTAATTAAAATAAACCCCATGTTTGCCCTCAGCGCCATATTGAAAAATAATTTTGACAGGTCGTTGGATTGCCTAATTGAACTGAAATGTAACATTTCAGGTTAGAAAGT
Source organism: Rutpela maculata (assembly GCA_936432065.2). Taxonomy (NCBI): domain Eukaryota; kingdom Metazoa; phylum Arthropoda; class Insecta; order Coleoptera; family Cerambycidae; genus Rutpela; species Rutpela maculata. The sequence goes on from OW386287.2 coordinate 174,093,846, forward strand.
GACATTTGCAGGTTGGAAAGTAGCCACTTTCTTACCAGTTTTCGGATTGGAAAGTGAGCATTTGCCAACTTGTGTACTTTACTTTTTTACTTTTTTCTGGCAATAAATTTTCTGTTTCTCGCTCGGCAACTTCCCTGAGTTTAGGAGGAGTACATCCCATTTCACTATCGGTATTATTAACCTGCATTTTCTATAAATAGAGGTAAGGGACAAACACAAACGACTTTGACATTTGTCGTCTGACATAAGAATTTTTTGTTCATTGCCTGCTTAATAAAAACATAAAATGCTATTTAAAAATTTAGTAACCGATTTTTTTGGCTTTTTGTTCTTTAAGGGAGATGACTGTGAATAAAATAGTATACTTACCTTGGTGGAAAATTTCATTGCTGCCTCGAGAATTAGTTGACCTCGCCGCTGGGCGCCGGTCAACTGTCTTATCTCTCGACAACAATGAAACACTTTCCACCTCGGTATTGTAATATACTATTATTATACTCTTCGCAACTACGCAAACGAAGAGTATATTGCATTTGATCGGCACATTTCTAAAACCGGAAGTATCGATCGTAGAGAAAAAATTTTCATATCATTGCGTTAGTGAACGAATTCTGAACTTTCAAAATGTCCGTCCGTCCGTCCGTCACGTTTCTTGTAAGCACGATAACTTAAGAAAGAAAAGTCCGATTGTATTGAAATTTGGAACGTAAGTTAGTGTTAGCTATGGGAAGAACCATATTGTTTTTGAACAAAATCGATCAGTAAATAAAAACGTTATTAATGATTTAAATTTGAGAATTTTTCTTTGATTTTTATGATTTTGCAAAAAATTTACATTTTTTACATTTTTTTACGTGTTAGGTAGTTCTTACGCTTTTGACTCGGAATCCAAGGGTCCCAGGTTCGAAACCCACATGGGGTATGATATAGTTTTTTTTTATTTTTACTTTATTTTACACTGAGTCTTTCACCAACTAAGTTCGTACTATACAATTAAAAATGTCTAAAACTAAGATTATTTACAAAAAACTGCGAAGAGTATCCTATAGAATGTGTAACAATTATATAAAAAGTTTAGTAAACCGGCGAAGAGTACGTTTTTAGCTTGTTTAACTTGCAAGGTTTGTAAGTTTGTTTGTTTGTTTGTTTAGGTCAAATCTTGCAAGCTGAATTTCGACTAGTTCTAATTAAGCTAGAGTTTTGAAATTTGGCACACTTGTATAAGTCTGGTGACAATGCAACATAGTATAGCCATTATCGGTCTAAATCCAATATGGCGGACGTCCCAAGATGGCGGATCGCCTTTCTCTTCACAACCCCCTGGGTATCAAACGAAGAGGTTTGATGAGTAAAATACGATAAACTATGTGACGTCATTCTAAATTAAATATGGCGGACGTCCCAAGATGGCGTATCGCCTTTTTCTTCACAACCCCCTTGATATAGGTATCAAATGAAAGGATTTGACGAGTAAAATACGATAAACCATCTGACGTAATTCTAAATTCAATGTGGCAGACGCCCCAACATGGCGGAGTATCTTTTTCTTCACAACCCCCTTGATATGGGTATCACATGAAAGGGTTTGACGAGTAAAATACGATAAACTATGTGACGTCATTCTAAATCCCATATGGTGGACGCCCTAGGATGGCAAATTATCTTTTTCTTCACGACTCCCTTGCCATGGGTATCATTCTCTCCGTGGATCGGGGGCATGGGTGTCCTCCGGTTTCGCAGGGCCCGTTGGGTGGCCCAGAAACTTCTGACCTGTGTGTCCAGTGACTCCAGGTGGCGCTGCCATCCTTCTTGTCTGTGTTCCTGGAGGGCAGCTTTGACTCTCCTGCTCAGGACGTTGTATTCCCTCCTGTCTTCTGGGAGTCTGGTTCTCATGGCCCGTCTCTTCGCACTCCGCCTATAGCTGCCTGGTATCCTCTGGGAGGTTTGCCATCGGCGCTGGTGCTCGTCTCCGTTTCGGTGGTGCTTTCCCTCAGTGCTGCCTGGATCTGGTTTTCAGGGAGGTGATGGCCCTCTCCTCGTCTGCCTCGGTTTCGAGTCTGGGAATTTTTGCAATGTCCCTCTGCAGTACTGCACGGAACAGTTTCCAGTCCGTCCTCCTTTTGATGAAAGTTGTCGTGTTCTCACCGACCTTTTCTCCTAGTTCTAGGAGAATTGGGTTGTGCTCGGTGGAACCATCCATCATGGCGGTGATTTCGGCTTCGAGGGCCACCTCCTTCAGCATCGCTATGTCCAGTACATCCGGCCTGTGTCTACCATTGTCATGAGTCGGTCCGTCCGGCCCAAGGACCAACAGGTTGCCATCGTGCTGTCCCAGGAATCGCAGTAGCTCCCGTTCTCGGGGGGTTTGTTGTTCCACTGTGCTATTCCGGGGACTTGGCGTTGAAATCGTCACCGTTTGGGTCCTCGGGGGTAGGACCGCCTCCAGGTCTGCGTCTCGCAGCATGACATTAGGTGGCTGGTAGCAGGAGACCACTCTGATGTCGCCATTTCGTGCCGTGGACACTACTACGGCAGTGGGCCTCCAGGTTCTCCATCTCCGGGAGCAGAATCGGATGGTGTGCGATGCTCATCTTAACTAGCAGGGCTACTCCTCTCATTGCTATTCTGCCTGCCAGTCTTTCTTGTACACGTGGTAGCCTGGGAAGCTGTGTGAACGCAACTCAGTTAAATTTATATGGGTGCCCGGACACAGTGGCGTCGAAAGGGCAACGAAGAAGCAGACCGTTTAGCGGGTGAAGGAGCAAAAACTCCTTTCCCTGGCCCCGAGCCAGCCTTCGGCCTGCCAAGAAGTCTAATACAATCAGAGCTGCAAGCGTGGGCTACGGCACAGTTTAATAACTATTGGGCTCGGGCCCTCGGAATGAAATAGTCGAGGCTCCATATAAACGGGCCCTCGACTGACTCCACCGTAAAGTGGCTGATTGGGCTCGATAGAGAACGATTGAGGCGGATGGTAGACCTGTTAACAGGACACTGTCCTCTGAACAAGCACCTGCATACAATGCAGTTGAAAGATGATCCTACTTGTAGGATGTGTGAGGATGAAACCATCACTCATATCCTATGCCACTGTGCACCAATAGAAGTGTCAAGGTATAGGTATCTCGGAAGGCAGTTTCTATAGCCGGAGGAACTACGGGACCTACCCTGGAAAGGGCTGCTCTCCTTCGTGGAGAGCACTGGTCTTTTCTAGGAGATCTTAAATGTCGCGAATGTACAATGGGCCGATAGGCCTGAGTACTGCGGATCTTCGGATCTGCTCGCGTTTCCTAATAATTGTACGTGATCAGCGAGTGAAACGGATCCTATTGGCGTTTGGATTTGGAGGAGCGTAATTCAAAATAATAACGTACCTCAATGACATGTACATTTGAAACACTATCGACAGTTCAATTCATCACTATCAACCTTTTACGATTAATTAATAGTAGGAGGTCTTCATGTTGAATAGTTCTCAATTTTGTTGAATACAATACAAGATATTTCTAATGAAGAGATTGTGAAATAAAATTTTCTAAAACAATAAAAAAAATATCACTTTGCTTAACGTCGACTTCTTATTTTCTAAGTTTTAGAACACCTTGTATAGTTTATGACAACTGTTCATGACTTCCCAAGATAAACCGAAGTTTCTATAAATAATGGCTTTTCTCACCAAATCAACAATAAGAAAGTTTATAAAAGTGCGGTGCCTCATTAGAACCGAGCATACACTGTATACCTATCTTAAATGATGAAACGGACCATGTGGATTTTTTTATTCGCTTTAATTAGGTAAGTGGAAAAAAGGAGAAATCTCCGGTGATCAAATAAATTGTTCCTTCCGTGGAAAAACAGTCGAGGCTGCCGACCTTTTTCTATTAACCCCGCAAGGGAAATCGATATTTACCTGTGTGCCTCTGACTGTTTCCTACATTCTGTCTTATCTCGGGGGTCGTTCTAATCAAAATATGACCCGGAGCGTAAGATAATAAGACGGGCATATATATTACCAAGAATATACTCACTTATTTACGTTATAGACAGAACAAATAGCGATAGCGGGAAAAATTAAAGCAAAATAAACATTTCCAGAAGGTCGATTAGAAATTTTTCTCATAAGGATTGCGTTAAAACTTATCTGTGTGAGAATTTGTAAAGTTGTATTATTACTAGGAAATAATTTTAGTGTATTATAGGTATTTGGATGAAGTAAAAAAATATCTTGATGTTTTTGGTTCTTGTACACACACCAAATCACAATTTTTTTTTCATCCGCTTTAATAATGGGGTCGGAGTGGGGGTGGTAATAGGTAATCGGTAATGGGGGTGGCTAATGCCAAAAAATTTCTTGTATATACCAAATACCAATTTTATGGACTCTTACCTGCTTTACATTGAGAAAATAATGTTTGCAGCCACAGAGACTATTCTTTGTACAAAAACTACAAGTCTGAGAAGGTGCCAACATTTTTTTTTTTTTGAAAAGCACCAGTTTTAGGACAAAAGTTCAATTTTTGGTGAAAAATCTGGAAAATGGTCAAGCAGAAAAGGTTGGCATATGCTTTTCCAGCAATGAGCATTGACAACGAAAATTTTCCGCCAGGTCACGTTCCAATTTTAGCCATATGATGTCGCCAGTGCTGCCAATTGCACGGAGAAAAAAATGTTGGCATATATCGAATGTTGATCGCCAAGATACCCTCTTCAACTAACACCAAGCCCCAAAGGGTTATACTCTGTTCCACAATTGAATATTTTCGGGGCCGGCTAGCGCCAAAACTGTCAGGGGGAGAAGTCTGACTCACATAAGATAAAATACTCAGAATGATATTTGCTAAAACATAACAGCAATATCCCAGGCACCATATATGTAGCTATCTCCTAGACTATAAGCCTATGCGAACAATAAAAATTTTCTAAAAATTTTTTGTCGTTACTACTGGATGTGGAAGTAATTCAGCCTATTAGCAGTTAATGTAATCCAACACTCGTTTTGATACTTAACAACTCGCCTATCAGTCCAGTCAGTATATACATTCGAGCTCACAAAAGGTCGGGAAGTTTTGAAATTTGTCAGGAATGTAGACTTTGATGTTCTGAATAAGCCCCTGTATTTGCGAACAAGACGTCGCAACGTCATCTTGAAAAAATGGCATCGAAAACAAGAAAAATGGCTACATCTCCGTAACGGTACATTTTATCGAAATGACACCTCCAATCAAAAACATTCTCCATAAAATTCTTTATAACTTCTTTATAAAATCGATAATTTCGGAGATACAGTTTTAGTCCAGTCAGTATATACATTCAAGCTTGAAAAGGTCGGGAAGTCTTGAAATTTGTCAAGGACATAGATCTTGTTGTTCTGAATAAGCTCCTGAAATGATAACGGTACACTTTATCGAAATGACATCCCATAAAATTATCTACATTTTAAGTCTAATTTGCGAGTGGTGGAGGATGAGAAACAATATAGTAAGTGCTATTTTACTCGTTTCCACTCCACCGATGAGGTAGAATAACCGGCACGTTTTTTTAATGTGGTATCCCCTGAAGGTCTAATTCACAATATAGTCTAATTCTCGGGCTAAGCATGCGAAGGACCGCGCGATTGCTGTGTTCAGTTGTTATTACTGTAGGAAAATTTTCATCAATTTCTGCATTTTATGCGGTTCCCTGCAGCAAATGAAAACCGTCCATAATATTTCCGATTTCGTTGTCGTCAGTATCTCGAGCCATTACGCCGGCTATGTTGCTCCATGAATCTCCATTGCAAAAATTACACAACACTTCAAAGCAGCTTTTCGGAAAGTGCATGCAGCACCACATCCCTTGCGACATTTGCAGGAAATACGTTTCAGGAGGTTGGCTAGAGCCGGTTCCTTCGTCGAAGTTACCGCGATCAGGCCAATTTTGGATGTTTTTCATCCCCAATCAAGTGCATTTTTCTCTACACCAAGACCAAGCCACTGTTGAATCTGATAGTAGGCTCGAAAAGAATGTTGCCGGCCTCGACTGTTGGTGGTAAAGAAGCGAGATGGAACGAGGTTTAATTTTGCCGTATAATGCGACAAAGAATGTTTCTCCTGGGGGAGCTATGATTTCGGGATCAGCATCACGATGCTATAAAACGCGCTAATAACGTCACCATGAGAAGGCGAGTTTAGGGTGTATTGAAGATTTTTACTTTACGTAAGCTGAATACGAACGATGTTGTATCACAACCGCTGAACGCATGCAGAAACAGAATGTCTACTACGGTTTAATCGTACTTCAAACTGTGCGAGGTGTATATTTTCCCAACGATTTTACCTTTTCCTGGTTGGCTAATATAAATGTTGGTTGGCTGATATAAATGATGTGATGACTCTGTCCTAGAGCTTTCAAAGTTTGGGACGATGTTGGTATACCTTAGATTAGAGATAGCACCAGAGAAAGAAATCGCACGGGGTCAAGTCTGGAGAGCGAGGGGGCCACCCGATGTCACCACGCAAGGAGATAAGATGCCCAGGAAACATTCTTTCCAGAATTCCAAGTGAACGACTAGATGTGTGGGATGCTGCATCAACTTGTTGGAGCCACACATTTTCGCGTCCATGTTCATTAAAAAGATCACCCAATCTTGGCCGGAGAAAGTTCTCGAGCAATGCACTACCGATCGGAGTTCACCGATACAGTTCTCTTCAAAAAAGTACGGGCCCCACACACCAAACTCAAAAAAGGCACACCACACTGTAACCTTAGGAGTGGAGTGGTCGTTCGTGAAGTTCCCGAGTGTTATTTGCAGCCCAACAACGAACATTTTGTTTGTTGACCTGAAAGGTGAAAATGTGCTTCGAAAAAAGCAAAACATTTCTGCGGGGAAGGTTCCGAAGTTCTTGACTCAAAGTTGCACGGGTTTCCCAATCTCTTTCATAAAGTTGTTGCACAATTACAATTTTGTAAGGGTGCATTTTGAGATGTCGGTGCAGAATGTTTTTTCCGAACACTTCGATCAGATAACTGTAGGGCAGTTGCGTGTTTCCGTGCAGAAAGTCGTGGAGATTGCTCAATAGAAGCTCTCACAGCGGCCACATTTTCCGGTCCTGTTGCGGTCCGAGGTCGACCAGTTGATTTCTTTTTCAATGCCGAACCTGTTTGTCTGAAGTTCGAGACTCAAAGGTGAATTGTTTTTTTATCGGGAACGGCATCGCATGGAGCAAGCGCGAAGCGGATGCGAAAGGCACGCTGCGACGTCGACATCGGTGAACCGCCGTTTTGAAGAAACTCCTCGACAACAAAAGCACGGTGCACTCCTGACCAAGCCACGATGTGACACCTGACTTTGACGCACTTGTCACTACTATACCCCCATCCAGTCCCTGGCTACGCCTTTCCTAAATCAGGGAGGTCATTCTGTGGCACTGAATCAGTATATAAACAATGGAGGGCGCCACTAAAGTGATGCCATTTTCAAAACGTTGATCTAAAACCACACTAATTGTACTTTTCAGAATATATATATATATATTTTATAAATCTTGCTTGGTTTGATTTTTATTAGCTTCCCAAATCGAAGAGATCATTCTGGTGCACCCTGTATGTGTAAAATGCTAAAAAATATGCACAGATCGTTTGCCCTACAAAACTTATGAGCCATGTAATAACTATCGACATATTGCCTCTTATTCTTCATAAGAATAGACGTAAAACTTTATAGAACTTTTCCGTGTCATCCGTCTGCAATTTTAACAGCATAAAACAAGAAGTATTCATGTTAACTTCATAAATTATCAGAAAATTCACTTTACTTAAAAAACTGTGGGAAGTTACATAACTTTATAATTTTGCAGCTCAATCTGATTTAACATGAGTGAGTGAGATGATGAAATCGCATTACAAATTTTTAAAAAGGAAAAACTTTTACAATCACGTCAAAAACAAAAGACACTTTAGTTTTCTTGATGTACGAAGTCATCAATTATAATTTCCCGTGTTTTATATACTTTGTAACAGCAGACAAACTCGATCTCCAAGCTCGGACACAAGAAAGGCAGAAAAATCTAAACAAAAACTGTCATTAGCCAACATGTCCAATGTTTAAGTTAAGTCACAGCCTCTAAAAGAACGTTGTGGTTAAGTCTTTAAGGAGTATAATAAAACTTGAGATGTGGCATTTTCTTTGCGATTGTCGAAGACAAAGGTTTGAATTTTGTTCAAAAGTTTGTTGACAGTATGGCTAGTACATTCCCTTGTTTTGGGAAGGCGGATGTCCGTTAAGATAATAGTATTAAATATAAAATGGTCGGAAAGTTTTCAATTGCTTCATGATCGAGATAATCATTTTTCTAGGTAGTTGACCTAGTTTTATTGGGCTTATTTGGCATTTTTTTTGTTACATTTTCTGAAAGATCTGTTAATTCTAGAGCGAAGTGCAAAAAAAAATTCTAGGGTTTCTATAGGCTTTAAAATTAATCCAGAACATCAACGCGTGGCGCTTTCGTGTTACAGCTGCGTGACATCAATCACTCCTATCGCATCGGGAGATAAAAAAGAATTCCCAAGCCGAAAGTGGGAACTTCATCCTTAAAAACCACCCCCAATGCACCCCGCCGTGGTTATTCGTGTCGAAATAGTTGGTCCCCGAGAAAATTTTATACTTATTGATAATATTTAAAAAAAAAATACTACACATGAGGTCCGACAGGCGCAATTGTTTTAAAACAATAAGCGATCAAACTAGGGGGTTGTCATAACAAACTTAGAAGAGCGATTCCTCATTTTTTCCTAAAATGCTTCCTAAGCGATCACTTCTACGGTGATCATGACACTCGATAATTTCTTAATTCTTACTCGTGAATGGTACGATGTTCGACAAAAACTGAAGGAGAGAAGTGTAAGTTATAGATCTTAATCAACAAAACAAAAGTCCGATCGATTGCAAATAACTTTTTTCTGTAAGATTCTACCACTCCAACCCGCCCTAACTCCGACGCCACTGGTTAGTTTTTCATGAAACTTTTCATGTACCTAGCTACTCTGAAAACACTGTTTTCTGAAATCAATCAAGAATAACTACTTTCTCGGTGCAATTTTGTCGGTACACTATTCTAGTATTTTAGTCCGTTGCTAAGCAACTATCAGAAAACCGGGAAAAGTCCGGGAAAATTACATATCTACGACTACATATGTATATATGTATATATAGGCCTTGTTCTTCTAATTATTATTATCCACTGTCGATCAATCCGTGAGAAGCGAAAATCCATACTTTACACATTTTTCGACTGCCTGTGACTCGGAAATGGCGTTTTTTTTTTTTAAATCCAGGTTACAGTTGAAAGTTTTTTCGGTACAACGAGAACTCCCTTTTCCCAAAGTTACAAAACTTTTCACCGAGATCCATTTTAACATGTGCTTGGTGAGTGTCCTTTTTGCTTTTTGCTTTATTTTTAAGTTGATTTTTTTTAATAGTCCTTTTTTTTAATGATTAGTAACAGGCTGAATTTTCGTGAGTACCTTCGTTTTGACGAGACGCCCAACTTTTCTCTCTGTGAAAATTCTCGGTAGTGGTAGCAAATTACTGCGCTTGGGTGTATATATGTCTATTGGGTGATCGTTCAAATTTTATTAGTAACAGTTAGTTTTTTAGTTAAATCTTGAGATAATTTGATAAAAAAACACGAAAAAACATTTGTCCTACAAAATCGATGGTTTGACCGAAGCGTCCTCCACCTTCAACATGTCCAAATAACGAGGTCACAAAAATGATTAGTAACCAGCTGATTTGTTTACTATTGCCTAATAAATATTGGTTAGTTTTTGATGAAACTTTTCATGTACCTAGCTACTCTGAAAACAATTTTTTCTGAAATCAATCAAGAATAACTACTTTCTCGGTGCAATTTTCTCGGTACACTGTTCTAGTATTTTAGTCCGTTGCTAAGCAACTATCAGAAAACCGGGAAAAGTCCGGGAAAATTACATATCTACGACTACATATGTATATATGTATATATAGGCCTTGTTCTTCTAATTATTATTATCCACTGTCGATCAATCCGTGAGAAGCGAAAATCCATACTTTACACATTTTTCGACTGCCTGTGACTCGGAAATGGTGTTTTCTTTTTAAATCCAGGTTACAGTTGACAGTTTTTTCGGTACAACGAGAACTCCCTTTTCCCAAAGTTACAAAACTTTTCACCGAGATCCATTTTAACATGTGCTTGGTGAGTGTCCTTTTTGCTTTTTGCTTTATTTTTAAGTTGATTTTTTTTAATAGTCCTTTTTTTTAATGATTAGTAACAGGCTGAATTTTCGTGAGTACCTTCGTTTTGACGAGACGCCCAACTTTTCTCTCTGTGAAAATTCTCGGTAGTGGTAGCAAATTACTGCGCTTGGGTGTATATATGTCTATTGGGTGATCGTTCAAATTTTATTAGTAACAGTTAGTTTTTTAGTTAAATCTTGAGATAATTTGATAAAAAAACAAGAAAAAACATTTGTCCTACAAAATCGATGGTTTGACCGAAGCGTCCTCACCTTCAACATGTCCAAATAACGAGGTCACAAAAATGATTAGTAACCAGCTGATTTTTTTACTATTGCTTAATAAATATTTGCAAAATTAAATGGCCACATTGTCCTACAAACTGAATGGTATGTTTTTCCAGTCCTACGCTCGGAAATTGTCAGTTCCACAGTAATACTTTCATCATTAGTAACTGTAGGACAAGGTTAGTGTATTCTCTGTCCAAATAAAATAGTGTCCTACAAAAAAATTGGTATGTATCGCTAGTCCGACAAAAATTATTTTAAATACCTAACGAATTATTTTATAATTACGGTTTTGGTAAATTAATATACTTGTATCACTTAAGCGGAATTCTGATATCTACCAAATTTACCACATACATTCAGATTATCAATTTGCATATTTATATTCGTTGCGAATATTTGAATTTTTCATGCACTTTTATATGTTTTATTAAATGTTCGACTACAAGACCGAAAAATTTTATTTATAATTTTAATGTAATATTATTTTTAATGTTTAAGTGTTTGTTTAATTCGAAAATAACATAATTTATATGAAAAGTTTCTGAAAAAAATTGGGGAAATTACTAAAAAATATATATATATAAAAAAATATTTTTTTTTTGAATAGCCAAAAACCAGAAAAACATTTGCCTCCTATAAATGCAAAGCCACCTATTTGTGGTACCAAAATATGCGGAAAAAATAAAAAAATCATATTAGGCATTTTTTAATCAGAAAATTTCGTTAATGAAACTTGTTCAGAATTATCCAAAAACCTCATGTCCAAAATTTAATCAAAATAAAAAAATTGAAAAATTAGAATTGTAATTTTAAAAATAATTACCTATTTAAAAAAAAACTGCAAATTGTTTGACAACTACCTGGCAGCTTGGGTTTAATTTCAAAACAAAATTGTCATAGTACAGTTTTCTAAACAAAAAACCCATTAAGACATTTTTTGACTTGGACATTACATTAATCAAAATTTCAATATCGTTTTATTTTGATTCAATTTTTCAATTCTGAACAAGTTTCATTAACAAAATTTTCCGATAAAGGAATGCCTAATATGATTTTTTTATTATTCCCGCATATTTTGGTACCGCAGGTGGCTTTGCATTTGTAAGAGGCGAATGTTTTTCTGATCATAATTAGATCCTAATTTGTTCTATATTTGAGTAAAATTTGATTCAAATCGGAAAAAAATAAAAAAGTTATAAGGGTGTCTTCATCTTAAGTAAGTCACACTGTATATTCAACCGTTTTAAAATGGTTGGAGAAAATTCGTAATGATCTGCTTTTTGTATGTTTTTTTACGTGTTTAAAAAAAATTATAATTTAAAAAATGACACGAGCTGGCCATTAACAAGCATTTTAGGATTTACGCACTTCTAGGTGTAATTTAATATTTTTTAACAGACTCTATAAATTATTAAAATATATTAAATTATTAAAATATTCGATTTCGGAGCACCTCTATTATTAATTTTGTACAACTAATTTTCATCAACTCAATTAAAATATTTAAAAAATAATATAAAACTTTATCTATGGAATGAAATTTCAAAATAAGTGTTTTTAATTTTGTATCAATATATACCATTTTTTTTGTAGGGCATTAGTAAAATTGTGTTCCACACATTATTCCCAGGAAAAAAAACGAAAATTAGATTGTTACTAATGAGAAAAGTGTTACCGTGGAACTGACAATTTTCGAGCGTAGGACTGGAAAAATATACCATTCAATTTGTAGGCCAATGTGGCCATTTAATTTTAAAAACATTTATTAAGCAATAGTAAAAAAATCAGATGGTTGCTAATCATTTTTGTGACCTCGTTATTTGGACATGTTGGGGGTGGGGGACGCTTCGGTCAAATCATCGATTTTGTAGGACAAACGTTTTTTCGTGTTTTTTTATCAAATTGTCTCAAGATTTAACTAAACTGACTAACTGTTACTAATAAAATTTGAACAATCGCCCAATCAACGTATATACACCCAAGCGCAGTTATTAGCTACCACTACCGAGAATTTTCGCAGAGAGAAAAGTTGGGCGTCTCGTTAAAATGAAGCTACTCACAAAAATTCAGCCTGTTACTAATCATTAAAAAAAAGGGCGCTGTATTGTGGACTACGTTTCTACATATTATCTACGGTTATACATACTGACAGTAAGTTAGAGCAGATTCCAGAGACGTGTTTTTTCTAAACACACCGTGTATATAAAAAAATTGTCCTGCAATCATTTGTAATCAACTAGCTTTAGGCATTCACGATTTTTGTTACTCATCCCGTTCATAATAAATATTAGTAAAAATTGCATAGTCGAAAAAATAGTTTAAAGCTATAATCGGTATATTAGTAGTAGTAAACTTTACTTTTTAATGTCAGGGTACAAATGAGAAGTAGAAAAAAATTTTCATACATACTAAAGAACCAAAGAACTAAAGAACCAAAGTAAATATAGTAAATAATATATAGTAAATATATAAATAATAAAGTATCATGTCAAATGAAAGTAAAAACGGCAAGATATTGCAGCTCGCCTATGAAATATCAGACATGTTTCCATCAGACAATTAAGTAGAGGGGGAATAACATCAGCTGGCTATCTTCCCCCTTTCGTCGCGTTGGTTCTTTCGCTTGAAAGACAGTACAGGGTCAAAATATAATGAATAATCCTGTACATTGGTCAAGAGAACGAACTTATTAAATTTTATTTGGCCCATTCCTTACCACTTAAACTACAATTTGGAAAAACTCTAATGCATGGGGGTTGGGGGAGTCTTCTAATCTCATTATGCCGCATATAACAATAAATTTGATAGTGGCTTGAATATACAATGTACAGGGTTATTCATTATATTTAAGCCATCCTTCATTATGGTTATTATTGGAGATAGAAAAAAAAGTTTCGGACGAAAGTTATAGGGCTGTAACTGAACCTCTTTATTAAGTTAATGGAAGCACAGTGGCGTGCAGAAATTGGGAGGTACAAGAAGCAATAAAAATTTTTTTAATGGAACGCGCCCTGTATATTGTTGAATTTTTGAATTGGCCTTTTTTTCTGATTTCAAAAATATGACTTATGACAGTCCTATCTTTAACCGTTTTCGAGTTATTGAACATTGAAATTATACGAACGGATATTACAATTGAAGAGTTAAATGGATAAAGGTGTTATGTCACAAAAACACGTTATTCAGTAATTTAACTCGAAAGTTTTTAGGCGAGAACTTTTTTGTTATAACGCATTTTGCGATGATATTGAAATTTGATGTACTTTTCAGAGACAAATAACTAAAGTTGTCAGTTGTCATTATTTTCGAAAATTTAAAAAAATTAATGTACATAACACCTTTATCCGTTCATAAGTTTCTCTGAAATGAATAAGGAATTAGTGAATAAAAGTGTTAAGAAATTAAACATATTTTATTATTATTAAAACATTGTACAATTTTTAGGTAGTCGGACAGTTCTACGGTTTTGAGCCACAGTTTGGTCATTTCCAAGTATGTTGTGATAATACGGCCTTACCATTCATTTATGAATGGTAATTGTTCCTTAAGATTGGCCAGTTTTCCTACACTTAGGCTGCCCTTGTTTTCATTAAACAAACACCGTTAGAGCAATACAGTCGGAATTTATCTTATGCATATTCCTTTTCTTTAAAATATCGACTTTGTAAAATGGAGTCATTTCATCTAGTGATGTAATAGTAGCACCCATAGGTGCCATTTTATACCGTCGTGAAAATAAACCTTTTCATTGGTCAAGTTTTTCCTCCTGTTGTACAAATTGAGTTTTGAGACAATTTCATCAATATCCTTGAAATGATTCTTCATATCTATGACAACGGCGTCTTTGGGAGTTCTTAAAATTTCTCGATACTGGTCCGGAACGTAGATGTTTTGATGTTTCCTTAAAATTTTCTCGACTCTGCCAAAGTCTGAATCTAAATATGAATGTCCCACCTCCGAAAATTTATGGTCGATAACTTTAAATTCTCTCTTTAAAATCAACAACTGGTAAAGTGTAATGATATTGAAGTTTTTATTTTGTCCACCACAGGAGTCCACCATATTATAATGTGATCGATCTTTTCTTGGAAATATTCATTGTAAATTTGTGAAAAGGTATGTAAGCAACTAGCAATTTCTAGGCTTTCACGGCTGGCCATATCTTCAGTCCATGTGAAAAAGAACGTTTTTTTTTCAGTATTCCTCAATGTATGTATGCAAAGGTTGTAAAATCACATTTGACGCAGGTAAAATGCTTTCGATGTACTTAATTTTGGCAGCGGCATGGTTTGCTGAAGATCTAAAATAAGAAAGCAAATCGTTCTATCTACTGTAACTTTTGCTCCGTCACGCTTTTGTTGTTCGAAAGCTAGTTTGTAATTTTCTCCGTATTCTTTAGTATTATTTATTTTATTTTTTTTAACCCAATAGATGTAAGCGTAGCGAACCCTGTAATTCTTAAGCGATAACCTTACAAACCCAAATGACCTTTGACTTAATTGGCGTAATTATCATACTTATTATTTTTTCCGCAAGAATTTCGGAATTCGCCAGATTTGCCTTAAACAATTTAATGTTCTTTCAAAATATTGGGGGGCAGAAGCCATACCAGATATCAGTTTTGCTCATAAAAATTTCTACGGTCCAGCCCTCTTCTACTTTTTTTTTTTTAACTATTTAACGTCGGCCTATTTCCGCTACCAGGGCCTATCACCGACACCAGGAGACGAGCTACCCCCAACCTGGAAATTTTGCCGAACCTCTTCCCTTAAGAAGAGTAAGGATCTTTTACTTGCCTAACATTTAATAGACAGGGGACCGCCTGCTTTACATCCCCTCCGAAGGATGGTATATCCACTACGTAATCCTCGTCTGAAATTACGTAACTTCCGAGTATACACTGATATACAAGCCTCTAGAAGGTGGGGCGAGAACGCTGTATTTCCCAAGATAGGTGGGTCGCCCATCCAAGTACTAACCGCGCTCGACGTTGCTTCAACGGAATATCGACTGATATTCACATTGAAGTCGCCTCTACGCTCGCCCCCCTCTTCTACTTGTCAGCATAAAAATGTTTGTACAAAAATCAACACCGCAAAGCGTCACTTTCCAGTATTTCTGATTTACAGACTAATTTGCTAGAATACTTTGGTAAATTCGTATTTTATTATTGTATTTTATATTGATAATGTTTTGTTTTTAAAATATTATTAAAACTTGCCTGGGAAGAAATTGCCACTATGTGACTGATTTCTGCTGAATTGCCAAAAGGTATAAATGTGTTTACAGCAATTAGATACTCAAGTACCATCTCGACTCTTGTACCATTTCCAAATTGAACGAAATGAATATATATGGATTAAAACACTATAAGCACTATTTCCAAATATCAGCCAATTTATAAACATCTTACATGATTCATGAAATCGTTTATTCATTGCCATTTGTAATATCACTTTACTACGACTGGCCATTTTCATTATAATAGTAAGAAACACTTAACACAACTTGTCACATTACTGTCAATATAACATAACTTTAAAAGCAAAGTGTTTTGGATTAAAATAATTTAATATCGCACAGTAATGGATAAAGGTGGTATGTGATCATGACACCTTTATCCATTAAATTATATAAAAACCATATGTAAATAACACCTTTATCAAACATTAAAACGCATTTAGGAAAGGTTTATTATCCCAAAAACTTATTGAAATGATAGATTATAAGTTAAAATAGTTGTCTGTGTAGAAATCTCAACATTTTCAAAAATGTCACATAACACCTTTATCCACTTAGCTCTCAATTGTTAAAGTAGTCTATGAAAATGACAAGCATTTTGTAATTAAATCAGTCAGCATTTCGTATAATAACAGAATACTTGTCATTTTCATAGACTAGTTTAATAATTGTAATTTCTCTTCGTATAATAAATATTTTAAATACGATTACGATTTTCAATGTTCAATAACTCGATAACGGTTAAAGATTCGACTATCATAATATGTCATATTTTTAAAATCAGAAAAAAGAACAACTCAAAAATTCAACGATGCATTAAAAAAATATTACTGCTTCTCTCAATTTCTGCTCGCCACTGTGCTTCCATTAACTTATTAACGAGGTTCAGTTACAGCCCTACAACTTTCGTCCGAAACTTTTTTTTCTATCTCCAATAATAACGATAATAGAGGGTGGCCTAAATATAATGAATAACCCTGTACAATGTACGGTGATTACTCATTCACGCCTTTGGAAGCTTTCTCACGAAAAACATCCCACCAGCGATAAACTAGACAAAATAGGTGATTAACAGGAATATACTTCGGGAAATTTCTATATCATGTATTATGCACACAACTGAGTGGACTATCAGCCTCTGGGTAGCCAAGGTGGTGATGCAGTCTACGCCATTCTAACCAAAGACTTGCAAAGCAAGATAATGCACGACTATTTCCGTTATTATATATAGACCATACAATATCATCCAAGACATTACTGTGTGCAGAACGCAATGGCGCTAAGCACTCAAGCAATTTACTAGTATTGTCGCATAAAATTCCAAGTTCTTGAAATATTTGCACGCGATAAGGATGATAATTAAAAACAATGAATACTTAAGAAAAAATTATGTTCTCTTATTGATATTAGATGTCACGGCAACGTAGTTGTGGTAGGGTAAGAGTGGTTCACTGTTTTAATTAACATATACAGTGTGTCCCAGTAGAGATGTAACAAATAAAATACTGAAAAATCTTATTTTCAGTATTCAGTAGATAATTGTCAAAGAAACCATCTTCTTTATATATATACCGGGTGACACAGGAGGTATGTAATACCCCGTAGCGTGTTTATTTTAAAAGATATTATTTTGAAATTTGGTAAACTTGCATGCATCCGGTTTAACCGGAAGTGACATCTACTTCTTTATTTTAAATGGCACCCTGTATATATTATCTGATTCTAATTAAATTTCTAATTTCAACTATGTATAGCAAGATGGCATTCGTTTTTAAAATGGTTGCTGAAAACCAATTTTATTGCACTAAGTCAAGTTGGCTATGGTATGAAATGTGGCGGTAATTAATGCTTAATGTGCTGCAATATCAAAAGAACCGTGGTACACAATTTTGTATTTCATATTTGTTTTGTTCTAATCAGTAGCCGAAGAGACTTTGTACAATTTTTATATTTAAGAAAAATCTCTAGACTAAATCCACGATATCACAAAAACTAAGATATAAACACTAATTTTAAATTTGACCCATTTGTAAAATATTGATTCATCTTTCACTTTTACCCAATACAATTCATTGTCATGCCTGATTTTGCTTGCTTTTAAATAAAATTGTTTTCGAAGAATTTCAAAATGTTGGCCATTATTTTCTCTGCAGCGTCGAATTCTTGTAACAGTACCTCTAAGCACATTTTCTAACTGCAATTCAATAATCTCATTTATTGCTAACCTAACTCTCATTTCCAAGTCTTCCCTATTTTGCAGTGGAGTTTTATAAACTATTTTCTTGAGATGGCCCCATATGAAAAAATCAAGTGGCATAAGATCCGGAGACCTCGGGGGCCATCTAATTGGTAAAAGTGAAATATGAATAAATATTTTACAATTGTATAAAATTTAAAATTAGTGTTTCTATTTTAGTTTTTATGATTTCGAGGATTTAGTCTAGAGATTTTTCTTTAATATAGAAATTCTATATATAAAGTCTCTTCGGCTACTGATTAGAACAAAACAAATATAAAACACAATATTGTGTACCAGGGTTCTTTTGATATGGCAGCATATTAAGCATTAATTACTGCCAGATTTCATACCATAGCCAACTTGACTTAGTGCAATAAAATGGTTTTCAGCAACCATTTTAAAAACGAATGCCATCTTGCTATACATAGTTGAAAAGGGGAATTTAAGGAGAATCAGATAGGAAAAAATATATACAGGGTGCCATTTAAAATAACAAAGTAGATGTCACTTCCGGTTAAACCGGAAGTGTAAAAAATTTCTTGTTTGTACCAAAAAAGGATAATTATGCATTATACAAGTATACCATTATATACTGTTGTCCCGAGTCAGTTCACGCTACTATACCAACAACTCTACTACGAGATCTAACATTCAATATGAAAGAAATAAAAAATAACCATTCTTTCTACACTCCGTGTAACAGGATCATGGTATACACCCTCCCGTTTTCCTTTAATTACTTCCACGTCCAGTGGAAGTATAGTAACGACAAAAAAAATTTTAAAAATTTTTATTGTCCAAATAGGCTTAAAATGTCATGAAACGTCGAGATTTTAAGTTTGAGCGAAAAAAAATTTCTGTCTGTCTGTCGGTCTGTCTGTCGGTCTGTCTGTAACTTTTTTTTGTGCGCACGTTTACTCAGGAACCGTTTAAGATATTGACTTGAAATTTGGTACACATATGTACTTTAACGAGATCTAGAACTAGATTATATTTTCATCTTGTTCCGTCGAAGGGTTGGGGGGTAAATTGGGGTAAATTTGGGGTAAATAGGTCAATCAAGCAGGTAAGAGTCCATAAAATTGGTATTTAGTATATACAAGAGAAGCTAAGGTCTCAAAAAATTTTTGGCATTAGCCACCCCCATTACCACCCCCACCCCCTTATTAAAGGGGATGAAAAAAAATTGTGATTTAGTGTATGTACAGGAACCAGAAACCTCAAAATATTTTTTTACTTCATCCACCCCCCCCACTATCACCCCTATATCACCACCCCCCACCCCACTACCGATGTGGGGTATCGTTTTATGGGTTTTTGGGGTAGAGGATTTCAAATATTATATTATTAAAGTTCCATAAACAATTATTTTCACATACAAAGTTTTTTCGTTGTGAGTGACTTGGATAGAGAATCTGGATGTGGAAGTAGTGATTCCTTGGGCAGCGGTTTTTTAAAAGAAAAACGGAACATCTTATATATTCAATAAACGCCACTTTTTTACATATAGATGATTTATATTATTGCATTTTTGAATTCTGTATAATTTTCTGAATCTAATGATACCAATGATACTGTTGTAGAATCTCCCAGAATCGACCTAAGTCGAAGCCAAAATAAAAATTCGACTTAGGTAAAAAATTCATTTAAGGACATTTTCGATCATAACATTCAAGAGGTATAAACTAGCCAGCCCTAAAGGACCGTTATGAGTTCGTTAAGACATTAGGCACAACCAGGTGAAAATTCGAAGAAATACCGAACTTTCAATTAGAAAAATATGATTTGGTCCAGGCCCTGAGAGTAAGTATATGGTGGTCATGGAAAATGAACCAAAAATAAAAGTATAATTTTTGATCAAGGAAAAATAAACCATATACTTTTACGAAATTATTTTTAACTTTTTTATTCCTTCACCAAAGAGAATGACCATGAAGATACAGTTATTATATATATATATATAAACTGTATCTTCCTGGTCGACAAATATGGCGAAGGGGCGTAGCGCCTATAGGCAAATATTGGCAAAAAAAATCAGTGATAATAGAAAAGCCAGTTGCAGGGCTTTCCAAATAATAAAGTTATAGAGAAAACCGCTTTGTGCATAAATGGCTCAAAAATCCATTTTGCCAAAAAGTCGCTTGGAGGCGAGTCGGTAATATTTTTTCCATATTGAACCTGCATGGGGACTAGTACGTCGTAAGACTGGCCGAACATTAGCAAACTCATGTATTAGTCGAACTCCGTTCTGTGAATGACAAAATCACGTTATACAGAACTTTTGAGCTAATCAAGAGCGATCCAAAATATTTAGTAAAATATTTTTATATTATTTTCAGTCAGCCACAATTACCGTAATCACAAAATTTATAATTTTTTTTTCGCATTAAATTCTGGGGAAGTTGAATGAATCTTTTCTACCAAATAGATTGTTAGCGCACGCTCTCATTTGTATGGTTAAAATTAACTTGCCTTAGTTGGGGAGGCGTGATTCTTTCACATTATATCATTTTGCAGAATCTAACTGTATTGTTTTAAACCTATTAAATAAATGGTATTCTTTGAACTAATTGTTGCTAGTCTTAATCCCTTGAGTTTTGTTTGGAAGACCGAAACAACTGAGTTAATCGGAATCTCATGACTCCGCAAGTTTGATACTCAGTGGTCGCTTTACGCTTTAGAGGAGCTCGATAGGGATTTTTTTATGCGATTTTTTAGGAATCATTAAGTGTAGAATTCGTTATTAGCAGATAAAAATCACGTTAAATTTTAATCCCGTCGCGTCGGAGAGAAATCTTCGATAGGGATTTTTTTTAAACAAAAATTACAAAACTTCCTAGGCGTAAAACCCCTTATTATCAATAAATAAATGAAATCACGTCCTCAGAGAGCGTCGTTAATGATCTGAGGTAGTGCAGTCGTTGACCTATTACTCGTCTATCGAGTATCTCGAACCCGCTTGGGAGTAGAAGAACGGGGCTGGCTGGCGCCCTTCTAAAAATAAATTGGTGCCGCGTCAAATTGATACTCGGTAGTGAGTTCTTCTACAATACCTTATACCTAAGTGACATTTCAAACGTCAATATTTATTTTAATTTAATTTTCAATTCTTCATTTAAGTGTGTCATGAATGTTCCGATTTAGTCTTGTAATACTAGAAAAATACGAAAATACAATTTTGTTTCAATTATAAGCATAATATAGAGTAACTAAGGTTTCTTTGAAAATCATGAAACATTTAGTTCGTCAAACATTTATTGGTTTACTGGTGTTTTTATTGTCTTTAAAAATTGTTTAAAATTCTTGCAATATTCAAGAATAAAGATTGAGAGGTACCTACAGTATTGAGCCGAAGCGTCCCAAAATCTAATTTTAATTTTTTACACCATGAACCACCACTCTAAAAAATTTGAAAGAATTACAAGCCAACAAGCATATAAAGCTGTTGTTACCGTAAGATAATATAGATAGGCACTTGATAAAATCATAAAAAAAATGAAAATTTCAAAAATTTTGGGCAAGCCAAATTTGAATCTGACAAATTTGAAAAAAATTCCTGACGTGCAACACCATATTTACCCCGCTTTTTTTCGAAATTTTTCATGCAACAGGAAAAGAAAAATTAAATAAAAACTGAAAATCACGTTTCCCTCTGTGACCGGCTCCAGAGTAAGGATACGACGTTAACACTTGGCTGAAATTGTTTATTAATAGAGAGCTAACAAACCATGTATGCAAATACCAATTGGGCTCAGGCGCATTTTTCATTAGGCTTATCTTGCTACACCCTTTCTGCTGAACATGTTTTGTTCAACTCTTAGTTTTTGAGATAATCAGAAAAACGTTGAAATTTGACTTTTAGGAAGGGGTGAAAGAGCACGCATCGACTTCCAAGTCAAAATCTAAATGCACTAAAGTAAATAGTTGGTTGTTATATTACGGGAGCCCACTTTAAGTGTCCGTGTACCCCCCTCCCCCCTCGATCCTTTAGGATAATGTTTTTCATAAAGATTAAAGCCTAAGGAAAATTTAAGACATGTCCTAAAAAAAAATTGGCTGCACTTTCAAAATGGCGTCCGTTAAAAAAAAATTTGCAAATATGGTTTTTGTCATTTAACACAAAAACTAAAAAAGATGGAGAAAAACTTTCGGTACAAAAAATAAAGTGCATACAATTTTCTACAATTTTGTTCGTATACAATATTTGCATTGGAGTTACCATTTTTCAGATAAATGATTAATCTCTTAAAATAAAATATAAAATTCAATATAAAACGTAACACTACGGAAGCCCACCTTAACTGCCCGTGCACCCCCCGATCCTAGGGGACAATGTTTTTCATAAAAATTAAAGCCTAAGGAACAATTAAAGACATGTCCTAAAAAAAAAAATCTGGCTGTACTTTCAAAATGGCGTCCGTTTAAAAAAAATGCAAATATTGTTTTTGTCATTTAACACAAAAACTAAAAAAGATGGAGAAAAACTTTCTGCACAAAAAACAAAGTGCATAAAATTTTCTACAATTTTGTTCCTATACAATTTTTGGATATGAGTTACCGTTTTCCAGATACCACTGTTACCGTTTTCGAGATAAATGTCTGCAAATTATAATATTATTATTATTATTATTAATTTTTTTCAATTTATTTTATTTAATTTTTATGTTAATAATATAAAGTTATATTATAAGCCATACAATAATTGTCACAGTTATTTCCTCTAAAGTGATTTACCGATATATGAATTTCCATGTTTTCTTAATTTTGGACTCATTTATCTGGAAAATGGTAACTCCTATCAAAATATTGTATAGGTACAAAATTGTAGAAAATTTTATGCACGTTGTTTTTTGTGAAGAAAGTTTTTGTGCATCTTTTTTAGTTTTTGTGTTAAATGACAAAAACCACATTGGCAACAGTTTTTTTTAACATATGGCCGCCATTTTGAAAGTACAGCCAGTTTTTTTTTAGAATATGTCTTAAATTGTTCTTTAGGATTCAATCTTTATGAAAAACATTGTACCCGAGGGGTCCACGTACAGTTAGGGAGGGCCCTCGACTATTAATATACTGTAGCAGCCTTTATAAACGGTCTAATTTAATAATGATATTTCCAATACAAGTTGTTTCAGTTACGCGGCAAAATTATATATAAAGTATTATTATAGACGTTTATGCTACCGTTCTTTTAATTTTCTCTAAGCGGCAAGCACATTAGGTTATCGTATTTCAGGAAGCCACACATATATTTTACCAAAGAGTGTTTTAATCTTGGTATTTACCAAAGCATGTAATGAATCCCTTTTCCTGCGACTTCTCTAGAATTTCACGCTTGTCATGGGGTTTGTTCGTTTATTTGCTGTTTAATTACAAAACCT
Source organism: Rutpela maculata (assembly GCA_936432065.2). Taxonomy (NCBI): domain Eukaryota; kingdom Metazoa; phylum Arthropoda; class Insecta; order Coleoptera; family Cerambycidae; genus Rutpela; species Rutpela maculata. The sequence goes on from OW386287.2 coordinate 174,117,249, forward strand.
TAAACTTTGTACGATAACAGTGGCGAATCCAGAATAAATTAACAGGGGGGCACAACCATTAAAAATACGCCGCCGCAAGTGAACAAACATTTTTCTTCACTCGGAAAATTGATGAGCGAGGGGGAGAAGATCACAATTTTTTTTTTACTCGGTAATGAAAATAACTGATGTGCGGGGGAAAAAAATAACAATTTTTTTCCACTCAGCAATAAAAAGTGATGTGCGGGGGACAAAATCACAAAAAAAAAATTCCCTCAGCATTAAAAATTGATTAGAAAATCAACAAATTTTTCATACTCCGGCCTTTTGCCAAAATAAACTACAGGTACAGTACATATGTATATATAATACAATAACAATTAATATTGTTGTTCTTAAATCACTATTATTTAATAAAAAACGAATACCAAAATAAAAGACGGAGGAAGGGGAGGGGGCACGTGCCCCTGTGGATCCACCACTGTACGATAATATAAATACGAGAAAGTCTACTTGACATTTCTGACACTTTATTTAAAACGATAACAGATACAAAATGACAAAAATACAAAAGGTCAGAATGGCATTTACAGTAACAAATCATTACAGCTTGCATATATTTGAAACTCAAGTAAAATACTACTAATACTAATATTCCAATCAAATAGGAAAAATTTGAAGGAAATAACTGATACTGATAAAGTTTTGAAACTGTTAAACCTTTGATAAAATTCCATAAACACAAAGATACTGCATAGTATACTAACCAACGTTTCGACGATCAAGATGGTATCATCGGGAGATTATTAAAATTGCAATAACAATTAAACCCATAATCTTATCAAAAGTTACAACACTCTTCACCTGCATTTTTTCTTAAAATGTTTCAGACCGTTACAGACCGATTTTTTTCAAAAACTCTAGAGTTCTTCCCCTGGCTAACTCTGACTTACTATCCAAATTTCAGTAAAATCAGACTTGTCTCTATTAAGTTTTCGTAATTAGAAAAAACATGACGGACAGATTGACAAACAGACGAACAAATGTCGGAAACTTTGAGGGTTATTCAGAATTAGACAATTTTTTGCCTGCGAACAATATTTATGGTTTCAGAAATGTGTTGATCAAATGCAGTATACTCTTCGTTTTCATATTTGAGAAGAGTATAACAATAGGTACGGAAAAAATGTATATAAGTAACACATTGTGCACTGAATTTTATAAACTACATTTTTTATATAAACATAATTCTGGTTTCGTTAATGGTTGGCGAGATTAAGCAAAAAACTGAATCGGAGCACCAATTTTCCAAAATGGTGGCTCGAGAGCACCAGTTTAAGTTCAGAGCTTTTAGTATCTTTAATAGTAGGCTTGAATGAACATCTTTGCTAAGTATCAAAGCTTTATTATCAGTTATTTCCGTTAAATGTAGAAATTTGTTCCTATTTGACTGGGAGTACGTATAAGAAATACATTAATTTAAGGTAACTAAAAATAATGAATAACACCCCCCCATCCAATTTGTATTAAAGAAAAACCAAACTATGCAAATAATAATTATGTAGTAAATCTAGCGAACTAGACCATTCTGAGTAAATTTACCATCTTGCATAGATGGCACCGTTAATGTCTAGTGATCATGTTGTAGAACTCTCCAAAATCGTCCTAAGTTGAAGACAGAATCAAAATTCGACTTAGGCAAAAAATTTCATTTAAGGACATTTTTAAGAGTCTGCAGAGGCACAGATCAGTCCATAAGGGCCGTTTTGGGTTCTATAAGGCGTTAGAAATGACCAGGTGAAAATATGTTTTTGGCTCAGGATATGAGAGCAAAAGTATATAATGACAAAGATTTATGAATAATATACTTTTTCAAAAGTACCACAAATTGGACTTAGAAAAATAATATTTTTATAAAGTGTGTCGAAATTTGGCTTGAAAATTAATTTATCAAAAGTACGCCGAAATTTCACTTGCAGATAATTTTTCAAAACTGCGTCGACATTTGGCCTGAAAATTGATTTTTCAAAAATACGCCAAAGTTGGACTTAGAGATTAATTTTTCAAAAGTACCCCAAAGCCAGTTTAAAAAGTACCACGAAAATATACTTTAAAAAAATATTAAAATATTTTTCATTTTTATTCCTCCACCAAAGACATGTCAATGTCTTTGAGGTACGGTCATTGAATGCCCCGTTCTAAAGTATGAGCATAAAATTTTAGCGATGCATTGCATCTAAAAGACAAAATAGACGATTTTGATAAAGCCGGCGTAGTGCCGATAAGCAAAAATTGATAAAAATCAATGCACATGCACAAGGCCGGTTTCTCGCATAGAAAGAGTTTGGATTAACTCAGCGGCTTGCAATTTGGTCGAGCGCGTTGAGTGGTCCCGACAAAGTGATGGTAGGAAAGCCAATAGCGGGGCTTTTCAAATGACAAAGTTATAGAGGAAAACGCCTTGTGCATAAAAAACCAAAAATTCAATTTTGCCTAAAAGTCGTTCGAAGGTGGGTTGCTGCCATATCGATAATATTAAACAACTGCATAGGGGCGCAAGTAAATTGTGGACTGATTGAACCATCAAACTTATGCAGTCATAAGTCCTCACGAATGTGTTTGAATACGTGAACCACCACGATACAAGAACTTTAAAGCTAAGTAGTCTCTAGCGAAACTAAATTCATTTAGTAAAACTTTTTTAAGTTAAAATCAGTCAGTCGTAATTATGAAATTACAAATAGTCTCAGACTTCTCCAAAAAGCTCGCATTTTGATTCTGAGAAGGTATGCATGAATCTTTTCTACCTAATCGCTAGCGTAAGCGCTCTCGCTTGTATGGTCTGAAAGCCATTGCCTTGATTGGGAAAGGCACGATTCTTATCTTGAGAATTTTGTGTAACCATTTCTGTTAAATAAACGGAATCTTTGAACTATTGTTTCTTAAAAGATCTTGAGGCCTGTTGACGGTCTATAATCCCTGGAACTTTCGTATCGAAAACCGGATGTGTCGAATTAACTCCATTAACACTTGACTTTCTGGTTGCCTTACGGAGGTTCGATAGGGATTTTTTTATTCGTTTTTTGAGAAATCCCTAAGGTGTAGAGTCCGTTATTAACAGATAAAAACGTGGATACCACGTACAAAATTAATCCCTCCGCAGAGAAATTGTTCGGTTGGGATTTTTTTATGTAAAAATCCAGAATTTCAAAAGGTGTCTCAACCCCTAACGAGGGAATTCATGTCCAGAGAGAGCGCCGTTATCGATCTGTGGTAGTGCAGCCTTGGTCCATTATTCGGCTATCGAAGTGCATCTTATCTCGAACCCGCCTGGGAGGTAGAAGAACGGCGACTGGCGCCCCTTGAGAAATAAATTGGTGACGCGTCATTTTGACGCCCGGTAGTGCGTTCTTCTACAATCACACTCCACAAGAAATTTATGGAGTATTGGTTGAAGTGTTTGTATTTTCATTATTTCTCTAACGTGGCACTGATGAGCCTAGGAAGTCGAAAAGCGCCTGCCACTGTTGAGAAATGAATGGCTATGCAATGGGCTTCAACCAGCTCTCCTAAGACTAATAATAATTATGTATAAATTATTCCAGTTTGGATGTTTCAAGGGCGGATCCAGGGGGGGGGGGCGCACCAGGGGCAATTGCTCCCCCCCGAGAAGAATAGGATCTAATATTATTTATTATTGAATATTGAAAATGTCGGTATAATTATTGATCGTTCGGTGGTAGACGGCTGGAAGTATAATGCAAAAAAAATTTCCGTGTGTCGGTCTGTCTGTAACTTTTTTTGTGCGCACAATTACTCTGGAACCGTTTAAGATATTGACTTGAGGTACACATATGTATTTTAACCAGATCTCGAACTAAATTATATTTTAAATTGGTGTAAATGGGAGGTAAATAGGTATTTAGTATTTAGTATACACAGTGTGTTTCACTTCTCGTGAAGACACCCCAATTATTTCCACATACAATTTTTTTTTATATATTTTTTATTTGTGGCCCAATTCATTTCAAATTTTTATCAGCCATACAACTCCATAAGACGACTTTATTCAACACATAGATGTCGTCTAGATCTAAGACGCCGGCCTACTGCGATAAAAAGAAAATCGCAATTTTTGAGAAATCATAGTTGTCGAGAAAACTTTTGTGTCTGCAATTTTATCATATCACTACTGAGAAATTTCCCGAAGCTTGTGTCAGATTTTACGTTTACCGACGTCAACTATAAATATTTTAGAATAAATGACTATTGGCATTGTGAACAGTAAATTTGGTTGCTTGCATAGCTGACCTGATTATTCCATAGAAGTAAATGTGACGAATATTTAATTGATATTTATAGTAAATTATTGTGACTGTTGTCCCAACGAATATTTTCATGCAAAATGAGGCAGATGCTCCAAAAAATATCTAATCTGTACAAATAAATATGACAATGTCATAAAAAACATAATAAGTGGGATTGAATAAATATAATTCTTTAACACGTTCGCTGCGTCTCCAAGATAGCATATATGACACAATTATAGATAAAATGAAAACTTCTAATATTTTTTCCAAAATTTTGAGTCCGACGCGCATGAGCATCATGCGCACATAGCATCAATATACCTGCAGTGGTGTGCAGTGCGTCGTCAATTCAATGAAGGAATTCATTGTAAATTAACGTCATTTACATAGAACGGTAAGAAAAATACACTGGTAAATATAATGTAGCCATGCATACGTCGCACAAACGCGTCCGGCGCACATAGGTTGCACTCGAGAGGCCGCACATGCGCGTCAATCGGAGTGAACGTGTAAAACAGAATAAGTCAAATACAAATAAAATTGGTAATAAGAGTGAAATCATTATTAAATAAAATGCAGACAAATAAAACCACCAAAAGTAGAAATAAGTATTAAGTAAGTGTTTTTCAAAATTTAGGCAAATAAATTAAATTAGTAAACAGAAACAAGTAATATCAAACTTTGTAAAAGAATCTGTTTAATAAAATTTATGTCACCAGCTTAATTTGAGTCTTACTTTAAAAATCCAGAGGATCACGTAAACTGCCAATTTTGTAAATGTTTCTATCTTAATCAGAAAAGAGAGATAAATATTACGAGGGATTGTTTCAATAGGTAAAAATATATGTGCGTAAAAACAAACATTGTTACACACTGCTTTACGATTTATGATATTTTTGCTGTAACAACGTATTGACTCGATTTACAAAAGAATTAAAAAAAAAAAAAAAGACGGCATCAAGCAGCCCATAAAAATTCAAACATAGATCTTAGATTGATATGTTATGAAACCGCCGGCGTCGCATCATTGTCATTGTTAGATATCGTGCATAGAATTTTGTATTAATATTTTCTCAAGAACACATGCTTGAGTCATCTTCCGCAAAGAGCAAGAGGTTGATGGACAATAGCAATATTTCATAGAAGACTATGTACTATGGATTATTCTATTAAACTGTCCCTGATACAGGCAGTACGAAATGAAAAGAAGGTAGTGGTTACTGGAAATGTATTAGGAATCATGGAAAGTGACCTTAAAACTTTTCTGTGTATTCTAGCTCACATAATTCGAGTATCAGTTGGCACAAGCCTTACAATTTTGAAGAGAAGCTTGTACATACCTGTTTCCATATAACCTTTTGCTTTAAGAGCAAGGCGATCAAATCAGAAGGGAGCAGGCGGCAATGAGCCAATGTGAAGAGAGATCTTCGTAATAAACAAGTTTTAGTTAACAACTTTCTTCAATAGAAGTGTAGTATTCATTTACTTACAAGAATATAGAATATATTTTTTTCAGTTTAATAACGCCAGCCGTTTGGCTAAAAACTGCTTTTTCCCAGTCAAGATTTTTAGTACAGTGCTTTTTAATAGATGGTGCCACCTACAGCACTACAATAGGGCATCTGCATCATGTACCCAACATAACCTTAAATTTTAAGTTTTTCAAGTTTATTCTCATTTTTAATGTTTGTATACGCATTTTTAACTTGCAAATATTTAAAAATTCACGTAAATAATTTTTCAATATTGTTGACTAATAAAAATAGACTGTTAATTACAGGTTAGATTAGAATAGAACTTCATAAACATTACACTGAACTAGATTTTAGTTGAAAATACGGGAACCAGGCAGAATTTTTTTTTTTTTAACTGTTTAACGTCGGCCTATTTCCGCTACCAGGGCCTATCACCAACGCCAGGGAGTTCTTAACTTTTGACGTCAGATTCGGTATCAGCTACTCCTAAAATACCATTGGAATTGGACGAAATTTGACTTTTATCACTAGCGCATTCGCTAAATTTCCAACTAAAAAAAAAATTGTTTGCAATTTCTGCTCACCTTACACTAGACGTGAAACTATTATGGGGTAAACGTCGACTCACACCTTGTTTGAGAAAGATTTCATAGAAATGATTTAAGCTAATCCAGAGTAATATTGTACAAACATTTAAAAAACATACTTCACGTCCAATTGAGAAATTTCTTTGTGAAATTTTTTGAAGTTGATTAAAATACTAATACACAATTCAAAGATATTGGGCCCTTACTACAATTCAGATGTATTGAACATTTAGCCCTTACTTATATTACGAATACTTTAAAAACGGAGGAGCGGGAAATATTGAAAAACGTATTTGCTCATAGCCTGAAATTTGAATAAACGTTATAAAGATGATTTAATTTGTAAAACAAAATGTATCCATTTTGTTCTGGATACAGGGTGTAAAAGATATAATTTTGAGTTGTCAGATGAGTGATAGGTGTTTGAAGGGTAATACACATCTCGGGACGTGCGACTGGCGATTTTGTGAGTAGTGATTAGTTTCGTACATAATGCATAACTAGGTACAGTGGTTTTGATGTAATGCAATAGAACAAGTCAAAAAGGGAAGGGAATGGAAGGGAAGAGAAGTATCACAGATAAATGTTGTTGATCTTTGGCTTTTTGTTTGTATCTGTTTTAATAGAAGTGTATTTTGTGGTATCGCATGTTTCTTTTCGTTGTGGGTGTTATTATAATACCTATAGTGTTGAAAATCTGACTCAAACAGCTTTCTTAGTGGATAGTCTGAGAAGTTCTTATGCATTCAAAGCCTTTGAAAGTGTCGACCGCTGTCATCATGAACTTGTGGTGGGCAGTAAATTATTAAAGTGTGGCCGTGATATTCCTGTGTAGACCCGCAAAGCTATACATCTTATTTTATCATACTAATATAACAACAATTAAGTAATATAGCTAATATTAAATAAAATAGGTCATCACAAAGTACCTGAAACAGCTCTCTACTACAGCACGAAGGGTAATCAAAACTAAAAATTGAGACAAGAAAAACGTCAAAAAGGACAATTTATACCATTCACTGAGAAAAATAAACTATCATGGGACCTTTCCAAATATGTGTACATAGCCGTCAAATGACCAACGATGGCATATGGAGTCAAAAGCCGCGGCAACAACAAAAGCCAACAGAAGACGTTTTTGAGAAGAGCAAAAAGGGACATCGTCCAACTCGTCGCAAAAACAATAAGACAAAAACAGCGACTTAGCACATCAACACAAGGATAGAAATGCACGCAATGAAGCACTGGGGACATACTCAAGGAAAGGACCTAACACATCTACTGAAGAAAGCGCTAGCACCGAGCATCAACAAAACTGAGAGGATCAGGATCAAAAATGAACACCACAAAGAAATCGCATCGATATTACTCTACCACAATCGGAAACCGAGGAATCAGAAGACTAAAAAAAAAACGAAGATTCGAAGAAGCAGAAACACAAAAAGAAGAGCATAAACACTCCATATTACGACACAATGTGGCAACATATTTCACAAGAAGGCTCAGAGAAGCAGAAGTCCAGAACCAAAAACACAAAAAGGGAGCTTAAACGCTCCCTCACGGTACAATGCGGTAACGCATCTCACAAATACCTACACCTCCCATCCCATATTCCTTTACCATGTGCCATGTGGCTGGCAACAAGCATGTCAGTTCAACCTCAGTTCAACCCAGCTTGGACGTAGCAGGTCCAGCTGTATACCTGGGAATGCCTACACTCTGGTAAATCAATCAAAATGTATCCGTTTTTAACGAGACGCTCGTGGTTATTCTTCGAAAATCACTTATTCTTATTATTTTTACGCAAAATTTTGTAGTGGTGTAAGGAAATACCATTTTTATGTGAGGTAATTTTTTCAATTTTTTTTTGACAAAACCCTTATTATTTACAAAAATGTGCTGTCAGGTCTGTCTAGTTACCTTTGCAGGTAAGGCAAAAGTGCGACTTTTTCAACATAACTTAGCAGATCCTCAAAACTGTTCAACGTAAGTAATTCAAATTTCAATTTTTTACGCTCCCCCGTTTTTTAGGTATTTGCGGTTAGTGACGACTCAATACATTTGAATCTCATTAGTCATTATATTATTATATATGCCTGTGTAATAGCGGTTTTGATGCACTAGATCTTCTACGTAGTTTTAAATGCTCTAATGTAAACCAAAACCACACGATCGCGATAGGTCTAATCGTGTCTGGAGAAAGTTGGAATGCATAGATTTTCTTTGTATTTTAAAAATAAGTGACTCATACTCATATTGCAACCGCAGACATGTTCTAAATTGACCAGTTTGTACTCTTCTTCAACATAATTCTCTTCCTGGAATCATAATCAACAATGATTAGGATTTGGCAATAATTAAATTGTGTATCTTTTACAAATAAAATGATGTCACATGCCTGGATATGAGTTTTTTATATACAGGGTGATTTAGTTTTAATGTCCAAACACACAGGCGTGATTCAAGCAGCCCCCCCCCCCCCGAGGGGCACGCCAGAGATTTTGAGAAAATTTCTTTTTCAAATTTGTCCCCCCGCTCATCACTTATTAAGCGCGGGGGCCCGTTGGCTCTCGATGGGCCCGTAGTGGGGGCCCGCCGGAGATTTTGTCAATTTTTAAATTCCCCCCGTTCATCAATTATTAAGCGCGGGGGCCCGTTGGCTTTGGAAGGGCCCGTAGTGGGGGCCTGCCAGAGATTTTGGCAAAAATTTTGTTTTCAAATTTCTCCCCCCCGCTCATCAATTATTAAGCGCGGGGGCCGTTGGCTTCCGAGAGGTCGGTAGCGAGGGCCCGCCAGAGATTTTGACAAAAAAATTTTCCCGCTCATCAATTATTAGGCGCGGGGGCCCGCCAGTGAATTTCGTACCGGGGCCCATGATTTGATGCGGGGGGGCCTGGATTTAAGGTGCAGAATTAAAAAAAAAAATTAACTTAGGCTCTAAAATGTTTAATACGGAGATAAATGGAGTTAAAGGTTAAATATTGTTTATAATTACTTTTGAATTAGATTTGGCATTAGACGAAAATAGCCACAATAGGCATGTCCACAAAAAAAATAATATACATTAATATTATTTAAAACCATACATTAGAGCCCCTAGTACCAAAATCAATTTTTTTTTGTAATAAATATTTTAATTTTGTCAATTATTCGTAATAGAAATCATCCGAACGCAGCGAGGCTAAGAAACGTTCTGAGGCAGAGGCTAGTAATATGACGTCACTTACCTTGCAGGTAAGCAGGCCTGCATGTATAATGCGGGCCCGTTGTTTTTTATTGAAAGACTAATGTAATATTATTGATCATCATGCTTTAGAACCCCTATATCCAAATTTTGAAGATATTTTGATTTATGATTTTCGAATTACGGCCCCTTAAAATTATATTTTTCAAATATTAAATAATTAATAACTTCTAAACGAATTGTATTTCGAAGTCATTCTTCATTTTCTATTTAAATTCACTTTTTCTACAACCCAGCGCCATCTGTACTTTCAAATTTCATAGACTAAGAATTTTCATTGAAAAATTATCGAAAATAATATCAAACAAATTGTTAGTCAGTTATAAATTTAACTTAACAATTTTTTTTTCGAAAAAAGTAACTCCTCACTTTCTATTTAAAAACACTTTTTCTACCTCCCACTGTCATCTATGCTTTCAAATTCGGCAGTCCTTAGTGCACGAATAATTTACAGGGCAGCTGGTTCAAAATGTTTGGTAATTTTTCAATGAAAATTCTTAGTCTATGAAATTTGAAAGTACAGATGACGCTTGGTTGTAGAAAAAGTGAATTTAAATAGAAAATAAAGAATGACTTTTTTCGAAATACAATTCGTTTAAAAGTTATTCATTATTTAATATTTGGAAAAATATAATTTTAAGGAGCCGTAATTCGAAAATCATAAATCAAAATATCTTCAAAATTTGGATATAGGGGTTCAAAAGCATGCTGATCAATAATATTACATTAGTCTTTCAATAAAAAACAACGGGCCCGCATTGCACATACAGGCCTGCGTACCTGCAAGGTAAGTGACGTCATATTACTAGCCTCTGCCTGGGAACGTTTCTTAGCCTCGCTGCACTGGGGTCATTTCTATTACGAATTGGCAAAATAAAAAATACATTAGTTTATAATAGCGATAAATCTAACATTTCCAATTGAAATTAAAATTTTGTGTATTCTTTTTACTACCGACTTTCAAACACACTCAGGATAGACCCTCTTCCCCCCTAGGGACTCTCAAAAAGGCACGGTGGGCACATTTTCATTGAAAAAATTCCTACAGACTGGAGTATAATATTCATAAAATATCATGACATTTTCACTCACTCCCTCTAGGTGATCTAATAATTTAATACCTACTTAATAACGATAACAAATTCAGAATTATTAATCCGCCTCTTTAGATCTGTACTTGTATATTTTCTATTACAGTAAATTCTCTGCAAAAAACTCTTTCCAAGAGTACAAATAAATAATAAATGAACACAACCGCAAACTGAGTTATAACAAACGTAACTTGGAAACTCCATTAAATTACATCTTGCAACTTAATGAAAGTTTAACCGAGTAACAAGTTCTGCGAATGAGAATATTCAGGCAACTGACTATTCGATATCGATAGGTTTTCCGGAAAGTAAAACAACGTGGCGAACCATTTCTGCACAAGCAGCGAGTAATGTAAGTGATAAAATGCAGATATTCACACTGGAATCGATATGGTAACCTAACGGGTAGGTAACGTGCCATTGTGCCATTAGAGTGCCGACAATCTAGTACAGTCACTTCAGACGTTCGCTGAAAGGGAATGAGTTCACGCTGAAAATTAATGGGTCTGTTAACTTACAGAGTTCGAATATAATCATAAGAAAGATATGTCAGGAATACAATGAAAACAACTATTCTCGTAGGAGTGGAAGGTATCGCAATATTTTCATCCTTAAAATTCATTACATCAATTTTTTCGTTGAAACTTATCATCAGCAATAGCCTACTGTACAAAGTAGTCAGGAGTGGATCTAAAACTTTAGGAGTCCTACACTTTATATATCTCGCGGACCCGGCCAACTAATTTTTCAATGAATTTTCCTTAAAATACAGGAATAAAAATAATACAGGAAACGAAAATTCTATAATATTCTACTTAAGTATCTCCGTTTTATTTTATGTCCATTGTGTATACTTTACTAACACTGAAAATAAACAAAAGTAACCTAACAATAAAAATGATGAAAAGACCTTTGGCATTCTTATAGACACATTTAAAAAATAAAAGAAACAAAATCAAAATTCCATTGAAAAACATCTTAGCCTACTATAAAAAAACAATAACAATTCAAACAAAAGAGGGGCCCATTTTAACAAACAATATGGTTCTTTATCTAATAAACATTAACTTACTATAATTTCAATACAATTGAATTTTTCTTTCTTAAGTTATCGTGCTTACAAGAAATACTCCAGGCATTAGAGAATTTTACCTAGAAAAATTCATGGTAGTTATGGAAAAAGGCTTACTTTATGTTTTTTAGCTCGCTGAATCCAAATTTTCAACTCCACCAAGAATTTTCTCCGAAACCCCCTCAAATTTAGAAAAAAAGAATGGTTTTTTATTTGTTTTTATCGTTTTTTTTTTTCGTTTTAGAGAAAAAAAATACCCAGATATTCAGAAAGCAAACAAAATTACAACAGAAAGGTCCTTTGACATTTTGACGTACGACGAACGGGAGGGGAGCGAGTGGGTCCCGAAACATGCGCCTCGGCGCCGCGCATACATTTAGGTATCATACAGCAACTTCACAGTTGCTCTCTCATCTTTCGATCTTCTTGGGGTACCCCGCTTCCCTGCCACGCTTCTCGAGCTAGCATGCTGTCGTCAGGAGACCCTTCCCTTTCCCACCCGACCCATAACACCTGTAGTGGAGTAAAAAACAGGGGAAAAGTCGCTTTCTTCTCGAGTTTTTTTTTTAATCTTAGAACAAACTTGTATACCATTTCGTTAAGTAGGTCGATGTTCATTAGAAATCATGAGATACGACATTTTTTAGTGGTCACTGACATTGCTATTTTTAAAAAGGTGTGAAATTTTGTTTTTTTTTTAATCATCTAATGCTATATCTCAAAAACGAATGGAGATATCCACAAGAACTTTTTTTTCTTATAAAACACACACTTAAGCGCTTCTATCTGTGTATAGTATTGTTAATTAAAACATTTTTAAGCATGTTAAAAACTTAGATAACCTTGAAAGTTCAGAAAATACGTAGTCAAATTTTCACTAAGCTACAAACTTTTTTGTTTTTGGAAACATGCTGCGAAGAAAATAAAGCCAAAAGACCAAAAAAGTTTTTGAGAGCATAATTCTTATTGTGTCTTTGATAGTTTAGGTACAGTGATTTTTTTGGACCGCACGAATTGCAGAAATTGAGTATTAATACGCCCGCGTCCATTAAAACTAACTAGTCTCAGGGCGGTGTACGATCAACGTTATTCGTTTTCGTCGAAGGTCAAATTATAAAACCGTTGTCCAAGGAATCACTAGTTCCACATCCAGATCTTCTATCCAAGTCTCTCACAACGAAAAAAATTTGAATGTGGAAATAATTGTTTATGGAACTTTAATAATAAAATATTTGAAATAGTCTACCCCAAAAACCTATAAAACCATATGCCACATCGGTAGGGGGCTGAGGGTGGTGGAAGGGAGGTGGTAGTAGTGGTGGATAAAGTAAAAAAAAATTGAGGCCTTTGGTTTTTGTACACATACTAAATGACAATTTTATTTTTTAGACCTTAGCTTCTCTTATGTATACTAAATACCAATTGTATGGACTCTTACTTGCTTGATTTGCCTATTTACCCCCCAACCCTTTACGGAATAATCTAGTTCCAGATCTCGTTAAAATACATAGGTACGTGTACCAAATTTCAAGTCAATATCTTAAACGGTTCCGGAGTAACTGTGCGCACAGACCGACAGACAGAATTTTTTTGCTCAAACTTAAAATCTCGACGTTTCATGACATTCTAAGCCTATTTGGACAATAAAAATTTTCAAAAATATGTTTGTCGATACTATACTTACACTGGATGTGGAAGTAAAATGTGTAACGATATTCTTTCCCTTATTACCACTTGTATTATATTGTAGAACGTATGGCCATTGTGCGAATTGTGCGTGGATTATCTGCTAAAAAAATATTTAAAATAAAAAAGCAATCTAAGTTTCATTGTAAAATGGAGTGGATTTTATGTGGCGTAGTAATAGAGGAGAACGATAAACTTGTGCACAAGCCATGGAAACAGGGTTTCTATAATTAGGGCTGCGGAAATTAAAAGAGACTTGATTTAGGAATTTTTTTTTCTTTTTTGTTACCTAATTTAGGCGAAAATAACACGTTTACTCAATTATTGTGTGGATCTAGGGTAAAAATGCAATGCATGGGAGTTTCGGATAGGGACTCTGACACAGGAAATGTCGGATACAAATATTAAGATTGTCACGTTCAAAAAAAAGTGCTTTAAGAAACTGTCTTTTCTATTTAGCCCCAATAATAACGCAAAAAAGGAAAACTTGATAGTTTACTTTTTATCAAAACACTCCAAAATTATTACTTTTCCTAAACTTCTGTTTATGGAATTTTATTAGCCCCCTAGTTGTCCAACTTTTTTTCCATTTACTATAATATTATTTTTTACCGTTTTCGAGATCCCAATGCAATGCATTTTTATCCCAGATACTCTATTTGAGATTTTTAATTCCTTTTTGCCTTCAACCTTAGTCCTTAATGCGCCACTGGAAAAAATGAGTTATCCTTTCAGATCCTAAAACGTGATAAAACAGTCCTAAACATAAAAAAATAATAATGAAAAGTTCCGTTACACACAATACATAATCATTATTGTTCTTAAGGCTAGAATTTTGCGGGGTGAGAGGGAAATATGCGTTTATTTTCGATTTATTGTAAATATTTAAAAAACTACACATAGTATAATCTTAAAACTGCTTTAGATACTTGCTATTGTTCTAACGAATACAATTATATATATTTTTTATTATAAATTTTTGTTATATTTAAATATCTTAGTTTGTCAATGAAAACAGTCCCTAATTTCATTATTAAAGTATGGCATTTGACTATATACAAAATGAATGATGAAAACTATATATGGTTGTATTCCCTAGAGCAATTATTTTAAAGATTATATCATTTATGATTTTTTAAATATTTATAATAAACCGAAAATAAACGCATATTTCCCTCTCACTCTGCAAAATCCTAGCCTTAAGTGCCGCGCGCGTACGCTTTGACAATTCCTCCATACTAAAAAATTCGTAACTAGCAAACTGTTGCTAATAATGAAAACATTTTTTTTCTAAAAACTTTTTTAGTCTATTGACTTCATTTTCTTCATAGCATGTTACACAAAATTTTCAAAAACAAAAAAGTCCCTCGCTTAGTGAAAATTTGATGGCGTATTCTCTAAACTTTCAGAGTCATCTACGTTTTTGGCATGTTCATATTTTTTTTTATTAGCAATCCTATGTATAGAAAGAAGCGCTTAAGTGTGTGTTTTATAACAAAAAAAGTTCACATCGATAGTTCAATTCATTTTTGATATATGGCAATAGATGTACAAAAAAACATGATTTAAAAAAAAATTAAATTTTACACTTTTTTTTAAATAATATCTGTGACCACTAAAAATGTCGTATTTCGTGTTTTTATGTGTAAAATGATGTTTTCGGTAATACCCTGTCTGATCTTGTTCTGATAAAAAAAAACGACACAATTTTACCTCTTTTTCGCTCCTCTACTGCCAGTTGCTCAAAAATTGATAGCAACCTGTTGATCGCGATTGCATTTTTTTTAGGCGTTTTATCCTCAGTTTATATCGTTTATTGTTTTCATTGCTTTAACAACTTTTTTCGCATGAGAACTGTTCTCTTATAATATTTTAAACATGGTTGATGTGACTTTAAATTTTTTCATTTGCGACAACCATTATCGGATGACACAACAGTGAACGTGACGGAAAAAGGTTTAAAATCTTTCCAGACCGCGAATTTAAGGGTGCCGGTGCCGTGCTTAAGAAAATGATTGCGTAGTTCGAGAATTTTTTTTACATCCCTGAACCGATTCACAAATTTTTTTGATAGGCCTTTAGAGACAACATTATAGAAGGGTACCAGACTATTGAAAAGTCAAAAATTTTTTCTTTTTGATTTTCGCACAAGTAAAATTTTTTTCTTTTTTAGTTTTAAATAGCCTAGTACCATTCTATAAAGCTGTCTCTAAAATAATATCAAAAAATTTTTTTCAATCGGTTCTGGGATGCAGGAGAAATTATCGAATTACGTTCACGAAACCGCCCACCTTAAAGCGGAAAGACAGTAAATATGATGGGCTGGGCGTACGGCGATTGTGGTGAATAGGAGGTGTCAAAGGTTATACGTTAACGAGAAGCCAATCGCATCGTATGTAAAAAAACAGACCATTGCCGGAATATCCCGTGATTCCGCGAAGGCGCTCCGATACACAGAGTTTTTCTTTCAAACAGATTTTTTTTTTATGCGGTGAAATAATATCGGTTAATTATTTTGAACAACAAAGTCGTTTGCCTCCAGAGCTAGGGGACCCTGTGTATAATGTGCGTCATCTAAATATACGGAATAAAGCCATAGACTTTGCGAAAAATCGGAAAGTAGATTAGGGTGATAAAATTGTGCGTCGCTTGATTCCTGTGGAAGACGATTTAGTGGCGGAACAAGCTCGGTATCATTTGTTCTGCAAAGAAAAGTTTACTCTAATTCTAAAACCCAAATCTGAAGAACCTGTGAAGCGTGGGGCTTTTGGATTTGAAGTACAAGCTGCCATGAAGTATGTATTTTCTTTTCTCGAAGAAAATGAGCACGAGTGTCAACTTTCGTTTAAACAACTTGTAGATCAAATTAAATAAATAATAATAAACCTCACATTAAAACAATCAAGGCTCAACTTATCGCTAAGTATGGTGATGGCATTATTATTTCAGAAACACCCAACAAACCTGCAATATTTAACTTTGAGTGAACTTAGTGCATGCAGTCCCGCAGCGACGAGGCTCATGTTTCGAGGCGTGCTAGCGCTTCCCCGTTCGTTCAACGTTAAAATGTCAAAGGACTTTTTTTTTGCAAATTTTGTCTACTTTCCGAATTTCTAGGTATATTTTTCCTAAAACGAAGAAAAAAAAAGATTAAAAAAACGATTTTTTTGGGTTTGTTTCTCTAAAGAAGGGGTTCCGGAGGGAATTTTTGGTGGGAAGTTAAGATTTCGGATTCAGCGCTCCAAAAAACGTAAAGTAAGCTTATCTCCAGGACTACCATGAATTTTTCCAGGTAAGGGTCCTATATGGTCCCTAATGCCTGGAGTAAAACGTGATGGTCGGACTGACATTTTAAAAGTTATTTTTGCTAAAATCTAGTTGTGTACATCTAACTTTAATTTGTGTGACATTGTCAGTTATTTGTCAAAATTCATTGCAAGTGTGCAAATAGAGACAGATTTACATTTTTTTTGCTCACGACAGTACCTACAGATAGATATAAACTGTCAAAAGTTTGAAATATCTACGTCTACGGTAACGCCGCACAGTGGGCCAGAATTGGATTCTAGCGCGCCAATATTCCAAAAATTCGACTTGTAAAAATTATTATTATTCCTTTATATAACCACCGCCAACATTCCAGGAAGCAATAAACCGCCGCGACAAAAAAATTATTACTACCCACTTGGGTGGTAGAGACTGACAAACCGACCGGTATTTACGTACTATTTCGCAGGTTAATCAGTCGTCCGTGCGCTTGCGTTTGTAATAATTGTGTACAGCGTAATTTCAAAGTTTATTATTGTGAATTTTATCCGATATGGTTGACAAAGGTGTGTACTTAATATTATAATTTATTTGGAAATTATTGTAATTATATAATTGCCAGAGAAGCTAAATAAAATACGACAAAAAAATACTTTATTTTTATTAAAGTCGCGTATTTATTAGCCTGCAACTTTTTTGCTATGCGTGTCATTACTTTGTTGTAAAGTGTAGTTCTTTAAGACTTATAGGCATTGATTTGAAGTGCAAATTCGTGCGAGTTTAACTTAGAGATTTTTTTTTGCAGGTCAACAACTAGTTCTTTCAAGAAGACTCCTATTTGATAAAATCAAAGGAGACGATCCTCCAGTGATAAAAACTGAGGATGAGCTGCTAAAAGCTGTAAAGACAATTCTGCAATTATCCCATTGCTCACAAGAAATGGAGAACAAAGTCAAAATAAAACTGCGCTCTTTCTGGATTATGGTGAATGATAGATGGAAGCGATGTAGCCGCAACAAAAATATTTTTTTAAGCAAGCACCATGACTGGATCTGTGGTGACATTATAATAAAAAACTAGGATCTTCTTCTTCAAAAAGCCAATGAGTCAACCCCTCCTACCCCGCACAGTGGGCCATTTGCAACTTCTAGATGGACAAAATTCTACAAATTTCTAAATGAGCTTAAAATGGTCGTTAGAAGACCGGAAAAATAGTGAAAAAATTCTAGACATTCAGGTGGTGGTTTTTGAGGGGTTGAAAAATAAATTTGCTTCTATAATGCCGAAACTCTGTGAGTATATCTGTGAATATAAAAAAATTAGTTAAAAATTATAAATAGTAGCAATAACATCAGATCAAACTTGCGTTAAGAAATGGGTGGAATTTATTCGAAGTATGAATTTCATTAGAATGCCAATACTTTTGTACATTTTTGTATGTTATGTTTTTCATTTTATTTTATTATATAATTCTTGTAGCTTTTATGTATGTAACATTTATATGCGTCCAGTTGTGCTTTAAAGAGATATTTGTGTTTTTACAGGGATACTTCTTACTGTGTCAAAAAGAGAACTTTATGAAACATTAAAAGATGAAGATAATAACCCTGGAACAGCCAGAGTCAAAAAATGATGTGTGATGTGATGTGAAGTGATGTTAAAAAATTAAATCATTTACAACAAAATTTTTTGAAACTTTCTTACATAGTTATTAAAGTTTTATTTTTCAATCCTCTCAAATCCAACCCCTTATTGTTTAGATTTTTTTTACTATTTTTAGCGAACTCGCGGATATAATATATTATCATGTCCACAAAGTTTCAGAATTTTAAAATAATATTTATCTTTCAATCCCATCAAAAACAACCCCTCTACTATTTATAATTTTTTAACTATTTTTTTTATATATTCACAGATATCATTTTATCATACTCACAGTTTCGGCACTCTAGAAGCAAATTTATTTTTCAACCCTCAAAACCCCCTTAATGGCTAGAATTTTTTCACTATTTTTTCGGTCTTCTAACAATTATTTTAAGCTCATTTAAAAGTTTGTAGAATTTTGTCCACCTAGAAGTTGCAAATGGCCCACTGTGCACCGGCTGAAAATATTTCAATTTAATGGAGCCAACAATTCGACCTATTTTTAACCGAAGGAGGAGGCTCTAAATTCGACCCTTATGTATGTTTTTTTTAAACTTATATTTATAATATATTGTTTCTTTTAGTATTTTTAGTTCTTTCTTTACCCCCAGGCAACACGGAGAGGGCAAATGCGTTTGGTGTATTAGCTTGATTGTTTGTTATTGTATGTCTCTTACCTGTTACCTTTGTAATGGATGATAGATGCGGTTTTCACCATATGATTTGTTATGTCTATAGAAGGATTTATTTTTTGCTAATCAGCCGCCATCTTCGATACACAATATTGAAAGCCACAATGATCCAATCACAATGAACTAAAAACTGTTTTGTACTTTAATACTTCAAATATGCTTTCTCTTTTTTTAAACTTTTGTCCGCCGGAAGTTTTTAATATACTTATTATGATAGGTTACATTACAAAAATATTACTTTATCTATGGTTGCACGAAAAAATCTTGTCGTCTCTCAACACTGTCAATGCACGTTTTAACGAAGAAATTCTAATACCTAATGAACTCGTTAACCCTAACAAAATTAATAAATGTTTTGTTTGATTTATCCAAAACGTGTCTAATAAATGTAATGATCAAATACATTTTTATAATAACAATGAAAATATCGCCTTCACCTTTACACTTCCACTATAGATAAAGTTAATATAATTTTAAATAATATAAAGTCAGGGCATGTGGTGCTGACAAACATATCATTTCCTATTTTAAAATAATGTAGCCCATTTACTGATCATTTTATTACTCGTATAATTACTTATAGCATCGAGGAAACTATTTTCTCCAAGCGTGGAAACCAGTTGGAATACCTTTACCTACAAACAGCAATCCAAGTTTTCCCTCTGACCTTATCGTGCCAGCTTTACCTAAAATCTTAGAGAACACCTTATCAAATCTACCACAATATCGTTTCTAAAAACTTATTACCTAATTCTTGATGTGGATTTAGAAAAGACAAAATACAGAAGATAGTACTACTACAGGTCTGCGAATAAAGAGGTCAATAACGTTGTTGGGCAGCTGAGGGTCATTTCCGAAGTAATTTTTCGCGCTGAATCCGAATTTGGTCTCAGAATTGGCCCATCACGTCAGGAAATATTTGAGGTTAAGAACTTAAAAAAATGGCTTTTTTGGCAACTCAAAAAAAATTTCAGCTTCTTTTAATAAATACATCATTTAGTACCACCCTTAATCTTTAAAATGAACTTTCTAATGGTCATCTATGATGTTTCCTCGCAAAGTTATAGCAATTTTAAGGTGACATAAATTTGAAACCATGATCCCTACAACCCAACAATCTTAACCAAACGACTCTAAACGAATCAAATTTAACACAACAGAAGGGAAAACGTAACAATCTTAGCGAATGAGTCAAAGGACAAGTCATATTTTCGATTACAAAATATATAACTTTGGGGCAACAACCAACGCATCCCCAAATTGGGTTTAAACTATCCTTATACCAAACTACCTAGCTTTCACCCCAAAGAGAACCGAAGAAAAATGTATCCAGAACTCTTAAACGCCAAAATTCTAACATCAGAACACTTAGAAAGTTTTTAACACTAAGCTCTAAACATGAAAAACCCAAAACACTAAACCATAAACCCAAAATCATAAACCATACGTCCAAAATTCAAAACCCTAAACCCGGAATCTTATGAATTTTTATGAAATCTCTTTTTCTTATTTTCCAAAGACCTTGTATCAGAACGTTTTTTATGGTGAGCATTAGGATTATCACGTTGAAGAGACCAGCAATAATCAGCTAGCATCGAAGTAGACAATTTTCCTTGACATCTTCTTCCCATCTCTTTGATGTCCCGATGGAAGCGCTTCCCTTGCTCTTCACTAAAATTGCGTAGATTTTCTGGAAACAAATCTAAGTGGGAGTGCCTTTCTGAAAGCTCGGTATGTTTGCCTTTCTGTTGTGATAAATTTGATTCATTTAGAGTAGTGTGGTTAAGATTGTTGCGTTTTCCCTTCTGTTGTATTAAATCTTGATTCGTTTAGAGTCATTTGGTTAAGAGCACGGTATGTTTTCTCTTCTGTTGTGTTAAATCTTGATTCGTTTGAAGGTGTTTGGTTAAGATTGTTGAGTTGTAAGGGATCATGGTTTCAAATTCATGTCACATTAAAATGGCTATAATTTTGTGAGGAAACATCGTAGATGACCATTCGAAAGCTTATTTTAAAGAGGATGGTACTAAATGAGATATTTATTAGAAATAAGCTGAAAAAAATTTTGAATCCTATACATAACCTCAAAAGTAGACAAAGAAGCCATTTTTTAAGTACTTAACCTCAAATATTTCAAAATTCTGACGTGTTAGGCCAATTCTGAGGCCAGATTCGGATTCAGAACGGAAAAATACTTTGGAAATGCCCCCCACCTGTCCAACAACAAAACCTCGCAGACCTGTGTATTTATAGATGATGAATTGAGGCTCAGGATTGGTCAGCGTGTTGATGTTGCTAAAAAGAAGAGAACTTTTGAGGGAAATTAAATAAACTCTCATTCTTTGGTCACGTCAACCGAAGAGTGGACAATGTAAAATTGTTGAAATTTCAGGAAAACTAGATAGCAAAAAGCGAAGAGACCGATCTGCTGAACGTTGTGCTGATATCGGCAAGGAGCTGATGGGAAAAGCTTTGGAAAGGACGTGCTGCACTGACAATGCCGGTGGGTTTAAATGAATATCTGCAGACAACCTTGGTTTCGGATTTGGATTTCTCTAGTTACATGTGGTGTGCGTTTATGGTGTGCGTGTTTGTGCGTGTTACTTCAGTTGTTACTGAAAACATATTTTTTCTTATTTCAAGTAATACAAATTTGAGAAGATCAATTTGAGGTCGTTTGGAAATTTTATTGGCCAATAGTGTGTACAAAATTTCAACTGTAAGGTATTATTGAGAAGACAATTCGAATAATTCATGGGATCTAAAACATCTGCTAAGACGAGAATGTGAATGTTCTAGTACCTGTTTACGCCAAAATCAAAACTGCATTATTTCGAAAAGTATTAATTGTAGGTACGAGAAAAATACAAATAAACGAAGTTTTAGAAAATGAAATTTTCATTCGATTAAAAACGTGGAAAATTTCGATATGATCAACCGGTAATGAGATACTTTTGAAAATAGGTGAAAATTGCGTATTTTAGTGACTTTTAACGGCCTTGAGGCCTAATGGCGTTATCCGATCGAGTTGAAATTTTGTAGAGTTCATTTTCTAAACAATCGAAATCACTTTCGGGGGAGAGACCGAAAAAAATCCAATTTCGCAAAATAAGGACCACCCTAGGGTGGATTCTGTAATACTGATATAAGTAAGAGCTAACATAAAACTTTGTAATATTTTTACTACGAACAGGCAGCTTCTAGTTGCGCTGTAAACATCATCCAATAGTGCGGGATAGAGTTAAGAGGTAGTGGTAACGACAGCAAAAAGAACAGCTATCAATTATTTAACACTTAATTTTCTTGATCTTATTGCTCCCACAGCTTTAATAATATAGTTGTGGTGGATTCTAACAACTGGTATTATTACAAGCTAGCAAAACTACTCATTTTTACTGTGTTCAGAAACAGGCAGCTTTTTTGGAAAACTTTTCTGGTTATCCCGCAGGTTTCAATCAGCACTACCTTTTGCAATTCGATAAATAGGCGCTCATAAGTTGCGGTTTTTGTAGGCTTTCGAGAGCGGCGTATAATATCTCGCCTATGGCTCCGATGATAATTGGGAGAATGATGACTCTTTCCTGTTACCACATCTCTCTAATCTCACTTGCTATGGGTAAGTGTTTATTTTAACTTTTCAGTTTATTTTTGTGCAGGATAGTGGGCAGTGGTATTGCTATATCCAATAGTTAAGTATGTTTATGTTCTTTGTCCATCGGTGTTATATCCGATCTGTCGTGCTGTATTTGCACATCTACTATTACTTCCTGTTCCACTACAGCCTAGTTGGTTGTCGATGATAGTCTTCGGGATGTGTCTGTAATAGGGAGCCTTTTCAGATCTGGGACTAACTCTCTTTAGCAGCACCTGATGGATCACTTTTCCAACATTATGTTGTCTTTTGGTGTAATCTATTTATTGGCGGGAGGACTCTACATCCGCTGATTATGTGGTCAATGGACTTCGGTTGGTTGCGATACATTCTACACATGTTTGTTTCTGTTACCTTCTTCATTATGTAATGCCCGTGGCTATCATCTGGTTTTGAAGAGCTGAAACCTTCTATTACTGGAAACAAATCCATAAAGTGACGTTTTTTTTCAAATCCTCGTTTTTTAGTTGCCTATCGATCTGTCAAGCCAGATTTTCGATTTTTGTCCCTGACTTTTCAAAATTTTCTAAAGAAGTTTCAAAAATTTTGAAAAATCAGGGCCATGGTGTGTCAGAGAGATTGAGTGATGTGAGCTTCTTATCTGTGTTGGCTAGACCTCTATTCACTGGATTATGATTCGATATATCATGGAAATATTTACGGAGGTTTACGAGTTGCTTTTGGTGTAGATCAATTACCACCTAATATGGTGGAATACCTGCTTGCATAGCATCAGGCGAGAGATATGGTAGTTCAAGTTTACGAGTGGCTCTTAGAACGGCTCTAAATAAGAATGCTTTGTTCTCGTTTTGTTTATTACTAATATTATTATCATTAATATTATTTATCACTGATTATTTCTTAATCGCGTAGAGAAAAACCGCTGCCCAAGGAATCACTACTTCCACATCCAGATTTTCTATCCAAAACACCATGTAGAGCGCCAAGGATGCAATTTTCTCGATTTTTTTTTCCATGGCCCATCTGGATATATAGACATGGCACTTTTTGTAAGTAATAACACACACTCTGAGGTATATTCAGTTAAATTTTCAAGCAAAAATATTTTCAAATTTCGCCGCAATCGCAAAAAACGTGAATTCTTCATATCTCGGCTCCAAAGCATCGGAGCAAATTTTTTTTTTTAAGTTCGTGTTTTTTTATGACAATTAAAATGCCATTAGTTGCAATAAATTTTATGCAAAATCCAATGAGATATTTACATTTAAGTTGCAAAATTAATTTCTTGCGTAAAAAAGTCGCAAATTAAAATTTTTTTTGCAGTATTCTTTTTGATTATGTAAATGTACGTCAAATACAATGTTTTTACCGAAACAGAACTGTAAAATATTAATATGATCTTTTAGTATAACAGTTTGAATTTTTTTTTATAAATTAATTGCAAAAAAAAATAATTAATATTTTGCAACGGGACAAAGTACATTTCATTAAGGGTAAAAATATGTACTACTTCTCTTAATATTGTTAACATGCAGATTTTATATTTGTTTCTACAGTAGGTACTTCAAAGTTCGACGATCGAGAAATTCAATTTTTTGAGTCTCTTGTCATAAAATGTTATTAACAATCAAAAATTCGTTCTTTGCATATACCTACCTTATAGGGGAGCTCATGGCGAAGAAATTGACGGGTCGAACGTTTTTCTACGACCTTTAGAAGCGAAGATATAAGCAAACAAGTAAGTTGCAAAATTCATTTTGTTTACAAAAAGTTAAATAACCATTAAAGCCACTATTTTGAGTGGTCAACACTATTTTTTTCGGATTCCTGAGGAAATTCTGTAGGGGGTAGACTAATTTTTGTCTTGTCCCAAAACTTTCCGAGACATTTTCCTAATATCACCGGACTATTATGGAACTTTAATAATATGATATTTGAAATCCTCTACCCCAAAAACCCATCGGTAGTGGGGTGGGGGTGGTGTTATGGGGTAAAAAATATTTTGGGGTTTCTGGTTCTTGTACACACATTAAATCACAATTTTCTTTTCATCCCCTTTAATAATGGGGTGGGGTGGTAATGGAGGAATGCCAAAATTTTTTTTTAGACCTTAGCTTCCCTTGTATATACTAAATACCAATTTTATGGACTCTTACCTGCTTGATTTACCTATTTACCCCAAATTTACCCCAATTTACCCCCCAACCCTTCGACGGAACAAGATAAAAATATAATCTAGTTCCAGATCTCGTAAAAGTACATATATGTGTACCAAATTTCAAGTCAATATCTTAAACGGTTCCTGAGTAAACGTGCGCACAAAAAAGTTACAGACAGACAAACAGAAATTTTTTTCGCTCAAACTTAAAATCTCGACGTTTCATGAAATTTTAAGCCTATTTGAACAATGAAATTTTTTAAAATTTTTTTTTGTCGTTACTATACTTCCACTGGATGTGGAAGTAAAAACGAAGAAAACATTCTTGAACTAATAACTACTAGTATATCATTTATTATGTTCTCAGGAACTAACTGTGATATAATATAACGGAAGAATTAACATAATTTGATTAAAACATAAAAAATATAATATTTTCATTAAACACTACAATCCTATTTTCAATTCAGATCTCTTGTAATTTGTGTCAAGTATAAGATGATCAATACAAATACGCCTAAAAACTTAAAGACCATAAGATAAAAGTAGTACATGAAAAACAGTGTAGGAACGTAAACTGTATGTAGTGGATAATGACCCTAAAAGAAGGAAGGGAATTATAGTGGAACATCACCAATCATCGGTCCTCTTTTTCAGCTTTAAGTAGAAGAACTAATGAGGCTTTTAACCACTTCTAAAGATTGATGTGAATACTGACTCTTCTATGGTAAAATGTGGCTTTCAAAATGAATAAGAAATGATGTAGGTGTTGGATACGTTATTAATGATCGAATTTATCGATACACTTTTGATACTTTACCGGTGTCATTTGTCTAGGAAATGTATTGATTCTCTTAATATCATAATATTATCATATGAATGTTACTATTCCATTTAATTTAATAGACATTTCAGATTTTTAATAGCTAAATCGTTCTTTGCCTCGCTAGAAACTACTATAGTATAGTAGTAATAGCTTCAAATTTGAAATAAGAAGGAAAAATTAGGAGTTAACTGTAAATATCTCAAAAAATAAGTATTTTATTGAAAAATTTTCTATAGATTTTTTTAAAGCTTATGAATTTTTAAATTGTCCCATTCATTTAAAATAAGAATTGATCAAGATATGGCGCACTATGGTTTCTTGGGATCGATATTATTGGCCTTCATTCAGTTTTTCGATTTTTTTAAATAGGTTTATATACTACTAATGAAAGGAAACACAACAATGGACAAAGTTTTGCACCTCTTTCCTTCATTCAGCGTCTCTTTTACCTGATATAGATAGCGTCATTTGGTACTCGTGACAGTGGCTTCAATTTCTGCAAGTCGTTGTGAGAACAAGAAGTGTTTGTACACTTGTGTGTGCCATTATTATACTCTTCGCAAAAACGAAGAGTATATTGTATTTGATCGGCACATTTCTAAATCAGTAAATATCGCTCGTAGAGAAAAAATTTTCATATCATTATGTTAGTGAACGAATTCTGAACAACTTTCAAAATGTCCGTCCGTCCGTCACGTTTCTTGTAAGCACGATAACTTAAGAAAGAAAAGTCCGATTGTATTGAAATTTGGAAAGTAAGTTAGCGTTAGCTAGAGGAAGAACCCTATTGTTTTTGAAAAAAATCAATCAGTAAATAAAAAAGTTATTAATCATTTAAATAAAAAAAAATGTTTTTTTATAATTTCTGTCATTTGTATTTAAATAGAAATCTTGCGAAATGTTATTCCCTATATTTTTTTTTTGTTTTTATATTTTACCAATATATATATTTAATAATAACGTATCTAATCCGTTGAAATGTAATTCTTGAACGATAATCATTCAAGTTTTCTGGTAAGATAAGATAGCCCAATGGCTAAAGCATTTGCCTTTTAATCCAATGGTCTCGTGTTCTATCCCTCACATGGCGACTTTTTTTCATATATTTTTTTTTTCACAACAAAGTTAGTATCACAAAATTTAGAATGTCCAAAAACTAACATTATTTACAAGAAAAATGCGAAGAGTATCCTATAGAATGTGTAACAATTATATAAAAAGCTCAGTAAATCGGCGAAGAGTATAATGCTTCTACTAGTTGTATTTTATAATATTTTTGTGTGCAGTAAATCGTCATGATATTATTTTTATTTTTAAGATACTTAAATCAAAACCCATAAGTCTGTCCACAATATCTAAAAAAATGGTAATGAAACATAAATAAGACATTTTCAATTGATTAGCTGATAAAATTACCTTTAGTTTGTATTTGTAAATGAAAACTAAATGAACCAAGTCACTTCATCTAGCTGATAAAATTTACTACAAATAGGCTTTTAGTTAAAAAAATATACAGTAAATAGTTTTACAGATTTCTTAAATATGTAAATATTTAGGTACTTCCATTTTTGAATTTGTATATTCCAATAACATTTCCAATAAGTTGTTTTTAAAACTTATTTAATTAAAAAAACAGTGTTGTTTTAATCAGGACTATTTAACCTGCATACAAAAAAAGTATTCTTGTTTTGAGTGAACCTATTTGTTCAGGAATTTGAATGTATTATTTGCTCAAAAGAAGAGATTTTTCTTGGTTTGAAACTTGAAACAATATATTTGTTTGTTAAAATTAAAGCAAAATCTTGATAAATTTCGTTAATTTGAGATGAGGATAATCACATCAAAACATTCGCATTCTGAATATAAAACTATGCATAATTTCAACTTAAAAAAAATGCATTACTCTTGGAACAAATATATAATTTTGAAACAAGAATATAATTATTCTTTTGAATATATGTATATGAACAAAAAAAATGAGAATATCATATATTTAACTTAAATAGAGTATAATCAAGTAGAGACATCCATATTCTTCATTGAAAACTATACACAGTTTCAAGTTAAAAATGTATTAGCCTCAGAATAGAACATACATATATTTAAAATAAATAGTAGAATTTTCTGTTTCTCTACATATTATGTATTTATTGAAAAATTTAAGAAAAGTAACTGCTTTACTTGAGAGAAATATATTCAAATCGGGACATTTATATTCCTTTGAATATACTTTCTTGTGTGTGTGTGCTCGTTTATCGGTACCATAGACTAGAAATTCATTTTCTTAAAACTGAGACTCCTTAGTGTTATATATTATTATCCTAATTTATGTATTTATTACAATTTTTAAACACTTAGTTTTTAGTTTTCGGCATCACATAAATTTTTAAAATAGTTACGCCACTCTCACTTACTCCTTTATTAAGGAGTACGAATGCGTGACGAGGATTTTCTTAAAATAATATCACAAGATTAGCTAGCCCGCAGGTTATTCAACTGCGATGCAATTTTAGATTTCCTAGTTTAAGTCTAACAATAACAATGACACATATCTTAATTAATTGAAGTGGTCATGAATTTGTTATTTACAAATACCAAGAATATTATATTTAAATCATCTCTCCTATTTAGTTTATGCATGGGAAGAATGTTGCTATTACTTGTTACCATGTTCCGAAGAAATAATTATTACAACTATTTGATCATGATCCACTTATTAATGGTAGTTATGACCTGAAAATTATTGACATATGACTGAAATTAAAATTATGTTTGTAATAGTTTTTCAACTTCTCTAACTGCAAGTAATAGGTTCAAAGGTTCCAAATGATTTCGTTGAACATTAAAAAAAATATGTTGTATTTTCTCGTGCTTTCAAAACAGAAAATGTACTATTTAGTTGTAAAGTAGCAGATCTTAAGTTTCGCGCTTTTATACTTTCTGGCGTGTTTCATAACCCAAGTAACAATTTCAGTTTTAATATACTCTATAAGATATTCTAAAAGCTTACTTCTAGGACTACTTATAAATATAAAGGGCCTGGAGGGACTCTATAAAACTGACTTAAAACCCTTATAAGAGTACAGCGGCCCACCTAGAGAAAGACCTACATGCCTATTTTTAAAACTACTGTTAAAGCTTTCAGGTTTCTAAGTTTTTACTCATAGAATATCTGAGGAGTATTATAAAACCATACTTCGTTTAGGATAAATGCTATATTAAAATTGCTTTGAGAGAATGTTTTGTATTTAGTGAAGTAAATATAAATGCAAATAAATCTATTACCACACTTATTTCAATCACACGATATGTGGGATATATAGACCGCCATGCATAGCTATAAAATGGACGAATACTGAGAGACACTACTTATAAATGGAGTTTGTAAGTCCTCATAGTGGGCTAAAATTTTAAACGAGGCTAAGTTTACTGTAAAACGTTAGTTAGTTCTTAAAAATTCGTGCGCTGTCTAGAAACACAAATTAAAAAAATACGGATAATTAATTTTTGTCTTCGGTGATTTAAAAATAAATAAATCGGTGGTATCCACCCATAATATGGATCAATGGTAATACATTTCTCTTGGATAAAAATTGCTTTTTTTGTTCAATCAACATTCCCAATATGATGACCGTTAAACATTGCTTGACTAAGGGCTAAATACAGTTTTTTGTAAGGGAGGGTAATATAAAAAATTTTAAAAAATACCAAATGTTTACTAACGTAATATTTGTCGAAGTCCTCTATTCATTTCCTTAAATATATAAGGAATAAAAAAACCAGACTGCAACCAACAGCTGTTCTCCGGACTAATGCACCGCCGAGCGCTGGATTACAAATTACAAGCCTGGCCGCATTAAGTGCAATAACTATGTATTGCCACAAAATGCTAGCATCGATTGCAACAAATCAGCCGAAATACTTATTCCTACTCGAAGGAGCTCTCGTGCCAGCCACTCTACACCACTTGCAAACTGCAGTTTCGAGCTGTTGGCTCTCGTCAGTGCAAGGTAAGTCCTGACTGACTGTAACGAGACCCTTGAACACTCTCGGTACATGACGAGATTTATAAAACTACGACATGCAACAAATAGCATACCTACTATGCCCATGTCAGGGCTACTGCTACTAAATATGTGAATATGAATGGAAGATAAAAGTGTTGTATTATTCCTAAATGCAAAAATACTGCAGTAACTACACCAGACACAATTTTTATTTCGATGCCAAATGGCTTAAAAATATGAGAGTTATGGCAGCGATCTATGCAAAGAACCACATTTGTATGCAGGGCCGGCCAGATGGGCAGGCGAGCCAGGCGATCGCCTGGGGCGCTGGATCCTGAGGGGCGTCAAAACGCAAAAGGCAAAAGGATACCTAATATTAATTTAAAGACGCGTTACTAAAATTTATATAATTTACATAAGAAAGTATTGAAAATTGGGAAGGGGGGGGCGCAAAACTCAGAACTGGTCTGGGGCGAGAAATTTCATTGGGCCGTACCTATTTGTATGTGCTTAAGGAACGCACCTTTGTTGGGAAGAATATTTTAATGTAAGCCGGCTATTAAACAAATGTTAAAATTTACTGTACTATGCAGATTTGTTTTCTAGCTTGAAAAAGACGTTGCCTGTTGCCTGTATATGTCGCGTTTGCCCACACAAAATAAGCTATAATAAAAAACATTAGTAAGGAACACACTTTTGCCGTGAACATTACTTTAATGTAAGCCGGCTATTAAACAAATGTTAAAATTTACTATACTACGCGGATTTCTTTTCTAGCTTGAAACAGACGTTGTCTGTATATGTCCCGTTTGCCAACACAAAATGAGCCATAATTAGTAAAATTAGTAAGGAACGCATTTTTGTCGTGAAGATTATTTTAATGTAAGTTGGCTATTAAACAAATGTTAAAATTTACTTCACTACGTGGATTTGTTTTCTAGCCTGAAAAAGACGTTGTCTGTGTATGTCGCGTTTGCCTACACAAAATGAGCCATAATAAAAAACATTAGTATTTTGCATAGTTCCAAAGTATGGAAATACATCGGTGAAAACCTCTAATTAGAATAAACTATTATTTCCCTGCTACCATACGCGAAGGCGAGGAAATTATGGAAAAAATCTATGTAACGAACCCATCCTGTTTCAAATTTAAGATCAAAATACTACAGTGAAGATCAATCAGATGAAATGAAATAACTTGAAAATGAGAATTAATTTTGTCTATTAATGTATTGTTTCCAAAACCAAACTTTGAAGGGCACGAAAAAACAAAAATTGAATATCTGAGTCTAAATCTGGAGTAGAGTATTACAAGGGCCAATCTCCATTTTTGCCGTTTTTAAGAACCATCACTGAAATGCCCTACTTAAATATTAGCGATAGAATAAATGCCAATCTCCTAGTGATAATTCTTTCTGATATATTGTATCGGAGTAAAATATTATCGATAGAGTAAAGGTCAGTCTCCTCATAATGCTTGCTGATTCTTAAAAACCACCTTGTAATACTTTAGTCCAGAAATATTGAAGCACATTCACCATTACAAATAACACCTAACTTACCTTTCCATTTTTACGCCTCTCAACTTAACATGATATAATGCTCTACGAATTTAGAGGTGAAAAGAACTTTAGGATTTAATATCTCTTAACTCAATTAATCAATTTTTTTCAGGGATTCGCCAAAGAGAAAATTTTTTTTACAATTTTTACTCACCTACACTAGACGCTTGATGAAACTAAAATGAGACCACTAGGAGCTATACTTTGCAGTTTAAGAACGATTTCACATAAATGACTTAAGCCAATTGGAGTAACTTAAGACACATATATAACATACCATTACCAATAAGGAAAGGGGCCATACCTCAACAGTAGGTTCCTTGAGTAAAAATAAGTCGTTTTAGCTAAACATACCGTAATGCCATATTGCTTCCTTAAAAAGTTATGGGACGTCAAAGGCATTTTTTTAAAGTTAAAGAAATAGTAGATTGTAATACAAGTGTGGCAAGGGCTTTATTGCAAAACAATGTATGAAAGTAGGAACACGAGCGCAGCGAGTGTTCCTATCACACGAGTTTTGCAATGAAGCTTGCCACATGTGTGTTACATACTATTTTTTTCTACGGTTGTGAAGTTATTTCCCTTTTTTAAAGTCTCCAAAATTTTAAATTTGCTGCCTGTCAGATTTTATTTAAAGTGACATTTTCCGCAGTCATTCTGAAGTTAGAAAATTTGACTTTGTAATTGCAATTCATGTGTAATTAATGTATATTTATAGAATTTAATTGTTATTACCAGTAAGTAATATAAAATTCTTTAAAGTAAACACACTATTTTATTCCGGTGTGTGAAGATGTAATCAAGGCGTGCGGCAAAGTGATGTTTTCTGCAGTCATTTTGAAGTTAGAAAATTTGACTTTCAGCACAATCGTAGAAAAAAAAATTAATTTCTTTTATTTTCTATTTTAACTATCATTCTAAATTATTTTACTATGACATTAAAATAATTTAAATTTAATATAATTGGGTATATTGTGCAGCAAGAAATTGAAATGCATGTTTCTCGAAAACGGTGCATTTTACAGATATAAACCAAGTGTACCTTTTTTAGAATTAAATACTACGTTAAAAAAATATTACTTTATTGCAAAGTTTATCCTCAAAAAAATAATGACCAAAACAAAAATTTATTAACACGACTGTCCTTAGCATTCCAAGCATAATATACCAAATTCGGATCAAGCCGTGTAAATAGTGATAGAGATATAACAAAAAATAAATAAAACAAATTTTCCTTTGACGTCCCATAAATTTTAAGGAAGCAACGTGTTACCAAGGTATGTTTAGCTAAAACGACTTAGTTTTACTCAAAGAACCTACTGTTGAGGTATGGCCCATTCTTTAATGGATACCCTGTATATGCAGGTTGAATTGAGAACCTCCACATTTTTTAACCGACTTCAAAAAATGTACTTTTTTTGTTACAAACAATATTACTATGGATTGGCTTCGGGGGGATCTCTATGAAATCATTCTCAAACTGTAAGGAATGGCTCAGGGGGGGACCCATATTAATTTCATCAAGCTAGGTGAGCAAAAACTTATGATTTTTTTAGTTGAAAAGTTTGCAATATTTGGCGAAGGCGCCGCGCAAATTTCGTCAGAGTTGCATTCAATTATTGGTAGCTAGTAGGTATTAGCAATAGCTGATCTCAAGAATTATAAATTCAAAACGGTGAATCCAATATGATTGCCATGATGCAACATTATTGCAGATTTACATAAAATTTTGATATACGGATATTTCACTATTCTCTGATAACGAGTCTGACGTTAAAGCTTAAAAATTCAACATAATGGATATGTTTTTTTTTCCTTAAGGTTGTGGTGCCAGAACCCCGCAGCGCCGCACAGTGTGGCATTTACGTGTTTTTTATGTCAATATTCGAGTTCTCCTTTGTGATTCAACCAAAATCAATCTATTTTAGGCCTTTTCATCATAGAAGCGCGCATGTGCTGCCGCTATGTTTGTTTGCGGGAACTATGAAATGTTCGGACACTTGATTGACAAAATGGCTGGACCGGTATCATTTTTTCACATTAATTTAGACGAAAGTGTGATTGACGGTGCAAAATTAGTGCACAACATTGTCAGCGAGTACACATTGGGCGTTTTGGAGCGCGCGCTTTATAGGGCCCTGATAGACGGGCATCAAACACGCCGCGTGTGAAACGCGACGGGTTGCACGCTTCAGATTTTACTTCTACACGAGCATGTTTACTGGACGGCCAGAACGAATACAGTATAGTTCAAAAATGAATGTTACACAGATAGGTTGTGTTTCAGCCTTGTGCGTTCATCTTTTGAAATAGAAAAGACGACGTTATATTTTAATAGTGACTGTACTGAGTACTATACGTTTACATGCTCGTGTGGTCAACTCAATTGTGATACACGTGTTGCATTCGAACGGTTTACCCGTCAGCGGAGAAAATGCTGCGTGCCAGCGTTTAAAATGCTCCAAGCGACGTTCCATCCGTCCCCGCAGCGTATATGGACATCTTCAACGTTCGTCAAGCCTTGAGCATTTGAAATACATTGTTTACATTTCAGCGTGCAACCCGTCGCGTTTCACACCCGGCGTGTTTGATGCCCGTCTATCAGGGCCCTTAGCAAGGCGCGTTTTAAGAACCAAGGTGGCCTGCGAAGGTGTACACATTCAAGCGCACGCTTCTGGTCAAGCGCGCGTCAGACGCGCGTTCTTAGATTATGGTTTGAACGCGCGTCACCCACGCGCTTCCAGAAGCATACGCCGCTATTGTGTTGTACATTTGATCGCGCGCTTTCGTATCGGGTGAACGCACACCCTCTATTACAAAACGCTCATTGAACGCCTTGCTAAGCGCGCTGTGTGTACGCTACCGACGCGTACCGAACGCCAGCGGCAAACACCCAGTGTGTACTCGCTCTGTGGAAGAACACACTTGCGCTCAATAAGGCGCTGGTTCAAGTATCCTGCCCGTAAAATGACTGGAAGTAAGAATAAAGAACTGGTTGCAAGGTTAGAATTCAACAATTAACACATCAATTCATATACAAGTGCATTAAGAGAAAACAGATGTGTTTAGTCTACAATATGCTTAATAACATTCTTCGTGCAGTAATTGACAATGCAGTAAAAATATTTTCTGTGTTTTTACCGAAATGTAGGGTCAAAAATGCAATTTAAAATGAGGTTTTTTATCGATCCTTCTGTGGATAAAGCTGGCTTCTTTTTTTCTAATTTTTTCAAATAGGTAAACTATACGATATGGCACTACCCATTTTCAAAAAATTGGTAACAGATTCATCATTATTTGTTTAAAAAACGTCGAGTTCCGCCATGTTCTGACAGTTTTCGCATGTCAATATTGGATTTGACATAAACATTACGTTTTTTAACCAAATAATGATAAATCTGTTACCAATGGGCCTCTCCCACGTAATGGAACTTGATGATTATTTTTTCATGAATCATTTATTAACACCTAATAAATACTGAATATACACGTCATATCGTATTGTCGCGTGTTTCCACCCTTAGGAAACCACCCTCGCAAATTCCGTGGGTTCCAAAAATTATAACAAGAGATGTCCACTAACACACTTTATTAAATGTTTACTGGATACTTCACAATACTATTATTAATTTAAATACACTTTACTGACTAAAAATCACAATGTTTATTACTTTGTTTATCTTTGAACTCTTAACCTCACTTTCTATACTTTCTCAACTACTCGCCGAGAATGCGGTCGGTCTTTTATACCTAAAAATGACAGATCTCGATTGTTCTGTGATGACGCCACCATTCTCTAGGTAATTCCAGATGTCACTTTGGAATCTTCTGGTAGGTTCTTTTTCGAGTAGGTGCAAATACATCATTCTAGGGGTTGTAACATATTACACTGCCCCCTCCTTAAGCCTGAACGTCCCGGTCAGGTAATTCAGCCTCTTTCACATACTTCGCCAGTCTATCCAAGTGTACGATCTTCATCTTGGACTTTTTGTTTCGTTGAATACGATAGACGACATCATTAATTCGGGTAATAACAGTATAAGGTCCTTCCCAAGGAGGTTGAAGTTTCGGTGACTTCCCTTTCTTCCGCTGTGGGTTGTACAGCCAAACCAGATCTCCTGCCTTGAACCCTTCTGAACTACCCTTACGGTCGTATCGAGCCTTCATTCGGTCACTGGCTATGGTGATTTGGTCTCTAACCAGCTCATGAACATTTCTTAGCCGTTCACTCATTTCATCCACATAGCTGTTCACAGGAAGCTGTTCTCCGCCTGGTGTTCCGAAAATCAAATCACACGACAGTCTGATCTCGTGTCCAAATACTACACGGGCTGGTGTTTGTTTCGTAGACTCGTGGATAGCAGCTCTGTATGCCATGAGGAAGAACGGTATGTGGAGATCCCAATCGCGTTGATTCTTATGAACCACTTTAGAAAGATGTTCTTTCATGGTCTTGTTATGTCGTTCCACCATTCCATCTGATTGCGGGTGAAGGGCTGTTGTCCGTGTTTTGTGTATCCCCAATAACTTGCAGATTTGTTGAAACACCCCTGACTCAAAGTTCCTCCCTTGATCTGAGTGCAGCTCCAGGGGTACACCAAACCGACATATCAAATTATCTACCAAGACTTTGGCGACAGTGACTGCTTCTTGGTTTGGAATTGCATAGGCCTCTGGCCACTTACTAAAATAGTCCATGGCAACCAGTATGTACTTGTTCCCATCCTTGGTTACTGGGAATGGGCCGGCTATATCGATCGCGATCCTCTCGAAAGGAGCTCCGACGTTATATTGCTTCATTGCACCCCTACTTCTAGTCTGTGGTCCCTTACTGGCTGCACAAATTTTGCAATTGCGACACCAAGCTTCCACATCTTGACGACTATTTACCCAATAAAATCGTTCTCGTACTTTATTCAGGGTCTTATTAACGCCGAAGTGCCCACCGGATGCTCCATTATGCACTTCCTGAAGTACTTTCGGTACTCGACACCTGGGAATCATTAGACGCATAACAACTTCCCTGCCATCCGGGCTTTCCCAAGCTCTCTTTAGCAGCCCGTTCATGACTTTAAGTGAATCCCATTGGGCCCACAAAGCCTTCAATCCAACTGCCTTATCCGAAACATCCTTCCACGCTGGTCGAATTCCTTTCTCCTTTGCTCTCAATATAGGCCCAATTTCTGTGTCATTCAGTTGTTCTTGTCTCGGGGCTTCGGTCGTCCAATCGTCCGGAACCTCTATTTTAATACTGTTGACGGCCACCGTACCCTGCAATTTCTCAACGTGGCGGCAGTGCTTGCAATCTTCCTTGCGCGGTCTTCTAGATAAAGCGTCTGCGTTCTTATGAGATCTTCCAGGTCGATGTTCGATTTTGAAATCATACTGTTGCAGCCGTTCTATCCAACGAGCCAGTTGACCTTCAGGGGTTTTCAACTGCAACAGCCATTTTAATGCAGCATGGTCGGTCCGAATCTTGAAATGTCGTCCATAAAGATATTTATGAAAATGGTCCACTGATTTAACGATGGCCAGTAACTCTTTCCGGGTTACACAATAGTTTCTTTCCGGTTTGGACAGCACCTTGCTGAAGTACTCGATCACTCTTTCCTGCCCATTCTGCATTTGAGACAGTACACAACCGACCGAAGAATTGCTGGCATCCGTGTCTAAAATAAAAAGTCCTTCCCGTTGTGGGTACGCTAGCACAGGACCAGTGCATAGAGCTGCCTTCAATCTTCTCCATGCCGTTTCACATTCCGGTGTCCATTGGTACTGCACTTTCTCTTCTGTCAGCCGGTGTAATGGCTTCGCAATTTCTGCAAACCCTTCTACAAAGCGCCTATAATAAGTGCAGAGGCCAAGGAAGCTCCGTACTTCATGAACGTTAGATGGTCTTGGCCAATCTCGTACAGCAGAAATTTTGTCGGGGTCTGTTTGTATTCCATCCGAAGACACCACGTGACCAAGAAATTTGACTTCTTTCTGGAATAGCAGGCACTTCTTCGGGTTCAACTTCAGATGGGCATTCCTGACTCGCCCAAATACTTCTTGAAGATTTTTCAAATGTTCTGTAAAATCCTGTCCCATAACAAGCACGTCGTCAAGGTAAACCAGGCACGTCCTCCAGGTTCGCCCTCGCAGTACGAATTCCATCAATCTTTCAAAGGTAGCTGGCGCATTGCAAAGTCCAAAAGGCATCACAGTAAATTGATAAAGACCACTGCCTGCTGAAAACGCTGTCTTCTCCTTATCATCAGGATGAAGCCCCACTTGCCAGTATCCACTCCTAAGGTCTAACGTAGAAAACCATCGTGAGCCTGCCAACATGCTTAACGTGTCGTCAATTCGTGGTAATGGGTAACTGTCTTTCTTTTCTTCGTGACATCATTTAATTTTCGATAATCGACACAAAATCTTAATGTTCCGTCCTTCTTGGCAACCAAAACGACTGGCGATGACCAGGGACTCGTTGACTCCTCAATGACTCCATCTTGCAGCATCTTGTTTATCATTGCCGAGGCATCCTCTTGTTTCGCTAATGGAAGCCTCCTAGGTGGTTGTCGAATAGCTGGTGAGTCGCCAGTATTTATCCGATGCTGGACTATGTCTGTTTTTGTAAGGGCCTCTGTATTCTTGGCAAATACTGAACTTTCCTTTTCTAGGAACTTGATTGCCTCCCTTCGCTCATCCTCAGATAAATGCTCCAACTGGGTACTCAGCAAGGTCAAAACTTCCTGGTCTATTTTCGTAGACGAACTTCCCTCTGTTTGTTCCTCGCACCTCGCTACCCATGTGACCGGTTCATAGGAGCCAATCGGTTTGCCTTCCTTAATTGTCACCGAGTGGGAATTTAAATTAACAACTCTAATTGGGATTTTGTCTTTAGTCCGGGTTAAAGTTCTCGCCATAATAATATTGGATAGGGACTTAATCGATTCGTCATCTTCAACTAGGCCAACACGGTACCCTCCAGGATTTCCTTCTAAGGCAACATCAATCATTTGTTCTGAATGAGCAGGAATCTTGATTGTTTGTGTTGTTAACAACCTTGCTTTATGGAATTGGTCGTCTGCGGTTGCCAGAATAAATTCCTCATTTCCAATTTTTAAGACTCGCTCCCCTACGTCAACAATAAATCCCTGCTCTCCCATGATGTCCAGACCCAAAATGAAATCATCCATAATGTCAGCCACAATGACCTTGTAATTGAACCTCAACCGTCCAACCTGCAGTTCCAAGTTAATTTCTCCATGGACCGCAGCCCTGTCCCCCGTGGCTGTCCGAATGATTACTCCATTTTGCTTCTTGTCAATCTGCAAGCCTGATATAAACCCTGGCCGCACTATTGATGACGTAGCACCGGTGTCAATAGTAAACACGCATTTTCTTCCATTCACATATCCTTGCAACAACAGACTGCTTGGAATTCTTTGGAGCTGGGAAATCTTTATTTCTCTGGGGGCACCGCATTCCCTAGCCAGCACAGCCCCCTTGGTGCTGGCTATCTTTAGTTTTCCTGCTTCTCTTCAACATTCACAGCATTTACTCGACTCTCCGAGTTCTGCTGTCGACAGTCTCGTTTCATATGTCCCACCTTGCCGCAGTTGAAACATTTAATACCTCCGCTCGGCTTTCCTTTATTTTGTTGTTTCTCCTGCTTTCCGAGGCCATCCAATTTATCGCATAATTTGGTGAATATTTTCTGCATCTCAGTCAGCAAGGGGTTCTGGTTCATTTCTGGTTGCGATTCTTCGAGAGTCACAGCTCGAACTCTCGACCTTGGAGTATCCCTGTAAGCGGCTTCTACTTCGAGTGCACGCACCAAAGCTTCGCTACTACTTTGGTGTCTCGTCAGCCTCAGAACTCGCCTGACCTCTTCGTCCCTTATACCATCTAAAAAGGCCCCCACGGCTAATTGTTCCTGGAATTCTTTAGGTGCATTTGGATACACCAGGTGTGCCAGTCTCTCTATCGCAGCTTCAAATTCTTGTAAACTTTCCCCAGCTTTTTGCATCCGGGATTTCAGCTGAGCCTGGTATAATTGGGCAAGGTGTTGATCGCCATACCTCAAGTCTAATGCAGCTTCCAAGACTTTGAAGTTCCTTTGTTTATCCACTGGGATAGTTTGAAGCAACTCTGAGGCCTGGCCCCTTAACGCCAGAACTAATGCCATGGCCTTTTCCTCATTATCCCAGTTGTTCGCACACGCTGCTGCCTCAAACTGCCTCTTGTACGTCGTCCAGGAACTTTGGCCATCAAAAGAAGGAGGTTTTAGTCGCTGACCTGATGATACCACCTGCTGGCTTCCTCTATCTCTCAACTGTCGTTTAAGTCTCTCCATTTCTCCTTCGAACTCGCTCATTTTTCCTCTGATTTGACTAACTTCTGTCTCGACCACAACTACTTTGTCTTCGACCTTGTTTATCTCTTCTTTGACCTCACTCTTTAATTCTTCGTTGGCAGAAATGATAGCGTCCTGCTGTATTTTCATTTGTTCATTCAGAATTTTCCTTAATTCTTCTTGCCGTCTTTCTTGTTCCTCTTTTTCTTGTTGGCGTCCTATTTCCAGATTTTCCATCATTTTCTTTAATTCATCTCTTTCTTCTTGACGTCTTTTTTCTTGTTCTTCTTTTTCCTCTTGATGTCGTCTTTCTTGTTCCTCTTTCTCTTCTTGACGTCGTCTTTCTTGCTCTTCTTTTTCCTCTTGATGTCGTCTTTCTTGTTCTTCTTTTTCTTTCTGACGTCTTGTTTCTTCATCCTCTTTTTCTTTCTGACGTCTTATTTCCTGATCTTCCATTATTTTCTTTAATTCGTTCCTTTCTTCTTGACGCCGTTTTTCTTCCTCCTGGCGATTTCTTTCTTGCTCTTCTTTATCTACTTGACGTCGCTTTTCTTGTTCTTCTTTCTCCTCTTGACGTTTTTTCTCCTGTTCTTCTTTGTCTTCCTGCCGTTGCTGCGCCATCATTTTTTGGAATTGTTCGAATAAGTCCTGTATTTGTTTATCGGATGCCATACTTCTTGTTGTTACGGGCATACGATGAAATTAAAATAAAATAAATTTAACTGTCACGTCAATATCGGTAATGGAACTTCCCAGACAAATCTCGAAATAGCACGAAAAATCTTATCCAGAGTCTTTTGTCACTATCCAGTTCAGAAAATTTAATAATCTCCACCAATGTCCAAATAGAAAAGTTCTAGAAATTTTCACGCACTAAATGAGTCTTTTTCAGTGTCTCTATCACTTCTCAGTTCAAAGGATTTAATTATCACACTAATGTCCTAATAAACTGTTCTACAATGTCTCAAAAATGCACTTAAACACTATTTTCCTGTTCGAAAATAACCCTCGAACAATGTCCAGTAAATTAGTCCTGTGTTAGCACTAACTCTCGAGAATACTTCTCGAACACTCCAACACAACTTCAGAGCTCCTCTTGTCATAAAATTCCGCTTTCTGACACCAATTGTCGCGTGTTTCCACCCTTAGGAAACCACCCTCGCAAATTCCGTGGGTTCCAAAAATTATAACAAGAGATGTCCACTAACACACTTTATTAAATGTTTACTGGATACTTCACAATACTATTATTAATTTAAATACACTTTACTGACTAAAAATCACAATGTTTATTACTTTGTTTATCTTTGAACTCTTAACCTCACTTTCTATACTTTCTCAACTACTCGCCGAGAATGCGGTCGGTCTTTTATACCTAAAAATGACAGATCTCGATTGTTCTGTGATGACGCCACCATTCTCTAGGTAATTCCAGATGTCACTTTGGAATCTTCTGGTAGGTTCTTTTTCGAGTAGGTGCAAATACATCATTCTAGGGGTTGTAACATATTACAGTATAATATTTCAATTTTAAATGGATATTTTAAAAATAAAAATGTTGTCTTATTTACTCCATATTTCAAAGAAATAAATGCGCTCAAATTACGTCATGAAGGGATTCTCCAATCAAAATTAACAATTTCTGGCTTCATAGGGCATCTGCACGTGGCGTCACAGCTAACCTCAAAAATATGTACTTCTTAAGATACCCAGCTATTATTAAAATTTCTGCTTGGTTCCCGTATTTTCAACTAAAGTCTAGTTCAATGTAATGTTTATGAAGTTCTAAATACCTTGTCCTAATAAAATAGGACTCTTTTTGTAGGTTGGAAGTCTAACCTGTAATTAGCAGTCTATTTTTATTAATCAACAATATTGAAAAATTATTTACGTGAATTTTTAAATATTTGCTTGGAGCCAGTACGGCTTCAAGCTAAAAATGCATATACAAACATAAACTTGAAAAACTTAAAATTTAAGGTTATGATGCAGATGGCGTATACTAAAATTAACCGAACCTCTTGATGTTTCTGAATTTTACATCTCGTCTAGAAACCTGCCGATGAGACTATTTCCATATTGCCTAATGTATATGAATGTTTAATGTTAGAGGAAATGCTTTAATTATTTCACTAAAGAATGTCTACTTTTTATCTCCGCTTTTGAAAATAATGAATTTCTATTGAATAATACCACTTCCTATAATAAAAATGATAAGAATTAACAGAAGAAACACACTTTCGACATGTTGACTCCCTACAAATAACTGACACTTGGCAACAATGATGGAAATAAAATGAATAGATGTCATAGAATAAGGAACTACCAGAAGCGGCACTCTCAGCACCGCCTTTGATGTTTTTTTGTGACCTTCGCCATTTTGTTGTTGGTAATTTTGGCGAGAGATTTAAACAGCATGTTTATAAACAAACTTTACACAGGCTGAATACAATTACGTTATTCGAAGAATTCTATTTATAATGGGTATTAAAACTATTAAAGTAAACTGGATAATATTATCTCTACGAACAGTTGTATTCTTAATATAAAGTCACAAAATGTTTTGAAATCAATACAATGTCTCGCCTGAGAAAATCTGTAATTTCTTACTGGGAGATTGTTCTGGGGAAATATTAAAATTTTTTCTTTTTAAACTATCAAGTTGAGGGAAAATAGTAGGTAGTGTTGTTGATAGCAATCTATTTTGATACATATTTGTCGTGCGCACAACTAAGGGCGGATCTAGACCTTGAGCTTGGGGGGGGGGGGGGGGGTAACACAGCCGCGTGCTGAAAATAACAAAAATGTTTTTCCTCGAAAATTGAAATTGACGAGCGGGGGGGGGGGTAGAAAATCACAAAAAAAAATTATAAACCACCTAAATAGAATATATATTCAAAAATATAAAATATAATAATAAAAATTATAAAATTTTAAAATGAAAGTTGGTGGCTTACAGAATCTGGAGGGGGTAATCACCACGTTAACCATCCCCCCCCATAAATCCGCGCTTGCGCACAACTTAAAATTGTTATAAAGTTCGGCTGAACTTTTACTTGCCAAATCCCCACGATTGCATGCTTCCAACCACTATACGGACCTTAAAAGAAGAAAAGTTTACGATTACTTGGAAATATTTTATAATTTACATCAATAATAAAATACCTATGAGGATCCTTAGGAAACCTAAGTAAACTAATGTGTTTTCCTGTCGTACTATTTGGATATTCCTTGAGAGTGCAAACGGTTCTACCTCGTTTACTCATATCGGTAATAAAAATTACTATTAACAACACTTTCCCGCTATGACCTTTTACCTAATCACAGCACAATAAAACTAAAACCTTTTAAGAATTTATTTCGGTATTATGTCAAAGACTGTCATTTATTGTTTTAACCTAAAACAATAAATGAACTGACGGGTGTACTAACAACAAAATGGCGGCAACGGAATTTTGGCGGGAAGCCCAAGTGTCGTTTCTGGTAGTTCTCTTTTCTGTGGTTATGTTCTCTTATTTACGATTTACGTTGTGATCGCACGGATTTAGTCTTTTGACTTCATAACTGTGTTTCTTAATTATTTAAAAGTGTGTGTGTGTGTGTGTGTGTGTGTGTGTGTACTGTGTAGACATAAAAAAAATGGAGACAGATTTTGAGAAGGCAGCAAGTGATAATCTCCTTGTTATTGACAGTGAAATGGTGAATGACAATCCTGTTTACTTAAAATAAAATAACTGTTACTGATAAATCTTTAGATTTAATAATGATTTTAAAAATTATTCAATAAATGTAAAAGAAAATAAAACACTTAAACCTAGTTGTTTATATTTATTAACTGTAATTTGTATACTACAAAAGTGAAATGAATCATATTTTAACGTTTTTATTCAGTTTTTGTACATACAGGTATTTAGTTTTATAAATTCAGCAGGTATGAAATACCTGGTAACTATAAATGTATTATTATATATTAGTACAGTAACTAGAGGTTTTAACTTTGGAATAATGTCATATGATTTAGATTTCATTCATTTTTGGCAACTTGATAGTAAATACATCAAAGAAAAGTTTCTGTAGTTTCACACGTCACTAGACTAGAACTAATAAAGCTTGATGACATGTCTGTCAATTTGATAGAAAGAGACAAACACTTATACGTACAATCTGCTCATATGTAGCTTCTACCAAGGGTGCTAGAGTATACTGATTGGTCATTCCCCCATTTCGTCATCAGTGCAGAAATATTGCCGCCAATTTTAAATTCATATAACATAATTATTTTTTCTGCAGAAAAGAAGCAAATTTCGTAAAAAAGAAAAAATACGGGTGAGTTTTTTTAAAGAGAACTTTTCAAATATTCAATAAAAAAAAAACGT
Source organism: Rutpela maculata (assembly GCA_936432065.2). Taxonomy (NCBI): domain Eukaryota; kingdom Metazoa; phylum Arthropoda; class Insecta; order Coleoptera; family Cerambycidae; genus Rutpela; species Rutpela maculata. The sequence continues at coordinate 174,161,182 of OW386287.2, forward strand.
GGGAAAGGCCCATTTCCTGAAAATAGGTAGTGCCATATCGTATAGTTTACCTATTTGAAAAAATTAGAAAAAAAAGGGGCCAGCTTTATCTCAATTGCATTTTTGACTCTACATTTTCGTAAAAAAACAGAAAATATTTTTACTGCATTATCAATTACTGCACGAAGAATGTTATTAAGCATATTGTAGACTAAACACATTTGTTTTCTTTTAATGCACTTGCATATAAATTGATAAGTTGATAGTTGAATTCTAACCTTGCAACCAGTTCTTTGTTCTTGCTTCCAGTCATTTTACGGCCAGGATACTTGAGCCAGCGCCTTAATTGAGCACAAGTGTGTTCTTCCACAATGTTGTGTACTAATTTTGCACCGTCAATCACTATTTCGTCTAAATTAATGTGAAAAAATGATACCGGTCCAGCCATTTTGACAATCAAGTGTCCGAACATTTCATAGTTCCCGTAAACAAACATAGCGGCAGCACATGCGCGCTTCTATGATGAAAAGGCCTATTCAGTTTATCTTTGACACATGACAGCTGTCAAAAGCCAGTAAAACATGTGAAAACACTATAAAGGCAGAATCTAGACACTGTTATTTCCTGTATAACTCCTTGGAAATCCATCAATATCATATTTTATCATGATTTTTGACTTGCAGAATCTGAATTTCAAGGTTGAAAAGAGCCAAAAATAAATAAATAAATACTATAGGGGACTATTGGAAGAAACTCAAAAAATTAAAACCTTAAACATTTAATGAATCTTAACCAGTTTATTTCACGTTCTTTCTGAAAAACTTAATAATGTAACTTGAGGGAGTTCCGCTCCAATACATATGTCATATTTTAAAACTTTATTAGATATTTCATTTAAATAGAATGGTTCACAAAATTTAAAATTTCTGCCTTTATATTATTTTCACATTTTTTACAGGCTTTTGACAGTTGTCATGTGTCAAAAATAAGCTGGATTGCAATTTTCGCAGTTCTTCATTAAAGTGCTCAGTATTATGAAAATGTTGAGCCCAAATATATTGATTTTGGTTGAGTCACAATTTTGACCTAAAAAACTCGTAAATGCCACACTGTGCGCCGTACTGAAGCTTAAGCTCATTGTACCCCGTAGTCTCGTTATCCCATTAGTCCCGTTCCTCTCCAAAGGTGCTCCCTCGATGGCAGCTCTGGCTATTTCTACCGAAGTATGGAAGCCTCCCAGAAATCAAGGCTGGACATTAATATAGTATATGGTGAGGAGTTTCCTTAACCTCATCGCGCATCCTGCATTCTGAATTGTCCTTCACACCTTAGGTGTCTTTCAGTGTGCAGTGTCCTGTTAGGATTCACACTGCACATCTCATCTGTTTTCTGCTCAGCTTCAGCAATTCGTTGGCCTTCGTCTTGGATGGTCCGCAAGTGATAAACACACGTGACTGTCTCATCCCTAGCGAAGTTGTGTTTCAAGAGAAGTTGTGTTCCTAACTCAATAGTTTCTTTACCATTCCTCTTGCTGTAGTATTATATGATATCCCGCAGGCTTGGGTCCCATCAAGGCTCTTTATGCGCCTTCTTTGGCTAGCTTATCTGCTTTTTCATTACCTTAGTTGCCCTGGTGTCCTCGCGTCCACTCCAGTTGTATACTGTTGTGTTCCGCCAGTTTCGCAAGGGAATCAAGGCCGTCTTTTACCGTTTTAGAACGTATCTCTAGTGCATCCAGAGCTTCAAGAGCTGCGATGATGCGGATTCTTTTTTCAGTATATGACCTCCGTATCATTTCTTGTGTACATATTTCTATAGCTGTGACTTCTGCTTGGAACACCGTTGCTGTACTGCCCAGGTTCAAACTAATGTCTGTCCTTGGTTGGTCCCCTGTAACACCTGCGTTCCAGTACTTCTTAACGTTTTTGATCTGTCAGTATACCATATGATATCATTTGGATGTCTGCGCAGTTGCCTTGTTCCTTCCTCCTTCCTCTTTCCTATCAGGTATGTGTACCCTGAAGGTCTTTGTGAAGTTATGGCTTGTGTCGATTTCTCTGACTACATATCTAGTAGTAGATTTTCTCCCATTTGTTGAAATATTTCGGCATGGTATACTATTCTTGGAATGGTCCCGTGTCAGTTTGTTTTCAGCCTGTACGCTGCCAACAGTGCTTCACTCTCCAAGACTAAATGTTGTGGAAATAGGCAAAATATTGCTTCCGTGGCGGAGGTAGATGTTGTTGACATTGCTCCCGGTATGCCTAGACAGGCCAGTCTTTGTACTTGGTTTTCTCATTGCCTCCCCTTTTCCGGCTTTATGTCACCAGATCAAGGAGGCATAGGTTATTATTGGTACTACAATTCTTCGGTACAGCCAGCGCACCATTCTTTGCTGTAGTTCCCAGTTCTTGCCTACCATTCTTTTGCTGGCCATAAGGCCCGCGTAGCTTTTGTAGTCACTCTATCTAGATGTGCATTGAAGTTTAATTTGGTGTTTAGTATCAGTCCCAAATATTTGACTTCGTTGCTCACCTGCAGTTCATTTCACCGGAGATATAATCCTCCCAGGTTGTTTCCTCTTTTTTCTGAAGGCGTCCCCTGTGGTCTTCGTTGGGCTCACGGAAAGACCTTTATAGCGACTATAGCGACTCACTCACTGGAAATCGAGAAGTTCCAAAAGCGAGAAGTTTCCATGGAGTCGCTAAGAAACAAAAAGGAAAACTCGATCCATAATGAAGAAGTTTCCATGGAGTCGCTAAGAAAAAAAAAACATTCGATATAAAAATATAATATCAATATACTTAAAAATACCAAAATCATATAAAATATGAACATGTATTAAAAACAAATATACGTATATTTACTTCGATTTTAATTTTATTTATAGCGATAACGCTATAAATTTGGTGACCCCGACGTGATAATTGTATGTCCAACGTGATAATTTTATGTCCAACGTGATAATTTTATGTCCAACGTGATAAATATATGCCAGAAGTGAAAATTTTATGTCCAACGTCATAAATATATGCCCGACGTGATCATTTTATGTCCAACGTGATAAATATATACCAGAAGTGATCGATATATATATGTCCGAAGTTATCCTATAACTTACATGATGAAATCTACGTTATTTAATTAATTTGAAGGAGAGATAAAATCATTTCCACTTCAAAAGATAGAAGAATATCTCAGATATAATTACCGAAGTATAACACTTTCCTGTTTTGGAACAATTATTATCAATAATTTCAAGAAGAGATTCAATATATCAACTACCGTTATAAATTGACCATTTTATGAAGAGAAGAATTTTCCCGATGAATTTTGAATAGAGGTTCCAAATTTGAATAGATGTTCCTATAATTTATGGTAATTTCCTAATTCAATCAACTGAAGTTGTACATTACAAGTACTGTCATCTGTCGGTGAGTGAGTTAAAGTACATTCCCTTTTTTATCTAAGAGAGTAGTCAATCAATCAATCAATCACAATCGATTAGTTATGCCAACACAACCTTCAGACGAGGATTTTCCTCAAACCCATTATGTCACGTCTGTCAAATTACCCCCATTCTGGAAATCAAAACCAGAAATTTGGTTTATCCAGATCGAATCACAGTTTTCTGTTGCAAAAATTGTCAATGACAAGAAAAAGTATGATCAGGTTATAGCTAATTTGCCATTAGATGTGATAGATAATATATACGATATAATATCTAATCCCCGGGAAACGGATCTCTATAAAAATTTAAAGAAAGTTTTAATTTCACGTTTATCATCGAGTGAGGAAAAACGTCTGAATGATCTGTTATCAGGTTCCCAAATGGGCGATCTGAAACCTTCAGATTTCTATAGATCCATGCTGAATATGGTTGGAGGATTCAGCATGGTTAGTCAAGATTTATTGATAAAGCTATGTAAAAGACGTTTGCCTCAAACAGTATATATTGCCATTACAGCTTCAGGGAAAACAGACACAAAAGAGATTCTAGATATTGCGGATCGGATCTGGGAGTCCTGTCAAAATTCAATGGTTGCATCGTACTCCAAAAATCCTCTTGACTCTGAGTCAACCCCGTTATCAGATTTAACTACCACTATCAAAAATTTTTCAATCACTTTCCATGATTCAATTAATCAAGTATTACAAAAACAAGAAATTTTTAATTCTCGATTAAACTCTTTAGAATCCAGACTTTCCAATCAATCCTTCGAGCCTCAACCTTCTACTTCATGCTGCAACAATTGCAAAAGTAGAAGCAATTCACAAACTCGTACCACTAATCGCAATCGTTCACCCAGCCGTAATAATGTTTCCAATAAATTTGATCGTACAGACAATACTATTTGTTACTACCATCAACTTTATGGTGCCAATGCCTATCGTTGTGGAGGTGAATGGTGCAAATTCAGTAAGAATTGTAAAAAATCTGATAATTCTCAAAGATGACTGAAGTTTGATAATTCTATGACGTCTGATTTTGACATTTCTAACAGCAAACGTCGTCGACTTTTCATTTACGATAGATCTAACAACCTGAACTTCCTAATCGACACTGGTGCCGATTTATCTGTGGTGCCACGCAATGCTTTCACAGATTTAAAAAAGAATTTTGATACGATATTAACCGCGGCTAACGGTTCAACCATTTTTACATACGGTAAGAAATTGTTAAAAGTCAATCTAAACTTACGTAGATTATTTCCTTTCGTTTTCAATATAGCAGACATTGACATACCGATAGTCGGAGCAGATTTCTTGTCTCATTTTGGTTTAGTTGTTGATCTTAAAGGAGCTCGAATAATTGATAACAAGACTAATTTGTCAGTTAATTGTTTTATTAAAAATAGTCCTTTAGACAATCATAGATTAGATACACTTAAATTATTTCCTTTGACAGATAAATATAACAAGTTACTTTTACAATTTCTTAATTTAATTAGTTCACCAGATTACAATTTACCTATTAAACATTCTATTGTACATCATATAGTTACTGAAGGTCATTTACCTTTTTCACGACCTCGTAGATTAGACAATCTTAAATTTAAAATAGCTCAAACAGAATTTAATAACATGGTAGAATTAGGTATCTGCAAACCATCATCTTCTCAAGTTTCCTCTCCACTCCATCTAGTGGCGAAAAAAGAGAAGAATGACTGGAGACCTTGTGGAGATTATCGACAACTAAATACGATTACCATTCCAGACAGATATCCATTACCTCATATCCACGACTTTAGCTCTCAGTTGCACGGCTGCACTATTTTCTCCAAGGTTGATTTAGTGCGAGCGTACCATCAGATACCTGTCGCTGAAAATGACGTTTATAAGACAGCTATAACAACTCCATTCGGACTGTTTGAATTTTCCCGCATGCCTTTTGGTCTACGCAATGCCGGTCAAACTTTCCAACGTTTTATGAATGAAGTACTTGTCAATTTACCTTTCGTTTTCGTCTATATGGATGATATATTAATCGCAAGTCAATCAGATGTACAACATTTGGAACATTTGGAAAAGGTTTTCAAGAGATTAGACACATACGGAATTAACATTAAACCATCTAAATGTATCTTAGGAGTTGACAATTTAACCTTTTTAGGTCATCACATCTCTTCATCAGGTATTTTACCATCAACTGAGAGAGTCGAAGTCATTAATAATTTCCCTTTACCGACAACTCTCAAACAACTACAACGTTTCATAGGTATGGTGAATTTTTATAATCGTTTCATACCTCATTTTGCTGAAATATTACTTCCCCTATATTCTCTTTGTAACAGTTTATCTCATGATAAAATTACAAAGATAAATAGTTGGCCTGATCAATGTTTAGACGGATTTTCGAAAGCCAAAGACGCAATAAGTAATGCAGTAGTTTTAGCTCATCCTTGCAATAATGACGATACTATCTTATCTCTCTCAGTCGATTGTTCTAACCTTGCCATGGGTGCAGTTTTCGAGCAAAAAGATAATAAGGGATTTCTTGCTCCTTTAGCATTCTTTTCCCGTAAATTAACCACAGCACAAACCAATTATTCGGTTTTTGACAAAGAACTTTTAGCATTATATACTGCAATTAAACAAGTTTATACTTGAAGGTCGCAAGTTTAATTGTTTTACAGATCACAAACCCTTAATCAACGCTTTATTCACAAAAGCAGAAAGATCTCCTCGTCAAATACGTCATTTAGAATACATAGCTCAATTTTCTTGTAAAATACAACATGTTAAAGGAAAACATAATGTAATAGCTGACAGCTTGTCACGTATTTACGACACTTCTTCCTTAAAACAAGATATTTTACCACTTCAACTTAAAAATTCTCCCTTCCTTAATGTTAACTTTGACCTAAAGTTGCTTAGTGAAGCTCAGGAGAAAGATTCAAATCTCAACTATTTATTGTCAGATAAATCATCACTAACTAAAACCAATTTCATTTTAAAAAAGATACAAATTCCAGATTCAAATAATTTTATTTGGTGTGATGTTTCTCGTGCAAAAGTCAGACCTTTTGTCCCACTTGTTTACAGACAAACGATTTTCGATATTTTTCACAACTTATCTCATCCTGGTATTAAAGCCACTAGACTGTTGATTTCAAATAACTATTTTTGGCCGAAAATGAACACAGATTGCAATTTATGGTCAAAATCGTGCATTAACTGTCAAGCTGTCAAAGTCAGTCGACATACGCGAAGTGCTCTCGGGAACTTCACCATCCCGAAAATCAGATTCGACCACATCCACATAGATTTGGTAGGACCATTACCTCCATCCAAAGGTAACTCTTACATTCTTACGGTGATTGAACGATTCACTAGGTGGCCGGAAGCGTACCCTCTTCGCGACATCACAGCAGAAACAGTTGCGCGTACTTTATTTCAAAACTTTGTTTGTCGATTCGGTGTTCCCTTGTCAGTAACGACTGATCAAGGAGTACAATTCGAGTCAAGATTATTTAATGAATTTGCAAAGTTTTTAGGTTTTCATAGAATACGTACAACTGCATATCACCCCCAGGGCAACTCTTTAATTGAAAGATTTCATCGCTCACTTAAAACTTCCTTGTTAGCTAGAGCCAATACATCACATTGGACAGATGAATTACCCATCATTTTATTAGCATTTAGGACAACTCCCAAGGAAGATCTGCAATGTTCACCTGCTGAACTCATATATGGTCAAACCCTTCGTTTACCTGGCGAATTTTTCGTTGAATCGTATAATTTCCCAGATATTCCTTATTTCATTGACAAATTACGCATTTATTTTAATAATTTAAAATTTGTTCCTCCAACTTCGCATGGCAATTACAAAACTTTTGTTAGTTCAGATCTTGCCTCTTGCGATTTTATTTTCGTTCGCATTGAACGTTTAAAACGTTCATTTACTCCTTTATATGAAGGACCGTTTAAAGTTTTATCTCGTTCAGATAAGTTATTTACCTTTAAGAAAGGAGCCAAAGTCATAACTGTCAATATTGATAGGGTTAAACCGGCTTTTGTATTAGTTGACAGATGTGACACTTTGCCTACCCCGATTAAAAAAGTACGTTTTGCAATCGACACGTTGATTGATTGACTATTTTCTTTTTTAACGAGGGGGTGTATATAGCGACTATAGCGACTCACTCACTGGAAATCGAGAAGTTCCAAAAGCGAGAAGTTTCCATGGAGTCGCTAAGAAACAAAAAGGAAAACTCGATCCATAATGGAGAAGTTTCCATGGAGTCGCTAAGAAAAAAAAAACATTCGATATAAAAATATAATATCAATATACTTAAAAATACCAAAATCATATAAAATATGAACATGTATTAAAAACAAATATACGTATATTTACTTCGATTTTAATTTTATTTATAGCGATAACGCTATAACTTTCCTGGGTACACCATCTGCCTACCATAACGACCATACTTTTCCGATGCAGCGCCCTCGTATTTTCCTGTTATCAGGATGGCGATATCGTCTGCATAACCTTGCGCATATATCCCCTGCTGTTCCAGTCGAGATAAGAACTTGTCCGCAACCAGGCACTACAGAAGAGGAGATAAGACCCCCCCCCCCCCCTTGCGGCATCCTCTGGTTACGGACACCTCCTCTGTTGTGGATCCTAGCGTGGACTGAATTTTTCTAGTTCTGAGTGCTGAGTCGATCCATCTTGTTATTGACTTTTCGACTTCGAGCCTCTTCACTGCATCACTTAATGAGTCGAATGATGCATTGTCGAAGATACCCTCAATGGCCAAGAAAGTTTTTATGGCAGTATCTTTACTCTCTAGGGCCCTTTCTATTTTTTGAGTAAGCTCGTGTATTGCCAACTCACAAGATTTTCCTGTTTGGTAGGCATTAATATGTTAGTTTACTGTGTAGAAGCTAAATAAAGAAGTCACTAAAATGGGTGAAAAAAATTTTAGAAAAAAATTGAATCGCCTTCTGAAATAAAATTTCACCGTCGCCCAGTTAATTGAACCTTATTGCCTAATAGCGATATTGAGGTCTGTGTAAAAATGAACAAATAACGAATTCAAACGTATTTTTAACCAATTTCAATATTGATATTAGGCAATAAGATGAAATTTTCTTCAAAAATTTTTAAAATTTTTTTTTGAAGCAAGTTAAAACTAAAGAATACGTACACATTAAATTGTTTCGTTAAAGTTTTTTAACAAAACTTGCAAACGCCATTGTTAACATTGAAGTAATATAACGTTTTAGAAATCCTATAATAATCCAAATACAGGTAATTGGTTTATTCGAATCTGATTATATAATTGAAACGAAATTGTAGACTTTTATTTTTGTTTTACTGCATATTATTAAATCATTTGAACATCGGAAAACACCATATATTGCGGTGCCGTATTGTGTATTTATCATTCATTTCTTATAGTCGTTGGATACGTGATTTGTCAGATCAATAAGTTTTGGTATTATGTTTACTTATAACAACGCAGGGTTATCAAGAAGATACTCTTTTTCATTAATAATGTGTGTATATATACACAATCAATCTTTTATTTTCCCGATAACGTTATATGATTTTTTTAACCTATCACCCTTGTTATAGTCTTTGGCTGTCGATAATCTGCTCGCAAAACTGAGCGACTATGGATTTGATGTCCAAGGTTATACTGTTAACCTAGTATCTATAATAAGAGACAAGAAAGATAAGGTAGTGTTAAAATTAATGCAAACTGCTTTCAACTTTACCAAAAATTGGTGCTTGAATTGATCTCATAATATTCTATATGAAACCATTTTTTAATATTACCTTTTTATATATTCTACAATTTTAATATTTTATATATTTACTAAGTACAAGACTAGTACAATGGAGTGCTATAGTACTATGTTTAATATAGTGTAAATAACACATTTTTCATAAATATGTAAAATTTGTCCAACTTTGATGAGAACTAGTATGGGAACGGGTGGTCAAAAAAATATGCGTTTGGTCTCATTCAATGCAAAATTTTATGCCCTACAACTTTTAATAGGATTATGTTTTCGATATTGCGAGTCCGAGAGTTTACGAGATATAACCGTAAAACCGCAAAAATACCCCCTTTTGGGGGTACATTTTTACCCCCCACCACTTAAGCACAACTCCGCCGGGGGGGAAACCTAGGATAGTCATATTAGGCAACAAATGAAACCATTAAAACAATAAAACCTTTTGTAGCAATTATTTCCAATTCGTCTAATTTTTTTTGTTTACACTACTTGCCTACCAGTGGGTCGTCTTTTTCTAAAGAAGGTGAGTTTTTGCACAATCTTGGCTTGAGTGGTATAATTTCCAATTCAGTTTTATTTAATCTACCAAGATTTTTAAGTGGGGCATCTTCATTTACATTATTTACCTTAATCCCTTCATTTGAGAACATTAATAGTAAACTGACTTTATATAACAAGTGGTTGCTTTTAGTAATTAATAATAAAATATTTTTAATAAAAACAATTGCTTTTTATTGTTTTATTATAGAAATTTAACTAAGTTTTCTAGATAATCGTAATCGTATTCGTAATCGGCGATTATCACTAATGATAATCGTAATCGGAATCGTAATCGTAAAAATAAGAATTGTTGCATCACTAATCTTCATCACCGCCACACACGCATAACTCATTGCATAAAATGTTTTGAGTTCTGCATTTGCAAGATACAGCACATTTTACTTCTACGTCCAGTGGAAGTATAGTAACGACAAAAAAATTTTTAAAAATTTTTATTTTCCAAATGGGCTTAAAATGTTATGAAACGTCGAGATTTTAAGTTTGAGCGTAAAAAAAATTTCTGTCTGTCTGTCGGTCTGTCTGTCTGTCTGTAACTTTTTTTTGTGCGCACGTTTACTCTGGAACCGTTTAAGATATTGACTTGAAATTTGGTACACATATGTACTTTAATGAGATCTAGAACTAGATTATATTTTCATCTTGTTCCGTTGAAGGGTTGGGGGGTAAATTGGGGTAAATTTGGGGTAAATGGGTAACTTAAGCAGGTAAGAGTCCATGAAATTGGTATTTAGTATATACAAGAGAAGCTAAGGTCTCAAAAAAATTTTTGGCATTAGCCACCCCCATTACCACCCCCACCTCCTTATTAAAGGGGATGAAAAAAAAATGTGATTTAGTGTATGTACAGGAACCAGAAACCTCAAAATATTTTTTTACTTCATCCACCCCCCACTACCACCCCCCTATCACCACCCCCACCCCACTACCGATGTGGGGTATCGTTTTATGGGTTTTTGGGGTAGAGGATTTCAAATATTATATTATTAAAGTTCCATAAACAATTATTTTCACATACAAAGTTTTTTCGTTGTGAGTGACTTGGATAGAGAATCTGGATGTGGAAGTAGTGATTCCTTGGGCAGCGGTTTTTCTTTTACACAGCAATACCTTTTACTTTCAGAATCGATTCAGATGCACATTGGAGAGTAGACATACCAGGGACCTAGGTATTGTCTCTCATTTCCCATCTAAATTTTTTTTCAATGCTAGTTTTATCTTCATCACCAAACTCGCATCCAAGTATCCCGAGACCATCAAGTACCTCCTTTCCTGCCATCTTATATCATACACTTTCCAAAAAGATGATTATTCATTTTTGCGAGGAAAAAACCTGCGGCATCACATCCTGACATCCTGAGTTCAACAATAGAATTAAGCAAACTGTCTTAAAATATGATGAAACTCGTTTGGTATTTGATACATACCTTGAAAATTTCCTTAAATCTGCCATATCAAATAAAACAGCAGGTAAAATAACGAGTAAAATAACACCCATTGAGTACAATATAATGGACTATAAAAATTCCAAACATACAGATGAAGACTTTCCTCTTTCATAGTAAAACAGGGAACAAGCTAACAAAGTATTTTTCAGAAAAGCTGTGCTATATGCACGCAAAATGAAAGGAAAGTAATAGTAAGCTGGAGGTCATGAAACGCAAAAGATACGATATTTCAGCTCTTAATGAATGTAGAAGGGCCTATTTTCTTTTATTTATTCGTTTTTTTAAACACTTTTAACAAACAATAAAAGTATTTGGCTGCACACATTTTTCTGGTAAAAAAATGTTTTACAATAAAATGAATATCACAAAAATTGACGAAATATAACTTTAAAATTATATAACGAAAAAAACGTATTTCATCTTGAGTAGGAAATGCTGTTTTTTCTACTATATGAAAATATCCACTGTCTACTCTATATACTACGGGAGCCCACCCTAAGTGCCCGTGCACCCCCCCCCCCCGATCCTTTAGGACAATGTTTTTCATAAAGATTAAAGCCTAAGGAACAATTTAAGACATGTCCTAAAAAAAAAAAAATTGGCTGCACTTTCAAAATGGCGTCGGTTAAAAAAAAAAAATTTGCAAATATCGTTTTTGTCATTTAACACAAAAACTAAAAAAGATGGAGAAAAACTTTCTGTACAAAAAATAAAGTGCATAAAATTTTCTACAATTTTGTTCCTATACAATATTTGCATTGGAGTTACCATTTCCCAGATAAATGATTCAGCTCTTAAGATAAAATATAAGATTCAGTATAAAACGTAACACTACGGAAGCCAACCTTAACTGTCCATGCACCCCCCCGATCCTTGGGGACAATGTTTTTCATAAAGATTAAAGCCTAAGAAACAATTTAAGACATGTCCTAAAAAAAAATCAGCTGGCTGTACTTTCAAAATGGCGTCCGTTTAAAAAAAAATGCAAATATTGTTTTTGTGATTTAACACAAAAACTAAAAAAGATGGAGAAAAACTTTCTGCACAAAAAACAAAGTGCATGAAATTTTCTACAATTTTGTTCCTATACAATATTTGGATAGGAGTTACCGTTTTCCAGATATCATTGTTACCGTTTTCGAGATAAATGTCTGCAAATTATAATATTATTATTATTATTAATTTTTTTCAGTTTATTTTATTTTATTTTTATGTTAATAATATAAAGTTATATTATACGCCTTACAATAATTATCACAGTTATTTCTTTTAAATGATTTACCGATATATGAATTTCCATGTTTTCTTAATTTATCTGGAAAATGGTAACTCCTATCAAAATATTGTATAGGTACAAAATTGTAGAAAATTTTATGCACGTTGTTTTTTGTGAAGAAAGTTTTTGTCCATCTTGTTTAGTTTTTGTGTTAAATGACAAAAACCACATTGGCAACAGTTTTTTTTTAACATATGGCCGCCATTTTGAAAGTACAGCCAGTTTTTTTTTTTAGAATATGTCTTAAATTGTTCCTTAGGCTTCAATCTTTATGAAAAACATTGTCCCCAAGGATCGGGCGGGGGGTGCACGTACAGCTAGGGAGGGCTCCCCGACTAATATGAAAGTGACATTTTTTTACTTTAGAGATGAAAATATTTTCATCTCTAGAAATAAAACATTTTCATTTTCACTTCTAGAGATGAAAATATTTTCATCTCATATCTGAAATAAGTTTTGCTTTCTTCAAAAAGGATATAGTAAAGGTCTTTGATACCGATCCAAATTTGGTTGAAATTGGATGACCAATAACTGAGTTACGAAGGTGTGTCCACTTGAAGTGGGTCACACTGTATATGAAAATATCCACTGTCTACTCTATATGAAACTGACATTTTTTTTACTCTACACATGAAAATGTTTTCATCTGTAGAAGTGAAAATGAAAATGTCAAATTTATTATGTCAAATTTGACATTTTTTTGTTGAAAAACTAATGCAATATTATTTATCAGCATGCTGTAGAACCCCCTATATTCAGAATTTAACAACATTGTGATTTTCGGTTTTCGAAGTACGGCTCCCTTAAAATTACCTATTTTAAACATTAAATAATCAATAAATTGGTAAAGAATTTTTTTTCGGAAAAAAGTCATTCTTTATTTTCTCTTTACATTAATTTTTTCTACAACACCATATCATCAATACTTTCAAATTCGGTAATCCTTCATGCCCGAATAATTTATAGGGCTGATGGGCCAAACTTTTTAGCAATTTTTCAATGAAAATTCTTGGCCTACGAAATTTGAAAGTATCTGATATGGGACGGTAGAAAAAGTGAATTTGAAGAGAAAATGAAGAATGACTTTTTCGAAAAAAAATTCGTCACCAATTTTTTTGATTATTTAATGTTTAAAATAGGTAAATTTGTGTGGGTCGTAATTCAAAAACAAGTCAATAAAAAAATGCCTAATATGACTTCTCGAAAAATCGACCCTTTTTTTCTTAATAAAAAATGCACGCCAATGACTGAAATAAGTCTTGTTTTACTCAAAAACGATATAGTAAAGGTCTTTGATACTGATCCAAATTTGGTTAAAATTGGATGACTAATGAGCTACGAAGATGTGTCCACTTGAGATGGGTCATACTGTATATGAGTAGAGAAATAGTATATTATATTACTGGGAGTAGAACACACAAAAAAAAGGCGTTCTACTCCGTGTAATATATACTATTTTTTCTTCAAGCGTATTAAAATGAAAAAATTCATTTATTTATCATAAATGTACAAATATTCAAACTACAGTCTTACATGTTGACACAATATGACAAGTGGCTAGTGGATAGCGCGCCACCGGTGGCTTTCGGTATTAACATTATGTTACTAGTAAAACAATACCCACTACGGCGGCGCTTTCGGAACTAACATTATGTTACTAGTAAAACAATGTCCACTACGGTGGCGTTCGGTCCTAACATTTTGTTACTAGTAAAACAATGTCCTACTTCTACTTCTGTTTTTGGTGACATAATTTAAACATTTTAATACGCTTGAAGAAAAACAGTATTTTCATCTTATCTCAATAGGCTATTGTCTATGTACAAAAAAAGACGGTTGAAAGGAACTAAAACGTTAAAGGGTTTTTATTGTTTATTATGTTCAATTGACCCTAAGATATGAAAAAACCGCGGAGTGCTACCATTTAAAGTGGTGCGTTTTTGAGATCGAAGTAAAAAGGTCCACTTTTCATATATTTTTTTGCTCGAAAACTATGAATTTTTCCTATAAACACTTCAATAGAAAAGTGTGTAGAGAATTAAATTTCCAATCGAAATGGCACCCTCAGAAGTCAAAATTTTTTTTTTTACAAAAATACGTCCAAAAAACAAAACAAAAAAAAACGAAAAAAATGCAATTTTTTATTTTTTTTAATTTTAGCCTGTAACTATTTTTCGAGTACATTTAAGCATAGACATTGCTGCATAACAAAAAAGCTGGCGTTTTACCCGTTAAAATGAGATTTTGTAAACAGTTTTACGATTAATAGTGACCGAGATATAGCGTTTCAAAGTTTGCAACTTTTAACTTTTTTTGCAAATTTTACTATTTTTTTTTCAAATTTCGTCCTGTAACTTTTTTCTGAGTGAATTTAGGTGTAGACATTATTATATTAAAGTGAAAGCTGACTTTACGCCCGTTGAAATGGTGGCTGGTAAAAGTCTCTACGACAAATAGAAACCTAGATCAGCGTTTCGAAGAGTGTTACTTTTATTAACTTTCTTCCAATTTTTACGTTCTTTTTTAAATTTCGGCCTATAACTTATTTGTCAAATGCTTTAAGTACAGATATTGCTACACTGAATGACCTCGCAGCATTCTTGTTTAAATGGTATGCAATAGAAGTTTAACCCATCTTAAAGTATTGTTTTTTCTCCTTATTATCCTTATCCATTTTTCGTATTTCCGGCCTCAGAAAATCAGCTTACTGGCACATTTCGTGATATCATGTAGACGGAATCAAGATACCTATAAGATATGCATGCTGTCAAAACATTTAGTGTGTCTAAGCCTTTATAGGCAACATGTACTTTTTGTATGTGAGAGAATCTGATTTTAGTTGTGTTAGTATTACGAATATATCACGCTCAGTTTATTTACAGTTTTAGTAAAATACAGTTGAATTTCATGTGTAAATGAGATATTAAAATGGAGAAGTGTATTTTAAACTGTAATAAATGTGCAAGTGATGCAACTAGAACAATACAAAAAAAGAGTTTGGATACTATAGTAGCTGCTAGTCTTGGCAGGCATGATGGAATTCAAGAACATTTAAGTGGTGTTTTAAGTTTACAAGTTCATGAAGCATGTTATAAATCATACATTCGTCAATCCAACATAAATGCAGCAAAAAAAAAGAAAAGCTTCAAGTGAAAATGAACTATCCCCAATAAAGTTCAGAAGTGGAAAAATGTAAAAAGTTATTTTTTAAGTACAATAATCTACTATATCTAGACTGTATCTTGGTTACTATTGATCACATAAACTTCTATTGCAGGCCATTTAAACAAGAATGCTGCGAGTACATTCCATGTAGCAATATCTGTATTTGACAAATAAGTTATAGGCCGAAATTTAAAAAAGAACGTAAAAATTGGAAGAAAGTTAATAAAAGTAACACTCTTTGAAACGCTGTATCTAGGTTTCTATTTGTCGTAGAGACTTTTACCAGCCACCATTTCAACGGGCGTAAAGTCAGCTTTCACTTTAATATAATAATGTCTACACCTAAATTCACCAAGAAAAAAGTTACAGGACGAAATTTGAAAAAAAATAGTAAAAATTAGTTTAAAGTTGCAAACTTTGAAGCGCTATATCTCGGTCTCTATTAATCGTAAAACTGTTTACAAAATCTCATTTTAACGGGTAAAACGCCAGCTTTTTTTGTTATGTAGCAATGTCTATGCCTAAATGTACCCGAAAAATAGTTACAGGCTAAAATTAAAAAAAAATTAAAAATTGCATTTTTTCGTTTTTTTTGTTTTGTTTTTTGGACGTATTTTTGTAAAAAAAAAAAAATTTGATTTCTGAAGGTGCCATTTCGATTGAAAATTTAAATCTCTACACACTTTTCTATTGACGTGTTTATAGAAAAAATTCATAGTTTTCGATCAAAAAAAATATGAAAAGTGGACCTTTTTACTTCGATCTCAAAAACGCACCACTTTAAATGGTAGGACTCCGCGGTTTTTTCATATCTAGGGGTCAATTGAACATAAGAAACAATAAAAACCCTTTAACGTTTTAGTTCCTTTCTACAGTACATGGACAATAGACTACAAACGGAACAATGCATTTTTCACTTAGTCAGCGTCGTATCTCCAAAACGGTTAAGCGTTCGAAAAAAATGTATAGGATATTCAAGGTAGAGAATTTACAGATGTACAACCTTTATAATAGGTGTTGTTCCCGTTTGGGCCATAAAAACTGAGTTAATCGCGAATCCACGGTTTTCGACGCAGTTTTCACGAAATCCTCCAGGTGTATCGTGGCGTAACTACCAAGTGTTATTCAAGATGTCCAAATATAAAACGCCTGCAATAAAAATATATTTCTGCGACAAAAGAGTAAAACATTTTAGCTCGTACCGTTTTATTGACAAGAAATTTCCTTAAAAGTTAAATATATTACAGAATAACTAGGACCCTTCATCTGCTTCACTGTTGAAGTTTTCCATGACATTCTCTTTACTTCCCATATCGTTACAGCTCGTCGCTCCTCCAGACAGTTTTAAATAATCCACGAAACTGCTCCAGCTTTGAGATATCTTTTCCTCCAACCCGATAAATTGCTTACTCGTATTTATTCTCAAGAAATAAAATGACTGCAATAATTTCTCCTCAAATTCTTTAGTACTCAACTTGATTCTGTCTTCTATTTCTTTATACAGTTCCATATCCACACATCCGGATTTATGGGGAGACGCAATTGTTTGAATTGAAGTAGAAGCACCGTCGTCTTCGCTTTCCATGGATTTTAGCGGTTTATGAAGATCCTGAATGTGAGACCGTTTAGCTGAAGAATCTGTAACTATACTGAAATCTCCAGAGGCAGAGAAATTATCTTCATAGCATTTATTGCTATACTTTATTGCATGTTTTTGATTTGTCACCGTGGGAGTTATAGCTTCGTCTTTTACGTTCGAAAATGCAATTTTTTTTATGCCTCCATTATTGTAGGCAACAAGAGTCCGTAATGGATTTTTCATGTTCCGTGAGTCATAACTCCTCAACTGCCCCGTGGTTGTACTTATTGCCAGTTCATAACTGTCTCTCCTATATGATAAGCTGGACAAAGGACAATCTAGTTTGTAATTTGAGCTACAGTTAGCTGATCGCAAGTCGTAACTAATAAAATTACCATCTATTCCTACTGTTGATAATATGGTACCGAAGAAAGCTACATCAGTTATCCTATTCTCGTGATTTTTTGTATAGAAGATATTATCTGTAGTTTCTGTATCCCATAATGCCAAAACACCTTCCTTGCTAGCCGCTGCGAGCAAATTTGGCGTATATTTGCTATATGCTATGGTTGATAATGTCAGACTGTTGGGTATCATAAAACTTACGCTAGGTGTAAATTTCTCGTCGTACAAAATAATTTGTCCATTTACACATCCCGCAGCTATACATTGATCGTCAGAAGAAAACTCTAAATTCTGAATGGCACTTGGTAACTTCTTAAATTCATGTGCATGCTTTTGTTTATCTTTGATATTATAAATGTGTACGGTCCCAGTATCAGTACCGAAAAGTAACATATTAGGATCTGTGTTTGAAAAAGTACCCGCATTAACATTATTTATATGAACACATTCGTATGGCTCAACGTACTGCTCTGGTTTTGTGGGTGGTGTTATAATCACTGGGCTACCTTTGCTTCTCACCACAAGGATTTCTCTTTCAGTGCAGGACCATGATATACTTTTGATTGTCATACAATCTGCTGGGGTTTCATAAATACCGATATAACAGATGTTTGGCCATTTGTAGAACTTAACATCTTTTGCGCATGCTGCTAGAGTCATATTACACTTAAAAGTCACAATTTGTATTCATAATAAAAAAAAAGTATTCAAAATCTGATTTCTTTTATGTCGACTGTCAAATATGTCAACTAATCAAAAATATATCGTTTTCTTTTTTCTTTGTTTCTTTCCCTAAAATCATGTAAGGGTGTTTTTATCCCAAAATGTATTTTATAACTGTCAGGTAGTTTTAGGTGGAATTAACTCGGGAAGTTTTGATATTTGGTATAATTCTAGTACTAAGATTCACATTTTGCACAAAGTAAACACTGCCGCTCGCGCCGCCATATTGATGCCCTCCAAAAACGGTTTTTTTCAAATATCTCCGTTACCGTACGCTTTACAGTCAAAATATCTATAACCAAAATTAAAGAGTAGGAAAGTTTCTGTAAAACATGTTTTCTCTAAAATCAACGGTTTAGGTACAGCAGTCGAGTGAAATTGAAAATGTTCGTTTAGTTTCGTCTAAATGCATTTTTTTGTGACCGATTTTTCAAAATTTATGTGTTTTAGAATATAAAACCTTTGTCCAATTTCATCTTAGGTCAGTGGCGAAGCTTTCATTTTTTATGAACATTCAATTATAAAAAAAAAATAATAAGTTGGATAAAAGCAAGAGTCACGTAATTCGTTTTAATATAAATTTAACTGAAACAATGCAGTATGTATTTGTTTCCACACCACCCTAGAGGGAAAGTACACGACGCGTTTTTTTATGTGGTATCCCCTAGAGGCCTATTCCACAACAGCATATTTATTACACTCTTTTTCGTTTAGATAAGCCTGATGGACCTACTTCGTTATTGTTACGAGTACTTTTAATGGTATTTGTAGTTGTTTCTGTTTCAGAATCAACATCGCTTTCCTCTACTTCACTTGATTCACCAATTTCCTCATTTGATATAATGGTGTCAAGAGGCAAGTCTAAGTCTTCATCTTCTTCGGATGCCTCAAGTATATCTTGGACATTTTCGCAAGATTTTCCGTTACAGAAACTGCAAATGACAGAACATTTTAAACATGCCTTTCTGCAACCGCAAGCTCTTCCACATTCCATTTTACACTTGCATAATATAAAAGTAAGTAATGTTTTAGGAGCAAGATCCTTAAGTGGTTACTGGGGTGATACCAGTTTGAGTTTTCTTCCAACCCCATTCTTCCGCCTTTTTTGAAAAGCCGGACCATCGTTGGACTTGGTGGTAAGTTTTCATTGAATGTTGTCTTCTTTTTGCTTCTATAAACTGCTTTACCAAAGTTATCATGCGAAAATATTGCACCCACAGTTTAGCGGTAAGTCCATTATTTTCCAGTTTTGCTAGTCCTTCTTCAAATTTTTTAGTAATCGTTTTAAACAAACCTTGATGATCCGTTGAGAAGAT
Organism: Rutpela maculata; assembly: GCA_936432065.2. Lineage (NCBI taxonomy): Eukaryota > Metazoa > Arthropoda > Insecta > Coleoptera > Cerambycidae > Rutpela > Rutpela maculata. The sequence continues at coordinate 174,180,886 of OW386287.2, forward strand.
CGTAGATCTGTTCCAGTTACAAATAATGTTTTCCATAGCCAGACGTTGTTCTTCTGTAAATTCCATCCTGCAAAATAATATGTCCCAGAGCTAGGCGAGTTAAAAGATGACCTCGGATTGCCCGACCACATGCCTGTCCTGACATTATTTGTCAACGGAATTTGCTGCATAAATCACGCCTAGAAGCTCTTTTAGACAACTTCCTGCCATTATATAACTGATAGACCCCAGGTACGAAATCAATAAATGAAATCCTTCTAGTCGGACGACAATGCAATCTAAATGCTGATTTTCGGCAGTAATTATATCATGAGCATTTAAGCTGGTCAAATGTAATAAAATATGTCTGTTGGTTTAATATTTTACATTTCTCGACGGCAGAATGGATCATCGTGAAAACTGTGTCGTAATTACTGGGTGGAGCATTAACAAATGGCAAGCAGAGCACCTGTTACCTCATAAACAGTCTTTCTATTGTCGCCCTCTCCATGAAGCCATTCCATCTAGGTGTATCAGGAAGATTGGTGCATTTTGCGTACAACCAAAGCAAATATGAAGTGGCTTCAGAAATCGGATTAATATCATCTAAATTTTGAATTGTAGTCCCGATTTATGTCTTTTCTGAAAAGGTTTCAGCACCACAGATCCAAACTCTCCAACTACTTTGCTGATGGAATTTTTGTAAATCATGGGATTGTTTGACCTGGAGTAATGGCTGTTTTAGGTGATACACAGTGGATGCCTCCCATAGCGTGAAATATCTGCAAGCCATCGAGAGTATTTGTATTAAATCCGCGTTGTCAAACACAAACTGTGAAAATGATCCTTCTTCGATGTAAATTTCTGGGCGCTTAATGGCACATTTTTGAAAAAGCAATGCTTCGTCATGAGTTGAGCAAAACCCCAAGGATGATGATACGTTGAAAAGGTTACTGGATCCATATTTTTTGTACGAAAATGCAGCAAGACCGGCAAGGTGACAAAAAAGAACGTGGCCTGGGAAAGTAATCAACTGTTGTGTCTAAACTATTGATTTTAAAAAGAAGATAGTTGATAGGCTCCTACTGGAGCCATTGTTGTCTAAACGACGTTTCGGCAGAATCCCATCTGCCATCTTCAGGTTCTCGCTGAATGCTGCCTACTGCTGTAAAAATTGTTTTTGGCGGCCATCTTGGCAATATGACTACGCCGGAGGCAGATATTGCTTTGTGCAAAATGTGGATTTTAGTTGTAGATACCTAAATCTACAACCCTGCCAAATTTCAAAACTTCCCGACTTAATTCCTGATAAGGCCTTTTTATATGACCTGACGGGTGGACTATAATTGATATGCTAATTTTTCTTATTACTGAATAACATTTAAGTTATTCATAACATACTTAATAGTACAGTAGATAGGTGGTACGTTCTTAATCCGAATAAGTGCGGGAGTTTTGAAACTTTGACAATTTGTAGATTTCGATGCCCTGAATGAAATAAGGAAAAATGCAAAATGCAAAATGTGATCTCAGCCGCCGGCGCCGCTATATTGAAAAAATGGTGCACAAAAACAGTTTCTTTTAAATATCTCGCTTCGGATGCCTCATGCGGCAAAAAATATTCTTACGAAAATAAAAGAGCATTAAATTTTCTATAAAATATGTCCTAGGTATACATCTTTTCGTTAAACTGAATAGTTTCGGTGCAGCAGCTGATCGAAACCAAGCATTCTTGATAAAATTATGATTTTTTGCAATTTCTCGATTTAGTGCGACTTTTATGAAGGAGTATTTTTGTGTTGAGACAAAATTTGTTTTCATAAAAATCCTAAAATATGTTAATTTTACTTGTCTGCTACGCATAGCTCAATATTCAATACTCGTTTCCACACCACTTCGAGGTAAAGTATATGGCGCATTTCTTTTATCCTATAGGTCTAATCTACGACTAACCTGCCTCTTGAGGTGTTTTAGGTGCTTAATGTCGAAGGTTCAGGTTCTTGTAGTCTTCAACAATACTTTCTTCAGAAATTGCGTTTTCCACTGATTCTACGTATTGATTGTTCTTCATGCTTGAGAGAAATGTTTCGACTAGGAGAGTCGACTTCCTCGTCGTCATGAAGCTCGTCGATTCTTGCCGGTGCATTGTCGCAGCTTTGTCCGTTACAAAATTTGCAAATTACAGAACTTTTTAACCCTTCCTTTCTACAACCACATGCTGCACTGCACCCTTTCTTGCATTTACAGGAAAGAAATTCAAGTAGCTTTTCAGAAGCAGGATCTTTCAGCATTGTTACTGGTGTAAGCCCAGCTTTGCTCTGTTTCCAGTCCCATTCTTCAACATTTTTACAAACCCCCTGCCACTCCTGGACTTGATAATATGTCCTGAATGAATGCTGCCGTGTCGCTGCATCTGTAGGTGGTAGAGACGCGACTTGCTTTTTGTGAGCGATCTTACGAAACATTGGTAACGGTAAGCATCCAGAAAGATATTGTCCACATGTTTGGCTCCATACAGTGCAATAATAAAGCGTTCTCCAGCATCAGCGATAGCGTCCGGTTCAGCATTACTATCTTGAAAAAGTTGAATTGAAGCAATTTCTGAAGCAAGTATTGTTGAAGACTACAACGAACCTGGACCTTCGACATCAAGCACCTAAAACGCCTCAAGAGGCAGGCTAGACGTAAAAAAAAACTGCCATACACTACTGAGATCACAGTTTGTATTTTTTCTTATTTCATTCAGGGCATCGAAATCTACAAATTCCCAGTTTCAAAACTCCCGCACTTATTCAGACTAAAGATATGAGCGAAAAACCAAAACCAGGACCTTCTTCGTGCCCCCCTGCAGCCTCCCCCACCTCCTACGTTCGGGGACTTTTGGTATGTTCACCTCCTAAATAGTCCAAACACAGCCCTCAAGTCAAAAATTGAGATCTCAGCATTTCCCTCTAGAAACCATTCATTGACAAGACTAATAGTAATTATGGCTTTAAAAACAAGCCAATGCAAATATATCAATAAACTACAATATATTTTTTAAATATAGGAAAAGTTTACTTTCTCACACATCCACATCGTGAATTTGATGTATTATTGTAGATGAACTATTCTAGTTTAAAAATTCAAGTTAAACTGGTACTCATGTGTACTCCTTAAAATTTAAATTGAATTTCTGAAAATGTATTTCATGAGTATTTTTGAAACGTGTATAGTATAGAGGAATTGGTTTAATTCAATTTCTTTCAGCGTCAACATTTCACTAGAAATTTTATCGTTGATTCTTATGTATCATGATCTCCTGATTACGAAAAAAATATTTGCGCCCAAAAATTCCTAATGCGTCAAAAGTTATATGCACTTTTTGACGCATTTTCGCGGATTTTCTACTTATCTGCTTAATATATCTTGTACTAGTAATCGAATGGCAATTTTAAAAATACTCACTTATTTGAAATAAAATTCTTAAAAATTATATATTATTATATGTATAGGTCAATCCGCCATCTTGGAAAAAATATAAAACACCAAAAATGTCGGAAAAAAATCAAAATTGAATCTTTTTTCGATAGAAGGAGTAATTTCACCAAAGTTGGTAAAAACAAAACTCATCTATGGTCAAATATAATGCGCCAAACCAAATAGAACGTTTAAAGATACCAGACGAAATAATTTTTTTTTAATTCTTCATCAAGTACCAAGGAGGCTTTGTGCATAACTTTGTTGTCGATTCTAGGTTCTTTTAGGTACTTTGAGGGGATAAAGTTCATTTTTTTTAATTATCCATAAAAGTGCATTTTCTACAATTTTTAAAAATGCATTTTATTTGACCTTCCTTTTTTTTATATATTATTATTATTACAATGCGTATGCTTAATAAATCTCGTTATCAAACTAATGGAGTTTCATTTTGTATTAAATTTTTGAAGTTATACGAGACTTTCTATAGTATATTTCATTTTGTTTCGATGAAAATTGGGTACAAAAAGGAAGGTCAGGGAAAATGCATTTTTTAAATTGTAAAAAAAGCTCATTTTTTTATTTTCAAAAAAATGAACTTTCTTCCCTTTATGTACCTAAAAGAACCTACAATACAAAAAAACAAAAAATAGAGCACAACACCTCCCTGATACTTGACGAAGAATTAAAAAATTTTATTTCGTCCGCCATCTTTGACTTACAGCGTCCGGGTTTAGTGCATTATATTTGATCATAGATGAGTTTTTATTTTGCCAACTTCGAAATGATACTTCTATTTTGATTTTTTCGGCCATTTTTTGTTTTTTATTTTTCCAAGATGGCAGATTGACCTATACATATATTTTTACATTTCAGCGTCAGATTTAAAATGTACACCCTCAAAAACTCATATAAACGATTTTTTTAGTGATTGTTCCGGAAATTAGAATTATTTCCACTTTTTCGAATTCCTGCTCCACTGTGCGACTATGCAAATTGTTAGCCGAGGCGCTAGCCGAGCATCGAAATCCGGGAATGTGCTTTTACACCGAAGTACACATACTATTTTTTCTGAAATCACAATCAATATTACTATACCTAAATTAAGGAATTTGTATTAATGCATAACATTTCTTCATTACAATCTAACTGCTTACTAATAAATGCAGTTGGTTTGTCTGCGTGTGTTTATTTTCTGTTTAAAATATACATAAAAAACCGTACAGGAATGTTACGTTCGCGGCCTAGGCCGGCATACGGCAGACAGTCCCCCCCTCCCCGGGAAGTTGCCACGTAGAAATTCGAAAACCCTGACTATAGTCTGTTCTTAAACCAGGAGGACTGTTTCAAATTTACCGCGCTAAATCATACATCTGTGATTGAATCTGCCTTCGCCAGTTTTACACAGGGCAATAATCTAAATTTCGACATATAATAAATTTTAATTTCATGTCATAAATTATTTTGTTTTAATTTCTATTTTATCGTTTGCACATTATATATCAGTTTTTAATTCCTTTTGTATAAACCTAAAAGTGGCATATTACTTGGTGCCTTTATATTGTGTAAATGGTATGTATGGATGATGTATCAAATACATAGAGGTCAAATAGAGGTCGATGCATTATATAATGTAAATAAATGCAGACAAATATACTGTAGTGGTGTATTACTGGTTGCCCAAAACGCCAAAAAGGTTCTAGTGTATTTTCTGGTTACTTCTATGGTGTGAATGAGACTTCTATATTCAGTCCTCCTGGTTTAAAAACAGACTATAGGCGATTTGGGGCACTACCAACAATGATATTTTATGGTCGGCAGACAGTCCCATTACCTGTCACAAAAACATATAGGCAGCTCTCTGACTATAAGACCTATAACTTCGCCTAGTTTCATTAAAAAAGAATGATTATTTTTTTAGTAATTTCGGTATATATAAAATTAGAAATTTTCAGTTTTTCTTTTTTCAAAGAAAAAAAAAACAAAATGACAAATCGGATTTGGACCTATGCAGTTTTATTCGTAATTTATTTACATTTACATTAACATTTTGATATTTTGTTTGGCTTGATCCGATCAACAGAACCCGAGATATTGAAAGAAAACGAGACAAAAACACACTTTTCTAAATTAAAAGTTAATTTTCATAAAACGCTCACCTCTTATTGGGCAATACTTTACTATAAGTTGCGTAGTTTCTGTAATCTTCTTTGTTGCTGATTCTAAATAAAAAGATCTTTAAATTGTGTTAATACATAAATTAATATTTAATATGTTGTTAATATAACAAATAATAAACTGTCGACTGGCTGTGCACTTTTACAGACAAAAGAAGAACTAACCCAATTCCACCAAAATATATTTTTCCGATAAGAGAGTAAAACACTTTAAACTCGTACCGTTTTATTAACAAGCAGCTTTCTTTAAAAGTTAAATATATTACAGAACATCTAGGATCTTTCATCTGCTTCACCGTTGAAGTTTTCGATGACATCCCCTTTAGTTCCCATTTCGTTACAGCTCGTCGCACCTCCAGACGGTTTTAAATAATCCACGAAACTGCTCCAGCTTTGAGATATCTTTTCCTCCAACTCGATAAATTGCTTACTCGTATTTATTCTCAAGAAATAAAATGTCTGCAATAATTTCTCCTCAAATTCTTTAGTACTCAACTTGATTCTGTCTTCTATTTCTTTATACAGTTCCATATCCACACATCCGGATTTATGGGGAGACACAATTGTTTGAATTGAAGTAGAAGCACCGTCGTCTTCGCTTTCAATGGGTTTTAGCGGTTTATGAAGAATGTGAGAGCGTTTAGCTGAAGAATCTGTAACTATACTGAAATCTCCAGAGGCAGATAAATTATCTTCATAGCATTTATTGGTATACTTCATTGCATGTTTTTGATTTGTCATCGTGGGAGTTACAGCTTCGTCTTTTACGTTCGAAAATGCAATTTTTTTTACGCCTCCATTATTGTAGGCAACAAGAGTCCGTAATGGATTTTTCATGTTCCGTGAGTCATAACTCCTCAACTGCCCCGTGGTTGTACTTATTGCCAGTTCATAACTGTCTCTCCTGTACGATAAGCTGGACAAAGGACAATCTAGTTCGTAATTTGAGCTACAGTTAGCTGATCGCAAGTCGTAACTAATAAAATTACCATCTATTCCTACTGTTGATAATATGGTACCGAAGAAAGCTACATCAGTTATCCTATTCTCGTGATTTTTTGTATAGAAGATATTATCTGTAGTTTCTGTATCCCATAGTGCCAAAACACCTTCCTTGCTAGCCGCTGCAAGTAAATTTGGCGTATATTTGCTATATGCTATGGTTGATAATGTCAGACTGTTAGGTATCATAAAACTTACGCTAGGTGTATATTTCTCGTCGTACAAAATAATTTGTCCATTTACACATCCCGCAGCTATACATTGATCGTCAGAAGAAAACTCTAAATTCTGAATGGCACTTGGCAACTTCTTAAAATCATGTGCATGCTTTTGTTTACCTTTGATATTATAAATGTGTACGGTCCCAGTATCAGTACCGAAAAGTAACGCATTGGGATTTGTGTTTGAAAAGGTACCCGTACTAACACTATTTATATGAACACATTCGTATGGCTCAACGTACTGCTCTGGTTTTGTGGGTGGTGTTATAATCACTGGGCTACCTTTGCTTCTCACCACAAGAATTTCTCTTTCAGTGCAGGACCATGATATACTTTTAATTGTCATACAATCTGCTGGGGTTTCATAAATACCGATATAACAGATGTTTGGCCATTTGTAGAACTTAACATCTTTTGCGCATGCTGCTAGAGTCATATTACACTTTATAAATTGCACGCTAAATTTGTATTTATAAAAAAAACGTATTCAAAATCTGATTACTTTTATGTCGACTGTCAAATATGTCAACTAATCAAAAATATAAGGTTCGTTTGTTTATCTTAGTTTCTTTTCCTAAAATCATGCAAGGGTGTTTTAATATAGTTACTTTATACATCCTACCTGACGTCAAATCAGGTATCTGTGCTTTTTTAATATATTGTACGGGATTAAAAATTAATGATAAATCCAAGTTTACCACCTCGGAAAACCTCCAGGTCTTGGTTAAAAATCCAAAAAACTGCGAAATTTTTGTTTTTTTTTTCAGTTCTTGTCGATTTTGGCACCTAAGGCCTACTTTTTTGGTATAGACAATTTAGTATTTTTTAAATGTAGACTAAATTTTTCACCAGAGCGGACTCTGTAGATCAAATAGTATCCAAGATACAGTTGTTCAAAGTTTTGCAAAGTTTTCATATTTTGAAATTTTGAACAATTTTTAACTTAAAAATCTGTGAAATACATACTACTACTATAACTAGGTTCAGAAAATTCATTTTACCGCGCACCCAACCCCAAATGGGGTCAAAGAGGTGCCAAAAGATGATCCCCCAATATATAGTATTATTATATTGAATAGATCGGAAAAGAGGAAGGAATATTATTTTAAAAAATAAATTAAAAAAATCAGTTATAAACAGATCTTATATTTTTTAAACAACATTAGCTTTTTTGGACGATCCGGGAGTGTCGTCCGTGTCATCTGAGTCGCTGTTCTCTCTATCTCCGTTTCTTCTTCTTCTTGAGCCCAAAAGAGATTATCCAACGCCTCGTAGTCTGATTCTTCTTCGAGGTCTGGGGAGTGAATAATTATACTTAATAGTCAGGAATCAGGAGCCACTAAATCGATCATAGGGTGTGAACTCGAAGATATAGTTTTTAAAAAATACATACATTATCCGAAATGACCTTGCGGATCTGAATCCAGAGGGCGCCATTCTGTCCGCGATTGCAAAAATGCGTAAAAAAATTTTTTCCGAAAATTTTTGTGTCACTAATTATTGATTAATTTTATATTCCCACCGCATTTACAGGCTTAATTTTTAACATTTCTTAATGATTTTCAAACCAACGGAAAGCTTATTCTTTCTAGATTCCGGTGCTGCTAAATACTTCTCATAATTGTTGTTAACAAATGCTACAGAAATTGTTTAAACAAAGAGAGCCCAAAGAGTGCACGGTAAATTTCAGCATCGAGACATTTTTAAAACTATTATCGATAGATGCATACTTCTATGACATGAAATCTGCAAAACATAATGGAGCAGTTTTTAGAGAAAGAATTATCTACATTGCGTTATTGTTGTAAAATATACGATTATTTTTGTACAGCACGCGTTGTGATCCGGCTCGTCTTTTGGTAGATATACAGTGTACATGTATGTCTGACATTGCCTCGCTCTCTTTAGGCTTGTTGACTACCTGCTGAGGTGTAGTGTAATAACAAAAAAATCCTATGAGTAGCGTATACAGTAACTGTGTTGTTTATAAATTTATGTAAAATATATTTAAAATAATTTTTGTATTAGTTTAATAGCCTGTATATTTCCATTATTATTGCAGAGTATCCGATGAAATTACAAAAATAATAGCGCAATTGCATTTTTCTCATCATAATCATAATGAAGCCGACACTAGAATATTTGCGATCATCCTATATTATCAAATCTGGAGTATGGTAGAATAATAATAGAAGCTACAACAGATATTTTTGTCTTATCCCTGTATTTTGTGTCTAGAATAATGGTGTCGTAGATTTGATGCATTTATTTATACCGATTCATCATGCTGTGCGAGAATTAACTATAGAGAAGACAATAAGTGCTCAAATGAATTTGGGTAATTTATTTTTGTGCATTTATGCTTTGACTGACTGTGATACAGTCAGTTTTCTATTTAAAAAAGGAAAAACTAACGCTGTAAAAAATGTTTAAGACATACAGAAGATAAAGAACTACAAAGAATACTTCAATGATTTCATTACTTTTCAAAATCTGGCCCGGTATTTTTTTAAAAACCGCTGGAAGGAATTCACTACTTCCACATCCAGATTTTCCATCCACGTCTCTCAGAACGAATAATTTTTTTATGTGGAAATAATTGTTTATGGAACTTTAATAATATAATTTTTGAAATCGTCTACCCCCAAAAACCCATAAAACGATATCCCTCATTGGTAGTGGGGTGGAGGTGGTGATAGAGGGGTGGTACTGGGGGTGGATGAAGTAAAAAAATATTCTGAGGTTTTTGATTCTTGTACACACACTAAATCACAATTGTTTAATTCCCTTTAATAATGGGGTGGGGGTGGTAATGGGGGTGGCTAATGCCAAAAAAACTTTTGAGACCTTATAGCTTCTCTTGTAAATACTAAATACCAATTTTATGAACTCTTTCCTGCTTGATTTATCTATTTACTCCAGTTTACTCCCCATCCCTTCAACGGAATAAGATGAAAATATAATCTAGTTCCAGATCACCTTAAAATACATACGGGTACGTACCAAATTTCAAGTCAATAACTTAAAACGGTTCCAGAGTAATCGTGCGCACAAAAAACATTACAGACAGACAGATCGACAAACAGAATTTTTTTTCACTCAAACTTGAAATCTCGACGTTTTATGACATTCTAAGCCTATTTGAACAATAAAACTTTTCAAATTTTTTCTTGTCGTTACTATACTTCCACTGGATGTGGAAGTAAATGTTATATGGTCGACGATAAGTCTGATATAAGGAATTTATCGCCTTCCGAAGATTCTTTTTATCAACATATGTTGAGAGCTGCGTATCAAATTATTCTGTCGAAGAGTGCAACTGAGATAAACCCAGAAATTCCCGATCCAATTGATTTTGGTTGGGATTTGAAAAATAACGTACTTATTCCTAAATTAATAACTATAAATGTTCGTCCCAATATAACTTCTCAAAATGTATTTTGTAAATGTAAATTTAAAAAATGTATCGGAAACTGCAGTCGTAGCAAAGCTGGGTTGGAATGCATAATAGATTGCTACTGAGAGGGTAAATGTATTAGCTGTTAATTTAGTTTAAGTATAATGTATGTATGTATATTATTATTTTTGTATTTCTATTTCTCAAGCACAAAAAGTAAATTTAAGTTCATTTAATTAGTTATATGGTTTTCTGTCTCTAATCAATATTTTAAGTTAAAATATAATAATTTTGGTTCTCAAGTAAACTAATCTTTAAATACCTTCGTTTTTTTTCATAATGACAAATGATAATATTTACGTATAAGTAATACGCATCGTAATTTTTTTGCAATCACAGTATATTGTCAGCAAGTTACCGATCGGCCACAGCGCGCGAACGTGTCAGCCAAAACGATAGCGGAAATAACGGAGCGCTGTACAAAAATAGTCATATCTTTTACAACAATAAAACAATGCAGATAATTCTTTCACCAAAAAATGCTCCATTCTATTCCGTAAATTTCATATCATAGAAGTATGCATCTATCTATAATAGTTTTTAAAATGTCTCGATACTGAAATTTACCGTGCACTTTTCGGGCATGCTTTGTTTAAACAATTTCTGTAGCATTTGTTAACAATAATTTCGAAAATTATTTGGCAGTACCAGAATCTAGAAGGAATAAGCTTTCCATTAGTTTGAAAATCATTAAGAAATATTAAAAAATAACCCTGTAAATGAGATGGGAACATAAAATTAATCAATTTTCAGTGACAGAATGGCGGACAGAATGGCGGACAGAATGGCTCCCTCTGGATTCAGATGCGCAAAGTCATTCCAGATAATGTACATATTTTTTCAAAAGTATATCTTTGAGTTCACACCCTGGCATTTTAGGAGCGTCTTTTGAGAAGATTGATTCCCGACTATAAATCAGAAGCATTGCCGCATGACTGTAAACTGCAATGCGTGCAAACAGTCGAACGTAATATTTATGTGTTATATTTACCTAGTGATGTGTCTGTAGAGAGTGAAATAATGCAGCATTTGGGTTGAAGGCAATCTAGCAGGATTGAAATTAATTTTTGCTGCAGCCCTCGCAAACAGCTGGAAGCGTACATTATTATACTCTTCGCAAATACGATAACGAAGAGTATATTGTATTTGATCGGCATTTCTAAAACCGTAAATATCGCTCGCAGACAAAAAATTTTCATATCATTGTGTTAGTGAACGAATTCTGAACAACTTTCAAAATGTCCGTCCGTCCGTCCGTCTGTCCGTCCGTCCGTCCGTCTGTCCGTCCGTCACGTTTCTTGTAAGCACGATAACTCAAGAAAGAAAAATCCGATTGTATTGAAATTTGGACAGTAAGTTAGTGTTAGCTAGAGGAAGAACCCTATTGTTTTTGAACAAAATCGATTGGTAAATAAAAATGTTATTAATGATTTAAATTTGGAAAAAAAATTTTTTGATTTTTATGTTTTTGTAATTGACTAGAAATTTGGTGGAATGATAATTCAGTTTAATATCTAAATATTTATATATTTTACAAATATACATTTCATAATGTAATATACAACCGTGAAAATATGATTTTAACTCGTGTCTTATAATGTAAAAATTTACATTTTTTACGTGTAAGGTGGTGGTGTAGTTCTTACCCTTTTAATTGAAATTGACTCGGAATCCAAGGGTCCCGGGTTCGAAACCCAAATAGGGTTTTGTACATGATACTAAGAAAGTAAGATACGCTCTCACGCATACCTCCCCTGACCGCAGTCTCCGCTGTTACGTCACATAAAAGTCAACTAGTTCAGCGGTCAATTTTTATTTTAGACATAAATTAGAATTACTTTAATCGAAGTGTTTGGAAGCTTATCCCTCAATGAAATAAGAAATTACGATTCTTTTGGTTGATCGAGACAAAAGATAGAACCAAAAATGTGAGAAAATTGTAAAATAATAGATACAATTATTCTTTCGTTTAACTTGCCCTAACTCAGAAACGGGCCAACGAATTAATCTCTAATTTTTACTACGCCATGACTCTATATCTGTTAAGAAAATGTGTTAATATGAAGGTAAAATTTTAATAAGTAAAGAAAATATGATTTTTTTTCTAAGAACATGTCGATAAACTGTGAAATATTACAGGCTCGAATATGACAAGCGAGAAACTTTTTTATCTTTCGAATTAGATACAAAGTATATTGAGGACGTATGAAGATAAAGGATGGAGCTAACATTTTTATTTGAACCTTTTTTTCTAGGACTAACAGTTTTCGAGAAAATTGCAATTAAGTATACGGAACGCCCTCGCGAACGATAAGCAGCGCAGAGAATGCGGTGTGAGAAATAACGTACCTTAGTGTTGTTTAATGAAATCGAATTCAGATTTTCTTGAGATTTTTCAGCAAATCAATATAGAGGGTTATTAAATATTTGTAATAATTACCATGAGTGAACACATTGATATATCCTGCGCTATTGAATTAAGTCATACTGCGAAAACAGTATTTTGCAGATGCAAAATGTTTTTCATAATAGAAACATTAAAGAATCCAGCAATTTATTTCGAAATAACAGAAAAAATATTTTTCATTCTTGACTGTTTGACTATTTTCCTGAATAACGTTAGATAAGTGCACTGTATCATAATTAAACTAATTAAAGTAGTACATTATTTACTACTACTATTTATTGCGTTTAATTAAATGAATTAAAATTTAATATTAAATAAAAACAAAATAAATAGCTTACACGTTGAAAAATCAACAGTGCAAAAGATCATACGTGCTTGCATCAATTATTTTGGAGGTGTTTTCACAAACATTTAAATCCACAACGGCCTTATGGAAAATGAAAAGTGCTGACAGAAGCAGTCGTAGAATTCTATGATATTAAAAAGTAAAATTGCCTGCAATCAGCTTTCTAGGTCTTATATTACGGTTTTCGATGTATTTTTAGGTAGATATTGGACACGGGACTGTCGCGGGCGCGGGCTCTATTTGAAGTTGACTAGAGAGTGACGCTATGCGCACAGCAGGTCTAAAGCTGGTACTCGTACCGAGCATATCTTATATTTCTTAGTATCATGGGTTTGTATGTTTTTTTTAGTTTTCCTTTATTTTACACTGAGTCTTTTACCAACTAAGTTCGTACTATAAAATTAAAAATGTCTAAAACTAACATTATTTACAAAAAACTGCGAAGAGTATCCTATAGAATGTGTAACAATTATATAAAAAGTTTAGTGAACAGGTGAAGAGTACGTTTTTAGCTTGTTTAGATTTTGGTTTTGATTTATAAAACCCAATAATATTCTCTGCGAGGTCTGGATATTTTTTTAATATAGCAAGTAATATCATTTTTTCTATTTCTGCATGCCTCTAGTGGATGTGATTCTACATCAGCACTGTTCGAGCAAGGAGAAGTGAAATCACTTGCTACAGTCAAAAATCAATCCTGCTAGATTGCCTCCAACCCAAGATGCTGCACGATTTCACTCCCTGTGTACATACCACCCGGTATGTACACAGGGAGCTTATAAATATTATGTTCGACTGTTTGCACGTACTGCAGTGGACAGTCATGCAACAATACTTCTGATTTAAGTATAAAAACCGCTGCCCAAGGAATCACTACTTCCACATCCAGATTCTCTATCCAAGTCACTCACAACGAAAAAAACTTGATGTATGTGAAAATAATTGTTTATGGAACTTTAATAATATAATATTTGAAATCTTCTACCCCAAAAACCCATAAAACGATACCCCACATCGGTAGTGGGGTGGGGGTGGTGATAGGGGGGTGGTAGTGGGGGGTGGATGAAGTAAAAAAATATTTTGAGATTTCTGGTTGCTGTACATACACTAAATCACAATTTTTTTTCATCCCCTTTAATAAGGGGGTAGGGGTGGTAATGGGGGTGGCTAATGCCAACTTTTTTTTTGAGACCTTAGCTTCTCTTGTATATACTAAATGCCAACTTCGTGGACTCTTACCTGCTTGATTTACTCATTTACCCCAACTTTACCCCAATCTACACCCCAACCCTTCGACGGAACAAGATGAAAATATAATCTAGTTCTAGATCTCGTTAAAGTACATATGTGTACCAAATTTCAAGTCAATATCTTAAACGGTTCCAGAGTAAACGTGCGCACAAGAAAAAGTTACAGACAGGCAGACAGACAGACAGACAGACAGAAATTTTTTTTCGCTCAAACTTAAAATCTCGACGTTTCATGACATTTTAAGCCTATTTGGACAATAAAAATTTTTAAAAATTTTTTTGTCGTTACTATACTTCCACTGGACGTGGAAGTAATATACACTCCCCAGACTTCGATGAAGAATCAGACGACGACGTGTTGGATAATCCCTTCTGGGCTCAAGAAACAGAAAAGAAGATAAGAGAGAACAGCGGCACGGACGACACTCCCGGGCTGTCCAAAAGAGCTAAAGTTGTTTTAAAAAATCTGTTTATGACTGATTTATTTTATTATTTTTGATTGATATTCCTTCCTCTTTTCCGATCCATTCAATATAATAGTACTATATATTGGGGGAGGAGGATATTTCTTGGCCCCCCTCTGACCCAATTTGGGGCTTAGGCTCGCGGTAAAATGAATTTTCTGAACCTAGTTATAGTAGTAGTAGGTACGTATTTCACAGATTTTTAAGTTACTTAAAAATTGTTAAAAATGTCAAAATATGAAAACTTTGCAAAACTTTGAACAGCTTTATCTCGGATACTATTTGATCTACAGGGTCCGCTCTAGTACCAATTTGTAACAAATTTAGTCTACTTTTAATTTTTAAAAAGTAGGCTTTAGGTGCCAAAATCGACAAGAACTGAAAAAAAAAAAATATCGCAGTTTCTTGGATTTTTGAGTCCCAGAGGTCTGCCGAGGTCGTAAACTTGGATTTAACATTAATTTTTTATCCTGAACAACATATTAAAAAAACATAGATGCCCGATTTGTCGTCAGGTAACCCTCATTTTTGATGATGAAGTTACTGGATTATTTTTATCCCAAAATATATTTTATAACTGAATTCATTGATATGCTAATTTTTCTTATTACTGACTAACACTTAAGTTACTCATAACACACTTAACTGTTTTTTTTCTGTGGACGATTTTTAAGTCAAAAATGATCGTTTGACTCGGGGTACAATTACTCCAAAATTCATTTCTTCTACCATTACACATAGTGGAGTCAATAGAGATTTTCACTTTGGAAAAATTCCGGGAAGCGGTCACTTTTGAGAATACATCCCTGAACATGTCAAGAACAACATACCAAAAGTTACCAATAATAATAGTCCTTGAGCGTAATTTGTTATAAACAAATTAGTTGCAAAATGCCAGTCTTTGTCAAATATATCTTAAAATATTTTTTTTCTTTCAAGAAGTAATTGCGCCATTTGAAAGTACGGGAAATTTCACATCAAAAATGTATATGAAGTTTTTTTGTACGATCGAAAATGTAGGCTTAAGAAAATGATTTCGTAATTCGAAAATTTCTCCTACATCCCTGAACCGATTGAAAAAAAATTTTGATAGGCTTTTAGAGACAACAATATAGCCTAGTACCAGGCTATTGAAAAGCGAAAAAAACTTTTTTTTGATTTTCGCACAAGTAAAAAAAAATTTTCTTTCTTTAGTTTTCAATAGTCTAGTACCATTCTATAAAGTTGTCTCTGAAAGCCTATCAAAAAAATTTTTCATTCGGTTCAGGGATAAAGGAGAAATTTTCGAATTACGTTCATGGTACCGCCCACCTTAAGGCTAGGATTTTACAGAGTGAAAGGGAAATATGCGTTTATTTTCGGTTTATTATAAATATTTAAAAAATCATAAATGGTATAATCTTTAAAATAATTTCAGATACTTCCCATTACTCTAAGGGATACAACCAATAGTTTTTATCATTAATTTTGTATATAGTCAAATGCCATACTTTAATAATGAAATTAGGAACTATTTTCATTGGCAAACTACGATATTAAAATATAACAGAAATTTATAATAAAAAATATACGTAGTTGTATGAGTTAGAACAATAGCAAGTATCTAAAGCAGTTTTAAGATTATACTATGTGTAGTTTTTTAAATATTTACAATAAATCGAAAATAAACGCATATTTCCCTCTCACTCTGCAAAATCCTAGCCTTAACGCACGAAAATGGAACAAGGATACACGTAATTACGGCGCGCACTACGCTAAATTTGTTGTAACTTTTGAACTAATTAATGAAACTGACCTCACAAAAGCTTAAATGAAAGAAGAAGCTATTGGATTATTATATTTTCAAATATAAAGATGAATGTAGGAGATACCAAAACCAAATTACAGCTAAACGCCGGCTACCCCAACGCTTTTGCATACAAAATTTAGCTGTGAAAACTAAATGGTCCACACTGTGCTGAAAATTTCAACGTTTCGCTTCTTATAGCAACCACTTCCATCCACTTTAATAGTATGATATAGTTTGAGGTAACTTTCACATTTTTTCCAGCCCCTAAACCAACTTCGAGACTGAATGCTATAATAAAATGCACCAGTTTTTATTAAAACTTTCCATGGTCGGTCCTAAGGTCCTCATCTATTATACAGGTATGGCAGTTGAATTTTCTTGACCTTCGACTTTAAATAGCAAGCTTATATTATGTGGTTTTCTAGATGGATGAGTACGATTATATATATATATGTTCAGTGGCGTAGCCAGCTTTTTGCGGCGGAGAGGGCAGTCGTTTAAAAGGGGGTATAAAAAGTTGCAAATAAAAATAAAATACGAATTTTTTTCTACAGTAGGGGCGCCACATCATGGACGGGGGGGCAGAGTAGAAAAATGACACCAAGTGCCATGATGGAACGTGGCGACTTTTTTAAAATCCAGATATTGCTTAAAAGTGGTTTTTATGAAGCTAAATCACAGCAATAATCGGTTTTGCCAGGTCGTCCAAAGAAGCTGTTGTTTGCATAGGATGTAACATGAGAACCAATGGTCTAAAAAAGGTTTTTTTTATTTACTTAACTTATGCAAATTGCAGTCACGAATTTGGTTATTTCCAAAAACTACATAGAAAAATGGTGTCAAGTGTAAAAATTTTTAGTTAACAGCCATAAACATTTTTAGACTAAGAAAACCTTTTTTAGACCATTAGTTTTGATATTATATCCTTTGCAAACAACAGCTCCCTTTGGACTACCTGGCGAAATCCATTTTTGCATATCAACTATTTCTGTGACACAAAAGAATGCTGTCGATAGTATCTTAGTTTCATAAAAACCTCATTTAAGCAATATCTCGTAGTCCATACCAAAGTTGCAAAAAAGGATTAAACCTCAAAAGTGCAAGGGTAGCGATCAGACATATCTACCCCCCCCCCCCCCCTTTTCGAGAGCGCCCAATACGATAGAGATAGTCGCGTAACCCCTACCCCCCTCGAACTACCCCCAAGCGCAAAAAACCCTTTTTTCCCATTTTTCGTTGTCAGGCATGCGAGGGCTTGTTGGATTGGTTCTTTTTGAGGAAACTCAGTATATCCTATAAAATTCATAACCAGACATCCTAACGACCCCCGGTGGTTGAAACCACCCCCCGCCCCAATACATGCAAAAAACATTGAAACGTGCTGAAAATTGTTTTATACACGTTTTCAAGGGTGAGGAACAAGATGCTGATATTATTTAGCGCCCCACCATTAACCAACTACCCCTAAATGCATAAAACGATACTGACGATGATGATGAATGTATCCAGATGGAAGCAAATCTCATTGAAGAGTATAATGTCCATTGCGATTGACGATAACAATGTGATCTAATTTGTAAACGCCGAAGAATAAATTAACATTTAATAATAATCATGTATCACGCATGCCTAGCATAAGAATAAAAATCATGTACATAATGTGAAAATAAATATATATAAAAAAAAAGTCGACAATGCACATAAACGACTATATATACATGCGCATAACCCGTCCTATCAAACTCCTCTTAAGCTGCAATAATAAAAATCCTCTCCCTAAAACATCTGATCCAATGAGCGCTTGTGATCTCACTAGAAAAACTGATGGTTTTGGGCATGCAAGGGTAGTTTTTGAGGATTAAGAGATAAAGTGATACCACGATCGTGTTCTCCACCCTTCAAAACGCTGCAAACATTCTTTAAAACCCTCTCTTTCAGGGACACTTCAGGGAGTCACTAGAAAGTCTGGTTGCTAAATTTTGCAGGACATATTGAGTTTCCTCAAAAAACCCTAGATCCAACAAGTCCTCGTATGCTTGATAATGAAATATAGAGAAAAGGGGTGGCAGGCTAAATAATATCAGCATTGTGTTCCCCGCCCTTGACCCATCGTGTTGGCCGACCTCGGAAACGGGGGGATAGTCATGTTTGGCCGCTACCCTTATACTTTTGGGGTTTTTGCAACTTTGGCAATAAATCGTCACGTTTCATCATGGGTACTTGGAGCCGTTTTCCGGAATTTGCGGAAGTTGGGCCCGGGCGCCAGACCTGACCACGAACAATGCTGCCAAGAGTATTTTTGGATTTTTTAGGACATCTTAAAACATGTATCAAATGGACAGTAAAAAATTTCATCAAAAATCTGATGTCAAATTTTAATTTGAATTTTACAAGTCACATGACCACTCCGACCGCCAAGATCTCTAACACCTACTTCATCCCCTCCTTCTGCATCTGCTGACAAACAATGGAGTAAGGTACATTCCCGCTGCCGTATGATGGTCTATTAGAATAGATAGAACACCAAACCAATAATATAACTAAAACATCATCGAAGTAAATCATACCTCCATTAACTTTTTTATATCAACTATACATATCATCTCGCATATCAGCAATCCAAAACGTCTCTATCACTAGGAGCCCACGCAAAGAACTCAGACATAAACGAAACGTTCTAAAAATAGCGTAAGTGTAACCCGGTGGCTCAAATCGCTGATCATTTACATCAATTCAGCGCGTACGTCGTACGTGCCAAACAAACTCAATTAAGCAGCCGGTTTCAATTGGGGGGAATAAAATGAAGTGCAACAAGGCTTAAATGTCGTAAGTAAATACACATGTGTATATAACTAACCAGAGTAAAGCTCGAGGGTGAGATTTAGCACGTAATACGGGTAAATATATGGATTAATTTGATTAAATCGTTTACTTTTCATGAATAATTAAATATTCGTATAACTGGAGTATTTTCCAGTAATTAGAAATGCATATTAGGTATGCCATTTACACATACATATATAGACAGATTAAAACACTAGAATTTATTAACATAGTTCTAAGCATGTGCCTGATGCCAGAAGTATATGAAGTATTGTTACCAATGCCAAACTAAATATAGGGCATTGAATAAACTATATTAAATACTTTGTTAATAAAATGTATAATACTTATGTCTCTAACTGTCCACAACCGATTGCTGAGTGTGATCCTTTCGTGAAATCAGTCACAGTCTATTGGAACTTGACCGGACAAGCAGTATTGAAATGAAAATCGAATTGGTTACAAATAAATCTGTCGTTTTATTCCTGAAAGAGGAAAAGTAAAAATTTCCCGAATTTTAATTAATGTTTTTTTGCGATGCCAAAATAGCCTGTATTGTTTTGAACAATGTTATATCTTTGAGATCTAAGTTTTAAAAACGAGCCATTTGACTTTTAAAATATTACTTGGGGTATTTTTCATGGGCTATTTCTCAAAATTAGGCGTTTGTATTGTTCCTTCCGTATAGAGTATTCTAAAATCTAGAAACCCTACAATATTATAATATTATATTTTACATGTCACACTTTGTTATCTATTTATTATTAAATAAACAAATCAACTCGGAACTAATAATGCCTTACAGAACCACCAAATGTGTTGTTAGAGCCTGTACTCACCATATTCCTTAAATTTTCGATCACTGGGGGAGCACTCTGCGTATCACTCAATTCCGGAGAATAATCTCACTAAACGCACTAGGCAACTCGGATAATTTTGGATTTTTACGTCGGGCTTAACACAATACACTAAATTAATTGGAGTAGTATCCCACTTCTGAAATATTACCGTAGGTGTTAACAAAATAAATATACGGCGTTGAATAAACTATGTTAAAGACTTTGTTAATAAAATGTATAATACTTATATGTAGAACCGGCCACAACCGAATCACAGATTAAAACAAATCAGATGTTTCACTTAATAGTATTCCCTATGTAACCAGTTTCATTTTTGTCATGTGACATATACCTACCAGGATTCTGCGCAGAAGACATAAAAAGAGGAACCTGGCGGTTGATATGGAAGTTAAGACTAGCGAGCATAATGTCACAGGAGGGAGTGTTTAGTACTGAAATGTCAGAGACAAAAGTCGTCATCAGCTAGACCGGTGACATTAATTTTTTTGGAATGCGGTGTATTGTATTGAAGGTTAGAGCTGGTAATGTTGTACATTTAAGTGGTTTTTGAGTATTTATTAGGTGACTTTTAATTATTATTATGTATCATAAGCTTGCTCCTGTGACTCTATACTCGCTGGTTAAGAGTGATTGGTATAATGCGCAGATCACACCGTACAAATTGGTACCTGCCTGGAGTTGATTTATTATCTAAACCATGATACGTCATAAGTGCAACATCTGATTTGTTTTAATCTGTGATCCTTTCGTAAATCAGTCACAGTCCATGTTTACACTTCCAACCTCTTCCAACGATTATTGAATTTTAAATATAAACAACCTATTACAGTATACTGCTTGAAGCCTTATTACATTCTTCGCAAATATGAAAACGGAGGATATATTCCATTTAATCGGCACATTCTGAAGCCGTAACTGTCGCAAAATACTCGTCTGTCTGTTCGTCGGTTTACCCGATTATATTTGATAGAAGTTAATGTTTGCTAGAGGAAGAACTCTATTGTTTTTGAACAAAATCGATCAGTAAAAAGTCATAAATTATTATTTATATTAAAAAAAAAATGGCTTCTTAATTTTTATGTTTTATAATTCAATATAAATCTTGTGGACTATTATTTCCCATCATTAATGCACACCTAATGGGAATGTGCTCTATTTTTAGTCAGCCCGCTAGCACTCAATTCCACTGATAAAAGTACGTTTACTTGCTTAATTCTGCACGGAATCGATTTTAATTATGAGCCAGTTGGTCTGTACGTATGTACGTATGTACAGAAGGATCTACGTCAATTGGGCGCGAGGAAATTGGACGCGTGCGACAATGGGACGCGGTAAAATAGGATGTGTAACATTTGGCGCCTTTTAAAAAAAAAATCATGTATACACACTCTAACCTAACCTAATCCAACCTAAATAATAATTATAATAATTACAAATACAACATAAAAACAGACTCACCATGAAAAATAGGTTACACTAAAAATATGGTTAACATAAGAAAATTATCAAAATATACTAACATAGAAATTATGACAGCATGCTTTTGATAAAAATCCGTCAACTAGTTTAATTATCATAAATAATTATTTAACACCGTCACGAGTTTTCCCGGGATATTTCTCTAGTTTTAGGTATCTACGGGATAAATGTAACAATTATTTTTGCGCTTAATTCGCTCTAACTCAAAAATGGCTCAATGGATTACCATCAAATTATCGTGTTATCACTATAATATTATACAGTGTGACCCATTTCAAGTGGAAACACCTTCGTAACTCAGTTATTGGTCATCCAATTTCAACCAAATTTGGACCGGTATCAAAGATCTTTACTACATCCTTTTTGAGTGAAACAAAACTTATTTCATTCATTAGCGTGCATTCTTATTAAGAAAGAAAGGGTCGATTTTTTGAGAAATCATATTAGGCATTTTTTTTATTGAAAAACGAATACAATATTATTGATCAGCATGCTGTAGAACCCGTATATTCAGAATTTAACAACATTTTGATTTTTGGTGTTCGAATTACGGCCCACTTAAAATTACCTATTTTAAACATGAAATAATCAGTAAGTTGGTAACGAATTTTTTTTCGAAAGAAAGTCATTCTTTATTTTCTCTTCAAATTCATTTTTTCTACCACCCCTTATCATCGGTACTTTCAAATTCGGTAATCCTTAATGCCCGAATAATTTACAGGTCTGATGCCCAAAATTTTTCAATGAAAATTCTTGGCCTTCAAAATTTGAAAGTTTCGATGATATGGGATAGTAGAAAAAGGGCGTTTAAATAAAAAGAATGATTTTTTTTCGAAAAAAAATTTGTTACCAATTTATTGATTATTTAATGTTTAAAATAGGTAATTTTAAGAGGGACGTAATTCGAAAATCAAAAATCAAAATGTTATTAAATTCTGGATATAGCGGTTCTACGCTGATCAATAATATTGCATTAATTTTTCAACAAAAAAATGCCTAATATGACTTTTCGAAAAATTGACCCTTGTTTTCTCAATAAAAATGCACCCCAATGACTGAAATAAGTTTTGCTTTGCTCAAAAAGCATATAGTAAAGGACTTTGATACCAAATTTGGTTGAAATTGGATGACCAGTAACTGAGTTACGAAGGTGTTTCCACTTGAAATGGGTCATGTTGTATATGTTAACAAAATGTGTTAATATGAAGATCTTTTAATATGTCTAGATAATTGTTTTTCCTAAGGTTATGTCGAAAATTTGCATTCTCAAATGTAACATGCGAAGAACTTTCTTATCTTTCGAAATAGATACCAAATATATCGAGAAAATTGCATATTTTTTATGATCTCTTTATCATTAAATAAATTTAAATACAATCAGACTTTTCTTTCTTAAATTATCGTGCTTATAATAAACGTGACGAACGGACAGACAGATGGATATATTTAAAACCAAGCTTTTATTTAATAAAAACCTACCAAAAAGTAAAAAATTACTTAAAATTTAATCAACTTCAAACCTTCTTCGCTATAAGCCCCATCTTGGTCACTGATTATAGGCGAAGATAAAAGATTCACAGGTAGATATAATATACATTTTTTAAATGACATATAATACATAAAAGCTTAAGGCGTTTAACTTAGACCGTTGAGTACTATGGACTTAGATATCGTATTTGATTACTTTTGTCTCCAATGAAAAGAAGTCGTAACGCTTCAAGCTTCTATGTATTATATGTCATTTAAAAAATGTATGTTATATACCCACTTATGAATCTTCTATCTTCGCCTATGATCGGTGACCAAGAAGTGGCCTATAGCGAAGAAGGTTTGACTTTTACTAAATTTTTAGTTATTTTTTTACTTTTCAGTACTTTTTTTATTAAACAAAAGCTTGATTTTAAAAATATATATTTTTTCTTTTTAGACTGAGTTTTCAGTGATGTTTCTCATCCTATTCATTTCTACTACAGCACTGTTGTTGCATGGTGTTTTCCCTGGTAATTTGGAACAATCTAACTCTTGAATCATAAGACCATTTAATGATTGAACTCTGCTGAGAGACATAAGCTTACCCGGCGGCGGCGAAAACATTTTGATTTTTCAATTTCAATAGAAAAAATTGTAATCCGCATCCCCGAATCAATGAAGCCTACAAATCGGCAAAACTTCAGAATTATCAGGAACAGTACCAATTATGAACTTTTAAAAAAATATTTCTTATACTATATTACTTGAAATCGGAAACATTCTGACGAGCGGAATAAAATTTTTGAATTCTAATTTTGAAAATTGTAAATTTTTTCTTTATGCTTTGATTAATTCATAAATTTCAGATAAACTCGCATTTTCCTCGAAAAAAAAAAGATTGTGGGGATTTTTGGGGTTGCTGATTACTCATACGTTGGTAAAAAAAGATTTTCTTTAAAAATAGCAGCTAAAATATGGAGAATTTAAATTTTTTCTAAAGCAAGTGTTTTAAAAAAATTGAGCATCTAGATGATGCTATTTATATAAAAATATGGGACCTATCATCCTGTTACTCATAATGCCTGCCCGAACGTTAAAACCAAACCGTTCGTGAAAATTGCCTTGCCTCAAAAGTCATGGATTTTGTTGCGTCCAGTATTTCAAATTATTTTTATTGAACATACCGTTTCTTGTAAAACGAGATTCGTTAGAAAATAATATAGTATAGTGAAAGTTTGGAGATCTAATTTCATTGTCTAAAAGCCATCTGCAATATTGAAACCTCCGCATGAAATCGTTTCCATATAATGCTTGGTGGCCAGGGGTGGATAGGACAGGGAGCAAACGGGCAAATGCTCGTCGGCCCCAGAGCCACCGGGCTCTGGGGCCGGGCAGGACCGGTCCGAGGTAAATAGGCCTTTGTTCCGGCGGATAAAAAACCCGACGACCAAAAAAATTAAAACGGCAGCTCGTTTCCCTCCTTAGTCCTTACTTGGAACGAAAGAAGTCTCGGATGTGATTTTCAGGCTGCTATCTTAAAAACTCGGCCACTGACATAAATGCCAGATGTCATTTATAAAAAGTTATTAACCCAATAACCTTATTTTGCATGTCCGTCCCAAATTCTGCAAGTTTGCTCAAGAAAGTTCTGATGTATCAAGGTCTTCATTCTTTTTCTTTTGACCTCCGAAACTTTAGAGTTATTTTTGTTTTGTTTTTTTTATATTTAGAAATGTTTATGTAGACAATATTAGTCATAATTATTATTGATTATTATTTATTGTTATACTTGTAAAATGTTTAAATTTTTTATTTCGTTCTTTGTTTCTCAATGTCAATAAATTTTAATAAAGAGTATGGATGTTTAGTGGCGTTTTTTAAAATGTTACCAAGACGGTAGCACTCTGCTTTAGACCGTGGCTGAGTCAGACTACGTGTTAGTACTTTGAACCTTTAAATATTTTTTGCATGAAAAAAAGGAAAATTCGTTTGACGAAATCTATTTTTTGAAGAAAATGTTTTTGCTACTCGAATTTCTAACTTTTCATTTTAGAGCGTTTGACCTTGAAAAATACAAAATTGTAGCCCGCGGCCCATTTCTTGCCATTCCACATTGCCCCACCAAAAAAAAAAGTGTACTCTTCCCTGGCCCTCTCAAATTTAAAGTTCTAGTTCCGTGCTTGATTGAGCCGTTTCCCTAAAATTGCCAGGGCCGGTTGGACTGACCTCATCCACCCCTGTTGGCAACGATGGTATTTGTAACTGTTAAATTTGTGTTTTGCAAGAATTCTTCTTACATTTTCTTTTCCTATGTCTAACTCACTTGCAATTTATCATATTGAGACCCTAGGATTAATTTCCACCGGCGATAATACATTAATTTTGGTGTCTTCATTGATAATTGCCATTTGGTGTTCTTGAGCTACTCTCTCTTGTCTCACTTTCGTTATACTCTAAGAAGATGCTGTCTGCCAGGATGATTTCTTACTAGATAAGTCCCTGCATATAAATCACGGCTATTTCTGCTACATTCTCCGTATATTAACAGCATATCAACTTTGTCACTTTGTGAATAAACCACCATGAGTTTTTAATATACACCAAAATAATATCGGATTCTCTCTCTATCGGATTTGAGCTGTCAGATTCATTTATTTGTTTCTTTTGTTACATTTCAAAGTCACATACTTGATAAAGATCCACTGCTAAATATTTTCTTTTATACCTACCTTGTTGGATATCAATATTACTTATGTATTTTTATGTATTATAATATGAATATACAGTGAAGTAGTGTGGTGGCTTAGCGAAAAGATCGTGACCTGCTGGATTAAAGCTCCAAATTTTCTTATATACCTTCAGTACTATCAATTCAGGTGCCCGATTTCAGTGTCCGCCATCTTGAAATACGACGCCATCTTTGTTTTCTTTGGACTGTGTACCTGTAAATTTTCGACTTTTATTTGGTTTTTACTAAATATCTCCCCAACTTCTGGGTTTGTAACAAAAAGGATTTAATTTAAACTAAATCTGCTACAATTTGAGACCAGAGCCGCTTTTGTAACTTTAATATTTTGCGAGATACAAGATTCCGAAGTTTTGGACTTTTTTCAGATTATTACGAACATCTATATTTTTGTCGGTTTTGCTAAATATCTCCAATGCAGTCAGTTTTACAGCAAACATTATCTTATTAATATTTAAGAAGAGTAAAAAATAGGCTATAATGTGAGTAAAGAAATATATCGATACAATCACAATTTGCTGAGATAATGTATTTGACCATGTTACAAACGTTTCAATAAAAAAAACCGCTGCCCAAGGAATCATTACTTCCACATCCAGATTCTCTATCCATGTCACTCACAACGAAAAAACTTTGTATGTGAAAATAATTGTTTATGGAACTTTAATAATATAATATTTGAAATCCTCTACCCCAAAAAACCATAAAACGATACCCCACATCGGTAGAGGGGGTGGGGGGTAATGATAGGGGGGTGATAGTGGGGGGTGGATGAAGTAAAAAAATATTTTGAGGTTTCTGGTTCCTGTACAAACGCTAAATCACAATTTTTTTCCATCCCCTTTAATAAGGGGGTGGGGGTGGTAATGGGGGTGGCTAATGCCAAAAATTTTTTCGAGACCTTAGCTTCTCTTGTATATACTAAATACCAATTTTATGGACTCTTACCTGCTTGATTGACCTATTTACACCAAATTTACCCCAATTTACCCCCAACCCTTCGACGGAACTAGATGAAAATATAATCTAGTTCTAGATCTCGTTAAAGTACATATGTGTACCAAATTTCAAGTCAATATCTTAAACGGTTCCAGAGTAAACGTGCGCACAAAAAAAAGCTACAGACAGACCGACAGACCGACAGACAGACCGACAGACAGACAGAAATTTTTTTTTCGCTGAAACTTAAAATCTCGACGTTTCATGACATTTTAAGCCTATTTGGACAATAAAAAATTTTTAAAATTTTTTTGTCGTTACTATACTTCCACTGGACGTGGAAGTAAAATTACAGAATTATTAAGAAAATAATCATAAAAATTATATTCATGATGTTGTTATTATTATATTTATAATCTTGTTGTTTACTGTTCACAATGACTTTTGCAATGACAATGAGCTGTGCAGGCAAGTGCAGCCTTGTTACAAACGTAATTCTTAGAGCACAGGGTTCAGCCTTACATCCGCACTTGATTAATTTTTGCTTGCTTCCGGTATAAACATCCAAATTGGTTGCCATGTCCCTTCGTTTCTTTTCCATCCAAAGATAGCCGGAGTAGGGTGCATTTCGGAGTGATTTCAAACTGGTTAACCAAATGCTAGATTGATAGATGCAGCTATTAGTGTGTTGAATGAGGGCATCCTGTGTGGGCGGTAGACTTTGCATCATGTTTACTTTTTTTCCTTGTGTGAAAAGATCCCCTCTGAGCTTGCTGATGCTGTCAAGTTCTGTTGTGCCATCGTACAGGATGCATGTGAATCGTTCTATGAGTTCAAATGCGTTTGTTTTAGCATCTACTGGCTGAAATGGATGCTTTGTAGAGAAGATAAATCCTTCAATGCCTGAAGGGTATGCTTTCCATGTCTTCCATGCTGACTTTTTCGCCTTACCAAAAAATTGTGATGTAGTGTCTGAACCCGTGAAAGCATGGAAAAAGGGCAATTCTTGCGACATATTTTCTCCAAGCTCTTGGCAGATGGTGCTGATATGATAATATCGGAAGTGTTTACCCTTACCAAATGCAATCCAAAGTTGAATTGTAATTATTAATATAATTAATAAAATAATATAATAAGTAATATAATTGTAGTTGTTTGTAAGTTTGTAGCTCGAAAAAGATGCCTACTAGTACCACAATAATATCTGTGTCAACTGTACTTATGAGGATGTTGGTTGCACCCTTTTATAATGCATCCAATATATTCTGGTATTAGCTCCTTCACGGTCAGTTTCGGACATCGGTGTACTGCTATTTTTTTTAAATAACAGATTTTCCATAGGTGATGTATATTTCTTTACCTTTTTGTACGTCATAAGCTGCGACTGCATCATTAGTAAGGTAAACAGTTCTGTCTTATTCTCTGAATTCTTCAGGAATGTAACAAAGCTTTTGGGGAGCGTGGTTTCCCTTGTGATTTTTCTTCTATTTCCCTTCCTTCTCTTCACATGTGTAGTTTCCTTCAGATTTTCTGGCTTGTATATGTCCCATACAACATCGATTCTTAGGCAATCCTGAAGATGTGTCTTGATCCATGGTAAGAAGACCATATCATTATGTACCAAATGTACATGCATCATATTTAGGAAAATGTTAAAGTTACAAAAGCAGATCTAGTCCAAATTTGTAGCAAATTTAGTCTAGATTAAAATTGATTCGAGTAGTGTTCCTGCCCTAGTCTTATGTACTTGAGGCACAAACACTTCGGCATTGGTTTTCCGGTGCCGGAGGAAATAAGGAATGCCCCTATAGGAAGGGTTTTGACCTTTGGGTTAGAATCCGGCTTGGATGGGGGAATTCAATAAATTCGTAGCGGTAGCACAATGGGCCACAAGGCCTGAGTGCGGCGACTCTCAGTCGCCCCGCTAAAAGAAGAAGAAGAAGAAGTGTTGCTGTAAACTCAACCGATTTTCGTAATAACCTGAAAAAAGTCCAAAACTTTGGAAGCTTGTGTCTCGCAAAATATTAACACGTTCACCGCCGATGACTCAACTGTGGTGTCACGACGGCCTACATCAGTGGCCGATGACTCAACTGTTGGGTCAAATGCATCTACTTACTACATTAGTCAGTCTTGCTTCTGTTTTATTTCATAAAAAATTTAACTCAATTGTACGACTCAAATGTTGAGTCATCGATCTATTCTTGATGAAACGGACCTTAGAGGCTAGTGACTCGACCCTTGAGTCATGGTGAATTTACGCCTAAAAACTTAACAAAACAATTAATAATTATATAAGGGTTTCTAAGAAACACTTTTTGTATGTAATTTTCGAACAATATATTTTGGCCTTTGGAAAAGATCCTAAATTTTTATTGGCAGTGAACGTGTTGTGTTGTTTTTGCTAAACCCAGAAGTTGGGGAGATATTTAGTAAAAACCAAATAAAAGTCGAAAATTTACAGTTACAGTCCAAAGAAAACAAAGATGGCGTCGTATTTCAAGATGGCGGACACTGAAATCGGGCACTCCCCTTGAATTGATAGTACTGAGGGTATATAAGAACTCTGCAAAATTTGGCGCTTTAATCCAGCAGGTCACGATTCTGGCTAGTATTTGTTTTAAGCCACCACACTAGAAATATTTAGTCCAAGTTATCGGTAATAAAATGTTTTATTGAGATAACGTAGTGAGCCAATATGGTGCCATTTGGAGAAAATTAGTTACTCTGGAAAAACGAGTAATTTTTTATTATTTATTGAAGTAAAACAAAACTTTTTTTGGGGTTACGGTCGCCTAGATGAAAAATTAAATTTGCTCATAAAAATGGCAGTTAGTACTACTTTTATCTCGATATGTATGCAAAATGACCTCCTGAATCCAAAATGTAAATGTAAAAATATACATTCCATTTAAAAATCCAAAGTTACCATCATTTCCAGTGAAATCGGAAGCGACAGAAAATTATAAATCAGCCGTTATTTGACGTGCCTCTATTTGAAATTCATATCTTGTAAGATCAAGAAGATATAGGGTGGGTCACCCGGTATACGGTGGTGGTAAATGGAGTATAGTCAGACTATTATTGTGGAGAATTAACAACAAAGAATTTCATACTCACTATAAATAGCTGTGTCAGTTAGGTGGCTAGGTGGTTACCTAAAACAAAGAGAGTTAAATGTAAATGGCGCAAATAAAATGTACTACATATCAAAGGATTTAGAGTGGGTGCGAGGGCGGGGGTGAACTAACTCCATATTTAATTTAAGGTGAAATAAATTGACAAGGCGGTTTACAATAAGAATTCTGTATTGTTTTGTGTTGACTTGCATTCTTTAAAAATTTCGTTCGTGAGATGGAGGTGCGTCCCCCTCTCTTCTAAAATCGCCTTTGTACTATACCTGAGTTATCGAACATACAAAATATGTATGAATGTTGAAGGGCGAGTTGTTCCAACTAAGTTCAAGCCAAGTTCAGCTTGGTCCAAGATCAAAAGCCAAGGTTACGACTGTTACAATAATCGTAACTATGAATTCTGATCTTAGATCGAACTGAACTTGGCTTAAACTAAATTGGTACCACTCGCCCTTAATCGATTACATAAAAATTATGTAAAATGTGAAATTTCAATGCTGTATTTTCATTGGTTGGGACATAAAAAAGAACAACGATTTGAATCGCCAGTCTGTGGTTGCTCGATAATAAGTTACCACCATATAGGTACCTGAACGTTATAAATTAAATATTACATATTATCCGATATCAAACAAAGACCATTCCAAAAAAATACATTTATATCATAAAGCAATGAAATAATTCTTCCTTGAACACTACTTTCCTAGAGTTTTAAATAATAATACACTTCAGCTTCTAAGGTACCAGCCACCTATTATTCTTTTGGATACTTCTAACAGACACTCCCATAGCATCTGACGTTTTATTTTCCAGAATTTTTAATGTATTATGATTATTTTGTCTCAGTTAAACACTTTTTCGTTCGCTGTCTGACTTTCTCGATTGGAGACAATAAATTAAATGTAAAGCTTTATTATCTATATACTCCGGTCAAAATAGACATTCACCCTTGCATAAATTCCCAAGAAGCTGAAATTTTACATGAACGTTAGGGATACCATTATAATGAAGTTGTAAAAAGTCCCCATTGATCCCGTGTGTGCAAAAAATTTTATGCGAGGTCATAGTTCGCAAAAATGGGTTTTTTGGATTTTTTAGCGAAACGGTTAGTTTTATGATAAAAATAGCTTAGACAAAAATTGTACATCTTTCAATTCTCTACAAAAATAGTTCTTACACTTTTTTCCCTAAAATACACCTTTTTGAGAAAAAGCCATTCTAAAGTTATATTCTCCATAATATGCATGACTACGCTGCCTATGTACTATTCTGTGCAAAAATCAGCCATTTATGATTGTTTTAAAAAAGTAAACATTGATATTGACAACGTAAATGCTACATATACTATCGATGAAGGATATTTATTGCACCGTGTGGTCTGGGATCGAGAAGACACATTCAGCAACATCTCAGATAAATATGTCCAGTATATACGCAGATATTTTGGTCAAAGAGAAACCGTAGTATTTGATGGTTATACCAATTCTACAAAAAATATTAAAGCCGCAGAACAACGTCGCCGTGTGGCAAAAACATCGGCATCTTCTGATATTCTCTTTGACCAATTTATAACAGTCCCAACTAGTCAACAACAATTTCTGTCAAACATTCATAATAAGTCTCGGTTGATTACAATGCTAAAAGAAAAATTTACCACTGAACATATTTTAGTCAAGCAAGCTGACAATGACGCTGATGTACTCATTATAGAAACTGCAATAAATCAATTCAATCCAACTGATGTCAATGTTGTTGTTGGTGAAGATGTTGATCTGTTGGTATTACTTACCGCTCGAACTCCAATTGAAAATATTTTTTAAAACCAGGCAAGTCTCAACAACAGATAACTTTCAAAGAAAACATTCGTTTCTTTCATATACCATTGGTGCAAGTCTGACCAAAAAAGGAAGATCGACAAGACTCCCCCCTACGGTGACTTGTCGGCTTCTTTCATACACCTACCATATCTAATATTCAGCATGAAAAACAATAAAACAACCACTCTTTCTATATATTGATGATTCAAGTCTGATCATGCTAATATATATAATATTAAGCATCTCTAGCCCTACCTAGAGGATACTATATCACAATCAAACGTTTATTACATTTTAAAGTCAAGAAAATACTAAAAAAGCACAAAGAAAATAGTTATAGTTATAACTATTTTCTTTATGCTTTTTTAGTATTTTCTTGACTTTAAAATGTAATAAACGTTTGATTGTGATATAGTATCCTCTAGGTAGGGCTAGAGATGCTTAATATTATATATATTAGCATGATCAGACTTGAATCATCAATATATAGAAAGAGTGGTTGTTTTATTGTTTTTCATGCTGAATATTAGATATGGTAGGTGTATGAAAGAAGCCGACAAGTCACCGTAGGGGGGAGTCTTGTCGATCTTCCTTTTTTGGTCAGACTTGCACCAATGGTATATGAAAGAAACGAATGTTTTCTTTGAAAGTTATCTGCTGAATACCCAAAATAATATTTTTTAACAATGATGTAAGCAGAAATAATAGGTATTTATTTTCTCAACAACCATCGGAAATATTTTCAAATATCAGTTTATCGGCTTATCCTAAATGTAAAAATCATATTCTATTTTTATATACTATGATTGGCTGTGATACAACATCAGTAATGTTCCGGAGGGGTAAAACAACAGTTTTCAAATTGTTTGAAAAACAAGATTTAATTACATGTGCAAAAGCTTTTGAAGATATGAACTCTGCTCCAGAAACTCTAATCACCAACGGAATTCGCTTTCTTCTTTCTGTATATGGAGCTCCAAGAAAAATTACTTCCATAGATAAGTTACGTTACGTATCTTTTGCAAAACATACACGTAATAAAAAAAGAGTTCAATTAGCTTGTCTTCCTTCAACCTCGGTTTCTGCTCATCAACATTTTTATCGAGTATATTACCAGGTTCAAGTGTGCTTCGTAATCAACTGGACTCAGAAGAATGAGGTTGGAAGCTAATTAATAATGTATTGGAACCAATCCACACTTTACTTCCACCGACACCAGAAAAGCTCCTTAATACTATTTTTTGCAACTGCATGCACCAGCTGTCAAGGCCAGTCGTGTTCAAATACTGAATCTCCAACAGAAGATGATCCTTACATCAACGTCGAAACAACTGATGTATCGCTGTTGAACAATTTACGTCAACTCAGGAAGATGAAGAAGAAGAAGAAGAAGAAGGTGGAGGAAGAGAAGAAGAAGAAGAAGTTGAATAAGAAGATCTAGTATTATATTAAACTTCAATAAAAAGACCGTGGAGTAGGCCTACGGGGAAACCACATTAAAAAAGACGCGCCAAGTACACTACCTCAATGGTGGCGTGGAAACGTGTGCATATTATGGAGAATATAACTTTAGAATGGCTTTTTCTCAAAAAAGGTGAATTTTGGGAAAAAAAAGTGTAACGACCATTTTTGTAAAGAATTGAAAGATCTACAATTTTTGTCTAAGCTATTTTTATTATAAAACTAACCGTCTCGCTAAAAAATCCAAAAAACCCATTTTTGCGAACTTTGACCTCGCATAAAATTTTTTGCACACACGGGATCAATGGGGACTTTTCACAACTTCATTATAATGGTATCCCTAACGTTCATGTAAACTTTCAGCTTCTTGGGAATTTATGCAAGGGTATCCCCATTTTTAGGGCTAACTTGACCGGATTAATAGTAGGCACAATAGATATAAGGTTTTAGAGCGTCAGTAAAGTGTTCTTAGTCTGCATCTTTACCTACTGTAGCAGAGACGACACGGCATCGGTCTCGGACGTCTATCAACGTGTACGATTACTGTGGGCAAAACCAATCCCCCCTCACAAGTCAAATGCATTTAACCTACGCCGCTGTTGAGAAACCTTAGCTCAGGGGATTTTATTACAGACATTAAATGGGCTTCTGTGCAACCTCCACCATTCGTCATCATTCATCTGTTTGGCAGTACTAATTTACGGTATATACTGTTAAAAATTTTATTACACTCAATAGAGTAGTTTGGAAGAGCAAAAACCGTCTTCGAGATTTAAACATTCGAAAGGGTGTATAGGAAACAAATGATCAAACTATACCCAAACTATACGCTACCAAAGAGTTTCTAATAATGTTTTCTTATAATGTTTTCTTAACCGCGTCTCAAGTCACCGAAGTAACTCCTTGAAAATCCATAATGAATTTGTGTTGCTCCATATTCCGTGTATTTGCGATCGCATCCATAAAAATTTTCATTCATAATAAACCGATGTATTGTGTGTAAAACTTTGGTTATGAGATAACACATGTTACTTGATTACAATAAATCCGCCTTGAGAGCAATTTAATAATGTAATGTATTGTAAATAAAAAGAGATAATTGGCACTCCTTTAGTATACTGGCGTCAATTTGTCAATAAGTAGTTGTTTATATTTTATGAATAACAATATACATAAAGTAATCATAACCGTATTATGTGAACTGTTGAACTTCAGATTAATCATCAAACAAAATAAAAATAAGTTTTATTGTTGAATTTTACCGTCGAGTTATAAGACTTTTCACTCAACGATTTTCCCTGCATTATGCCAGAATAACCACTGACGTATGACCTACCTATTGAAAGTCTCGATAATTTTGGTTTACCATAACACAGAAACTGACTAGGCAATTTTAATTGATCGAAAGCATAAAAATCGCGTATAAATAGAGACAAAATGTTGTCATATTACATCCAATTTGTAGAAGAGTTTTGACGGGAGCTCGTATCGCAGAGTGCAATTTTATAATTATAAGGGGCGAATTCAGATGGGTTTGTAGGAACGCTATTTGCATGTATTTCATTGGCAAAAATGATACAATCACATTTTGTCAATGTGATGATGCTAAAACTTGGTAAAATATACACAATACAACACTTAGGACACCAAAACATCTATGGCGACACAATAATAAAGTTAATAAGTAAGGTTGTTCTAAATGTTTAAATTCAAACTTTGCGTTTCTTGTCAAAAATCCTAGATTACTCCAAAAATTATCACAGGCACACAAAAGAAAGTGGGCTGTTATTTTGACTAGACCAACTTATTTTTATGTATCTTGACGCGCTGAATTCGAATTCGGAGTCAGAATTGCTCCATTTTTTTTGTAAGTCGCGAAAATAACCTAAAAAAAACTCATAATTGAGGTTACTTTTACTACCTGTTCCTAAATTGCGTTTAACATGCGTGTCTCGTTTGGTTTAGTGTTTAGTTGATTTTTTGCAAAGACAAAGAGCAACACTCGCAGGGCCGGATTATCCATAAGGCTAACTAGGTTACAGAATAGGGGTGACAATGCGTGAAGAGGCGCGTGCAGTCAATTTTCGTTTTCGAGAAAAAATTTTTTTCCATTTCTTCTCTCTGCTTATCAATTTTGGTTAAAAAATTTTCTTTAGATTTCTCCCACCTGCTCATCAATTTTGAAAATCGGACGAAAAATTACAAGTCTAAACACAACTAGTGACGAGTATTTGGAATATCGTAATTTTTTCATTCCTTCAAAGGATCGATAGGATGCGAGTAAGACTAAAGATGAGATCAGCATCAAAAAACCCTGAAGAACAACTTTTGATCACTTAAACTTTATTTCACTTGTATCTCGAATTTTCACCACCTTAAATCTTCAACTCCTATTTAACCCCTTAAATTTCATACGTTAAAAACGATTCAAGAAACTTAAGCGATTAACTTATTATCCCATAAAAATGAATTTGGTATCCAATCTATATGAACACTACTTCGTTTATTTATGACTCTCGACCAAGGAGGTAAACGCGGAATAAAGAAAAATATCTGCGATTTTTAGGTTACGTTAACCCAAAGCCACTTTGTCTCAGCACTACTCTAAAGTACAATGTCTTAAGGGTATTTCCCATTTTTTAATTTAAATTGATTGATATGTCTACTGTCGGCAGATTTTTGTCCAAAAAAGGGCACATTTTTCCCACTGTGCGCTGGGGGTACACCTCCAGTCTTTCCACATCTTTGGTCTGGGGCCCCTCTACATATTTTTCCCGGTGGGCCCTTGCACCCACAATCCGACGCTGCTACGATCACTACTGTAAATAGTAAAAAACACACTACCTGCCATCTATGTAAGTTGAATTTTACATATTGTAAACAAATCGCATGGTAAACAAAACGCACGGGACACGCAATTATAGGTGGCTTATATCGCTGACGCAGGGTTTAAAAAAACAAATGCGCCTACGTAATTTTCAAACACTGTCAAAACTGACATAATATTTGTTGAATAATATTGTTGACAAGTAAACTAAATCCAGATTTTACTAAATAAATAAATAAATATGATCGTAGGTAAAGTATAGTACATAATTCGAGTTGTAAAGCAATTACGCACTCACGGAAATACTCACTCGCCGCTACGCGGCATCGTGCGTAACTTTTCCATTCGTGCGTAATATGCTTCTTACAACATTCATTACGTAATATACTATTATATTATTAACATAACAAAAAATAAAATAAACTGACAACAATTAATAATAATAATAATAATAATAATATTATAATTTGCAGACATTTATCTCGAAAACGGTAACAATGGTATCTGGAAATAGGAACAAAATTGTAGAAAATTTTATACACTTTGTTTTTGTGCAGAAAGTTTTTCTCCATCTTTTTTAGTTTTTGTGTTAAATGACAAAAACAATATTTGCATTTTTTTTTAAACGGACGTCATTTTGAAAGTGCAGCCGATTTTTTTTAGGACATGTCTTAAATTGTTCCTTAGGCTTTAATCTTTATGAAAAACATTGTCCCCAAGGATTGGGAGGGGGAGGGGAGCGGTGGACTCCCGTAGTAAGATGCAGTAGGAGCGTATTGAAGAGCATATTGAAAATACTTATAATATTTTAAAGATGGCACGGCATGTGCATGTTGAGTAGTGACCAGTCTACTCAGGGTTGGTCTTGGGGGGGGCGACCATGCCGTACCCTAGGGGGTGCCACGAGCTTAATATACATCGCTTTTTTTTTCGAATAAAATTTATGAGGACGAAGAAATTTTGTTTTACCCTCTCCAGTTCATCAATTCTGAGATGATGAAAAAATGTTTTTTCTGACTTGACCAGAAAAAGACGCGCCTTTCAAAATTTCGCAGGAGGGCGCTAGAGGAACTAAGGCCGGCCCTGAGTCTACTTCTTTTCCTGTAAAAAGATCCACGATACGAGAGTGAATTTTTCATTTTTCAATCTTCGAGCTACTGTAATTTTACAACAGTTGATCGTGGAAAAAAATTGTTGTAACGAGAGTTTTAAGAAATTTTATAATATACAATATTGGTAATAACTAATTACTACATAAAAATAATGGGACCAGCGATAATTGCAAAAATCTGCAATGGACCACAAATTTCCACTTTTCTGGTGGTTGTGAATCGTAAATTATTAACAATAGAGGAAAATTGTATAAAGAAAGATTATAGCTTTTCTTAATCTCTACAATATTGATCATGCTTAATTTTAGAGTAGAATTAACAGGAAAGGAGATAATCGAGAAAAATCTATTTTGTCTGTCATTTTTCTAACAATGCGGCCGAAGCGGCAACGATATATTTGTGGAAAACATTAATTATTTATTGTAGCAACCCCCTCTATATTAACCTTCCTATGCCCGTCCATTATCCACTACATCATATTTAAAAAAATCCTTGTAGAAATTATTCATTGTCTTTTAGCTTTACAGGCTGTATTGTATACGCTACTAATTTAACAGAGAAAACTGTACCAGTCGTCACTAACGAAAATGCCTCATATCTGCTCCAGTGACTCAAAAGAAAAAAGTATTGCACAAATTGTCGCTATCGAGAATATATTTGAAATGCGTCACTAATTTGAAACAAAAGACTGTTCATTTCGTCACTACGTACGAATGTGTTCTTTGTGCGCCACTAGTTGTAAATTATCTAATTTAAATAATGGGAAATTGACTTCCAGTGTTGACAATCTGCACGCGTTTTCAAATTCCAAGTGAATTGTTTCACGCATTTGCAATAGCCCAATAAAATAAATAAACAGGTTCAAGTTAGGTCTCCGCGGTAACTGTAAAGGGGTCTACAGACGACCGAACCAACCAACCAGCCAACCTTCTCGTTACACTTTGAAAATTGCCATAACAACTCGTAAAAGTGGAGCTGGTATGTTGGAATTCCAGCGTCTTCAAAGCGTACCGACAATGTTAGCTCCAGCAGTTTTACGAATTCGCATGGCAAACTTCAATACTTCAAAGTTTACCGAGAAAGTTGGTTGGTTTACTATCTGCGATAGTAAAAAAGGGTGCCACGTGCCGCGTAAGTAATTAACAACGATATTATTATAAAAAGTTTATATCTCGGATATAAATTCTTTATAGGGGCAGTAATAAAAATCCGAAGAATTTCCACCTGATGAAATGTTTTGAAGAAAACTAACCCCAAAAAAAAAAAATAATTCTGAACTAATCACCAGACATATCATTTTATATGTATTTTGGTGCGCTGAATCCAAATCTGATGATAAAAAAAGCTCTGAGGGCGAGTTGTACCAACTAAGTTCAGGCCAAGTTCAGCTTGATCCATGATTACGATTGTTACAACAATCATAACCATGGATTTTGATCTTGGGTCAAGCTGAACTTGAGTTGAACTTAGTTGATACAATTCGCCCTTACGATTGTTGTAACAATCGTAACCTTGGGTATTGATCTTGGATCAAGTGCCAAGGTTATAATTGTTACAATAATGGTAACCAGGGATTTTGACCTTGGATCAAGCTGAACTTGGTTTGAACTTAGTTGGTACAACTCGCCCTAGGTCATCAAAATTTTTTCCTACTGTCAATTTACTCATCAAATAATGAGATAAATACGAAATAAAGTAACATTAGAGAGACTGCTTATGAATTCACAATATCTATAAGTCTCTATGAGAACATATTCTTTTATGTATTTTGGTGTTTTTAATTGACGGTAGGAAAAAATTTTGATGACAGAGCTTTTCTGTCATACATATTCTATTTAGTTGTTTATAATTTTTTTTTGTGATTTTCTCTCCCCCCCCCCCCCCCCACGCTCATCAATTTCAATCTTCGAGAAAAAACATTTTTGTAATTTTCAGCACACGGCTGTGTTACCCCCCCAAGCTCAAGGTCCAGATCCGCCCTTGAGAGACTTACAGATATGGTGAACTTTAGCACTCGTTAGCACTAATTTTAGTTTATTTCGTATTTATCCCATTATTTAAAGAATAAATTGACAGTAGCAAAAAATCTTGACGACCCAGAGCTTGTTTTTCATCAGATTTTGATTCAGCATCAAAATACATACAAAATGATATGTCTGGCATCAGTTAAGAATATTTTTTATGCATTCACCCTTATGTCAGTTGAAGCACATTGTTAAGCAGTGCAATCACAACGAAAAGTTGAAAAATAATAATTTTTTTAACCTGGTCAAAGGTGAGTGAAAGTATATTTGTAGGAATGGAGCTCACAAGTAATCATTTCATTTGCAAAAGGACGTTTTTTTCTCTCCTTATTTTATAATAAGAAAGACAAAGAAATTGTCTTTGTATGACATATTCAGGTCAGTTCCAAAATGATCATTCAATTTTGGCGATGATGAAATTATGGAGCAAACTTAATTCATCGTGTGGTATGGCCGAAACAGAATACATTTAGCGACATTTACACCGCATAAATGAAATTAATTCGTAAATAATATTTTGACAGATGTGATGAAAATGCTTACAGTACGAGTCTCGAATGACAGCAACATCTTTTAAAACGCATTTCTGCTGAAATCGTTTTCGACGAGAGCACACTGCATGATAATCATCCTCAAAAGAACTATTAAGGAATCTAGCAAATAGGAGCGTTCAATTTCAGAACTAGTGGAAAGATATCAATGCGAGGTGATGAAAACGACTACTGCTGCTGATAATGCCAACAACTGATCATTCAAACTGTCATCAACGAATCTCATTGGAATAAGACAGTGGTCACAGGGGCGGCTCAAGGTAAATTTTCCACCCGGGCGGGAGCACTTTTTGGCGCCCCTCCCTGAGATAATCACAGAAATTTCATGGACGTACTACGTGCTAAAGTGCAAGGATATCCTTTCGGACCCCGCGAACACTCTACTTTTTGACTTAACACATGTAGTAACATTACCGTGTATACACGGTGGTTCAAAATTGTCTCTGGATATTTATGTGACTGATAATAGATCCAAAAATAAAGGTACTCTAAATAGATAATAAGGAAATTATGCCTCTATTTTCATATCACTAGAAATAAAAAGATGTTCTTGTTGCATTTCGATAAACCATTCTCAAGTAATTTATGTTTACACATCAATGTGCATTTACAACATATTATTAATAATAATTAATTTGTAATAAGTAATGAGAGGATTCCCGACACAAGCTTACTTAGAGGAAGGTTCTTTTTTATTGTATTAATATTTCATACAAAATCGCCATTTATTTATTTATTTACAAACTGTAAATTATGTAAGATATGAAATACATACATGTTGGTGTAACGATTTTTTGAATATTCTGATTTGTTCTGAATGAAAAGTGCACGTTTCCTGCCTTCAAGTATGCAAAATCTTTAATGATCAACTCCTTGTCAGTCAATAATAGGACAGGAAGCTTGAGTAGGAAGATGTCTCATAGCTAAACAAACATATTTGCGTTACATTTTTCAATTATGTAGACGGTTTCTATGTTATTCGACTGTTCTGCATTATTACAATTTAAACTGATATAGATTCTATTATATTATATTATTTTCCAACTAAAACTATAATTAAATTAAAAAAAGGTACATATATAAAAAAATTAAGAATTTTTGCCCTCAGTTTGGCGCCCCTCCGAGCCGGCGCCCCGGGCAGTCGCCCGGTCCTTAATCCGCCCCTGAGTGGTCATTGCAGGAGAGGACGTCGACCTTCTCACGCACATTATTGATCTTGCTTCTGAAGAAGAAGACATCCGATTTTTAAGAGCTGCTCAAGGAAATATAAAGAAAAGCATGTAGCTCTTACGATTTGCAGCCTCCAAGTTTTGAAAAACTGTAAAGAAACCGTGCTGTTTACCCACGCGTTTAGTGATTACAATACCATTTCTGTTTTCATTGTTTTTTTCATCAAAGGAAAAGCACAACGATAAATGTTTTAAATATAAGGATTTTTGGAAGGCGGTATCCATACATATAAAAATTACTTGTCAATGAGAGAAAAAAATGCCG
Source organism: Rutpela maculata (assembly GCA_936432065.2). Classification (NCBI taxonomy): domain Eukaryota; kingdom Metazoa; phylum Arthropoda; class Insecta; order Coleoptera; family Cerambycidae; genus Rutpela; species Rutpela maculata. The sequence goes on from OW386287.2 coordinate 174,222,174, forward strand.
TCATTCCTGATTTTATCGAGACTGTCACCAACATCCAATGCCACGCTAAAAAGTCGGAACAATCTAGTGCGCCATCTATGTTAGATTTACGATAAAAACTATAAGAAAAGTAAATTTGAATAATTCACGTTATACATAAAATAAATTTCTGGAATTGCAACCTGAGATACGAGCACTGCTTATGACTTGATCTGCTAAGTTTTGTGAAAAAATTACATAGTTACGTGAAGTATAAAAATGCAGCCTCAAATAATATTGGAACTAAGTGAATCGAATTTAATTTCAAAAATAACCTTTGATGATTTGCTCCAATTTCTTGTAGTATAAATCATGATTAATGGAATTATAAGTACACCGTGCAGCAAAATGAAAGAATAATTTCATTTGTGAACAATGTTGGTGTATAACATGATCAACAGGTTGCTTGAAATCGGTGCACTATGCGCAAAATAAGGCTTCGGATTCAGTGGCGTAACTAAAGCAAGTTTAAAGTAGACCATTTTAAGTCGTTTTTCGACACTGTTTCGCAGTATTTGTAGCTTTATGAAAACAACAATGCAAAAAGTATTAGTCGTAATAAGGTTCTAAACTCCGCAATATCAAGAAACCCCATTTTTTTTTCGTTTTCCCTCTCCACTCTCTTTCGTTTTAATATGACTCGTTATTACATTGGATGCACTTAAAAGAAGTTATTAGTCGGTATATCAGATAAAAATAAAAGACGCCTATTTTCACTTGCTTTTCCACATATTTCAATTAATTTTTCAATCGTTTTCAAGACTTAAAATATTGGTATTTATATTTTAAGCTGTATAGTGATATTCACATCTATCATGTTTACATCGAATTTTATTAATTCGTTTGAGGTTTATTTCATTAGTCCTGAAGAAAATTAACAAGTTAATCGAAACTTTGACAAGTGGAAATGATAGTCCTTTATTTTTATACGGCATGCCGACTATTTTTTGACTTAATACTGACATACGGATACTACAGTGAAAGCCAAAAAGTGGCACAGCAAAAATTTTGACTAATTTTGAACTGTTATAACTTTATCACTAGGTAAACGATGTTCTTTTTTAAATGAATCTAGTTTTATCCTCAGAAAATTGGTTGATATATGTATATCATGAGAGAGTAATTGACAGAAAATCTAAGTAACTTCTTGAATTTGAATTTTAAAACATGCTGAACTAAATTCGCTGCACTGATGAATGATAAGTTTCATTTTTTTAACCAATGTTTCCTAAAATTATTGTTTTTGGATTCATCTCTCTGTAAATATTCTCCAAGAGAAGGCAGATCGTTTTCTCTCAGAAAATACACATTTTTTTATATCACGTTACTTGAAAGAATACATCGCTTCTAAGTTTTTTTATTAATAAATAAAACAAACTTAAAAACTAAAATTGAATTAATATCGGGTACTACCCTAAACAGTCAATTCTTCGACGTGTGCTTGAAATTAAATTTCGAAGTACTTCTTGAGAAATATCATTCTATTCCTCAATGAGCGCAATTGGCAATTCATACGAAGTATGAACACTCATACGAGCTCGGATATGATATAATACATCTCATAGATGTTCCATGGGATTCATACCTGGGCTTTTCGCTAGCCACCGCAAACGCTTGATGCCAACTTCATCCAGATAACGCGTCTATTCTCACTGCGCGTAGTCTGACATTATCGTGCAATAATACGGCACTTTCTCCAATAAAAGAGGTAAAAGGACCAACAAATTCTGATAAAATATCACGAATGTACATATCAGCAGTTAAACTGTCTAGGTGGTACACATAAGATAGTTCTCTCACTGATTAGACATTGCCTGAACTTTTCTTTCTGTCTTCTCCATATCATTGGACGCTTATCAAGAGAATTCAAACTAAATCTCGATTCGAGTGGAAATAATATTTGGATGCAATCTCTATTATTCCACCCAGAGATGTACTCTTTACCATTTAGCAGAGCTGTGCGATGTCGTAAAAGTAATTTTGACCCAGTGGCCTTCTGACGTTTAAATTAACTTCTCATAGTCTTCTATAGACTGTTTGTTTACTTATTTGCGTAAAACATCTGTTTCTCAGCGATTCCTTAAAATATGCAAACGAATAAAATCACCAAGTCATCAGCATTGGAAGTTTTTTATGAGCGGTCAGATGCAACTATGCTGCTACATTGTTATGTCTCCCAATATCTTCGAATTCCTATTCGGGCAGTAGTTTCTGAAATTCCACGGTACGTGTAGCATATCGTTTAAATCTACCCTTTTCCTCTAGAGCTGTCAATCTAGGTATTTACTCAGCAGATATAGTTATTTTTTAATTAAAAGCTAAAATCGTGCTTAATTAATTACACTTCAAAATATATGCATCAATAATTAAAAGCTATCATTTGTTTTTTGAAGATCTGAAGTTACTTCTACTGATTGTTGAGCTAATGATTCCTGGAAATTGTGTATCTTCCAAGAGAGGACAGATATATAAATCAAAACATGATAATTTTAGGAAACATTGGTAAAAAAAACTGGAACATATCATTATTCATTATTGCAGCGAATTTAGTTCACAAGGCTTTTAAAAGGTCAAGTTCAAGAAGTTATTTGAATTAATGTCAATGATTCACTTTTTATTATAAAACACAATTTAAAAAATAAACATTCAACTGGACCTGATGGTATTTCCAGTATTTATTTAAAAAAATTGCTGAATTTATTCACTCACGTTATAAATGAACCTTCTAGATTAAAAACTGCTTTGGTGTCCCCAATTTTTAAGAAAGGCGACACTAATAATATGGAAAACTACCGATTAATATCTGTTCCTCCTGTAATCTCTCTATGTAATGAAGCATTATTTGACGAATTTTTTGTAAATATTTCGTGCAAAGACGAGATTACTTCCCCCCCGGTTTTCGAGGGTGCTGAACACGATGGAAGTGGTGGGAGAAATTTTTGACCACCGCAACACCCTGAATCGGAATAAACGGGTTTGGGGAGTGATTTATCGACGAGTTATACTTGAAATAACATGGAAGGGGGTTATAGAGTAAGTGGAGTCCAGACAGCAGGCCTAGGGGGTTGGTTAAATCCTCCCGAGGGGTGGAAAATATTTTTTTTTCAAATGATTCGGTTCAAATGCGTATCCTCCCGTTTTCGGGGTCGCTGATCACGGGAAAAATATTCATTTTCAGCTCCTCTTCATCTCTCAAACGGGCAGAAACCACCCCTCACTCACCAGAAAGCATTCTATCCAGGATTTACAGGTTTTTCGACGCATGATCGTTATTCCTGTGCATATCCCTTCATTTTTCATTGAAGAGAAGGTGGTAGCGACCTCGGGGGGTTGCTTCAACCCTTCCAAGAGGTGTGAAAATCGGTAGTTACACGTTGGACCGTCAGTACGCCCTCCTCCGTTTTCGCAGGCGCTGATCACGATAAAAATATTCACCTTCATCTCCGACTCTACTTCACCCCTATAATGATAAAGATGTATGTACAGAAGAGAGAGCAGATGACGATGACGATAATGATGATGATTTTTATTTTAATTTAATCCATGGAATTGGTTTAAGCGATTCCGATTCAGATTCGCTGACTGAAACGGCGGATGAAGGAGAAAAAGAGATCGCGTGCGATGTGCATTTGGAGGAATATGAGGATTGTTATGCTATTTGTAAATAGACGACCTAGGTTTTCTTAATTAATTGTAAGCAAATCATTCATTTTGTCATAAAAATGAAGAGATATGCACACGAATAACGATCATGTGCCACTATTTCAAGTGCTCTAAACATTTATACAATTCACTGCTCTAAGGCATACAATTCTGGTGTTACTCAACAACGCTGGAAGTGAGAAAACGCAGGGAAAAGGTTAAGTCGATTCTGTTTTCCAGACCCGTGCGTTACTTTCGTTCTTACTCATTCATTTAATTCTATTCTATTCTTGCGATATGCATAAGATACGAACATATAAAAACCACTTTCTAAGGATAAAACCAAATTCACATTAAAAAAATCAATTACTTAATTATAAAATTATAACAGATCAAAATTAGGCAACATTTTTGGTGCGGCACTTTTTTGATTTTGAGTGTATTACATAACTGATTACAAAAATGATTTTCGAAAAACTGCAACGCTGCGAAAAGGCTCGAAAAATGGTCGAGAATGTTCGCTCCACTTTGAGAGACCCCAAGGGTTGTTTTCTTAAATTTTTGTAGAGGTTTTTGGGAGGAGCGTATTTTAGAGACTATTATACTAGTACATTATTTTTGTATTCCAAATTTTTTCCTAAAATTACTTTTAAATGTAGGAGAAACTGAAACTAAACAATTCACGATTGACTGATTTTTGCATTTTTCTTTCTTTAAATTTGGCGTTCCCAATCGAGTTGTAACTCACAAACTCAGAGTATTATTTTGGACATCCAAATAAAAGGGTTAAACAAAAAAAAATCCCGTTTCCAATTTTCTCATATTTTACACACGTAAACTGTTCTATTATCAAAGAATATATTTTAACACTTTCGTTAAACGTAAAAAATACTGACAATCATTTTTCTATTAGTTAAAAAAAATTGCTAACGTTAGATGGAACGACCATACTATCAAAATAAGTGTGTAAGAATGCAGAAGATATATTATACACATGGGAGAATAGACCTATTGGGAGCATCCCTTCTATAGAATATGTATTAGGACACCATCTGAAGCGTAGAAAGAATTGTAAATGTCAGTTCTTTCTGCATTTGATATTGCACCTGTGATCATATACCGGTTAAACCCTAGCTTTCTGGAGTGCTGTTGTATTTTTAGTTCAGTTTTATATTGAAATTGATCATTTGTATGAAACAGTTTTCTAAGATTTCTTATGTTAGGTACTGTTTACTACTCATTCAATATTCATCGACAAAAATTGATAGACATGGTTCTATTGCGGGTATCTAATATCTGCAAGAGGTGTGATATATTTATTTCTTATCTATTTGTATCGAAAAAAAAAAACAATAATAATTGCAACGACTGTATGCATTAATTTCCTTCATATTATACATGTTATTTTAGATAAACCGGATCGGTGGCGTAGTGCTTAGGTGTTAGGCTTGCGACCAGGGGGTCTCAGGTTCGAATCCTGGCTAGGGTACGGATGTGTAGTGGAGTTTTTCACATGTTGCCGAGACGGCAGCAGTGAGCTAGACTGCGGTTGTGTGAGAGACAAGGCCCTCCTCTCCTGAGTTCAAGTCTCAGCTACGGCAGATGGCAATGTCGGAGTAGACCTCTCAATTGTATGTATGTATTTTTAATGGAATAAAATGAAATCTAATTAAATTTAAAAAAATATTTATTTTTACAAGTAAAATATGTAGTAGCAAGGAGACTATTTATTTACCATGAACTGAAAGTACAAGATATTAACTTATTATTATTATTTTAAAGGAGAAATCACAAGGTATTATAATAACCTACAATGATCGGTTCTTATGAAACACAATAAGGCCTAACTAAGAAAATTTAAAAATCTCAGGTTTTTTTTCTTATTATACTCTTCGCAAAAACGAAGAGTATATTGTATTTGATCGGCACATTTCTAAATCAGTAAATATCGCTCGCAGAGAAAAAATGTTCATATCATTATGTTAGTGAACGAATTCTGAACAACTTTCAAAATGTCCGTCTGTCCGTCCGTCCGTCCGTCACGTTTCTTGTAAATACGATAACTTAAGAAAGAAAAGTCCGATTGTATTGAAATTTGGAAAGTAAGTTAGCGTTAGCTAGAGGAAGAACCCTATTGTTTTTGAAAAAAATCAATCAGTAAATAAAAAAGTTATTAATCATTTAAATAAAAAAAATTTCTGGTTCAGACAGGTACACCTCCCTCAGAGATTTATACGCACGATGTCACGACATAACCCCACTAGCGGACTACATCCAAGAAATCTCCCAGAAATTCTATCAATTCAAACTGGGCGATAGTCCGCTTACCCGCAACATAACCCGAATTAGACAGCATAATGCCATACTTTTCGATATAAGACACCCCCTACCTACCAGACGTTGTCTATTTTCCGGCAACTCCCTTAGCCAAACTTTCCACTACTACAACTTATCACTATCCTAAACTTTGTCCTTTGTCTACTTACATCTTTAATATTTTTCTATTCCCTCTCTGTTTGTTTATGTTGTTCTCGTTCATCCTTTTCTGTTCTTTTGTCCATTTTTGTCTCCAAATTCCATTTAGGCCGATAAATTTATAAAAATCCTAACTCTTTTAATCCTTAACTTTCATTTCATCACATTTTCCTGGCAGGAAGACCACCAGGGTGGAATTGCTTCGAACGGGTTTTTTCGTTGAGTTTTGTTTTCCCGTGCCAGCAACCAAAATTTCAAAGTGTTCGCGCTCGTGTTGTGCGCGAAATCGATAATTTTATTGTGCTATTTTAGGTATTTTTAGATATTTCCATATATCATGTTTTTTTAAAGTTATTGTTAGTTTTAAGTTTATACCTTTTAAACAGGAGCTGTAACCCCCTCACTAACTATTGTTTAGTCAAGCCGGACCTGCGCCGCCCAGCCTTACACTCACCATGGCGCTGGCCGTGTATGTCTGGCTGGCTCCGGGACAGTTTCCGGGGAGACACATTTATAATTTAATTTAAATAAAGTATTGTTTGATTTGATTTGATTTTTGCATTTGCCTTTCAATCCAAAGGTCTCGTGTTCGATCCCTCACATGGCGATTTTTTTTTCATATATTTTTTTTTTTCACAACAAAGTTGGTATCACAAAATTTAGAATGTCCAAAAACTAACATTATTTACAAGAAAAATGCGAAGAGTATCCTATAGAATGTGTAACAATTATATAAAAAGCTCAGTAAATCGGCGAAGAAATGCTTCCTCTAGTTTTTATAAAATGAGACAGATATGAAAAATTTGAAAAATTGGTTTTCCCGCCGTAAACCAGTAACTAAAAAAATATACATCAAAAGAATATAAACATTAAGTATATCATAATCATATTTATATCCCGCCGTTTTTTATTTTAATTTTGCTATTTATGTCATATTTACATTAATATGAAAACTTTTGAAACTCACTCTATTACGGTATAACAATGTTTCATGGATATGACAAGACGTTATTAAGAAGAATATGTTCTTGCCATGTAGAATATCCTGTACGCCTCACAGAGTTTTATAATAAAATAAAATGGGTTTCCTTAGGTATTTCTCTGTTAAATATACTCATTGTGGATTCCTCGTCTATAATATAATATTTCTCATTGTATTTCTATATTATCCTCTTACAAAAATTAAGACCTCGAGCAAAATCCGTCTGCGAAAATTGTACGTATTGCAGAGAAACAGTAAAATGGTCCTTTTATCGTACGACATGAAATATGTGGCTCCCTTCTGTTATTGTTAAATTGATGTAATCGGATTTTATTAAATTTATAATAGTCATCTCATTGTTTATCTTTGTTATTAGCTTTATTATACTCCTCGCAAATACGAAGACGGCACATTTTTAAAACCCTAAATTGGGTGGTCCTTATTTGGCGACATCGGATTATTTTCGGTCTCACCCGAAAGTGGTTCCGATTATTTAAAAAATGAACTATACAAAATTTCAACTCGATCGAATAACGCTAACCCGTGCCCCAAGGCCATTATTAAAAGTCACTAAAATACGCAATTTTCACCTATTTTCAAAAATATCTCGTTACCGGTTGATATCAAAATTTTCTACATTTGTGATCGAATGAAAATTTCATTATCTAAAACTTCGTTTATTTGTATTTTTCTTGCGCAATTAATAATTTTCGAAATAATGGAGTTTTGATTGGGGTAAACAGGTACTAGAACATTCATACTCTCGCTATTGACGTTTTAGCAGATGTTTTAGATGCCATGAATTATTCGAATTGGCTTCTCAATAATACCTTATAATCGAAATTTTGTATACTACTAGTGTAGTGATATTAAGCAAAAAAAATGGCCAAACCCGGACATTCAGAACAACAAAGGTCTGATGATCCTAAGATGTTTGTTACCCTCCCCATTGCACACCCTAAAAAGTCCAAGAGCATAGAGCGTCGGGTTTGGAGTGTGGGGGATGTGGAAGGGTCGGAATGTGTTTTTTTTTTCTTTTCTCAAATATCTCAAAAAGTATGAGGTTTAAAGCAAAAAATGTTTCTATACAAAATCAAAGCACATTAAATTTTCTACAAAAGAGGTTCAGTTCATTTTTTTTGTAACCCTAACCGTTTTTGAGATATGGAGAGCGGAAAATGGGATAAAAGATTAATTTTTGCGAAAATCGTGGGTAAATTTTTCTAAAATCGTTTTTAAGTCTTTTTTAAATTATTCTTGGCCTATTGGTCCATTGGTTATTACGTAATTAGGTGCACACTTACATTTTCGGTCAAACTGCAATGTACTTATATGAAGGGGGGATGGCGGGGATTTATTTTACATGCGTTCGATGTAAAGAGATCAGAGATTCCAGTCACGGATTGTTTATTAAAACGAAAAGTGAATTGACGATTTGCACGAAAGAAAGTTTGGTAAAAAGTGTCTAGATTGGTATCACTGTAATTCACTGCACATGTTGACCAACTCATCTAATTTCCAAACTTTGCAACAATTAAATACCTAAGATATAATAATCATTACATTGTTTTCATTATCTTTAATGTTAAACCTACTTCCATTGAATATAAATCATCTTTATTAGGTTGTTTCGTAGTCTACAATATTTAAAAAATGTCGAATTATGCATTTTGTCAATCACTGCTGCCAACTCTTCTTCTAAACTGAGAGTTGGAAACAGTGTTTGACAAATTGAATAATTCGACATTTTTTAAATATTGTAGACTACGAAACAACCTAACAAATATGATTTATATTCAGTGGAAGTAGGTTTAACATTAAAGATAATGAAAACAATGTTATGATTATTATATTATAGGTATTTAATTGTTGCAAAGTTTGGAAATTAGAGGAGTTGGTCAACATGTGCAGTGAATTACAGTGATACCAATCTAGACACTTTTTACCAAACTTTCTTTTGTGCAAATCGTCAATTGAATGAGCAGGTAGTGATGGGTTTTTTGAAGAATGTAGAGGCTCTAGGTATGGGAGAACTCACAAAGGGAAGGGGAGAGGAGCATTGTAGGGTGATGTGACTTTTTTGTGTGCGTCTCTTCTCAGCCGTCCCAATCAGTTGTTGCCGATCCCTTGGAAGAGACTGTCGCTCGTTTGTGTAATTTACGTTGAAAACGATCGTGAGATGAGTAAATGTGCGTTAGAGCCGTGTCGGTATGAGACAGGGGAATAAAAACAATTATTGCGTACAGTGAGACAAAGCAGGATGGTGTAAAAGATAAGTTTGTGAATAACTCAGTTCGTGAAGTGCATTCCTAGTGTCGCAAATGGTACACCCGCAACCCAAAACCTCCACCTTGCGCATCCACTGAACCTCAGCAACGTCCTTCACGTGGACCAGAATTTGACTTCAAATCACTGTGTTCACTGTTGTGTGGCCAAAGATGTGTAGATGTTTCCAAATGTAGAAATCCATTCAAACAGGATGGAGAGAGGTTGAGACTGTGGAAACCTTACAATCTATGGGCGAAGGGGCGAGAAGTACTGACTCGCTTGAGTGGTATTATCGATCTGGTTGTTGGAGATGAACGTTATCATAGGTACTGCTACACAACAAACAGCACCTGAAATTGAATGTTACAGTGACAAACATCTAAAAAGAAAGCTAACTCAGCACGTTGGTAAAAGTATTACAGAAATTCCTGGAAAAAGAGCAATAGTGTGCTTAAACGGAGCAAGTGATAGTCACCACTCTTAAGGCAGCTGCACCTGATGACTTCTTGAACCTGATAAGATTAGGCTGCATAGATGATCGCACGACCAAGTGTGAGTGTTTTTAAAATGCACTGAACTGCTCAACCATATGTGCCAATTGCGCAGGCCATCGTTGTTGCAACAGTGATATAGTTGATGAGATAGTACCTGAAGATGACTTTTTTGTTACGGGTAAGGATACTGAAATTGAACAGGAAATCGACCAAGAGAAAGTTGACCTAAATAATGGGCAAGGGGATATTTACCCACAAATGGACTTCTAGAGATTGTGCTACCATGTTTACACTAAGCTACTTATATTCCATTAATATTAATAAATAAAATTGGTTTTGTTTGATTTTTAAACTCATAAAATAAAATCATGTTTTATATAAACATGCCCACTCTTTTGTTCCTGTTCAATCATTCACCCCCACCCTCTCACATATATCGCAATTACACCAAAAATGTAACTGTACACTGATAACGTAATAACCAATCAACCAATAGGCCAAGAACAATAATTAAAAAAATTTTACCCACGATTTTCGCAAAAATTGATCTTTTATCCTATTTTCCGCTCCCTATATCTCAGAAACGGTTAGGGTTACAAATAAATGAAATGTACCTTTTTTTGTAAGAAATTTGTATAGATTTTGTATAGAAACATCATTGCTCTAAACCTCATACTTTTTGAGATATTTGAGAAAAGGAGAAAAGAGAAAAAAACACATTCCGACCCTTCCCTCCCACCCCAAACCCGACGCTGTAACCTCTTGGACTTTTCAGGGCGTACAGAGGGGAAGGTAACAAGCATCGTGGGACAATCAGACCTTTGTTGTTTTGAATGTCCGGTAGACTATACTTGCAATGTAAAACAGGCCTCTCAAATTTGGCTTTAAACATTATTTGCTCATTTTCTACGTCGTTTCCAAACGAAATTTGTAGTGCTTGAAATTAAAAAAAAAAATCTGTTTTCAGTTATCTATATCAAATCTAACTCTGAAGTAACATGCACACCATATATAACTAGACAACCCCCAAAACCAAGGCTGTCCGCAGATATACCCAAACCCACCAGCATTATCAGTGCCGCACAACATTTCCAAGCTTTTTCCATCAGCTCCTTGCTGATACCAGCACAACGTTTAGCAGATCGGCCTCTTCGCTTTTTGCTATCTAGTTTTCCCGAAATATCAACTGTTTTATATTGTCCACTTTTCGGTTGATGTGACCAAAAAATGAGTTTATCTAATTTTTCTCAAAAGTTCTCATCTTTTTTAACTGTACTTTCAACCCCCTCTTCAAATGTTTTTTTATAGACATCTCTATCTCGAATATAAAGTTCTACCTCTGGACAATGTTGTTTATTACACGTTAATATCCAGACTTTTTGCCAAAATATTAATATTTCGCAAATAATAAGCAAAACGCTTTTACAAATTGTCATTGTAACCGATAATTTGATTAGTAAAATCTTTAAATAGAAAGATTTTAGCAGCGTCGTGAAGACTCGTGACCGATGAATTCAGTAATATGTGATGTCATGATGTTTTTGGCCACATCAACCGAAAAGGAAAACAAAACGGTTAATGGTTCATGGAAAATCAGATGGCAAATGGTGAAAGAAACGACTCAGCGGTTTAGTGTTTACGTGTTAGCATTGAGACCACGGGTTTCCTTGTTCGATGTTCCTGACTACAGTATGGAAGTTTAGTGCCGTTTTTAGCGAGTTAACGAAAGTGTAACAATGGCCTAGACCACGATTGAGTGAAACAGCGCGGTTAGTCGCTGTTATCTTTACTGAGTTCGAGCCTCAGCTGCAGCAGATGGCAATATATCAGGGAATCATTATTGTTAAAAAGCGACCAACGAAAAAAAGTTTGCTGAGGTCGTACGTCTAGCAGACAATCGCGATAGATACCGTGTTGCTATAAGACATCCCTTACAATAAAGGGAAGCTAATTCGATTAATTCATGGGACACAAAACGTATATTCTGGCATTTCAAAGAGAACATGAATGTTCTGGTGTCTGTTTATGCCAACCAAAACTTCATTATTATTATTCAACTAAATGTACGAGAAAAATGCAAAGAGATGACGTTTTACAAAAATAAATTTTCTTCCAATTATGTATGTATAACATTTCGATGTAATCAACAGTTCACGAGATACTATTAACAATAGAAGAAAATTGCGTCTGATGGTGAATTTTAATTGCCTTGGGGTACGGGTTAGCGTTATCCGATCGAGTTAAAATTTTGTATACTTCATCTTTTAAATAATTGGAACCACTTTAGAGGGGCCGAAAAAATTGGAAGAAAACAATATCGTCAAGTAATAGCTAAGGACCACCCTACTAAATATCACTGGCAGACAATTTCATATTATTGTTAGTCACTGAATACTGAACAATTCTGAACGATTTGCAAAATGTGTATCCATCCATCAGGTTTTTGGTACGCACGATAACTTAAGAAAGAGAGCATTGAAATTTGGACAGTAAGTGAGTGTTATTGTGGGGAAAGAACCCTGAAAACTATCAGTCAGTAAATATAAAAGTTATAAATCTTTTAAATCATGAATATTCACATGAAGAGGATTGTAACTTTTGATACGATTGTAGAAATGCAAAAATAGTGTATAGTATACTGACAAGCGTTTCATCAATTAAGCTCCCGTAAGGCGACCAGAACACTGAGTATCAGACTTAAGGAATCATGAGATTCCGATTAACTCAGTCGTTTAGGTCATTCAAACGAAAACTCCAGGGATTAAGACTAGCAACAAGTCCTTACATCAATAAAATGCAATTAGTTCAAAGAATACCATTTATTTAATAAGTATAAAATAATACAGTATAATGTGAAAGAATCACGCCTCCCCAACTAAGGCAAATTACTTCTTAACCATACAAATGAGAGCGTGCGCTAACAATCGATTTAGCAGAAAAGAATCATTTAAGATTTAAGGTATTTCTACCGAGAAAGTCGTTAACGTCAGATTGTTTTCAAATTTCGACAGGATGTAGATAATGGTTTGGTGAAACAACTGGCAAATTTTGAGAACGATCTTGTGTCTACTTTTCCAGTTATGATACATTAAAATTCATGTTATTAGCAAGGAAACGATAGGGAAGGGTAATTTCCCGTGAATTTATCGCCATAATTTATATCTCAAATGTCACATTCTTTTAAATTTGTGACTGTGAGTTTTAATGGTTGTTACAAAAGTGTACCCCCAGTTTGAGAAACTTCTTGTGTCTGGTTTTTAAGTAATTCGTGATACAATGTCTGAAAACGACGGGAATTTCACGCATATACGAAAACTGGCAACACCGCATTAGCCAGTCTCGTACGATCTTCAAACAGACGAAAAGGGGTTCAATTTTTTTATCCTTCGCTAAATAACGATATCTTTAGAATCATTCGTATCTTGGGCTAGAGACAAAAACCAATTTTTCATCGCACGTTAGATAACTTATGCACGTTAACAGCTATCGTTTCAAAGTAAGCGTGCGCTCATACAGTGCTATAAATCACAAATATCAATACCATATCAGCAATAACTTTTTACTAATATTAATATAATACTATTTATGACAATAAATACGTAAAAATATAAATAAATATATATATAAAATAAATATCAAACCCAAAAAATACAATATGAATCAACAATATTTTATTAGAATAATGCATGATTTTTTGAGCGATAATCGTCAGTACGTTCATTTGAAACAAGTTTTATTTTCATTAATTTGTTAATACCACTTAAGATTTTTAATTTTAACTTTCCCACAAAATTGTTGGAGGTTACTAGAATTGGCCCAAAGTCGAAAATGGAGACAACATCAAGTCTTTACGTTTTGAGGTGCCAGGAACCCAAATAATTGTTTTTTGAAAAATATCTATCTGTATGTGTGTGTGTGTGTGTGTGTGTGTGTGTGTGTGTGTGTGTGTGTGTGTGTGTACTAAACGGATTTAGATGAAACTTTGCATGAGAGTTTCTTTAGTGCTCCAGAAGTTCTGAAAAGGTATTGGTTGAGATCGGATTACGTTTAGTGCCGCTTTAGCCCAACAAGTTTTTTATTTTATAATTACTTACAATTCTTATTCGAACAAAAACAGTAAGTTGTTTCTCGATGTATGATCTTTACCTGGGAGATTTCTATTTTTTTGCTAGGAGTGATACTTTTTGATTTGTTTGACGAAAACCGTGTTGAGGCGTCCGTTTTCGCAATCTGCAAAGAAGGCAAAACGTTCAGATCTTTTTTAATATGTGAGTTGAAGGGCCTTACTATGTCATTATGGAAAGAGGAAGAATTGCATGTGATGCACATCGTAAATCACACCAGCGAAATCGATAATTCGCGCCTACAAGAGCGTACGAAAAGTGACATTTTTTGACATTATCATGTCATTGTTTACGTGCGAGATGAAAGTTGCGATGTTGCCACGTTTCGTCGCCACGCGCTATCTCGCTCCGATAGGAATACCTTAATGCAAGAAAAGAATTTAAAAAATTTTTATTTTTGGTAATTATGGCTGACTGAAAGTAATATAAAAATATTTTACTTAAAAAATTTTGGTTCGGTTATGAATAGCTTAAAGGTCCCTCGTGATTTTATCATTCACGGGACGGAGTTCGACTAATAATGAGTTTAATAACTTTCGACCAGTCTTACGACGTACTTGTCCTCATGCAGGTTCTATATAGGAAAAATGACAGCTAGTCGCTTTCGAACGATTTTTCGGCAAAATGGATTTTTGAGTCCTTTGTGCACAAGGCGGTTTTCTCTATAACTTTATTATTTAGAAAGCTCTACATTTGACTTTCGTACCATCGCTTTGTATTGACCATCCAACGCAGTCGTCCAAATTATGAATCGCTGGGTGAATCCAAACTCGTTTTATGCGAGAAACCGGCCTTGTGCATTTTTACTGATTTTTTGCCAATTTTGCTTATAGGCGCTACGCCGCTTTTGCCAAATTCGTCGGTTTCGCTCTTTTGTAACACTGTGTCGTTAAAATTTTATTGTCAGTCCTTAGAACAGGATATATAATGACTGTACCTCCATGGTCAATGTCTTCGGCGGAGGAATAAAATAGTTAAAAAATAATAATTTCGTAAAAATTTGGTTTTTCGTCAAATTTTTTACTTAGTTGTGCGTCATGTCTTAATGAACCTTTTGGGTTAGTTTATGGCTCTGAAGTCTCTCAGACTCTTGAAAATGCCCTTAAATTAATTTTTTACCTAAGCCGAATTTTTTTTTTGTCTTCGACCTAGGTCAATTCTGGAAGGTTCTACGACAATAACTACAGATTGTGGCATTGATAAGTGGTTCTGGAATTCCCTACAATATTCTACAATGATCTAGTAGAGGTCATGTTTTTACATGCCGATGCCCGCGCCATCTCTGGGACGATTATCGAACTAACTAACTATGTGTAGTTTTCTGTTATTCGCAGGGAATTATAGAGAATTACAGTTTTCTGTATAAAGCTGTAACAATATCACACGCGAGTAAAATAATGCTGTATACTTTTCAATTCAGATTTCAGCATTATCTGTGTTGGTAAATACCTTCGGAAAGCAAACATCGAATTTATCGAAAAGACAAAAGAATATTACGTGCCTATGTACCATTGTGTTGTAGACTGCCGTAAGACTTTTGATAATATGGAATGGGACAAACTACAGGCTGTATTATTTGAGACGGGAGACACCTAAACAGCTGGTCTTTATTACTCGCAGACTGTATAAAGAAAACTGCTTTGGTGAAAGTAAACAACATTAACTCCGACAAATATAAAGTTGGCAAAGGTGTCAGACAGGGCTATTTTCTGTCACCAATCATGAAGATGGAGTATAGCTGGTTTCTAATTGAGATTTGCAGATCATACTACCTTAGTTGCAGCAAGCGAGGATGGGCTAATACACCTGCTGGACAGGCTTAAGGTGGGCGACTGTGAGGTAGTAAATAAGATGATATACCTTAGGGTCCTTGTGGACAATATTGGCAACTGCGAATATGAGATTCGGCGAAAATAGACACAAGGGCGGATCCAGAAAGGCTGTGGGGGGGGGGGCGCTGCGGCCGTACCCGTACCTTCGTAGGGTGTAGAGTGGGAGTGTATGCAATCTATTATAGGTATGTGGAGGCAGTGTTGTGGTTGTAATGATGTAATGTAATTAAATATCAACTACCGCCGAACGATCAATAATAATTATATCGACATTTTCAATATTCAATAATAAATAATATTAGGTTCTATTCTTCTCGGGGCCCTCAGGGGAGGGGGGGGGGGGGGAATTGCCCCTGGTGACCCCCCTGGATCCGCCCTTGAAATAGAATAGAATAGAAATAGAACGTCCTCCTTTAGCATATTTTTGGAGTCGGTTAAAACAGACACCTCCAACTGTTTAGAAGATATGTAACTTTTGTCACTGTCGTCGGTATTTAAGGACTAATTATTGTCACAATTTTGTGTGACCTACCATTAAGAGAATGGTCCATATTATTCCAAATATACGTTGTATAAAACAAACTTTAGCTATTTTATTACTGAAGCAATCTTACTGAACGACGTACAGTGACAAAGTCTGTTTCAAATAAATAAATAAAGTTCGTCACATCCGGTTATTTATTATTTATAACTTAATTATAATCTCCGAATATTTCATTGTAAAATTTTGTAGACGTGAAATTAAATGTTAACTTGACACGATCTAAAATATGGCGAATGGAGATATCATTTTCAATTCTGTCCTGTCTGCAAGAACATAGCCAAGGGTTGAAAGCCGTTTCCAAGGGTTGATCATTGGTAGGTCGATAAGGTAGCATCTATCATGTTATTCAGCGGTGGTTCATGTACGACATAATTACTTTAGATTATTATTAAACTATATGATGAAGGTTTCAAATAATAGCCCAGGTAAAGTGGACGTTAACAAAAAAAAACGAGTAAAACCGTGCTATGTTTTTTATCCGTATATTACACAAAGTTGTACTGCAGTTTCAACCATTACGCCATTATCAAATAATTATTCAAAATGAAATAATAATTATTTTTTTCTAAGACTTGAATAATTCAATAATTACACAGGCCCACAAAAAAAGTGGTCTGTGCTGGGATACTGACCATACCTATCCTTTGTATTTTGAGGTGCTGAACACGAATCTGACCTTACTTTTTCTCAAGCACGTCAGGTTTTTTTAACACTAAAAAAGTCTGTTGAATCGTAATATAGCTTAACCAGCTCATTTAAATCAAACTCTAAAAGTGATTTAACTTTAAAACTTTAACCTAATAACATTGTGGTACTTCAGTATTGACCACATAACTCAAAGGAAACCGTAAAACCCCATAACTCCTTAATCCCATAAGCCCTCAACTCCAAAGCCCTTGGAATCAGATGAAAACAGTGGGGAATCTCGATTAGGGAGTTAATGAGATTGTGACCTCGGATCTTTGTGTTTGAGTATCATACCTCCACAACCTCATGATTCCATAACCCCATTACCCCTCAAAGATCCAACGGAAAAAATGGAGATTCTAAGTAGGGTGATTTATGCCATTGTGACATTAGAATCTTGGAAACAAGCACCCTATGACGCCATAGCTCCTCAACGGCAATCCCTTTATCTTCATAACCCCATAACTATGAGGATTCAATGAAAAAATAGGAGGCTCTCGATTGGAGAATCAGATTGTGCCCTGGGTTGCCTTGTTACCAAAAAAGCCTATAGCGTTCCAGCAGTAAACCCTTCTAACTAACCCAGTAACCCTGTAAATCCATAACTGCCTAACTCTGGGAATATAAT
The DNA here is from genome assembly GCA_936432065.2 of Rutpela maculata. Lineage (NCBI taxonomy): Eukaryota > Metazoa > Arthropoda > Insecta > Coleoptera > Cerambycidae > Rutpela > Rutpela maculata. The sequence goes on from OW386287.2 coordinate 174,239,868, forward strand.
AGAAGAATGTGAAGAATCTGAACAGGGGAATTCATGAGATTGTGTTCTCGGAATCTTGAAATCGAGTAGCCCTTGACCCCTTCGCTCTTGAATAACTTTTAGCTGTATAATTCCATGATTCTGGTGATTAAATAAAAGAAAATTAGGGAATCCTAATTGGGATTCAGTGAGAATGTAACTTTTAAGTGGAGCACCTTTTCAGATGATTCTGTTTAGGTGACTTCATTTATTTGATCTCTTGCTTTTGCGAACCCTTTTATCTTCGAACGACCTATGTAACGAATTTATTTTACGTTTCTTGATTTACCTCAAATGTCCCCTCTGTAACATCCAACAAAAGCCTGTCATCATATGCTCATTCCACCTTCCTTGATATCATAAGATCAAATAGTTTGAAAAAGTAAGAGATCAAATGAAGTCACCTAAACAGAAATCACCTGAAAAGATAATCCAAAGTTACATTCTCAATTAAGATTTCCTAATTTGCTTTTACTGCATACTCACTTCGTGCCGTGAACGTCATCCTCTTGAGTAATAGCCATCATTATACACGCTCGTTGAATAATATATTATTATTATTATACAAAATCAATTAACAATAGAATAATGGGCTCATTTAGCATTTCTTTAAAATTCATATTTCGAAAGTCCACCTTGTAGTCTTAAATGTGCAAAATATTAGACTTTTTTTTCAATTCCTTCTCCCTCAAAATAAATAATGAAAATAGAGCGCGCGAAAACGCAGTGTGACGTCACACCACTCCTGGCGGTCGACCGCTCACCTGTTCCTATATAGTTTCATACGGTACGTACGACGGACGTTCTAATGTCGTTCATATCTTTTAAGTGTTCTGTATTAAGTTAATAACATGGATAAAAAAATGGGTTATAAAAATATTGTATAGTTCCAGATTGCAACAGTACATCAGTGTCTACTCCCAGTAAAATATTTTCATGACCAAGAGATGAAAGTATTAGGAATTTGTGGCAGCAAGTTATGCACAGGGAGAAATTTTTTAGTAATAAAGACACGAAGTATTGTTGTGAGGATCATTTTAACGTAAGTCTAGTGTAATAGGTTATTATTAAAAATTGCACAATAATAAGCTTGAAGAGAATATGGAAAACGATATTTTTTATGAAATACTTTTCATTTGCACATAACCAACAGCGTTATCGCCGTAATTTTGTTTGGCTGACCTAAAAATCAGATAAATTCGCTAGACTTTATTAAAGTAGATATGTATCTAGTTATCCTACCTCTGTAATTTCATTTCGGCACTTATGTAATCTTTATTATTATTAAAATATTCCATAACCATAAAAATGTCTGCACACGGTAAAACGGCCTTAACGCATCCATTTTCTAGAGAATACATATTTTTATGTATAAAAAAATAACAGAATCAAATAAGTTAAATAACGTAAAATAACATCATACCCGCACAGTGTACAACGAAAGCTCTTAGACTGAATATAACCGCATAACTCATAAAACCAGTGGAGTGGTGTGACATCACAGATCACAGGGTTAATAATTTAAAACCGCCGTCAAAATGCGATCTGATTGAATTGACATCAGTAGTGCGATCATAGCCCCGCCCATAGCCATCTATTGCCTTCGGTGTAGTCTGCGATATTTAAACCAATAGAACCGGGTTCTCAAAAGTTTGATACGTACAATCTACCGTAGACGTGCTAATGGTGTGGGAATTCCTTTCAAAAAGTATGAACTTTGTCGGCGCAAAAGCAGCACAGAAAGAATATTTAATAGCTATTTGTGTATTAAGAGCGCAAAGTGATATATTGTCGCTCTGAGCGAGAAGTTTGACGCGCGACGCGTAGCGAAGCGCGGCTATCTCGAGAGAGCGGCTATGTCACTTTGCGCTCGAATTACACACAGGATTTTTTCTACAACCGGTGTTTTTATAAAATTGTTTGGTAAAAATTAATAATTATTGATAACCTCTTTGACAGTTCAGATTTCAAAACGTGAGCATCAATTTGCGCTACACATATTTTTGTAAAAATGTTTGTGAAAATGGTATTTACTGCAAAATAAAATAAAAAATCACGCGCTGGTCACAAAATTGTCGACATCTGTCAAATACTTTTGTGTCAAAAGTCGCAGATACACTAGACGTTTCTTTATTATGGTTTCCATGGTAACTAAACGTTTACTTTGTCGCTCGGCGAGCGACAAAGTAAAAAAACGCTCGCTCCTCGGAAAAGTGCAACTTTGCGCTTTCTTTTGGAGGCGCAAAGTTGCACTTTTCGCTCGGTTGTAGAAAAAATATATATATTTATGGGGGTCGGTAGTCCAGTATGTTAGCGCGTCTAGCTTGCACTCTGAGCGTACCTAGCGAAATGGGTTCGAGCCCCACACAGCGAAAAAATTTTTCATAGGCACATTTTTTTTCATCCCCTTTAATAATGGGGTGGGGGTGGTAATGGGGGTGGCTAATGCCAAAATTTTTTTTGAGACCTTAGCTTCTCTTGTATATACTAAATACCAATTTTATGGACTCTTACTTGCTTGATCTACCTATTTACCCCAAATTTACCCCAATTTACCCCCCAACCCTTCGACGGAACAAGGTGAAAATATAATCTAGTTCTAGATCTCGTTAAAGTACATATGTGTAACAAATTTCAAGTCAATATCTCAAACGGTTCCAGAGTAAACGTGTGCACAAAAAAAAAGTTACAGACAGACAGACAGACAGACCGACAGACAGACCGACAGACAGACAGAAATTTTTTTTCGCTCAAACTTAAAATCTCGACGTGTCATGACATTCTAAGCCTATTTGAACAATAAAAATTTTTTAAAATTTTTTTGTCGTTACTATACTTCCACTGGACGTGGAAGTAAAAAAATCACCTGCAAAGAATGCAGCGCTTAAACCAGAAGATTTTCAACCCTTGGTAGAGTTGTGCCAGTGGTTACTTCAGAAATTGTGAAGATTGTTTATTTGTTGATACGGTATTTTTCACAAATGAAGTGGGTTTTACTCGTGAAAGAATCATCAATTTTGCCTAGTAAGAATGGTGCACTGGCTGTACCAAAGGGTTGTAGTACCAATAATAACCTATGCCTCCCTGATCTGGTGGCATAAAGCCGGAAAAGGAGAGGCAATGAGAAAACTACGGAAAGTACAAAGACTAGCATGTCTAGGCATAACGGGAGCAATGTCAACAACGCCTACCGCAGCCATGGAAGCACTACTTTGCCTGCCGCCACTATAGCTAGTGGTGGAGAGTGAGGCACTGTTGGCGGCGTACAGGCTGAAAATAAACGGACATGGGACCATTCCAAGAATAGGATACCACACCGAAATATTCCAACAAAAAAAATCGACTACTAGATATGCAGTCAGATAGAATCAGCATAAGCCACAACTTCACAAAGACCTTCAGGGTATACATACCCGATAGGGAAGAGGAAGGAACAAGGCAACTGCGAAGACATCCAAATGATACCATATGGTATACTGACGGATCGAAAACGTCAAGTAGTACTGGAGCAGGTGTTACGGGGGATCAACCAGGGACAGACATCAGTCTGAACCTGGGCAGTACCGCAACGGTGTTCCAAGCAGAGGTCACAGCCATAGAAATCTGTGCACAAGAAATGATACGGAGGTCATATACTGACAAAAGAATCCGCATCATCACTGACAGTCAAGCAGCTCTTAAAGCTCTGAATGCAGCAGAGATACGTTCCAAAACGGTAAAAGACTGCTTTGAATCCCTGGCGAAACTGGCGGAACACAACAGTATACAACTGGAGTGGATGCGAGGACACCAGGGCAATGAAGGCAACGAAAAAGCAGATAAGCTGGCCAAAGAAGGTGCAAAAACAACCTTGATGGGACCTGAGCCATCCTGCGCGATATCATACAATACCGCAAGAGGAATGGTAAAGGAACTATTGAGTCAGAAACACATCTTGTACTGGACTGGCGCGCCGGGGATGAGGCAGTTACGCATGTTCATCACCGGCGGGCCATCCATGACAAAGACCAACGAATTGCTAAAGCTGAGCAGAAAACAGCTGAGATGTGCAGTGGGAATCCTAACAGGACACTGCATACTGAATAGACACCTAACTAACATAGGTGTGAAAGATAATTCAGAATGTAGGATGTGTGGTGAGGATGAAGAAACTCCTCACCACATACTATGTTAATGCCCAGCCTTAGTGGCTGGGAGATTCTCACACTTCGGGGGACTAACCGTAACCCCGGAAGAAATAGCCAGAGCTCCCATTGACCGTATACTCTCCTTTTGGAGAGGAACGGGATTAATGGGATAACGAGCTCAAGCTTCAGTACAGCGGGACTTCGGCACCGCAACCCATAAGGAAAAAAAAAAAATCAATGTGTGGGCCGATGATAATCCTAACGCATTTTTTCAGTTTAGAAATCAAGAAAATTCAGGTTAATAAGGTCATAGGTCTTACTAAACCATGCATATCGCTCTAATTACTTTTGTCTGAGATCGATCAAGAATGTCTACTTTGTCGGCGCAATTTCAGATTACAAAATACGCGATTCTAGTATTTTAGTTCGTCGCTAAGCAACTATCAGAAAACAGCCCGGGTAACTTTCCCCGACTGTTTTTTTCTATATATAACAGTACAGAAAAATTACTTTTTTTTTCGACCGACCAGAAAGTACACCCTTTCTGAAGAAATTATCCGCCAGAAATTAACGTTTTCCCGGGTTAGACCGGAAAGTGATATTAGAGATCGGTAAAAGCTTTTTTCTTTAATCGTTCCAAAAGTAGGTACTTTCGGTACGATTTTTTGTACCGAAAGTAGCGTATTCTAGTACTAGCCCCAAAAGTAGCTATTACGGGTACTAGTACTGTAAAAAAGAGATCATCTAAACGTCAATGTCAATTTGCAGGTTATATTTTACTATGAATCACATACTCGACGCTAAACAGACGTGTTGCTAAGGTAATAATGACGCTTAAAACTGTCAGATAACAGTTATTTCAAAATGGACAGTGATGACAGTACAATTAATATTAATATTTATAAATAGTCAAAGTATATCAATTTTTGGTTTCATTAAAGAGACGATTGAAGAAAAAATATTGTACGTAACACGCCCCGAAAGTGCTTTTACTGGACTCACAAGCTTCCAGGCCTCGCCTACGGCTCGTCCCGGAATTTGCTTACTCGTCCAGTAAAAGACCACTTTTGGAACTTGTTACGTAAATAACTATTTCGATCGATAAGTGCCAAATAGATAAATACACTTGACTTTTCGAATTTTCAAAAGTCAATTCACAAGTGATGGAGAATATGGATTCAGATTTTGAAGCGTTACAAGCAGAAATTGAAGTTGTATAATAATGTCGATCGTAAAAATATTTTATTGAATTAATTATTATTGTTTGCCGTTGTATTTGTTACAAAATTTACTTAAAAAATGATACAAAATTGATTTTGTATAAGTGTCGGCTGAAAAAAAAAATTGTACGTTACACAACCGAAAAACAGTATTTTACAGGTGCAAAACCCACTTTCCGGTCTTGTAATGTAAATTACTATTCTTGGCTTAGGCTTAGGCCGGGAAAGTAACTTTCCCGGACTTTTTTTAACCTCCCCACAATAAAATTGTGGGACGTTACTACATTTAGTCCAAAATTGAAAATTGAGATAACATCAAATCTTTACGTTTTGAGGTCTCAGGAACCCAAAAAAGTGGTTTTTAAAAAGTGTCGGTGTGTGTGTGTGTGTATGTATATTAGCACGATAGCGGCGAAGCTACTACATGGATTTGGATGAAACTTCGCATGAGGGTTTCTTTAGTGCTCCAGAAGATCTGAAAAGGTTTGGGTTGGGATCGGATTACGTTTAGTGGCGTTTTGGCACAACAAGTTGTTTATTTTATGATTACTTACAATTTGTAATCGAACCATTGAAAAGCAGTAAAAATTCCAATTTCAACGATATATCACACTTGCGATTTCGTTTCCGTTAATAAAAATTAAAAAGAATTCGTTATATGTGCACACATGACAGCATCCAAAAAATATTATTGGTATTATTGTTAGGGGAAAATGTATTTTGCCATCTGTCAAAAATATTTCTTTGTGAATGTTGATTTATAGGTTATGATACGTGACGTCACAGCTACCTGAAAAATATATATTTCTTAAGATTTAAGAATATTACGTAGCTATTATTAAAATTTCTGCCTGGTTCCCGTACTTTCAACTAAAATCTAGTACAGTGTAATGTTTATAAAGTTCTAAATACTTTGTCCTAATAAAATAGGACTCTTTTTGTAGGTTGGAAACCTAACTTGTAATTAGCTGTCTATTTTTATCAATCAACAATTAGGCAATCCAAACCACTGACTTCCAACTTTGCGTTGCGGTCAAACTTTTGTTGACAGTAGTTAAACGTTTGTCAAAACAGTTTGTGTTTTTCCGTCGGCCTGGCTAAGTATTTTGAAATTTTAACAATATAGTGCTTTTTGTGGATTGTGGCAAGGCTTTTTTGATTGTTTTCAAGTAATAAACTTTATTTAATTATGCAAAGTGAGTTTTTCAAGAAGTTGGTGTTGGAAAATCAAGATGGAAAATCGAGATGTAAAAACGATGGAAGGTGTTAGATCATCCCTTTTAATCGCGGCTATCCATCTCTGACGTCGTTTTCTCGACAGATCATTTATATGAGGGAAATATTTAGAATTCACGACGGTAAAAGCTAACTTTGCCAAGATTTCCACGATGTCCACAACCCACTACTATGCACATATCAGGAATTTTTTCCAATAATATTCCAATAACATTATCACGAAAAAATCTAATAAGACACATTAAACAATTCTTTACAAAAAACTCATATTAAAAACCTTTAAAACGCAAAAACTACATGGAAAAATGCTGCACTGATCACAAACCAACCCAAATATTTTTGACAATGTCAAGACTCATTTTAGTTGGTTTTTTAAAGGTAATAATCGTTTATAGCCGTGTTCGGATATTAAGTCTGATTGATGGGACGCGTCACAATCGTTCATTTAATGCAAATCGAGCTAACCGAGCTAAATCTGAAACGTTCGAATATTACAAAATAAAAGACTCAGACGAAGCTCGACTTGCTCGGGCCTCTTTGATCGTGCAGGAAGATTTTAATTTGACACATACGTAGTCCGCTTGAACTGTCCATAATGTTATTGACTTGTTGAGGTTAGAGTGTCATTTGGGCTAAATTCTGTATTATTTTTATTCGCTATTCAATGTTGTACAAAATCTTCGAAACGTTGTCTGTTAATACCCTTATAATATCCGACAATTGATTAACATGCAACATAAACAAACATGAGAGGTTATGTTTTAACAGATTGCTTGTAGTCCACTTCAGTTCGTTCGATATTTGTCCATGAAATAAATGGCTCCAAAGTCACGTGTAATTTATCTGTTTGCTCAATGCTCTGATTTCCGATGTAATATAAAACCCAGCTGATTTGGATCCACCGTGTGGGGAGGTTCCAGCCGCTTCCAGTAGCTGCCGATTTTTTATATGCATTTTAATATACTTAGATATTTATGTTTATACGTTTATATAATAATACTGATTGCAATTTACCTCATAGTAAAAGCACATTCCCGAACTTCAATGCCTCTTGGCCTCGGCTAACGCCTCGGTACGCATTGGGACTTTCGTAGTTAGTAGTTCCAAAAACGCCTACTGCCTATCAAAGTTGACCAATACAAATCATTTTTTTTTTAATTTGCCTTAGAAAATTTCTAAACGATCCCTCACGAGTTTTTTGAAAAAAGTTACTCTGCATTAATAGTAGTTGGTTTACATTTTGATTATTGATGTAAGAAATTGCTTTTTCTCTTAAGCCTCAGTGACATCAATATTATAAGAAATAAGGAGTTAAAGTAAAGCTATAAAAAATTTAAAAAAAAGTTTAGTGTAAATTTTACATCTCAATGAATTTTTTATAGCTTTATTTTGATTTCTTATTGCTTATAATATTGATTTCACTGAGGTTTAAGAAAAAAAGCAATTTCTTACAACAAAAATCAAAAAGTAAACCAACTTCTATTGATGCAGAGTAATTTTTTTCAAAAAAACTCGTGAGGGATCGTTTAGGAATTTTCTAAAGAAAATTTTAAAAAAATTATTTGTTGTATTGGTCAACTTTGGCTCTAAGCATTTTTGAGACTACTAACTATGTGCGGCGTTCGGGAATGTACTGCTTTTACTACTAGATCCACAATATACTGTTTATTTATTTATAAAATGTGCTCGCCGATTTTTTGGAAGATGTGCCTTATCAAACATGAACGAACTTGTGGTTGATACACGACGGTGCTTCATCTGATTTCAGTATTTTAGTTTCTGCACATTTAGACGTAATCTGTCCCGACACAAGAGGTAGGTAGGACGAAGTGGTTCCACAGCCTCTCGATCACCCGACTTAAACCCGTTAGATTTCTTTCTTTGGAGTTATCATTAGTGTACGCAACTCCAATAATCAATGTTCCTGAATTGGAATATCGCGCTATGAACGGATGTAAAATAATCAGGAACAAACAGGGATTTTTGAAAGAGTGAGAAGTTCTACGAGAAACGAATGGCGGAAAATTTGAACGAGAATAATTTTTCTGCTTAATGAAACATTTATTTTCTGTGGCTTTTGTCTGAAAGTGTAAAGCCCAGTTTAAATAAAATAGTATACAAATATTTAACACAATTACGAATATGTCATGTACGTCGCTGGAAAAACGGTTAATTTTTATTCGCAGCAAAAAATGATCATCAAATCCTGTTTGAAAATCTGCGGTTGACATTTATAAATGTAACTACTTTGACATGAAAAACTATGTAATTCAAATTGGATGGAAATCAACAAATGTACAGCAACGTATTACACACAGCTTTTTTCTTGTCGCATTGGTAGAAAAATGTAAAATGTAGATGAAAAGCGCACGGTGTGCATAACAGCGAAAATTAATTGTGCCGTGCTTGATATTCCAGTATTGCAGGAATTTCATTTTAAAGTAATAAATTCCCGACGTAGTCAACGAGACTGGTACCAGTGTTGCCGTTTGCTACATTTCCTGCTTAATTAAAAAAAAAACTTAAGTAGATATCAAAATGTTCAGCAATATAAATTATTATTTTAATTGTGTTCTATTATTATCAATCCAGTGCATTTAGATGAAAAAGATGCGTTATTATAGAAATATTTTGAACTTAAGGCATTTGAATGAAATCTATTGCGACGTATGTACGTTAAAAACGGCCAATTAAAAAGTTTGTCCATTACAAAAGAATGCAAATAAAACTGTTTTGAGAAAACTCCAAAAATCAGTATTTTATTCAAAAATATTTTGGAACTGTCATAATTCAAATAAATTAAATCATAAAATTAAGAAAAAACTCATATAGGGTTTTTCGAGACCACTGAATACGGTTATATAATGATGGATTCAAAATGGCTGACTTTAACTTGAAAATCATTCGAATATCGAAAAAAAGATATTTTGTCATTTAACATAACAACTAAAAAAGATGGACAAAAACTTTTTCATAAGAAACAACGCGCCTGAAATTTTCTTATTTTTGTAAGACGTATAATATAACTTTATATTATTAACATAACAAAAATAAAATGAACTGAAAAAATTAATAATAATAATAATATTATAATTTGCAGACATTTATCTCGAAAACGGTAACAATGGTTTACGAACAGATTAGGGTCAAAAGTGTTGATTAGGGTGGCCCATCTCTATAGGGGGTGAATTTTTTTTGCGTATTTTTTAAGTCTCACCCCACGAAAATATACTATTATACTAGGAATAATTTATGTCAAAGTTTCAGATAATTCGGTGAACGGTAACCCGTGCCGCATTCAGGTAGAAATTTGTAGATAAGATTTTATTACGGTAATACACTTAAATTTTACTTAAAATACAAATATCTACCTCTTTTCTCATAATGTTTTATTGGTGTAATTATTTCCTAGAAATTATTTGTTTTGGAAGTTTGGAAATATAATGCACCTACGGTAGGTTTTTATGTCAGTTTGCAATTGTGTTTTACAGTGGTGACATTATAAGTTCTAGCACACGTTCCTTTTTGAAATAACATTTAACGATTGCTGATGTTAGATCCTTACGAAAGGATACTTTCATTTACTTAGTTGGACACTATTCGTCACAAATCATTGGCAATAAATTGCTCTCTAATAGACAAGTATTACAAGTGCTCTTTTATAACATTCGTGAAGTGAAGCTAAGTGTACATGAAAGTGCTAAATTAACAATAAAAGAGGTGTCAGTTTTTTGGGATAAAGCTCGCATTCCGACACGTCAGGATTTTCATTGTGTTAAACAACTAGATAAACTTTATGCAGAGTGGAGGAACTTACAAAAATCAGCTAAAAGGGCTAGTGCGGGAGATAAAGAAAAAAATTTCGTTGAAAAATTGGACGATCTTTTTGACATTTCTCAGGCAAATGCATTGGAGTTGATGAAAATAGATGAAGATAAGCAGTTTTTAATTAACCAAAGAAAAAAGGGACGTCCTGGATTTATGCATGGTATTGATTACCAACTTGCTTCTCAAGAAAAATCAGCTGAGGAGAAATTCAGAAATTATCCGAACGAATGCAACGAAGTCAACAAGAAAAAGCTAGATTAGAGGAAACAGTCACCTGTCCATCATCAAGTAGTAATTCAGCCGACTCCAACGAAAATGAAGATGAAATAATCGAAGCCCAAGAAGAGTTGTTACAAGACCAGCCTGGCCCGTCACAGCCAAAAAAGAGGAGATTGTATGGAACATGTAACATCATCACACCAAAAATAGCCGCTGCATTTGATGCTTGCAAAATAAGTGACAGGTATAGAGTCCATATTTTGACGCAGTAGCAGAAGCACTAGGACATGACACCACATCTTTGTCCATCAGCAGAACCACACTTCAGCGTTCTAGACAACGCATCCGCCAAGAAAGAGCTGAAATATTAAAAACTGCCTTCGGTAATTCTGAATTGCCGGCCCCAGTCATCCATTGGGATGGAAAACTTTTACCTTCTCTCACTGGAATGGGAAATATCGATAGACTTGCTATCTTAGTTACTAGTGAACAACTACTTAGAGTACCAGCTTTGCCCAATTCAACTGGAAGAGAACAGACTGAAGCAGTTTATGATGTGCTTTGTGAATGGAATTTGGACGAAAAGGTAATAGCTTTGTGTTGTAATACAACAGCATCAAATATGGGTTATATAAATGGGGCAGCCACACTATTGCAACAAAAATTAGAAAGAGATATTCTATATTTTCCTTGTAGACATCATATTTTTGAAGTGGTTTTGAGAAGTGTGTTTGACACAAAAATTCCTTCCTCATCTGGTCCAAATGTGCCACTATTTAAACGTTTTAGGGAATTTTGGCCTAAAATAGATCAAAATAAACTAAAAACTGGATTTCAGGTATCAAAAATTAAACACATTTTACAACCAGTTAAAGCCGAAATTGTAAAGTTTCTAAATGCAGCTTTAACTTTGCAACAGCCTCGTGATTATAAAGAATTTTTAATGCTTTCTAAACTTTTTGTTGAAGAAGAGCCCACTCACACGACATTCTATCAACCAGGGGCATTTCATCATGCACGTTGGATGGCCAAAGCCATTTACTGTCTAAAAATATTTTTTTTCCAAGATCAGTTCCAACTAACTAAAAAAGAAAAAATAGGTATTGAAGATATATGTCTCTTTATTGTAAAGGTTTATGTAAAGGCCTGGTTTACAGCGTCATTTGCTAGTAAAGCACCGCTTCATGACTTAGACTTTTGTAAAGAACTCATTAATTATCAAAATATTGACAAAGAAATATCTCAAGCCGCAAGTAGGAAAATAGTGAACCATTTGTGGTACCTTAATTCAGTAAATGTTGGCTTATCTTTCTTTGATGACGATATTTCAGTTACCACTAAAAGAGAAATGGTTAAAACTTTGAATAGGAAAGCACCAAATCAAGAGGGTATTAAACGACTTATGATTAGTAACATTACTGACGTTGAAAACAAGGAAATTCAGGACTTCATATGCGAGAACACTAAAGTTTTTCAAAAATTAGGTTTGTCTATGGAATTTTTGGAAAATGATCCAACAACATGGAGGGAAAATGAAAGTTATACCCGATGTTTCAATATTGTAAACAAAATTAAAGTTGTAAATGATGCCGCTGAGAGAGGAATCAAACTTATTACTGACTATAATGACATTTTAACAAAAAATGAAGACCAAAAACAGTTTTTACTCCAAGGTGTAAATGATTATAAATCACAGTTTCCAAATGTAAAAAAAGAAACCCTGTCGCATGCTTTGGCCTAGTGTAAAAAATATTGTTTTTATTACTATATGTCTTGTAGATTTAGGATAATATTTGGTACTATGTATGAAAAAAACGTTTCATAATAAAATACACAAAGATAAAACGAGAGTTTTATTTCAAAAACTTCTAGTCTAGTTTTCTTAGACTACGAATTTACAGTAGTATGACACATGTCATAGTCACAACAGATAATGTCTTTGATATTTGTATGACTTGATTAGTCATTCTAAAGATAAATGTTGCTGATTAAAAAAAAAAAACAATGCATCAACCAAAGAATGTAAATAATTCCATTTACTTTTATTATTGCATAATAATGCATTCTGCGGCACCCTTTGCCTTCAATTTGCCTCAATAATATTTTGAGGGGACTGTTTTTCTTCAAATGGAACCATTTGCAGGGGTGAGAAATAAAAAATTTCGATTTTGAAAAAGATGGGCCACCCTAGTGTTGATAGTGACATCTTTTGGATTCTGCTGGCTCATTCTAATAAAATTAAATGTAAATTACTCTTTGATACCGTATTTGGAAATAAAAAAAGGCTTATTAACATATATCTTACAGGCCTTGGAAGATATTGGAATAAGAGGCGAGTGTTTAAAATTATTTAAAAATTGTATATCTAATAGACACCAATGCGTAAGAGTAGGAGGCGTCTGTAGCAATAATTTAAAAATAGAATATGGTGTACCACAAGGTACAGTATTGGGGCCGGTAGTCTTCCTTATTTATTTAAATGATTTATTCACTTTACCTAGCGCAGGAAATATTATAGGATTCGCAGATGACACCGCAATTGTTTATAAAGCCAAAACTTGGGATGATTTGCAGAATATAGTAGAAAATGATTTATCATATAAAAAGCTGGTTCGATAAAAAATTGCTAACACTAAATCTAGATAAAACAACCTACCTAACCTTCAGTTGCAATAAATTAAATATGCCATCTTTTAGGTCTCTGAATATTGAAATCCATGGAAAAAATCACATTATACTACCCGAAACTAAAGTCAAATATTTAGGAATAATCATTGACCAGCACTTAAGATGGGATTTTCATATACAATTTGTCGTTAAAAAACTTCAATTTATTCTATATAAATTTCGACAATTATGCAATGTTCTTGAACAGAAACAAAAGAAATCTGTATATTATGCGTTAGTTGAAACACATTTGACTTATGGCATTTTAACCTGGGGTGGAACGTCCAAAAATCATATAAAGCCTCTCGAAATTTTACAAAAAAGATTTTTAAAACTAATGTTGCATCAAAAATTGTCCTACCCGAGCAATCTGGTTTACAGTGACGCTAGGGTTCTTGACATAAGACAATTATTTTATTTTAATAGCAATATAAAGTACCATGCACATAAAAAGCCATCCATCCTAAATCGTCATGATTATGGTACTCGAAATAAACTTCAACATATATCTCCATTTATGACAAAATCTATAGGACAGAGATCTTTTGCATTCTTAGGCCCAAAATTATACAACATTGTTCCTGAAGTTCTGAAAGAGAGGACATTTTCTTATTTTAAAACTAAATTGAAAGCTTTTATATTATCTTTACCAAGAGATATAATCCATAACTATATTGACATTACGAATAATTAACTAAAAATAGAATTTCTGATTATAATTATTATTACTCTAAGGTTTTGTGGTATATGAAATTGGTATATTGAAGTCACGCCAAATGTTTCTATTGCTCCAAGACTGTAAATTTTGCTTCCAATTGTTGATTGTGCATACTGCACATGTATGATTTTCATATTATGTAATTTTATGTGGTTCCTGTTTATAAATGTGTTCCTTCTCGAAACAAGTATATATTATACACTTATCGAGTAACTTTATTTATTTACCATTATTTTTTATTATTTACATTGTATATTTGATTCTTGTAAAGTTGTAAATAAATAAATATTATTATTATTATATCCGCATTAGCAGAAGAGTACGGACCTCAAAAATGTTCGGCAGATGCGACTCAGTCAACGTCTTTAAGAGAAAAGGAAAGATAAAACTACTAAAAATTTTTCTTTCGCCCAAATAAACCAAATATATCCGAACCTTTCAAGATTTGGGGAGCAGCTGGAATATTGATGGTAAATTAGTCGCATCATTAGAGGAGTTTACATGTGCCATATATGGATCAAAGAAATGCTAGCGTGGACAAGCTTCGACAAATTTCAAATTCCTAGCTCATTGAGAAGTATTCAAACACCGGACAGATAAATATAGGCAAACATTTTACTACACTCCGTTTTATATAAAAGTAGAATGTATCTAACTATGTATATACTTATGTCTGTGAATTTCTTGGAAACTTCTCGATGAGCTAGGAACTTGATAGTTGGCATTCAGGTAGGGAGTATTAGAAAAAATCAAAATGGCGGCTCCAATATGACGTCCAAAATTTAAGTCAACTTATAATTTCTAACGATCCCCGTAGAGGAGCAAGGACATCTTGCTTGTACCACTTAAATAATATAAAATAATACCAACAAATATAGACTTCGGAAGAGGAGACCTTCAGCTATAAGATCCTGATGATGAAGTGAAAAAAATTGTAAAAGTTACAGCTGTTGGTAAAATGGGTAAATTTAGTATATGAGATTTTCGATTCTGACATTCTTTTCGAATTTCGTGGAAACAATAAACAAATTGTTATTATTATGAAAAATCCAACACAACATCTGAAAGTACATCATTCAAGATTTACTGTCCGCCCTACACAATGTTGACACCTTTTTTTTTTTTTAATAACTCCGATAATGCCATCTGAACTTTAATGTACGAGAGGTAAAAATGATTTTTTTAAAATTTGTTTTTCAAAATAAACTTTTGATTTTTGAGAGTCCCTCTAGAGACGTTACGGTGAATAGACGCCTATTAGATAACTTTCCTTTTAAATCGGAAGAAAACCGGAAGTGAAAAATTGTGCATGCGGTGGTTAGTGTCCGAATAGCAACAATTAAGTGATAAGTGCTAATATTTAATTAATACGAGTGATTAAATCTTTCAGTGCAGCGTAAAAAAGTGAAAGCAGTCGACAAATATCGAGTAGGTACCCGACCCGAAGGAAGGAAAGGCCATAAATCAATCAAGTCCACTTTACCCTTAAAATATTTATGTCTTAAGTACCTACTCATAGACAACTTAAAGAATTTCATAAACAGACCTGAAATGCAATAAATTAGAAATAAGTTAATAAACAATTATCTTCCATCAAATACTACCAGGGGCGTACCATTAGAGTAACAGTACACCGCGCCAAATTAAATCAATTCAAAAATAATAAAAACTTGGATAAAATTGTTGCCCATTATTAGCTTGGTTTCAGTGCCATTAAAATTTAAAAAATCTCATGCATGCTATAAGAACATACCGACTGTCTACACTTCACATCTGGTACGGCTCTGGTAAGGTTAAGGAATTTTAATAAAAACGTTTAGGTCCGTAAGAATACGCAAAAAGTAAGCAAGAAATAATAACTCTGCAAAGAACACAAAAATAATGTATCCACTACAAAACGCAACAACGAAGACACATCAGCTACTGGTACAAAAATCGAGCACTAAGCCATCAGTTAGAAGGAGAAAACATAACAACCCCGGCACACGCCAACACTATGAAAAGACCAGTAGAGGAATTGCATAGCTAACCAGACGAGAGAGCTCCATCGAAATAAGGACGGAAAATATAAACGAAAACATAGCCACGGCAATCATACAAAATGATCAAGATCATTGATCATTGATCAATCAGACAAGACAGCAGGAAGGGTATTCATGCAACTGACTCAAGAAACCAGAAGAAACGAAAAAAGAAAAAAATGGGGAAACCGGGTTACACGTGGAAAACAACAACTAAGAGGATCATGAACAAACTGAGAAGCGACCAAACATACTGGAAAAGAAAGCGAGTGGAAAAAATGAACTCCACAAAGAAATCGCAGCGATATACCCTACCAGAATCAGAAACCGAGGCATCAGAAATCTCAGAAGGAGAAGAAGAAAATTTGTAGAAACAGAAACACAAAAAGAGGAGCATAAACATTAAATAACGAACACAATGCGACAACACATTGGACTTGTCATCTTGCTGTCGACCTACTACTACTTTATAATGCTCTGTCACCAATGGATACCCATAAAAGTTTATAAAAGTTAAATAGTGACAACGTGTAAAAAATATAGTTAAAAAAAGTATAAGTGGATGTGTTTGTAAAATAATACATATCTCGGAACATTTTCAGTAATTGATAAGAAATATTAGTTAGTGTTTAATTAGGTATACAAACCAAAACTTTACACAATGCTTCCCCTCTAACGCAATAAATAATGGTATATATAGTGCAGTGAAATCGTGCCAGGCGGCAAAGAGGAGAAAGAAATCAGTAATAACCGAAGAGAGGACCGTCTATATGGAGCACTAAGCCATCAATTAGAAAAAGAAAACCGGCACACACTAACGCTATGAAAAATCAAGAAAAATGTCCATTATACTATTAGGAGACTTCAATGCACATATACTCCACACATGGCCTAACGAAAATGGAAACGCGCTGAAAAACCTAGCACACATGTTTGACTTAGCAATAAGAAATACATGGAGCAAAAGTCAAACCTGCATTGACATCTGGAGTAATGGAAGCTCAATCACACAAATAGACCATACCCTGGTAAGCAGAGAGATAAGGGCAAGGATCAAGAAGGTTAAAGCAAAAAGGACAGCAGAAGAAAGCGCTAACACTGAACAGCAGTAAACTAAAAATAGGGAGACCATGTTACACGTGGAAAACAACAATCGAGAGGATAAAAAAAAACTAGGAAAGAAAAGCGAGGAAAAAACATGCGTCATGTGGCTCTCGCTGCTGACAACAGGCATGACCCAAATCCAACCCAGCATCGGAAACCGAGGAATCAGAAGACTCAGCAAAAGAAGATTTGAAGAAGCAGAAACACAAAAAGAGGAGCATAAACACTCCATATCAAGACACAGCACATATTTCACACGAAGATTCAGAAGAGGCAGATGCCCAGAACCAAAAACACAAAAAAGGGAGCTTAAACGCTCCCTCACGACACAATGCGGTAACGCATCTCATAAATACCTACACCTCCCATGTTCCTTTACCATGCGCCATGTGGCTCTCGCTGCTGGCAACAAGCATGACCTTAGTCCAACCCAACGTGGACGTAGTAGGCCCAGCTGTATAACGCTGGGAGTGGCAGCAATGCCTACCGCACGCTGGTAAATCAATCAATCAATCAATCAAATAAACTTTTGATTTTCTTTTACTTCATGTATATTGTAATTTAGTATCTTTAGAATACGATTATATCATATGAAGTCGTTTAATAAAAAAATATAAGAATGACTGCAGTTTAATTAAAATAAGCGAGGAATTTCATATCGCGTTTAAAAATGCTTTTTATAGAACAACCCTGAGAACAACGAACAAACTGAAATATCTAGGAACATATCTGACGAACTAACTGAAAAGGAGAGAAACAGTAAAGGAGAGAATAAAAACAGCATACAGAGTTACAAGGCAATTATACCGTTCATCGAGAAAAACAAACTACACTACTAGAAGGGAAGACAATCACAAAAAGGATAGAAATGTACGCAATGAAGTACTGGGGGGCATATCCAAAGAAGGGACCCAACACATCTACTGAAGAAAGCACTAACACTGAACAGCAGCAAACTAAAAATAGGGAGACCATGTTGCACGTGGAAAACAACAATCGAGAGGATCATAAACAAACTGGGAAAAGACCAAATATACTAGGAAAGAAAAGCGAGGGGAAAAAATGAATTCCACAAAGAAATCGCAGCGGCATATATATACTCTACCAGAATCAGAAACCGAGAAATAAGAAAACTCAGAAGAAGATTTGTAGAAGCAAAAATACAAAAATAGGAGCACAAACAGCAGCGACACAACGTGGCAACATATCTCACAAGAAGACTCAGAAGAGGCAGAAGTCCAGAACCAAAAATACAAAAAAGGGAGCGTAAACGCTCCCTCACGACACAGTGCGGTAACGTATCTCACAAATACCTACACCTCCCATCCCACATTCCTTTACGATGCGCAATGTGGCTCTCGCTGCTGACAACAAGCATGACCATAATCCAACCCAGCGTGGACGTAGCAGGCCCAGCTGTATATCTGGGAGTGGCAGTAATGCCTACCGCACGCTGGTAAATAAATCAATAAATCAAAATCAATCAAACAGTACATAAATGAACAATCAATAATTCTCCCTACATCGCAGTAAGTACATAATACATAATATGTATTCAATAGGATTATATAATAAATCTAACAATCATTGCTATCGTCGTTCGTTGCAGTACATATTTGTAAACATCGACAACTTAAGCACAAAATGATGCTAGTTAATGAAACAGACTGTAATATACCTGCAAGACAGTACATTATACCGTGGCTAAAAACTACAGAAATTAAAAATATACATCAAATATAAAAATACGCGGCTGTCCAGCAGTATCCACAGTAGGTAGAAACTTGTATCTTTCTCGATTATTACAGGACCCCGGTCCTAGGTCGCCTTTTATAACTTAACTGAGCCCCACTGAGAGTAGAAATTAGCCACCCTAAGTCAAAGAGAGGGGGCTGGCGCTCTCAATAAAATAATAGTGTCAAGTCATTCAGATGACGATGGTGAGTTCTTCTACTCTCCCATTTCATCAATAATACAGCAGTTTGTCCCTTTCATATTGACAATTTATACATGACCAAGGACCCTGAATATTTCTTATGTAAATTGAGGTACACTCAAATAGACTGAATTTTGAATATGTTTTAGATTTCGACTTCCTGATCAAAGGCTCTCATGGGCCCAAGTCGATCTTATGATTAGTTTCCAAGATACAGCTCAAGAAATGTACAAGAATGATCGCTTGTACAATTAAAAAAATTCCAAATTAATGATTTTTTTCATACATTTTATATTGTAATACGTCCTAATAGTCCTTAATAATATTTTGCACTAGTAACATTTGTTGTTTTAATAAAAATAGAATAGAAAAAAATAAAATTAAAATTTGAAAAATATTGGCGAAGGCGCCGGGAATTCTATATAAAAATAACGTGAAAAAAAATATTAAGTCAAATTGGTTAAAACATTTTTTACAAAAAGTATGTGTCTTCCCGATCAAAAAACTTTAATTGAAATACTTTTGGAAATTGACCTCTAATACCCCATCAATAAATTAAAAGTTCGACAAGATACAGAATTTTACAAGAATATATAGTTGTATCTCGGAAACTAGACATAGGATCGAGTTGGGCCCATGAGAGCTTTTAATCAGAAAGTCGAAATCTACAGCATATTAAAAATTTAGCCAATTTGATTATACCATAATTTACATAAGAAATGTGCGGGGTCCTTAATTATCATTAAGAGTTATTCACCTAGTGTAATTTCACCGTAAAATTTAAAAGCTAATTATAACAGTTATCCCACTTAATTGGTAAATTTAATAATTAATATTTCTGATGATATACTTGCCAAGACAACAGGCAGTGAGCAAAATTCGACTAAGCGATATTGTACATTGTGATTTGCATATTCAATAAATTAAGATTAAAATAGACTTCTTCAAGTATCGTATTATGACAATTCAATAATGTTTTTCAGAAGTTCATTTCCGTGGCGGATTTATTTTATGAAAACTGAAATTGGATTGTTAGGTAAAAATGCAAACGTAATAATCACGATTGTGGAAAACACAATCAGATTTTTTCGGAGGAAAACGGCGTTCCAATTTGCAGTTTATCGAATTATGCTTCACGGCAATTTAACAAACGAACTTTATTTACCGCGATATCTGCATTCAATTTTAATAAAAATTCTGATTACACAGCGGTTTTTTTCTTGAAAGCAAGGAAGTAGCCGAAAATCAAAAAAGTTAAAGGTGCGCAGCTTACCGACAATTAGATTTTACACACCCTTTTCAACTTCTAACCTTATACTATATACATTCACAGTAACT
This sequence comes from Rutpela maculata, assembly GCA_936432065.2. Taxonomy (NCBI): domain Eukaryota; kingdom Metazoa; phylum Arthropoda; class Insecta; order Coleoptera; family Cerambycidae; genus Rutpela; species Rutpela maculata. The sequence continues at coordinate 174,260,300 of OW386287.2, forward strand.
AGAAACAACTTCAGTTTTCTCTATTACCGGTGACAAAATCAGCAAGTCTTGACATAATGCCTCGACCTGTTGATATATCGTCATTCATTCAAATATCAGATTGGTAGATAAAATATTTAAATATGCAGAATATTTATACAATAGTGTATTGATCAACGAGTGAGAAAGTTGGCCATTTCCATGAGGATGAATTCATCTGAGTGGAAATGGCCAATTGTCACGAGTTAAACACTATACTTTTTCCAATCGTATTAAATAAAATGGAAAAATATCGCAATTATCTATTTATTTTCTTTTACAATATTAATATTAATAGTTCCACAAATGATAATACTGAGAGGTGAAGAATTTACATCAACATTGGGATTCTTATTAGTCATCACATTTGTGTTATTTGTACTTGTAGTGGGATTGTTATATGCAAATAAGAATCTTATTTGCATATCCATTTTGTTTTTCATCGAATTATCTATGGAGCTCTCGGCTACAACAGATAATTTCCAGCCTCCGTGTCTCTTCAAAGCTGTTATGTCTGCTCCTGCGTCTATAAGTATTGTCGCAGATGACCTGCGGAAGCTAGATTGTAGATTGTAGATTGTTCAAGGAGGTCGCTCGGCTTCTTCAGCCCTACCTCATATCGACCTGAAAAGATCTTTTATGACTTACCCTACAATTAGTTGTTGCCCAGGACTCCCAAGCTTTTTATAAAGCTTGTGATTTTCCTAGGGGCTAATTCCCCTATGTCTTCAGGGGTTAGTTCCACCTTTTCTAGGTACTTTAGCCTAGTGCGGACTAACATCTTGCATTCGCAAAGAATATGTTCCGCAGTTTCTAATGCAGAATCGCAGTATCTGCACATATCGTTGTCTGCCTTGCCCATGTTCTTAAGATGGTATCTTAAGGGGCAATGGCCTGTTAAAAGGCCTGTCATCAGCCTTAAGTCGGACTTTTCGAGTTCGAGAAGCCTTGTGGCATTCTTAGACGAATAAGTGATGAACTTTTTCGCTTGTCTTTGGCCCGGAGTATTCCTCCAGTAGGACTCTTTCTGTTCCTTTTCCCATTTTTGGACCTCCTCCGTTATGTGTCCTTTAGATAATCCACAGAACGGTTCGGGCCCAAAAAATGGAGCTTCAGCACCTTTTTTTGCAAGGTCGTCAGCTAATTCATTTCCTTCTATTCCCTCATGCCCTGGTACCCACATCAAGGTAACCTTGTTGTTTTTTGCCAGTTGCTTCAGGGATTGTCTGCACTCCCAGGCAATTTTAGACTCAAAGGACCTGAGAGCTTTTAGCGCTGCCTGGCTGTCTGAAACTATATAGATCTTTGCCCTTCGAATGCCTTTATTTATGCATTCCTGGGCACATAGGTCTATAGCATAGATTTCTGCTTGGAAGATGGATGGGGTTTTGTCTAGGGCTCTGGATAGCCTACAGTTAGGCCCCGCTACGCCCGCGCCAACCCAACCCCTTCAGCCATCTTCGATCCATCTGTGTACCAGATGAGTGACCCCTTCTCCAACTGCAGGACTTCGACTTTGCTCGTCTGACGGCTCTCGATTAGCACATCAAACGGGCAGTCAAAGTCCCGCTTAATTGGCATAGAGTCAGTAGGTTTGGTCACGGATTCCAGTTTAATTATCTCTAGAATCCTTAGGTGACCAACCAAGTCTCCTGGTTTGAAAGAAAGTACCTGCTGCAGCCTTAAGGCACTAAGTGCTGCCTCCTTCCTTACATACAAATGTAGAGGAAGCAGGTCTAGCATTGCCTCCATAGCTGCTGTGGGACAGGAGCTCATTGCTCCTGTAATCCCTAAGCAGGCAAGGCGTTGCAACTTCTGCAACTTTCCTTGTGCTAATTTTTCTTCAGTTTTTGGCCACCACACACATGATGCGTAGGTGACCATGGGTCTCACAACCGATAAGTAGGACCAGTAGATCATCTTCGGTTTTAGACCCCAAGTCTTACCAAACAGCCTGCGGCACGTCCACATAGCCGCAATGGCTTTGGTAAGTGTTCATTCGAGGTGTGAGTTCCAGGTAAGTCTTTGATCCAGGATTGTTCCTAGATATTTAACTTCACTGGAAAAATTCAGCACTGTTCCATTTAGCATAGGAGCTCTTAAACTTAGTTTTCTCCTTTTGGTAAACGGAACAATAACTGTTTTGCTCGGATTGACACTGAGGCCCTTTAGCGAGCACCATTTGGATATTATGTTTAAGGCAATTTGCATGAGATTTGAAATCATCACCTCATGTCTAGCTCTTACAGTAATAACAAGGTCATCGGCGTAGCCTTGAACGTTGAAGACAGAATTACTCAGCTTATGGAGGAGGTCATCCACCACCATTGACCACAGCGGAAGCTATGTCCGGTGTATAGATGTGGATCTGGAAGTTTCAGAAACGTTGCTACCTGTTTTCCCATTCCACTTAATTTATTTCCTGCATAGTGCACTTGCCCTTTTGATAATTTAGAAAGAGAGCCTGTGTTGCATTTGGTGGTCTGAGACTTATATAGTTTTTGGTAATTTGATACAACTCGCCAGTTACAGACAATTTTCGAACAGTTTTAGTTTTTGTTATTGGAACTGTTATAAGCACAGAATTATTTAAATGTTCCAAGTCGTCAATTTTCATCGCCTTCAATTCACAAGATCGACATGCTCCCATTACTCCCATGATGAGGGAAACCTAAAATCAAATTTACCACAATGTGCCTATCAAGGACTACATAGGTATTCATTCTTACCTTCATAGCAAGATACACTTTGTCTGGTTCATTTTTTATGAAATTATCAATCTCTTGATCTGTAAAGGTTTTGGACTTTTTAGCTTGGTAGTCCTCCGATTTGCGTTTCAAAAGGGCCCTCAGTTTTTAAATATTGTTCAATATTCACTGCATTGTTTAAATTTAGTACTCAGTAACATCGAATATATTGACCACAAAGTTGAGGACTTGTATTTAGTTTGTAGCTTACCAAAATAAGCCATCAATGCATTTTCGGAAAAGGAATTTATCGTCTTCTTTTTGCGCCAGTCCATAAAAGTGGAATAAGTTTGCTCATATTTTTTCCTGGATCTTTCAGGAAGGAGGTTAAGTGAGCTTTGTTTCGCAGCATTCACAATTTCTATTGGCGTACTATCAATAATCTCCTCATTGGACGAAACATCCATTATTCCCTTCTATTTAAACGATTTTCATAGAAATTTTCACACTATTTCGCAACAATACCATTGAAAATCACTGAAACTCAATCACAAATGAAAAGTTTTGACAAAATGGCGTCAGATTGTTGACAGACGAGTCCATTTCTAAAGGGGAGGTCTGATAACAGGATGTGTTGAGAAAGTGGAAATGCCGGCTTCTCATTAGTCGAGAAATGTTGAGAAAAGAAATTTTTCTACACAGGTTGAAAAAAGTCGAAGTGTTGAGAAAGTGGAAATGCCGACTTCTCATTGGTCGAGAAGTGTTGAGAAAGTAAACTTTTCTACACAGGTTGAAAAAAGTCGAATTTTCTAAATCGAAAACTATTGGATAATGGTCAGTTTATTTAATATGCTTGGAAAAAAAGTATTTTTCTTTCCTGAATAGGAAAGTGACTTCAATGTGACGCTATCTCTGAAGTAGTTTTCTCAAACAAAAAAACTTGAACTCTACATTCGAATACTATATATCACTCGGCATGCGTTTCGTCAACCATATTAACATCACCTGCAGATGATTAAAACAAAATACAACCAATCCTGTGATCCTCACCTAAACTATTACTACTTATACTATTTTTTCACTTTGCAATTTCTAAGCTTTTTCAAAAGTAGTTGTCACTTATTTGTAACATTTCTAATTTGCCTTAAATTGTTGATATCTATTCCATCATTGTTATCAAAGGCACGTTGAGCAACACTAGACTATCCATTTTCTCCATTTTTGAGATAAGCCATATGTCTCTTGAATCTTGTTATAATTGGACGTTTTGTTTGTCCAACACACATTGTAATGTGAAGCCTTTGATAATAATCATAGAATAGATATCAATAACTTAAAGTTAATTATAAATGTAACAAGTAATAGACAACTGAATACTTTTGAAAGCCTAAAAATTGCGAAATGTGGAAGGAGGAATGACTTAATTCCTTTCAAAAATTCGGTTCGATATTTTGTCAGAATATTGTATGGTTGGTCCATATTTACAGGGAATTTGAATAAATTACGCGCAAAGTTATTTCACACGTGTAAGTCTGGTATAAGAAAATGACCACCTACTGGGATTTTTTTTATAAACACATTTTGAGAGATACGTATTAAATAATTTTTTGGAAAAGTGTGACAGCGATAATTCTCAATCCAATTCATTTTGGTTGGGATTCGAGGAATAATGCGTTTATGCGTTATGTGTTTATAACTATAAATGTATGTCCTACTCTAACTTTCGGAAATGTATTTTGCAAGTGTAAACTTAAAAAATAACAAATGTACCGGAAACTGCAGTTGTAGCAAAGCTGACTTAGAATATATGTAGGTTGATGCCGTAAGAAAAATTATTAGGTGATAATTTAATTTACCTACGATCACTACTGTAAATAGTAAAAAACACACTACCTGCCATCTATGTAAGTTGAAAACGAAAATTATTAAGTACGTTAAAAATTATAACCTAAAATACTCATGAGATACAGTGATACAGAAAACAACGTGCAACTAAATGAACTTAAAATAATTTCTTGTGCATGAAAGCTAATAATATCGAAGTTATATATTTACTATTATTTACATTATGCATACTTAAAAGTATATTACGTAATGAGTGTTGTAAGAAGCATATTGCTTTACAACTCGAATTATGTACTATACTTTACCTACGATCACTACTGTAAATAGTAAAAAACACACTACCTACCATCTATGTAAGTTGAACTTTACATATTGTAAACAAATCGCACTGTAAACAAATCGCACTGTAAACAAATCGCACGGTAAACAAAACGCACGGGACACGCAATTATAGGTAGCTTATATCGCTGAGGCGGGGTTTAAAAAAACAAATGCGCCTACGTAATTTTCAAACGCTGTCAAAACTGACATAATATTTGTTGACAAGTAAACTAAATCCGGATTTTACTAAATAAATAAAATAAATATGATCGTAGGTAATAGTATATTACGTAATGAGTGTTGTAAGAAGCATATTACGCACGAATGGAAAAGTTACGCACGATGCCGCGTAGCGGCGAATGCGTATTTCTATGAGTGCGTAATTGCTTTACAACTCGAATTATGTACTATGCTTTACCTACGATCATATTTATTTATTTATTTAGTAAAATCTGGATTTAGCTCACTTGTCAACAATGTTATTCAACAAATATTATGTCAGTTTTGACAGCGTTTGAAAATTACGTAGGCGCATTTGTTTTTTTAAACCCCGTCTCAGCGATATAAGCCACCTATAATTGCGTGTCCCGTGCGTTTTGTTTACCGTGCGATTTGTTTACAGTGAGATTTGTTTACAGTGCGATTTGTTTACAATATGTAAAGTTCAACTTACATAGATGGCAGGTAGTGTGTTTTTTACTATTTACAGTAGGTAAAGTATAGTACATAATTCGTGTGGTAAAGCAATTACGCACTCATGGAAATACGCACTCGCCGCTACGCGGCATCGCGCGTAACTTTTCCATTCGTGCGTAATATGCTTCTTACAACACTCATTACGTAATATACTATTAAGTATGCATAATGTAAATAATAGTAAATATATAACTTCAATATTGTTAGCTTTCATGCACAAGAAATTATTTTAAGTACATTTAGTTGCACGTTGTTTTCTGTATCACTGTATCTCATGAGTATTTTAGGTTATAATTTTTAACGTACTTAATAATTTTTGTTCGCAAGTGAATTACTCTTCACGATAACAAATAATATTTACGTATAAGTAATAAGCATAATAAGAACGTTTTGTAAATGTTTTATAATCTAATCATGGTATATTGTAGTGCAAGTGCTGCCGGAACAGACGCGTGAGACGTACACTTATAAACTCAAAACGATAGCGGACACTGTACAAAAATAATCATACCTATTACAATAAAGCAATGAAGGTAATTCATTCACTAAGGATTGCTCCATTCTTTTCTGCAGATTTCATACCATAGAAGTATGCATCTATCTGCAATAGTTTTTAAAATGCCTCGACGCTGAAATTTGTTTAAAAAATTTCTGTAGCATTTGTTAACGATGATGCCAATAATTTGGCGGCATTTGAATCTAGAAAAAATAAGCTTTCCATTGGTTTGAAAATCATTAAGAAATATTAAAAAATGAGCCTGTAAATGCAGTGGGAACATAAAATTGTTAATTTTCAGTAATACAAAAATTTTCGGAAAAAATTTATTACGCCTATTTGCAATCGCGGCCAGGCTGGCGCCCTCTGGATTTAGATCCGCAAGGTCATTTCAAAAAACGTACGTATTTTTTCAAAACTATATCCTCGAGAGCACATCCTGACATTTTAGCAGCGTCTTTTGAGAAGATAGATTCCTGACTATACTATAAATTGTTCAATCTGTAGAAAATGTAACGAATGTAAAAGTTTTTCACGCCCGAAACTAAAACATCAATTCATTAAACCCAAAGCAAATAAATCATCTTGAAGATTCGAGAGTGCAACTGCGTATATTCTGGTGGTTTATGTGCTTACACATTCCTGAAGTAAACTAATCACCAGCGATAAATGAAAAAATAATCAAGAGGAGGCGTGAAGAGCCAATATTTTTAATGTAATCAAGAAAGAATTAAAATTAAACGTCGTAACATCGCGTGAGTATTTTTAACTTCAAGAAAGTATACAATTACTCCTGACGGATATGCTGATCGCTGCCAAAATTGATTGTGTTACTAATTTTTTATTTTAGGAAGACACCTACAAACGATTCAATCAGTTGAAATAATTATAGGTTAATCCAGAGCTATGAGGTTTATCTGGCAAAGTACGGGTAGTTGATTTCTACAATTTTGGTTAGAAAATGCTCGAGACTTACTAAGCCACAAAAAAAAACCGGTCTGGGTACTTCACCAGTATATTCCCATGTATTTTCGCGCGCTAAATCCGAATCCGAGATCAGAACTGGCCGATTGGCTCATATATTTAAGATAACCTCAAAAAATAGCTAAAAATTACTAAAAAACAGGCACTATTGCGTATTTCAAGGTATGTCTTTAAAAAAAAATCAAAGGAAAATATTTGATAATATGTTTTTTTATCAACTGGAATTCACATTGGACTTCAGAATTAATTATGAATACCCATTTTAACTCAAACATAACCTCAAAAAGTGCGCGAAATCACTCAAATATGAAATTTTCATATACCTAAATTTGCGAAGCAAGGGAATCAAAGTCTTGTATTTCATTTGTTGAGAAAGTAACTTTCAATGCTTGGCCGGAATGTGTTTCGTAGGTAGGATATTGATCCCTAATCTCAAAAAAATATGCTCGAAATCCCTCAAAAATGAAATTTTTATATACCGAATCCAGAATTTGTGAAACAGATACATCAAAATAGTTTTGCACATTGAGGAGCTAATTTCCATTCAATCGCAGATTCTATATGGTAGGTATCAAGTTTATGATAAACTGCAAAAATTCTAAACATTTTTTTTAATTTGACCACTTCGAAAAATTTCCTGTACTCGCAATGAATTTTTCGAGCAGTTGATTCTAAAATCACGTCTACGATTGGTCTGTTCTCCCGGATAATCCAAGAGAATAGTAAAAAACTCAAATGAATCTGACTGATGGAATCTCGAACATTTATTTAAAAATTTAGCTATAGAGGAAAATCTTTACTCCTTTTTATAGTTAGTTATAATCTCCAAGATTTTCTGAAAAGTAGTCTACATGTGAATTTAAGAAATGCAGCTTTAAATTCATTAGGCAGCTCAACTGCAACAAAATTTTTAATCATTTCCGCTACTATTTTTTTATTATTGTCTTCCTATTTCCACGCAGCTTTTTCAGTTTTGTTCATTTTTGTGGCAAAAATTGCGTCTCTTTACATCTTTCTGATTTCTGGTCGTTTAAAAATTCCTTCGGGGCGAGCGTAGAGGCGACTTCAATGTGAATATCAGTCGATATTCCGTTGAAGCAACGTCGAGCGCGGTTAAACTTGGATGGGCTCCCATCTTGGGAAATACAGCGTTCTCGTCCCACCTTCTAGAGGCTTGTATATCAGTGTATACTCGGAAGTTACGTAATTTCAGACGAGGATTACGTAGTGGATATACCATCCTTCGGAGGGGATGTAAAGCAGGCGGTCCCTTGTCTATTGAATGTTAGGCAAGTAAAAGATCCCTACTCTTCTTAAGGGAAGAGGTTCGGCAAAATTTCCAGGTTGGGGGTAGCTCGTCTCCTGGCGTCAGTTATAGGCCCTGGTAGCGGAAATAGGCCGACGTTAAACAGTTAAAAGAAAAATCCTTCCTTCAATTTATCATCTGAAATGTTTGGAAACATTTGTTCAATATGCTTGAAAGAATCACCATTAGTACAGTGAATGAAGGTAAAAATCAACTATTACCTTCGATTTCGGTGAACCTCCATCGATTTGCATGAAAATTTGGGATTGAGTATATTTTACCCTCAACTTCAAAAGTGACATATGCTTGACTTGCGCTTTTTGCATTTTAGGGGTGAAATCCACCCCTTTTGTTAAAAATGGGAAAAAATGCAGATTTAAGCATTCTGGCGTAAGTAATCTCGTTTAATTAGACAAAATAAATATTTTTCAACACTTATATGCATGATTTATGATTTTAATTAATTTTTCAACCCTTTTAGCAACCACCTCTTAAATCGAAAATCATGAAAAAATCATTTTTTGTATTTCTGAAATATGAAATCGCATATTAACATTACACAAACGGTTTGTTTAATGTTTATGATATAATTTTTGGTTGACTGTGAAATTTCAACCCTTAAAAACCACCCCCTTAATGCAGAATCATTGAAAAAATTGGTTTCAAGAAACTTTAATCATTTGAATAATACATTACTGAATTGAAACCTCATTTACTGAGTATTAAAGTAATTATTTAATTATTTCGAAATTTTTCACCCTTAAAAACTACCACTTGTCATAAAAATAATGGAAATTTTTTTTTATCAGCTTTAATAGCTTTAATTATTTAGAATCTTTTTTATTACTTATGATAAACTTTATTAATATTATTCTTTCCACATTCCCCAAACTACCCTTCGTGCACAAATTGATGAAAAAGCATAATTTAACGTTGGAAACAATTTTTTCAGTGCTTATGTGACTTATAAGAAACATACACACACTCACACGTGTATATTTTGTGAGCATGTACAATCGGCGTCAGCTTAAAGTCACCGCTGTTGGAGATGCTCTCTTTCTAACACGCGTCACTACAAATAAGGTTAGAAAGGGAGCATCTCTAATGGTGGTGAGTTTAAGGTGACGCCGACACGTCTACTTCTTACTATCTATCTTTTTTCCTATATATGCATACAAAATCTCTGCTCAAAAAAATTTTCCAAAAAAATGTGATTGGTTTTTTTACAATAACTCCGTTAATTTCTATGATATCAGGTTCATCCAAAAACCATTTGAAAGGAAATTTCAAGGGCTATAAGGTCGTATATTAAATTTAATCTTTTAAAACCCTTATTTTTTAAAAGATAAAAGGTTAAAGGGCCTCGGTTACATGGTTCTCGCAGTAAAATTTAGGCTTCAAACGTTTCTATCTCGGTTATTTTTTATCCTACAAAAATAAAAAATAAACTAAAATCTTTGTTAAAAAAAACTCAAATTTCGTTCTGTATTATTTTTTACGTATATCGAGTATTTTTGGAGTTATTATCAAAAGAAAATGAAATTTACGAAAATTTGAAAAATTCTGATTTTTTTAAATCATATTTTTTTTCAAAAATATGCATTCTAAACCGGCCAAAATTTTTGAAGTCATTACTTATGCTAAAATAAAGAAAGTCTTATAGGGATTACTATAAATTTTAATTTTTGTGGAAATGGCGTAGGTTTTATTTTTCACTTTTTCCTAAAAAATTCGAAAGGGTCCTCTTATTTTCATCATAACTTGCTTAATTTTGATGCTATCAACTTCTTCTACAGCTCATTTGATAGGTATTTCTGAGTACTTTGAAAAGTGTTCAGTAAGTATATTTTATAAAATGCATCGTTTTCCCGTTATTTAAGCTTGAATACTTAGATTTGAGTACTCGCCGAAAAAAAAATATACATTCAATTACCTATAGCTCACTTTGAATTAATACTAAAAGGTTTTTTAAGGAAGGAATTTATTCGTTTTTTTATTAGCTTCAATTTTGGTAATGACAACTTTTTTGTAAAAACTTATAGTTTTTGAGTTATTTATGAAAAACCGCTTTAAAACATGCATTTTTTTCACGAAAAATCAAAATCTTTGATCTTTAATAACTCAAAAAGTATTGATTTATTTTAATAACTTTATATAACAAATTTTGCTTAGAATTGGTCCCTCTATCGATTCCTGGGGTTATTTTTCATAAAATAATTTCCACCCCCGAGAAGGGGTGGCATCCACCCCCAGGGTAAAAGCGAAAGTTGGCACTATGTCACTTTTGTTTCTTGAGGTATCCTCTAACTACTCACAAATTTTCATGAAAATCGATGGAGGTTCAACGAAATCGGAGGTGAAAACCTTCAGTGACTGTACTACATCTTTATTCAAAGTTTTAATGTATTCCTTTACAAGGCTCAACTTTATATACTTTATATGAAGAGGTGGGAGAAGAACTTTTGAAGGATTAAAGCTTTTGGTCGATCCTTCAATAGACCTTCTTCCACCTATCATATAAATTTGGGCCTTGTAAAATATTTACGTTAAGGCTTTGCATAAAGATGGTGATTGTCTCCAGCAAACATAACTAATACTTCCAAATATTTCAGATGTGAAATTGAAGGAGGCAAAATTGCCTTATTTACCAAAAATTACAAAGTTGTTTAGAAAATGGTGAAAATTACAAAGAAATAGTAGCGGAAAGGTTGAAAATTATGCAGAGTTGGACTGTCTAATGAATTTAAAGTTGAATTTCCTAAATTCACAAGTATGTTACTTTTCGAAAATCTTGGGTATTATAGTGAAGAGTAGGGAGAGTGATTATATTAGGACATCGAGGAAATGGAACGTAGATATCAAGAATGGTGAGATATAAAATGATTGATTTCTGTTGGACGTTAAAAAGAAAAGTGGTTTCAAGGGGGATAAAACGCAAAAGACTCTCTCTGTGCCGATCTTTTCAATGTAAAAGACAGCGACACCAAAAAATAAAGAAGAAATATTCTCCTTTATAGCCAAAAAGAAAATGAATGTTCGAAATTCAGATACATTAGAATTTGTAACTATTCTCTTGAGTTATCCGGGAGAGCAGACCAATTATAAACGTGATTTTAGAATCAGCTGCTTGAAGGAGTCATCGTTTGTACAGGGAATTTTCAGAAGGGGTTAAGTTAAAAGAAAATTTAATTTTTTTAGTTCCTTTATCATTAATTTGATACTAACCGAATAGAAACTTACTTAATATGTATGAAAAGAAATTACACTGATTTGTTTGTTTCGCAAATCTTTGATGAGGTATATTAGAATTCATTTTTGAGTGATTTTGATCATTTTTTGAGGTTAGGGATCAATACTCTACCCGACCATTCATTGAAAGTCACTTTATTAGCAAATAAAATAGAAAACTGTTTTGATTCCCTTGCTTCGCAAATTTAGGGTACGGTATATAAAAATTTAATTTTTGAGTGATACCGAGCACTTCTTTGAGGTTATGTATGAGATAAAATATACATAATCAATTCTGTAGTCCAATGTGAATTCAGTTGATAAAAAAAACATATTATTTGTATTCTTTTGAAATACTTACCTTGAAATATGCAATAGTGCCTGTTTTTAGTAATTTTTAGCTATTTTTTGAGGTTATCTTGAATATGAGTTAATCGGCCAATTCTGACCTCGGATTCGGATTCAGCGCGCGAAAATACATGGAAATGTACTAGTGTACTACCCAGGTCAAAAAAGAATCTTTTTTGCGTGGCTTTGTTATTAACTAGGTAATTGTGCAAATGCGTATAATTACTTGGAGATTTTTTTATTTAAAAAGCAAAACTATGTAATTTGCACCATAGTTTGCTTTTTTTGGGGGACCACTCCCTATATTTTTTTCACTAAAATCATAATGTCTACTACCAACCAGATATTATTTTTCTCCATTAAAGGGTTTTTCAGATTCATTGTCAATTGACACACAAACCGACAGACAGACTGGCGGAATAGGAAGGACCTTAATTTTTGTATTCCACAGTATCTGAGATGTTAAAATCCGAAGAAATTTTGGAGAGTGAATTTTCACGATTACATTTGCCAATATCCATAAGCGAGGGAAATAATTTATAAATATAAATAATATATAAATAATAAAAGAAACCTGTAAAGGGGCAGTTTCAAGCCAGACGTGGCTGAGGTAGACGTTTTATGTGCCACCACTTAAGCTAAATACAAAGTGTAAACGATATAACTTTAAGTTGCCAAGTGGGTGGCAGGTATTTGAAAAGTAATACATATCTCGGCGTGTGCGATTTGCGGTTCTGTGAGAAATATAGTTGGTGATTAATTACACATATTATCCACAGTGTTTTTAGTGTAATGGAATAAACCAAACCAAAAAGGGAAAGGAAAAGAAGAGAAGTAATAACGTATCACAGATAAGTGTTGTTAATTTTTAACGTATTATTTGTAAATAATTTTCTTAGAAACATAAACCAAAAGGTGCTTATGTCTATCAAACCTTTAAACGACAAATTCATCACAGGCAATAAATTATTTATTAAAGTATGGCCATAATATTCCTAAGTAAATTATTTTTCATGATTATTTTAAAAATAATCAAACGAATTTAATTTAAATTATGCCCGAAATAATCCATAACGCATTGTTCTTAAAGGATGGTCATATACATTTCTTAAGTAAGCCTTCAAGTAATTCTTTTTTCATAATTATTAAAAATATTCAAATGAATTTATTATAAATTAAACCCGTAACAAGTAATAACACATTACTCTAGAAGTATAATATAAAGTCATAATATAAATTTCTTATGTACATTTTCAAGTGAGGTTTTTCATAATTAACCACAAAAAGGATAGAAATGTACGCAATGAAGTACTGGGGACATGTCTAAAGAAGGGACCCAACACATCTACTGAAGAAAGCGCTAACACTGATCAACAGCAAACTAAAAATAGGGAGACCATGTTACATATGGAAAACAACAATCGAGAGGATCAGGAACAAACTGGGAAAGGGTCAAGCTTACTGGGAAAGAAAAGCAAGGGGAAAAATGAATTCCACAATTACATTTGGATATGTTGAGAGGCAAACGATTGGATAGGCACCATTCATTAACCATAGCTAGGTTATTCTGAAGATTTTCAATCATTTTCGTTTTCTATTACGCAATATATTTTCAAATCATCAGCATATAATAGGCTCTCTACATTGAGATTAGCTACAATATTGTTTATGAAAACAACAAACATAAGTGGGCCCAGTACAGAACTCTGGGGGACGCCGGAAGTGGCCTGAACGTCAAACGACCTGTGACCACGGTATTCCACATAATGACGCCTGTTTTCTACATATGAAGAGAAAAAATGTAATTGCATCACTGACAATCCAAACTTACTCAATTTCTCTAATAGAATACCGTGATCCAGGCGATCGAACGCCTTGGAAAAATACATGTAAATGATATCAATTTGCTTGTTCGCGTCCAGTTCCTTGGAAATGTATTGCGTGATTATATGTATGTAGGACACGATACCACCGAAACTACGAATTAATGAAATTTGGCACAAGGGTAATGTTGGTACAGTGCATGAATTGAAAAGGTTTTGGAGCAGATCTGCTGACGTTTAGTGCCCTTTTGGCACATAGACTTTCTGATTTTTCAACATAATATTCTTTCTTATGTTCGAAAGTAGATGATGCTCTTCTAATTGCAATAGTATACCATACTTTATTCCATTCACTTTACATAAAAAAATGTTCGAGTCACGCGACGGTGTTCGTTAAGTATAAGTTCTAGCAACCGCAGATCTGAGGTGCCTGCATAGCATAGCTCAGCAGTAACGAGCCAGGTTTTTAACTAAATTAACAAATTTCCGGAAACATTTGATGAGGAGGTTTCAACCGCTTCCGGTACCTGTCCGTCTTTTAAAGACATATATATTACAATTTTAGTTGCTGTCTTATCTATCCACCTATATTTTGTACAGTATGGAACTCTCGGCACGCGCACTCGACCGGTTTTCCGTTATGTTTCTTATTTTTATCGAACTATTGTTATTTATGAAGAAAGAATTGTCTATCGCATCCAACCATTAATAAGACAAAAATGGCACATGATTAACGTTTGGTTTTCATTCCACATCTTCTCTATTGCAAAATAATATCACTAATAAATAACTGTGATAGATATTATTATATATATATTGGTCGAGTGTGCACTACTTTGATATATAATAAGTCACTTGAGACATTATATAGAAGGCAATTGGTTAAAAGCGAGCCGGCAAATCGATTTGAGAATTGATGATTTATAGTTCAACGACTTACAGCTGTTCTATTAATGTGACACATATGTATAAATTCAGCTTCCAATACTGTTTATAGCCGGCATCAATCATAGAGGATGAACATCGAACGAGTCTATTTTACCATAATTCACGGAAAACTATAGAAAGTTGACACATGTAGTATTTACTCCTGTAAATGTATGACCATCGTACACTTAAAGTTCACATTTAGTTGCCAATATGACAAGACATAAATATGTAACAATATACAATCACAATATGTCACGTAAATAAGCATTAAAAAAGTTAGCTTTGGGTTACTACAGGGTGGTATATTCGGACCCGTTCTCGTTGTAAGTTCTATAAATGATTTGACAAAGAATGTTGGATATCATTTAACAACATCCTTTTCGAATGATTCTCATGTCTAAATTTACATTTTTAAATCTAGTAACGTTGATTTATCGAGTTAAAACAATTATAATACAAATCTTACTGGATGGTGAGAAAAAAATGGACTACTTTCGTGTATTCCAACATTATGGAATTTTTTGTGCGAGGACTTTCGTTCTACTTAGTAAAAAAATCATTAGTGTATTATTTTACTAGTTCCCTCACGACACCTACTGATAACTTAAATTTAAAATGGCTTTAATTTAAAATTTACCAAATGTAAAAATATTATACCTTTAACTTATATTATATACAGATTAAATATTCATTAGTTAAAAAAGGCTTCAAAAGATTATTTTACAGGATATTATTCATATTCATGGTACCGCCGGATATTTCGATTTTATGAAATACATAATTTAAAGGTTATATCGTAGAGATTCTGTTGGTAGTTTTCAAGAAAAATGTATGTCATTCTGGCGTAGCTTTTTTTTCAAGAAATCCGATGCCGTTAAAAAACAAACAATTGAGCCTCGACGAAACAAGTTATGAGCGAAAAATTAATTTTGTTAAAAAATTCAAAATTACGAATTTTTAAAATTTTCTTTCAAATATTAAAATACCACTATCAAATGGAATGCAAATACATTTTTAAGTATCACTTCCGGTTTAGCCGCAAATGCCGTTCTTTTTCTAAAAATGCATGCAAGAAATATTGCAAATAATTTTATGGAGTAATGTGGAGCGAAACTATGATTTTTTGGGAAAGATTTTATTTCCGGTATTCGGACGGGTCCAGGTTCACAAATTCGGGGTTATTTAACCGACAAAATACGAGATATTGATCACAAGACAATCGAAATTTACTAAGGGAGGGGGGTCATTTTCAACAGCGGTTCGGTTTCAATGTTTGGCTTGGAATAATCGGTACTACAATCATTGGTCCATTAATAACTGAAGGACCCTTGAATGGTGGGATTCCATCAAAATGAGGCTGAAGTCATTTTAGATGAATTACCTTTGGATTTAGGGCAGGAAATGCACAAGATGGCGCTCCTCCCCATAATTCAAGAATAGTAACTGATTACCTTCAACGAAGACTCGGACCAAACGTCATTTCGACGAATGGTCCTCTACGGTCGTCTCCAAGGTCACCTGATTTGACTCCCCTTGATTCTTTTGTTTGGAGTCATTTAAAAAATATTGTCTACGCAACCGCCGAAAACCTGGAGCTCTACGGCCCATCAATTGGCGAATGTTCTTCGAGGTAGAGCCATGCGGAAATGCAATGACGTTAATGGATAGCATTTTGAACAGCTGTTGTAATGTTTTGTGTTCCTTTTACTTCCCTCGCTTACCGAAGGGAAATATGTAATCATGAAAAAATCACCCTCCGAGATTTCTCCGGATTTTCACGTTTCAGAGTACGTAGATTGCGAAAATTAAAGCCATTTAATTCCGTCAGTCTGTTTGCCAATCTGTCGGTTGGCGCTATATCTACAAAACCACTTAACGGAGAAGGATAATATTTGGTAGGTAGTTCACGCATTGCCAACGAAGAACTGGGTACAGTTACGTTGAAAAATATACAGGGTAATTAAGGGACAAAATAACGGAACACGGTAATATTTGACGTAGTTAACACAACTGCCAAAGAAGAAAAATATGAATAAAAATACAGGGTGGTCACTCAAAAAAAAAATGTGGCGGAGCACGATATTTCACATGCAAGTTTGAAAGAAAAATATGAAAAAATATACTCAAAATTTTTTTTTTAAATGTGACGGAGCACGATAATATTTTGCATGTAGTAACACAACTGTCGACGAAGAGAAATATGAAAAAAATATATACAGGGTGGTACCCAAAAAGAAAAATTAAAAAATGCGATGGGGGACGATAATATTTCTCATGCAGTTAATACAACTGCCAAAGAAGAAAAATATGAAAAAAATATACAGGGTGGGCACCCAAAAAAAATGTGTCGGAGGAAGAATATTTCACAAGCAGTTAATATAACTGTCAAAGAAGAAAAATATGAAAATAAATTACAGGTTGGTTACCAAAAAAAAAAAAAACTGGCGCAGCACGATAATATTTAGCATGAAGTTAACACAACTGTCGAAGAAAAAATTTGAGAAAAAATAAACAGGGTGGTAAACCCAAAAGATTATAAGTTTTTTTTAATGCTACGGAGGATGCAGTTAATACAACTGTCAAAAAAGAAAAATATGAAAAAATACAGGTAATCACCCTTATAAATTTTTTTTTAAAAATGTGACGGAGGACGATAATATTTCGCATGCAGTTAACACAACTGACAAAAATGAAAAATACGAAAAAATATACAGAGAGGTCACCATAATGAAAAAATGTGACGAGGAACGATAATATTTGGCATGTAGTTAACACAACTGTCAAAGAAAAATATAACAAAATTGTACAGATTAAACCCCCCTCTGATTTCCCTAAAACAAAAACATTTGTCAAATGTCATTTTCTTCACATATACACACACAGTTACTCAAAAAAGTTTTCTCCAGTGTGGAAATAGGCCACCCTATGCATACCTATCAGTATCGAATTCCAATTCACGAAGGTTATATGTCAATAAATAACTAAATATTACTTGGGGTGGTTTGGTGAAGGTTATTATATCAAATTTATGAAGGTATAGAGAAGAAAACGGAGTTTCCACACTAATAATTAACGTTATTGTACTATGTACTAAATTAGATAATTCACTGACAATTTTGGGAAGATATAAGCAACAAAGCGTATCATGACTCGCAATATTCTCACATGATTAATGATTTATTAGGGTTTACATTCTTGTAGTAACACTTTTTAAACCACTCTTATTATGTACAAATTAGAATATTATCTATCGTGATTTATTATTCTTACATATACCCAGCTAGATTTTTCTCGTGTTAAATTTTTAAAATGTAATATGTGAAATAAAAATGAACACAGTTACGGAATTATAAAACTGGGCATTTTAAACAATAGGAAAATGTTTGTAGCCTAGGTATATAATTTATCGGGCTCACCCATTCGCGATAATTGCTCATATCCATTTCACTACACACTACTGTTTGCTGGTGTAACAGATTTCTCTCGAGCTAGGAATAACACACGGCCGGTGATCCGCGGACATCTGCGCCACGAGGATCAAAGCTCTTACTGAGTCATGCAACTAGGACATTCCCTGGAGATTGCAGAGAAGTGAGGGCTAAAAGATACGATGATATTCGAATTTTTCATTATACGTTATTAATGTACGTTTTGAAAATATTTTACTATGCACTCCAATACTGTTATAGAATGCTTAATGAAAATTTCGAACAAATTATGGTGAAGGCAGGTAATTGCGCTTCGTGTAGTGGCTCTTAGCTTACTGAAGTTCCCAACTACACTTGAATTTTCTCGTGTTAGACAATATTATATTACGCAAGTAAATAACTTAATATAAAATAGCAGTTTGTCCAACAAGAGTGGATATGATATCCATTTCGCACGATAAAGAAGTTTCAATCTTTTGAGTGCGATATGGATAATCCACTCGAGTTGTACAGTATACTTTTTCTACAACTAGCTTAAAAAAACTACAAATTTTTGAAAAATGTATTAAACATTAATACGGGCATGTGCATCATATAACTAACATAACCTCAAATTTTAAGTTTTTTAAGTTTATTCTCATTTTTAATGCTTGTATACGCATTTTTGGATTGGAGTTTTACTGGCTCCAAGCAAACGTTTAAAAATTTACGCAAATAATTTTTCAATATTGTCGATTAATAAAAATAGACTGCTAATTATAGACCATTTTAGGTCACACGGTTTTGACAATTTTGACATTTTGCTTGAGGGACAACCAAACGTAGTTTGTGTGGTTTTATATTTTTTTTTTAGTTTTTCTTGAAAAACTGTGTGTTTTCGTAATAATGTCATGTAGTGAATATTATTCAACCCTTATGGGTGATGTAAATAAAGTGTTGCTATGATGACAAAATCAAAATAATAGACAATATTGACCCATACACCCTTGGAGTGGAGACTGGAGACCTTTCTGCAGATTTGTCTATTTTACCTTGTGGATCCGACCAATCACAGTTCGTGTATTGAGTACATAGGCAACTATTCGTTTTTAAAAATTCAAGTTAGTGCGCAAGCTGTCAAAGTAATTGTCAGTGTGTATTAGGGCATCTGCACTTGACCTCACAGCTAACCTCAAAAGAGTTAACTCACAGCTTCTACACAGGCCAGCAGTTAAATGCATACAAATCTCTACAAGCATATAAATATTATGAGGCTGGATTTGTGCAAGAAGTTTGTGCAAGAAAGATAAACTCAAATGTATTCATTGTTATGGGCAAGACAAGCTTACATTTAAATAACTAAGTGCTAAATTTCAGTGATAAGCATGTTATATTATGCGTATGTAGTATTCAATAGATCTGCCAGAAAGTGATTTCTTTACCTTTCTCCTAAGCTTTTTTACATTCAAAATAAACCTTATCTCACAATCGCACCTTATCGCACAAAAGGATGGCATTTTATTTTTATTTCACGTTTAAAACTGAGATTACTTCTTTGCTTACAATGGAATAAAAAGTTTGGTTGTCCCTCAGGCAATATGGCCGACTTATCGTGACGTCATCCTAAAATGGCCTATAGGTTAGACAAACAACTAATAGAGAACTATAGAGCTATTATGCAACTTATACATATCAAAAATATTTGAAAAAATAATGCATCATAGAATATACAATTATTACGATCTCCTAACCAAAAACCAACATGGCTTTAGACTTTGATTTTGTACAATCTATATAATAATAATAATAATAATAAATGCCTTTATTTAGCCTGGCGGGGTGTCAGCGAGTAGCTGTTGTTAATACCAACCAGGGATTATATGAGTCTCTGGATGAAAATCGGTATGTTTTGGGCATATTCTTTGATATATCCAAAGTATTTGATTCGATAGATCATACATATTTACAGCAAAAAATTGATGCCTTTGGTATTCGTGGAAATTTAAATGAGTGGGTTTCCTCTTTGTAAGTGACAGAAAATTAACTGTAAGGTTAGGTGAATATTTGTCTAAAGAGCAAACGGTTAACATTGGGGTTCCTCAAGGTGCCGTCTTATCGCCATTGTTATTCATACTATTTGCAAATGACCCAGAGCATTACCTTACCTTAAATAACGCTAATTTCAAATTAGTCATGTATGCCGACGATGTTTCTATTAACATATCGGAAGAAACACCTGAAGACCTTCGAAACATGTCTTCTAAACTTGTATCATATTTTTCCGAATGGTGTAACAAAAATAGACTGCTTTTGAATACACAGAAAATAACATATGTACAGTATCAGCAAGTCCTGGATTAGGTATGTATAGTTTCAACGACTTAACCGACCGCATAAAACAATTATTTTTCCGCTTAACTAATTTTTTTTTCTAAGGCTATGTCGAAATTCCAACCGTGAAGGAGTGACACTTTTAGAGATTGAATACATGAACGTGGACATCTAATATCAATTAATTGCAGTACCTGGCCAACAATCACTCATTTACAATTTTCTCAAAAACTGTTAATTTTAGAAAAAAAAGTTTCAAATAAAAAAGTTACGTCCATCTTTTATCTTCGTTACTTCTCAATACACTTGGTGTCCAACAGAAAAGAATTATTCGTTTGATTTTCTCCCTCGGTCCTTTAGAATCATGTAGGTCAACTTTTACAGAAAACAATATTCTAACACTGACGTCCATATTAATTTTTGATGCCGCTATCTTCGTGCATCTAAATAAAAGTAAATTTACATTTGGAAGTAATATTCACTCATACAATATCAGATCCGCAAATGAAACTCATATTAACCACTACAACTTAGCACTTTTTAGGAAGAGTCCTTACTATACTTGCGCAACCATCTACAATAAACTACCACAAAGTATAAAATTCTATGATAGTATTCACAATTTTAAAAAAGTTTCTTATAACCAATTGTTTCTATACTTTACGGGAATTTTTTGACCTGGACGAACAGACAGACCTCTTACAATCATAGATCATAGTTATATTTATATATGTGTGCATATCATCATACCAAAATGTTTTAGAATTAATTGTAACAAAGACTTATCTCTTCTCTTTTTTGAACTTATATAAATTTTATGTACGCCAAATGTTCTGTTATAGTTTTAGCCTATTATTTTATCTATCATATTTATTATTGTTTTATTTTATAAATGTATACCTCCCTCTAATTTATAAGCAATTATTATTTACATGTTCTATTCAGTGACGTAGCCAGGATTTTTATTCGGGGGGGGGGAGTCCGAACGTTTTGAAGGTATTACTCAGGTACGAGTAAAGTCATCCAGTTGGGATGAAAATCTTTAAATTAAATGTGCTTTCAAATTTCCCTTCAGTCTATTTATATTTTCGAGGCGTCGCGACCCACAGCTCGAAGGTGATGAAATTCTATCAATTTGAAGAAATGCTAGTTGCTCTACCTATAAACCCTTTGTACAGAATTCAAATATCTCCATTTCTTTTCGAGAATTGGCGCTCAGAGTTTTGAGTGGAAAACCCTTTATTTATTTATAGTTCTGCTAAAAACCGAAATTATTTCAAGTATAATAATATCACATATTGTTTTTTTAATGAGCGGGGCGCTAATGTTGGTCCCACACGCAGGCGACCAAGCATGTAGGAACAGCCCTGTAATAAACTATAAAGAAACAATTTTCGTTACCTCATCTTGTTCAGTTCTGTTTATTTTTTTTTAAAAATATGTTATTGAGGAATCTCAGAATGCTTCATTATAAAGAGGAACTAGATTTTTACAATCACATCACATCCGTCATATTCATATGCAGCAGGTTACTTAAGGCTAAATCAGATTCAGATCGCATTGCTTCAAATCGGCACGCTGTTGGTTCCGCCCTATCAATATGGCTGCAATAAACTTGCAAGAAACCACACCACGATTTGCAGGGCTGGCTGAAATAAAAATTTGAAATCAACCAGAACAATTTTCAATAAAAACCGAAAATAAAATTAATATATAAATTTTAAATATCATGTCTATCAATTATTTAAATGTCAATTAATTTCGGGGGGGGGGGTCCGGAACCCCTGGACCCCTCCCCTGGCTACGTCACTAGTTCTATTTTGACTTGTCCTATCCATTTGTTGACAAACTGGAATCAATAAATGTATTATTATTATTGTTGGCATATTTTTTATTTTTAATCTCAACGTCTTGGTACACGTTTTGTGATCCGTATACATCATTCTAGGTGGCCCTTTGTTATATGGCACGTCCGACAACATTACATCATCTGTCGCGGTTGTCTGTTAGGCGTACGGTCACACCAAAGCTCTTTCCAATCAATTAATTGATGATATCATTCCAACATTTTGGAAGGCGTCCTCTTTATCTCTTGTCATCTAATTTTCCTTGAACTAACAACCGTTCTATATTGTCCTCTCTCCGACATGTGACGTGATGCTGTCAGTCGTACTGTATATCAAGCAGAGGCCAAGAGGTGATATATCAATTTTATAAAAAAAAAACTATTAAAAATGACAATGTCTATTAGATCTCAAATTTTTATTTCAAATGTGGCTCCATAACTCCAGTCAGTATGTATTTTGAGGTCGACAGTCATCCGACGTCAGCAAGCTTTTGAGACTGGGTGGGGAGGTCATTGACAAGTGTATTGGTGAATTGTCGGCAAGATTTGTATAGTATAAGGTTGCTTAATAACTCTCGATCCCCACCAAAAAATGGCATTAGGCAATGAACAGCTGGTGTGAAATCACACCAGATGCAGGGCCTCATTCAAAATATTGTAAGAATTTGAAGCAAAGAACTCGTAATTGGAACGGGCTCGCAATGACCCGCTTTTGAGTCACTGTTCTGCATGCTGGCAATGAAGATAAATTGTAGAATGTAGCACTACAGATCATAATATACGTCAGACCATATTTCGGGCCAGTACGGACAGTTCTTCTAGAGTGAGATAATTGCGCCGCTACTGCGCGTTCGAAGAACAAGGATAGTCTGACTTTTCATCTCCGCACTGACTTCTCGCCTAAAAGCTGTATAATAGGGAACCTCATACTCTACAAATCTTGAATTGTCGGCATACTGCGCGACCGGAATATGCCGCCATCTTGAAAAAAATGTTTTTTTTTAATATCTCTGCTTCTGTTGAGTCTACATAAAAAAGCAAATACGGCGTTTTAAAGGCCGTAAAATTTCCCAAGTTTTATGTGCTATACATTTTTTTCGTAGGACTGATAGCTTTTTGTTTATTGCGAAAGAAAATTTGAAATGAGGGCGCGGCTCGCGATGTGTAATTCCAACGAAGAAATTGTTCTATATGGAAATTGTAGAGCAGGAAAAAAGCTACAGCTTGGTTTTCTTAATTTTACATCCACATCCAGTGGAAATATAGTAACGACAAAAAAATTTTAAAAAAATTTTATTGTTCAAATGTCATGAAACGTCAAGATTTTAAGTTTGAGCGAAAAAAAATTTCTGTCTGTCGGTCTGTCTGTAACTTTTTTTGTGCGCACGTTTACTCTGGAACCGTTTAAGATATTGACTTGAAATTTAGTACACATATTATGTACTTTAACGAAATCTAGAACTAAATTATAATTTCATCTTGTTCCGTCGAAGGGTTGGGGGGTAAATTGGGGTAAATACGTAAATCAAGCAGGTAAGACTCCGTAAAATTGGTATTTAGTATATACAAGAGAAGTAAGGTCTCATTAAAGGGAATGAAAAAAAAAATGATTTAGTGTGTGTACAAAAACCAGAAATCTCAAAATATTTTTTTACTTCATCCATCCCCACTACTAGAGTTCTGAACGTGTGGAAAAAAAATGGAAAATTTGGGAAAAAACACGGTTTTTTTCGTTTTTTTCCCAAGCTTCGGCTTTTTTGAGAAAAATTCAGTCGTTTTATACAGTTTCACATACAATGCAGTACACAATAAAAAATATATTTAAATGGTTTATTTTCTAAGATAAGCTACTAACACTAATAAAAATGCAAAACTGAAAATGCCAGTGCATTTTCTCGTCCGTGGACTGAATCCAGTGCCCCCCCCCCCATGCATCGGATGCGAATGACATCATTTATTTTATTGGTTCTAGGAACTGTACGTCGTAAAAGCTAGTCATAAGTCCGTTTCAATAAAAAAACCGCTGCCCAAGGAATCACTACTTCCACATCCAGATTTTTTATCTAAGTCACTCACAACGAAAAAATTTTGTATGTGGAAATAATTGTTTATGGAACATTAATAATATAATATTTGAAATCCTCTACCCCAAAAACCCATAAAATGATACCCCACATCGGTAGCGGGGTGGGGGTGGTGATAGGGGGTGGTAGTGGGGGTGGATGAAGTAAAAAACATTTTGAGGTTTCTGGTTCTTGTACACACCCTAATTCACAATTTTTTTTCATCCCCTTTAATAATGGGGTGGGGGTGGTAATGGGGGTGGCTAATGCCAAAATTTTTTTTGAGACCTCAGCTTCTCTTGAATATACTAAATACCAATTTTATGGACTCTTACCTGCTTGATTTACCTATTTTCCCCAAATTTACCCCCCAACCCTTCGACGGAACAAGATGAAAATATAATCTAGTTCTAGATCTCGTTAAAGTACATACGTGTACCAAATTTCAAGTCAATATCTCAAACGGTTCCAGAGTAAACGTGCGCATAAAAAAAGTTACAAACAGACCGACAGACAGACCGACAGACAGAAGTTTTTTCTCTCTCAAACTTAAAATCTCGACGTTTCGTGACATTCTAAGCCTATTTGAACAAAAAAAAATTTTTTTAATTTTTTTTGTCGTTACTATACTTCCACTGGATGTGGAAGTAATACACCGGGGCATTTCGTTTTTTAATAAACGCAAACTTCGCAAATGAGTCGAAATTAATTGTTATCATAAAGTACATTAATAAAAATTACAAAATATCGCCACTAATCATTCTGTATAATATAGAAACGCAAAAGAAGTTTCACTGAAATTTTCTGAAAATATCCCAATTTTCCCCTTTTTTTCCGGAAAAAAAACCGTTTTTTTCTATCGGCTCAATTTTTACGGAAATTTTAAAACTCTACCCACTACCACATTCCTATCTCCCACCCCACTCCCGATGTGGGGTATCGTTTTATGGGTTTTTGGGGGAGAGGATTTCAAATATTATATTATTAAAGTTCCATAAACAATTATTTCCACATACAAATTTTTTTCGTTGTGAGTGACTTGGATAGAAAATCTGGATGTAGAAGTAGTGATTCCTTGGGCAGCGGTTTTTATTTTCGAACAATAGTTTGCACCACAGCGTGCCTCAAAAGTCGGTGTTAGCGCGTGATTGTACAGTAAAGAAGAAATGCTTTACATTAATTGTACGGTTACTGTACAATAAAATTGTTATGGAATGCGGCACGGCATGATTTTTTTCATATTTTACTCAGGCGATAGCTACTTTTCGCAGTAAATAGTCGAATTTACGTTGCGGTTTTTTCTGCGTCATGGAAATCGACCAAGAATAAAATTTGTAGTAGTATATTATGTTAAGAGATACTTGTAAATTAAATGTAGGTGTGCCATTTAAGTAAAAACCAATTTTTTATCGTCTCTTTTGTTTAAAACTAAGGACGGGTATGTAAACATTAGTTTATCAGGTCAATGCACTAGGGGTTGAACTGAAGGTTGGTCATAAAATATGATGTTAACAGTTTACCACCTCATGATTTATAGCTTAAAGCTTCTATACAAGTGAATTGTTACCATCAAACAGTAGTCGCTATTGAGTAGTTTTAGTAGTAGTTGTTGTCAATATTGAGAAAGAACAATACATTTGATCGCCCGGTTTCAATAAAATACAGATGACATAAATCAGACAGATAAAATTTTGGTAAATTCCAACATGTACAAGATTGTCTAAATATTTTTCTAACTAGAGAAATTTTTCTCAACGTACGATATGGTCTTACTTTTGCTAGCTCATCTTGCTATCAATTAGTTTTCGGATATTTCCGGTGGCAAACACAAGATATTTATTGATTATCACTTCATGTATAAACTTTGTTATACGAAGTGTTTAATTGAGATCGATTGATCTCCCGACTTTTCACATTTGCAGTGTCGGACAACGAACCTTCGAAATATCGAGGTCAATTGCTCGAGATTTTGTAACTAATAACCAATTCAACAAAATTCATGACAGTTGTTATGAAAATCGTATAAACTTTTGTGGTTAACTTTGTCTTCAGATTACTACAGGGAAATTTCGCAGATCATTGTGTAAGACCTTATGTATGCCGTATTTCAGAACGACGATTGCAGTTGTATTAACATTATTTTTGTTGGCGATTTGCAATGTTCGTTTAAGACTTGTACTACTGCAAATATGACAATTGAGAAATTCTTACTCCTTAGAATTTGATAAAGTTCTTTACACATGTTAAAGTTCTCACAATAAAGAGTACCTTTACCGAATACACAGGCCCCACAAAAAAAAAGTTTTTGATCTGGATGACTGACCATAGTATTCCTATGTATTTTTCGACGCTGAATCCGAATCCAAGGTCAAAAAAATTCGTATACCCCCAAACTTTTGCGCTACAGCCAAAAACAACCCCGTCCCATACATCAGGATTCAATGAATGTAATGGTGAGAAACATGGGAAGGGAAAATGTTTTATATTTAGCAGTCACTTACTTGAATATTGACTGGAAAACTACCCTTATAATATGCTGAAAACTCCCTCTGTACAAGCATAGAGTATATAAATGCCAATAAATCGCGAGAAATGTTAAAGTTTCTATAGTTTGGAATACAGTACACGAGTCTTACGTGTGTCTCAAAACCACCCATATAACAAGGTGGAAACCACCCTTATATAAAAATAGACTGCGTGAATACCAATAGATTGTGGGAAATGGAGGAGTTTTCGATGTTTTAATTCCAGAATAGAAGCTTGAGTGACCCTCTTCTACCTTATTCTTAGTCGGTACAAAACCGACTAAGAATAAGGGTGGAATAGGGTGGAAACTATCCTTATTATAGAATAAAGCACAAATGCCAATAAATCACGGGAAATAACTTTTTATAGTTTAAGTATAGAACATGAATCTGGAGTGACTCCTAGGGCACCTTGCTCACTCGTGACCCAAAATCTCTTCTATAAAGCGTGGTAGCCACCCTTATATAAAAACAAATTGCATGAATACCAATAAATCGTGGGAAATGTTGAAGTTTTCATTGTCTCAGTTCCAGAATAGATTCTTGAGTGACGTTGATCTACCCCATTCTCACTTGGTACCCAAAATCATCCCTAAAAAACCGCTCCTACCTAATAAAATGTACATATGCCAGTTTTTCAATTTTTCTTCTAAGAATACCTTTTTTCTCATTTTCAAATGATCTCCTTACTGGCTCTCTTTTATGTTCTTCGTGCGTGTCTTTTTTCATAGACCAACAGTAGTCGGTCATCATGTGGACATCTCACCTTCCTTGATCCTGGTGAAAGCGTTCACCTTGCTCTTCATTGTATTCACCTAAATTTTCTGGATGGCGGACAACTGTTGGTCAATAAAAAGAGACACACACACGAAGAACACAATAGGAAGCCAATGAGAAGATCATTTGAAAATAAGAAAAAAAGTATTCTAGGAAAAAAGATTAAAAAAACGTTCATATTCTTCAGTCAAGCTGCATTTATTGCACGAAAAGGTTAATGCAGCTTGACTGAAGAATATGAACATTTTATTAATCTTTTTTCCTAGAGTACCTTTTTTCTTATTTTCAAATGATCTTCTCATTGGCTCTCTAATTTGGGTAAATACAATAAAGAGCAAGGCGAACGCTTTCACCAGGATATTTCGGAGATGGAGAAGCGGTATCAAGAAAGGTGGGATGTCCACATGATGGCCGACTACTGTTGGTCTATGAAAAGAGACACGACTGAAGAACATAAAAGAGAGCCAGTGAGATCATTTGAAAATGAGAAGAAAAGGTATTCTGAGAAGAAAAATTTAAAAACTGGCATATGTACATTTTTTTTTACTAACGTAATATTTTGTCGATCTCCTTAAATATATAAGGAATAAAACCAGACTGCAGACTGCAGTCTGCAAGTGGTGTGGAGTGGCTGGCACGAGAGCTCCTTTGACTAGGAATAAGTCTTTCGGCTGGTGTTTATTGCAATCGAAGTTTTAGCGTTTTGTGGCAGTACATAGTTGCACTCAACGCGGCCAGGCTTGCAATTTGCAATCCAGCGCTCGGCGGAGCATTAGTCCGGAGATTAGCTGTTGGTTGCAGTCTGGTTTTATTCCTTATATATTTAAGGAAATGTATAGAGCAGATCGACAAAATATTACGTTAGTAAATATTCTGCCCTTTAAAAGCATGCCTACCTTGTACATTTTATTATTTGGGGGTGTTTTTTTAGGGATGGTTTTGGGTACCAAGTGAGAATAGGGAGATCAACGTCACTCAAGAATCTATTCTGGAACTGAAACAATGAAAACTTCAACATTTCCCACGATTTATTGGTATTCATGCAATTTATTCTTATATAAGGGTGGCTACCACCGTTTATAGAAGAGATTTTGGGTCACGGGTAAGCAAGGTGCCCTGGGAGTCACTCCCGATTCATGATCTGTACTTAAACTATAAAAAAGTTATTTCCCGTGATTTATTGGCATTTGTGCTTCATTCTGTAATAAGGATGGTTTCCACCCTATTATAGGGTGGAATCGAAGTTTTAGCGGTACAAAAACTACCCCTATTATAGGGGTAGTTTTTGTACCGACTAAGAATAAGGTAGAACAAGGTCACCCAAGATTCTATTCCGAAATTAAAACATCGAAAATTCTCCATTTCCCACAATCTATTGATATTCACGCAGTCTATTTTTATATAAGGGTGGTTTCCTGTTATATATGTGGTTTTGAGACACGCGTAAGATTCATGTACTGTATTCCAAACTATAAAAACTTTAACATTTCTCGGGATTTATTGGCATTTATATACTCTATGCTTGTACAGGGGGAGTTTTCAGCATATTATAAGGGTAGTTTTCCAGTCAATATTCAAGTAAGTGACTGCTGAATATAAAACATTTTCCCTTCCCATGTTTTTCACTATTCATTTACATCCATTCATTGAATCCTGATGTATGGGACGGTTTTACCCCATTTTCGGGGTTGTTTTTGGCTGTAGCGCAAAAGTTAGGGGGTATACGAATTTTTTTGACCTCGGATTCGGATTCAGCGTCGAAAAATACAAAGGAATACTATGGTCAGTCATCCAGATCAAAAACTTTTTTTTTGTGGGGCTGTGAGAACATTCCTCTAATTACAATAATTTTTGAGATACACTTATTTCAAGAATTCCCGTCATTAGCAAAATTTGTAATGGCGTATTAACTTAACATTTGACTGGTATTAGTCTATCTAGATAGAAACGGGGGCTTAATGCATTCGAGGAGAAATTCCAAATATATTTCTTGAAAGCAGTATTGTCAATATTTTCTCAGTATTGTCATTAGTTTTATGGCTGTTGAGGAACTTTCCGAATATGAAATTTTGGAATTTTATATCATTGGGTATATTAACACGTATCAACTGTTAGAGGGAAATTGATTTGACAGATAGCAGAAAAAACAATAACAGATATAACACCTGAGAGAATAGTAACATTCCAGGTAGACAGTGGGATATCTAATAAACAAATATCTATTGATAAAGGTCTATGTACCGTCATTGTAAAACACTTATAAATCATTGCAAATGGATAAATATAAAGACGATTTGGTAACGTATTCGAATATCAACATCAACAGTGTCAAAATTGTGACGTTGAAGGTTAGTTCCATTGTATTACGTCATTACACGCTCACTTCACACACGATGCTTCAGTGTCTACTTACTTTGCTTCAGGATACGTGATTGATAACAGCTCTTTGATAATCTTAAAAGATCAATTAGAAGTTTAAATGCGCTAGGAGATATCTTGCTTATGAACAGAGCGAAACTGCCAACTTTGTACGCTTTTCCGTTTCAGAAAAAGAAAGAGATAACAATGCTAGACCATTCTGTATATTTAATTTCAGCCAAAATGTTAATCAAACAGGTATTCCCAGTCAACCACGCCCGACCGCAACTTCTGCTCGCTTACGGATGACTTAATTTCAGTGGTAGACCCTTACTCAAATTTTGCTTAAGAGGAACATTTTTTTAATTGATTACTAAAATATGATATTATTTTCTATCTCTAAAATATAAATTCATAAACCTATACAGGATGGTTTTGAAATCCATCCATAAATTCAAATCTATGAATACTCACTCACTACTGGTCTTTCTGCATCTAACCCTGACCTTGTTCCGTATTCTTATCCCACCGGTGCCAAGGCGCAAAAATAAATGCAACAGGTAAACAGTAGTACCAAGTGTCAGTAGTGTACTGTTTACTGTGTCAAAATACGCATTAGTCGTCACGTGTGTGTAGTAATAGTGAATTACTGCATCTTTATGTTTTTATCAACGAATTTTACACACATCGAGTGTACAATAGGGTGGCCCATCTCTATAGGGGGTGAATTTTTTTTGCGTATTTTTTAAGTCTCACCCCACGAAAATATACTATTATACTAGGAATAATCTATGTCAAAGTTTCAGATAATTCGGTGAACGGTAACCCGTGCCGCATTCAGGTAGAAATTTGTAGATAAGATTGTATTACGGTAACCCGTGCCGCATTCAGATAGAAATTTGTAGATAAGATTTTATTACGGTAATACACTTAAATTTTACTTAAAATACAAATATCTACCTCTTTTCTCATAATGTTTTATTGGTGTAATTATTTCCTAGAAATTATTTGTTTTGGAAGTTTGGAAATATAATGTACCTACGGTAGGTTTTTATGTCAGTTTGCAATTGTGTTTTACAGAGGTGACATTATAAGTTCTAGCATACGTTCCTTTTTGAAAAAACATTTAACGATGGCTGATGTTAGATCCTTACGAAAGGATACTTTCATTTACTTAGTTGGACACTATTCATCACAAATCATTGGCAATAAATTGCCGTCTAATAGACAAGTATTACAAGTGCTCTTTTATAACATTCGTGAAGTGAAGCTAAGTGTACATGAAAGTGCTAAATTAACAATAAAAGAGGTGTAAGTTTTTTGGGATAAAGCTCGCATTCCGACACGTCAGGATTTTCATTGTGTTAAACAACTAGATAAACTTTATGCAGAGTGGAGGAACTTACAAAAATCGGCTAAAAGGGCCAGTGCGGGAGGTAAAGAAAAAAATTTCGTTGAAAAATTGGACGATCTTTTTGACATTTCTCATGCAAATGCATTTGAGTTGATGAAAATAGATGAAGATAAGCAGTTTTTAATTAACCAAAGAAAAAAGGGACGTCCTGGATTTATGCATGGTATTGATTACCAACTTGCTTCTCAAGAAAAATCAGCTGAGGAGAAATTACAGAAATTATCCGAACGAATGCAACGAAGTCAACAAGAAAAAGCTAGATTAGAGGAAACAGTCACCTGTCCATCATCAAGTAGTAATTCAGCCGACTCCAACGAAAATGAAGATGAAATAATCGAAGCCCAAGAAGAGTTGTTACAAGACCAGCCTGGCCCGTCACAGCCAAAAAGGAAGAGATTGTATGGAACATGTAACATCATCACACTAAAAATAGCCGCTGCATTTGATGCTTGCAAAATAAGCGACAGGTATGGAGTCCATATTTTGACGACAGTAGCAGAAGCACTAGGACATGACTCCACATCTTTGTCCATCAGCAGAACCACACTTCAGCGCTCTAGACAACGCATCCGCGAAGAAAGAGCTGAAATATTAAAAACTGCCTTCGGTAATTCTGAATTGCCGGCCCCAGTCATCCATTGGGATGGAAAACTTATACCTTATCTCACTGGAATGGGAAATATCGATAGACTTGCTATCTTAGTTACTAGTGGAGATATTGAACAACTAGTTGGAGTACCAGCTTTGCCCAATTCAACTGGAAGAGAACAGACTGAAGCAGTTTATGATGTGCTTTGTGAATGGCATTTGGACGAAAAGGTAATAGCCTCGGTAATAGCTTTGTGTTGTGGTACAACAGCATCAAATATGGGTTATATAAATGGGGCAGCCACACTATTGCAACAAAAATTAGAAAGAGATATTCTATATTTTCCTTGTAGACATCATATTTTTGAAGTGGTTTTGAGAAGTGTGTTTGACACAAAAATGCCTTCCTCATCTGGTCCAAATGTGCCACTATTTAAACGTTTTAGGGAATTTTGGCCTAAAATAGATCAAAATAAACTAAAAACTGGATTTCAGGTATCAAAAATTAAACACATTTTACAACCAGTTAAAGCCGAAATTGTAAAGTTTCTAAATGCAGCTTTAACTTTGCAACAGCCTCGTGATGATTATAAAGAATTTTTAATGCTTTCTAAACTTTTTGTTGAAGAAGAGCCCACTCACACGACATTCTATCAACCAGGGGCATTTCATCATGCACGTTGGATGGCCAAAGCTATTTACTGTCTAAAAATATTTTTTTTTCCAAGATCAGTTCCAACTAACTAAAAAAGAAAAAATAGGTATTGAAGATATATGTCTCTTTATTGTAAAGGTTCATGTAAAGGCCTGGTTTACAGCGTCATTTGCTAGTAAAGCACCGCTTCATGACTTAGACTTTTGTAAAGAACTCATTAATTATCAAAATATTGACAAAGAAATATCTCAAGCCGCAAGTAGGAAAATAGTGAACCATTTGTGGTACCTTAATTCAGTAAATGTTGGCTTATCTTTCTTTGATGACGATATTTCAGTTACCACTAAAAGAGAAATGGTT
The DNA here is from genome assembly GCA_936432065.2 of Rutpela maculata. NCBI lineage: Eukaryota > Metazoa > Arthropoda > Insecta > Coleoptera > Cerambycidae > Rutpela > Rutpela maculata. The sequence continues at coordinate 174,293,306 of OW386287.2, forward strand.
AAAGCTTTGAATAGGAAAGCACCAAATCAAGAGGGTATTAAACGACTTATGATTAGTAACATTACTGACGTTGAAAACAAGGAAATCCAGGACTTCATATGTGAGAACACTAAACAGTTTTTTCAAAAATTAGGTTTGTCTATGGAATTTTTGGAAAATGATCCAACAACATGGAGGGAAAATGAAAGTTATACCCGATGTTTCAATATTGTAAACAAAATTAAAGTTGTAAATGATACCGCTGAGAGAGGAATCAAACTTATTACTGACTATAATGACATTTTAACAAAAAATGAAGACCAAAAACAGTTTTTACTCCAAGTTGTAAATGATTATAAATCACAGTTTCCAAATAATGTAAAAAAAGAAACCCTGTCGCATGCTTTGGCCTAGTGCAAAAAATATTGTTTTTATTACTATATGTCTTGTAGATTTAGGATAATATTTGGTACTATGTAAAAAAAAACGTTTCATAATAAAATACACAAAGATAAAACGAGAGTTTTATTTCAAAAACTTCTAGTCTAGTTTTCTTAGACTACGAATTTACAGTAGTATGACACATGTCATAGTCACAACAGATAATGTCTTTGATATTTGTATGACTTGATTAGTCATTCTAAAGATAAATGTTGCTGATTAAAAAAAAACAATGCATCAATCAAAGAATGTAAATAATTCCATTTACTTTTATTATCGCATAATAATGCATTCTGCGGCACCCCTTGCCTTCAATTTGCCTCAATAATATTTTGAGGGGACTGTTTTTTCTTCAAATGGAACCATTTGCAGGGGTGAGAAATAAAAAATTTCGATTTCGAAAAAGATGGGCCACCCTAGTGTACAAGCATCGTCCTTTGTTATACTGCGACCGAGGAAAACACATGTCAGTTTCCTATATTTTACCAGCAACAGTTTCCTAATATGCGTGTTCCCGATGAAGGAACCTTTGTGTGGATTAGGCAACATTTAAGGGACTGGAAATTTTCAATCGAGGGCCTATCACTTATTTTAAATAAATAAAATATCAACTCTGTGTGTTCATTTTGTGTAGCCTTGACAATGCTGTAATAAAAATGAACAACATTTTGCGCATCCAGATAAGTGGCATAAAATGGAGCCTATTTTTTTTTTTTATTTCTAAAAGGTGGCATTGGTCTTCACATAACATAAGGACACAGATTAAAATATACGGATGCATTTCAAAAACACCTTGTATAATAGCTTTGGGTTAAAGGCAGAAATTCTTGGAGCATTTGTAAAAGATGTATAATTAATCGTGTCGGTGGAAGGCTTTACTCCTGAATGAAAAGTTCTGAAAAGACAACATTAATTAAAGTATTGACTGCGGCAGTAAAAGGCCTCATCCAAGTAAAGACCCTGTTAATTAATGAAAATAAGTTTTTTTCAGCTAAATCTTTAGATGTTAAAACAAGATTTTCCTGAAATGTTTCTTCTGGCATTTCACTGTATTCCAAAGTTAGTTGGATTTAACTGTGAAGATGAATGTTTAATTTTAAATAATTTAATTTTCGTTAAAAAGGTAAAAGATAAAATGGAGCCTAATTTTTTTTTTTATTCTAAAAGGTGATATTGGTCTTCACATAACATAAGGACACAGATTAAAATATAGGGATGCATTTCAAAAACATCCTGTATAATAGCTTTGGGTTAAAGGCAGAAATTCTTGGAGCATTTGTAAAAGATGTATAATTAATCGTGTCGGTGGAAGGCTTTACTCCTGAATGAAAAGTTCTGAAAAGACAACATTAATTAAAGTATTGACTGCGGCAGTAAAAGGCCTCATCCAAGTAAAGACCCTGTTAATTAATGAAAATAAGTTTTTTTCAGCTAAATCTTTAGATGTTAAAACAAGATTTTCCTGAAATGTTTCTTCTGGCACTTCACTGTATTCCAAAGTTAGTTGGATTTAACTGTGAAGATGAATGTTTAATTTTAAATAATTTAATTTTCGGTCAAAAGTAATGCTGCATAATATTAAAATTGTATGAGTGATTGAGGCGGGATATTATCATATTCGCAACTTAATTTGGACTTGAGTAAAACAGTGGCGTAGTGGTTATATGTATAGATATGACAGACATATGCCTTTATTTTAAACTGCTACAATTTGTAAAATACAATATACAAAATGGCGCAAGGTACCTATACAGAGTTGCAATGCGTTGAAATTAAGTCAATAGTACTATAAATACATTTTTAGATTGTTTGTCTTCAAGGCGCTTGAAATTAATAAAAACGGGTTTAAAATGAAATAAAAATGGACAACAAAAATATTAACTATATTAACTTACAATACAACATATAAAAAAAGACTGGACTGAATTACAACATTTAAAATTACTTAACAAAATATCAAATAGATTCTAGAAAATGCAAAACTAAGTAATAACTAACTCTCACAGATACACGCACACATGCACGCTCGCAAATACTTACCCACCCATACGTTTTTTTATGATACCAGAATGAACTCCTGTCTTTCGTATCGACATCTATATCGATAACCGCAAACTTTCAAGATTTGGTACCATATATGCATATATTTTATATCAATTTGAAGATATTTTGTTCCTCCTGACAAAGTACTACTAGATTGAAGCAACATTGATAAATGTTTTGCCAAAAAAATTGAACGAAGATGGACAAAGACATCAGAACCGGTTTACTCTATGTGACTTCGGAAAAATATACCGTTTCCGAATAAGATATTTCATGCTCTTCCAGAATATTCACAAGTTTCACATCGTTTGAGAAGTATTGTATACAAAAAAAACAATCAGTGCACTTTGCAAACGACCAGTAGAGAGCAGATATTCATGGTGACATAAATGAAACTCAGTACGGCAGGAAAGAAAGATTCAGCTGCCATCTTCCATTGTTAAACAGGCAAAACAGGTTTGTTACTCTAGTGAACAGAGTTAGTGGCCTCATTTGTTCCCGTAGGCAACCGCTTCCCTCAAAGAGGATTAATAGTTTTTAGGACATAAAGAAATCATAAGTCCGGGTGACGGAATCTAATTTACCTAGCAGAACCGAGAAGCATATGACCGGTAATATGGGATTATGGTGCTACTAGTGCCGATTTTACAGTATTCAGCTTTTTTCAAAAGGCTGATTACACTAGTAAAAGGTGAACAACTTGAGATAGCTGCACCCAGGGAATAGGAAAATATTTTTTGATTTTGATAATAGAAAATTATTTTCTATAAAGATGTAAAAAAAACATTGTTTCAGTTTGCGGTTTGGCCCCCAAAATATTTGGCCTCGTCGGAAATTGCCAACCTGCCAACCAGGCCAGTCCGACACTGCTGACGAAATCATCACCATCACAGAAACTTTAGCAGCAATAAATCTGCAACCTTTAATTGATCATACTCTGTAAAATTTGTATTAATTGTCTTTTTAACTGACGGAATTCATAAACCGAAAATAAATGAGCAAAAAATGTTCACCATAGGATATCCCAGACTGCCAAAATATCCCACCTTGTAACGTAAAAGACTGATTGACCATAATACATTCAGTAGAAAAATGGGCCATGGACGATATGTACATAGGGCTGCGGAGTATGCGCAATAAGGAGCAAAGTACCAATTCAAATTTCTGTTTATAGATGCACAAAAACACTAGTCTTTTAATGAATTTGTCTTGCACTTACGCTGGTACTGTTTACTTGAATTAAATTATTTTGTCTTGTGACATGAGTTGAAGTGTGTTAAAAAATTGCGACACAATTGAATTAAATAAATGTACTGACTTCTAAACAAAAGGGCATAGCCGGATAAGTAGGGTGAAACGGCCCCCGGCCCTATCTTCATTGAGAGAAGGAATATAGTTAGCAATAAGTGAAGGGAACAATTTTTCAAAATATTAACGCAAAAGGGTGGCGCGTTTCACGAGGTGACGAGGGGGATGAAATCCAAAGGACCAATTTTTTGTGCCAAAACACAGCAACCGAAAATTTTGGAAAAAATATATGTTGGACAAGTATTGGAGAGGATTCTCAGAAAAAATTGTCGGTCAATTTGGGAAAGAACTAAGGGCGAGAAGACATCGGTATAATTTTCAAATATTTTTAAGGGTAACTTCCCCTCGTTGCACCACGTTCAAAATTTTTTTGTAGCGTCTACTTTCACCTTCATATAACATATCTTTTTCGCAGCGTGGTCGGAACATTACGTCATAGTGAAAAAAATCACGTCCGTGATTTTTCGAGACTAGTAGTCTATGTAATGAAGGCAGAAAGAGTGTAAATATTTCGTGCAAAGACGAAATTACCTTTCCCTCCCGTTTTCGAGGGTACTAAACATGATGGAAGTGGTGGGAGAAGTTTTTGACCGCCGCAACCCCCTGAAACGGCCAAAAACCACCCCTTTCATGGAACCCTTTATGATTTCATATATAAACGGGTCTGGGGAGTGATATATCGACGGGTTATACTTGAAATAAAATGGAAGGGGGTTATAGAGTAAGTGGAATTCAGACAGCAGGCCGAGGGGGTTGATTAAACCCTCCCGAGACGAGGGGTGGAAAATCTTTTTTTTTTCAAATGATTCGGTTCAAATGCGTATCCCACCATTTTCGGGGTAGCTGATGATGGGAAAAGTATTCATTTTTAGCTCCAACACCTCGTCATCCTTCAAACAGGTAGAAACCACCAGAAAGCATGCTATCCAGGATTTACGGTTTTTTTCGGCACATGATCGTTATTCCTGTGCATATCCCTTCATTTTTCATGGAAGAGAAGGTGGTAGCGACCTCGGTTGCTTCAACCCTTCCAAAGGGTATAAAATTCATTAATTATATTTCCATCGTGATCAGTGCCTGCGAAAACGAGGGAGGGCGTATTGACGATCCAAAGTGTAATTAATGAATTTTACACTTCTTGGAATGGTTGAAGCAACCCCCACCTTCTCTTCAGTGAAAGATAAAGGGATATGCAGAGGAATAACGATCATGTGCCGAAAAACCTGTCAATTCTGTATAGCATGCTTTCTGGTGTGTGTGGGGTGGTTTCTGCCCGTTTGAGGGATGAGGAGAGGTTGAAAAAATGAATATTTTTTCCAGTGATCGGCGACCCCGAGGGGATATGCGTTTGAACCGAATTATATAAAAAAAAATGACTCCACCCCTCGGAAGGGTTTAATCAACCCCTCGGTCTGCTGTCTGGATTCCACTTACTCTATTTCAAGTATAATTCAAGTATAATCCGTCGATAAATCACTCCCCAAATCCGTTTATATATGAAAACATAAAGGGATCCATGAAAGGGGTGGTTTTTGGCCATTTCAGGGGTTGCGGCGGTCAAAAACTTCTCCCACCACTTCCATCGTGTTCAGCACCCTCGAAAACGGGAGGGAAAGGTAATCTCGCCTTTGCACGAAATATTTACTCTTTCTGCCTTCATTACGCATAGACTACTAGTTCTTTCACTATGGCGTAATGTTCCGACCAGGCTGCGAAAAAAATATGTTATATGGTGGTGAAAGTAGACGCTACAATAAAATTTTGAATGTGGTGCAACGAGGGGAAGTTACCCTTAAAAATATTTGAAAAATATACCGATGTCTTCTCGCCCCTTAGTTCTTTCCCAAATTGACCGACAATTTTTTCTGAGAATCCTCTCCAATACTTGTCCAACATATTTTTTTCCCAAAATTTTCGGTTTCTGCGTTTTGGCCCAAAAAATTGGTCCTTTGGATTTCATCCCCCTTGTCACCCCGTGAAACGCGCCACCTCTTTGCGTTAATATTTTGTAAAATTGCTCCCTTCACTTATTGCTAACTATATTCCTTCTCTCAATGAAGATAGGGCAGGGGGCCGTTTCACCCTACTTATCCGGCTATGCCCTTTGTCTGGAAAACAATTCCTTGTCAATGCCTCTCTACCCTTATCAGTATTTTGCTGCATTATTAAACCGAATTTTACAGTGACACTGTCTTGTCTTCCGAAAATAAATTTGTAGACATAATATTTGTAAACCGATTGTTGTTTCTCAAGGAAGATTTCCTAGGTTTGTATTTGCATATTAGATATAATATAGGTATAAAACTAAAACTACTCAGTAGCTTTCTTATATCTTCCTCAGGCCTTAGAAGGAATATCTGTTTGCAAAGTATTAGGCGCGATAACCCCAGTTTGCGAGTGGGTTATAGAACGGAACGGCTCTAAATAGAATGTTTCGTTGTTCTTTTTTCCATGCATCGTGATCATTTTTGCTAGTGAATCGTTACTTCTAAGTATTCGAATAGCTGTACCAGAGTTATTATCTCATACAGATATTCCAAACCAGTAAGATTCTTCCCTCCCAGATCACTTGAGAGGTAAATGTATTTTATGGAAAATCTTGGTAGCAGGCTTCGACACATATTCATAATTTTCCTGTTTTCTCTAGCTAGTGTTTGATCTTATTTACCGTCCAAGAAAGACACCAAAATGATACGAAAGAATAGGGACGGCCAGCATATTTGTCACAGAGATTTTGTTCTCGTTAGAGAGTTGCGGTTTCTATATGCGTCTAACTAGCGTTTTGTATTCATTTCTGACAGTTTCTTTTACTAAAGCTGAGCCTTGAAGGCCTCTTTCAAAGACACCCAGGAATTTGTAGAACGCTCCTGCACGAAAATGTTTTATAATGCTGCCGTCCATTATTATTATTATTGTTATTGTTATTAGCGACTTAGCGATGACACACTCTCTCAGCTCTAGCTGGAAACTGTTCACCGCTCCCTTACGCGCATTTTAGTATAGGAGATGGCTACATATATGGGGCCTGGGATATAACCTGTTGGCATTGCTGTTATGTTTTAGCAAGTATTTTATCTTATGTGAGTCAGACCTCCCCCCCTGACCGTTTTGGCGCTAGCCGCCTCCGAAAATATTCAAGTATGGAACAGAGTATAACACTTTGGGTCTTGGTGCTAGTTCAAGAGGGTATCTTGGCGATCAACATTCGATATATGCCAACATTTTTTCTCCGTGCAATTGGCAGCACTGGCGACCTCAATTATGGCCAAAATTGGAATGTAGTATAACACTTTCTGAACAGGCAGACAATTTTCGTTGTCAATGCTCATTGCTAGAAAACCATATGCCAATATTTTCTGTTTGCCCATTTTCCATTTTGGCCAAAAATTGGACTTTTGGTCAAAAACGGGCCAAAACTGGTGCCTTTCAAAAAAAAATGTTGGCACCTTCTCAGACTTGTAGTTTTTGTACCAAAAAATAGTCTATGTGAGTGCCAACATTTTTTCTCAATGTAACCCCCCCCAAACCACCCCCCAAACCCCCAAACATTCAAATACCGATTATTATGTCAAGACACAGAAATTTAGCGAGTAATTTTCTTGAACAGCACCAGTTTTGGCCCGTTTTTGGCCAAAAATCTGAAAAATGGGCAAGCAGAAAATGTTGGCATATGGTTTTCCAGCAATGAGCATTGATAACAAAAATTTCCGCCTGGTCAGAAAGTGTTATACTACGTTCCAATTTTGGCCATAATTGATGTCGCAAGTGCTGCCAATTGCGCCGAGAAAAAAATGTTGGCATATATCGAATGTTGATCGTCAAGATACCCTCTTGAACTAGCACCAAGCTCCAAAGTGTTCCCTTAAAGGCGAATTTATTTTAGCTAAATTAGGAATAAATCTACCCACATAATTTATCATACCCAAAAACCTCTGAACTCCCTGTTTATCTTTTGGTACAATCATATTTTTTATAGCTTTAACTTCATCTTCATCTGGAAGTATCCCTTTGCACGTGAGCCTGTGTCCCAAGTACTTTATTTCTTTAACACCAAATTTACATTTTTTTCTATTGAACGTAATGTTATATTTTTTTGCTTGTTTTAAAACTTCCAATAACCTATCGTCGTGTTCGTTTTTTGTTCGTCCCCATATTATAATATCATCGATGTACAGTTTAACCCCTTCAATATCAAATATATATTTCAAACGTTTATGAAAAACTTCTGGCGCTGATTTTATACCATATGGTAACCTTAAAAAACAATACCTACCAAAAGGTGTCGCAAAAGTACAAAGTTTAGCACTTTCATCATCTAAAGATATCTGCCAAAACCCCGAATTTGCATCAAGAATACTAAAATATTTTGCTTCCGATAATTTTGACGTAATTACTTCAAGGGTAGGAAATTGAAAATGCTCCCTTCTTATTGCTTTATTTAAATCACGAGGGTCTAAACATAAACGTAAAGTACCATCAGGTTTTTCTACCATAACAATTGAATTAACCCAATCAGTTGGCTCATCTATTTTTTTATAATCTTATTTTTTTGTAATTCTCTTAATGTATTTTTTAACTTTGAAACTAAGGGTAAGGGGATATTTCTGGGTGCATGGACAACCGGTGTAATGTCTTTTTCTAATTCTATGTGATATTTTTGTGACAAGCAACCTATACCTTCAAACAATTTACTATATGGCTTTAATAGCAAATTATATTCTGAAAAACCTAAATTAATCTCATTCGATTCTACTGATTCAACTCTTTTTATTAAGTTTAACTTTTTACAAGCGTCTAGTCCGAGAAGAGATTGGGAATTAGAATTTACTACAAAAAATTCAAGTAAACATTCTTTTTCCTCATATTGACAATTTAACTTGCATTTACCTATTACTGGCAGTTTCTTATTTGTATACGAAGTCAATTTTAAATTTGTAACATTTAAATCTTTCCTGTTCATTTTTAGTTTCTTAAGAGTATTAACAGAAATTATATTGGCCATCGCTCCTGTATCTAACTTAAAATTTAAACAACAACTCTTATTAACTACCAAGTGTACATTCCATGATTCTGAATTATTATTGTTTACATTATGTAGCTGTATCGAGTCAATAAAAAGAAAATTATCTGAATTAATGCTTTCATAGTTTTCTAGTTGATCAACACTATGAACATTTTTATTTTTAAAGCACATATTAGAAAAATGATTTGCCAATCCACACTGTAAACATTTCTTCCCCATCGCTGGACAGTTGTTTTTAAAATGAGTTCTGCCACAACGTGAACATGAAAAATTCCTACCTCGTGTTTGCTGCAACGTTTTGCCACATCTTGCCGATCCTTGCGTACCATGTGTTGCCACAGGATACTGATACCTTAACGTACTGGGCATGCTCCTAGTCTGCTGATTTTGAAAATGGCTCCTGCCGCGTGCCGTTGCATGACGTGCCGTTGCGTGCCGTGACAGCATTTTGCTTAGGTTGTGCACTCTTTTTTACTGTTTCCACTACTTTATTTGAATTGGAACCACCTGAGGACATGGTTAAGGATTGTTCTCGCATTTTTTCTACTGCTACACACTTTTTTATAGCATGGTTTAAATCTAACGAAGGTTCCTCTAATAGTTTTAATCTTAGGGACTCATCTCGTAGGCCGCAAATTAATACACATTTTGTTACTGTCTTTTAAATCACCAAATTCACATCCATTAGCAATATTTTTTAAATCTGTAGAACACTGTTCAATGGATTCACCAGGCATTTGTTTACGCGTGAATACTCTGTTCCACAACTGAATATTTTCTGGGTCGGCTAGCGCCAAAACGGGCAGGGGGGAGGTCTGACTCACATAAGATAAAATATCTAACAGCAATGCCAACATGTTATATCCCCCACATATATAGTTATCTCCTGGACTATTGGGATTCGGCTTTGTTGGAACCCGTTCCAGGTTTTTAGGCCTCTTAGGTAACGTTGATGAATTCTGCTCCAACAGCTCAGAGTCCAGACTCCAGTCAGACTCCTAGTCTAAAACTTTTCCTAAAATATGCGCGGTTCCCAATAGTGTTCCGAGGGGTTCCTACAATCTTAGCATTCTGCTAATTTCTGTTTGGAAGTGTGTGTACTTGATTTTAACTTCTCTATTTCTTTGAGAATCACACGTTGGTGTTATTCGGGATGGATACATGGATCGACAAATAGGATTTCTCCTTTATTTATGATTATAATTACATAGGCCTTTTCTGAAGTATTTTGACGCATTGAAGCCAATTTTGGAAAAAATATTTTCTATCACGTCAGTTTTTCTCTACCACCCATTTTATACTCTAAAAAGGGGAAAAAAAGGTTTTGTCTTAAGGTTCCGATCCATCTTTTCTGAAATATTCTGTGCGCTGAAACCAATTTTGGACAAAACTCTACCACCCCCTCTTTCCTCTAAAAAGACAAATAGAGGTCTTCTCTTGAGATTCTGATCTAACCTCTCTGAAGTGTTTTGAGACGCTGAAGCCAATTTTGGACACAAATTTTTTTTTCTATCATGCCAGTTTCCCTCTACCATCCCTTTTATCCCCTAAAAAAAAGGTAAAAAAAGATTCTGACCCAACTTTTCTGAAGTATTTTGACGCGCTGAAACCAATTTTACACACAAAAAAAATTAGGAGATAAAAGGGGATGGTAGAGGGAAACATGACATGATAGAAAGAAAAATTGTGTCCAAATACTTCAGAAAAGTTAAATGACCACCTTAGGAGAAGACCGTTTTCTTGCTCTTTTTAGGGGATGAAAGGGATGGTCTAGGAAAACTGACACGATAGAAAAATTGTTTTGTCCAAGATAGACTTCAGCGCGTCAAAATACTTCGGAAAAGTAAGATCAGAACCTTAGGACAAAACCTTTTTTTAGGGGATAAAATGGGTGGTAGACAGAAACGGACGCAATAGAAATTTTTTTTATCCAAAATTGGCTTCAGCGCGACAAAATACTTCAGAAAAGTTAGATGAGAACCTTAGGACAATTTTTTTTGTGATTATTATACGCGAAACTTAGATTTGTGTTGCACTGATTTCCATATTTGGCAGTGAATTTTCATTATTTCATTTTTATTTTTTATTTTAATTGCCTTATTTGCATATAGATTTAAATTCCTTTGTTATATAATGCAAAATTATTATAATGATAATGTCTTAAAAGTTTGTCATTTAAATGTTCGTTCACTAACTGCTCATTTTGTAGTTTTTTTATTATTTCTCGGCAAATAATTATGATGTGATTGCAGTAAGTGAAACCTGGCTGAATCAGACTGTTCTAAATCAATATGTAAAAATAAATGGCTACAATTTTGTCAGAAGAGATCGGGATATTGGTGGTAGAGGGGGTGGTGTAGGAATATATTTGAAAGATACTCTAAACTTTGAATTATTGGAAAATAGTGAAAATTTTGAGGACTTATGAGTAAGAATTAAATTTAATAAGTTAAATATTGCTCTTGGTTGTGTTTACAGAGCTCCAAATCTTAATATCAATAATTTCTTAACTGATTTCGAAAACATTTCGATTAACATTTTACCTCAAGTGGATGAAATAATTTGTCTGGGTGATTTTAACTTGGACTTGTTAAATGTAAATAATACTACAAATAATTGGAGAGTGTTAGTTTAAAACAAATTATTAATGCCCCTTCTAAAATTACGTTAAATTCTGTTTCATTACTAGACTATGTCTGTGTCTTTAAACAACATTTCTGATCATGAATTAGTTAATGCATTTTTGAGTTTTAACAGATTTAGTAATCCGGCTGCACCAATAATATACAGAGACTTTAAAAACATGAACCTAGAATTGCTATATGCCCACTTAGAATCTATTCCATGGAGAAATATTTTTTACATAGACAATATAGGCAAAATTACTTTCTTTAACGAAAATATAAGAGTTTTAATGGATATGCATGCACCTCTAAGAACCTGTGTTTTTAAAAAACAGCACAAGCCATGGATAACAGATAATATTAAATTATTAATAAAACTTAAAGATAAATCCCTAGCAAAATATAAAAAAACTAAAAACCCTGTTCATTGGGAAGGGTACAAAAATATAAAAAATTTTACAACTAGCTCGATTAGAAGAGAGAAAAAAGCCTATTTTAAAAAATTTCTAAATAAAGATAAAAATTCTATGTGGAAAGCACTTAATAATTTAGGTATTAATACTAAAACAAAAAAAAGAGAAATTCCCGAGAATCTTTCGGATGTAAATGCTATAAATCAAAGTTTCTTAAATTCGGTGCCTCATACTCCTCCTAGTGATAACATTGCAAATTATTATAACACTGTGAAGGATTTCTTACATACTAATCTTTGTTTTAAAACAGTTAATGAAGCTGAAATTGGTAAGTTGCTATTTTCTATAAAAACTAGTGCAGCTGGGGAGGATGGAATTCATATAAACTTTATCATAGCCCTTTTATTCTGGAATTCATTTGTCATATTATACATTTTTGCATTATTAATTCTGTGTATCCTGCCGATTGGAAAATAGCACAAGTAGTACCACTTCCCAAAATCGATTTGCCTTTAAATTGTAATGATTTAAGACCCATTAGTATTTTACCAGTCTGTCGAAAATCTTAGAATATATTATTAAATCGCAGCTTGTGGATCATTTAGAAACAAATAACATTTTACCAGATACCCAGTCTGGGTTTAGAAAAGGTCACAGTTGTACAACTGCTCTTTTAAATGCCACTGATAATATTTTAACTGCGACCGATGCTGGTAAATGTACAGGGTTGGTGTTGCTGGATTATTCCAAGGCATTTGATACCCTGGAACACAATGTATTATTAATTATATTAAAACACATTGGATTAGATGAAAAATCAGTATCCTTTTTTAAGAGTTATTTAAATGCTAGAAAGCAAAAAGTGGTGCTGAATGGTTAGTCTTCTGATTTTTTAGATGTGTCACGGGGCGTACCACAAGGGTCAGTGTTAGGTCCCATTTTATATACAGTGTACACGTCATCGCTACCTAGATTCATACAAAGATGTAATGTGCAAATGTATGCAGATGATACGCAGGTATTATATTCCTTTTTTCCAGATGAAATACAAAATAGCTGTGACATTGTAAATTCGGATTTAGAAATTATTTACAAGGTATCATTAGAACATTCTTTACATCTAAATCCAAATAAGTGTATTGCTATGTTTTTTGGTAGAGCTGTTGACAGAGAGAAATTATCTCAACATGTTCATCTAGCAATTAATGGAACTCACTTGCCGCTCAAAGAAGAAGCAAAAGATTTAGGTTTAATAATTGATACTACACTTAGATTTGAGAAACACATTTCACTTTCTATCAAAAGAGCTATTTCTAGGTTAAAAATGTTGTACAGCTTCCGTCATGTTTTAAATATCGAAGTAAAAACTACGCTATGCGATACTCTTATTTTGTCGATTTTTAAATATTTGGATTTTGTGTATGGACCCTGCTTATCTGCTGCTACTACAGAGCGGATACAAAAAATTCAAAATTATTGCCTTAGATTCATGTATGGGATCAGAAGACGTGATTCTGTAAGTCACAAGCTCTTGGTAACTAACTGGCTGAACATGAAATAGCGACGAATTTTACACTGTTGTACATTGTATCATAAAATCATAATTTCTAACAGTCCCTCTTATTTGTTTAGAAAGATTACAGTTCGTACTGACGTGCACAATTTAAATTTAAGACATAAGGGTATTGACACCTCCAATTCATAAAACGGCACTTTTTGAAAGGTCTTTTACATTTAGTATATATAAATTATATAACTCACTTTCCCCTCTACTGAAATCGTGCACAGGCTTCACTTTTGCCAAACATTTTAAAAAACATCTTCTGATTCAGCCGTTTACATAAAAAAGTAGTAATTCATTTTTTTTCCTTTTCTTCTAAATAATTCAGTTTATATGGACAAAGGTATTTTTTTTTTACTTATGTTAACCATTGTACAAATAATTCAAATATGTTTGATGTTGCCATCTATCTATTAGCAGGTTGAGTGTAAGACCAGCTGATCTGACATTTCTGTTTTTTCAGCTGAATCCGCCTTTTCAATAATTGAAATATTATCATTCATATGTACACTAATTTGATATGTGAATAAAGATTATTATTATTATTATTATTATTATTATTATTATTATTATTATTATTATTATTATTATTATTATTATTATTTATTTTAGTTAAATTTTCTTCTATAAGTTTGTAAATACTCTGTATTTCTACAATGTACTAAGTAGCATTGCAATAGTGAAGAGTTTCTCAAGTTACATAATTGCAGAGAGGCCAATAGACACTCATATTTCTTTTAAATAACATATTGGATTCAAAAAAAAGTTCTAAAAATCTTTATTTTCGTTAAAATCTAAATATCAGATTTTACGCGATTAAAACATTTACTTTCTATTGTATATACAATCAATTAACACACGTTGTGAACTTTTGTAAACACATTTCAGTTACTTTCTCTATAGTCCTGTCTGTCTGTTTTTCGTTTTTACGTCCACTGCTTTGAAGTTCCGCGCGTGATGAACAAAAAGGCTAATGGAAAATTAAGAAAGACATTTGTCAGGAGAATGAATAAAAAAGAACCGTTGCTACTTCTCCCATTTAAGCTAGAAGATCTAGATACTCGACTCTCTAAGAGAGTTATGTTCTGGCCATTTAAATAAGTACCGTCCTTTTGAGCGTGCTGAATGCAGACCTGAAAAAGGCGGCACAGAATATTCGTGTGGAAACTTCTCAAGCAAGCTCCTGTACGAATTGCGAACGTTATATATGTGGAAGAGATATATGTAAATATTTGAATGTAGCTGCTTTCGTGGCAAATGAAAAATTTTCGTATCCAGAGAAGAGCGAATTTTTATTTATAAAACCTCGTTCGGAGATTAAATAAATATCTAGCATATCACAGGTCGATTTCACAAGTTCATTTACTTTTTCATTTATCGTGAACTCTGAAAGACGGATAAGATATTGTGAATAATATTTAGGAAAACAGATGTACTGACAATTACCAAGTAATGCTGTTGAGTTATTGATATATATGTAAACGAGGTGGACTTATTTTGTGTTATTTAACAAAGATCGTTTAAAACACACCTTATAATTATAATAACATTCAGATTACTTAATTATTACCTCTGTTATGATATTAAACTACATCATTTATCTATTTATTAATATATAGAATGATTCGTAACTACTGGGGAATATTTCAGTGGTCGCTAGTGGACAAAAAATAAAGTGAAGTTTATTATATTAACTATCATAGACCGATATCGCATACAACACATGAAAATATAAAATGAGAAAAGATGTGAAGAAAATAACAAAACATCAAACAATACCAAAAATAGAACATCCAATAGACTGGACATCAAATGAGCAAAAAAATAAAAAATTGTGGCAAGGAAAAATGGAGAAGTTACCTATGAGCTTGACAAGAAAAGAAACAAGTACCAAATATGAACAGCTAAAGAAAATGCAGGCCGCAGACAAACAACAACATCTGTAGAATATAAACAAACGACTAAATGATGCATTAAAAAAGATGCGGAGAGGAAAATGCATGGGTTTCTTAAAAAAACATAGAAACATCTTGTCAACGGGAAACGACTAAACCAAATCTTCAGACGTCCGAAAAAATATAGAAAATAAATTCAAAAAAAACTTTTTAAAAACAATGGTTTTCTCCAAATTGACGATTTGCACGAAAGAAAGTTTGGTAAAAAGTGTCTAGATTGATATCACTGTAATTCACTGCACATATTGACCAACTCGTCCAATTTTCAAACTTTGCAACAATTAAATACCTATAATATAATAATCATAACATTCTTTTCATTATCTTTAATGTTAAACCTACTTCCATTGAATATAAACCATCTTTAATAGGTCGTTTCGAAGTCTACAATATTTAAAAAATGTCGAATTATGCATTTTGTAAATCACTACTGCCAACTCTTCTAAACTGAGAGTTGGAAACAGTGTTTGACAAACTGCATAACTCGACATTTTTTAAATATTGTAGACTACGAAACAACCTAATAAAGATGATTTATATTCAATGGAAATAGGTTTAACATTAAAGATAATGAAAACAATGTTATGATTATTATATTATAGGTATTTAATTGTGGCAAAGTTTGGAAATTAGACGAGTTGGTCAACATGTGCAGTGAATTACAGTGATACCAATCTAGATACTTTTTACCAAACTTTCATTCGTGCAAATCGTCAATTGCACTAGAAAGTAGAAAATAATTTCAACGTTGTAAATAGAAAACCATTAGGCGCTCATAAAATATTACTTCATTACTTCATTTTTATATTGATCATTTTGATTTACGTTTACATTTTGTGAGCGCCCAATGGTTTTCTGTTTACAGACTTGAAATTATTTTCCACTTTTTAGTGCAATTTACAAGATGAAGGCCGCAGACAAACAACAACGGATGTGGAACATAAACAAAAGACTAAATGATGCATTAAAAAAATATGCGGAGAGGAAAAATGACTAGGATTCTTCAAAAAACACCCTATCAGCGGGAAAACGACTAAACCAAATCTTTAAACGTCCGAAAAAAATATAGAAAATAAATTAACAAAAAACTTTTTAAAAACAATGGTTTTCTCGGGGGTTTTCTTTTAAATTCAAACTGTATTAAAAATTAGAAAATAATTTCAACGTTGTAAATAGAAAACTATTGGGCAATCATAAAATATTACTTCGTCTAATCATTTTGATTTACGTTTACATTTTGTGAGCACCCAATGATTTTCTATTTACAAGTTGAAATTATTTTCTACCTTTTAGTGTAATTTGGTTTTAAAAGAAAACCATTGTTTTTAAAAGTTTTTATTTATTTATTTTTAACTTTTTAGTCTTCATCACGTAGCTTATCGTATTCTACTCGCCAAATCCTTTCATTTGATACCAATGTCCAGGGGATTATGAAGAAAAAAGGTAAGCCGACATCTTGGGTTTAGAATGACGTCACGTAGTTTATCGCATTCTACACGTTTGATATCCATGTCAAGAGGGTTGTAAAGAAAAGGTAAGCCGCCATCTTAGAACGTCCACTGTATTGGGTTTAGAACGATCGTATTCTAGTCGCCAAACCCTTTCATTTTATAGCCATGTCAAGAGGGTTGTGAAGAAAAAGGTAATCCGCCATTTTGGGACGCCCGCCATATTGGATTTAGAATGATATTAGATATTATTTTATTGTAGTAATATCAGAACCAAAGCTTTACATATACATCCATAATACGTAATAGTAATATAGTAATACATAAATACATACAGATTTCCGAATATAAGAAAACCATTGAAAAACAACAAATATGCATGAGAACATCTGCAACATTAGACCACGAAACTGGAGGAAGAAGGCAACGCAAAGAAGGAACGCAGAGAATTAAAATAAGTCCAGGGTGTATACCAATTCACAATTTTGAAATTCACTGACTTTTCCAGGTTTTCCAGGACTATTCAATACAAATTTCAGTTGATGAGCGAGAGGAGGAAATGGAAAACATTTTTTGAAGAGCGGGAGCGCAATATGGGAACAACTTTGGATATATAAGTAGTTTTAATAGTAGTTTTTTTATAACTTTCTAAATTCCCTGACTTTTCCCGGATTTCCCAGACCAAAACCAAATTCCCTGACTTTTCCAGGTTTTCCCTGTTTTCCAGAAAGTATTCACCATGAGTAACGGACCGCACTTGGTCAAGCCGCCATCAAAGGATCAACTGCTGCAAATAATGGCTAGCGGTAGAAAAAAATGCATACTGCACCTGGAATAGGCAAAATAAATAACGAATTAATGCACTATGGACCGGAAAGGCTAAGGGAGCATAATCTAGAAATTAATACCAAAGAATAAATGGAAATCACACCTTTATCTATGAAATGGAACACGACTATACAAAATAACTTTCCCCAAAGTCAACTCATACTAGATATAGATGCTTGCAGACGACTAATACCATGCAGTGTAGGATAAAAATACGACACAACATACCACCGTATAGCATTATTTATCAAAGGTAGATCAAAGGACAACCAAGTGTACACCATCAGAAGAATCCTGGAAGAAAAAAAATGGAGAGAATAGACAAAATCACATAGTCAAGAAGCCATACGTCAACACCATATGTAGCAAGGAGTACCACACAATGTAATATACAGGATGATATAAAAGACTGCGTCAGGAAAGCACTGCAATGCAATTATTCGGACAGATGAATGAAACTAAATAGGAGAATATCGAAGTCACGCAAGGTTTTACCACATCCCTTCGACGCCCCATGGTACTAGAATAAGTGACATAAATCACAATAAAGGAAACGCCAAATCTTAATGAAGATACAGCGCACTGAGCACTCCGATCGTACGTCGATGATTTCCTAATCGTTACGCAAGACGAGTGGTTATTCTCAATTTCCTAGAAAATATGAAAACCCATTTGCATACATCTGGACTCAAAATAAACTTCAAGACGAGTCTAGTATCAGTGGGAACCCGGTCAGCGAAAAAGAAAATAATATAAGCGAATACACTTTAAGAACGACGAACAAACTAGTACCTAGGAATATATCTGACAAACCAACTGAAATGGAGAGAAACGGTGAAAAAGAAGATTAAAATGGTTACATTTCATCGAAAATAAACCACCATGGAACCTAACGAAAAGAATATACAGTCACCATACTCTCAACGATGGTATACCTGGTTAAAACGTTGCAGCCACAAAAACTAAAAGAATAATTCTGAGAAGAGATAGGAATATCGTCCAATCACTCGCAAAAATACCAAAGGAACGACAGAAAACGCCAGCATTAATGGAAAGGAAGACAATAACCAAAAATGATAGATACGAATTGAATGAAATACGCTGCGGGAATCAAAAACGGAGAAAACAGAACACACACAAGAAGAACACTCCTAGAAGCAAAAACAGAAAAAGAAGAGTATGGAACTGAACACTCCAAATCATGACGCATTTCACAAACACCTACACTTACCATGACCCATGTGTCTGTCACTGTATAGTTGTCTACAAACTTTTACTGCGAATAAAAAAAGCCATAAAAACCGGCCATAAAAATATCATGGTGACGAGAGTACTACAGAGCCTTACTTCAAATTTTTGCGTGTTAGAATGAACAATATAATACTAGAGATTTAAAAATCGTGTTTTCGGTAGGAACTTAACGACCTTTCTGGTAAATTAAAAAATCTTACTCTGTTTTGCGTCAAGATAGGAATATCTTATGCATTGGAGGAAGCATTGTCCGGCCTTCGCGACATTGAGAGATACATTCAAAGTACGGCTCTGTTTATCTGTTACCCTGGTATTAACACCGACAACAAACTCTGCGCCGTTCTACTTAGAGTTGATTCGCACAAGAGTTAGAAATCTTAATTAAAAGGGGCGTGTTAACGTAAAAAAGAATTATTTCTTATGATTTTTTTAAATTGATTTTGTATAATAATTGTTATTTCTGTCGTCAGCTAACCCAAAAATAAGCAGCAAACATAGAAAAATCATTTACTGACAGCAATACACATTTATTTCTACTAAATTTACATTTTTTGTCAAAAAAAAATATTTTTGTAGATATCGAAAAATGTTTTCTTCAGAAAAATCAAAAAAAAATTCCCATGTGATGTAATAGCTTAAATTAAAGCTAATTAATCTTTATTTTTATCAAACAATTCTAACAAATTTCACTTAAGGGTGAGGTAAAAAAAAATTTCAAGGAAATTAAATCTATTATCGTAACAATTTCTGGTAAAAAAATTTAAAGGATCGCTCTGAATGCACATTTAAAGAACTTAAAAATTCCTACAATTTGATACGCGGATATGGCGGTTGCTTAAAATAATAAAAAAGTTACTTGGTCCAACTCCGTATTGACGTATTGACGTTTTTGAGAACAAACGCTTCGTCGGAAGTATTTTCTGTGACTTGTCAAAAGCCTTCGACTGTGTGTAACATGATATTGTCGCTTCTAACTTGATGTGGTTTTCAACCTACAGCACTTAATCTTTTAAAATCGTACCTCAGTGACAGGATCAAATAACTGTACACAACGGAATGGCGTCATCATCAGTAAAAGTAAGATTTTGAGTTCCACAGGGTTCGGTATTAGGACCACTGTTATTCTTAATTTACGTTAAGGACACTTCGGTTGTACTGCTCATGATAGGACCATGATAAACATCAATCAAAATTTTAATGATCTGCAACATGCTATGCAGCGCTCACAGCTGCAGTCTTCTGACTGGTTCAGAGCAAACAAATCAAATTTAAATGAATTGAAAATACAATGTATGATTTTCTCAACTCGGAGATTAGATCATTTTGATAATCCCGATATCAAATTTTTAGGAGTAATTGTAGACGGTAAGCTGTGCTGGGATCAACATGTAGACTATCTGGCTAGTAAATTGTCGAAAGTAATTTATCTGGTTACGAGTTTAAGAAATGAGTTGCCTTTGAGTGTGACAAAAACGGTTTCTTTCTAGCTATTTCAAAAGTGTTTGTTCCTATGCCATAATAACTTGGGGATACTCAGCTCATCTGAGCAGAATATTTTCACTTCAAAGACGTGTTGTGAGAGTAATATTGAGTTTACCATTTAGAGAGGACGTCAAACAAAAATTTAGCGAGTTGAATATCTTGACTGCTCCTAGTTGTTTCATTTTCTCAGCTCTTATGCATGTCAAAACAAATTTAAATTACTATTTTCACATGGTGAAATTCATAAACACGATACTAGGTAGAGAAATGAGGTTCGTTTGGATTTTACTAGATTAGAAAAGGCAACAAATTATTATGACCCAACATTTTTTAACAAGTTGACACTCAATATCAGGATGTTGTCGGAAAATAAGTTCCATTATAATATTAAACATATTTTGCCGAAGAGAGCATACTATTCATTTGATGAGTATTTATGTGATGTTATTATATGTTAAATTATTTTCAATGTTTGTTTACCATTGTATGTTGTAATATACAATATTTGTACTTTTGCCTGATGTTATATATAATATTTGTAATTTTCACTTATGTAAAACCACTGGTTCTTAATAGGAATAAATTATTTATTTATTTATTGCTACAGGAATACCCATACGATATGTCAGAAGCTAAAGTATAGAATTTGAAATGCTCCGTTACATTCTACCTCCAAATTTTATACCGCACTTATGTGGTTGCTCTGAAAACCTTAATTTTCCGGGAGTTATAAAGATAGAATAAAATTAACATATATATGAATTACATACTTAGTCATATCGAATAAAAGGACTTTCAGGCCCTATCATAATATAAGTTGAAACTGTGCCATTGTATTTTCAAAGACAAAGTAACTTAACCGACCATATCATCTTAAAAGAGAAGTGGGTTTACTGCAGAAATGTAGAAAACCGGAGAACTGCGTTATCTCCATTTTCAGCAGCTTTAATAGTCCCTCAGTTGTCTTTATTCTACTCGCTGTAATGGCAGCACACTAAATGAACAAAACGTTTAATTATTTTTTTATGAGACGTGCGTTTAAGGATACTGTATAGAATTTAGCTTCCTTATAAGCAGATAATAATGACTGAATCGATCCGAAGACTTTTTTCTTCAGTTTTTACAGGAGGGACTGTTGCTATTTGTTGTCAAAAATAAATGTGGAACGCATAACAATACATATTTAATATATTCTGTTTTAGGAGCATTATTAAATGTATTATTCTGATGCTATCAAACATTTATACATTTTTTCATAAATAAATAATACCAAACTTTAAAAAATGCATTGAGTCAAAAGAACAAATACTTTACAATCGTTTTCATTTTTGTAAATGTACGTGTAAATTCTATTTATTTTGGGCAATAAACCATCACCAGGGGATACACGTAACATTAATTAAAATATTTGCATATTTAGCTGAATAGGCTCATTTAGTGATATTTAATTTACAATTTATTTTTGCATTTTCCGTAAGTATTTAAACCTTTAAGTATATTGTGAAAAAAATAGGCCGCTAGGGTTGATATTAACTGTAATCTTTCATTTCCAATTCGTAACATATTTGAAACGTCCGACGGCGCGGATGATGTCACAGCACATACTCCTAGTTTTATGAGTTATGAGGTTATCGCACGTCTGTTGTGCTTGTCGTTATTTATATTGAGGGAGAAAGAGTTGAACAAAAAATCTAATATTTTGCACATTTACTAACTACAAGGTGTGCTTTCGAAATATAAATTTTAAAAAATGCTAAATGAGCCCATTGTGGTATTATTATTTTTTTACAGGTGAAAAATATTCTTTTATGTTTTATTAAAGTATTACTGTGAATCAATTAGCTCTAAACGCCCTAATAATGGTTATACAATATAATTATAGAACCATTTTATGAAGTGTTTTATTATCCCCTCTATTATCATTTTCCCGATATATCTCCTATAGAGCTTCAAGTAATTATGCAATATTTTTATTTTATAATGATTACCTAAATGTTAGTTATAAAGCCATTATAAAACTGTAACGTCGTAATATCAAGTGATATAAAAGTTACTATAACTAATTTAAAGCAGCTAGGCTTATACAGATAACAGTTCTTGGTAAGTGGCTCTAGAAACTTTATTAGGGTGTCCTAACAGAATCCAGTGAATGATTAAAGAACTATTGTACTATGTAGCTAGGGCTACAGCAGACGAAATGCTACAACGGTGCACTTTCGGCTATATAATAGTTCTTTACGCATTCACTAGATTCCGTTAAAACACCCTATATAAAGTTATATACGTATATAATGGACCACAATAGTCGTGACGTCATTCACGAGGAGGTTAATTTGAATTCCTTTCCATCCACTCTTTGAAGCATGCCTTATGTACATGTGCTTTAAGGGTCAAAATAAATTACTTAAAAATGTATCTGAGGATTGGTACGTTATTTTTCATATTTAACTATTGAAACCTAACTACTAGTATAAAAATAGAGCTGGATTATAAGTTTTTTACATGTGGTAATCAATTTTCTCTACGGAGAATAAATAAAAAAATGTTTTCTAAATTGTTGTTTATGCGCATGCGTTCCACAAGTGCCTGGAAAATTATTGAGAACGTAGTTCTTTGATTATTTCTTTGTGCTCTAACCTCAAAGCCTGTTTTATTTATTTTTATTTGAATTGCTTTCCATTATTTTATACTGTTATCATAAATTTTCGTCCTCTAACCAGGCCCCTGTACGAAATTCACTGGCAGGCCCCCGCGCCTAGGAGAAATTTGTCCAGGTCTCTTAAACGAGCGAGAATTGTATTTACTAGCCTAACCGGGCCCAGGGTACCACAGTACCTACTGACCCTCCCTTGTGGGGGCCTTGCCTCTAACCTCGTGTTTAAATGTTTATTTGTAAGTATTTTCACTTACAAACGCAAATAAATAAAGAAATTACGTATTGCATCGTTTATTCAGAACTTACTTCTATTTGATTAAAATAGTTTAAAATTGAACTCTCTAGTAAATACGACATATTCCATGAGCACGCTTCATTTGTTACAGTACGAACATGCCAAAGTTGCTACGCAGCTAGAAGTTCAGACCGCAAATTCAGTAGATGCATCGAAGCCATCAATGTGTAAAACAAATCTATACATTTAAATATAACCGCACATACCGTCGATGTTAGAAGGGTGAACTGCTCCTAGTACAAATTCATGGCTTCAATGCATCGACTAAAACTGCGGCCTGAACTTCTATAGCTGCGTAGCACCTTTGGCATGTTCGTACTCTTACAGAAATATTATAGTGTGCAAAGAGAGCCAGAGCAGCCATATGATGGCATAATCATAATCCCCTTGGACAAGCACATTCTGCATCGGTTATATTTTTACTGTTCTTCAAAAATATCTGAAAACAATTAATTACATTTAAAGTAAAATATATTTATTTTTTTTAAAAAGCACACACCTCTACTTTATAGATTCTATCTCTCATGCTAGCATGAACTTCTCCCTTAACAGTCAGCACTTCAGGATCATAATAATTCCTTTCATGCGGCCCGCTTCGCGCTTCAACAGAACTTTCTACCTTGACCATGAGTGTTTCTTTATCCTTAAAAAATTGAGCAATCGCAGAAAAATGTAATTTTTTGACCATATTTGATATACAAACACTTTAAATACAGTAAAATCCTTGAAAATTATAAAAGAAATAATCCACTATACATAACCTTAAACTTCAACCAGGAAAACAAATAAAAATAAGAAGATGGAGTTATGCCCGACATACGTGTTTTAAATAATTAATTTATGGAAATTAATAACAGTTTTAGTTATGTAGGAGTAAATAATTTAAAGAACAATTTTGTCAAAAATCTTCAACAGTCACTGAATTTGCAGAATTTCGATGGCCCATTGTTGATACCATGTATACATCAACAAAACGCAAATTACTTTTGGATTTAACAATCTCATGAAAATTGAAATATAATGTACACGTATTTAGTTACAAAATGAACGAAACAGCGATTGAATATGTTATCATAGTTTACCAGTTTATATAATTCGTAGATATAACTGTTATCAAACCAGAAATATGTTTAAATTACACAGCCCCACAAAAAAAAAAAAAGTTCAGACCAGCGAACCAGACCCATGTATCCCTATGTTTTTTCGGTCGCTGAATCCGAATCCGAGGTCAAAAAAATTCGTACACCCCCAAAATCTTGAGCTAGAGCCAAAAAACACCCCTGGACTGGGGTAAAAAGAATATTAAGCTACGAGAATAGTTGTTACATCCTAATCTATCGAATTATACAAATTAAGGTTAAACAGCAGCGTACATACAACAGATATGAAACACACCCCCAGGGAGGGGTGAGAAATCGATCGAAAACATCAATGAGTTCTGAAAAAGCTCGAAAGGTCTAAATTTTGTTAAAGTGATAACAAACTTCATCAGGTCCAACGTAATCTTCATAAACTGTCCCTATAGGGTTGAGAACAACCACCTTCAAGTTTAAAGGACACGAGAAAAATAAGAAAAAACGTAAAATCCAACAGGATTTCTATTTTCATGAATGCTATGATTGGCTGAAATTGCGTAGTACTCTAAAATAGAACTAGAAACTTACGTATCATTAACGCCCTACAGTGTCAACCCTCAGAGGGTGTGAAAACTACCCCCTAAACTAAAAAGTTACAGTATAAAAATGTAGTGTAAAAATTCGAAACACCTGCGTTGTGTGGTAGTGAGAAGAAACTAGACTATGTTCGACGCTATGCTTGAAAACCAGCCCCACGGGGTTGCGAGATACCACCCCTATATCTCTAGGATGCTGGAAAAACAAAGAGAAACTAACCGGATTTACATTTTTATGCTATGATTAGCAAAAATCGTGATGCACACTTCCAGTGTCCTACGGATATAGGGGTAGCATCTCGCAACCCCATGGGGGTGGTTTTCAAGCACAGCGCCGAACATAGTCTAGTTTCTTCTCACTTCCACACAACGTAGGTGTTTCGAATTTTTATAGAAGTCACTGTAACTTTTTATAGATAAATCTTACATAGGGGGTAGTTTTCACACCATCTGAGGGTTGACACTGTAGGGCGTTGATGGTACGTAAGTTTCTAGTTCTATTTTAGAGTACTACGCAAAATAGAAATCCTGTCGGATTTTACATTTTCTCTTGTTTTGTGTCCTTTAAACTTAAGGGTGGTTGTTCTCAACCCTATACGGGCAGTTTATGAAGATTACGTCGGATCTGATGCACTGTAACAAAACTTAGACCTTTCGAGCTTTTTCAATAGTCACTGCTGTTTTGGATCGATTTTTTTATAAATGGGGGCTAGTTTTCACCCCTCACTGGGGTGTGTTTCATATCTATTGTATGTACGCTGCTGTTTAACCTTAATTTGTATAATTCGATAGATTAGGATGTAACAACTATTCTCGTAGCTTAATATTCTTTTTACCCCAGTCCAGGGGTGTTTTTTGGCTCTAGCTCAAGATTTTGGAGGTGTACGAATTTTTTTGACCTCGGATTCGGATTCAGCGACCGAAAATACATAGGGATACATGGGTCTGGTTCGCTGGTCTGAACTTTTTTTTTTTTGTGGGGCTGTGTTATTTAACCAAGTTAGTTCTACAATACTTCGACAATGAAAACTTGCAGCAAAATTTCTGATTTAATTTTTATAAAATAGTTCTTTCGAATGGTACGATCGGCTCTAAACAGCAAATACATAACTGATTTATAGTCAATACAATAACAAAACTACTTATACTTATATAACCGACGCATTCATGGGCTGTAAGAGAGCATTATTGTTATATTGAGGAGTGTAAACGAACTTTTATTCGACTCTTTGCATCTTTATAAAAGCTTCGTAAGATACTTTATAGATGCTGTGAGAATGTTAACTAACGGTGTTAAATAGTTAAATGGAGTACTGCTAAATAGAGACTGTTTTTGCGACCTTTAAACGGTAAAATGGCTTTATAAACGTGCTTATGCTAGATATATAGTGGTTGTATAAATACTGTGAGAATGTTCTCAGACCTTAAATGGTACGATCGGCTTTATACAGCAAATTTAAAACTAATTTATAGGAGTCAATACACCACAACAAAACTACTTTATAACTGACACATCAACGGGCTAAAAATGCTCATCATTGTTATGGTGAGGAGTACAAATGAACTTTTATTTGACTCTTTGCATATCTATTAGATCTTCTCAAGATATTTATTAGATGCTGTGTAATGTTTCTAAGAGAGCTAAATAGTTATAGTGTATTGTTTTTTGTGGTCTTCAAATCATAAAATGGCTTTATAAGCCTGCGCCCACGAGGATTTGGCCAGTCGATATTTCGAAAACTATTTGAAGTTTGGTAATTTTTAAACACTAGAATGCGGTGTCAATTTTTGGTATAAAGGGACTTCAGTGCAACATCGCATTTCCGATCACGTGCTATCAATTTCAGTTTTTTAAATAGAACACCCTGTATATTACCACGTTCACAACACAGTGTACCACGGGTGGTATATTGCTATGTTCTTTTGTAGATTCGGTGCGCCACCGGTAGTACACGCCTGATCTCACATTGCATTGCACATAAAATCATCAGGCTATATGTTGGAGAATTTTCATGTATATTAGGCTACACTAGAAGTACGTGTACCACACGTGTTGCACCGGTCATTAAATTGGAAGTGTAAGTCAAAAAAAAAAAAAAATTAAACTTATTGGTACAGTTACAACAAACTTACAACTGTTAGACGTGCCATACAGCAAAGGGAGGGCGATTAGAATAACGCATGGATCACAAAACGTTTACAGAGAGGTTGTGATTCAGAAATATTTTTAAAATTGTAATAATTCAAAACGGTCGCAGACCTAATAGTCCAGTCGAATTAGACATCATAAAAAATTTTGCGTACTGCGGATTTTTTTTTGTGGAAGTTGTTTAAGAGAGCATAATAAGCAAGCACAGAAAACTACACCCTGCTACACCATGTGCGTCCCCTATTTTTAGGGGTTGAAACTTTGAAATTTTACTTATGTGTCCATATCTGTTTCTCTATTGCCCGTAGGGCTCTTTACCAAGTTACACTTTTTGAAGATTCATCCCTCCTCTACATAATATATATATATTACACATTTGCCGCAGGACAAACGGTTTTGGCTGTACGAGGCCGGAAAGGTCGCGCTGTCCGAATTTGGGGGTCTTCTGTACAGGACAAACGGCTATTATTTCCAATCTACAATACTACACATACTAATGCCCTTAAGGAGGGATGATGATTTGTGAAAAAACTTTCATCGAATACCGCGCGGTTTTCATGATACGGGATGTTGAAATTTTGAAAACCCCTTTTTTAAAAAAAAAGTGAACCTACTTTTTTTCGCTCATTTTTTTGTTCATGTATGTACGACCCTAATATAAGAAAATTTACGTTGGTTTCATTTTAATACATTCATTAGTTTAGGAGCTAGACAGCAAAATATGCCAAAAATGGCTATTTCGGTATTGTTGCATTAAAAAAACCAAAACCAGTATAATTCTGGTAAGTGTTTTTGTTTATCCTAAAAGTCCAATTCATTGCGCATAGAAAATGTGTTTTTGTAATTAAGTAGGATCAACACCTATCGTGTAATAACGATTTATGTCATGTGTTCTTCAGTCTCCTTTTTCACAATTTTTTTTTGCGGCCTTATGGTTCATAGTATGGCAGAGAGCATTATACACGTGGATAGGGCACATAATAGGGTGTTAAAATGGGTGTCTTGTTAAAATGCGATAGGACGTACCGTTTTCGAGTAAAACGCACTTGTTTGGTTATGTTTGCTTTGAGTTTTTATTGTGTTCTGAATTGTGATCTGATAAATAAATTCTACATTTTGGTGTTTTCTTTCTTAGGAGTTTGTTTTTTTAAATAATTTTTCGATGAAATGGACATATAATAACTGTTTCTCGAGGAAGGTAAAATTACTGTAGATTTTGTTATAGACACAAAATAAGTTGCAATGATGATTTCAGACAAGCGTGAACCCTCAATATTCCGTCCGAGTCCCTTCATTTTTTCATTAGCAATGTCCCTCATAAATAGAAAAAGCAATAAGCGACACATAGTTGTATTTTTTTCGTAGTCACCAGTGAGTATTTACTAGTCAGTCGATGAAAAGTGTAATCTGAAGTAATTTTTTGCAAACAAGTGCGTTTTAGTCGAAAACAGTACGTCCTATCGTATTTTAACAAGAGACCCTTTTAACACCCTATTATGTGCCCTGTCCACGTGTATATTACTTTCTGCCCTACTATGAACCATAAGGCCGCAAAAAAAAATTGTGAAAAGGGAGACTGGAGAACACATGACATAAATCGTTATTACACAATAAGTGTTGATCCTATTTAAATACAAAAACACATTTTCTATGCTCAGTGAATTGGACTTTTAGGATAAACAAAAACATTTATCAGAATTATACTGGTTTTGGTTTTTTTTAATGCAAAAGTACCAAAATAGCCATTTTTTGCATATTTTGCTGTCTAGCTCCTAAACTAATGAATGTATTAAAATGAAACCAAAGTAAATTTTCTTATATTAGGGTCGTACATACATGAAAAAAAAAATGAGCGAAAAAAAGTAGGTTCACTTTTTTTTTAAAAAAGGGGTTTTCAAAATTTCAACATCCCGTATCATGAAAACCGCGCGGTATTCGATGAAAGTTTTTTCACAAATCATCATCCCTCCTTAAGGGCATTAGTATGTGTAGTATTGTAGATTGGAAATAATAGCCGTTTGTCCTGTACAGAAGACCCCCAAATTCGGACAGCGCGACCTTTCCGGCCTCGTACAGCCAAAACAGTTTGTCCTACGGCAAATGTGTAATATATATATATTATGTAGAGGGGGGATGAATCTTCAAAAAGTGTAACTTGGTAAAGAGTCCTACGGGAAATAGGGAAAAAGATATGGACACATAAGTAAAATTTCAAAGTTTCAACCCTTAAAAATAGGGGACGCACATGATGTAGCAGGGTGTAGTTTTCTGTGCTTGCTTATTATGCCCTCTTAAACAACTTCCATAAAAAAAAGTCCGCAGTACGCAAATTTTTTTATTATGTCTAATTCGACTGGAGTATAAAATTTTAAGCAGTTATTTCACTGTTCTTAAAACTTGTACTCGAATGATAATAAAATTCTGCAGCGTTAATGTTGATCATATGTAGCATCCTCATGAATAAATTGTGTATTTGATCTAACCCCGATAAAACCTCGGGTTGAAATAGGAATGTGTCAACGTTTATCTCTTATCTCCGTCTTTAAATCTAATTTCGGTTTATGTTCAGTTTACAAAAACTATTCACCAGCATAAACACCCAAACAAAACAAATATGAAACTCCATACTTGTATAATATGATCAATAAATTCAGCTTAGGTATTGCCGTCATGTATTTAGGTGTACGTAACATCTGCGAAACTTCCCTGGCGACTAAACCAACAAAAGCCCTTTTGTATTCAAGTTTCACAAAGGTGGGCCTGCTTGTTCCTGCTGCAGCAGATTTATTTTCGTTTGTTTGTTTTTGTTGGAACACGTTGAGGTAGGCATTAAGCGCGAGACAAGGATCAAACTTTCCATTCGCCAAGTTCAGGTATTACAAAAACAGAAACTAACTCGAAAGCTAGAAACAAATGACCGTAGCCGCTGCTTATTTCCTGTTTTGGATTATATCGTAGTTTCGACGAAGTTTTAACGAGAAACTTCTGTAACTGAGTGTTATTAAAACTAGCCCCATGTTGGTAATAGGTGTTATAAAGCATCTTTAATCCAGGGAAATGAGGTTTTGGCCGGGACTGTGACTCATCCAGGCAGAGACCACGATTTTTAGGTAGTATAGGTGTCAATAAATGAAACCTATATAAAATCTGCGGTCGATTTTCTGCATATGTTTATTTACAGCCATTTTAATGCAAAAAAATGGAAAAAACGTGTTTTTTCACACTTTTTCACCTGCTAGTAAAAAGTAAACTATCTTACAGATAAATCAAATGAATCACCTTGTAGGAAATTAAAAAAGCTTTAAAATGGCGGTTGTTAAATGTCGATATAGTTAATTGTTGCTAAGATAATTGCAAAATGCGGAATTTTATTCAATAAACAATATCT
Organism: Rutpela maculata; assembly: GCA_936432065.2. Classification (NCBI taxonomy): domain Eukaryota; kingdom Metazoa; phylum Arthropoda; class Insecta; order Coleoptera; family Cerambycidae; genus Rutpela; species Rutpela maculata. Next base: position 174,323,822 of record OW386287.2, read on the forward strand.
TGTGTAAAAAACAATCTACTGTTTTGTCCTTGCGTAAATAGTTGACTCTCATAGTGCTTAATATCTGGTAAAAATTTCAAATTGATTCGTCAAATAGTTTTTGCAAAATTGCATTAATTTATCCCAGAGACCTTTTTTTTGCAACCCCACCACGTCCAGAGAAATCAAAATACAATGATTCTACGGCCTCCACCTGAAAGGGAAAGACTTGATTTACCAAAATGCTTTGTTAGATATCGAAAAAATTAATTTTCAGACCTGCAAAATGACGTTGCAAAAGAACTCAGATTTTTACCTTATAAACAAATAGAATAATTTTTTAACAATTGATTGTAGAGCATCGGTTTTTCGATATTTGAAAAGCTGATATTTTTACACGAATTTTGAAAAAAAAAAGAAGGTCCTAGGTCAATTTGGGGCAAAGTTAGCAATTTTTTTTCAAAAATTCATAGCTCCTTTGTTTATAATAATTAAGAAACGTAACAAGCGCCATTTTAAAGGGGAAAAGTTCAACTTTTAGTGTAAAAAATTTGAAAATGATTGCACTTTCTCAAAACTGTTGGCAAAGCTTCTAAAATGAGGCTCGAATCAACTTAGCTCGGAGGTTGTGGAGGGGGAACCCTCAAATCCGCGCATTCAAAAATTGAAACAGCATCTTCAAACTGACCACATAAGTCATAACTTTGGTGTTTGTTAACCGATTTTGATGTTTCTTTTTTCAATTTGGGGTACCTTTTTGCGTACGTTAATAATATTCAATCTGTTAAACTATTAACATTAATATTAACAATGTAATTTGTTTAAACATTTAAAAAATTTTTTTTTTTGCAAAATATCAAAATTTTTTGTTTTGTTCTTGTTGAAAGTTGTAGAAAAGGCTTATGTACACGTAAATATATATCTTATTGTTATATACAATTGGATTTTTCAAATTTATAAAATAAAAACACTCTATTCGATATAATTTACATTTTTAAGATATTTTTCAAATGCAAAATTACCATACAATTTATGAAAAGTGCTCTTATTAATTTGCGTATTATTAATTATTAATAAATAATAAAACAAACCATTACTTCCTTCGTAGAAGTATACAACACGATTGTGAATGTACATGTAGTGACAGCGTTTGTCATGTATCATGATTTGTATGATACAGTAGAAACTTTCTATGGTTCAACACATCTGCTCCAAAATAATAAGAGAGTAATAATTACCTGTAATTTGTTTAAACATTTTACAAAAAAATATTTTTATACATTATCAAAATTTTTGTATTATTCTTATTGAAAATTATAGGAAAGGTTTGTGTACAATTAAATATATAAATTACTGTTATATTAAGTTATAAACAATAGAATTTGTAAAGTGTGAAAAGAAACACATTGTTCGATATAAATAACGCTGTAATTTATAATAATACAGAATATTTGTCGATTCACATACACACTAAAAGTTGAACTCTTCCCCTTTAAAATGGCGCTTGTTACATTTCTTAATTATTATAAACAAAGGAGCTATGAATTTTTGAAAAAAAATTGCTAACTTTGCCCCAAATTGACCTAGGACCTTCTTTTTTTTTTCAAAATTCGTGTAAAAATATCAGCTTTTCAAATATCGAAAAACCGATGCTCTACAATCAATTGTTAAAAAATTATTCTATTTGTTTATAAGGTAAAAATCTGAGTTCTTTTGCAACGTCATTTTGCAGGTCTGAAAATTAATTTTTTCGATATCTAACAAAGCATTTTGGTAAATCAAGTCTTTCCCTTTCAGGTGGAGGCCGTAGAATCATTGTATTTTGATTTCTCTGGACGTGGTGGGGTTGCAAAAAAAAGGTCTCTGGGATAAATTAATGCAATTTTGCAAAAACTATTTGACGAATCGATTTGAAATTTTTACCAGATATTAAGCACTATGAGAGTCAACTATTTACGCAAGGACAAAACAGTAGATTGTTTTTTACACAAGATATTGTTTATTGCATAAAATTCCGCATTTCGCAATTATCTTAGCAACAATTAACTATATCGACATTTAACAACCGCCATTTAAAAGCTTTTTTAATTTCCTACAAGGTGATTCATTTGATTTATCTGTAAGATAGTTTACTTTTTACTGGCAGGTGAAAAAGTGTGAAAAAACACGTTTTTTCCATTTTTTTGCATTAAAATGGCTGTAAATAAACATATGCAGAAAATCGACCGCAGATTTTATAAGGGTTTCATTTATTGACACCTATACTACCTAAAAATCGTGGTCTCTGCCTGGATGAGTCACAGTCCCGAACATGGTACTTTTTTACTCATTTCCCTGGACTACTTGTGGATACTGAATATACAGGTGGGCCATCAAGAACAGCGATGTTTTATTTGATGACAATTTTTTCTTTTTATCTCTTAATGGATCTCAACGATTCTAGATTCCTTTGAAGGTGAAGTTTATTGAGACTCTTTATATATAAAGGGCAAACATTTTTAACATAAATTTGAAAACTTACGTCGGAGTCCTTGTTTTAGAAACAGGTCTGGCTCCAGATATTTTGCCGCCCCACACAGTGGGCCAGAATCCGAAAAAGCTGGCCAAAAGTCGAAAAATGGAGTAATGATTTTGAAAATTTTCACAATAGTTTTTTTCAAGAACAAAATGGCGGCTCCCATATGTCGATAAACGTTTAAGAAAAGTTAGTCATTTCAATTGGAAATTAGTATTCGAGGATTTCCGAGGTCGCTGATTACGAATTTGATAATAGTTTCTCCAAGAACAAAATGGCGGCTCCAATATGGCGACAGACATTTGAGAAAAGTAAGGCATTTTAATTGGAAATTGGTATTCGGGGGTTTTCGAGGCCGCTGAATACGAATTTGGTAATAGTTTTTTCAAAAGCAAAATGGCGGCTCCAATATGGCAACAAACATTTGAGAAAAGTCAATCATTTTAATTGAAAATTGGTATTCGGGGGGTCGCTGATTACGAATTTCAATTCAAATTTAAAAAATTAAATTAACTAATTAATTTAAATTCAATTTTACATACTTTTAGGCATTTTATAAATTCCAACCAAAAAATAAATAATTTTTCAATAATTATTTTTGACATAACAAAATGCTTTAAGTTTTTCAAAAATTGTTATTAACACATAAATATTATAAATTGTTACGCTTAAATGGAATTTTTATGCTAAAACAACACTATAAACCAAAGTTAACGCGTCGCTGTATTTTGCACCGTGTCAGAAAAACGATCACAAAAACAATAGTGGCTCCTAGAGGCAGCAAATTTTTACATTTTTTTACATGTTTAAATTAAAATAGTAATTCGAAGCAGTTACCGAGCGAGGGCCCGTCGTCGCGTCGTACGTATATTTTCAATTTAAGACCTCGTATTTGACCAAATTATTACTCATTACTTCCAAACCGGGTTGAACCGGGTTCTAAATTTTGTACTATAATTTGAAAAAACTATAAGAAATCGACCAGTAAAAGAATCATGCTTGGAACACGTTGCGCTTTTTTTGTAGCTGAAACAAAAGGTACCCGTTAATTTTTATTTCTTTATCTTTGTAGAACAATTTTATGACCGAATGTATCACATTTCACAAGCAATAAATGTATGCAAAATAAAATACTTACTTTATAACTGGGGGTTCGACCCCCAGCCCCGGTATTGACAACACCGGTGGGTGTGGATGTATGTCTGCATTTTTTCAAATGTGTAACCCCCTTTCGCACAGCCTTGGCTATGGATTTGGGGGTTGTCTACTATCTGTGGTGTGTGTTTATAGATTATCTTCCTAAAATTTTACTATGTCTTTGTTGAAATTATACAAATTACAGGAATATCGAATAGTACGTTCGAATGTGGCAAGCAACTATTCACAACTGTGCGCTAACAGAACGTTGTGTTTCTTAGGGTGTATCAGGTAAAAATGGGCAACAATACGGTTGGAATTTGCGGCACGTAATGAACTGAACATTTCTCACTACAAAAATATTACTTTGAATACAATTAAACCTCTTTCGAAATTGGGACTTTTGGCCAGCTTTTTCGGATTCTGGCCCACTGTCCCCCGGGCACAGTTTCATTTTGCCGCCCCTCTCTTATATAAATATCTTTAGGGTCAGGCGGGGTTAAAATGAGACAAAATGACATCTTTCAATTTTTAGGTTGCTTAGAATCGAGTCATATTTAATGAAAGATTGGTATCATATGTAAAAGTGACAGGAAAAATTATATTTCTATGTATTTTTTTACTAAAAAGTACCGTTAATTGATAAACAAAAATAAACAGTGTCTCATTTTTACCCTCCAAGTGGGGTAAAAAAAGACAGTGGAGGGCAAATGAAAGACACGTGATTTATTCCCATTCTTATTGACGTCGTACAAATGGAAGTGCAAAAATAAGACATAGGAGGGTTTTTTCTTTTATGTATAATTTATTCACATTTTTTACTAAACAAGAAGGGGCTTGCAGAAGGGAGAGCTTCTCCTAAATTAGAAAGCTGAAATGTGTCTGCTTCAGTCTGCCCATTCTCTTTATTCTCTTTTTTTATTCGCTTTTAATTTTTTCGTTAAAATCAAATTTTTCATGATTTAAAACTAGCAGATTAATAAACTTGATCACAAAATGTGAAGTATGACACTTCTAGTTGACGTCTGCCAAATACGGCCAATGCAAATAGAGAAACTATAAAATCCCCAAAAAAGGACAAAGGTGCGGTCAAAAATTTTTAAAAGTGAATTAAAGAGTTTACTGAATAATATTTTTTCCCGCATTAACAGTAGGCATAGGACCTGATTGGATAACATAAAACAGTTTTGAATGTACAAAACAAACTTGAATGAAAAATTAAGTTTAATTTATTTCAATCTGTCTGTCTCATATTTACCCCTATCTTTTCAGTCCATTATTTTTTATAACATTTTAACCATCACCTACTGAATATTCTTGATGGTTTGTTTTTTTAGTTACAAGGTTTACAGCAATTTTTGGATTTTCAGCAATATTATGATTACTGTATTTAAAAGGGTAAAATAAAATAATTGAAAAAATTAACCGTATTGAAACTTAAAAAAAAAATACCACACCACAGAAATTAGACAAAACATAAAATCACATATAAGAAACAGAATGTATGTATGTAACCTACTTTATATAAAAAAAAAAACTAACAATAACAAATTATTTATATAAAGTTAACATTATTATTACTATATTAGTGAAACCATTGTTTCCTAGCTTTCTATATTTTTTGGTAACTGTGGATTTGAAGAATTTGCCGCCCGCTTCGCAGCCCCCCCCCCCCCTAGAGCCAGCCCTGTTTAGAAACTCGGAGAATCGATCTATGTCGAAAAATCGAAAAATAAAAAAAAAAAAAGAAAATTTCATTGTAATAGACGTTATAGAGCACAACTGATCAAATTCGGCATCAGCGTCGAAATTTAGTATAAAAAAACTTTTTCACATCCCGAAGACGTGTTGTACCAAAAGTAAAAATTTCGAAAGTACGTCGAATTTTGGGAAAAAGGGAAAAGCCGATTAGCCCATAAATGAATACATGCGGAAATCTCCATAGGAATCGAAGTCGTGGTCCAAAACCTTTATTGGGGTTACATGCCTCTATTGCATTTTCGCGTAGGTGCAGGAAAACCTCATGTGTGTCCACGGGTGGAGTCCGGACTTTTTAATTCTTGATTTTACGAAAAAAAGTAATTCTTGATGAAAAAGTCTGCTTCAGCAGAAATTCTCTTTTCGGTTATCGGTTATTGTCAGCTCTATATAGTGGAAGTCGGGATTTTCAGGGTAAACAAAGTTTTTAGTCATGCGCACCTCCTGAAACGGTCAAAAATCACCCCTTATTGCTTATTTCTCATATGAAAACTTGGCATCGACTATTTTTGCAGGGATTTCTTATTTTTTCATGGGGATATAACAGATGGTAAAAAGTGATGTCAGGTAGTAGGCAGCAATCGCCCTCAGAGGTGGAATCTACCTTGTCAAGGGGTGTAAAACTGTTCCTTTTTTTTCTTGTTAAAGACATTTGCCCCCCGTTTTCGAGGATGCTGATCAAGAAAAAAATGGTCTAACGCTGGTTCGACCCTTTCTTCACCCTTAAACTGTTGGAAACCACCCTTTTCATAATAATAATAATAGGTAGGTAGCGACTTGGTTGATATTAGGGACTCGTACTATCATTTTATTTGTTTTCACCGCCTTTACTGTTTTCTGGGTAAATCTTTTATCCTCGAGGTATCCGTAGTCATGGGCATAGGGTTAGCGCGCTGATAACCCCGGAGTTTATCCATTTCTCTCGGAGCGATCAGTGCATATGCTGATTGCTGCTGATATTAGGGACTAATACTATCATTTTATTTGTTCTCGCCACCTTTACTGTTTTCTGGGTAAACCTTGTGTCCTCAAGGTGAATGAATATATCAAATAAGGGTTGCTTAGAACCAAAATTCTCAGAAGATCAATTGGTTCCTGGCTTCTTTTTTAAAGACTATACAGTAGTGGCAGCCAAAATTCTTGGGTCGATCCCCATAATAAGATAGAGTGAAATATAAAGAGCAAAATAATGTACGCGAAAGAGAGCGATATAACAACAACGATGCCAGCACTTGTATATGTTAAGAGTTCCGCCCTCTTATTGTCCCTCCTACAGCTTGAGACGTTTATGATGAAAACAGCAGTTTCCTAAAAATTATTTAGTACATTTCAAGATGAGTTGGGATGTACTACTCTTGTCAAAAATGATGTTACGCGTATTGGAGTTTGCTGGTTTTTAGCCATGTGGCGTGAAAATTAAACTAGCATTCCCTAGGTACATAAATAAAATAAATAAAAATTCTTTAAATAAATAGGATTTCTCCCTTTTCCAGATCACAGTAATTTTAGGTGGGAATGTCTAAGCGAATACTCTGCAGTGATGGGATAAAGTGGGGTAAAAAGAAAATGCGAAATCGGATGAAATCCAATTATTGATTCATACGGCTTTATTTGCAATTGGTTTCTTGTTAAAATAATTTAATTAACAGTAGCTCATAGAAACATCATGATTTGTTATCCTTATTTAGATTTATGCTGCGTATTTTAACATGGCGTAAAATAATTTACGTTCCCCAATCTCCCCCAATGTCAAATCTTGGTATGCTTTGCCGGCAACAGGTAAGAAGCTCATCCCACATTCTACAAGTGCGCACCTTCCATTGGGATGTCTAAATTAAACAGGCAGGCAAATATGGGCCTGCCGTTTTTTTTATCCATAGTTCACCCATGTCCTCAAAACATAATCTTTGTCTAATTATGAAGAAATGACAGAAACAGAATGAGTTGACGCAAATGTATCACAAAGAAAATTAAGTAAAAGAGGAAGGATTATCTTGACTAAAAGTAGCTAGAGAGAAAAGTGGCAACAGCGTAGGTTAAATCTCTTTCTTTTCAGCATATTATTTGTCCATTTCTCTTCTCTTCTACCTTACATTGGCATCGACTCAATATTTTAACATGCCACTACTGTAGAATTGTAATTGCAAGGGCGGCTGTGCGAAAAGATGCGGATGTATAAAATTAGGTTTACGATGTAGCGTTTTTTGTAAGACTTGTCAAGGTAAATTTTGAAAAAATTGTGCGCCAGAGGGTGAAGATGATGATTTTCGATCATGAATCGGAAACTGACGATGCGTGCGATGAAGAAGGAGGCAATAGCATTGAATATGATGTAAGTCTCTTTGTAAGCGCCCTAGGTTATATTAATGCCTTCTAAAAAATATTACTTTTGTACTCAAAATCGTGTCCTGTATATATAAATTATTAAAAATAGAAATTTTTCCTTATATCCCGTTTTAAGGAACATGAATTTCAAATCCTAGCGAGGATAGGTTCATTTTTGATAAGGGTGTAAAATGGACAAATGGTAACTTTGAAACCACTCCCTCTCAATATACAAATTAGAAAATAAAAAAAAACAATTTTCCAACTCCTGGAAGGGGGTGGGACCAACCACCCGAGGTTGTCACAATTCACTCTTATCATTCTCCTTGATCAGCATCCTCGGAAACGGGGGGTAAACGTCTTTAACAAAAAAAAAGAAACAATTTTACACCCCCTGACGGTAGATTCAACCTCTAAGGGCGGACTACTACCTGACATCACCTTTCACAATCTGTTATATCCCCATGAAAAAATAAAGAATCCCTGCAAAAATAGTCGAAGCCAAGCTGTCATATGAGAAATAAGCAAAAAGGGGTGGTTTTTGGCAGTTACAGGGGTGCGCATGACCCTATTATTCGTGTTCAGCACCCTCGAAAACGGGGGGAGGAATAGGTTTCATAACTTTAGCACGATTTTGTATCTCTTCTGACTCCTTACTTCCACTAATAATGTTGATTGGGCCGTCGAAAATTTCCAAATATTTAAAAAATATTTTCAAAATGGTTTTAAAATGACGTTTTATATATTATATTAATAAAGAAATAATTCTGGTCCGATATATCCATATTAAAAATAGAGATTTTTCAATTTTAAATAAGAAATTTTAATGAAAAATAACCCATTTTGTTAAATAGAAATATTGACTCATCGGCAAACGGCACGGTAGCTTAGTCGGCTAATGCGCATTGTGTGGCAAATTCACTGGTCGTACTGTCTATCGCATACTGCGTTCGATTTCCAGCCCTGGCACTGACAATGTTGGGGGGTATGGATGTATGTCTGCGTGTTTTCAAATATCCTTCCGGACAGCCTTGGTTTTAGATTTGGGGGTTGTCTACTATATGTGGAGTATTTAGGTTTATAAAAAGCTATTTTTTTTTTAACTATTTAACGTCGCCCTATTTCCGCTACCAGAGCCTATCACCGACGCCAGGAGACGAGCTACCCCCAACCTGGAAATTTTGCCGAACCTCTTCCCTTAAGAAGAGTAGGGATCTTTTACTTGCCTAACATTTAATAGACAAGGGACCGCCTGCTTTACATCCCCTCCGAAGGATGGTATATCCACTACGTAATCCTCGTCTGAAATTACGTAACTTCCGCGTATACACTGATATACAAGCCGCTAGAAGGTGGAACGAGAACGCTGTATTTCCCAAGATAGGTCGGTCACCCATCCAAGTACTAACCGCGCTCGACGTTGCTTCAACGGAATATCGACTGATATTCACATTGAAGTTGCCTCTACGCTCGCCCCAAAGCTATTTAAAAGTATCACCACCAACTACTCGATTTCTCAACTCCAGAGAACTGTTTCGAATTTGGTTTAGTGACATATCTGCAATAGCGTCTCTTATGTTATCTTTTAAGACATCGACAGATTATGAATCCTGCGTGCATACACTTTTTGTTTAAGGTACCCCCACAAATAAAAGTCCATAATCGTGAGGTGGCCAAGGTATCGGTCCGTCTCTTTCGATCCATTTATCCCCAAATTGATTATTTAACCACTGATGAAAAATGACAGTGGAATACGGTGGACATTTATCTTGGAAGTACAATTTAATCGACTTGCTAGAGGTGAATTGTTCAAATAATTAATTAAGAAAAATGGTATTGAACACGTGAAGAATGTTGATTTAAATGTTGCTAAAAAAATTGATTCAATGATTCCAGGAGTATGTGAGTGCACACCAAACGTTGATTTTTTTCGAATATTGTCTCCTATACTGTAAGAAAATTTGGATTATCGCTGTTCCAATATCTAGAATTTTACATATAGACCAAGATCCCGTGAACGCCAGACCTACGTTATTTTATAAAATCTGAAAATTTTTCTACGGAAGTACACTACTACAGGTAAGAAGAATTGGCTACTATGAACAGTCGGTCGCGGTGGCTTTGACAGGTAACAGGTAGCAAAGGTGTATAGAATTGCTGCTCAAAATCGTCATACTATAAAGCGTAATTTTTTGATATTGTTTACGAGATGCTATAATAATTCACGTCCTCCACTGCCAGACACTTTCTATGGTGGCAACCCCCCCGCCAGACGCCTTTAAAGTATAAAAAAATGTAATTGTACTTACGTTATTTTATAAAATCTGAATTTTATATATGTTACTTCGGCAACTATTTTAAGGTGTTTTCCAAGCAGCCAGACAGTTTCGAAGGTTCCAACCCCCTACCAGACATAGTTGAAAGTCAGCTGTATAGTCCACGCAAATTTTAGGAGAAAAAATTCATATACAAATTATATTTGGGTTATGTATAGTTCATAGGAATAGAATTGAGGATCCGAAGAGTTCCTACCTTATCCGTTGATCGAAACACCTTTTTGGAGCGAAGAACCACCCCCAGACGGGACTTAGTTACGGTTATTCTCATTTTTCTTCGGATCCGCCATTCCCACGAAAAACAGGTATAGGAACAAAAATATTCTTCATTAAATTCTACATAAAAAAAGTTCAATGGTCGATTTACGTACTCCCCACCGTTTTTTCGCTATCGACTTCAGAGTAGGGGGTAGTTTGGAGCTCTCGGCGAAAAATCGGTGGTACGCGACTTTTCACAGCGAATATCTCCGAAACGGCTACTTTGACGAAATGGTTATAATGGTTATAAGTATACGGGCTCTGATTATAAATAAACAATTTGTCCATCAGACATTTTATTATCAAACTATTTTTTATTATTAGGTTCATAGTAAACAATAAAATTTCAATAAAATATTGAAATTTGGTTCATAATTACTTTTAAATATATTTTAAAAAACCACGTTTATAAACGGAAATTAATTTGCTATTGATTTATTAAATTTATTTTTTAACAATTTATTAACTGTAAAATTATGGTAATAACCAAAGGAGGAGGGTCAATTTGGGCGGTTTCTGCCCCAAATTATTTTTGGACGAAAAAAAATCAGAAAACATTTTTTTTTAATGTCTGCTAACAATAATAAGTCGATTTTACCCTAAATGGACGATCCCCACCTCAATCCTGAATATGCCATCACTTGCTAACAGCGTTCTTGGGGAGATATATCGCTTTCAAACTTATATTTGCTTGATAAAATACCACACTACCACACTAATTCCCTTTTCACTGTACCCGCTTTCATTTATCATTTTTTCCCTTTTTACAAAAGGGGGTTGGAGAGGGTGGTTTTACTATTTATTCGTTTGCGAATAAGCTTGCTCATCAGACTTGACCAGGGTATCCTGGGATTTTTGGGGTCGCTGATTTCGAACCCGAAGCTCGTCAACCTGTATAACATCAAGTTTATAAGGTCATTTGAAGGTAAAGTTGAAAAAAAGGTGACAAAAAAATCCAGAAAAATAGATAAATACATTTTTGGCGTCTCTGAAATGATGGCGTATTCAGGATTGAGAGTGGGCTAGGGGAATGGAGGGTCGTCCGTTTAGGGTAAAATCGACTTAGTATTGTTAGTAGACATTAAAAAAACGTCTGATTTTTTCATCTAAAAATAATTTGGGGCAAAAACCGCTCAAATCGACCTTGATTTTGAATTTATAAATAATTTCTACATAATTGAATTATCCGATAAACCTAACTGACTGTCTCATTCGTACTCGCTTTTATATACATTTGCCTTCCTTTGCGCTCATACCTACAGCTGACCTTCAACTATGTCTGGTAGGGGGTTGGAACCTTCGAAACTGTCTGGCTGCTTGGGAAACACCTTAAAATAGTTGCCGAAGTAACATATATAAAATTCAGATTTTATAAAATAACGTAAGTACAATTACATTTTTTTATACTTTAAAGGGGTCTGGCGGGGGGTTGCCACCATAGAAAGTGTCTGGCAGTATAGGACGTGAATTATTATAGCATCTCGTAAACAATATCAAAAAATTACGCTTTATAGTATGACGATTTTGAGCAGCAATTCTATACACCTTTGCTACCTGTTATCTGTCAAAGCCACCGCGACCGACTGTTCATAGTAGCCAATTCTTCTTACCTGTAGTAGTGTACTTCCGTAGAAAAATTTTCAGATTTTATAAAATAACGTAGGTCTCGCGTTCACGGGATCTTGCTCTAATACTAACTGGCCTATTAGTACAAAACGTTGCCTGTTCGGAAAAATCATGTTTTCAACAAAACGTCTACCTCTACGAATATTTTCTTCGATCCATAAATAAAAGAAAAGTCCAAATGTTTTGAATCATCGTTAACTTCTATGATGTGACTGAATATCGGTTTAAGTGAGCGAATCTTATTTTGCTTGTTACAAAAATCTGATTATCACCAATTAAACAAGACTTATAACAATTGAAGGGATGGATGGATAAAGGCGTTAATTAACAAATTAGATAAAGGTGCTAATGTTACTTATTAACACCCTTATCAACTAGAAGCATTGAGTTATGCTGTTCCTTAGCGCCTTTGTCAATTTGGTATCTAAGAATATAGTCATAGAGATGAAGCGAAACGTGGTGATAAGTTGTATCATCACTTAATAGCTTCATCGAATAGGATAACTCAATTATTGAAAAAATGTTAATTAACATCCTTTATCCCCTTCAATTTAGAACGTAAATAAATGTCAAATTTTCCTCATTATCTATCAATGACTGCTAACTTGATCGAAGTAGTTACAGAGTCTGTCGCTATGAGACGAATCACAATAGAAAAATAAATTATTGTTTTCCTTAATATCATGTAAAAACGTCATTTAAAAATCTTTCCTTAAATATTTTCAAAATATTTGGAATAATTATCGAAAATCAAATCAAGCTTTTTGGCTAACTCTGTAGAGTGGTCAAGGATCTGTTAACCGAAAAAAGGGTCTTTGGTGAAGAAATTTTTTTTATCAAGAGTTACTTTTTTTCGTAAAATCAAGCATTAAAAAGTTTTCCTCTTCCGGATTCCATCCGTGGACACACGGTATACTACCATGAAACGTATTTCCAGTTGACAAGTTCTTATAAATTGTATAATCACTATTGGAACTAGAAAGCTAACCGGAAGTGCACCAACATTTTATTAATATATTTTTACCGTCAGTCCAAGTCAAATTGCTCTCGTACGCTTTTAGAAAGTTGTGAATCTTTTTATGCCAAGTTGCTACTACATACTCTTCTTTGTATGGTGGTTGAGATACATGTCATCTAAAGGAGGCGTCAGTCCTTGCCACGTTTGGTAGGCTAGAAGCTTTTGTATTGTATGTTAAGTCGACAACTGAATGAAAGCGACCCCCAAAGGGCCACACGTCTGATATTCAGAATAACGATCAGATCACAGAAGTTGAAAAGAGGAACTGTATAAAAGTAATTAGGATATCCAGAAGCGACAAGTCAATATGCAGTGTTAGATATAAGACCAGACCTACCGTGTAGGTACGAACTTATATCTCTCATCTATTACAGGGCCCCGGTCCTAGGTCGTGTCTTACAACTTAACCAAACTCCACTGAGAGAGAAATTAATCAACTAAAGTCAAAGGGAGGAGCTCGGCTGGCTTCCTTAATAAAACAAAAGTGTCACGTTCTTTAGACGACAGTGGTGAGTTGTTCTACATTGTCATGTTATTAAACAAATTAATGAGTTTCATTAAGAGCTTCATTGCCGTACTAGGGCGGTAATCAATCCATTACCGCACTGTTATTTTCCAAAACAAGGATTGACATCTTACAAACTTTGTTAAACTGAAAATGACTTATTTTGAATTTGAAATACATCAAACTTTCTGGCATTTGTAATCTTAGTTTTTCTTGCACATGATATGGGAGTCGGCTAAAAGTGAGAAATATTGTTTTCACCGACGAAGATAAAATTCTGAACAATACGTTTCCATTCATTATCAGTTACAGCTTTGGAAACAGCCATTTTAATATAAGCGGAACTTGCAGAGTTCAAAATTTTACAATTTTCATAAAAAAAAATATTTTTAATGACTTTTTGAAAAATGTAATATATTGAATGGTTGGGGAGTACCACAATATTTCAACTGAGCCTGAAAGGAATTTCTGGATATGACATGTCTAATTAAAACTATAACCCTAGCCTTTAAATGATTCTTTTTGGAATTTCGCCAAATACTAAAATAAATATTTGAAGTATGAAATTAACTTAAAACAACAGACCGAGAATTTCCTACCAATATCATTATCCATACATCATTGATTCGTTTCGTGTAAACTACTAAACGTTTATTTTTATAAATATATCTAAAAAAAAAACGCTGCCCAAGGAATTATTACGTCTACATCCAGATTTTCTGTCCAAGTCTCTCACAACCAAAAAAAAATTGTATGTGAAAATAATTGTTTATGGAAATTTAATAATATAATATTCGAAATCGCCTAGCACAAAAACCCATAAAGCGATACACCACATCGGTAGTAGTGGGGGTTAGATGAAGTAAAAAAAAAAATTTTGAGGCCTTTGGTTCTTGTACAAACACTAAATCATAATTCTATTTTTTCACCCACTTTAATAGGGAGGTGGGAGTAGTAATGAAGGTGGCTAATGCCAAAACAAATTTTGAGACCTTTGCTTCTCTTCGGTGTACTAAATACCAATTTTATGGACTCTTACTTGCTTAATTTACCTATTTACCTCAATTTACTCCCCAACCATTCAACGAAATATGATCAAAATATATCTAGGTCCAGATCTAGTTAAAATACATGTGTGTACCATTTCAAGTCAATGTCTTAAACGGTTCCAGAGTAATCGTGAGTGCAAAAAAAATTACAGACCGACAGACAGAATTTTTTTTGCTCAAATTTAAAATCTTTACGTTTCTTGGCATTCTAAACCTATTTGAACAATAAAAATTTTCAAAATTTGGATGTGGAAGTAATATTGATTATTTGCATATATAACTAGAAGATATTCGAATTCAGTAAAAAGCATTTACTAGAATATATAAAATGGAGTCAGTTTTCAGTTTTGAGTAAATTCGGTGGAACTGCCAGGAAAATTTATTTGTAATTCTCCCAATCTTGGTCAATATGACTAAATTTCAACATAAGTAGTGTTATTTTGCACTTATCAATTCCAGGTCGCGTCAACGTACTTAAAATTCGAATTCAGTTAACTCGAATTTTGTGACTAAATTTGTTATACAGCGTGCGTAAAAGTATTGAAACACGACCGTAACTTTTAAAATATGACTATAAGAAAACACTTGTACAGGTCAATTTTTATTTTCTATTATGCAACTTTTGATGCAATTTATAATTTTTAGTTTT
This sequence comes from Rutpela maculata, assembly GCA_936432065.2. NCBI lineage: Eukaryota > Metazoa > Arthropoda > Insecta > Coleoptera > Cerambycidae > Rutpela > Rutpela maculata. Next base: position 174,338,977 of record OW386287.2, read on the forward strand.
ACACATCCCCGTCCTCAGCCACCTCAACTTTTTTTTTTTTTTTTAATAGCAACCTACCCTATCGCGGCGTAAAGAAAATCGAAATTCGTCAATATAATTACAATCACAATCATATTGCAAAAATTTTTAAGAGTACCATGCATGTGAAGTGTCAAAAAAGTGTCAGAAAATAATTGTACGATAGTCATTGTGTAAATATTACGTTATGGAACGTTTAAGCGAACAACAACGAACTGAAATTTTAATGTTTGTGGGTCATGGTAACCGTAAAAGTAAAAGTACCCAAGATGAGGTATGTGAACGTTATTCAAATAGAAATGGAATAAGTAGATGTACTGCCAGTCGGGTGATTAAAAAGTTCCGACAAACTGGTAACGTTAAAAACTTACCAAAATCTGGCAAACCTAACACAGCAAGTGGTGGTGAAAAGGCACGTAACATTTTGCTGCCTGTGGAGAAAAATTCAAGGCAGTCTTTACGGAAACTTGCTGATGATTTTGATATTTGTCCAAAGTCAGTGAGCAACCTTATCAAAAAAAGAGAAACTGTATTCATATAAGGTTCATTTGTGTCAGGAATGATCCGAAAGTGACTTTGATCGTGGAATTTTACGAAATTATGCAGGAAAGATGTAACAAAGATCCAACATTCTCTCTTCTAACATTGTTTTTAGTGATGAAGCGACATTTTATCTAAATGGATCGGTTCATAGACACGTTTGTAGCTATTGGCCCAGAAATAACTCTCATTGGATGTTACCTTTGCATACGCAACGGCCGCAAAAAAATTATGTGTGGTTGGAAATGATTGGAATTTTTTTTTATAGAGGGTAATTTAACATCTGTAATTTACCCGAACTTATTGCAAATCCAAATAGTTCCCGCAATCGCTGCAATTTTTCCGGGTGATGATTTACCAGTAGCCGATGGCTTATAGTTCCAGCAAGATGGTGCTCCCCCACATTATAGAGTTGATATATGAATGTACTTGAGTGAGGTGTTTCCAGGTCCCCGGATAGGCAGAAGGGGGCCAATCGAATGGCCAGCTAGATCACCTGACCTTACTTGACTTTTTTATGGGGTCATTTAAAGGCTTACGTCTATAACAATAGGCCAAATAATTTGGAGGATTTGAAACGTAGATTGCGGGCGGAGATTGGTCGAATACCTCAAACGGCATTTCATAACTTTCAACAGCGACTTGAACATTGCCTAGTTGTTAACGGAGCTCAATTTGAACATCCTATTCGATAATTTGTTCATTTTCTTTCAATAGTAAGGTTAATTAATCATTAATTAATTAATCTTTTCTTTTCTTCAAAAAAATTTATTGCATGCGTTCGGGAAGCAACTCACATTGACGGATTTCGATTTTCTTTACGTTGCATAGCCTATTAAAATACCTTTCTTTTGAAGTATCACAAAGGGTAGCTTGCTATTTGAAAAAAAAGTTGGGTGATTGGGGATGGGGGCGTGTAAAACTAGAAGTTACAAATTGCACCAAAAGTTGAGTAATTGAAAATAAAAATCGATCTGTCCAAGAATTTTTTTATACAATCAATATTTTAAAAGTTACGGTCATGTTTCAATACTTTTTACACACGCTGTATATAATTTAGACAGTCTATATGTCAAATTAAACCAAAATGTCTGCTGAACGAACAATTTTCGAAAAATCACTGGTATCTCAAACTTGAACTTCAACATAATTTTTTTGAATATAAAAATCGTCATAACTTTTTTAAAATACATTTTAGACAATAAGTCCTTTGGGGCATTTTTCATAGGGAATCAGACTCATTTAGATTGCAATGAAACATTTATTTCAAAACACAATTTTTTTTTTTTCAAGTGAAACAAAGGTGGGGCTGCAACTGCTATTTGGAAATTAAAGATTTTGACCTTTTTGTTTATTGTGTATTGACTAATTTTTGCGTCATGTTTATGTTGTATGTTCTACTAAATTTTACACTATAAATTATTGTAGACATATGAAAAAAAAAAAATGGGATTTTTGTTACTTGAAAAATTACATTGAAGTTCAAATATCTTGAAAACCAGTGATTTTTTGAAAATTGTTCATATTAAAAAAGTTGCTTAGAATATAGTCCTCCGTCTTATGCAACTTATTTTATCGTTCCTAGGATCGAAAAATTTCTTTGCATCGCAACGCCATCTATACCTCTATGTGTAAAATAACCATTTTTATTCAAAACTGAGGTCATTTATATATTCTAGTAGATACCTTTTACAGAATTCAAATATCGCTTTTGGTGATCGAGAAAATGGCGCCTGGAGTTTTAAGTGGGACACCCTGTATACGAGTACATTTTTTGAAGCTTCTTTCTAGACTCTATTAGTTCCTATATTATTATTGACTATCGCCCAACCACTTGGATGTAATGAATTTTATAAGAAAAACTTGTTTTTGTCTCATTTTTACTTCCTAAAAATGTACAGGGTGGCCAAAAATTATTTTTCAATTATGAACTTTTTAAATTGAATTTTCTCAATTTTTTCAAATGGAACACCCTCTGATATTTTTTTGACGATGTGATGAAGAAATGAAAAACGAACATTTTTTTTGTAAGTATTTCCCTGTGGCTAATTGCATTTTTATTTTATTGAGCAATAAGTACAAAATTAAAGAATAAATAAACTTAAAAAATAGAGGTTTCTTCAAATAATTCATTAGAAAAAATTATAATAAGTGCTACACATGTTGCCCATTTTGATTGACACACATCTCTAGGCACTTTTGAAATGAGGTTTCTACTGTTCCTAAAATTGCCGGTGCTAAAAGCAGTTATTATCCTTTCCTTCACATTTTGTACTGTTGTTGGTGTCTCTTTACAAACAATTTCCTTCACGTATCCTCTTAAAAAGAAAACCATTTTTGTAAGATCTGGGGATCTAGCAGGCCATTTAGTGGGTCCATATCTTCCAATCCATTGGAGTGGGTAGGTATTATGTAAGTGATCTCTAACTGCATTTAAGTAGTGTAGTGGAGCACCATATTGCTGAAATCACATCCTACTTCGAATCCTTTCAGGAATATTCACCAATAATTGTGGCAGATAGTTTTCCAGAAAATAAAGATAAATAGCTAAAGTCAATGTACCATCAAAGAAATGTGGCCCCATTACATGTTCTGAAATAATTCCTCCCCAAACGTTTATAGACCATCTGTGCTGGTTATCAACTTGCCTAAAAATGAGGATTTTCCGAAGCGTAATAATGGAAATTGTGCCTATTAACAAATCCATTTTTATAAAAAGTTGCCTCATCAGTGAATAAAACATTATGAAAGAAGGTGACATCTTGCATTTTATCTCTGGCCCAATTACAAAATTGTAGACGCCTTTGAAAATCATCATCAGATAATTCCTGGTGCAGTGGTGAATTTGAATATGATATGCATGAAACTTATTTGTTTTTAAGATTCGACCAACAGACCACCGTCTACTTATTCCTACTAATGAGCTCACTTCTGTCTGAATATTATGGCCAGCACCACAGAAAACTAATTTTCTTCATTCACGACACGTGTTATTCTTTCACTTTTTTTATATCGACATTTCCAATTTCCACAAATCTATCGAGAAGATTTTGGAAGCTGCTAACGTCAGGAATCCTTTCAGGATACCTAATGGCAAGCAAACAATTTCTTTTCGACTCAAACAAAAGTCATGTCTACAAGTTCCGCTATTAAAATTCATTTTGTAAAACTCGAAATATTTTAAATTTAATATGAATGATAACTGATGACCGATAAGTGCGATAAATGTTCATTTGTAAAAGACAATTTATACCAAACTGAGGTTTTATTGCTTGTCGAATAACGAAAACAGCAAAAAAATTGACATAAAAATATTACAGTAAGGGGCTAGTGAAATACTATTTATTATGGATTGGAAGAAATGGCTAAATGACCTCATAGTACAGTAACTAGAGGTTTTAACTTCGGAATAATGTCATATTGAATGGATTTCGTTCATTTTTGGCAGTACAATAGTAAATGCTTCACAGAAAAGTTTCTATATCGTGCGGGGGGGGCTTGCTAATTTATAGGGGGTGGAACCCGTCCCCTCTCAGGGGGTGGCACTTAAAAAATATATATATTTATTGGAGTTGAAATAGAATCAAATTTTAAGAAGAAAAGGTTCTATGCAATTTTTCACATAAATTGACAGTTTTTAATTTATAACGACTTCAAAATTGCGATTTTAGCTTAAAAAAAAGGTATTTCCAAACGACTTTCGTCAAATATTTCGAAAAGTATTACTTTATAGAAAAAAATGTTACAGACCAATTACAGAAAGTACAAACTGGGAATTAATTATATTTTTTGTTTATTGATGTAATAATTTCGGAGACACTTAAGTTTATATTTAGTATCCAAGTGTTTCGAAATTACCTTTAAAGTTTAAAATTCATTTTTTTCTAAAGCAAGGGCTTTAAATGAGCAAAAAAATTTGAGCATCTAGGTAATGCTACATCTTAACGAAAAACTGTATTTGAAATAATTTTTTTAAATTAATGGCTAATTAGAGTAACAAAATGGCGACCTATTTATATAAAAAATATAAATACGCAGATTTTTTCGTCATAACTTCTTTATTTCTTATGGTACAGGAACGAGTAAAAAATAATTTGAAAGCGCAATTAATTGTCTTTACTTTCATTTTTTAGCATGCGTAACGTAGGTGTCACAATTTCTGAGATATTTAACATTTAAACTGTATTTTTCGTCTTATAAACGTTCGGACGCCATTTGTAAACTTTCATATCTCCGAAACTATTAAATGTATGTAAATAAATAAACAAGCGAAATTCATTATCAGTATATGAGCTTTATTTTTAGTTTCTACCCATTTTTCAATAAAACTAATATCTATTGAGATATTTGGGAAAGGAAAAAAACATACGTTTTGTCGAAAATACCTTTATAGTTTAAACTGTATTTTTTTCTAAAGTAAGTGCTGTATACAAACCAAAAAATTTGAGCATCTACGTCATGCTATATATTAATGAGAAACAGTATTTGAAATTCCTTTTTTTTTAATTACTGGCTAATTACAGTAACAAAATGGCGACATTGTTATTAAAAAAATGTGTAGACGCACATTGCTTCGGTCATAACTTCTTTGTTTTTTATGCTACAGAAACAAATAATAGTTGAAAGCTTAATTAATAACCTATTATTCTACCTATTAGCATCCTTGACGTAGGTGTCACAGTTTCTGAGATATTTAGCTCTCTCTCTAAATAATTATCTTATGAACATTTGGATGCTAAATGTAAACTTAAATATCTCCGAAATTATTAATCCTACATCAATAAACAAAAAATATAATTAATTCCCAGTTTGTACTTTCTGTAATTGATCTGTAACATTTTTTCGACAAAGTAATACTTTTCGAGATACATGACAAAAGCCGTTTGGAAATACCATTTTTTTTAAGCTAAAACCGCAATTTTGAAGTCGTTATAACTTCAAAACTATCAATTTATGTGAAAAATTGCATAGAACCTTTTCTTCTTAAAATTTGATTCTACTTCAGCTCCAATAAATATATATATTTTTAAGTGCCACCCCCTGAAAGGGGGTGGCATCCACCCCCTATAAATTAGCAAGCCCCCACACAATATAGAAACTTTTCTGTGAAGCATTTACTATCATACTGCCAAAAATGAACGAATTCCTTTCAATATGACATTATTCCGAAGTTTTGCATATTTTTTACCTCTAGGTACCTACTGTACTATCATTTCAAAATTGTATAAAGACGTGTGTCAATCAAAATGGGCAACACTTATTATAATTTTTTCTAATGAATTATTTGAAGAAACCTCTATTTTTTAAGTTTATTATTGAATTTTGTACTTATTGCTCAATAAAACGAAAATGGTTACAATTAGCCATAGGGAAGTACTTACAAAAAATGTTCGTTTTTCATTTCTACATCACATCGTCGAAAAATATACATGTTCCATTTGAAAAAATTGAGATAATTTAATTTAAAAAGTTCTTAATTTAAAAATAATTTTTTGCCACCCTGTACATTTAGAGGAAGTAAAAATTATTCAAAAATATTAATTAGATGTTTCGTAACCAGTTTTCACATAAGTTTTTCTTAAAATCCACCATTGTGACTGGTGATTTTTTTCAATATGCATCTACAGATGGCATTACTTCAACAAAAAAATTTATTACATCCAAGTGGTTTGGAGATAGTCAATAATAATATAGGATTGCATAGTCTAGAAAGAGGCTTCAAAAAATAGAAAATAGCATAGCATTTCATTAAAAAAGGCACTTGATCCTGTAATTTCATCTTGTATATTCGAAAAATAATTTCCGGCTATAGACTTTTTTTATCGACTTTACTTGTATTTTTTTTTAATTTCTAGCTATCGTAGAACTCGAGATATCGAAGTCCGACGCACTATTGCCCCACCCTGTATAATAGTGATAGTAAAATTACCAATCTATCTTTCGATGATCGATGAACAATTTGGGTATTTATATACCTCTAAACAACATACCTTACCTTATAATTAATTAACAGATGTGGATTAACAGCATAATATATCTCAGCAAGTTAAACTTAACTACCGTGTAAACTACACAACATCCATCATATTTATTTACAAGATTTATAGCAGAACTTCGATAATTTATGTTTTATTTCTGGTATTCGGTATTTAGCACATCTTTAAATCATCTAAATTACGTGACATTTCTCATTTCAAGATAGAAATGTGAAAATGTAATTCGAGAGCTATGCAGCATATCTGCGGATGTCTAATGTACGTTTCTCTGCAATACAGTATTTCTCACCCTATTTACCTACATAGACAAGTCATTTAAAGTAGACCTACATAAAAAGAAGAACTGATCTGAATTATAAAACATAAATTGTTAATAATTGTCATTTATTACAGTCCTGAAGAGGGTTGGAAGCTTTGGTATGACACTGTGAAGTAGTTTACACAAACACTATACTCAAATACCATAATCGACTGCCGTTTCACCAACCATGTTGGCATCATCTGGAGATGATAAAATCTATTTTTTATAACTCACTCTACTCATTTTTTTCCTGTGCCGTTGGTAGCAGGTCTAAGAGAATAAGCGGAGTGATAGTTGCCAGGTCCATTTGTCTTTCCCCCTTGATATTATATCCTGCAGTCCAGGCCCTGCAGTCGTATAATATGCTTTGTCAGCAACGTCTTCGCTATGCGAGGTTCCTCGCTGAACACGCTGAACACAGTCAAGTCCTCGTCGCGCGCAACGTCGTTTTACTTCGGTGCTCTGTTCGACAACAGCCTTGCCACGCGGTGTTGCTTGATGGTCCATAAATAGTCCTCACCTCTCGCGACGTTGCTTCATTCGCACTTTAGTGATGCCTGTAGCCTCCTCACTGTGTTGCAGTTTTATCTAGATTGGATCTATTTTCCCATTTCTTCAGCCTTTTGAAGGTTGCTCTTTCCAGGCTATGCTCCTTGCCAGCAACGGCCTCGCTATGTAGTGTTCCTTGATGGTCCATTACTCCGCGACGTTGCTTCACTTCACACCTCTGCATCACTTTAGTAAGGACCGCCTTACTTTGATGCAGGTTTATCTGCACCTTCAGCTGGAATGGGCCTGTTTTTCCCTATCCTTCCTGAAGGTTACCCTCCTCTGGCTCGGGAATCCAGACGAGAGGCTCGGGCGCTGTGGAAGGTCCTTGGTGTTGGCCGAGGTCACAGACACCCCGTCCCCTCCCCCAGCTCCTTCACCTCCCGCACTGCGCTCGTGGAGTTGTGGTGCATAGAAAATTCCGAAGCCCCCGAGTGTAATGTTCAAGTGTTTCGATGTCTGTGAAAACAATTTCGACGGCGTAAATGTGAAACCCAGTAGAATAGATCAAAATAGAAAAATTTGAAAAATAAACAAACATTTTTTCGACTCAGTAGGCGCTATACGGCAAAACAAAGCAAATTTTTGGAAACTACAAGAATTTGACGTATGACGAGATTTGATGAAATTTTTCACATCGCAAGACGACGTGAGGCGTGATAGCCGAAAAATTGGAAAGTAATCAAGTTCGTAAATTTTTCATTTTGCTTAACGACATGAACATGACGTATGTCATTTGTGAATTGTCCAATGCACTCCAAGTGTCGTGTTTGACGAGGAGTCTTTTCTGAATTAGAAAACGTTAGTGGTCAGCAAAGCAAATATATAATATACATACGATCTTCTAAAATATGTCTGAAATGCTTAATTGAAGTGTGCAGAGACAGTAACTCTCTGTCAAATGGAGAATACTTTTTTGAGCATCAGTCAATTTTCGGGAGAAAAAGGCTAAAGGCGTAGTTAAATTTCCAAATTTCTGCTCTAAGACTGCACCCATATATACCGTTACATCCTTGCTGTAGTTGGTGGCATTAACTAAATCATGTTTAGCTTCTAAAAAACTATCAGCACAGTCGGTTGGCCAGGAATCCATAACTTTAATTTTATTGCGTGCTAATTCAGTACTGAAAGAATGTAAAGGAGCTAAAATGTATGCAAACTTAGGAACAAACCGATGATAGTAATTAATCATTATTAAAAATACACCAAGAACCACCATATTTAAAAGCTCGATATTTATGTAATTGATGATAATAACAAACAATATTGTCAGTTGTTACGGTTGGGAGAACGAATTGTCAAACGGGTGACAATTAGAACAATAATTGTCAGTGGTAAAAGGAGTTGAATGAACCTGAGAAGAAACAGTTGATATGGCTGAAAAAGAAGTAGATTGAAGTGTAGATACTTGCGCCTCAAGTGATTGTTGTTTTTGTATAATCTGATTCAATGGAGTCTGAATATTTGTAGTAAAGGTACTGAATTGAGATATTAAATTTTCTATTAACGATGCTTGATCATAATCATTTACTGAATGATATTATGTCAAATAAGATTAGTGAAATATTGATACCTTGATAAGATGGCTTAATAGCGCAGGGAGTCGTATAAGCAGAGTACTCACCTATCACATGTACAAGATAGTAAAAAATATAGAATAATTCGGTTATCAACTAGGGGTTGCCCGAGCTATCGGGTTGCAGCGGGGATCTAGCGATGATTCTAGTGTTGCGGAGGGGAATCTAACGGAATTTAGTGTTTATAACGGTCCTAAAATCCTGCCTTTTTATAAATTTCTTCTATCAAACGCGGATTTTTGCCTTGAAGTTGTACGATCTCGAAATACGGTATACCTTAAACTATTGATACCTCGGTCTTCGGATACTGCATCTTCTTTTATGGTTTGACATTTTAATGACTTTTTGGGCGTGATGTTCAATTTGATACCTTGAAATCCAAGATCACGTCGGGGTCACCAATTTATGGAGATTTATCCACAAATCTAATCTAATAAAAAGTTTTAAAGACCTATTTTATTAAATACTTTTTTTTCTGAAATCGATCGGCAATGTCTACATTTTCGGCGCGATTTCAGATCTAAAAATGCACAATTCCAGTATTTTAGACCGTTGCTAAGAAACTATCAGAAAACAGACCGGAAAAGATCCGTTGCCAAGCAACAATCAACATTCCCGTACGGTTTTTTATGTATATTTTAGACAGTAAACAAATACACGCAGACAAACCAACTCACATTAAAATTGCATTTATTAGTAAGCAGTTATATTGTAATGAAGAAATGTTATGCATTAATACAAATTCCTTAATTTATCTAATATATAAAAATCTCATGTCACAGTGTTTGTTATCGAACTCCTCCGAAACGGCTTGACCGATTTTTATGAAATTTTTAGTGTATATTTGGTAGGTCTGAGAATAGGTCGTATGCTATTTTTTATACCCCTAGGTGATAAGGGTGGCCCTATCCAGAAATTTTATTTTTATTTTTTGGATACAAATTTATAATTTATATGGCAAAACAACGTTTGCTGGGTCAGTTAGTAATTATATTGATTGTGATTTCAGAAAAAATAGTATGTGTACTTCGGTATGAAAGCATCTTCCCGGACTTCGATGCCTGTTGGCCTCGGCTAGCGCCTCGGCCAACAATTTGCATCGTCATCCGGGAATGTATTGCTTTCACACCCAAATTCACAATATACTATTATATCTCTTGTTATTCTTTATATCCTAGCGTCAAACATAAAAATATGTAGGCGAATACGCTACACTTAACTAGAAAATTTTAATAATTTGCAAAATTTAAGTACCGCGATTAGGATCAAAAATGAGTTTTTAGGCAAAAAAGACTGGCAAAATTATTGCCAAAGGCGGTTTTTAATACAATTAAACATTGTTTTCATTTGGCGACTTGAGCTTGTAAGAGAAGCACCGGATGGCCATTACAAAAATATAGTTTCATGCCGAAAGGCAAATTCTGATTTTTAACAAAATCGTTAAGTGAAAAGCAGAGATGAGTATAGATAACTTTCCATTTGAAAGTTTCCGAAACAAAATTTTGATAAAAATGAAAATTTCCAATAAAATATTTGAATATTTGAAAGTTTCCAAAATTTCAGGAAAGTTTCCTTTAGAAACTTTCGGAATATTCAAATATTTTATTGAAAACTTTCATATGGAAAGTTTCCTTTACCTATCTCTGGTTTGTAACAAAACTTCGTTCCGGAAACTCCCGAAAATTTTCTGGGAACTTTCACTGGAAAGTTTCCTTTACCCATTTCTGATGAAAAGTCCTGGTCTTGGCCGCTTGTGAAGTAGCGCAAAAAATGTCAATTTTTACGCTTACGCGTGAGCGCCTATAGCTCGTAAACTATAATAAATAAATATATACTCTTGCGGACTTTTTTTTAGAAAATTTGATGCTCTACAAAAAAAAGATCCAGCGCATTTTTGTCGTATCTGTTACCGTTCTCATTACGTAAACGCTGAAAAGCCAAAAAAACAACATCCTCGAAATTTGAACATTTTTCTGGTTTCATCAGTCTACAACCTGCGTAGAGAATTAGAACTTTTTATATTATGTGTCCACGTTCGTTCGACCTCAACCTTCAGTTTGAGTATTTGCAATTATTTAAGTTTAATACTGCTTCTTCTAAATTACAACGGTAGCACCACAATGCAACGAACAATATGGAGAGGAATTAAGATGATTGAGAGGGTAATACGGAACCCAATTACACATATAGTTTCGCCTCTTATAATATTTTTAATTCAATGATTTCTCGAGGATGGGTCTGTTAAAAAATGTACTAATTTTAACTTATTTTATCCGTGGTAAAAGGATTTGTTTTTATCCAAAAGTAGAAGTATCAAACACGTAAATCAAATCAAATCAGGGGGACGGTAGCTCAGTGGTTTAGCGCGTCTAGCTTGCATACTGGCGTACCTAGCGAAGCAGGTTCAATCCCTGCTCATCGCGAAATAATTTTAATTATAAAATTATCCCCAAGAAGTGGTTCGGACTCCACTATAAGCTGTAGGGCCTCGTTTCTCTCTACCTAACACAAAATCATTCTGGATTTTCAAGGAGTTACTTCGGTGACTTAAAAAGCGGTTAAGAAAACATTTTAAGAAAACATTAAGCTATAAGAGGTAGCTCGGTAGTGAAGCCGAATCACACTACCCTTATTGGGTTATGTGCTGCCGGTACGTTTTGCAAAAAGCTGGAAGCCTCATAACTATTGCTGTAAAAAGCCTTTCAAATCATCAGTTCTGGTGAATCACTATTGGGAACTATAAATCCATCCAAGAACGAACCAAAATTTTAAGTAAAAATTATTATCGTCAGTCCAAAGTCAAATAGCAGAATATATTTTTATAGGAAATTGTGAATCTTTTTGTGCCAGTCGATTCATATTATTAATTCTCCATTGCATGTAGTTGTGATTAAACATATATGCTCTACGGGAGGAGTCCATCATTGCTATGTTTGGTAGGCAGATTCTTAGATTTATAAGTAGAATTTATCTGTATATTTTTAAAACTTTTATACAATGGCATTTTTTAAACTCTTGCATTTTCTTGATTAAATGATTGACTTAAAGTTTAACCTCTTGTGCGTTTTTGTGTGTTGGATCGACAATTGAATGAATGAATTAACCAATCCCCACTGAGAGTAGAAAAAGTCATTCTACGTTGAAGAACGTATGACTGGTGCCCCTAATAAAATAAATATTTCACATCCTTCAGACGAGAGGTGGTGAGTTCTTCTACATAAACACTGCACATTGTGTAAATTAAATACTATTTAAAGCAACACTAGGTGTAATGGTAATATGAGAATGAATGAAATGAGTCATATTGTTATTCAGTGCAACTTGTCAGGTTGTCAATAAGAGCAGTTTCACACAGCTGTTGTTGTGTATCGTCCTAGTGGTGTCATAAATAGTTACCATCATGTGATAAATTCGACGATTTTGATATGTAATACTGCAAAATAAAATAAACGGTCCGACACAACCTAAACTAATTTACCCGTATTTGTATTTAATGTGGTCATTCATTTTAATGTATTTTTCGATGCTTTAAAATGTTATAAAATAATTCCTTTACACACTGTCTCCCCACATCGGCGCATGGGTGGGTGAAATAGTCTTAAAATATTTTAGCTAAAATTTCATTTACTCGGTCGGGTTCAGCCATGCTTCAAATCAAATATGCCTTGGAAATTTACAAAAAGGTTAATTATCTCACTAGTAAAGTGATTTTTCTGTAGAAGATGCGACAAAATGTTATTAAGAAAGGCTGTTCAGAAAGTAAAACTGGAAAAGAATGCAAAATTTCGACGCCCTCTGCCTACTCCGATATTTTGTCTTATATTTTGTCACATCACTTACAGAAAAAACACTTTACTGTTGGAAAAATTAACTTTTTTGTAAATTTCCAAGACATACTTGATTCTTCAAAAATAAAATTATGGCACAAATTAGTTTCTATCCAAGCAGGACTGAGCCTATGAACTATACTGCTCGATTTTACTTTTTGCATATAAGCAACATAGAATAATATACCAAAGTACTCAACTGGATGGCACTTGTACTTTTTGCTCAGAAGTCTAACAAAGTATAAGATATCAAAAATTTGTTACATTTGACTATAGGATTAAAAAAAAATAACAATTAATCTCTTATAAATGGTAAAACTGCAATAATCTTAAATATTCAGGGTGTAATTAGTTCCATGTCATTAAAAAAACTGGTGGTGGAGAACGACGAGACAAACAAAAAAACCTTATAACATGGGGTCTAAAGCATATACTTTTGTAGAAGAAAATAAAAAAAAAATCGAAAATTTGTATTTAGTAATATTGTTTGAGAACTGCTGGAATGTTGGGGTAGGATTTATTATCGTCGCGTATATCGGCGCCTTTGGCCATCAAACATGCAAATGCGGTTCCACCAAAGTGCCGCGCTTCTTTGAGGCCGCGTGGCGGCGAGGATACAAGTCGGCAATCATTACACTTTTTTATGTTTTTTTAAAAGTAAGTAATAAACTTCGATGATTCGCAACTATACGTCCATTGACGCAGAAAAGCAGTGGTTCTCAAATGTCTCCTACCTTGACATTCAAATTTTTGAGCTAGGTCAGTTTTTTTCAAAGTGCAAAGGAAAACGTCACATAGGTTCTTTGTTTGTCTAGTCGGACCCCATTACTAGTTTTTTTTAAAGACATGAATCTAATTACATTACGTATGTCTGTGGTAGAATGTAGTCAACCACGGTGCCACTTCAGATATGTTTATCTGCAATTTCCTTTGATTAAAATATCGCTCATTTTTTGTTCTACTGTCCACACTCATACTATAATAATTCATCTTTACGTAGCAGGTACGTTGTTAGTGTTATTAATTTAACACCAGTATGTACAATGCCGTGGTTAGATATAAACCACTATTATTTGTGAACTATATCTTGATAAATGTTACATATTTATGCGGTAAATGTAAATTATCTACTAACATTTGCTATATATTATGATTAAATTTGACTTTTAACGCCTAAACTTTAATAACGATATTTCCTACGTACCTCAGAGTGAATGAAAATCCAATTTCCTTCTATCGGACGGAGATCTGAAACAAAATACATTACATTATCGATATTTCATTTCACAGACATCAGCAAACAAAACTCCATTATTCACGCCATAGGGAAGCAGAGTATACTGGGCGACTATCGAACAATGTACATCCCACATTTTGCCTTTAATAAATTTAAAAATATAAAGACACAGTTTTAGATTATTAAATTGCGCCAATGTGAAAAAAAAATGAAGTTGCCATTATACTAAAAAATAAAGGAATTGCCAAATATGGGCAAGGAACAAAAATGACTTTTGATTTGTGACTCATCATTATCCATTAAATCTTGAAATAGGCAAATAGCCCAGTTGATGAAGGTATTTACCCACAAAATTTTGCAAACTCAGTAAACTTTTTTTTAATGAGTTCGTGAAAGTGTGTAGAATAATATCCTGAAAAGTTTACATTTCGCTCGGATGCAGAACATAAAAAAAAGTGAACAAAATTTTTTTTCAAAATTTTGAAATTAAATCAAGCTACAAAAAAATAAAAAAATACAGATGGATAGATCACGTATTTATGAACAAAAAATGTTCTAACAAAATTTATCGTTAAAGCCACGGTTTTCCCGGAAAAAAATAGTCAAGTGTAACGTTATAACTCGGAGCGAGATCCATGCGTGCACACGCGTTTGAATACGCATGACTGTGACACCGACGCACTGAATTACATGTCACTAAATCAGAATTTGTTCAATCTGTATGAGTGTTGGTTCATGTAAAAGATGGAAATTGTAGCTTTCTGATGCTTTTTGTTTTAAACAATACAAGCAAAGGATGGATGGGAAACATATACTTATATTCAGTGTCAGAAAATTTTTCATTTGAGTCGGCAATGAGAGCAAGCGAGAGCGAAGCAACTAGGCTATTCTTTTTTATCGTATAACACATCCTACCCCTGCTTTCCCCACCACATGTACGTGGGCAGCTCTGTCTGCGGGAAATGTAAAGAATTATTTGACTCGTTTTGAAAGTATAACGAGTTAAATAATTTTAGTTATTAAAGCACGCAATAATATTACCTGTACTGAACAGAGCCAACTACATCCTTCCTTTGAATAAATTGTACTGAAATTTTTATATTTTTAATAGCAATGATGTACGTGTTTTCTTAATAGCACGTCATTATTTGCTCCCTCTACTAGAGCACTGGTACACGCCTTTATTGTAGGCGGTCTGAAGCCGTTGAAACTATGCCTGCCACCCAAATCCAAAATCTTCCGATACTGTATCGGTATGATCGATCAGATCACGCCTGAACTCGATCGTCGCAATAAACAAACTAGAAAAAAATAAAAGCCCTTCAAAAAAATTCTTTCTTCATTGAGAACTGTTGAAAAGTATGTACACACTTCATGATTATTATGGTTTATTAAGTTGTAGTAACGAGGATTAAAAAAAAAAGTATATCTCAAATCATTTTAATTTCCTTGCTTGATGATTTTTCTTGATAAATAGATATATTGGAGGCTGTAACTTGTCGAGAAATTGATCCATCGGTAAAAATAAAATATCACTATTTCGGAAAATATGTATATTTTTCGAATGTTCAAACACAAAATCGTTTACTTGTATGCATTTTTTCGAAAATATGATCGATCAGATCATGATAAGAAATTACGATTTTCACGATCTTATAACTATGAAAATATCTTTGATTGTTTTGAATATAAATTCTGGAACTTTTCCAATACATTAACAAATGTATAAGGAATCCGTTGGATATAGCTGAAATGTGGATAGGTGTACCTGTAATAAATAGAATACAGTAAAGGCACGTAAAAATTCATGCGAGCGATTCAGCGGCTATGTGTGGTGTCTGTGTATGCGTTGATAATTATATATTTTCCCTTCCCTTCATACTCACTATTTATCCTCCTATTCGTTAAGAATAATTTTTAAAACGTGTAATCAGAAAGAGAAAAGGCTTTATTTTACTCGATAGAGCCGCTAAGAATTTCTAGAGGTTCCATCGTATGGATTTAACCGTGCGCTGGGCGCACAGAGTGATAAAGTTACTTCACTATTTTTTTCCAGGAATACCGTGGCTTTAGCGATAAATTTTATTAGGATATTTTTTTGTTCAGAAACACGTGATCTATCCACCTATATTTTTTATTTTTTCCTACCCTGACTTAATTTCAAAATTTTGAAAAAATGGGTAAAAAAAATTTGTTTTCACTTTTTTTTTATGTTCCGCATCCGAGCGAAATGTAAACTTTTCAGGATATTATTCTATACACTTTCACGAACTCATTAAAAAAGAAATTAATCAGTTTGCAAGTTTTTGTGGGTTTCACTATAAAATGTTCTCTGTCAGCTGGGCTGAAACAAGTGATTGAAGTTTCTATTTAGAAAATCCATATATCGCCTTTCAGTATTACCAATGTAATAAATGGTATGGCTACACCGTACGTACTTACTTCCTCGAGTGACTAATTTTTTTTTTTTTTTTTCAAAAGGAACTAAGGCATATTGATAGCTTTGTAACGTACTATTAATATATACAATTTGAGCAAAATTGTTAGAACCGTTTTTTTTTCTTTTGAGAAAATTTGACTTTCTTTACTTGTCTTTATATGTAAACTATCCTGAATTTTAGGGTAAGTGAAAAATAAAAAAGTCTAGAAATATTTGTAAGAGGGACTCTAGGTGTCGAAATTAAACGAGATCGGACAATTGGTTTCGGTGCTAGGCCAAGCGGTGCACAGTGGGGCAAATAGCTCATTTTTTGGACAAACGATAATTCGCAAGCCTGGAATTAATGAAACTTAAATTTTTTTTTAACTATTCGTTATAAAATTGCCTTTAATTCTATCGAGCCCGAATTTTGAAATTTCAAAATTAAAGATGGCTAAGCCAATATCGCGGACATAAATTTTGAAAGTAAATTAAAATTTTATCAAAAGATTGTTTAAAATTATAAAAAATTGTTACTTGGGGGGTTTTTTTTGGTTTCTAATCTCATTTCTGATCCCCGAATTTTGCGATTCAAAAAACCAAGATAGCGGATCCAATATGGCGGCCATAATATTTTTTTAAATGAAATGTACATGCACAAACTGTTAAACATTGTTACTTACGACTTTTAAGGGTTTCTGATCGAGAATCTGAAATCTAAGTTACGTAATATCGTAATCCAAAATGGCGAATCCAATATGGCGGCCATAATATATTTTTTTTAATTGACATGTGAATGCGTAAATTGTTAAAAATTGTTACTCAGGGGTTTTAGAGATTGCTGATCATGAATCTGAAGTCCAAATTACGTAATATCGAAATCCAAGATGTCGGATCCAATATGGCGGCCATAATATTCTTTTAAATGCGATGTACATGCACAAATTGATAAAAATTGTTACTTAGGGATTTTAGAGATTGCTGATCATGAATCTGAAGTTCAAATTACATAATATCGAAATCCAAGATGTCGGATCCAATATGGCGGCCATAATATTTTTTTAAATGAGATGTACACGCGCAAATTGATAAAAATTGTTACTTAGGGCTTTTAAGGGTTTCTGACCATAAATATGAAGTCTAAATTATGTAATATCGTAATCCAAGATGGCGGATTCAATATGGCGGATCCAATATGGCGGCCATAATATTTTTTTAAATGAAATGTACATACGCAAATTATTATAAATTAGGTTTAAAGATGTCAACATTTTTGATTGGTTATCTCATTTTTTTATAAGATGGCATATTCGAATCTGCCATCTTAGAATTCGAAATTACGAATGCGTAGTCAGCAATCGCAAAAACCTGCAAGTAACAATTTTTAACTATTTTCGCATGTACATCATAATTTGTAAAAAATGTATGGACGCCATATTGAATTTAATTTTCTGGTTTGCAAAATATCGAAATTTTAATATCCGAAACGAGATCAGCAAACTCCGAAACCCCCGAAAAACAAATTTTAACAGTTTCCTTCTTGATTTGTCATTCTTTTTGAACTTACGGACACCATATTGGATCCGCCATTTTGGATTTCGATATTACGTAATTTGGACTTCAGATTCATGATTAGCAATCTCTAAAACACCTAAGTAACAATTTTTAACAATTTACGCATTTACATGTCAATTAAAAAAATATATTATGGCCGCCATATTGGATTCGCCATTTTGGATTACGATATTACGTAATTTAGATTTCAGATTCTCGATCAGAAACCCTTAAAAGTCTTAAGTAACAATTTTTAACAGTTTGTGCATGTACATTTCATTTAAAAAAATATTATGGCCGCCATATTGGATCCGCTATCTTGGTTTTTCGATTCGCAAAATTCGGGGATCAGAAATGAGATTAGAAACCAAAAAAACCCCCCCCAAGTAACAATTTTTTATAATTTTAAACAATCTTTTGATAAAATTTTAATTTACTTTCAAAATTTATGTCCGCGATATTGGATTAGCCATCTTTAATTTTGAAATTTCAAAATTCGGGCTCGATAGAATTAAAGTCAATTTTATAACGAATAGTTAAAAAAAAAAAATTAAGTTTTATTAATTCCAGGCTTGGGAATTATCGTTTGTCCAAAAAATGAGTTATTTGCCCCACTGTGTGGCGGTCGTTCGTACGCACACATACAGATTCAGCAAATGTAGTTTTATATATCCCGACATAAACGAGTGCAATAAATAAAACAGAGAAATTACGAAGAGAAAGACGGATGTACTGCTCCCAGCACGTTCCCACTTTGTGAAATCTTATTTTTATCACCTTGTCCTGCTCAACGCAGGGCATCGGTACCTATTGCTTCTAACCGCCTAACAGTGGTGCCTTTTGTAAAAATTAGGCGTCAAAAATCTGTCACCACGCCAATTTTTGATGAAAATTAACAAAATTTGATACACTAAAGGATTTGGGTACGCTGAATTCAGTATTGCTGCCTAAATATTGTTTTTCAAAATGGCTGCTTCAAAATTTCGGTCAGAATGAGGAAAAAAGTTGAATAATTCAATAAAATCATTGTCTATGGATGGATGGATGGATACATTCATAAATAAGTAATTTTAGTACAGATATTTTCTAAATTTAAAATACCAAATTCAATAAGCTGCCCAATGTGGCCAAAGGATCAAAAATCACTCTGAGAACTATTTTTTGTGCTATTGTCTTAATTTTTTTTAAATACTTGAAAAGAAGTCCATATACATGTTTTTGAAATCTTTCCATTATAATCTAATGGTAAATTGACGATTTTGACAGTTGACAGCTGCCAACCAGCTGTCAAGTCAATATTAATAATTCAAAAACTTGAAATAATCTATAATAATGATCTTGAAAAATCTGACGTCAAAACAGTGTCAAATTATCATTAATTATTGAAAACTTGAAACATAAGAAAACAAAAAGAATGGCTTCAAAGCTAATAGAAGATTATGATAGTGAAAATGGAACAGATGATGAAAACGAATTTGACATCTTATAGGTACTAAAACACATAAAAAAAGTTTAAAATAAATGTATAAAAAAATAAAAAACAAACAAAAATCAAACAAAATACCAACAAAAAATAAAAAAATATATAAAAAAAACAAAAAAAAACTCTTCTACAGTCTGATATCTTGATATGGTGAGGAGGCTTACAAATTGTTCGAATTATTCAATGTTTTTGAAACAATTATTATTATTCAATGATTTTGAAACAATTAACTAAAGTCGGTCCTCCTTTGATTCGGTACTCAACTATCATTCTATTATTACGTTATTCCTCACTTCCTCTGAAATAGCAAATCACTGACACTGTTGAAATTTTTTAATTGTAAAAACCTAGAAACCGATATCAGCTGAAACCTTAAAACCAGTAAATATAAATTTCTTAAAACCTTAGTCTTAAAAATTTTTTTCGCATTTTTTAATAACATTAATATCCGTATAATCTGTTAATCTAATTCAAATCTGATGTCAGTATATTTTTCAATACTCTCAACTAGAAATAAGATTGACATTTATTACATGTCACTGATCACAATGTTGCTCAGAGTTGCAACTCTATCAAACCCTGTTAATCCGAGTTAAAAAAAAAGTTTAAAAGTTACTGGAACTAATAGTACTTGAAGTAAATAGTTTAAGTAAAAGAAACAAATTATTTAAGTACTTGATACCTGCCAAAACTATTAGTAACTTTATTAAATCGAGAAATCAGGTGCCTTTAGTCAGCGTTTATCAAAGAGCTAGTTGACAATTGCCAAACCGTTAATCTTACTTAAAATTTGAGTTCGGCGATCTAAAAACCATAAAGTAATAAAATTATTTCAAGTTTTCAATAATTAATGGTAATTTGACACTATTTTGACAGCTGTCAACTGTAAAAATTCTTAATCTGACGTCAAATTTAAACACAGTTACCAGAATAATATAACAACATTTTTCAAGATCACTGTTATACAGTGTGATTCAGGTATGCGGTCATTAAATTTTAGTGGTGATTCTACATAAAAAAATATGAAAAAAAGTTCATATAAACATGGGTCCGGAAATCCCCCCTAAGGGCGCAGCGGTCGTCTGAAGAGGGCACCCAAAATTAACATTTTATTTATTTATTTATTTATTTTCTCATCGGAATATGATTCCTTGGCTATAAATACACAAAAAAGGTTATCTTGGTTTAACGCCGTACGACCAACCGGTTTCGTGAAACCTAAAGAAATGATGAATTCTTTGAAAAAAATTCTCTTTACTGGAGACAGGAAAAAATCCTTTAGGTTCAAATTTCTCGAAACCGATTGGTCGTACGGTGTTACAACAAGATAACCTTTTTTGTGTATTTATAGCCAAGGAATCATATTCCGATGAGACAATCACAGAAAATTCACATTAAAAAATTTGGGGGAGAAGTAAGTCCTCCTTTCCAATTTTGTGCATCCCTGATTGAATTTACCCTTGGTGGACAACATCAGATGACCTTTATTGATATCGAATCACTAGTCACTGTAGCTCAAAGGCTTCCTGAGATATTAAATAAAATGTTAATCTTGGGTGCCCCCGTCAGAGGCCCGCAGCGCCCTTAGGAGGAATTTCCGGGCACATGTTTATATGAACTTTTTTTCATATTTTTTGATGTAGAATCACCACTAGAAATTAACGACCGCATACCTGAAACACCCTGTAGATTATTTCAAATTACTTCCACGTTCAGTGGAAGTATAGTAACGACAAAAAAATGTTTAGAAATTATTATTGTTCAAATAGGCTTAGAATGTCATGAAACGTCGAGATTTTAAGTTTGAGCGAAAAAAAAAAACTTCTGTCTGTCTGTCGGTCTGTCTGTAACTTTTTTTGTGCGCATGTTTACTCTGGAACCGTTTAAGATACTGACTTAAAATTTGGTACACATAGGTACTTTAACGAGATCTAGAACTAGATTATATTTTCATCTTGTTCCGTCGAAGGGTTGTGAGGTAAATTGGGGTAAATTTGGGGTAAATGGGTAAATCAAGCAGGTAAGAGTCCATAAAATTGGCATTTAGTATATACAAGAGAAGCTAATGTCTCAAAAAAATTTTTGGCATTAGCCACCCCCATTACCACCCCTTCCCCATTATTAAAGGGGATGAAAAAAAAAAAGGTGATTTAGTGTGTGTACAAGAACCAGAAACCTCAAAATATTTTTTACTTCATCCACCCCCACTAATACCCCCCTATCACCACTCCCACCCCACTACCGATGCGGGGTATCGTTTTATGGGTTTTTGGGGTAGAGGATTTCAAATATTATATTTTTAAAGTTCCATAAACAATTATTTCGATATTCAAAATTTTTTCGTTGAGAGTGACTTGGATAGAAAATCTGGATGTGGAAGTAGTGATTCCTTGGGCAGCGGTTTTTTTAATTGTTAATGTTAATTTGACAGCTGGTTGGCAGCTGTCAACTGTCAAAATCGTGAATTTACAATTAGATTAGAACTGAAAGATTTGAAACATATATACGGACTCCTTTCCAAAAATTAAAAAAAAATAAGGCAATAGCACAAAAAATAGTTCTCAGAGTAATTAGGAAGTTTCCTATTTTAGAAATATCATGTATATTCAACCTCATTTAGTAGTCTTTCAGATAACTAGTCAAACAAAAAAAAAATTATCTCGATATCTGAAAACTCACGAACTTATTCAATTTCTTATTTGAATACTAGCTGAAGTCCACGGTGACGTCACAATACATAACGCGCTGACTTGCCATGCCGGTGGCCCGCCGTATGTTCCCTTTATTTAGTGTATGTGCTCGATTTTATGAAATGTCACAAAATGTCACTTTTGATTCGTTCGTGCCGAGCCGAATTTTCGAATTTCGCCGTGCAATTTACGATCAGGTTTATCTGGAAGACTTCCTCTTTACGTCGCGACATCATACGGCCGTCCTAATGGTGTTTTTCGAAAAATATGAACGTGCCAAAATTGCATGTTTTAGCAATTTTTTCGGCTCTCAAATGCAAGCTGGCTATAAACTGCCGGTGCCTGCCAGCGAGTATAAAGGTGCCCGCGCCCCCTCGCTGTTGGCGGAATCATGTATTGTGACGTAATTGAGCCTCAGCCCTGATGATCGCAGCGTTTTAAACTTGGAAGGACCATAACTTTTTTATTTATAGATAATTTAAAAAAAAATACAGATATTTTTTAGATTTTTATGACTATTTATTACGATAAAATGAGAAAAATGGAAACTTCCTAATTTTTTATCCTTTGGCCACATTGGGTACCATATTGGATTTGCTATTTTAAATTTACAAAATATCTGTACTAAAGTTACTTATATATGAATTTGTACATCCAAACACAACATTTTAATACAAATTGGACATCATTCTTACTGAATTTCAAATTTAGACAATTATTTTATTGAATTATTCACCTTTTTTCCTTATTCTGACCCAAATTTAGAAGTCATTCTGAAAAACAAAATTTATGCAGTAAAACTGAATTCCAAATCCTTTAGTGTACCAATTTGTTAATTTTCATCAAAAAACCGGCGTGCGTGGTGACATATTTTTCACACCCAATTTTACAAAAGACACCACTGTGGGACGCCGCGCCGAGAACGAGAGAAACGATCCGGGGGAGCTCGTGACGTTAAATAACAGAGATCTCCAAAAAAACGTCTTGGCCTAAGGTTCTGATCTACGCGCTGAAGCCAATTTTGGACACAAAAAATTTTTTGTCGTGTCAGTTTTCCTCTACCACACCGTTTCATCCCCTAAAATTTCTTTTGTGTCCAAAATTAGTTTCAAAACATCAAAGTACTTCAGAAAAGTTTACGTCAGCACCTTAGGACAAGACTTATTTTTTTTTTTTAGGAGGTACTTCAGAAAAGTTATATGAGAACCTTAGGACAAGACCTTTTTTTTTTGTAGACGTATATATTGTTTCCATACGTACGTACAGACCAACCGACGCAGAGGTATAACAATATTCGTAACAATTTTAGAACTTAATAGAAGTTCAAATCAATCTAAAAGTGGTACCATTTTTTAAAGTAGAATCTTTCCTTTTCAAAAAGATAACTAAAATTGATTTCTTGCAGAATTTAATCATTAAACATGGATGCGGGACAAAAAAAATGTTAAGAATGCTGTAATAACTGCACCGAGGTCCATAATACAACAAAAAAATACATTTTATTTCTGTTTTTATATCTCCCCTTGTATAAGTCCTAATAACAAAAAAGGACACCTCAGAGCAAATGTTAATTATGCAGTGTAAAAGGCACTTTGATATACCGCTCCGTTATTATCATTAAACACCTCTTACCACCTGAGCATTATCCATGTAGTACACTCGTTGTTACAGCTTGTATCACTGTGAAGCTCTCGTTCCTTAATTCAGACAGTAATTAGGATGAAGTTCATTTGTTCTTTAAGAAATCTCGGATAAATACAGAGACCCCGAGGGTCAAGTTACATCTCTTATACGTGGAGTTAATGATCTGCTGCCACTCTTACCTCTAATTTGCTGTTTTACAGGAAATAAAGACCTCTTGTTAAAAAAACTGATATATCAAATTAAGCAAGGTAATGGGGCTTTGCTTTTAAGATTACAGGGCTGGCGTCTAAATCAGCATCCTTCATTCTACATAGTTTTCACCTGCATCTGTGATTGTTTATTTATTAATTTATTTTTAGTAAATAAAAGCTCTTAAACAATTAGTTAATATATTAAAGAAAATATTTAAGTTACTGCTAGTACTGCCACTAGTTTTAGAGATTCTTTGCTTACAATCAATCATAGGTATAATATACAGTGAAGTCCATAAATAACGGATACATTCATTTTCTACGTAATTTACGATTTTTAAGTAAAATTATGAAACGCAGCCACGAAATGGACTACAAACACAAATTCTCAATCCTAAAATGACATTATTTGCGCGGAAACTATCTCCCTCTCCAACCCTCGTAAAATGACTGCTACCCTCGTAAAATTTTTAAATCGAATAAGAGTAAGTACGTGTGATACCTTATTTGAAAGGGAAAATCGCTTGGGTACGTTTATAAAACGTTATAAATTCTGTTCCATCCATCATACTGACTTCAAATTTTATTTTTCTATTTATTTGTTACTAATTAATTGAAAAATATTGATGTCAGACGGTAGGCTATCATACCTAAGAAACCTAAATTGGTACAACTTTCAACCCTTATTAACCCCTCCTCCACCCACTCCGACAGTATGGCAAGCATAACTAATGTCTCCCATGTAAATAACATGTAAACTCAATTATAGTCTGTAGGTTATCACCATAAGCGTAATTCGGGATGGGAAAGATGGGCAACTGCCCTCCCAACATTTTGAAAGAGCATTAAATTGTTTAAGGCAAATCTGGAGAATTCCGAAATTCTTCCGGAAAAAATAATAAGTATGAGAATTACGCCAATCAAGTCAAAGATTTTCAATATAATTAGGCAGGGGCGGATTTCCTGTCTATGTTTAACTTTTTGCAGCACTCGCTTTCCCTCGGTCATTTGGGTTTATAGGGTTATCGTTTAATAATTACAGGATTCGCTTTGTTTCCATCTACTGGGTTATCTGTGAAAAATCCCTGACTACCCAATCAAAATGCTGAAATTACGCCAATGGTTATCACACAATGTGTGCTGAAAAAAAAAAACACACACAGATTTGCGCGAGTTGCCCTTTCACCCACACCCACTCAAACGTTAGTATTTTCGAGTATTTTATAGTTCAAATAGGAGCAGTGGACCAAAAATCAGCCGGTAGACCATTATTTTTTGAACACGCTTTTATTAGCTTGACCTGTAACTTTCTAGCATTGTAAGCAAATCTTACAACTCACTTTTCACCCCCTTCTAATTTATCGTATTCATTTTAAACTTTGCAAACTTACGCAATTCTGGTGACAATACAATAATATGGTACCATCGAGCTTGTATGATGATGAAGGTGGGAGTTGATCATAGGCACTCATCAAGGGCTAATAATAGGCCCATCGACTTTGGGCTCGTTTGACTTGTCACAATAAGTCCTTTGATTACATATTGTGACCAGGAAGGTCTGATGATGGAGGAGGTCATGGGAACTTCTTAATTGCTAACAAACAGTAAATAACCCACTTCTAATTGTATGTAGTGCGCCCAAGCTATCAAATTTATTGTTTAGTGTAGGTTATTAGCAATGTAATGTAATTTGTAACTTGCTGTACTTTTGATGAAAAATAATATTTGGAATGTGAGAAACCTCATATACTTTTAGTGAAAAATATACTCTAAACAAATAATCGAGATGTAAACCGTTGGGATATTCTAGTGTACAGCTTTCGAGTATTACTAGGTATTTCAGAGGTATTATTAGGTATTATGAGGAATTATTAAGTGATTGATCGGTATTACTGGTCATTCTTCTAAATCTAGCTGAATAAGATTATCGGTTTTGTCACTTTTAAACTGACAATTATAAAATGTTATAATTGTCAGTTTAAAGAGACAATTATGTACGAGATGTTTATACGCAGAAAAAATATCTGTATATCAATGCATCTTTGCATAGTAATACCTAATAATATCTGAGTATTTTATGATAATATATAATAATATCTGGTTAAAATATCCAGGTTACAAAATGTAACAATACCTAATAATATCTAAAAATACCTAATAATACCTAATAATACCCAATAATGCCTAATAGTAATAATGCAACGGTATTAAATTTTACAATAATACTTAGGTATTTCTTGATAGTACCTTAGTAGTACCAAATTAATAATCTTATTCAGCTAAATTATAAGAGTAATACCTACTAATACTTGCATAGTACTGAAAAATACCTTTTGTTGCCAGAATAATACCTACCTCTGAAATGCCTAAAAATACCCAGTAATACCTAAGAATACCCAATAATACCTAGTAATGCCCGGAAGCAGTTTACTCCTCGATTATGTATAATTGTAAGTTTAAAGTTGCAATTTTACATAATTACAAGTTTAAACTGACAACTAGAGAAATATTTTCTACTATGTCCTTTTTACGTTTTCGTAGGATGAAGACGTAAAATGTAAGTATATTATTATAATGTTAATAACAGGGTTAATTAATAATGTCCGAGACTCCGATTAAAGAACTTATATCTAGATACATAACAGGCTATCTTTTCACTATATACCTTGTTTGCTCCTAACATAATAACATTATATGTCCATTAAAATGGATAGATGAACATCACATCCCATAGGCAACAGTGGCGCCGTGTGTGTAGAAAATGTGTAGAATGGTAAATATTTTCATTAAAATGAATTATTGCAATTCCTGCATTACCGGCTCTTTATATAACTTGATGTAGGCATACGATATTACAGTAAGATAAAACAGTAAGATAAATATGTATTGAAAGGATATTAAAATTTAATTGCTATTTACTTTATAACTGTAAACTAACTTCATCATGTTACGACTATGGAACGATCGATTTTCTTCTTTTCTAAACTGCTTTCTGCAAACGGTACAGCACTTCACTATTTATTTGCACAAAATATATTGTCACTAAACTGTGTAAATATGAATAGAGAATATTATTTAGGTATTAAGCAAATCACAACTTAAAATAAAATTACTTTTTCACCAGTTTTTGGTCGGAGAACACGAAAAACATTTATTGACATTAATGGCCGAACTGTCAACTGAGATTATGATAATCGAACTGAAGCCGATCGTGTACGAGCGGCCGCGAATACGCCGATGGGCCAATCAGCAACTTATGGGAAGAAGTGCCTTAGAGTCTTTCGGGATCATAAAATTCATGCCATTATGTATCTAGATATAAGTTCTTTAATCGGAGGTCCGAGATATATAACAATGTGTTGTACCGATTTTATTCTCTTGACAAGTTTATGATATTATGAATATATTAAAAATTAACTGCTGAATTTACGCGTAGATAAGTTTAGGACATAAGATGCTAATTTGCTACCACTTTATTATTATACCTTCCACAAATATGTAAACGTCGAGTAGTGGATTGTGCCAGTCGGACGAAAACCCGACTATTGTTTGATACAACCAGATTAGTTCTCCCCCCCCGTTTTCGAGGATGCTGAACACCGTGGTGGTGGCAGCATTTCTCGTTGGGGTGACCCACCCCCGCAAACGGCCAAAAACCATTCCCAAACGGGGACTAACGCGTATTATAATTGTTTGAGGGACTCTTACTTGGTGATTCTCCGTTTTCGAGAATGCTGAACACCGTGGTGATAGTGGAATTCTTCCCCGGAGAGACTCACCCCCGTAAATGGCCAATAGCAACCCTCCAAAGGAGTAAGAGTGCGTTCTCAGTATACCCCCGGGGAAAGCCCCCCCCCCCGCCCGTTTTTGAGGATGTTACCCAGTAAAAAAACATTACAACAAAGTAGTCATCTTCATTTACCGTGGAGCTGAAAAAGATGAATGTATATTTTTTGTACCTACATATTTTTTGGGAAAAATAGGTTTCTATAATAATTGAAAAAAAAAATTGGAACATTTATTTAATTACAATATATTATATAAAATATTTTTATTGACGCAAACAATTACTGCATATATTTTTACGCTGGCTTTTCTTACATTATAAAATACTTTGACTTTATTTTTTCTTTGAACCCATGCAATTTCATTCATTATGAAAATGCAAAGGGGTATTTTTTTGCCATTGAGGGGGTGGGCGGGCCCTTTGGAGGTTAGTTATTGGCCATTGAGGGTCGTTGGTACTTTTCATATTGAGGTATTATCTATTTATTAGTGGGAATTAACTGGTATTACTGGATACTGCTATAAAAATTAGTACCGTTGTATTATTAGGTATTATTGGGTATTATTAGGTATTATTAGATATTATTAGATATTATTAGATATTTTTAGGTATTATTAGGGTATCGTTACATATTGTAACCTGGGTATTACTATGCGAAGAGGTATTAGTGTACAGATATTATTTTTGCGGTTTACTGTTCGCAAATAATTAAGAAATGACGGAGGAAAATAATATTTCGAATGTGTTGTCTCCATGCATTATTCCGGTTGGCCTTCGTTTGCTGTACAGCACGTTTGACGGCATGACGCCATCTATCGCGGTTGCCTGTTAGGCGCACAGCCTCATCAAACTTCTTTGCCATCAACTTCTTGATGACAATATCTTGGAGGACTTCCTGCCATCTGGTTGGATTTCAAAATATTGATTGTCAAATAAGTCGATGGCCTTGTTGCGTGGTCGACCCTATACAGAAGTAGTATAAGGACACTTCTTATAGATGTTTTTTTGCAGCTGTTAACATTCTCTTTGACAAAAATTGAAATAACATTACCGATTAAAACTGCCTTATCGTAACTTAAACATGATTCACGCTGCTTTTAAAGCTTCTAATGTAACAAATGTCAAAAACGTAACTATTAAAAAAACTGGAGGCGAATTTAAATTAGGCATTGCATTTCATCTGCTAGAATTTGGATACTGGTAAGGTAAACTTTACAAAACGACATTTCTATGTCAAGCATTGAATTATTCGCATTGTTTTTGCCAAAACCACAATTCATTATTTGTTATGAAAATATGGTATCATGTCAGTTTCAATATGTGAATTATAATGCTGCAAATCATATCATGATATGGTTGGCGTAATATCCTTTCAGTTCGATCATAAATAATGACATTACAGATTATCTGGGTTATAATTACATATTACAAATGCATATCCGATGTGAATGACCATTATTTTGTCAAAATAAAACAAAATATAACGTTATGAGAATTAACAGTGTGATATTTGATTTTTACTTCCACATCCAGTTGTAGTATAGTAAAGAAAAAAAAGTTATTGTTCAAATGGGCTTAGAATGTCATGAAACCTCGAGATTTTAAGTTTGAGAGAAAAAAAAAAATTGGTATTTAGTATACCGGGTGACTCAGCCGATAGGGACACTCTTGTAACTTTTGAATGGGCGAATGGATTTTTTCTTCTTACTCCATTTTGATACCAATCGGATTAGCTGTTTTGGAAATGTGATTCGCACAACACAGCGATTTTTATAGGTAGGCTTGTATTTTTCAGTTTTACGCAAAAATGTTCGTCTTGCGATGTGTAAGTTGATTTGAGAAAAAGCAAGATGATTACAAGCTATTAAATTCTAAATAATAGTAGATTATAATACAAGTGTGGCAAGGGCTTCATTGCAAAACGATGTATGCGCTCGTGTTCCTATCATACGAGTTTTGCAATGAAGCTTGCCACATGTGTGTTACATACTATTTTTTCTACGGTTGTGAAGTTATTTCCCTTTTTTAAAGTCTTTCCTTTAAATTTGCTGCCTGTCAGATTTTATTTAAAGTGACATTTTCCTCAGTCATTCTGAAGTTAGAAAATTTGACTTTGTAATTGCAATTCATGTGTAATTAATGTACATTTATAATTTATAGAATTTAATTGTTATTATCAGTAAGTAATATAAAATTCTTTAAGGTAAACACACTATTTTATTCCGGTGTGTGAAGATGTAATCAAGGCGTGTGGCAAAATTCTTTGCCGCACGGCGTTGAAGTTAGAAAATTTGACTTTCAGCACAATCGTAGAAAAAGTATATTTATGAAATACGTTTTTCTTTTTTTTTTAATTTAATTTAACCGAAAATCTCTACAGCGACCTCTAAATATTTTTCAACATAATGAGGACCGAAATAACAAAATGCCTCCTTAAGAAAAAAGACAAAAAGTGATATTTAAGGATTACCCTAATATACAGGGTGCGCCACTTAAAACTCCCCAGACTTGTAAGTTTTTTATTTTTGAAGCGATGACCATGTTGGGCTCATCAAATTGTAGACATTTTTAAAGCCTTTAAACATCCTTACAGAGTGATTAAAATTATTTTTTTTTTAAATTGTTAGGAAAGAAACTTAATTTCTTTGAATATTTTTTTACCTCACCCTGTACATGAACTGTGTTAATGTTTTCTTATAAAGGTTTTAATTAGCTTCAATTTATGTTATTAAAAATAAAAATTTTGTATTTCCTATTTAGTACATTTTAATATAAGTTTGTTTTTAAAAATATTTATTTCTTTTGTTTCTTGTTGCTGTTTTATTACGTTGAATATTGTTTGTGATATGCCTTTTACAAATAAAGCATAAAATTATTATTTTCATTCTTTTCAACGTTATTTAAAAAAAAATCAGTTTGGAATCGGAAAAAGTGTTTTTAATTCCTTTCTCTAAAACCAAAAAGAATTTCGAATATGACGTAATAACATAAATTGAAGCTAATTAAAATCTTTATAAGAAAACATTAACGCAGTTCAGTACAGGGTGAGATAAAAAAATATTCAAGGAAATTAAGTTTTCTCTTAACAATTTTTTCAAAAAAATATTTTTTAAATCACTCTGTACACATGTTTAAATGCCTTAAAAATATCTACAATTTGATGTGCCCAACATGGTCGTCGTTTAAAAAATAAGAAAGTTAGAAGCCTGGGGAATTTTAAGTGGAGCACCCTGTATACCGTGAGACACACTGTATTTGTAAAATTTGTTGAAAACGACGGAGGAGCCGGTGATTCCTATCCTCTCCTACCTACCTCCTACTTTGTGATCGTAATTATGTAGCATAATATTACTTTTCTCAGCTGATGCCCACCACACCAGTGAACACCGCATTAAAATCGGCCTAGTAGTTTTGGAACACAATCGGGTTATGTTAATATACTAGTTAGGTAAATACTTTAAACCACTCATTTTTGAAAAACCAATCAAAACAACTTCGTAGTACAGTAACTAGAGGTTTTAACTTCGGAATAATGTCATATTGAACGGATTTAGTTCATTTTTGGCAGTATAATAGTAAATGCTTCACAAAAAAGTTTCTATATTGTGCGGGGGCTTGCTAATTTATAGGGGGTGGATGCCACCCTCTCTCAGGGGGTGGCACTTAAAAAATATATATATTTATTGGAGCTGAAATAGAATCAAATTTTAAGAAGAAAAGGTTCTATGTAATTTTTCACATAAATTGATAGTTTTTAAGTTATAACGACTTCAAAATTCCGATTTTAGCAAAAAAAAGGTATTTCCAAACGGCTTTCGTCAAGTATCTCGAAAAGTATTACTTTATCGAAAAAATGTTACAGACCAATTACAAAAAGTGCAAACTGGGAATTAATTATATTTTTTGTTTATTGATGTAGGATTAATAATTTCGGAGATATTTAAGTTTATATTTGGTATCCAAGTGTTTCGAAATTACCTTTAAAGTTTAAAATGCATTTTTTTCTAAAGCAAGTGATTTAAATGAGCAAAAATATTTGAGCATCTAGGTTAATGCTACTTCTTAACGAAAAAGTGTATTTGAGATAATTTCTTTAAATTACTAGCTAATTAGAGTAACAAAATGGCGACCTTTATATAAAAAAATATAAATACGCACATTTTTCCGTCATAACTTCTTTATTTCTTATGCTACAGGAACGAGTAAAAAATAATTTCAAAGCGCAATTAATTGTCTTTAATGTCATTTCATAGCATGCGTGACGTAGGTGTCACAATTTCTGAGATATTTAACATTTAAACTGCATTTTTCGTCTTATAAACGTTCGGATGCCATCTGTAAACTTTCATATCTCCGAAACTATTAAAACTATGTAAATAAATAAACAAGCGAAATTCATTATCATTTTTCAATAAGACTAATATTTATTGAGATATTTGGAAAAGGAAAAAAAATTACGTTTTCTCGAAAATATCTTTATACCTGTATTTTTCTCTAAAGCAAGTGCTGTATACAAACCAAAAAATTTGAGCATCTACGCCATACTATATGTTAATGAGAAACAGTGTCTGAAATTCCCTTTTTTTAATTACTGGCTAATTACAGTAACAAAATGGCGACGTTTTTATTAAAAAAATGTGTAGACGCACATTGCTTTGGTCATAACTTCTTTGTTTTTATGCTACAGAAACAAATAAAAAAACAGTTGAAAGCTCAATTAATAACCTGCCATTCTACCTATTAGCATCCTTCACGTAGGTGTCAGAGTTTCTGAGATATTTAACTCTTACTCTAAATAATTATCTTATGAACACTTGGATGCCAAATGTAAACTTAAATATCTCCGAAATTATTAATCCTACATCAATAAACAAAAAATATAATTAAATCCCAGTTTATACTTTCTGTAATTGGTCTGCAACATTTTTTCGATAAAGTAATACTTTTCGAGATACTTGACGAAAGCCGTTTGGAAATACCTTTTTTTAAGCTAAAATCGCAATTTTTAAGTCGTTATAACTTAAAAACTGTTAGTTTATGTGAAAAATTGCATAGAACCTTTTCTTCTTAAAATTTGATTCTACTTCAGCTCCAATAAATATATATATTTTTAAGTGCCACCCCCCTATAAATTAGCAAGCCCCCGCACAATATAGAAACTTTTCTGTGAAGCATTTACTATTATACTGCCAAAAATGAACGTAATCCGTTCAATATGACATTATTCCGAAGTTTTACATATTTTTTACCTCTAGGTACTGTACTATCTAGCTAATAGTGACGAAGTACTGAATTATATGATAGGATTCCTAGCATTTTAAAGTAAAAAATATATTGAAAACACATATCATTTATTTAAATTCAGTCATTAACACTTTTTTATTTAATAAGAAATTATCTACTTTCTGTATACCTACATTAGGCATATGGATATATCGATATACGTACAAATATACAACCAACCTCGAATCTCCTATCTGAAGTTGGTTAAAGAAAATACAACAGCATGTTTTTAATCTACTCTGCAAAAGAGGAGCTTTCCAAATATCTTAAGCGGCGTTCTCTTACAAATTCGCTGCCAAGGCACTGCCAATGCAATTTTAATTAGATTGTTTTCCTACAATAAGTTACTAAGTTCTAGTGTTAAGAGTAAAAGCCTGGCAATATAATATCATTAAAATAAGTGTCTTTCTGCCAATATTTATTTTTCAGATTAAGATATTCGCCAGATAAAAAAACCGGCGTTTGAACAGTACATTAGGGACTTGGTATCAGCTATGAGCGACAGTCAATTTATAGGAAACGCCGCTTAAGATATTTGAAAAGCTCCGTCATTTGTAGCATAGACCAAAAACACGATAATATATATTTTTCAACCAAGGTGTTTTTTTTTCATGTTTGCACTCTACTATCGATTATGTTCCATGTTTGCAACTTGTATCAATTTGCTGGTATAAAACTTTCAGTGCTGTTTAATAAATAAACACATAATTCTATATGAAATGGTAGTTAATAATGGAAAAATGTATTCAAGTGAGCAGCCGGCAACCAATCGATAGTCTGAATTCGTACAAAGAAGCGAGCTTGATGTGGTCAGATGAAAAATGGAAAACTCAGATTCACATTGTTGTGACATTTCGTCAATAACAGACTCGGTAAAAGTAAAAATGTGCTTCCAACAGACCGAATATTTACGGCTTAGGGCTATTTGTTGTTTTTGTTCAGGTAATAATTGCGAGGCGCATGTTCAGAATTTCTAACCAAGGGTATAAATATTGACATTGTAATAAAGTAATTTTAAAAATAAACAGACAGAAACAGACCATGTATTTTAACATTGGAAATGTTTAAGGAATCGGTATAGTCCTGTCAATGAATGGTTTCTAGAGGGAAATGCCGAGATCACAATTTTTGACTCGAGGGCTGTGTTTGGACTATTTAGG
This sequence comes from Rutpela maculata, assembly GCA_936432065.2. Lineage (NCBI taxonomy): Eukaryota > Metazoa > Arthropoda > Insecta > Coleoptera > Cerambycidae > Rutpela > Rutpela maculata. The sequence goes on from OW386287.2 coordinate 174,373,233, forward strand.
AGGTAAACATACCAAAAGTCCCAGAACATAGGAGGTGCGGGGGGGGGGGGGGGTGAAGGGGGGCACAAAGAAGGTCCTGTTTTTTTGTTTTTTCGCTTATATCTAGAAAACGGTTAGCCATAATCAAAAAGTGGCTATATGCAAAATTAAAGATGACTAAATTTTCTACAATAATGTTTTAATTAATTTTTTTCGTATCTGTTATGGTTCAGTAATGGATTGTATATCTTTCAACTGTATTCTAACTTTATTATAGATTTATTATAAATTGAAAAAAATTTTAATAATCTTCGTAGAAAAAATTTTTTTGTACAGATGTCCGTTTCACAGCAGACTGAACTCGAATATCGAATAAAAAATGTCTTTGCGTCTGTAAGTGTGTATGTGCGTGTGTATATCGTTTCTTTTAAACACGATAACTTCTGTTAAACTTAAAATATTTAATCACAATTTGGAATATATGTAAAACAGCATAGTATAATAATCCCTATTGAAATTGGCCCATGTCTGTAATACATGGTGATAACGAGAGGCCTACAAACTCTCACTCTTCCGTAAAATATGTTTTGTAATTCCAGAGCAAGATGTTACTAAGGTAAGATTAGCATATAAAAATATGAAGATGTATAAGATTTATAAATCGCAATATACCGGGTGTATGTTAGGTTCAAACCAACTTTATTTAAATTAGATGATATATCAATGTTATCCTAAAATTTGGAACATGGTATTTTTAATAAGATTATTATGGAATGTGAGTTTGTAGGCCTCTGGTTATCACCATGTATTACAGATATGGGATTATTGTAATATGCCGTTTTACATATGTTCCAAATTGTAATTGAATATTTTAAGTCTAACAGAAGTTATCGTGTTAACAAGAAACGGCATACACCCACACATACATATACACGCACGCACACACACTTACAGACACAAAGACATTTTTTATTTGATATTTGAGTTCAATCTGCTGTGAAACGGATGTCTGTACAAAATTTTTTTTTCCATGATGGTTATTAAAATTTTTTTCAATTTATAATAAAGTTAGAATATAGTTAAAAGATATACAATCCACATCGAACTCACTGTCAGTAAAAGTTATAGAACACTGGGTTTTGTTATTAGAAACTCCGCACATTTTAATAACGTAAATACATTAAAACAACTATACACTACTCTTGTTAGACCACATCTTGAGTATGCTTCAATAGTATGGTGTCCTGCTTATAATGTACACATACAAAATTTGGAAAGGCTTCAACGTCGATTTCTGAAATATGTGTCTTTTAAGACTGATGGACCTGCTATTGGTTACCCACATCAAGAACTACTCTCTAAATTTTCCCTAGACAGTCTAGAAAACCGTAGACACCGGTCACAATTAATTTTATTATATAAAATTTTACATGGTAACATCGACTGTGGAGAAATTTTAAGTATGCTTAATCTCCAAATTCCTAGGGCGGCCTCTAGGCACAACAATTTATTTTACTTGCCATTTTCAAGAACAAATGTAAAGAAATTCTGATGTATTCAGCAACTGTGTAATATATATAACAATTTGGATACTTCTTTAGATATTTTCACCTGCAGTGCTGTAAACATAAAAGAATTCTCTCGCTTAAATATATTTTTGTTCTTTCTTTTTGACTTGCAGACTATTAGCCTCTATTATTGTATGCTTAGTAATATTTTGCTCTGAAATTAAAATAAAACGTATTTTACGTATGAGAGTTTGTAGGCTTCTGGTTATCACCATGTATTACAGATATGGCCCAAGTTCAATAGGGATTATGGTAATATGCTGTTTTACATATGTTCCAAATTGAAACCAAATATTTTAAGTCTAACAGAAGTTATCGTTTTTACAAGAAACGGTATACACGCACACAGATATATACGCACACACACACACTTACAGACGCAAAGACATTTTTTATTCGATATTTCAGTTCAGTCTGCTGTGAAACGGATATCTGTACAAGATACTTTTTTCTACGATGATTATTAAAATTTATTTTCAATTTATAATAAATTTATAATAAAGTTAGAAAACAGTCAAAAGATATACAATTCATTACTGAACCATAACAGATACGAAAAAAATTGATAGAAACATTATTGAAGAAAATTTTAATCCGCTTTAATTTTGCATATAGCCACTTTTTGATTAGGGCTAACCGTTTTCGAGATATGAGCGAAAAACCAAAAACCGGGACATTCTTTGTGCCCCCCTGCATCCCCCCCACCTCCTACTTTCGGGGACTTTTGGTATGTTTACCTCCTAAATAGTCCAAACACAGCCCTCAAGTCAAATTGTGATTTCGGCATTTCCCTCTAGACCCCCTTATTGAACGTTCATTGACTGGGCTAATAGTGATGAGTTCACTTACGTAGAGCTAACTCCAGTAAAATATATTCAAGAGGGAACTGTAGGTGCACTAAATGCGAGTGTGCGAAAAAAAATGAATGACTCATTTCTTGACCGTCCTGATAAATCAGAATTTAGTGATATTCCAAGTTGTTCATATCTGACGTAACTCATCTGGAAGTAAGTGAATATGATAACATTACTCACCAGAGCTCCAGCAATGTAGAAGTATCGAACGGTTTATTTGAAATTATATCAGAGCACCAATGTGAGGAATTATTCGATGGTGAAAATGACTAACTCTTAGAATCCAACACAAACATATCATCAGAAGGTGATGATGACCAATTTTTCGAGTCTGGTGCAGACGTACCACTTTCAGAGATAAAAGAACAACTTTATGGAATTTGGCAACAAAAAAATCACGACAATCTAAACACAAAAGTTTTACGGAGGAAACTGGACCGATTTTAAATAATAATGTTGTAACATGGTGTGACCATTTTCTCAACGTTTTTCCTGAAACTTTACTTGAACATTTAGTTTTCCAGACAAACCTATATTGCTATATTCCACGCAGGAAAGCAAACAGTATCAACCAACAACTATTACGGAAATAAAAAAAAATATTGCTGCGAAAGAAACCTCTTCATATAAGGATTACTGAAGTAGCAACATATAATTGAGAGATGAATGCATAAGTTGCTTTCTTTCGGCTGGCTTCTTTCTCACATTCATCCAAATGACAACTCTATCTATGATGCCTCAACGGAATGATGATGCTTACGATAAGTTGTATAAAATCAGACCGGTACCAAATACCCTTTCCAATACGTTCAAATCAACATACAGACCTACTACGCATTATCAAAGTGTACATGAAAACATGGTGAAGGCCGGTCTGTATTGAAACATTGCGTTTCAAAAAAACCCTTCAAGCGTGGATTCAAAATATGGGTGCGCGCTGATTAATATGGTTTTGTGCGTCAATTTCAAGTGTACACCGCAAAATCTGGTAGTAGTCCTGAACTCGGATTAGGTGATTTGACTAGAGATCTCGTTAGAAAAAAATATTGCGTATTCTTTGATAATTTTGTATCTAGTGTTTTATCTATGGTAAATATTTTAAATGATAGCGTTTATGCCTGTGATACTATAAAATCAACTCGAAAAGACTTGCCAAAGAATATATTACTCAGGAAAGACGTCAAAAGGGGATCTGGCATAGCCCTTTTTTCATATAAGTTCAAATGTCTTTGTTTTGTGCAGTGGCAAGACAAAAAGCCAGTTCAAATAATTTCCAACTACTACGATGGCATTGTAGAGTCAACAGCAAACAGAAGGACCAAGGCAGGGTAGCAAGTTGAAATTGCTTGCCCTCAAATCGTCAAAGATTATAACAAATTCATGGGTAATTGATTGACCCAATTGACAGAAAAAGCCGAAGATGGTGGTTGCGGTTATTTTGGCATTTGGTTGACACAAGCATCTGTAATGCCTACATATTTTTCAATCAAAAATATTAATACGTAGAAGATATCTAAACCGTAATATACTCTAAGTTTGGACCCAACTTTGTGTAGATTAGATGATATATCAATTTTACCTTAAAATATCATTAAAGTATGTTTAATAAGGCTATTATGAAATGACTAAGATCATCTATTAAATATGATCATTTCTGTTGGAATTTTCATTTCGAATTTGGAACATATATAAAATAGTATGGTAGAACACTTCCTATTGAAATTGGATCATATTAGTTATAGCAGTTTTTAAATATCCTTCGGATCGTTCCAGTGAGCACATTTATGATAGATCTGAAGGGATTAGATACCAAAAAATAAGTTCTTTCATTTCTTTCAATTAAAAGCATTATAGATGAATATCATACGATCATTACCCTCATGAAAGTAAATGATTTAATCACCCTTATAACGACTTAATTAAATTTAAACCAAAATTGACACATGAAACTATTAATCGCTATCATATATTACCCCTATATTATTATACCACTCACGTCAAGGAAAGTGGGGTGCCTTACCAATTCGTTTCCGAGGTTCTAGTGCAGAACGTAAGCTATGTCTAACACAATATTTTAAAACTAATGTCCAACGACAATGGTAAAGGTTCAAAATAAAAATGTTCCAAAATATATAAAAGGAAAAATAAAGATGGTGTATAATCAGTAGTAATGCTATAATAGTATACAGGGTGGGCCATTGAAAACGAAACACGCCTGTTTTGGGACACTTAGACTAGTTTCTTGAAAAAACGCTCGGACAGGTCGATTCTTGATTTTTGGGGGACAACTTTTAATGACAAACTTGACATTGACACATCAACCCCATAGCCCCAGCACTCCTTACTCGGTGCTGGGGAAAGGGGATCGATCTCTATGCGACAGCATGGTCGAAATTAGTTTTTTCAATTTTTTTTTCGTCCCCATGAAAACCACCCTCTAGATTAACTAAGATGGGAGTGTTGTTTGGGAAAAATCCTGAAATACGTCACATTTTATCTTTTGAACGGCACATTTCGATGTCAAATTTGACTTTGTCAGGTCAATCCCCTAGCCCCAACAACCCCCAACAAAAGCAAAAATTACGGTAAAGGTCTTTTGATTCTCTATGCGAGTGCATGATTGTTTTTAGGTTTGCTCGTGTTTGGTTTTAAACAACTGATAATATGCGTATTAATTTAAATTTTAAAAAGTATGCAATACATTTTTATTTACCTCCGGTGTTTATAAGGACCTCCCGAGGCTCAGATACAGTGATTTGAAAGCCCTTTCTGCCCTGAATACTAAACGGTTAAAATTTTTCAAATTTATCGATTTGTCTTCCGGATTATTTAATTTCAAATTATGAACTCGTTCTTCGTTTGTCGTTAAAAGGAAATTCAATTGTTCAATCTGACCTTACAAAAATGGGAAAAGTGTAGAAAAAATATTGAAACGTCAAAATTTAACGTCAGGAAGAAATTTTTATTAGTTTAACAAATGCTCAAATTGTTTCTTTTTAAGAAGCCTGTAGTACACATGTTTTTCTTAAGAGGTAGGTTATCGGAATACGCAGATTTTCAGTTTAAGCTGGTTTGTGAATTGTCATTGGCATTGTGATTCAAAATAAACATTGGCAGATTTACTTAATCAAGAGCATTCCGGTAAACACATAGAAAGAAAATACGTGTTGGAATTGGCCACGAAGTTTAAAGAAACAGGTTCAGTAGCCAATAAAAAACGAGACCCTCAACGTGAACTCCCGGTGGTGAATGAGGCTACTGTGGTTGGACTTTTGGGACAAGTGTCTGTAGACTCAACTCTAAGTACGAGGAAATTGGCCACTGTAACCAACATCCCTAGAACTACTATCCGACGAATCCTGAAGCAGCATAAATTTAATCCGTACAAAATTCATTCAGTACATGAGCTGAATGAGGATGATTTCGATAGACGACAGCAGTTTTGCGAAGTTATGACAGAAAGAATAGATGCGGATGCGAATTTTTTTTTTTTTCAACATTTGTTTTTCTGACGAGTGTACATTTTTCTTAAACTCTACTGTAAATCACCATAACTGTCGGTTTTGGTCTGACGTGAATCCAAGAATTTTCCACGAAGTGCATACTCAACATCCACTAAAACTAAATATTTGGGCCGGTATTTTTGGAGACCGCATGATTGGTCCCATTTTTTCTTGATGGCAATCTGACGGGCGAACGTTACCTCGAAGTGTTGGAAAATCTTGTCCAACCATTGCTTTTAGATATCGTTGAAAATGATGATCGTTATCTAGAAGACCATTTGACTTTCCAACAAGATGGAGCTCACGTCATTATGAGCTTCCTGTTCGGGAGTATCTGGACAGAGTGTTCCCGGGACATTGGATTGGACGAAAAGGTGCTCTGGAAATGCCGGCCCAGATGCTCACCAGATTTAAGTCCTCTAGACTTTTTCTTGTGGGGTCATCTGAAAAGTAAAATTTACGCAACGGAACTAGGGTCTCTGGAAGAGTTGCGTCGACGCATTGTAGAAGAATGCCGCCAAATTACTCCATAGATCCTCGAAAATGTAAGGGAACGTTTCGAACAGAATTTGTATCATTGTATGGAAGTTGGTGGCGCACAATTTGAGCATTCGTTGAACTAATAAAAATTTCTTCTGACGTTGAATTTTGATGTTTTAATTTTTTTTCTACACCTTTCCCATTTCTATAAACTAAAAACAATCATGCACTCACATAGAGAATCAAAAGACCTTTAAAATGAGGAGTCAACTCGACCACCTTACCGTAATTTTTGTTTTTGTTGGGGGTTGTTGGGGCTGGGCTGTTGACCTGACAAAGTCAAATTTGACATCAAAATGTGCCGTTCAAAAGATAAAAAGTGACGTGTTTCAGGATTTTTTTCCCAAACAACACCTCCACCTTAGTTAATCTAGAGGGTGGTTTTCATGGGGTCGAAAAAAAAATTGAAAAAAACTAATTTCGACCATGCTGTCGCATGGGGCTAGGGGATTGATGTGTCAATGTCAAGTTTGACATTAAAAGTTGTCCCCCAAAAATCAAGAATCGACCTGTCCGAGCGTTTTTTCAAGAAACTAGTCTAAGTGTCCCAAAACAGGCGTGTTTCGTTTTCAATGGCCCACCCTGTATTATTTAGCGAGCGTATAATGATGGCTATTACTTGTGAGATTGATGTTTACGTCACGAGCCGAAGGCGAGTGTCGTAAATCATCCGAGCGTGTAATAGCCATTATACGCGAGCAGAATACTATACTTTATCAACGACTATTAACTTTTTTAATCGTTTACAAGTGAAAAAAGAAAGTTAGTTCACAGTAAAACTTTATTTGACGTTTTAAACGTCAAACGAAAACATGGACTCACCCTTGGAAAAAATGGACTCGCCCGTTGATTCCTAGTTCCTGATTGGTCAAAGGTGCGTTATAATGAGATTATGCTCATTATACGTTAGGTTGGAATTATGACTGACTATCATTATTCGTCAATTGTTACATATATTATGTAAGGATTATACGATAGTCCTGGATAAAAGTACTTTTACGTTATCGGGTAATATGTTTATAACTTGTTGCAGGGTCATAAAGGAGTGTCAATTTGACAGTTTAAAATAATTCGAGATGTATAACCCAAAATTTTTCGCATTGTATTCGATTTGATTATTTTTTAAGTAAATAACAAAACAACGATACTGAATGCTAAGTTATAAAATTGAGAGCTTGATTTGTTTGCATTGACGTAACTGAAATTAGTCAACATGGAGACAACGCCATTTCATAGTCAAATACGTCAGAATAGTTATTTATCGCGTTGCCCAGTGAAGTTACTCTAGTATAGCCGATTTTGCATGATCTAAGTCATACACCAGTTTTTTGAATGATTGATATCGGTACGAAAAAAATAAATTATAGATTTATAATTATGGATTTATGTTTTGTACTAAATACGATTTGTGAAGAATTTTTTGATTTTGAATTTTTTTTTAACTATTTATTTAACGTCGGCCTATTTCCGCTACCAGGGCCTATCACCGACGCCAGGAGACGAGCTACCCCCAACCTGGAAATTTTGCCGAACCTCTTCCCTTAAGAAGAGTAGGGATCTTTTACTTGCCTAACATTTAATAGACAAGGGACCGCCTGCTTTACATCTGATTTTGAATTTATTATTTAAATTGAGATAAGTATCTCGTACAATCTCAATTAAAATGCACACTACCCAGTATACTAATTTTTGTAAACACACTTGTATAAGATGCAAAAATACGATCGCTTTTAAATTTGGGCCGTAAGTTACTATTAGCTGGAGGGAGAACCCTCTTAGGTTTGCAACGTCTGATCAGGGACCGAAACTGAAATTTATTTCGATTCAGTTTTGGTTATGGTTACCTAACGTACACCATTTTCGGTTTTCAGTTACGTTTTCGGTTTTCAGAACAGCGACAATTTGGTTTTATGTTTTCGAGACAGCGAAAATTCGGTTTTCGTTTACGGTTTCGGTTTTCGGGGTAGCGACAATTAAATTAGTAATTACGGTGCGGTTTTTGGTTACGGTTTTGATTCGGTTTCGGCCCCTGGTTTTTACTTGCCTTTTACCTTATATAATCTTTATAATGGACGAATCGATTTAGATATGGTTTTCACCATACAATTTTGTATTTCTACATCACAGTTTAAAGATTTAAATCTTTGATTTCCGCTGTATTTTTTGCACTTTATTCACAATTCAAATGTGAGCAAATTCATATATTCAACTTATCATACTTGAGGTTTCAGTTTCCTAAGGATTTTAATTTCGGTTTGGGTTTTGGTTTCGGTTTACTAAAAACATTCATTCCGGTTTCGTTTTTGGTTACCAAAACCTTTCATTCCGGTTTCGGTTTACTAGACACTTTTATTCTGGTTTTCAGTTTCGGTTACGGTTAGAAAAAAATCGTAATTACGGTGCGGCTTTAGGTTATGGTTCCGGTTCGGTTACGGTCCCTGCCTCTGATACGATTTTAAAATTGTAAATAGTATTCTAATAACGGCTCGCCAACCAAATTGGCATTATCGGAAGACGACTGAAATTATAAATGTAGCAATTATACCTAAGAAATAACTTACTTCCAAAAGCTACAAAGACCATTCAGCGCAGTTGAATTGATTTTTTTCGACGACAACATTCCACCTGAAATTTTATTGTTGATTCTTATGTATTATGACCTGATTACGAAAAAAATATTAGCGCCCAAAAATTCCTTGTGCGTCAAAAGTTACATGCACTTTTTGACGGGCTTTCACGGATTTTCATCTTATCTGCTTAATATATCTTGTACTAGTAATCTGATGGGAATTTTAAAAATAGTGGCTTATTTGAAATAAAATTCTTAAAAAATGTCCGATATGTATTGGCCAATCCGCCATCTTGGAAAAAAATAAAAAACACCAAAATTTCACCAAAGTTGGCAAAAATAAAACTCATTAATGGTCAAATATAATGCACCAATCCCGGACACAGTATGTCAAATAGATCGGTCAAAGATGGAGGAAATCAAATTTTTAAATCTTCGTCAATTACACATTAACATAATTATGTTAAGCTTAACATAATTATGTTAAGCTTGGCTTAATATCAGCATATACTAAACATCATATCTTTATCTTTTTTGGAAATTTTGACAGTTTGCTAACGCTGTCATTAATTCAAAATTCATTTTTGACTTAGGATTTGTATTCAGCGACCTCAAAAACTTAAGAATGTGCATTTAATATCAATTTTTTACATTTTAGTAAAATTTGACAGTTTTTTGACAGCTGTCATTAAGTCATAATTCATTTCTGACTTCGGATTTGTATTTGGCGACCTAAAATACTTATGAATATACAATTAATATCAACTTTTTACATTTTGGTGAAATTTGACAGGTTGTTGACAGCTGCCATTAAATCGAAATTTATTCTTGACTTCAGATTCATGATCAACGACACAAAAAATCCATACAAAAATCATAAAAAATAATTTAAAAAACTTTTTCAAAAAATATCCTCTATAAGAATTTATGGGGGTTATATGGGGGTGGAGAGAAAAATTGACACGGTAGAAATTTTTTTTTTGCCAAATTTGGTTTCAGCGCATCACAATACATAGGAAATGATATGTTTGATTGTAAAGACAGTGTTATCAAGGAGGCATTGTAAGTAACTTTTTTTCTTTTCGATTGTACCTTATATTATGTACTTTAAGGGGATATAGTTCATTTTTTTTTAATTTTGAAAAAAGTGCGTTTTTTTACTTTCAAAAAAAAAATGCATTTTTACAATTTTCGAAAATGTATTTTCTTTGACCCTCCTTTTTTTCACTCAATTTCCATCGAAACAAAATGAAATATACTATATTAATTTCATTACCGTCATATGCCATAATTTCACCACATTCCTCATCGATAGTCGATTCATTAGAGGTAGAAGAAGCATTGGCACAATTATTTCCTTTACAATAGACACATAGAATAGAATGGTATATATTCAGTTTTCTACAGCTACACTGACTATTTTTACAGCCTTTCTAACATTTACAAGAAATTTCATTTAGTCAATTTTTAGGAAAAGCATTACTTTCACTCATAACATCAAGCATTAAGCCATTCTCAGTTTTAAGCCAACCGAATTTTAACGGATCTTTCTCAGAACCTAACCATTTTTGGACTTGGAAATATACTAAACAGTGTTTTTCTATTACCTTTTCAGTAGGTGAAATTGCAGACAATTATATTTCATCATTATGTTTGTCAATTATTTTATTAATTTTAGGTTTGTAAAAGTATTTTTTTTATGACGATTCCATGCTTGTTCAGTCATTATAACCAAAAGGTCAATATCTTCACCAACTATTATAACTTCATTGTCTTCGGTTTTCAAATCAATAGCAGTTTTAACGATTGTAGTATCGGCGTCCTCTCTGCATATTTTAACGTTAAAGCCATTATCTATTAAATCTTTGCGCAATAATTGAAGACCTAAGTGGATAAAGATGTTATGTCGCATTTTTAAAAAAAATTACTTTATGCAATTTTTGAATACCCCTGATATAGATCACCCCCCCCAACACCCAATAAACGGTGCGTATGTTTAATAAATTTCCTTTTCAAATTAATGAAGTTTCATTTTGTATTAAATTTTTGAAGATATACGAGACTTTCTATAATATATTTCATTTTGTTTCGATGAAAATTGAGTGAAAAAAAGGAGGGTCGAAGAAAATACATTTTTGAAAATTGTGAAAATGCCCTTTTTTGAAAATTAAAAAAAACATGAACTCTGTCCCCTAAAAGTACATAAAATAACGTACAATCGAGAAAAAAAAATGACGTACAATGCCTTGATAATTGTTGAAGAATTAAAAATTTTATTTCGCCCGTCATCTTTGACCATTCTATTTGACATACGGTGTCCGGGATTGATGCATTATATTTGGCCATAAATGAGTTTTATTTTTGCCAACTTTGGTGACATTATTCCTTCTTATAGAAAAGATTTCGATTTAGATTTTTTCGGCTAGGTATGTTTTCTATTTTTTTCCAAGATTTTTAAGAATTTTATTTCAAATAAGCCATTATCTTTAAAATTCCCATCCGATTACTAGTACAAGATATATTAAGGAAATAAGTTGAAAATCCGTGAAAACGCGTCAAAAAGTGCATATATAATACATAAGAATCAACAATAAAATTTGAGGTGGAATGTTGTCGCCAAAAAGAATTAAAGTAAATCAATTCGACTGTACTAATTCTATAGAGTGGTAAATAGTTATATAAAAAAATATCACCAAATCTTCGAAGATTGAAATGTTTATATTTAGTTAATAATGAATATATTTATGGTATTACTGCACTTTGTATTAAATGTCCTTAGTTTTTGACAATTTAAATTTAGTTCGCAATAACACGTTAATTATTAATAGTTATATTAAAATTTATTAATATATAATTACTTGTGTTAATTTCTGTTGTTGGTAAGCTCACTATCAAAGTTTCATGTTATGGGTTTGTTATTAATTTGTCAACAGTTGTGTATTTCAATTCTTATGTAATTTAACCTATTTTTTTTATTTTAATTTTATTTTGAAAAATGAAATCTTTATTTAAGTATTTATTTATTTTTTAGGATCTACGAAAATTTATAAAATTAACACAAATTTAGTTTTTCTTATTTGGGGAAAACATAAAATTGGACAAATATTAGACCAACAAAATATATGAACCGAGCACGTAAAATTAGATATTTTCATAAGATATTTATTTTTGACTAAGTAGAAAGGTTAAACTAGATTTAAATGTTAAATTGAAGAAAAGTTGAGGTACTAATTTTTAATGAAATGTAATTAAGAACGCAGTAAGGTTAAACTGTTTTGTACTAAATACGATTCAAAATTATGTTATATCAATAAACATCAAAATTACTAAAAACTCGAAGGTAAGAATCAAGCCGAAGGCTTGACTGAAACACCTCACCTGACTTGGGTGTTGCAATATATGTAAAAGCATACAGGCAGAGAAATTAATCAAATCGTGATATATAAAAGCGTCAACTACACCTAATTAATTACCTCCAATCCTTTAATAAATTAAAAAAACTTCACACGAACTAAAAACAAACAAGTGCAACACGACCGATACGGAGATCCAAACGCAATCCAATTAAACTATCCACAACACAAGTAGATGTTTGTCCGTTTTAAACTTCACTGAAAATCCCGGAAAATGTTTTTCCGACACTGTCAGTTTATCTAACCGAAATCATGTTATTGCAGCGATCACAACGTTCGAATGTCAACACATCGTGCTTTATTAACACCAGAAGGGGGTACATCTCTAAAAAGGACGTTAATCTCCACATGTCGATATGTCTGTCCTTATTTAACTTATTTCAATGGTAGTTCCGTTCTCTTTTGCAGTCTGCAGATCCGCACTTATATATATTTTATTCGTACCTTTTCAATCTACCCTTCTTATACATTTTACTGGGATATATTTAGGAAGCATTAAGAATTAAAAAGAGACAGTCGCACTTATTTGTCATATTCTAAATCATGATTTCATTATGAGCATATACAATACACACTATAAGCATAGTAGTACAGTACCTAGAGGCAAAAAATAACAAAGTAACATTTATAAATAATCTTATATGTAATGATAATTTTTCTTTACTGGTTATTATTGTAGTAAAGGGTGTCATCTTCAGTTTCTATATAATCCAGACCGTTTTTAGGATGAACTATTTAGTTTAAAATGTTGAATATCTCAGAAACTGTGAAATTTCCATCAAAAATTGTAAGGAACAAAATTAAAGATGATTAATCAACCTTTAAAATATTGTTTGTCTGCTTTTACATCACACAAAATAAAGAAGTTATGACCGATTCAATGTGCGTTTTCGCATTTTTTTAAACAAAATGTCGCCATTTTGTTGTTGTAACTGCTCAGTAATTTTTTTTTTTTTTTAAATGCTGTTTTTTTGTTCATATATAGCATCACCAATTTCTTTTGTCTATTTAAAACACTTGTCTTAGAAAAAAATTTCCACCCGCCATACTAGTGCCACCATTTTGAATTTTTTAATTTTGACTTCAGATTAGTAATCAGCGACCTCAAAAACATAACTATCCTACGTTTCAAAAATAAATTACTAATACTTTTTCAAATATTAAATATTTAAATTTATATCCATTGAGTATCTGGTTCATATAGAAAATGAAGACGATATCTTTTACTACAATTATAATCCATAAAGAAAAATTATCATTACATATGAAATTATTCCGAAATTTTGCATATTTTTTACTTCTAGATACTGTACTAGATACTACTGTATTCTAATTTTTTGTCTATTATCTATTTCAATTTGGTATCTTTCGAAGTACTCGTACTCATTACTCGTTTTTAGAAGAGTACTGTCCAAATTTTGCAAAAGTACTCATTTTTTAGAGTACTTCAAGAACAAGTAAGTACCCGTACTCAAGTTTTCACGAGTACTTTTTATAGGTACTTGTTGTGAAGTACTCGTGAGTACTTTAATGTGGTACTCTGCCCAGCTCTGCTGGACAATTACAATAAGAAAATGGCGACACTTTGTTAAAGAAAATGTGGAAACACATATTATGTCGGCTATAACTTCTTTATTTTTTATAATACAGAATCGAACATAAAATCATTTTGAAGAATGATTAACTATCTTTAATTCTGTTCATTTCCGTTTCATTTAAACTAAATACTTCATCCTATAAACGTTCGGATGCCATCTTATAAACTTACATATCTCCGGAACTATTAATGTTACATAGATATAAAATAAAAACAAATTCTTCCTTTGTACATAAGCTTTATTCTTGATGCCCATAATTTTTTCGCTAAAACCAGGGGGGGGGGATAGGGGTGATCCCCCCTCAGAGTGGTTGATCTGCAGATATAAAATTGTCCCACGCCTATGCTTTATTTTGGTTGCAAACATTTTATTTACTCTTTTGACACTTTGCTTATCAATTATCAAACAAACTGAGAACTGATTTTCTTTTGCCATTTCGCCCCCCCCCCCCCCCCCCCCCCCCTCCATCGCTCATCTTCGCTCCCCCGCTCATCTATTTCAGACCTCCCCCCAATTATATTAGATCTCGGACACGCAGTTTTTCCCATTTCTCCCCCCCCCCCGCCCAAAAAAAATCTCATAAATTGCATTATTTATTTTTCATATTACCCCCCTACAAAAAAAATATTTTCGCCCTTGGCCAAAATCAAAATTTTTTGAGGTAATTATTTGCAAACAAAAATTGTACGTGTTTTCGAAAATCCCTTTATAAATTCAAATGCAATTTTTTCCTAAAGCAAGTACTGAAAATGAACGAAAAAATATGAGCGTCAAGGTCATGCTATATGTTATCGAAAGACAGTATATGAAAATATTTTGTTAATTACTAGCTACTTACATTAACAAAATGGCGACGTATTTATTAAGAAAATGTGAAGAAGCACATTGTTTCTGTGATAACTTCTTTGTTTTTTGTGTCATAGAAATAGTCAAAAAATCATTTGAAAGCCTAATTAATAGTCTTTCTTTTTGATCGTTAACATTCTTGAGATATTTAATATTTAAACTAAATACTTCCTCTTATAAACTTTCGGACGCCATATTTATATTTCCAGATATCCAAAACCATTAATTATACAGAAATTAGAAACAATATAGAAACATTTCTTTGAAGCATTTACTGTTAAGTTGCCACAAATGAACCAAATCTAATTTATTTGAACTCAAGTATAAAAAACTTATAAATAATTCCTTTTACTTCCACATCCACGTGGAAGTGTATAGTAACGGTAAAAATAAATTGGATTTTTTTTGTTCAGACTGAAGAATGATTGAAGATTGAAGATTGAAGAATGTCATAAAACGTCGAGATTTTAAGCTTGAGCAAATAAAATTCTGTCTGTTGGTAACTTTTTTTTGGGCACGATTAGTCTGGAACAGTTTATGATATTGACTTGAAATTTTGTACACCTAATATGGTTAAGTGGATATGGTTAAGTGGAAGAGCACTTTCTTCAATAAGTGAACTTCGCCAATTAACTGTAATTATATTGTATATATTTTATTTTATCTATATTTGGTATATACATTGTGTAACTATGGTTAATAAAGGCATTATTATTATTATTATTATTATTATTATTATTATTAATATATTATAATGAGATCTGGAACTAGATTATATTTTGATCTTACTGTTTGGGGTTTGAGAGTAAATGGGGTAAATATGTAAAGCAAGTAAGTAAGAATGCATAAAACTGGGATTTAGTGTATGCACGAGAAGCCAAGATCTCAAATCGTTTTTAGGCACAACCACCCCACAATCAATACCACCCTCATTATTAAGGGAAAGAAAAATAATTGTGCCAAAAAAATCGTTAAGTCTTTGGTTCCTATACACACACTAAATCAGAATTTAATTTTTTTACCTCCTTTAATAATGGAGTGGGGTGGTAATGGAGTGATGGGGGTGGGGGTGGCTGATCTTGGTTTCTCGTACATACACTAAATCCCAATTTTATGGGCTCTTACTTGCTTGCTTTACCTATTTACCCCCAGCCTTTCAAAGGAATAAGATTAAAATATAATTTAGTTCCAGATCTCGTTATAATATATAGGTATACGAAATTTCAAGTCAATATCATAAATGGTTCAAGAGTAATCGTGCGAACAAAAAAGTTACAAAGAGACCGACAGAACGATATACAGATTTTTTTTCGCTTAACCTTAAAATCTTGACGTTTCATGACATTCTAAGTCTAAATTAAAAATTGTAATTCAAAAATGTAATAAATTTCTTGTGACAAATTCTTCCATTCATTTGTCAAGAGATTATATAATGGTATTGATTTATACCTGTAATTGTAGATATTCATCGATAAACGAAAAAATGAGGCTATTATGGATTTATGTCGGTATTATACTGGGTGTCCAGGAATGGATTTTCCTTTTTAAACTCGAATAACTTGGCAACAGTGTAACGTAGCGGGTTGGGGTTAGCGTCGTTCGACAGCACCAAGGTCGACCAAAAAAATTTTTTCTGCTGTACGGACTAAACCTATCGTGCCTTAAGTATTTTTATATGCTGAATCCGAATTTTCAATTAAAAAAAATTTCTACCGCGTAGATTTCGAGTAAATGTCAAAAATTTCCAAAAAAAACGTATTTTGACGATAAAAACCGGGATTTACTCGAAATCTAGGTGGTAGAAAATTTTTTAAATTGAAAATTCGGATTCAGCACACAAAAATACATAAGGCATGATGGGTTTAGTCCTTGGAGCAGAAATTTTTTTCTTGTAGACCTTTGCCCGACCTGTCCACAGGTCAAAAAAAAAAATCTGCTCCAAGGACTAAACCTAGCATACTTTATGTATTTTTGTGTGCTATATGAACATCCTTGATGTCAAAGAAATATGATCAGTCCGAGTCGGCAATTGTCAATTTATAATTTTCTTGAATGATGTTATTAATTATTCTGTAATTTTAATGTTTATTGGTAGAGTATGTTTTATTAGAAACAGAAAAAACTCAAACTTTCATGGTCGGATAAGCATGGATTAAATACTTTAGTCTCCCAGTGAGGACGGTCTATTTTAGAGAAAATATTATCTATTCTTGTAGCAGATGCATCTGTAACTCGTGTGAAATCACGAATACATTCATACATGCCAAGGGAAATAAACAGGTTTGTAAGGAAAAGCGAATTTACTGATTTTTTAGCAAAACCAACATTGAAATCAGCACAGAAAATATATATATTTTTTTAAATTTATTATATCCTCACAGATTTTATAGCGTATGAGAGTCAGAAAATTAGAGAACACATCTGTGAGGGTCTCATTAAAATCGATCACGCAATTTTGGAGATTAATTCCTACATACAAACAATCTTACGTCTTGACATATTAGTACAGATATTACACTAATTTCATGACAGGTAATTTCACGGAAATCAAAAGATTTAGCACTGAATAATGTTTAGGCCACGCCAGGGGCCGTTACGGCCCTGTCCGGGAGGTTTCACGTGAAGCAGAAGGCCCAATGAATTGGCATATGCAGAGTTCGCACGGAGAATGCTGCCCCTAAATCTCACACCAATAAGGGTGGAATTCCCTACAAAAGGAATTCAATATATGAGGTAGGCTCTGGTTTTGCGATTTAAGCACGGCATTTAATTGAATGCGGATAAACGGCATAACGCCAGGTCCATATCAGGAACCACTGGTGGAGACAAAAAGGATAGAGCGGTTAAGGGTCGTGTTAAACGAATAATAGTAAAACCCTAAAATTTTACGAGGGTGTGTCTCGGTGTGCTTTGGAAAGCACTTAATCTTTCCAATATTCTCATTTCAGTATTTAGTTTATGAAAATGACGGAATCACCTCCAGTTTATATTTATTTGTAGACATTTTATTACATAGTGGTCGAATGAAGTCTAGAGGTACAAGAATCAAAGGTTGTGGGTATTTATTAGAAAGCTAATCTAATATATAAAAATCTCGTGTCACAGTGTTTGTTATCGAACTCCTCCGAAACGGCTTGACCGATTTTTATGAAATTTTTGGTGTATATTTGGTAGGTCTGAGAATAGGTCGTAGGCTACTTTTTATACCCCTAGGTGATAAGGGTGGCCCTATTGAGAAATTTTATTTTTATTTTATGGACAAAAATTTATAATTTATATGGCAAAACAACGTTTGCTGGGTCAGCTAGTATTTTTATAAATATATCTTAGTTATTTTCTAACGACTAATTATTACACATAGGTACTGTGTGTGATAATCATCGTTAGAAAATAACTATAGGTAGAAATACCCCTACTTATTTATGACGAGATAAACAAGTAATTAAGTTTTAAAATAAGTGCTTTTGTTGTCATTTGCTTTTAGTGGATAGTACTACTTTTTACTAGGCAACTAGGCCGCAATGGCGGGTCCTTTGCATCTTCGGATCAACAATTTAGCATGGACCCTATACCACGGTCCTCGGGAAACAACTTTATGTCCCACCTTGGGATATCCATCATCTTTCTGGCGATTCAACACTCCAGGATTATCACGTGAACAGCCACTTAGCAGATTAACGGCTCGGAATCGTTTGTGTTGGTAGCCTACCGACTATTAGATGAGATACTAGATCAAATGCTGGACTCACTCAAAGTTGTTTACTCTACTGATCGAGTATCAGAATTTAAGCCGGTGACCTATCTCATCCACTATCATTTGCTATTTTCTTCAATATGATGGACTCTGTGATAGAGAGTCCACAAAAAGTAGAGTAATATTTTTTGATAAAGAGAGTATTTTTCGAGTTATTTTTAAATAACTACAACTTTGTTTCTAAAATAACAGTTAAAAAAATATCATGTGCCTACTCAAATAACCATATTTCGGTGCATTTTTCTTGTAGGGAAATACAATTTAAAAAAATAAACGTAATTTTATTGTGTTTAAAAAAAATGAACACTAAGTACATTTTTTTGTAACGATTAATATTTAAAGAAATATTTCTAACATGCACGCGGAAACGCGGTGCCACCCCCATTTCCCCCCAACTCCTACGTCCGTCAAGCAGTTGATTCATTTTCGTTAAGTAACTGCAAATTTGAGCCAGCCAGGTACCAGCGCGGTTCTGCGGACCCCCCAGAAAGGACACAAAAGGAAGAGAATATTAAGTTTTTTATAACTTTATTAACGTTATACAACAAAAACGAACAAAAAAACAAACTTATTACAAATTTCCCCCCCCCCATAAAAACAATCCAGGACCGCCCTTGGCCAGGTACATTGATGTACTTGAGAATTATCTTTCTTATACTAAGGCCCGGTACTTTCATCTATATACAGTGTGTCCACGGATGGACTTAACTATACTTATAAAAATGGTTATTTTCAATTTTTCGAAAAAAACTTATTCTTCATAATTTCTTTTGCTTGTTATATAAATACGATTCACCTTGAGAAAATTTGATTTTGTTGTACAGGGCGTGCAAAAATTATAAAAATTTGGATTTTCAAAATAAAAAATTTTAAAATCGAACTTTTTGAGGCATTGGGATTAAGGCGCTTAAAAGCAGTAATCGCAATGCCAAATAAATTTTTTTCATGGGAGTTATTGTTACTAAGTTATTTGATATTAAAAATAGACAGAACAATTTTTTTTTAAATTAAATGTGAAAAAATAATCAATAAAGTATTTATTTAACTTAAGTATTTATATTCTGTTTTTTAAAATCTCAATATTATCGCTTGCATACACTTTTGGCTTAAGATACCCCCACAGAAAATAATCCATTGCGGTGAGGTCCGGAGACCGCGCTGGCCAGTTGATCTGTCCATGGCGCCCAATCCACTTTTCGGGGAAATTAGCCAATCGGTGACAATCATTGCACTATGCGCTGGGCAGTCGGCCTGTTGGAATATCATATTTCTTCTAAATTCCAAACTTACTTCATCCATTTGTGACAAAAAGTATTCACTAAGAGTTTCTAAATAATAATTTGCATTAAGCCTTCCTTCCAAGAAAAATGGACCAATTACTTTAATGAATGTTAATGCACACCATACGTTGACTTTCTTAAATTTTTGACTGTTTGTATGAATCCTGAAGTGTGGATTTTCTTTTGCCCAAAAGCGACAATTTTGACTGGAGATTATCCCATTTATTGTAAATGTAGATTCGTCACTGAATATTATATGATGGCTTTCCATTATGCGTTCACCCATTAGTAAAGAGAATTCAAGTCGATATGAATCATCACCTTCTTGAAGTTTATGGATAAAGGTTGGTTTGAATGCGTGAAATTTATTTGCGGATAGAATATTGTGTACGTGACTCTTATAAACACCACCCACCTGACTTGCTCTTGCTCTCAAAGGAAGTCGGGGATTATTGCTAACTGATTCTAACACTAAAATTGTTGCAGCATCATTTTCATCATGTCCTTTTTTTTGTTTTTTTTTTCACATCTTTAACATCACCATAAACATCGAATTTACGAACCAAATTTCTTAAAGCATTTACAGAAACTTGTACACCTGGAAAGTTCCTGTGGAAAATTATCGCGTATTTATAGGAAACTTCTCCAATACCATAGCACTTGATCAAGTAAATGCGCTAGGGTCAACATTTTTCTAAAGATAATAATTGACAAATGTTAACAAATAATAATGTCACCTAAGCATTATTTCACAGCGGCAATCTTGATTAATAATCACAAAATGAGATAGAGGTCCACTTCTACTAAAAGTTAATTCAGTGAAGTAGGACCTGAGTTGAAAAACTATGAAACAACATGTATACCCAAACTTATTAATAATAGTTACAAACAACGTTTTATTACAAGTAATACATAGTCTTTAAAACATATTAATCGATAACAAGATGTGGGGAAAAATCGATTTAATTTTTAATATCAAATAACTTAATAACAATAACTCCCAGGAAAAAAATTTATTTGGCTTTGCGATTACTGCTTTTAAGCTCCTTTATCCCATTGCCTCAAAAAGTTTGATTTTAAAATTTAAAATTTTTTATTTTTATAATTTTTGCGCGCCCTGTACAACAAAATCAAATTTTCTCAACGTGAATCATATTTATATAATAAGCAAAATAAATTATGAAGAATAAGTTTTTTTCGAAAAAATTAAAATAACCAGTTTTATAAGTATGGTTAAGTCCATCCGTGGACACACTGTATAGTGATATTTATTCTGCAGAATAAGCTTTATCCTGGAGATAAGCAAAACATCGGTATTTTCACCTACAGATAAATATGCTTTATCCCTAGGATAACTTATTCAGCACCTAGATCTTCAGATAACGCTTTTATCTAACAGATAAAAATAGCCACTCCCACGCGGTTTCGGTGTTAGTGACAGAAGTGATATTTTATCTTCTAACTCAACTTTTTAAAAGTTTGGTTTGTTTTATATTATTTTAACTTTATTATCAGATGTAAATAAGCATATCTTCTAAAAAGACATTAGTAAAATGATATCATAGACTAACTTATATTGTAATATGCATATTTTAAATCCCTTGTTCTAATAAAATAAGACTATTTTTGTAGGTTGGAAATCCAACCTTATAATTCGCGGTATATTTTATTACTTAATAAACAATACTGAAAAATTATTTGAGTGAATTTTTAAATGTTCGCCAGAAGCCTAAAAATGCAATACAGACATTAAAAATGAAAATAAACTTAAATTTCAGGTTATGTTAGTTACATGATGCACTACTATTTCAAACAATATTCGCGAAAATCGCGGAGTGGGCGACATCTACATTCTGACAGTATAACTTGTATACTAGTGAACAACAAATCCACTTTCTATTGACATTTGATGGAAGGGTAACTTTGTTGCTGAAACTGTCAAAACAAATCTCAGAAAATTCACTTGATAAAATTATATTAGGCATTTTTTCATACTTGTCCGTTTTTTTAAATAATTTAGGAAGCTATAAACACTACCAAACACAATTTTCACTGTATTAAACTGTTTTCTAATGTCACAAATGCCAATTATGTCAAAACTTTGTTGTTCACTATTATAAGAGAGCTATCTGTTGGTGGGTGATTTTCGCGAATAATAAACAATCATGAAAATGACGCAAATGTCATAAACAGACAACAAACCATAGTTCTCTCTCTATTTGAAGCAAAAAACTTCCTTACTTTACAGTGTTTTAAGTTGGCAACACTTACTTTGGGAAGTGCCTAAAGTCATATATATTGGATAGTTAACCGAGAGTATATTTTGAATGAAAGTTATCTTGTAGATAGCAAGCTTCGGTTATCTTATGCATCGGGTAGTTATTTGTCGGATAAAGTCTATTTATACTTAAGTGAAAGTACCGGGCTTAATAATTCATATAAAATTTGACAGTTCACACGCCTCTGAAGATCACCCTGTATGACTGGTGTATTTATTTGAAAATTTTTTCAACGTTTACAATTTTATCCATTCTTTCAAAAAACACATGCATTTTTTTGAACTAACTATTTAAAATCGTCAAGAAATATCCTTTCCATCGAAGTAGACCCGAATAACAATTTTTTATAGGACGAAAAATTGATAAATACACAGTTAGTACGAGCAGACTCAACCACGGCACTGGTTGACAACCAAGTGCCAGCATGCATCTCAAAAAGTATTTTGCATAAAGACCCAAATTTTAATATTTTATGTTCGCCTATGTTCCAGTAATGGCTTGAAGTTTAATGTGTTTGTGAACTGTGAATATTTAAATCCCACTTTTATTAATTTCTGTTTTCATATCCAAGCACTTTTAATAGGTAAATAATCTGGTTCATTTTATATTCTCTTAGCTATACACGGTAATACCGTTGAATAATGATAAGTAATAAAACTGAGAAATTCGAGTTTATGTGCAAGGTGATATACATATAGTTGGTGTTAACGAACGCACAATGGGCCGGTCCAGACTAACAATTTTCGGCCAGAATTCTGAACTAATGAAGCTGATCCAGAATAAGGCCGTGATTAGAAAAAAAAAATTAAAAATCCATTGATAAATTAGGGTGATTTTTAGCGGGTGGAAATCCCTGGAGATAAAATTTACGGATATGTAGTCATATTGCTTGCACATTTCAAAATGTACGATATATTTTTATAAATCTCGCGTTCGCTAGCATCTGTCCTTACACAAGTTTGGTAAAAAAATTGACAATGAAAAGAATGCTCCAAAACTGTTACTAATGTAATAAAAGTTGATGTAAGAGTAACAATTAAATACCTGCTTTATTTATGAGAAAAAATAAGAACATTATAATAATTAATAAAACTCAAATAAATTGACAGAGTTTGTATTTTGTCCATCTGTTAAGTTTAACCCCATATGCAAGGCATATGTAGCATCTCAATTATCCTCAAAATGAATCTCTTTTAAGTTACTTCATTATCTTAAGTAACCAGGGAGATGATTAGAAACAAAAAATATAATAATAATATAATATATATTTTAAAAGGTGAAAATGTATTTTATAAAAATGGAATTGTATTTAACAAATATTAATATTTATTTTTAATTCCAATTTAAATACTTATTTAAATTAAATTATAATTATAGTTACTCCAACTATAAATTGGTGACCCCGACGTCCTCATCACTTAGAGTTGATTGTTCTAATGTCTCAATGGGAGCAGTTTTAGAGCAACGAGATAACAAAGAAGTACTTACTCCTTTAGCTTTCTTTTTGCGACTACTCACCATGACAGAGGCCAAATACTCAACTTTCGATAAAGAACTTTTATCCTTGTACTCTGCTATTAAGCATTTTAAGTATTTGCTAGAAGGTCGTAATTTTTTTTTTTTGTATTTCTCTCTATAAACCGTTGATTAATGCTTTAAAAGCCGAAAGATCTCCAAGACAGATACGTCATTTGGAATATATTGCTCAATTATCATGTCATAGCGGACACTTTATCACGTGTATATGACACACCTTCTGTAGAGCAATATATTTCACCAATTCAAACGGAAAAATCTCATTTAATTGATATTAATTTCGATTTAAATTTATTAAGCAAAGCTCAAGAGAAAGATTCTGACCTTAGACCAATCATCAAACCAATCATCAAATCCTAAGAATTCTTTCAATTTAAAAAGAATTAATATTCCAAATTTGGATGAATTTATTTGGTGCGATGTTTCTCGTCCAAAACCTTATGTTCCAATTATTTATAGAAGAACGATATTTGATATATTTCATGGCCTATCTCATTCTGGAATTAAAGCTACTAGGACTTTAGTCACTAATAATTACTTCTGGCCAAGTATGTCTACTGACTGATTGAAATTTATTTATGGGCTAAAACTTGCGTTAGCTGTCAGACTGTTAAAGTCAAATGTCACAGTACGTTCAGTTCGAATCAAAATTATTTAGTGAATTTTCAAAATTTTTGGGTTTTCATAGAATTCGTACAACCACATACCACCCTCAAAATAATGGTATATTGAACGTTTTCGCAGAACTCTTGAAACTGCCATAACTACTAGAGCTAACACGTCACATTGGGTAGAACTTCCTATAATTTTACTAGCTTTTAGGACGATACCCAAAGAAGATTTGCAATGTTCTTCTGCCGAACTAATTTTTGGTCAAACTACGATTACCTGGCGAATTTTTCATGAAGTCATAAACTATTCCTGACATTCCTCATTTTATTAACAAATTACGAACTTATTTTAATAATTTGACATTTATTTCTTCAGTTCCTCATGTTCATCACAAATCGTTTGTCAGCCCTGATATTTCTACTTGTGATTTTATATTTGTTCGCAATGAACGTTTTAAACGTACTTTTTCTCCTTTGTACGAGGGTCCATGTAAAGTTTTATCCCGTACAAATAAATTAATTACTTCTGATAAAATAAATAAGGTCATAACTGTCAATATTGACAGTCAAACCTGCCAAATGTGATATATCGCCAACTACAGGGTTGTGTGTAGCATCTCACTTACCCTCAAAATGAATTTTTTTAAGTTACTTCATTATCCTAAGTAACCAGGGAGATGTCTAGAAACGAAAAATATAATAGTAATAATATATATATATATATATATATATATATATATATATATATATATATATATATATATATATGCATTGTATTATTATACAAAATGTTTTCAAATATACATCATAAAATCTTTTACAAAAGATGACATTAGTGCCATTTCAGTCCAATTAATTTAATAATGTCTATATCTCGTAGAGATCTTGATAACCCAACTGTGAACAAACAATAAGAGGCTGGGATGCTGTAACAAGTTCCAGAAGTTTCATCTATATTGTTAGACTTCGACTACAAAGCTAAATTGTTTGATAAACCTCAGTTAATTGCAAATAATTGAATTTTATCAGATCTATCGTATAGAGAGCGAGCAGTTCCTGGCATGTGGATTTAGATGTCATGAAAGCAAACAAAAAAATACTTGACTGTACTCAATTTTATTTATACCGTATTCGATCATCAACATGTGATATACGCTGCGTATTTTAAAACTTTATCATGTACGTTTTTGATTCCAGTTTGCATAACTCGGAAATTGGTAACAAACAAATCACAAATAAGTTGGTATCCGGACGGCGCGGCAGCGAATGAATATATTTATTTTCAGTTGTTTTATTGTTCCCAGAATACATTTCCTATGTACAGAGTTATTCATTATATATTGACCCCCTTTATTTCTGTTATTATTGGAAATAAAAAGGGCACAGGTGTGGTGGCCATGAAATTGCTCCACCATTACCAATCAAATTGATCATTTAAATGCTCCCTAACTTCCAAAACACTATGTGGGCCAAATGCTGCCAAAATACTTCATTAAG
The DNA here is from genome assembly GCA_936432065.2 of Rutpela maculata. Lineage (NCBI taxonomy): Eukaryota > Metazoa > Arthropoda > Insecta > Coleoptera > Cerambycidae > Rutpela > Rutpela maculata. The sequence continues at coordinate 174,399,060 of OW386287.2, forward strand.
TTCCTTATCAGAAAAGTGTTCATCTAAAAGCTCAGTTATCCCTGGCAGAATTATTTCTAAATAAATATGTTTCCCGTGTTGATTGATTTATTGATTTACCAGCGTGCAGTAGGCATTGCTGCCACTCCTAAGGTTATACAGCTGGGCCTGCTACATCCACGCTGGGTTGGACTAAGGTCATGCTTGTTGCCAGCAGCGAGAGCCACATGGCGCATAGTAAAGGAATATGGGATGGCAGGTATTTGTGAAATGCGTTACCGCATTGTGTCGTGAGGGAGCGTTTAAGCTCCCTTTTTTGTGTTTTTGGTTCTGGGCATCTGCCTCTTCTGAATCTTCGCGTGAAATACGTGTTATGTCTTGATATGGAGTGTTTATTCTCCCCTTTTTGTGTTTCGGCTTCTTCGAATCTTCTTTTTCTAAGTCTTCTAATTCCTCGATTTCCGATGCTGGGTTGGATTTGGGTCATGCTTGTTGTCAGCAGCGAGAGCGACATGACGCATATTTTTTTTGGAATTCATTTCCCCCCCCCACTTTTCTTTCCCAGTTTGTTTATGATTCTCTCTATTGTTGTTTTCCACGTGTAACATGGTCTCCCTATTTTTAGTTTGCTGCTGTTCAGTGTTAGCGCTTTCTTCAGTAGGATTTCTGTTGTCCTTTTAGCGTTAACCTCTTTCCCTTATCTCTCTGCTTACCAGGATATGGTCTATTTGTGTGATTGAGTTTCCATTACTCTAGGTCTTAATGCAGGTTTGACGTTTGCTCCATGTATTTCTTATTGTTATGTCAAACATGTGTGCTAGGTTTTTCAGCGCGTTTCCATTTTCGTTAGGCCATGTGTGGAGTAAAGTTTTTCCTACGATGCTTTTGTCCTCCTCCGCCTGGTCGTCTTTTGCTATATGTGCATTAAAGTCTCCTAATAGTATAATGGGCATTTTTCTTGATTTTTCATAGCGTTGGTGTGTGCCTTAAAACTGATGGCTTAGTGCTCCATATTGTCAGTCCTCTCATCGGTTATTACTGATTTCTTCCACCTCTTTGCCGCCTAGCACGATGTTACGGTAAAACTGAAAAAAAAATGGCCCTCTCAAAAAATTCCACACCAAATTTTAACCAATTTTCTACCGAATCTTTTAATTTCAACAAGCTTTCTTTGTCGTTGATTTTTTTTTCTCGAACGTCTATTTTTTCCATTGAAAACCCTTGTTGCAGAAAATGACGATTCATCTGTCCGTAATATATATTTAAGAAAATTGGGGTTGGCACCCAGTCTTTGGGGCATTTGTTGATAAAATTCTAACGGTTTTCGCTTGTGATCTCTAAGCTTCTGTACCGGTAATCATTTATATGGTCTATACTCATTCTTTTTTAAAGTTCTTTGAATTTTGGAGTAACTTTTTCTAAGTTCACGTGATGCATTCCATAAACTATTTTCAGGATTTTCTAAAACAATTTTTTTACATAGGTAGTCAAACATCTCAAGAAGGCTACCAGAATACACGTTTTTAGTCATAGAGGCTTTGTTTTACAGTAAATCTAGTAGTAATACGGACGCGGTAATAAAAACTTTAAATTTACTTTTGACTTTTAATTTTAATAAGTAAATTATAGTAAAATTACCATTAAAAAAATTCAAAATATAACGTTCTTAATTTTCGTTTGCTCTATTGGTACGTTTTTTTCTTTTAAAATTATCAGTTTCTCTCACATGGCGGGAAGTATTTAAGAATGTGTTTTCACTAGGAGCCGGACGATTTGGGTATAATGCTTATAGAATATTCTCTTCTTGCAGCTTTTTTATTTTTATTATTTTTAACATAAAGATAAAATATATCATCATTTTCTGCTTCTGTATAACCCACTTTGATCAAATAATAATAATACGAAATGTCAAACAGTAACAATGTTGTCATAGCATTATCAGTCACAGCCTGTGTAAGAGTAATTACTGCACTTCCTTCAATAACCATAAAATACCTATATGCATGTTTAGACCATATTTAATGTCCGATATGTCAAGAAATATTACAGCTAATCAACCCTTATATATTTGAAATAAGGGAAAAAAGATCTAAAAGAATATGTAACAATATACAGGGTTTTCCATTTAAAAAACAATCTTCATTGTTATATAACGTGACTTATGCAAGCAATTGTTTTTTTAAATTGCATTTAAAAAAAATATATACAACCCTACAACTTTTATATGAAACTTTTTTTATTTCCAATAATAACAAAAATAAAGGGGCGGTCAATATACAGTGTGTCCCAGGATAGATGTAACAAGAGGTGTAATGGACCAAAAATTTTGGAATTTTGGAATGGTATTTGGGGAGTCCTGCTTGTTGTAAAACTAAAGTATACCAAAAATGACTTGATTTGGTGTTCTACCGGGTGTTTTGCAAAGTTGTAAAAATCACCACTAATAAAGTACCTTTATTTTTCAAAATATGAAAAAATTCCAGTAAGAAAAGTTATTTAGAATGCAATTTTATATGCCAAATTTCAGGAATATAAAATTATTTTTTTGAAACTTCCCATTTTTTCAATAAATTAGTATTTTATTTTGAACCATTCAATTAAAACTGCATATAAATTATTTTTTGTGAATTAATATTTAAAGTTATGTAGAAGCTAAAAGTAGGCTATGAGAACAGCAGTGGATACACATTTATCATTTATTATTGACATATCTGTCAAACGTAGTCAATATTATCCTTAATTTCTGTTTCAAATTAACAAACCAAGCATAAAAAAATTAAGTGAAAATGGTACTCACAGTGCGTGAAAAAAATTATATTGTGCAATGCTACGGAATTGGCGGTGAAAACTCGCTGAGAGAAGTGGTAAGCCAATTTAATTTGAAATTTCCAAACACTGCTTTGTCACGTACTCAGGCTATGAGAATAATTAAAAAGTTTCTGGCTACTGGTAGTGTTCTTAATATGAAAAGAAAAATAAAAGCATATGATGAAGACTATGTTGGGGCTATATGCCTCTGTTATAGAAAATCCTAGGATGCCACTAAGAGAGAGATCAGCTCTTATTAATATTAGCAAGTCTGAACTCCAAAGAATTTACAAGGCAAAGAAAATTAGGGCATATAAAGCAAATTATAAACATACGCTTGGAGAGGGAGATGACGGCCGTAGGTTGGATTTTTGTTTGACCATTGGAGAAAAAATCATGGATGAGAGATTTTTTCGTCATTTCATAATTTTCTCAGATGAATCCACATCCACCTATGGTGTTGTTTCATCTCAGAATTGTCGATTTTGGGCTTCTGAAAATCCAAATTTTAGAATTCATTGTAGAAGGCAATATTATAAAAAAGTGAATGTGTGGTGTGCCGTTTCTTATCACGTTGAAGTTATTGGACCTTATTTCATTGAGGGAAGGTTAAACCAGCACACTTATTTATAGCTTCTTGAAAGATTTTCTGAAGAACATTTAAATATTTTAAGAGTTCATTTTCAACATGATGGCCACTCCACAGAAATGGTTAATCGGTGGTTGAATTTAAATTTTGGAGAAAATTGGATTACCAGGAATGGACCGATCAAGTGGCCGGCGAGATCCCCAGACATATCAATATTGGATTTCTTTTTATGAGGTCGCCTCAAGCAGTTGGTTTACGCTGAACCACTTCCTAATGATGTAGCAGTATTGAAGCAGAGAATTACAAATGCCGTAAACTCCATACCGTTAGATCATATTCGAAACAGTTTTAAGGACTTCGGGCGAAGGATCGAAATGTGTGTGGATGTGGGTGGTAGCTACGTCGAATAATAAAAAAATTGTAAACATTGTTTTGTATTGGTCAATAATTAATTTGTTTGTGAATCTGTTATGTTTTTGACATTCAATACTTGTTATAATTTTTAAACCTCATTAATCTTCTGTTAGTAATTGTTTCTTGTTTTACAATTAGTTCGATTAACATTATACCTTCTTACATCTCGTATATTCAATTTTTCATTTACCAATAGCCTACTTTTTGAGATGATCAACATTTGCTCCTACACAACTTTAAATATGAATTCAACTCTTAATTCGCAAAAAATGGGGAGTTTCAAAAAAATAATTTCATATTCCTGAAATTTGGTATAGAGGTATAAAATTGCATTCTAAATAACTTTTCTTAGTGGAATTTTTTCATATTTTGAAAAATAAAGGTACTTTATTAGTGGTGATTTTCACAACTTTGCTTATAAAACACCCTGTAGAACACTAAATTAAGTCATTTTTGGTATACTTTAGTTTTACAACAAGCAAGACTCAATCCCCAAATACCATTCCAAAATTTTTTATCCATTACACCTCTTGTTACATCTATCTTGGGACACACTGTATACTGAATAACCCTGTACATTATAGTTTCTAGACAAATTTCCTAGGGCGAGCATTAACTCAGGTTAATTATTGTTTGACTTATATTGACTGACCAAAATTGGTATCTGGCATACGATAAATCACTAATTTAATAGTTAACAACTATTTCAGATAGTTGCATATAAAACAAAAACTACTCCTGGCTAAACTTTTTAATGTCGGTGCTACGATTAATAATGATACATTTATTTCTCAGTTTAATGTGGCCAGTATCAAATAAAATGAATAAGTTTGTTATAAATGATAGAATAGACATAGCCAATAAGATATTTTGTAACCTCAATGTACTAATGTTAACAACTGAACAGGCGCAAATTTATTTATGTATTTATTTATTTAGATACAACTACCCAACAGGTAACCAGTACACCGCAAGAATATATGAGACTAAATGTAAATCTAATAAAGACTAAAAAAAAAAAAATACAATTGTTAAACTAAAATACATGTAAACAATAATAAGAGAAATAGGATTATACAGATTATACACATATTCGTTTTATACAATAAATCTTTTAACCGAGGGAAGACTACAATTAAATTCAATTAAATTTTTCAAGCTCGTTTTGTGGCGAATTATAATTTTTACACATAAAATGTTTTAGTAAATTAATCTGCAAGATAACATGTTTCACGATTTCTACATGGAAACAGAGTTGCTCCAAGATTGACGGGCAAGCGAATATATTTAAATAATTTTATATAGGAAAATTATAGATTTAACTTTGGCTGACTTTAATTCTTATCTCAACAATAGACAACTATTGATAATGTAAATTCTAAACTTCTAATAATAATAATGGGGTGCCTCAAAGTCCTGTACTGTTTATAAAATATCCAAATTTCTTTCTCTTTTCTCCAATAAAATGTTTTGCCTATGCTGATTAAATCTCGATACTGGATTTTAATTCTAAAGGGGTCTACAGACGATCCAACTACCGGGACCCAACATTGTCGGTACGCTTTGAAGATAATTGGAATTCCAGCGGACCAGTTCACTTTTACGAATGAGTTCAAAGCATGCCGACAACGCTGGCTCCCTGCCGCTGGACCGTGTGTAGACCCCCCCAACATTAATAACATAAATAGCGACGGCAATAGTTCCATTCAGCAAGCCAGTGGGTTGGTTTTCTTCAAATAATCTTAAGTTTAATGAAGATAAGACTCAGATGCTTGTTTTTCTACAAGTAACCCATTAGTAAAATGTGGGTATTCAAATTTTTGCCATCGTCTTAGATGACACACTTAGCTGGTTCAACCACGTGGAGATTCTCTCTAACAACAACAAAATATATAACATTATTTTTCTGTTATACAGAATAAAAAGTGAGTTTTAGTACCTTAAGAAATCGTTTTCTCATTTTTCCATTCTCACTTTAATTACCTACGCAATTCTGCTATGGGGTTACTCATCCCATGCAGTCAATTTTCGGTTACAAAAGAAAGCAGTTGGTTAGTTGACAAAGTTGGTTGAAGAGACCACTGTCAACAAATATAAAAAGGGTATATCTTCAGTTCCCTGTTTGTATATGTACACTACTTTACTTGAAATCCACAAAAATAAAGAAACTGTTTCGATTAATTTCGATTTTTATAATTATGGCATCAGGGCTGCCGTACAACTCAGACAGCCATGGCTTAACACAATCAATTAAAAATACGTTAAATCTCTAACCATATAAGCATATTTCTAGTGTTTTCGCATCTCCTAATTTTAATTGTAAGATAAACGCTTTTTTCTTCTATAATTATTGCTTCTATTCTATTGATGAATTTTTTACTACCCAATATCAGTTTTAATATCCTTTACAATATTATAAAATTATCTTATCGGTCTCCTACTTATTCGTGATGCACCGATTTACGTTTCGTGGTATGACCAGTAATTGACCACTACTCCCTCTTTTCTTTTGTAATTATCTATTTTATACCGTTTTTAATTTTGTTTTATATTTTGTCTTTATTGTTTTACTTTGTGGCTGATTTTATTTAATTTTCATGATACACCTGTTTTGTGACTTGTCAAAAAATATTTTTTAATTCTGGTTAAGTAAAGACTGGTTAAATAGATATGTCAAACCTCTAACAGGATGCTTTATGAATAACCAATTGTAGGAGAATTATCATCTTCGAACCGACTTCAATATCGATATTAGCTAATAAAGTTCAATGAAGTCATCGATGGTGAAATAAAAATTTATTTCATAATTTTTAGCGATCATTTTTGAAGGAGGTTCATTTTTTTTGTTGATTTATAGTTTTTCCTAATAGTATTCTTCCTCTTCCTCATATCTCTTGTAATATTATTTGTGTATCTTGGTGGTTATTTAGGTTGTTTAGGAAAAGTTTTAATTAAAAATCACAAATCTCTGTTAATTTTGAATAAAACGCAGCGCTACCAGTTTGTTTAAAATAAACAAGAGAGGACAATTGGCTTTTTTAAAATTATACATTTCGGTTATATTGCACAGGAAGTTTTCGAGTTGAAACGCACATTAAATTTCGTATTGGTGTACATTCTTTACAATGGAAATATGATAACACAAAATAAAGGCAACATTTTATTCACAAGTGCGACAAAAGCCGCGCCGTGAACAAGTTTTTAAGAATACTAGGTCCTCAAGGACATTTGTCACAAGAGGCGTTAGTCACGAAAAGCGCGTACCTAAAACATGCAAAAAACGAATTATCACGATGTAGATATTAAAGCAAATTTTCTGTTTTTATCATGTAATGACTGTTATTATATACACTGCAGTAGATTATACTCTCAATTATACAGGCTATTTTCCAGGAAAACTGAACATAAAATATCTCGATTTAAATATAGTTAATTATCTTATTAAATGTAAGTAGTAAGTATTAAAAAAAACAATAAATTAAAAAGACAATAACAAAAATGTACAAAAGAAATAGCAAATTTTTTTAATATTTATTTCGGTAAAGAACATTGGATCATCTAGCTTTTAACGTGCCCATTTTTCTCCTCAACATGAATTATCATACACAATGCTAGCGAAATGTCCGTGCGTCGCTACGAGATTCGTTAAAAAACATAAGTTGACTCGAATTCGGGTAGCCATATATAGTAATAGACCAGGAGTCCGCCGACCACTAGCCCCTTTTTTTTAGTACAGGGATGTGGGGCAGACAAGGGCGGATTTAGCTTTTTTTAAGGGAGGCAACATATATTTGAAAGAAAATTTTATTAATACTTAATAAATAAGAACCACAACCCCCCCCCCCCGTAAATCCGCCTATGTGTGCAGATCTCTAAATGTGTAAAAAATTTGACTTGTAAAAAAGTATAATAGCGGAAATCGATAAATAATAGAAAATGATCTGGGTGACGCGGCTCGCCAGCTCTGAATTCTGCAACACTGATCCATTACAGGGCTCAAACTTTGTAAAAAAAAAACACCCACAAAAAAACACATTTACATATGGGGATTGGAGGGATTTCTTAATTTATCCACAAAAATCATGAATTCCTATGAATTTGTTTTAGATGATACAAGAAGCTAATGCTCGCCCAATTTTGAAAAAAAAGTCAGGTAAAAAAAAATGACAAGTTTATGAATGGTAAACAGGAACTTGATAAATATGAAGCTCCTGAGTGCGAAAATACATTTGCCATCTTTGAATAGTGAACACCCTGTACATTTTCTAAGAGTATTTTATCAGGTTTCTTCCTTGGCTATATTATCTCCAAATATTATCTTTCTCCGTCAAATAGTTTTACGTTTAGCCTCACAGACTGACGAAATTGTAGTAAATTAATATCCGTAATCTACATAAAAGGCCAGTCAAATAGTACACTAGAAATCGCTAAAATCGCAAAGTAACGGCTAGTTCTGATTTTTTAATATGTTGTTAGGACCACTACCAGTAGTGTATATCCAAGTTTGCAGCTTCGAATGACCTGTGCTAACTACGTAGCACTCGAAAAACCGCGAAATTTTCGCACTTGTTTCGGTTTTTTCACTATATCTCCTAAACTATGCGTTTTTTCATAAAACATGTTATTCACGTTATTAAAGTAGATTAAATTTGCTACAATTTGAGACCAGAACCAGCTCTGTAGGTCGAATAGTTACCAAGATACAGCCCTTCAGAAATACCCTCAAGTCCTCACCTTAGCTGAAGTGTTCCTCCAACCTACTTCAACCTATCAAGCCATCGCAGATGCCGCAGCGAAGTGCCTAGTAGCTGTGTATGGAGGAGACTACAATGAGGATACCCTTCAGAGCCTGCGCTATAAATTTTTGTTTTGAAAACAGCCGCCTCCGCTTGCCTTGTTAACCTCGCCCGTTTGCCTCCAACGGAAGATGGTGCAACATTCCACGCCTACCGAACTTACCACCAAGTTCAGAAGTGGTTGGGGGTTTGTTTATTTACCATCAATAAAAAACAAAATCGGGTTGTACATAAGGTAAGTAGTAATTACAAATAGAGAAAAAAATATAGTATAAAAAATATATAGTATAAAAATAATATCAAAAGTTTTGTTCAAAATCAACTAAAATTGGAATTGTAAAATATATACCTAATAGTAATAATTTACATATAGTGAACTTCGTAAATAAACAGGTAGAAATAACCCACAAAAGAAAATCTTGTGGTGGGTTTATTAACCTAACTTATAAATTTACAATCTTTGATATTAATATAGTTTTATTAAAGTACATATAAAATGCATTACTGATATTTAATGGTAGTTTGATACTGGGTGACGATTTTTGGTGAGGTGACATATATTAAGTAGTTTATTATTTAAATTAATATTATTTTTATTTTTTTTTTCCGGAACAGTAATTTAAGGCAGTTAATATATATTTTTTTTATTTACTTTTTTTAATTTATTCATTATAATTGTTTTTCATATCAATTAACTTGTGCGAAAATGTTCTAGTTTTTGATAATAACCATGATTTGATTTTAGATTTAAACATGGAATTGGAATTTAATAATCTTAAGCTAAGTGGTACTTGGTTGTATACTTTCGGACCTAGAAAGTAAAAGCATCGCTGGGCTATCGTTTTTGTTACTTTTGGTATTACAAAAGAGCCTTGTCTATACCTTGTTGAATAAGAGTGCGTAATACTAATTTTTGATTTAGATTTTTTCTGTTCCAAGATTAAAGAAGAGCAGTAAAGTTGTTTGATATCTAATATTTGTGCCAAAGAGTAGAGTGAATCACTAGGATATAATAAATTTTTAGAAAATATTATTTTTAGAATCCATTTTTGAATAGTCTCTAAGTTCTTGATGTGTACATTGTAAGCTCCTCCCCAGGCGATTATCCCATATCTTAGTTGGGATTCGACAAGTGCATAGTATATTGTTTTCATTTGTTTCAAATCTAGTATTTGCCTAAACTGTTTAAATTTGGATAGGAGACTTCTAACTTTTTGTACTAAAGTGTTTATGTGTTTGTCCCATTTTAAGTTGTAATCAATTACGACACCTAGATATTTGATATCTAAAGTTTGTGGAATCTCAACAGAAACATCCTCGCAGTCGATTTTAAGTGCGGGAAGATCAGGGATTTTAGTTTTATTTATGGCAAATGGTAAATACTTTGTTTTATTAAAATTTATAGTAAGCAGCCGAGAGTCGAACCATTTTTTTATATTTTTAAAGTCAGCTGTCACCTTCTCTAGGAGGGTTTCCCAGGTATTATCATAATAAAAAATGGCTGTATCGTCTGCGAAGCTTATTACTTGCCCTCTGGAACTCTGCAGAAATAGATTATTAACATATATATTGAATAATATCGGGCCAAGCACCGTGCCTTGAGGAACTCCACAAAGTACAAACCTTTCATCACTTATTGTGTCATTTATAGAGACCCTCTGAGTTCTTTGGGACAAGTAATTTTTAAAAAGATGCAAGCTTTTTCCACGAATTCCCTGGTCTTCGAGAGTATCTAGCAGTATACCATGATCCACTGTATCAAATGCTTTCGCAAGATCTACGAAGATACAAACTGCAGGTTTACCTCCATCGAGGGCCTTGTATGCATTTGACGTAAGCTGCATAATTGCATCTTGCGTAGATTTGCCTTCTTGAAAACCAAATTGAGCATCTGATAAAATCTTGTACTTATTAAGGTAATTAACTAATCGATTTTTTATTAATGTTTCTAATATTTTAGTAAAGCTGGAAATTAAGGAAATGGGCCGATAGTTTGAACATTCGGTTTTTTCCCCACCCTTATACAAAGGTTTAATTAAGGCTGATTTAAATACGGATGGCCATGTACCTATTCTAATAATATTATTAAACAGTAGGCAGAGAGGTTTTGAGATATAATCTACAATCATTTTGAGCGTTTTGGAAGATATTTTGTCATCACCTGGTGCCTTATTTAGTTTAAGGTTCAAAATAATTGTCTTAATTTCACTTTCATTAATTTCGGAGAGATAAAAGGAGTTACTCAAACGATTTTTAGGTTCATTAAAATTCTTTGGCTTTTTAATTTTGTTTGCTAGAGTTGGGCCTAGTTCAGAATAATATTTAACAAAAGAATTTGCTATTTGTTTAGGATCATTGATAATTCGATCGTCTATTTTAATTTCCTTAATACAATTTTTTTCGTAACTTTTTTTAGGGCATAATTCATTTAAGGTTTGCCAAAGATGTTTTGAGCTGTACTTGTTTTCTTCAATGACACTTTTGTAATATTTATTTTTAGTTTCTTTTATTAAATTATTTAAAATATTTCTATAATTTTTAAAATTTTTGCGCAGGTCTGTGTCCTCTGGATTTCGTTGACACATTTTATATAATTTATTTCTGTAATTTATGGATCTAATTAAGGAAGTTGTTATCCACTTTTTTCTTTTTCTTTGTGCCTCGTTTTTGAATTCAACAGTACAGTCGGAAATGAGATTTTTAATTTTTTCTACGAATTTTTTTGTTAATAAATGAATGTCATCCGTTTTAAAGTTAATATCATTCCATGTTTCCAAACGAAATTTCTCAATTAGCTTATTATAGTCAATAATATGTCTAGTTTCCATGTAGCTGGAATCTTTTACAGTATCCTCTATTTTAAACTGATATATAGTAGTATAATGATCTGTTATTAAAGTTTTAAGAATGATTGGTATTTGACTTGTACATATATTTTTTACAAATATGTGATCTAGACATGACTTAGATTCTCCTTGTACCCGGGTATTCTCGTTTATGGTAGATATAAACCCCTCCTCACTTAAGATATTTAAGTAATCTTGACAGAAATCAGATTCAGCTAAAATATTTATATTGATATCTCCTATGAAAATGCACTGTTCGTTGCCTCTTAGGTGTAGTTGTATATATTCCTTTAGATGAGTATTGAAGGTATACGGGCATAATGAGGGAGATCTGTATAGGCAGTTTATGATTAGATTTTTATCGAGTGATTTAATAGTGATTTTAATTACAGATACTTCATTAATTTTTAAAATTTCATATGTATAATTATGCTTACTTTTTATATATGCCACCACACCATCATTTTGGTTTAATTTACTTTCGCTGTATATTATGTCGTATCCATCGATATTAAATGAGGCGGTATTGTATATATGCCAGGTTTCGGTCAGAACAATACAATCAAAATCTAGTTTAAATTCATTTAGTAGGATTTGAAAATCATCAAAATTTTTTGCTATACTACGTATATTATTATGAATAACTCTAAAACCATTAAAACTACGTAATGCATTTTCACAATTAATAATTTCATCGTGAATAAAAGTCTCCTTATGGTTTCCACGGAAATCTCTTATAAAAGGATCCATAATTCTTAGTTATTTATAAAGAAAGAACAAACGGGATAAAAAATAAGATTAAAAAATAATAACAAAATAATCTATAGATTTCTAGAAATATTATTTACGTTTGAATTTTCCTGACGTAGCTGGTCCTATGGAGCCTCTCGCGTTACCTGCCACACTGCGTAAGCTGTAGTTGATCTCACCCCGTTTACTCGAATTTGGTGTTTTGCTGGGTATTTTATTTATCTCTTTCTTTTGGTGTACTATTTTTGGGGTTTGAATAAGTGATTGACTCTTGTCATCATTTATTGTAGCTTCCTCCTCTAAAGTGTTCGTTCCAGTTTTCTCTTCAAGACTTTTTAGATCCTCAACGGTATAGGCGATGTTGTTTATGATGAGTTTGTTGTTTCTAATTTTGGCGTCCAACTGCTGGTCTTTGGCTTGTTTTTGATGTTTTCTTAATACTGCTTGTTTCTCTCTATCCTCTTTTATTAAGTCACTTGATATGGAGACAGAACTGCCCTTTAATGTATGTCCATTCTTTAAGATATCAATTTTTTTATGGAATTTAACAAATTTTACCATAATAGGCCTGGTATTCTGTGAATTCTTTCCAAATCTGTAGGCATGATTGATTTCTGACTTGCATATGGGGACTTTGAGAGTATCAACAAATAATGATGTCACAATGTTGTAGATGTCCTCATCCTCACTTTCTTCAATCCCAAAAATAAGTATGTTATTTTTTTTTGAATCTCTGGTTAAATTTTTTAGTTGTTCATTTAATTGTTTGTTTTTTTGTTCTAAATCATATATCTTTGAATTTGCCTGAGATAGTACAGTGGTCAAATTTTCGATCTTGCTTGAAATTTCACTTTCACTGAGTTTTATATCACATTTCAATTTTTTGTATAGATCATTTAGAGTAACAAGAGGAGGAGGAGAGAGGAAAAAGATGCCACTCAATGGGGATGGAAGAAGGCAGATCAGGGGCCCATTCCAACAACAATGATGAGCGAAGTGGCATCCCCCCCTACCTTATGAAATTACTATCATGCGGGTGCAAGAATGGCTGTAGCGGAGGCGGCTGTACCTGCCTAAAAGCAGGCATCAAGTGCTCGGCACTGTGCAAATTTTTCTCAGGCGTCTCTTGCCAAAACGTCGCCGTAATTCAGATTGCCGAAGGAGGAGAAGACGACGACGTCGACGATCCACTTTTTCAAGCTGAATCGGACGATTTCGAACCACCCACGAAGCGGGCAAAATGAACTATTCCAACCCAACAATATCTCTTGTAAATATGCATATACATATATATCAATAAATAAAAATGTTGAATTAATTACATTGTAAATATATTATTAATGGGCTAAATATATATTTCTTGTGGATGTACATGGGTTTCACTTTTATGAAAAAAATCGCAAATTTTTGGAGGGCTGTATCATGGTAACTATTGGACCTACAGAGCTGGTTCTGGTCTCAAATTGAAGCAAATTTAACTTTAAAAATGTAAATAACATGTTTTATGAAAAAACGCATAATTTAGGAGATATAATGAAAAAACCGAAACAAGTGAGAAAATTTCGCGGTTTTTCGAGTGCTACGAAGTTAGCACATGTCTTTCGCAGCTGCAAACTTGGATATACATTACTGGTAGTGGTCCTAACAACATATTAAAAAATCAGAACTAGCCGTGTTTGCGACTTTAATGGATATGACTGGCCTATAATCTAAAACGTGAAAATTCTAAGAAATCTGGGACAATGATTACACATCACTTGTTTTCGATAAACGAGGCAAATAATAAAAAAAGTCCGTCAGGTATTCCATTTTTGATACCACTTTTTTAATGTTGAGCCAACTTCTTTCGAAACTTCAATAATTTATAATAGGGGAGTCAATAGAGGCTGAAAATATGCATTATTTCGGAATAATTACGGGAAGCTTCATTTTTCTAAAACCTTTTGATACCGTGCGTGTAATTTCCCATTAGGCATGTACATCCACGTAGCGCGATAGATATGACAACATAGTTGCCGTAAATTCCTCCGTCGAGCGGAGCATTCCAGCCCGTTATTTCATTTTAGCCAGCTGGCACGCGCGATGTTGTAATTTTACTCCCGATGCCTAGCGTTCGGCTACACACACGGTATCACTTTTACATAGCTTAAAGTAAAAAGTTATAAACATATAATCGTGAGGAAATTGTTTATTAATTATATAAACAAAAATAACCTTTTTTTTTTAAATTATTATAAGTTGAAAAATTTTAAAGCAATTTAATTCAAATTGAAATATAAGGGGGTTTTCGAAGTCGCTGAAACAGATTATGATGTCAAAAAATCGTAATTCAAATTGGTTGATCCAATATGGCCGACTTCTATCAAGCAATAAAATATTTCAATACACTATTCAATTTAAATTTTCACATAAAAACTTACAAAGAAGCTGAGAAAAGTGATATTGTACATAGCATTACAAGATGATCTGTGAAAAAGTGCTTAAAATACTTTTAAAATGCTCTGCGGGCACACACAGCGCAGCGTGTGGGGCAGGTGATATGTACTGCTTACCGCGAAGATACTGTTTTACTTTCAATCTCTTTCTATTATTTAAGCATTTTAATTTGACTCAGCCCTGTACTACGTGAATATTTTTAAAGACTCGATAATTTCCACTGTAGTGGAAATTTAGAGGACTTTAGTAATAAGTTAAATAATGTAGTAAGAGGGCTAGCAAAAATAGCAGCACAGTAAAGTAATATGAATGCGGGGATCCCATCAGGCCAGAAGTTAATTTAGGTTTAATTTTCTTCAATGTTGTAAATATTTAGTCTTCCGTAAAACAGGCTCTATTTAAATATGAGCTACTCTCCAGAAAATGTTTAGGATTATGCGTGATATTTTCAAATTCAGAATAAGATTGCTGAAAAAAGTTAGCAAAAGAATTAGTAATCTGTTGAGGGTCGGATAGATATTCATTATTGTAATTCATAAAGTTTGGTAGGTCAGATGAACTACGTTTATAATTAATAAATTGCCAAAACGAGGACGGGTCATTAATTATATTTTCCTCAACATGATTACAATACATTTTATAAGAATTATCAGAATCAATTTTCACTTTTCGCCTTAATCTTTTAAATTCGTTCTGATAAGTTACATCACCTGTTTGCTTGTATTTATTTAACGCTTTATGCTTTTCTTTAATAGATTTTTTTAACGGATAGTCAAACCAGGGCGGATATGTTCTTTTTGAAGTTTTGGATTGAGGTACAGTATTAATAAATATTGAGTTTAATTTGGAATAGAACCGATCACTAACTTCGTCTACAGTTTCAGAATTATTTAAAAATTGCCAATCTGTTTTAGCTAATGTTTGAGAAAGGATGTGGAAGTTAGCTCTCTTAAAGTTACATTTATAATTAGAATTAGATTTAATTTTATGATTTTCGTGATTTTTTTATGATACTAAATATCGAAATAAGAGCAGGATGATGGTCGTCCTCTGCAATGAGAATATCAATAGCCCTCTCGAGTTGGCAGGTTTTATTGGATAAAACTAGGTCTAGTAATCGGTTATTTGTATTTTTTACTCCATTAAATTGCTTTAGGTTAAAAAGTTTTGAAAGTTTATCAGCGCCTGAAGAGTCAATGAGGAAGGTGTATTAGATGTAAGGGTGCAGTACTCAGGTATATTGAAATCACCTAGTATTAAAATATCAGAATTATAAATAAAGTTGAGAGAGCAGAAAGCATCAAACAGAGCATGATATATCTCAACAGAGGTTCTGGGAGGAATATAAATTGTAAACATATAAAAAGAGTAGTGATTTATAACTATTTTAACTCCAACGATATCAGTAGAGTGTAAATTTTTAAACAAAGTGTCATCTAATTTCAGATCAACAACCATTAGTGCAGAGCTAACCGCCAACATAATTCCACCTCCCCCTTGACGATGGGTTTCTAACAAATTTCGATCCGTTCTAAAAATTCTAAACTGCTGTTTATTTAGTATCTCTGTATTTTGTATGTTTGATTGTAAATTAGTTTCGGTAAGAGCTAATACACTGTAATTAGTGATTGATGCATTGTTATAAAGGAAACTAAGCTTTTGTATTCAAACCACGCACATTCTGATAATAGATAGATAAATGTTGACAACTGCAGGGGTTTGTGCGTATACGAGACATATTATTCGTAGAGATGTCAGGTAAGAGTGGAGACTCTAGTTGCTATTGATGACCCAAGTCTGATTTTAATTTCGAAACCGCTTTCAAATATGCAAAACAATTATTATAATCCCAAGCGGCATGGTCCGTGGAGATATCTAACTGTTTGTTTTCTTTTAATGAAGTGCAATTAGTGCATTTTAAGATATCTGCATTACAATTTTCTAAACTGTGATTTTCAGCCCATCTCGGGCAGTTTACATCTTTTTTGCAGGTATTTTTGAGTGATTTAAACCATTACATTTAAAGCATCGCAAAATACTCACAGCATCATATACCTCACATACGTCAAGACCTATAAATAAAAATTCATTGTGCATTACCTTAGTATACGTCGATCTATCTAGCTGCAGAGTAACCATGGCTTTTGATCTTGGTTCAAACTGAACTTGACTCAACTTAGTTCGTACAACTGGCCCTAAATCAGGGTCCCATTCATCATTTACTGTGTATCCTAAATATTTGTAGCGGTGTACTTTTTCGATGGTTTCGTTTCCAATTTGTAGATCGATATTTTGGATGTTCCTTTTGCTAATTACCATAAATTTGTTTTTCTTTCTGTCCAAATTGTTTGCTTATTGTAGTTACTCTATTGAGCATCATCTGTAAATCCTCGATATTATCCGCCAGTAAAACAGTATTATCTGCATAGCGGAGACTACTGATTGGTACTCCATTAATTTTGATGCCTTTATTGTGTTCTTCCAGTACCTCTACAAAGATTTCTTCAGAGTATAAACTGAACAGCAATGGCGAAAGAATGCAACCCTGCACAGGGAAAAATGTGTGTGATATTTTACCACAATTGTAGAGAATTGTACTCCAAATTGGTCTTAAAAAAGTGACAGGAACAATTTGTGCAAATAAGTAATTCATTTTTGGGGCAATGATTTTGTACGGTTTATACATTAACACTGTTTGAAATTTTTGTACAAATTTAAAAATAACATAAACTGAATTCTTTACAAATTTGAATTATGGTTGCATAAAAATGCATAATTTTATTCCACTTGTGGAACAAATCTCTGAACAGATTAAGTTAGTTTCTACAATTTGTGTAAAATTTTTAATTGTAAATAGAATGGCAATAAAATACATAGCTTGAGGACACGATTAACAATAAATTAAGCTTAATTTGCTACAACTTGTTGAATAAAAATAAATAAATTTGACTCTTTATTTCGCCAATTTGTTAGTCGAAGTTTCCAACAAATTCATGGTAACTAAATCTTTATATTGGATAAATAAAACGTACAAGAAATATGCACAATTAAAATGTATAAAACTATATAACGGTGTACCTTGAAATTTTACAATTGTTTAAAAAAATGCAACAAGACGTTGTTCCACAATATTGTGCAAAATGTTCCAAAGCGATTTCTCTCTGTGTGTCATCATGCCCTCATGCTTGATGTGTGCTGTTTGATTCCAATAAAGATTTTTTATAACTGAACGTCTTTGGTATCAATTCCCGAAAGCTGTAATAGTTTTATATATTTTATAAGTTTGTCGTGTTTGACGGTGTCAAATGCTTTCTCATAGTCGATGATATTATTAGAAATTGAAAACACAACAGATAGTTTTTTTTTTGTACTCAGCTAACAATCCATAAATGTTATTTATTTGTTCTTCTGCTCCATTTAACGAGGTTTAACAATTCATCACCCAAGTAAAATAATGCAAGCGTGCTGCTGTCCAATGCGGATATCTGTTTGAAATGGGTAAAACAATTTATCAAATAAAAATTTCTGTAACATATGCCACCTACAAGAAGAAAATATATAACTATTTGATCCAAGGAAACAAAATTTATGACATTAGAAAATAATAAAAATTTGATGGGAATCGTTTCTAGGATTTTAATGTTTTATTAAAATTTATAATTCCGATAAAACGTTCACTTTATAAAATAAACAATATCTCATGTTTTTCCAGCAAATTCTAATGAAATATATACACGATGTCTTGATCTATCTTTCTCTCTATAATTTTTTAATTAATAATTATCTCGATAATTATGTGGTTACTTATTCAGTTAAAGTAGAAAAAAACCTATAATATTTAGTAAATCATATTATCAGAACTGCATATTTATTTGACATTCTAAATACATCGTTAAGTTAGAAAAAATATGGTTAAAAAAAAACTAAAAAACGCTTTTATGAGTAGCGCACAAGAAATTTAAAAATAAATAATTATTAGGTAAATAAATTTTAAAGCGTGGGGCGCACTTATATAGCGGTCTAGGCATAATGAACAAATATAGTTACATACCTATAAATTTAATTACCAAATAATATTTTTTAACTTTTTAGTGCACTACTCAAAAAAGCGTGTATTTTCGTTTTCTTAAGCTATAATTTATTATCTCTCTCTGTCGCGGAAAATTCGTGTTTATGGCGGAGTCGCCGATGATACGCCCATGAGGAGTTCCTATCACTACTCCTACCTCCGTCATCATACAAGGTCAATGGTACCATATCATCGTATCTTCACCAGAATTGCATAAGTTTGGAAAGTTTCAAATCGATACGGCAATTAGAAGTGAGTGAAAAGTGAGTTGTAAGATTTGCTTACAATGTTACAGGTCAATTTAATAGAAGCGTGTTAAAAAGAGACCTCAGTGAGCTAAAGCAAGTCTTAGAATCAATGTTATCTACATCTACAACTTTTGGGAGAAACACTGCAAATATATCATTCACAATCTGATCCTTATCATAGAAAAAAACTCGAATTATTCCTTTATCAGTTTGAAACCTGCTGACGAAGAAGCAATGAAAAGTGGCAAGGAATTTATCAACGCAGTCCCTTCATGTTGTTCGAAGAAAACGTATATAAAAAAGATACCAGCATTTTTAGATGTATCCCCAGTAAACCACGCTATTGTGTCTAGCACAAAATGTCTAATTTCTTGATTCATCGTCTGTTAAGTTCCCCTCTAAAGGCACAGAGACTTGCAAGAGAGAAAACTTTAATTAACCATATAGGATATGGCTGAAAGCAATGGACACTGTAAAATAATTAAGTACGTAGACTTAAGGAGATTGTAACTTGAAGTATTGGGCAAACAAAATGTCCAATTATAACTAGATTTTAGGAACATGTCTGGCTCACCACAAACATGAATAACTTGATAAGTCTAATGCTGCCCAGTAGGCCTTTGATACAATCATAGAGTAGATGTTAATAATATAACGTTAAATAGAAGTGTAACCAATAGAGCGTCTTGAAACCTTTGAAACAGTTATTTAACTACGCAATCAATTACCATCATAATGTTTAGTAATACAAAGAAATCTGTGATCCTCGTTTCAGCTCAGCCAGCCAAGATAAATTGCTAAAAAGAAAAGAAGTTTCCATCTTAAATTTATTTTTCAGTTAGTCAAATTATAAAACAATTTACGCTTGTTTTGGATAAGGCTCAAATAACAACCTCGGGAATTTCTTTGTCTTTGTTGAAATTCCTTTAATGTAAATTAAATTGGACTTCTCTGAAGCAAATGCGACATGTTTACTAAGTTAGCCCATGAATTTAGAGAAAACTAAATTAATTCAATTTCATTCAAGGAAAATAAATACCTTGAATAATAAAACAGAGAAAACCCAAGCAAGGAAATCAAAGCACGTGATTGAGGAATAGGATAATCACGAGATATATAATTATACACCCAAGGAAATTTCAATGTTTCATGACTTTTTACTACAAAGAAGCAAGGAAAAATTGTTTCTATTACACAGGACGGGGGTATGTTAATGCTTCGTTTATTTCAAAACTGGAATACACTGAAAAACAAAAGTGATAGACGTTGTTGAACATCGTAGTATATTCTACCAAGATATATTGTCCACAGTACCTATTATATCCCGGGTGTCCAAAAAGTCTGAAAACGGTCAAATATCTCGAGAAATACACATTGGATCCAAAAAAGAAAAAAACATCTCCTTAATAATTTTGAAAGGGCTATCCAATGATGCTAAACGCGACCCCCCACCCCCCACCCCTTGGAGTGGGGCGGGGGGCAACTTTAAAATCTTAAATGGGTACCCCTATTTTTTATTGCAGAATCGAATTCTACGGCAAAAATTACGTCAAGTTTGTCTGAAACGTTTTTTTCGATTCGTGACAGATGGCGCTGTAATCGCAAAAATATTTCTTTCCGTATTTTCTAAAAAAATTCTACGGAAGAATAAAAAATAATAAAGTACAAGTTCATTTTCTTGAAAAAGCCATTCAATGGTGTTTTTGGTTTTTACTTTTTTTAAATTTTCACTACGAAATACAAAAATGTTTTATGTATGATGTGTTTTGTCACACAATGAAGGGTAGGGCTAGAGGTACTACTATATTTTTTTGAGATCGATAGCGACTTTCGTATGGGAAGTCTCTTCATAATGTTTTCCAGATAATGATATGTTATTATATTTTCAGATTGATGTCATTGATTAGTTTTATTAAACTAGAGCAGCGGCAAATATAAAGATTATGTAATTTCTTGTTTTCTCATATTAAATATAAGATATTGAGTGCATGGCAGTTTTCTGATTAATACTCAAAATAACATTTTTCAATTGCTCCTGCCACCAAAAGTAAAATAGACCTATATAATATCGTAATAACAAACAAAAAGAACTTAACAACGTCACCATATTGAACAAGCTGTCAGTAGGAAGGGACCACCGAATAATAAAAGCAAGAGCAGTGGTAAACACGAAAATAAGAACACGAAAGAAGAAAAGAACTAAACTTACTTATCGCTAAGAGAAAAAAACAAAACTTGGACAACTATTGAA
Source organism: Rutpela maculata (assembly GCA_936432065.2). Taxonomy (NCBI): domain Eukaryota; kingdom Metazoa; phylum Arthropoda; class Insecta; order Coleoptera; family Cerambycidae; genus Rutpela; species Rutpela maculata. The sequence goes on from OW386287.2 coordinate 174,420,246, forward strand.
CAACCGGATGCCTACATACGTTCTATTCACGACACACTGCACACCTTAAGATGAATGTGATAGAATTAGCAAATGATACAATCCCAAATGCGTCTGTTGAAAGTAGGAATGAAATAATATAGCGTCAAGTTAGATAAATAAGTCGCCAAACTGAGCGAAAACACAAAGCAGCTTTTGAAATAAAGAAGAGAACAGGGACGCAGAGACTCTGAGTAATATCGAAGTTTGGGCAAACAAATATCAAAAGAAGTTAAAAAGGGCAATCGATTATATAACACAAAAACTATCTCTGAGGTAATAGAAATAATAGTAATGAAGTAATAGAAAGTTATAACAAGAAAGCTAAACATAGGGAGAAAAGACATGAACACTTACTAGTACAGATTATTTCAAATAGACAGCAGATCACAAAGATGATAAGAGATATTTCTACAGGCAACTTTACTGGAAAACATGCAATCAAGATGAAGACAGATTAGATATTCCTCGAACATTAACCACGGATCGAAAGACATATCTGGGATAATAACAGACGAAATCAAAGTAGCACTCGAAGAACTGAAGAACAATGAAGTACCAGGTGAGGACGAAATAGAAGTTGTAAAAAAGGGTGAATCAAACCAAAATAATTACGATCATGCACAAGAAAGTAAATACAATCGACTTACGAAACTATCGTACCATTAGTCTTCTTTTACATGTATGCAAGATATTCATGAAGATTCTCGTAAGGCACTTAACTGTTTACCAGCCACTTGAAAAACCTGTATTCGAAGTAGGTTTTGGCACAAACGATTACCTGCATGTTACCAAAACACTAATTGAAAAATGTGTCGAGTACAAAAATTCACTGATTAATATTAGTGGATTATGAAACGGCGTTTAAGGTAATAGACCGGTACAAAGTACTAACCGAATTCCGAGTAGACCCTGAGGTGTATTTATTAGAAACCAGTTCCCTATAGAACGAGGAAAACGACAAGGAGGCCTGATTTCGCCTGAGCTACTTACAACGCTTTTGGAGTAATGTTCATGAGACGGGAATGAGACCATATCAACCGCAGGCAACTAAATCATCTACGACTTAAATACGTAAATTATGTTATTATAATTACAGATAAAGTGGGAAAAGCCACTGAAATGTTCACACAATTACAAGCTCCGACCAACCTTGTGTTAAAGAGCAACAGTTCAGCAGCAAATAGAGCAAGCTTCTTCTTATAAATAGCTCTGACAAGAGATGAGAATAGCAAGGGACAATCAAACATGTGAGATTTACCGATGAGTTGGCTTGGGCAGCTTTTGACAAGCTGTGAGATGATATTTTAACATCAGATATAAAAATAAAACTCAACAGAATGATACACGATCGATGTATTCTGCCAGTACTAACTTATCAAGAATCGCTTGCACTAACAAAAGATCAATAAATAATATCTCTGTCTCGCAGCGAGTTATGGAACGCCATCATATTGAGAGAAGGAGTCCCAAACGAAGTAGTAAGAAAACAGGTGTTGCTGATGCTATAGAAAGAATAACAAACTATAAATGGAACTAAAGTAGTCATATGACGAAGATGACATAAGGTAGATGGGGTAGACCAATACTGGAATGGCAATTTAGATACGAAGAGAAGCGCAGTGGAGGTAGACTTCCTACGCGATAGACCAACGACGTAAATCGCATCACTGCCTGGATACAAGTGGATCCTCAACAGTGGGAAAGATGGAATCAATTAAGGAAGATCTATGTCTAGCAGCGGACACTTGTATAGGCTCAATGATGATGCTGGTTTTGGAGATATTCAATAAAAGTCAATCTCAGTGGTCATATTTATGAAGCAAACATTTTTAATCTATTTTCATGGTCACTTTTATTTTTATTCGTAGGCTTCTGCGACTGGCAAAGTATTGCACATTATTTTGGGTCCAAAGTGTATATGTTATATAATATTACACGCTATCTTATTGCGACTTAGCCATAATGAACCTTCACAGGTATATCGTATTTCACGATAACAGCTTCTCTTATTAATTGCTTATCTTCAAGATATCATATTACACCTTTGTTTCTCATAACTTGTGCAGACTGCAGAACTGCAATTCCTTTGTTATATATTTTGCTTACTCAGGTTCTGTATGTTATAAATATGACCAAACACGCTTTGTTGAATCAGTTATTAAACTCAGTTAGAATGCAACACTTCTAATTTATTATTATATTCCTTCTCCAAGAGCCAACGTTGGCTCCATGTAACTAAATAAAAGTTTTTAAAAAGTCATTCATGTGAACCGTGATCTAACATTGGCGCAGTCGGTAGGATCCGTAAACATCATCAGAACAAGAAGCCTAACTGGTAGTGAAGCGTAAGAGAACAAGAAGAACATCTGCAGAAGGTGCCTAACTAGTGCGTGTACATCTACGAGAACAAGGAGACCTTCCTCACTGGTGGTGGCGGATCCCAATCCCTTGACGGACGAAGAACCTACCCATGGAAACGAAACTAACGTAAGTCATTTAAGAATCATCTCGTACCATTTTTTTACTATTTTATTATTTTTCGCAACTTATTTTATTAAAAGTGTATTATACTGCTAATACACTCGGCGCACAAAGCCAGTTCTATTGTCAAAGTGAAATCCATTCCTTTACAAACGCAACGAAACAAGTTCATTTAATTTTAAGTTTATTTATTTTCGTATTATACTGCTAATACGAAACATTGTGTATTATACAGCTAATATACAATCCATTTACGCACTCAACGTAACAAGTTAATTTAATTTATCGTATCATACCGCTGATATGCAACCAATTTTTGTCCAAGTAATTTCTAAATACAAAAAGCAAAATGCCAGATAGAGCTCAACCAGAGCCAGTTCAACCAGTGCCACCGGCACCAACCGAACAACAACTACAACAACAACAACAACCACAACCTGAGCAAATTGAGCCTTACAAGCTCTCTGAAATATTTTCTTTAATACCCGAATTCGATGGCAATGCCATTAATTTACAAACATTCCTCAACTCCTGTCATTGCGCCCAAAGCATGGCAATTGGAGACCAAAAAATTCTTTTGACGGCAAAGCTGCCGAATTAATAAATTCTCGTAACCCTGGCACCTGGCCAGAAATCAAAGCACTATTGGAAACCCACTTTGGGGATTCCAGAGATCTAACGGCCCTGATACAAGACCTGCAGCGCATTCACCAATTGCCAGGTGAATCAGCCCTTACATTTGTTTCGCGTTTACAAACGCACAATGCGAAAATGCACGCTGCAGTGCAAAAGCAAAATTTAACCTCGACACAAAGAACCGCACAATCCGACCTCATCGAAACGATGACTTTAAATAACTTACTAACGGGTTTAGAACCAAACTTAGGCCGCATCATACGTGCCAGCAACCCTCCAAATATATTGAAAGCTGTAAGTAGAATTCGTAGAGAGCTACAACTCTCTTATTTCGAGCAACAGAAATTTCCGAAAAATAGTCCGGTCAAAAATCCCGCTTTACAACAAAAACGACCAACTTCAAATTTCCAACAAAAATTCTGTTCATTTTGCAAGCGCAATGGACATGTAATAAACGAATGTCGTACAAGGCAACAGCAACTGTCTATGCCATCGACATCAAATTTCCAGAGACCAAATTATCAAGGAAACCCAAATTTCCAAAATTTCTCTCAAAACAATCAATTTGGTCAGAGGACATTCCCTCAAAACCAACCTAATCAACCTCAAAATAGGCCCTCAGCTATAAGGCCGAATCCAAACTTTAACCAACAAAGACCGTCAGCTATTCAACCTAACCCGAATTTTAACCGCTTTAACCAGCAAAAAGCTCATCATTTAAATTACGAACCTTACGATAATTATGCCGATCAATTTAATCAATACAATGACTATTCACCCGATTATCAAAATGTAAGTGACAGTTATGAAAATTACGATCTAGAAAACGCTCAAAGCTTTTCAGAGAATTATACAGCTAATTCCCCATACGAACAGTACGAGAATTATACTGCTAATTCTCAAACGCCACAGGAGGATTATACTGTTAATCCTCAGGATTTTCGCTTAGATCCGGAGTACCCCACGGATACTCCAACACAGCAAACAGACCAATTCGACCAAATAACAAATCAAATACGAACGATGAATCTCAACGACAGTTTCGACCCGTCGCTGAACTTCCCGGAACAAGGGTTCATGTAGAAACGCTATCACACTCATTGTTGACCGTAAATTCAAAAAATTTATACTACATTAAAGACATCACAAACAAATTCAAAATTCTAATCGATACTGGCGCAGGTATCTCTATCTTTAAACCAAAAACAGCGGAAAATTACAAACGAAGATTTTCAGAAAACGTAATTATACAAGGTATAACCGATCAGAAAATTACTATTAGTGAATCTGTTCTTATACCCTTTACGGATAACGATCCACATAAAGTTTACATCTACGACCTAGATATCAGTTTTGATGGACTGATAGGAGCTGACTTCCTAGAGCATTATCATTGTATCGTCGACATAAGAAATAAACGATTAATAACCAATTTTAAAACGGTCCCACTTTTCAAAGTAACCGACGATTCGTCGAAACCCGAATACGACAAAATCCAATCAAACCACAACCCTAATCAAAATAAGATCCAAATTGACGGCCGTACCGAAAAAATTTATAAACTAAAATGTAACCTTAAAAACACTGACGCTATTTTGCAAGCGCAAGAGAATGAAAAAGTCCGTTTACCTAATGCTCTTGTTAAAGTAAACGAAAACGGAGAATTTTTAACAACAATAATCAATGCTAATGTCATCCCGAAGACTGTCGATTTTTCCAATTTAAATTTAGAACCTTTACAAAAATTTAAGTCAATTTTTAACTTAAACACGCAAAATTCTGACCAACAACTAACGACGGACAGATCCTTTGAAATCAGGAACGAATTGCGCTTGGATCATCTAAACGAAGAAGAGGCCGAAATAGTAACGCAGCTTTGTTTAGACTTTCAAGATATATTCTATTTAGAAGGAGACAATTTGACTTTTACCAACGAAATCAAACACCCTATTGACACCGACAATTCCCGACCGATATTTACGAAATCGTATCGTTATCCTCAGGTCCATAAAGAAGAAGTTAAGTCCCAAGTATCGAAAATGTTAAGTCAAGGTATTATTCAACCTTCAATCTCACCTTGGTCCTCTCCTGTCTGGGTAGTTCCCAAAAAACTGGACGCTTCTGGTAAACAGAAATGGCGCGTTGTAGTCGACTACCGCAAACTCAACGAGGTTACAATCGGTGACAAATATCCTCTGCCCAACATTTCCGATCTTTTAGACCAACTTGGCAAATGCCAATATTTCACAACCTTAGACTTGGCTTCTGGTTTTCACCAAATCGAAATTAATCCCGCAGATATTCAAAAGACTGCTTTCACAGTTGAGAACGGTCATTATGAATTCGTGCGAATGCCATTTGGACTCAAAAATGCCCCATCAACTTTTAAAAGAGTTATGGATAACATCCTGTTAGGTATTCAAAACGAACGATGCCTCGTCTACATGGACGATATCATTATTTACTCTCCTACAATTCACGAACACATTTCCCGTCTAACCGAAGTCTTTAAACGCCTTCAAAAAGCCAACCTCAAAATTCAACCAGACAAATGCGAGTTTCTCCGCAAGGAAGTCGCTTATTTAGGACACCTAATTACAAAAAACGGCGTAAAACCAAACCCTTCGAAAGCTGACGCTATTTTAAATTTTCCTCAACCGAAAAATCCAAAAGAAATTAAATCATTTCTGGGCTTAGCCGGATATTATAGGCGCTTTATCCCTAATTTCTCCAAGATAACCAAACCCCTAACAAAACTACTACAAAAAGACATACCATTTCTTTTCGACAATGATTGTGTAAATTCTTTTCAAAATTTGAAACAAACATTAACAACAACTCCGATATTAATTTACCCTAATTTTGATGAACCTTTCATTCTAACCACTGATGCGAGCGCATTTGCCGTCGGCTCGGTGCTGAGCCAGGGGCCCATTGGCAAAGATTTACCCATTGCCTATGCTTCTAGAACCTTGTGCAGTGCAGAAACTAAATATTCAACGATTGAACGCGAGCTTTTATCGATAGTATGGAGTGTAAAGCACTTTAGACCATATCTGTATGGTAGAAAGTTCAAGCTTGTCACCGACCATAGACCACTCACCTGGCTATTCTCTATAAAAGATCCAGGAAGTAGACTTGCCCGTTGGCGACTCAAATTAGAAGAGTACGACTATGAAATAATTTATAAACCCGGTAAAATCAATAAGAACGCGGACGCACTTTCCAGAATCAAAATTAATCATTTTTCCGAATGTTCCAAATTCTATTCAAAGGTTCTAGCCGCGAATGACGAAGAGTCAGACGACGACGAAAAACCAGACGATAACAACGAAATCACTAACGAACAAATTTCCCGAGAATTCGAAACTTTCACCAACCTATATAAAACAACATCTTTAATTGACTATTCGAAAATCAAAGCCTCGAACAAACAACTTTTGTATCGAGAACATAAAGATATTATAACCTTCTTCCAACAAAATAACTTACAAGACCTACATCACAAAATTATTGAGGACATATTCGAAGAAAACCCCGAATTTCATAACGATAAAATCAATATTGTATCGAGCAAAACAGTCAGACATAGGAGATATTTTATCATTCCCCTACCGTTTGATATCGAATCCGTAATTGAACATTTATTTTTGGTATTATTTAAAAACCAAGATGTTCTAGATCTCTCTAAGACATACTTTGTCGAAAATAACTTAGACCTCCCCATTCTTGAAATCCTATCATTCATTTTTGCGGAAAAAGACTTAAAAGTAGTAATTTGTCAAGATATCGTCAGAACTGCCGACGAAGATGAAATTCCAATTATATTGGAGCAAAATCATTTTGGTAAAAATAATCTACACCGTGGAATAAATGAAACGATTCGAAGAATTAGAGAAAAATACACTTGGCAAGGTCTAACTAAAGACGTTGAAAATTTTATAAAAAATTGCGAAACTTGCCAAAAGACTAAAGTATGCCGGAAAAACCTTAACAACCCTCTAGTAGTCACAGAAACCCCAAGAACACCATTCGAAAGAATTAATATCGATTTATTTGAATTCCCAACTCGAAATTACGCTTTAACTATTCGCGACGAGTTAACTAAATTTACACAAGCCTATGCAGTCCCGGACAAATCCGCAAAATCCGTCGTAAATACCTTGTTGTTATACTTTCAACATTACGGCACCCCGCTAAGAATCCATTGCGATTACGGTGGCGAATTTGACAACCGTTTGCTCAAAGATCTCTGCACCCTCTACGACATAAAACTGACGTATTCAAGCGTAGGACATCCCCAATCGAACGGATCCATAGAAAGATTTCATGCTACTCTAGCTGAAATGATAAGAATTCATAAAACTGAAAATCCGAACGAACATCCTTTCACAATTTTACCATATGCAGTAATATGCTATAACAATTCAGTAAATAAAACACACGGTTTCACCCCATACGAACTTGTATTTGGACATACGTCCAACAGACCATCTGAAACTTTGCATAACCAAAAAGAGTTAATAACCAAATACGTTAGCGATTTAAACAACAGAATATCTCACTACTATAAAATAGCCCGTAGTCGAACGCAAGCTCAAAAGGAGAAAGCGAAAGTTCGCTTTGATAGAAATGTTCCCCAAAAACGACCCGAATACAAAATAGGTGACTTAGTTTACGTAAAAGAATCACAAATCAAAAACAAATTGCAAAACAAATTTAACGGTCCTTTTAAAATAAAAGAAATTTTTCAAAATTCTGCTACCTTATTAAACCTCGAAACGAAACAAGAAACCAAAGTAAATTTTGATAGAATGAAACCATATACTGAAAATTAAATTTATTTTCAGGTTTCTCCTGCTGTTCGGATCAGCACTCTGTCAATACAAAATTATCCCAATCAATAACACCGTTGGTGTATACTACCACCAAGACACGGACATCGTGGTGACAAATGACAAATGGACTCTACTAGTGCATAAAAACATTTCATCCCTCAAACTAGCTTTTGACAAAAATCAAAATATCTTAGACAGAATCCTGTACACTCTCCATAATGGTGATCATAAGTCAATTATTTTTACGAGTGAAATTAAAACAGACTTTAACCTTTTAACACAAATATCCAACTCTATAAAAATGAAAGTTGACGAAATCTTTTCAGATACAAAAAGATATAAACGAGGAATACTTAACGGTATCGGTACAATATTCAAATCCATAACTGGTAACCTAGATGCTGAAGATGGCCAGTACTATACTAATTGTATAAATAAACTAAATAATGACGAACATCAATTGGAAAACTTAATCAAAAATCAAATTTCAGTTACAACTTCTGTTATTAAAAACTTCAACTCGACTATACAAAAATTATAAATTGACGAGGAAACCTTTAACAAAGATCTCGAAGAAATAGAACACACAATTCAAACAATGACTCAAGCTATCGAGGCTGCTCACATAAAACTAAAATTTTTATACATTTCCGAACAATTAATGGCAAGCTATTTGTATATCGAAGATAATTTAAACGACATTCTAAATTCAATAACATTTGCCAGACTAGGAATCATTCACACGTCAATCATAACCCCTAATCATTTGGTAACAGCATTACAAGAAATTTCACAGAGCTTACGAAGGAACAATTTGCCTCTCCCCATTAAATTATCGGCAGTTGCTAAGTATTTGGATATTATTGAATTACAAGCGTTTCAAATGGATTCTAACTTAGTATTTGTTTTAACAATACCACTTGTTGAACCCCAAAATTATAACACCTATCGCCTATATCCTATCCCGATACTTGATAACAGAACTGGTCTACATCACATTTTATCTATTTCACAAAAATATATCGCGAGAGATGATGATTCTTTGATGTACATACCTATACAAAATTTGAAAGAATGCAAACCACTTTATTTTGGAACCAAACTATGTTCGAACCTGTTTGCCTATCCTATCGACCAAAATGCCATATGTGAAGCCAGAATACTAAAACCATTGCCAAAACTTCCAGAGAACTGCCAAACTTCCTTCATTATCAGTCAGGGATACAACGTCCAAGAACTTGAAGACAACACATGGCTAGTAATTAATTCCGAACCACTTCACATTACCATCAACTGTCCAAAGAGAGAATCCACAACAGAGTTAATCAACAAAAATTCCATCATCAAACTACAACCAGGATGTTACGCCTATGCAGGCATTACTAGAATACAAGCCAGTGCCAAAGACTTTTCCGAAATTAAGGACAATTCACATCCTATCCAAATTCCTTTTGAATGCTGTAATCACATGCCCGACAAAATCGAAATTCCAAAATTAAAACCTCTCAAATTAAACAATCTCGACGTAGAAGACCTAGATATTGCTAAAAACAAATTGGACCAATATTCCAAAGACTTGGATGACCTCATAAATGAACCTTTTGTGACCAAACACATATCTTGGTTCACATATTTCATAATCACTCTCATCATCCTATTAGTTCTACTTTACATAACTTGTAAATGCAGAAGAAGAAGATGTGGAGCATTGCGAATCCAACCCTCAACGGATAACCCTCCTTCACCTCCTTCAGAGCGAAGCAGAGTATTTACCAAATTTCCTAGACTGATCCCTCCAAGAAAGCGACCCGGTATTAGACCTCAAGAAGAAGAGGACATCGAGTTAACATAGACTTTCATGCGGAGTTTTACCCTTGTCTATTAATTTAGACTATTGTATTTTATCCTTATTACATTATGTAATGTTTTATTATCGCTTACCAATTTTAACTTTTACATTGTTTTATTATTTTGCTTTGTATTCATTCAACATTGTTTCAATTTATTTTTGCATTATATTAATTTAACGTTTTAACAATTTTCAAAAGTTGCTGCATAACATCAACTTTTTTATTAAGGGGGAAGTTGTTATATAATATTACACGCTATCTTATTGCGACTTAGCCATAATAAACCTTCACAGGTATATCGTATTTCACGATAACAGCTTCTCTTATTAATTGCTTATCTTCAAGATATCATATTACACCTTTGTTTCTCATAACTTGTGCAGACTGCAGAACTGCAATTCCTTTGTTATATATTTTGCTTACTCAGGTTCTGTATGTTATAAATATGACTAAACACGCTTTGTTGAATCAGTTATTAAACTCAGTTAGAATGCAACACTTCTAATTTATTATTATATTCCTTCTCCAAGAGCCAACGTTGGCTCCATGTAACTAAATAAAAGTTTTTAAAAAGTCATTCATGTGAACCGTGATCTAACATATATAATGCCAACAATATTATTTAATATGTATAAAACTACTCTTTTCGACGAAAAAACACAAAAGAACAAATTAGATTCAAAATTGGAAAGACTGAATATTAGTCAATTAAATATTTGTACTTTAGTACAGTGACAGCACCTAATTACTGTATTATTAATTACTATACACAATTATTTGACAGTCCTTTGGTGAAACAGAAGGGGGAGGGAAAGTTACATTCCTGAATGAAAAATCCACTTCTAAAGAACATATCGAGAATCAAATCGACATCGCGAAAATACAATAACACAGTTCAGTACGGAAATGTCAGTAAACTTAATAACAATTTCGGGAATGTACCTCTGAGTCCTTAGAGGTGCCGAAAACATTTATTGTAATTTACTACGAGGGTTAAGTGAGTAGATGACAACGGTTTTCTGATTTATTGAATTTAATATATGTTTGCCACCCCGAACAATTGTGAACCTGACATCTGACCAAGTAACGGTTAAAATCAAATGGTTAGTGTCAGCGGCGTATCAAGATTATATAAAAGGTTTTTAAGTTCAAAATAGAAAATATAAATAGAATAATTTATTTACATTATGATTTACAGTTGTATTACATGATAATATTTGGTTGTCATACATAAGACTGAAAACGATTGATTTATTAAAGACCAAATTGTAAATAAACAACCCAACAAAGTCTTAGCATATTCGCGCTTTTATTCAGCGAAATATATAAACATTCTTATTAAAAGAACAGGGTGTAACGGAGCTAGTTATAACGTATGCGGATTGCGGAGGTCAAACAGTGATACTGAATGCAGATAAGGACGATTTATTGTTTTTTTTTTTCTAGAATTTATTATTATTATTATTTTATTTTTTCAAGTTTAGGATTACATATTTTATGAAATGTGCTCATGTTTTGTTTGACATCTGTTACAGAACTCCCCACGCATGAAGGTGGATGCAGAATCCTATGTTTAACTGGGAATCGGGAGCGGAGCTCCGCTACATCCCTGCAAACTAATAATATTTCTTATACAAATGTAAAAAAGACTGCCCTATACATACGCTTTTCACATGGTATTTATAACAAAAATATATCTGATATATAATAGATATTTATATAAACATAAAACGAATTTTACTTGATGTAAAGATATACAGGGTGTCCCATAAGTAATGGTACATAGAGCAAGGGCAGATGCCTTAGGTAAAAATGTTACGATTTAACCAAACTTACCTTAGTCTAAAAGTTGATATTAACGGAAATACAGGGTGCCAAAGTTAAATATTTGTTTTGATTTTTTTTTAAATAATTTCTTTAAAAATTGAAATATTTTAACAAAATTTGGTGACTGGGGATTTCTTGCGGCGAGAAATTCAAATCTATTCATACTTTTGATGTTATTTGTAGAGGACGCTACCCACGGTAGTTTGCGTGTCGTTTATATGTCATATATTTTTGGCGTTTTTTTAAAATATAAATTCCTATTTTCCTGTCTTTGTTACGTAAAAAAGGTATATCTTCTAAATGTCGCTACGAGTAACCGTTTTCAAGATATTTGGTTTTAAAGTATTCAGTGCAACCAATTTAAATAAAATAAAATATATTATTGTTTGATTTACAGAATAACTGACAGTGAAACGAACAGTATAAAATTAAATTCTCTTTTTTCAGATTTTATAAATTTATTACATTCCAACATTAGCAAAAAAAGTACGAAGAACAATGACTTTTAAAAAAATAAACTTAAAATTTGAGAAACAGATTTTATTTGAATCCAAATTTCATTTAAAAGATAAATAAATAACAACAATTAATAAAAAAACAGATCTGCGTTCGCGCGTTCGGTAACAAATGTTCGAAGTGACTTCCGTTTACTTCAATACATTTGACGATGCGTTTATTAAACGACCGCCTTACTGTAAATAATAAGTGTTCGTTTTGAAATGATTCGATTGCATTTCTAATTCTCTGCAATAACTCTTCTCGATTATTTATTGCATCTTGATACACGAGAAATTTCATATACCTCCATACGTAAAAATTCAACGGATTAAAATCGGGACTCCGCGTAGGCCAAGGCATATTGCTCCCGTGACTTGTCCAACGACTAAGAAAATTTGTATTTAGGTAGTTTCTGACCGGTATAAAGAAATGAGGTGGAGCTCCATCGTAGTGTAAAAAACATATTTTGCCTTAAATATGGTGGCACATCATCCAAGAACTCGTCTAGCTGAATGTTTCCTTCTCCTGTTCCATAGTAATATTTTTTGGGCGTCCCATGGTATCTCGTTTGGGACGAAAGGAATCAGTTTCCCCCAATCTGCTGTAAATATGAAATAACTTAAAATCCGGCTGCTTCCTATTTGGATAAATTTCCAATTATCGACGATGAGCTCTGCGTTCATTAAAATTTTCTTGCGCGTATACGCAAACCTTATCGCACACATCTTCGTTTGAAAATAAATTATGCCTTGGCATTTTAAACTTAATTTTGTTAGATATTTTTTAACAACACACAAAATGCTCACAAACAACAAGTAGGTCTGACAGATATTAATTTTGAAAGGGTCTCTTATTGTTTTTGTTTTAATCAAAGCCTACTTTGAAAAATTGTACATCCCTAAATCATAATTTAAACCGAGTACTGAATACATACATACACGTACATTGAATACTTTAAAACCAAATATCTCGAAAACGGTTACTCGTAGCGACATTTAGAAGGTATACCTTTCCTACGTAAAAAAGACAAGAAAACAGGAATTTTTATTTAAACAAAAATTTTAAAAAAATCGCCAAAAATATGACATATAAACGACACGCAAACTGCCGTAGGTGGCGCCCTCTACAACTAAAAGCAAAAGCATGAACAAATTTGAATCCCTCACCTCAAAAAATCCCCAATCACCAAATTTTGGCAAAATATTTCAATATTTAAAGAGATTATTTAAAAAACAAAAACCAAAACAAAAAGTTAATCTTGACACCCTGTATCTCTGTTAATATCAACTTTTTGACTAAGGTAAGTTTGGTTAAATCGTGATATTTTTACCTAAGGAATCTGCCTTTGTTCTATGTACCATTACTTATGGGTCACCCTGTATACAATTATATACATACAGTATCGGCCAGTTCTGGATTAGGTATTGCATAGTTTCAACGAGTTAACCGACCGCCCACAATAAAGGCGTCTGTCTACCAGTACCCTAGCAGAGCAAAGCGTTGACACGCCCCTTAATTTGTATTATTGCTTGCTTCGCTCTCGTTTGCTTTTATTGCCGTACCTAATCAAACGCTTGCCTATACTGTATACTGTCTTTAGTGTTTACTTACTTCCGTATTTTTTATTTTGCAATTGAAACATATTTAAATTAGGAAACATTTATATTATTAGTATGTGTCAAACTGTGCATAATAGGGTGCTTCGTAAGGTTCTGGCTAGGTCGAATTTGAGTTTGTTACAATTAAACAATCAATATGGACATCTCACACTCTACTTTTGTTTCAGATTGCCCTGAGAATCATTTTAATAAAAAATAGTTGTATCTCAGCATAGATTAAAATAGTCCCACGAGCGTTTTGGTTAGTAAATTATTTAAATATATAATAAAAAGAATATGACTTAGTATGGTACCTCTACTATTCTTTCAGTACTAGATGACTTATTGATCCATAAGTTATTAAGCACCTCATTTTTATCTCAATTGTAAGTATGGTCTATAAAGTGGTTGGTAGTTTTGAATGGCATGTAACGATAATCTCACAAAATTTAAATAATGATATTTTTATTAAATGCAACAAACTTTAGTATAATACGGGTACGTCTGTCACTACTTCAGCACACGTCGCATCACTATTAATGTTAAAGAGGAATGGTGCTAGAACATAACCCTGTCTGACTGCTTTGTTAACTTTACATTTGTTGGAATTGGTGTTGTCGATTTTCATCGAAGCAGAATTTTCTTTATAATCGACAAATAATGAAGATCAGATGAATGTATTATTAATTACTATGGAATATTTATCTAGGTAAGACAAAATGAATGAGAATAAGAACAAAAAATAAAGTATTGCATTGCTTTGTTTGCATATTAAAGACATAATAATTCAAGAAAAGTTATAAAAATGGGACATTCTAATAGAGAGATAAAACTACTTATAGGTTAAAGGCCAAATTGCTGACTTTATTTCAGATAGGAAGAAGAAATGTTTAGAATTCTCTCTTATCCTGGTATTTCTTGATAATTGCTTCCTAAAATAGTCACTACTCAGGTTCAGTTATAGTCGAGGCAATGAAGCATAAAAATCGTCAAAACTTCTTAATTCTCAGCAACAGCTCCGATTTTGATCATTTTTTTTCTAAATGTGTGTTTTTTAATATTATACAAAATCAGAAACATATGGCGCAAATAATTATTTATATTGTTTAACAATAATAACAATATTTAGTTCAAAAATGTTTCTCACAGTCAGGCTTGATAATTATTTATATTGTTTAAACAATAATAACAACTTTTACAGGAAAAATCTATTTTTTTATGTTTTTCCAGATATTCATGAAAAAGTTAATTTAGTCCAGTGTTTGAAGGTTTTTCGCTCAGAATTCTTTCGGATAGAACCGATTGACATGAAATTTGGACAGTAATTAGGAAATGGCTCAAGGAACCAAAGTTATATAGTGCCGATGTGTGCTTTTAGCCTGGGGGTGGATGCCACCCTTCTCGGAGGTGGAAATTATTATGTTCAAAGTAACTGAAATCGATAGAGGAATGAATTCTAAGCAATACATGTTCTATGCAATTTTTTCGATTAGTCAATACTTTTTTAGTTATTCTTGATTGAAAATGTTGATTTTTCATCTAAAAAATGCATGTTTTAGAACGATTTTTCACTAATAACTCGAAAACTTTACGTTTTACCAAAAACATTATTATGAATAAAAATAAAGCCTATAAAATAGCATTTTTTACGTATCTTCTTTAGTCTTTGGATTATTGTGAAAAAACGAAAATTTTTTAAGAAATTTCAAAAATCATTTTAAATTTTTTCAAATATAGGCATCCTAAACCGGTTAAACTTCTAGAACATATTGTTAGTACTTAAACAAAGTAAATTGTAAATGGATTACGTTCAATTTCAATTCTTGCGGTGAAGCCATTGGTTTCATTGCTGATTTTTTCTCCGAAAAAAAGAGACAACTGTTTTATTTTCATCATACTCCGTTAGTTTTTACGCTAACGACTTTTACCAAAGTTCATTTTAAAGGTCTTTTCAAGCACTTTTAAAAATTTCTTATATGCTTTCCTCTAAACATTTTTCGTTTGTCCATTATTTAACGTTGAAAGGATCGAATTCAGTTTGAGGCGAACAAAAAGTCACCTTCAACGAGTCATAACTCGGTTCGTATTGCATCCACAGAAATAAAAACCAATTTTTTTTCCCTTCTATTTATGGCCTTACATGCTTAGTGTTTTATATATAGTTTTTTAAGTAAAAAGTAATTGACAAATAACAGATATAGATAAAATTATTATGACCGATTATTATAATATATGAAAAAAACAAAAAAAATTTACTACTCCTACACACAACTGAAACATCATTCATACTCACTCACTCAGGATTGGTAATAGGGAATTAGACGAGAAGGACACGCTTCTCGCCCAGGGGTCTTTCAGGGCATTTTTTTTTATAAACGTACAAGGTGGACCACGGTTCAGATTGGTTAATAAACAGTAGGAGAAAAACAAAGGTTTTATAGGAGGTTAGCTAGATATCTATATTACAATTAATAAAAAAGGAGGAAAGATGTTTCATACAGTTAAGTTTAGAGAGGCTTAAGAGATGTGGTAACCATATAGGTGAAGGAAACCCATTTTCATTCAGATATCTGATAAGGATTTTAGAGTTAATATCCGTTAAAGGGCAATTGAAAATTAAGTGATTAATATCTCCAATTTGGCCGCAGAGGCAGAGTGGGTCTTCTCGTATTCCGATTTTATGCAAATGGGCGGGGAATCTGCCATGGTTAAGTTTAATTCTGCTAATAGTCGAGATAGTTTTTCTACTAAGGTGACAATTTTTAAACCATTGTGAAGACGAGATACTTGGATATATTTTAAAATAATACGTGTTGGACAGTTTTCCATATTCTTGCCATTGAAAGTTCCATTTTTCTAAAAGTTTTTTCTTGACGACAGGATAAAAATCAGAGAAAACTGTAGAAGTTTCCTTTTCAGCCATAGCAGCGTTGGTGTGCCTTGCTATATTATCAGCTTTGTTATTTCCTGTTATATTTGAATGGGCTTTTACCCACAAAAAATGAAATTTGATATTTTGAGTCGATGCCATAGCCAATTTTTCCATGATATTTATAATAAAATGGTTCGGGTAAATGCAGTTAGCTCCAGGAAAATTATTTAATTTTTTTAAAACTGGTTGAGAATATTGTTTAGAGATTGCCCATTCTACAGCTCGAGAAATAGCTGCTGCCTCTGCCGAAAAAATACTGAGTACGGGATTTAGAGTGAAGGAATATTCGAACTGAGTGGAAGGAACATAGAAAGCTCCACTTAACGTATCTGCAGTTTTCGAGCCGTCAGTATAAATTTTGATATAGTTAGTTGGGAAGTTTGACATAGGGATTGCAATTTACCGGAAGTTTTAATAACCGGTAAATCGGTAAATAAAAATGCAAATAACCGGTTAACCGGTATTTACCGGTAATTTTTAGAATGAATGATTAGAGTGGCGAAAATGGCAATTGTCTTTTTCCATGTACAAAATTACCCAAATTTAGCAAAAAACATTTTTATATACATATATTCATTATAATGAACAAACAAAAGGTGTTTTATCAAAAGGAAAAAATATAAATGAAATAAATTTAAATAGATAATTATTCTGTAAATAACTAAAATATCAACTTAAATAACAAAAATTATAAACATAAACTAAAATAGGGCATTTACTGAATACCTAATCTAAAAATACAATATTTTTTAAAAATAAGTTTTTCAAAGCTATATCTGTTAGTCGTCTGATATTTGTGCATAGAATACCACCAGCTGGAGATGCCCTTCCTCAATTGATATTGGTGGGTCGATAAGTTAATAAGAATTGGTAATAACCTACTTCTAAATGTATTCCACGGATATTTGCGGAAGTAAAATATTCAATTTCCTGTCGCAAGATATTGTCAATGTCTCTCCTGTATTTCTTGGGGCTTGGTATTTGGATTTTACTTTTTATAATATTATTTATTTATTGTTAAAATAGCTCATTGTTGGGACAGTCACTCTGTATTTAGTGAATACAAGTCAATGACATAAATAGAAACGTTGAATACGTGACATATCGTAAGTTCAGAATTTACCGAAATAACCGGTAAAAAAACTAAAATAACCGGTAATTATCATCATGTTTTTTTTGTCCTGATAACCGGTTAACCGGTATTGCAATCCCTAGTTTGACAGAATCTCACAGAAAGTTTTATAAACAGATATATCATCGTCTTTAGGTATAAGAACATTTGGCTTAAAGAAGAGGGTGTCATAATTCATTTTGAAGATACTTTTTTCTTTGGTAGAGTTTACAGCCAGAAGATCGAGATCATGACAAAGCCCATATGCATTGCAAAGTGGTGGGGTATTTTTTCGCCCAGTAGAGATCGGTAAGACTTTTAACAAAAATATTATGAATTTTTCCCATAATAAGCTCATTGCATTTATTTTTTAAAATATATTTCGACGCTAAATATTCTCTCCGCTACATTAGGGGCTGCTCCAATGCTTCCACTAAAGCCGCTTGATTAGGGGATGAGCTCATGTAAAAACCAATCGATTTGTTATTTTATAGGCTTTATTTTTGCTTATAATAAATTTATTTTGTAAAACTTAAAGTTTTCGAGTTATTAGTGAAAAATCGTTCTAAAACATGCATTTTTTAGATGAAAAATTAACATTTTCAATCACGAATAACTCAGTAAAAGTATTGACTCATTGAAAAAACTTCATAGAATATTTTTTGCTTAGAATGTATTCTTCTATCGACATCTGCGGTTTTTTTAATAGAATAATTTCCACCCCCGAGAAGAGGTGTCATCCACCCCCAGGGTATTTGCGCCACTTGGGATGTTTCTGATTTTGAATAGTATTAAAAAACACACATTTAAAAAAAATGATCAAAATCGGAGCTGTTGCTGAGAATTAAGAAGGAAAACCTTCATTGACTCGACAAAATTATTGTAATATCGTATATGACGTCAAAAGAAAAAAGTACAAAACATTACCATCAGCATGCAAAACTTAAATTCTTTGTATGGCGTCCATTTGAAGCGAGTAATTAATTGACTAACCAGAAATAAATTACTATTATCTATAAAAGCATTGAATTAAATGATGTATGCAAAGGTTATTTTAACCTAGTCACTGCATTATTTGTGAACATTGGACCACGCTATTTGCATTATATTATAAATTGCCATATTTCTGTTAGTAAACAATATAATAATAAATAACAATTATATATGATAGCAAATAATAGTTTCACATGCATTAGTTTAATGGGTATTTATTCACTTTAATTGCATGCACTGAAACTGAATCATACCTGAGTATGGTTTGTTCATTATTAAAACACGTTAAAAATGTCCCACTGCACTGAAAGTTAGATTTTTTCATGGATATTAATCTACATACATAATCATAACCTATAATATTTAGTTTTATATGCCAATTACACAACCAATGTAAAAATTCGGGCTATTTGGCAGCCAAAACAGTGTTGTCATATTTGTGTAGCCACAGAGCTGATTCTGGAGGGTACGCGATGAACTTCATATACGTTTCCTAGCGTATGAAATACGCATGGAATAATTGCTGTATATTCTCAAAAGCGTATCCGTCGGATGCGATATAAAAGTGCTGCAGATTTGCAGTAATATCAACTCTAATGGAAATCGAAAATAACAAGTGTCAAATTTCAGCTGTTTTCGTTCATTCAAATAGAGCAAACAGCGGCAAACGTTTTGAATGCAATACCAGGTGTACGTTGGTGTATTAAACTTAAGTATATTGCAATCAAACTTCTTATACCTTCAACTAAGCATCTGAAGCTGAAGATATCTTAAAGGTTTA
Organism: Rutpela maculata; assembly: GCA_936432065.2. Classification (NCBI taxonomy): domain Eukaryota; kingdom Metazoa; phylum Arthropoda; class Insecta; order Coleoptera; family Cerambycidae; genus Rutpela; species Rutpela maculata. Next base: position 174,439,812 of record OW386287.2, read on the forward strand.
TGTAGATGTTCAGAAATTATGTTTATTAGAGATCGCGTTTTCGAGGGTGCTGAACACGATGCAAGTAGTGGGAGAAGCTTTTGACCGCCGCAACCCCCTGAAACGGCCACCCCTATTATGAATCCCTTTATGTTTTCATATATAAAAGGGTCTGGGAAGTGATTTATCGACGGATTATACTTGAAATAACATGGAAGGAGGTTATAGAGTATGTGGACAGCAGGCCTAGGGAGTTGATTAAACTCTCCCGAGGAGTGGAAAATCATTTTTTTCAAATGATTCGTTCAAAAGCGTATCCCTCCGTTTTCGGGGTCGCTGATCACGGGAAAATATTCAACCCCTCCTGATTCCTCAAATGGTCGTTTCTGTTTGAGGGATGAGGAGGGCTTGGAGCTAAAGCTAAAGATGAATATTTTTCCCGTGATCACCGAAAACGGGAGGACACGTGTTTGAACAGAATCATTTGAAAAAAAAATATTTTCCACCCCTCGGGAGGGTTTAATCAACCCACTAGGCCTGCTGTCTGTATTCCACTTACTCTATAACCTTCTTCCATGTTATTTCAAGTATAACCCATCGATGAATCACTCCCCAGACCCGTTTATATATGAAAACAAAAGGGATCCATAAAGGGGGTGGCCGTTTCAGGAGGTTGCGGCGGTCAAAAACTTCTCCCATCACTTGCACCGTGTTCAGCACCCTCGAAAACGGGAGAGGAAGGTAATCTCGTCTTTGCACTAAACATTTACAAAAAAGTCACCTTATAATGCTTCATTACATAGACTAAATGCTGAGAGCACAGTTTCAAAAACACTAAATTTAGTAAACTGAAAGTACTAGAAAAGATCTCCTATTTAGAAGCTAAAAGGAAAGTACGGGTAAACAATCCCCCTCATACACAATCTTATGCTAGAGTCACTTCTTCCTCTGTTACACAGAGTATCGATGTTAAAGAAATTGTCCAACAATTAATCCCAGAAATTTCAAAAATCTTTACAACACTAATCCAGAATAAAAACAACACGGAAGATAAAGCTCATACAAGAACTAAAGAATCAGCAATGCTACGTCCTATCGATAAAGTACCAATCAGACCATCTACTCGCTCATATGCTTCAGATTCGTCTTCTCAAAGTAAAAGAAAAGCTAATAAATCCCCCGATCTATCCGAATATGAATCCGATATTAGTCAATCTACAAGTAAGGAAACAGACCATCATAAGAAAACAAAACGAAAACCAGGATGGCCAAAAGGTCGGCCTAGAAAGCCACCTGATTCAGATACAGGTCAAGAAGAGACACAGCTTGTAGATAAAGGCGAGACTCAACTTGTGATTAATCTAAATTAATCACAGATCACGTACTATTTTTAACTATTTATATATGTATATATATTTTTATCCGTCTATTTATTTATCCGTTTGTTTATTCGTATAGTTATCTACCTATTTATTTATTTGTCTATTTAATTATCTGTTTATTTATTCGTCTATTGTATTGAAATAAGTGAGAATTCTAAAATTAATTCAAAATGGCTTCCTTAATTCAATGGAACTGCAATGGGTGTAAAACCCATTACTGTGAATTAAAAGAAATCCTAGTACAGAACTCTCCTATGTGTGTATGCCTACAGGAAACGCACTTTAAAGAAAATGAAAATTTCTCTAGAAAAGATGTAATCCATAACTTGCGTGCTAGAGGTGGTGTTGCTATCTTCACCAAAGAAAACATTCCAATTACACCAATACCAGTGTTAACAGAATTACAAGTTGTAGCCATTAGAACCGAATTTCTAACGAAAATGACCATATGCAACGTTTATCTTCCAAATTTCGACTGGGAAATTCAGGACTGGAGAGATATAGTGGCACAACTTCCCAGACCATATATAATTGTTGGGGACTTCAACGCCCACAACCCACTATGGGGATCTGAACGCTTAGACGCACGTGGTCGCATCATCGAAGACCTTATAGACGAATTAGAATTAGTTATTCTTAATACTGGGGAGGGTACATATTTGAATTCTAGGTCAAATAATTTTTCAGCCATTGACCTTACTTTATGTTCCCCTGAACTAGCGCACATGTTTGAATGGAAACGTCTTGAAGAACAACTGTATACCGATCATTTTCCGATTTTAATAGAATGCGCTGCACCTAACCTCCAAAATAGCCCGGCAAAGAAATGGCGTCTGGACCAAGCCAACTGGACTCAATTTACAGGTAGTTTGACTCCCATTGCGTTAGGAGAAAATATTAACGTCTCTTTAGACAATATAACAAGTAGTATACTCAACGCAGCTGAATCGAATATACCTATGTCTGGCGGCCGGCACTCCAAACCGGTAGTGCCCTGGTGGAATGAAGAGGTACGGAATGCGATAAAGGAAAAAAAGAAAGCTTTAAACAGATTTAAGAGATTTCCAACACAAGAAAATATGATCACCTTTAAACGCATTCGCTCAAAATGTCGGAGAATAATAATTTCCAATAAGCGCGCGTCCTGGGAGAGTTATGTTTCCGGACTAACTTCCCAAACGTCTGACTCAGAGATATGGAGAAAAATCAGAGCGATACAAGGGAGAAAATGCCAAACTCCTCTATTAATATTTATTGACGGTCAATTACATACAGATCAGGAAGAAGTAGCTAACGCATTGGCCAATTACTTCGAATCAATGAGCAGCTCTGAAAATTACAAACCAGAATTCCTGGATATTAAAGGGGAACTAGAAACAGAACTAAATTTCGAAGATACTGAACTGGCACCTTACAATTCCCCCTTCTCTATGACTGAGTTTGAAGAAGCTCTTCGAGATATTAGAAACTCCTCCCCGGGAGTCGATAATATACCATACGAACTAATACTTCAGCTCCCACCGTCACATAAATCGGCAATTCTAACACTATACAATCGCATCTGGCAAGAAAGTGTATATCCTGATAAATGGAGAGAGGCGATTATAGTTCCTATAATCAAACAAGGAAAAGAACCGAATCACCTCGAAAGTTACCGCCCTATCTCCCTAACATGCTGCATGAGTAAGATACTTGAAAAGATGGTAAATACTAGACTTATATGGTACCTTGAAAGACATCGACTGCTTGTAGACCACCAAATGGGTTTTAGAAAATTCAGATCTACAACAGACCAACTCGTTCAATTAGAACACAAAATTCAAACCAGTTTTGCGGAACGAAGTCACTTGGTAGCATTATTTTTCGACATCGAGAAAGCATATGACATGACATGGAGGTTCGGGGTCTTAAAAACTCTCCATAGCTGGGGAATGCGAGGAAATCTGCCAAGGTTTATAGAGAGCTTCCTAAAAGAAAGATATTTCAAAGTACGAGTGGGAGGGGAACTTTCAAATTTAAGGAGTCTAGAAAACGGGATACCACAAGGATCTACACTCAGTGTAACACTATTTGCAATTGCCATTAATGATATAACTCTCAACGTTAATCCAGAAATCGGAATCTGCCTTTATGTAGATGATCTCACTATTTATCTGTCTGGTGGAAACATGGAGCACACAGAGGAAAGACTGCAAGTTGCTATAAACACTATTGTACATAATGCCGAACGCCGAGGTTTCCGTCTTTCGCCTACAAAAACGAAATGTGTTCATTTCTGTAGACTGAGAACTCCCCATAACGACCCGCATCTTACTGTTGAAGGGCGAAACATAGAAGTAGTTCCCCAAATAAGGTTTCTAGGTGTGATTTTCGACAAAAAACTTACATGGAAACCTCACATTGAAGACCTGGCGGCCAGATGTAAGAGATCACTGAATATCATCCGATGTCTAGCACATATAAACTGGGGAGCTAGCAGTGAAATTCTACTACGTATATACAAATCCATGATTTTGTCAAAAATGGATTACGGATGCCTGGTGTATGCAGGAGCAAGGAAATCACACCTAAAAAAATTAGATTCAGTTCACGCTCTAGGTCTTCGACTAGCCATAGGAGCCTTCCGAACCAGCCCGCTAGCATCTATATATAGCGAAGCGGGAGTTCCTCCACTACATATCAGAAGATCTCGTCTTCTGTTAAATTATGGAATTAACATATAGGCTCAACATGAACATCCAAATCACGCCATATTATTTAGAGAAGAATACAGTGAAATATTTGAGGCGAGACCTACGATCACAAGACCGGCAGGAATGAGAATGAAAGAACAGCTAAACAAAATTGATCATAGTTTTTCAACGGTTTATCAGTCTTGCTTCAATTAAATCCCACCATGGAAATTAAGCCCCCCAATATTCCGTTTAGAAAACACTGAATACAGAAAGGGTGACACAAATCCAATCATTTACATCGCAAAATTTCACGGAATCGTAGACCAATATCCCAATTCATTGGTCATTTATACCGACGGGTCAAAAACTAATGAAGGAGTAGGCAGTGCCTACTCAAGCCTCGGAGAGTCACATGCATGGACCCTCCACAATTGGACTAATATTTTCACAGCCGAATTATACGCAATTTGGCAGGCGTTGAAATTTTCAGAAGGAACAACTTATATTTCAATTTTAATATGTACGGACTCCTACAGCGCCATCCAGGCTATTAAAAACACATTTACTTTTGATCCGCTAGTCCAAAAAATTCTTGCGCTGGTAAACAATTTACAACAATCGGGAAAAAGATGTATATTTGTCTGGATTCCCAGCCATATTGGAATAACGGGCAACGAAATGGCAGATCAAGCAGCAAAGGACGCAACGAACAAAGAGCCAGACGAACATATTAAGATATGTTCAAGCGATGTAAAACTCTATTTAAAATACAAAATGAAGGATGTGTGGCAAAATGAGTGGAACGAAAATGAATCCAAACTAAAAGAAATCAAGCCATCTGTGGAACCATGGTATCTCCCCTGTAAATTGACTCGAAGAGAGGAATTAGCCATTACACGCATGAGACTTGGTCACACCCGTCTCATATCCTCCCATTTACTTTTGGGAACAGGACGACCCAGATGCCCCAGATGCCGTTTAAGATTAACAGTGAAACATATACTTTTAGACTGCCCAGAATATGAGAACATTCGTAACCAACTCGGTATACCAGAATCTCTTATCGAATGCCTAACAAATAGAGAGAATATATTAAAAGTGGTCCACTTTTTAAGAGATACCAATCTACTATATAAAGTGTAATAAATAAACTGGACAGAGATGCGGCTAATGACCATAAGATGTCGATGCCGCAAAAAAAAAAAACAAAAAAAAACTAAATTTAGTTTTTTTGCAGGATCGACCTTTTTTGTTTATTTATAATATGTATTGCCAAGACGGTAGGTTATGTTTACTGATTGCTAGGCCAAACATATCAGTAAGTAATTTACTTACCGACGTCTGAATGGTAAATAAAATTAATATAATATGTATCTGCTTTATTTTTACAATTAATTATTTTTTATTTATTTGCTTTTATCATGATTAGAGAATATTATTTAGGTATTATGCAAATCACAACTTACACACTTTTTATTTATTATGAAAATACCTACTTTCTGTATATTGTTGCCCTAATCTGGGCACGCTAATATACTAGTCAGGTAAATACTTTAAAACACTCATTATTGGAGAATCAATCAAAACAACTACTCTTCTAGCTAATACTGACGAAGTATTGAATTACATGATAGGATTCTTAGCATTTTAAAGAAAAAAAAAATATACTGAAAATACTTAAATCATTTATTCAAATTTAATCATTCACACTTTTTTATTTAATATGAAATTATCTACTTTCTGTATATTGGTGCCTTAATCGGGTCACGCTAATATACTACTTAGGAAAACACTTTAAAACACTCATTATTGGAAAACCAATCAAAACAACTACTCTTCTAGCTAATACTGACGAAGTATTGAATTACTTGATAGGATTCCTGGCATTTTAAGGCAAAAAATGTATTGAAAATACTTAAATTATTTATTGAAATTCAGTAATTCACAACAATTACTAAACCATACATTCTATTTCAACTCTAGAAAAGTTGTACAAGTTTTTTCGAACTCGTTAGTTCTCATCAGTAGAGTATAGAAACATTCATTCATTATTTACAAGCCTATTCTTGATTTATTTTTACAATTAATTATTTTTTATTTATTTGCTTTTATCATGATTAGAGAATATTATTTAGGTATTATGCAAATCACAACTTACACACTTTTTATTTATTATGAAAATACCTACTTTCTGTATATTGTTGCCCTAATCTGGGCACGCTAATATACTAGTCAGGTAAATACTTTAAAACACTCATTATTGGAGAATCAATCAAAACAACTACTCTTCTAGCTAATACTGACGAAGTATTGAATTACATGATAGGATTCTTAGCATTTTAAAGAAAAAAAAAAATATACTGAAAATACTTAAATCATTTATTCAAATTTAATCATTCACACTTTTTTATTTAATATGAAATTATCTACTTTCTGTATATTGGTGCCTTAATCGGGTCACGCTAATATACTACTTAGGAAAACACTTTAAAACACTCATTATTGGAAAACCAATCAAAACAACTACTCTTCTAGCTAATACTGACGAAGTATTGAATTACTTGATAGGATTCCTGGCATTTTAAGGCAAAAAATGTATTGAAAATACTTAAATTATTTATTGAAATTCAGTAATTCACAACAATTACTAAACCATACATTCTATTTCAACTCTAGAAAAGTTGTACAAGTTTTTTCGAACTCGTTAGTTCTCATCAGTAGAGTATAGAAACATTCATTCATTATTTACAAGCCTATTCTTGATTTATTTTTACAATTAATTATTTTTTATTTATTTGCTTTTATCATGATTAGAGAATATTATTTAGGTATTATGCAAATCACAACTTACACACTTTTTATTTATTATGAAAATACCTACTTTCTGTATATTGTTGCCCTAATCTGGGCACGCTAATATACTAGTCAGGTAAATACTTTAAAACACTCATTATTGGAGAATCAATCAAAACAACTACTCTTCTAGCTAATACTGACGAAGTATTGAATTACATGATAGGATTCTTAGCATTTTAAAGAAAAAAAAAAATATACTGAAAATACTTAAATCATTTATTCAAATTTAATCATTCACACTTTTTTATTTAATATGAAATTATCTACTTTCTGTATATTGGTGCCTTAATCGGGTCACGCTAATATACTACTTAGGAAAACACTTTAAAACACTCATTATTGGAAAACCAATCAAAACAACTACTCTTCTAGCTAATACTGACGAAGTATTGAATTACTTGATAGGATTCCTGGCATTTTAAGGCAAAAAATGTATTGAAAATACTTAAATTATTTATTGAAATTCAGTAATTCACAACAATTACTAAACCATACATTCTATTTCAACTCTAGAAAAGTTGTACAAGTTTTTTCGAACTCGTTAGTTCTCATCAGTAGAGTATAGAAACATTCATTCATTATTTACAAGCCTATTCTTGATTTATTTTTACAATTAATTATTTTTTATTTATTTGCTTTTATCATGATTAGAGAATATTATTTAGGTATTATGCAAATCACAACTTACACACTTTTTATTTATTATGAAAATACCTACTTTCTGTATATTGTTGCCCTAATCTGGGCACGCTAATATACTAGTCAGGTAAATACTTTAAAACACTCATTATTGGAGAATCAATCAAAACAACTACTCTTCTAGCTAATACTGACGAAGTATTGAATTACATGATAGGATTCTTAGCATTTTAAAGAAAAAAAAAAATATACTGAAAATACTTAAATCATTTATTCAAATTTAATCATTCACACTTTTTTATTTAATATGAAATTATCTACTTTCTGTATATTGGTGCCTTAATCGGGTCACGCTAATATACTACTTAGGAAAACACTTTAAAACACTCATTATTGGAAAACCAATCAAAACAACTACTCTTCTAGCTAATACTGACGAAGTATTGAATTACTTGATAGGATTCCTGGCATTTTAAGGCAAAAAATGTATTGAAAATACTTAAATTATTTATTGAAATTCAGTAATTCACAACAATTACTAAACCATACATTCTATTTCAACTCTAGAAAAGTTGTACAAGTTTTTTCGAACTCGTTAGTTCTCATCAGTAGAGTATAGAAACATTCATTCATTATTTACAAGCCTATTCTTGATTTATTTTTACAATTAATTATTTTTTATTTATTTGCTTTTATCATGATTAGAGAATATTATTTAGGTATTATGCAAATCACAACTTACACACTTTTTATTTATTATGAAAATACCTACTTTCTGTATATTGTTGCCCTAAGGAATCCTATCAAGTAATTCAATACTTCGTCAGTATTAGCTAGAAGAGTAGTTGTTTTGATTGGTTTTCCAATAATGAGTGTTTTAAAGTGTTTTCCTAAGTAGTATATTAGCGTGACCCGATTAAGGCACCAATATACAGAAAGTAGATAATTTCATATTAAATAAAAAAGTGTGAATGATTAAATTTGAATAAATGATTTAAGTATTTTCAGTATATTTTTTTTTTTTCTTTAAAATGCTAAGAATCCTATCATGTAATTCAATACTTCGTCAGTATTAGCTAGAAGAGTAGTTGTTTTGATTGATTCTCCAATAATGAGTGTTTTAAAGTATTTACCTGACTAGTATATTAGCGTGCCCAGATTAGGGCAACAATATACAGAAAGTAGGTATTTTCATAATAAATAAAAAGTGTGTAAGTTGTGATTTGCATAATACCTAAATAATATTCTCTAATCATGATAAAAGCAAATAAATAAAAAATAATTAATTGTAAAAATAAATCAAGAATAGGCTTGTAAATAATGAATGAATGTTTCTATACTCTACTGATGAGAACTAACGAGTTCGAAAAAACTTGTACAACTTTTCTAGAGTTGAAATAGAATGTATGGTTTAGTAATTGTTGTGAATTACTGAATTTCAATAAATAATTTAAGTATTTTCAATACATTTTTTGCCTTAAAATGCCAGGAATCCTATCAAGTAATTCAATACTTCGTCAGTATTAGCTAGAAGAGTAGTTGTTTTGATTGGTTTTCCAATAATGAGTGTTTTAAAGTGTTTTCCTAAGTAGTATATTAGCGTGACCCGATTAAGGCACCAATATACAGAAAGTAGATAATTTCATATTAAATAAAAAAGTGTGAATGATTAAATTTGAATAAATGATTTAAGTATTTTCAGTATATTTTTTTTTTTTTTTCTTTAAAATGCTAAGAATCCTATCATGTAATTCAATACTTCGTCAGTATTAGCTAGAAGAGTAGTTGTTTTGATTGATTCTCCAATAATGAGTGTTTTAAAGTATTTACCTGACTAGTATATTAGCGTGCCCAGATTAGGGCAACAATATACAGAAAGTAGGTATTTTCATAATAAATAAAAAGTGTGTAAGTTGTGATTTGCATAATACCTAAATAATATTCTCTAATCATGATAAAAGCAAATAAATAAAAAATAATTAATTGTAAAAATAAATCAAGAATAGGCTTGTAAATAATGAATGAATGTTTCTATACTCTACTGATGAGAACTAACGAGTTCGAAAAAACTTGTACAACTTTTCTAGAGTTGAAATAGAATGTATGGTTTAGTAATTGTTGTGAATTACTGAATTTCAATAAATAATTTAAGTATTTTCAATACATTTTTTGCCTTAAAATGCCAGGAATCCTATCAAGTAATTCAATACTTCGTCAGTATTAGCTAGAAGAGTAGTTGTTTTGATTGGTTTTCCAATAATGAGTGTTTTAAAGTGTTTTCCTAAGTAGTATATTAGCGTGACCCGATTAAGGCACCAATATACAGAAAGTAGATAATTTCATATTAAATAAAAAAGTGTGAATGATTAAATTTGAATAAATGATTTAAGTATTTTCAGTATATTTTTTTTTTCTTTAAAATGCTAAGAATCCTATCATGTAATTCAATACTTCGTCAGTATTAGCTAGAAGAGTAGTTGTTTTGATTGATTCTCCAATAATGAGTGTTTTAAAGTATTTACCTGACTAGTATATTAGCGTGCCCAGATTAGGGCAACAATATACAGAAAGTAGGTATTTTCATAATAAATAAAAAGTGTGTAAGTTGTGATTTGCATAATACCTAAATAATATTCTCTAATCATGATAAAAGCAAATAAATAAAAAATAATTAATTGTAAAAATAAATCAAGAATAGGCTTGTAAATAATGAATGAATGTTTCTATACTCTACTGATGAGAACTAACGAGTTCGAAAAAACTTGTACAACTTTTCTAGAGTTGAAATAGAATGTATGGTTTAGTAATTGTTGTGAATTACTGAATTTCAATAAATAATTTAAGTATTTTCAATACATTTTTTGCCTTAAAATGCCAGGAATCCTATCAAGTAATTCAATACTTCGTCAGTATTAGCTAGAAGAGTAGTTGTTTTGATTGGTTTTCCAATAATGAGTGTTTTAAAGTGTTTTCCTAAGTAGTATATTAGCGTGACCCGATTAAGGCACCAATATACAGAAAGTAGATAATTTCATATTAAATAAAAAAGTGTGAATGATTAAATTTGAATAAATGATTTAAGTATTTTCAGTATATTTTTTTTTTTTTTCTTTAAAATGCTAAGAATCCTATCATGTAATTCAATACTTCGTCAGTATTAGCTAGAAGAGTAGTTGTTTTGATTGATTCTCCAATAATGAGTGTTTTAAAGTATTTACCTGACTAGTATATTAGCGTGCCCAGATTAGGGCAACAATATACAGAAAGTAGGTATTTTCATAATAAATAAAAAGTGTGTAAGTTGTGATTTGCATAATACCTAAATAATATTCTCTAATCATGATAAAAGCAAATAAATAAAAAATAATTAATTGTAAAAATAAATCAAGAATAGGCTTGTAAATAATGAATGAATGTTTCTATACTCTACTGATGAGAACTAACGAGTTCGAAAAAACTTGTACAACTTTTCTAGAGTTGAAATAGAATGTATGGTTTAGTAATTGTTGTGAATTACTGAATTTCAATAAATAATTTAAGTATTTTCAATACATTTTTTGCCTTAAAATGCCAGGAATCCTATCAAGTAATTCAATACTTCGTCAGTATTAGCTAGAAGAGTAGTTGTTTTGATTGGTTTTCCAATAATGAGTGTTTTAAAGTGTTTTCCTAAGTAGTATATTAGCGTGACCCGATTAAGGCACCAATATACAGAAAGTAGATAATTTCATATTAAATAAAAAAGTGTGAATGATTAAATTTGAATAAATGATTTAAGTATTTTCAGTATATTTTTTTTTTTCTTTAAAATGCTAAGAATCCTATCATGTAATTCAATACTTCGTCAGTATTAGCTAGAAGAGTAGTTGTTTTGATTGATTCTCCAATAATGAGTGTTTTAAAGTATTTACCTGACTAGTATATTAGCGTGCCCAGATTAGGGCAACAATATACAGAAAGTAGGTATTTTCATAATAAATAAAAAGTGTGTAAGTTGTGATTTGCATAATACCTAAATAATATTCTCTAATTATGTATCTGCTATTTTACAAAAATAAAGACAAAAAAAATAAGAAAATTTCCATTTATTTAAAGAAAAATAACATTATTTTCTGCACGATCGTATTAAATTACACTTCAATTAAAATAATTTAATTTCTACTAAATAAACGAAAAGTCAAAATACAAATATCATATTTGACAAGTAGGACTTGCCGTGAAATATAAAGGTCATTTTTGGCTTTTCGTTTATTTAGTAGAAATTAAATTATTTTAATTGAAGTGCAATTTAATACGATCGTGCAAAAAACAGTATAAGCATCGCGAACATTAAGGATTGTAGCGGTCTCCGACAAAATTGGAGGCTTCGGTACCGTTCAGCCTCCAAACATTGCCGTCGGCCGGTAAACGTCCCTTATCGTTCTTGGATTAATATACCGAGAGATCGAGAAAGACTGAACGTGACGTCACACGGAAAAGTCACTAAAATTATCAAAATTGATTTCTATTCTACATACATTATTCAAACTAATTTCCTATGTTGCTAAGAGTAACGACTGCTTCTCTAGTCACTGTTACCAATCTGATGTCTGTCATTTTCGTGAATGTTATTATTATTGGCTTGTGTTTTTCAACGCAATCAGTTCACTGTCACTTGTGTGGTAAGTTAATAAAGAAATTTTGTGTAAATACTGTAATTGACTATATTTAAGGTTACTGTCGCCAATGTGAAAATTTTGAAAGTACCAGAAAATAGTACATATGTATGCAGTCTGTAGGCGGCACAAAAACAATCTTTAGGGAGCGGCACGTTTAGTCTTTCTCGATCTCCTTGTAGTATAATGATCCTGCAATCATTGATGGAAGTAACGATCCAGATACGGAAAACAATGATGGGTTAAGTAGATATAAAAGAACTGTATGTTGTAATTTATCCGTTTGTGCCGTATACGATAACGCATATAATAGGTTCAGGAATTTGTTAATAAATATGTCACACGTTATTTCGTACTTTTCGCATGTGTTAGAGAGTCGCACGTTTCATGAATCAAGCCCCACATATGTCGCCAATAAACGGACTATTTTTCGCTTGCATAGGCGGATATAGCATACGTGGTGCTCTGTGTTGCCTTAGCATTAAATGAAAGGAGGATTCCATCAAATGCAATGTGTTTGGGCTTCCGATTAAAGAACTTATATCTAGATACATAATTGTACTGATTTGTATGTTGCTGAGATAGTTACAATCTAAGGCACGTCTTCCCATAAGTTCTTGATTGGCTAGTCGATCTATTCGCGGCCGATTCGGGCACGATCGGTAAGTTCGATTATCTTAATCTCAGTTTGACACTTTTGACAGTCCGCCATTAATGTTAATAAGTGTTTTTCGATCAAAATGTGGTGAAGAAGTCTTTTTATTTTAAGTTGTGATTTGTTTAATACCTAAATAATATTCTCTATTCATATTTACACAGTTTAGTGACAATATATTTGGTGCAAAATGGTTAAGTGCTGTGCCGTTTGCAGAAAGCAGTTTAGAAAAGAAGAAAATTCCATAGTCGTAACATGATGAAGTTCAGTTTACAGTTAGAAAGTAAATAGCAATTAAATTTTAATATCCTTTCAATACATATTTATCTTACTGTATTATTTCACTGTAATATTGTATGCCTACATCACGTTGTATAAAGAGCCGGTAATGCAGGAATTGCAATAATTCATTTTAATGAAAATATTTACCATTCTACACATTTTCTACACACACAACGCCACTGTTGTCTATGGGATGTGATGTTCATCTATTCTTTTTAATGGACAAATAATGTGACTATGTTAGGAGCAAACAAGGTATATAGTGAAAAGATAGCCTGTTATGTATCTAGATATAAGTTCTTTAATCGGAGGTTTGGGTTATCGATGTATATTCATGAAATTATGTCAAAACGAAGTCCTTGTAGTGCTGACCAATAATGTTAATGAGACCAAACTCATTTGAATGAGCGCTTCCGAAATATGAACCTCTGAATAGTATAATTCTTGGAGAACTTCTTCTACTTTGTAGTGAGTCAGCCTGCTAGTTTGCGGAACATATGTATAGAAAGTAGTGGAATTAACTACCGACGCGCCTTATAGGGTAAATCTGAGACACAGGCAAGGCGTATGGGGTTAGTTCCTGTAGATCGACCAACCATGGATGATTTTGGACGATTTCATGAGTCCACCCTATCTAAACGGTTCAGAACAAGGCTGCAGGTGTGGTAGAGCTACTTGTTCTAGAAGCCACTTATGATGATGCGAAAGACTCAAATTAATGATTGATTCGCTGGACTTGAGTTGATTAACCTTGTAACAGTGGCGTTTGGTAGAATTCTGAATGAGGAGGCAAAGTTGTAAGTAAGCAGGGGGGCGAGAGCGCTTTATAACGTGCCGCAGGCGAACATTTTTCGGAAATTTCAAGAACTAGCTATCTAAATTCCTGTAATGCTACATCCACACCGAATTTTCTCCAGAAAATAAGAAACAAGCAAAATAATGTTTGTCTTAACTGGCTTCCTGTCAACCAAGAACATTTGTTATACCAGCTTACGTAAAACGCCCGATTTTGCTTGACAGTGGAGTATATTAGGGATGTTAAACTTGGCCGCGGCTTATCTAAACGTTCTCTATAACCACAATTTACAACTTTTTACAAAGGAGACCGCACGTTTTATACGTAAATTGGTGGCCTGGCAAATTTGATGAATTTTTGATATGTTGTAGTTCAACTGATTCTGAATAATAAGTTCCTTTGGCAAAATTTCAAATTATGGACAGTTTCTCCGATAGATGGCTCCAAAGACTGAACCTACCCCTCTATACTGTATCAACGATTTCCCAAAACGTACTGCAGGTATTGAAATGATAACTGCTGGAAATGAATAGATTATTTACCATTATTTTGTCTTAGACTGATGTGCCTGAACTTCCGGTTTTGCCGGAAGTGACGTCAAATCACGTTTTTCGGATGCACAAACCCGTTTATTTCAATTTATTGCAATAGTACAGGTTGGGACTTTTTTATTATCTAAATATAAGCTTTCCATTAGTGTAAGTTTAATTTGTATACACGGATAGCCTATTTCTGACATCGTTCTTTAACGAGACCAGAACAGAAGTGTCAAGTCCAAAATTTTTCCAACCAATATTCATCTTGCAAGTCTGTAAATATATATTTCCTACTAGACTTTAATAACTTACCCACTGCTCATAGAAATCCCCAGGCAGCAATCGATCTGAAATGGAAAAATTACAAATTATTGGATTTAATTTAAAAATAGTATAGGCATAGACAGTCCAAAATATTGCCCCAAAGCGCGATTTTGAATGAAAATGTAAATTATTCAAACACTCATCCATATACGGCATAAAATTGTGAGTCATTTTAAGGAAATATTACTTCCCACGCTTATCGAAAAGGAGTATTGTAATAGTGAAAAGTGACCCTGCGAGATTTCTTAGGATTTTCAAATTTCAGACTATTTTGGTCACAAAAATTAAAGTTTTTTAATTTCGACAGTCTGCCCGGCTGTCTGTTTATCTGTCTCGTGTCTGTCTATCGGCGCTATTTCTACAAAACCATTTGATGGAGGTCTTTTTTAAATTTGGCCGATGGTTTTTTTAATTAACTCTTTGGCCAGTCTTCCACTGTTCCTGAGATTTATTTTGTACCCATTTATTAATGGAAGCTCGTATGCATGGCTCAGCCACACCACAAAATGTTCGAGCCCTACTAGGGCCTTAGACGCGCCTTCCCTAGCAAGTTTATCGGCCTTTTCATTTCCCCCTTGTGTCCTGGTACGCATGCACAATACAGTCACTTTGTTCTAACTTCCTAGGTGCATAAGGGCATTTATGCCATCCCATACTAGTCTCGAATCGACCTGCATAGCACAATTGCCCTTAGCGCTGCTTTTCTACCGGAAAAAATGGAAATAGACTGGTTGACAGTTCCTTGCCTCAAAATATCTCTTACTCAACACTGTAATGCAGCAACTTCAGCCTGCAATACTGTGACGTGTCTTTCTACACTTATTGAGATATTTGTTCTTGACCTTATTCCATAAATCCTAGCTCTGATTCTCTGTTTTGTTTTGAAGCCGTAGGTATACCAGACTATTTGAAGTGACATTGGAGGGCCGTTTTTCCAGTCCTCTATGTCTGGTATTTTGATTTGAAAATGTTTGTTCAAGTTATACTTTGAGACTATAAGTATCCGTAGGCATTCCTAAAATGGGATGACTTTTGGTGCTCTCTTCCGTGTTGTTGCCTTATGGGCGTTGTACCTTGCATTAGTCTATACACCACTGATCGAGATTCCCCTTGGATAAATATGCGTAGTGGTGGCAGGTCTAAAAGGGTTTTCCAATACAGCTGTGGGTGAGGTTTTTATGGCCCCCGTCGTGTACAGGCAAGCTAGCCTTTGTACACTAATTAATAATCTTATATTTTTCAACTGCAGTGCCTTGGTTCAGCATACCACTGATCATAGGTTATCATGGATTTACGACCCTGGTCTATAACCACAGGACCATATTGGAATTTAACATCCGGTTTTTTTCACATATCTGCCTGTACCTTCCCAGGGCAATTGTAGCTTTCTATTTGACTTTTTGGATGTGGGTATTTCATGTCAGTTTGACAAATTACTCCTAGGTACTTAACCTCGCTGGCAAATTGAATTTGAGCCTTGGGGGTTTAAAACCCCTTAGTTTTAAACCTCCCAAGGCTCTTTTTCGTGTAAAAGTGATGACCTGTCGACAATGTTTAGAGATCATTGCGAACTCTCTCGTGTTCGCAAATAGCTTCTTGACTTCTATCACCAGATCATCAGCATATCCTAGGCAGTAAAAGTCTTTCGCAGAAATTTTCCGGAGGAGTTCGTCAACCAGGGTTGTCCAAATAGTTAGTAGTCCAACTACTTCTGCTTCAATGCTGTTTGATTATTTAGTAATCAGATTACTTTCTTGGAAAGTAGTTAGTAGTTGGTAATTTTTTAAACTTTGAACTTTTGAAGTAATTTGCCCAGCTGTGAATACCACCCGCAGGAAATAATCAAATGATTTCTAGGGTATTTTAAGCGAGTGTTTTGAAGTATTTTATTAGATGTGTATAGTTTAAAATACTTTGAGTAAAGTTAAATAATCACTATTAAAATCTAGTATACTTTGTAAATACAAATATCAGCAAAGCTGAAGAAGCATTAAATAAAATTATAGAAAAATCAAGAGATGAATGTATTTCGACTTCTAAATTCTTAAATGGTTATTTACAATATATTCCTATACTTAACTCAAGAGCAATAACATTTTTATGTTCGACTTGAGCGTTAAGGACCTATTTAATAATATCTGTTATTTGAATGTTTAAAACGTCTAGAAAATATGACGGCAATTCGCAAGCTGGCTTCCTAGATATGATTTATGATTTGGCTGAACAAAATGATATATTTGGGAATAATTTCAGTAACCTGTTAACACAATGTACAAGATGAAAAATGAATAGCTGTAATTACTGAGAGGGCTTATGAAATCGGAATAATTGATCCCTTTTTAAATTCTCCAAGTCAATATTAACTCGAAATGCTTGATTAACTAAACAACAGCTCTTTTAAAATTCTCTCGGATACGCTACCTAAATAATACAGAATAATTTCTGAAACTTTCGAGCATAAACATAAATAAATCAAATTTGTTCCAGGTTCAGAACACGAATGGAAAATAATTAGGCGCGTCATTAGCGCTGCTTTTCAGACATTCAGGGGTTGAAATAACTTTTTAAGCACCCCTTTTACTGGAGAACATGACGTTATCTCAGGACTCAATTTATTTATAGATGTTATCGCCGGTTGACACGACAGTATCAAAGGCAACCCTTTAAATTATATAAATGGAAACTGGGTACACACTACATAGGAAATTAGGGTGAGAAATTATAACTTACTTTGCCTGTATCATTTGAATATAATTAAAATCAACCGATTCACAGCTTTGTGAGAAACAAAAAATGATAAACTAAAACTTGCAAAAAAATTGCTCCTATTAGTGGAGTCAAAATAAAGGCTATAGCGTGATAAGAAGATCAAAATTGCCCCCGCCTGGATTTTTATTTCCAATTGGCCATTCGAAAGGACATATTTAAAAACCCCTTCAGGCAAATTTTCAGCCCCCTAGGTGCTAATAGGGTGCTCCTATCGTAAAAAACGTGTTTTTTCGAAAAAAATTGCTCCTGCTCGACTGTTTGCTCCAAAAAATCTGAAAAAATTCACGAACGTGTTTTTGAGTAAGAAAACACCCTGACATGTTTTTTCGCGATTTCCAGCTTTATTTTTTACAAAATAGGTCTTATGTCTTATACAATTTTATCGGCAGATGCATATTTCTACCAGTAATTAGCGTCCACATCCAGTGGAAGTACAGTACCGACAAAAAAAATTTTTTTAATATTTTTATTGTTCAAATAGGCTTAAAATGTCAAGAAACGTCAAGATTTTAAGTTTGAGCAAAAAAAAATTTCTGTCTGCCGGTCTGTCTGTAACTTTTTTGTGCGCACGTTTACTCTGGAACCGTTTAAGATATTGACTTGAAATTTGGTACACATATGTACTTTAACGAGATCTGAAACTAGATTATATTTTCATCTTGTTCCATCGAAGGGTTGGGGGGGTAAATTGGGGTATATTTGGGGTAAATGGGTAAATCAAGCAGGTAAGAGTCCGTAAAATTGGTATTTAATATTTACAAGAGAAGCTAAGGTCTCAAAAAAATGTTTGGCATTAGCCACTCCATTACCACCCCCACCCCATTATTAAATGGGATGGAAAAAAATTCTGATTCAGGGTATGTACAAGAACCAGAAACCTCAAAATATTTTTTTACTTCATCCACTACCACCCCCACCCCACTACCGATGTGGGGTATCGTTTTATGGGTTTTTGGGGTAGAAGATTTTAAATGTTATATTATTCAAGTTCCCTTAACAATTATTTCCACATACAAAGTTTTTTCGTTGTAAGTTACTTGGATAGAGAATTTGGATGTGGAAGTAATGATTCCACGGGCAGAGGTTTTATTACTTCCACATCCAGTGGAAGTATAGTAAGGACAAAAAAAAAATTTAAAAATTTTTATTGTTCAAATAGGCTTAGCATGTCATGAAACGTCGAGATTTTAAGTTTGAGCGAAAAAAAAATTTCTGTCTGTCGGTCTGTCTGTCGGTCTGTCTGTCGGTCTGTCTGTCGGTCTGCCAGTCTGTCGGTCTGTCAGTCTGTCTGTAACTTTTAAATTTGGGGTAAATAAGTAAATCAAGCAGGTAAGAGTCCATAAAATTGATATTTAGTATATACAAGAGAAGCTAAGGTGTGGAATTAGCCACCCCATTACCACCCCCACCCTATTATTAAAGGGAATGAAGAAAATTGTGATTTAGTGTGCGTACAAGAACCAGAAACCTCAAAATATTTTTTTACTTCATCCACCCCCACTACCACCCCCCTATCACCACTACTACCCCCCTATCACCACCCCCACCCCACTGCCGATGTGGGGTATCGTTTTATAGGTTTTTGGGGTTGAGGATTTCAAATATTATATTATTATAGTTCCATAAGCAATTATTTCCACATCAAAATTTTTTTCGTTTGAGTGACTTGGATAGAAAATCTGGATGTGGAAGTAGTGATTCCTTGGGCAGCGATTTTTTAAAAGGTGGCGGCGTTCAACATTGTTGCTCTTCCACTCAACCAACTCATACCAACATGTTAACAATTATCGACCTATTCAAAAAGTATACATTAAACACATACAAAAATTTAGATATAGAAACTAACATGGGAAAGTGTACACTGAACATTATTAAGTACATCATATTATATTTAATATAGGCCAAAAAAAACAATTAAGAATTCACAGGATGTGTGATTGATTAATACCGTACAATGTACATAAATGCATTAAGAGAAAAAAGCTTTGACATGTTTCCTGGACGTGGCAATTGACGACATTACCTTAATTACACGAGGCAGATTTTTAGAATTTTTAAGATTCACGTTTTTATTTTTTTCGCATATTTTGATACGGCAGGAGGCTTTGTCTTTGTAGCAGGCGAATATTTTTCTGGTCATACGTAGATCCTAATTTGTTCTATACTTCAGTAAAATTTGATTCAAATCGGAAACAAAATAAAAAAGTTATAAGGGTGTCCTCACTTTAAGTGAGTCATACTGTATATTTAAGGAAATGTATAGATTTCGACAAAATATTACGTTAGTAAATATATCAAGTGTTGTAAAATAAAGATTGTTTTGTGACTGATTTATTAGCAGACCATGGTAAACCAGTTTGACAGAAAAATTTCAGGTACCTAATTAATTTATTTATTAATTATCGATTTCCGCTGGCGAATACCTCGAAAACTGTAACACATAGGAAGAAAGTGAATATAGACACTCTTGTAGGAAGTTGGAACATAAAATTGTTTACATTGTACAAAAAGCAATGAACCAATTTAATCCAAAACTTCTCACAGAATTTGTTATTATACCTAAAACAAATTGAAACAAGAAAATTGCTCCAGCCAGAAAGTTATTTATTCACCTATTTTTACGCTTTATTTGACTAAACTATATATACGATATTTAGTGATAGTTAATTATAAACTATAAATATTCTGTTACTGTACTTACTAAGCTACACCGGAAGTAATGTACTAGTCCCTGTGTTACTGATTTGTTGTTTAAAATATACAGATGTCTTTAGTATAAACTGTATATTCATGTAGAGATAATTATAAATTACTAACGCGAACGGGAAAAAATGCACACTTTCACTAAAACTGTTGATATTTCAGAATATGTTGCTCACAAATAAATAAACATATTTCAAAGATAATTATTTGTGTTACCAGTATGAGATTTAATTATAAAATTCCAAGGTTTCATTCCTGATTTATTTTTACAAGATGAGTGAAAAATAATAAATAAAATGTAAAAATATTTTAATTCGACACAGTGTGACAATAAAACCTATTAAGCAGATACCAAATAGTTCAATCAATAAAGGAAATGTAGAGTGCGTGAGCAGGAACCTAAGCGAGTCCTTTAGAAAGTTGTTCAGGGTGCTTAGGGAGTAAACATACTGAAAGTCCTGACGTCTAGGAGGTGAGTCGGAGGGGGGGGGGGGCATAACGAAAGTCCCACTTTTGATTTTTTCGCTTGTATCTCGAAAACGGTGCATCGCAAATGAAAGCTCATGAAATTCTCTACAACTTTCATTTATTATATTTTTTTCGAATTCGCAACCGTTTTCGAGCTACACGCTCCGGAAAAGTGAAAATTTTCGAAAAACAGGATTTTACCTGAAAGATATATAAGCAAAAAACCAAAAGTGGGACTTTCAGTATGTTCACTCCTTAAACACCCTGAACAACTTTCTAAAGTAATCGCTTAGGTCCCTGCTCACGCACTCTACACCACCCATTGGGCCATTCGTTGACTGGCCTAAAATCCGAATAGATTTTGATAGCCATAATTGAACAGATACCTAGTGCAAGTTATTTTAAATTAAAAAAAAACCGCTGCCTAAGTAATCACTACTTCCACAACCAAAATTCCTGTGGGGGTGACTGATGCCAAAGAAATTTTGAGGTCCTTGGTTCTTGTACATACACTAAATCACAATTTTGTTTTTTTCACACCCTTTAATAATAGGGTGGGGGTGATAGTGTTTGCAAATTTTGAAGCCTTTGGTTCTTGCACTAACACGAAATCACAAGTTTATTTTTTTAACCCCATTAATAATGAGATGGAGGGTGATATGGGGGTGGTAGTGGAAGTTGCTGCTGTCAAACAAATTTTGAGGCCCTTGGTCCTTGTACACACACAAAATCACAATTTTTTTTTTCACCCCATTTAAGAATGAGGTGGGGTGATAGTGGAGGTGGCTGTTTGCAATGCGATTACTATGACCGGATGATAATAAATCGTTAAAATTTTATATGAAGCAATGGACAAACTTAATTCAAAATTTCTCACTGCACTTGCCACATTTAAAAAAAATTAAGACCATAAAATCGGTTTAGGAAAATAATTTCATTCAAAATTTATTTTGATCATTTTGTTTCGAGACTATAGCCCAGTCGATGAAGGCACCAACAAAAACTTGCAAAATGAATGATTTTTTTTAATGAGTTCGTGAAAGTGTATAGAATAATATCCTGAAAAGTTTACATTTCGCTCGGATGCAGAACAAAAGAAAAAAGAGAAAACACATTTTTTTTTCATCCATTTTTTGAAATTAAGTCAAGCTAGGAAAAAATAAAAAAATACAGATGGATAGATCACGTATTTATAAACAAAAAATGTCCTAACAAAATTTATCGCTAAAGTCACGATTTTCCCGGAAAAAATAGTCAAGTACAACGTTGTAAGTCGAAGCGAGATCCATGCGTGCGCGCGCTTGAATACGCCTGGCTATGACACCGACGCACTGAATTACATGCCACTAAATCAGAATTTGTTGAATCTATATGAGTGTTGGTTCATTTAAAAGATGGAAATTGTAGCTTTCTGATGTTTTTTTTGTTTTAAACAATACAAGCAAAGGATTGGTGGGAAAAATATACTTTATATATATATATATATATATATATATATATATATATATATATATATATATATATATATATATATATATATATATATATATATATATATATATATATATATATATATATATATATATATATATATATATATATATATATATATATATATATATGTTCAAAGTATGCTTCTAGAGGGCAGAGTATTTACTAAACGTAATTTCTCTCTGAAGCAACCCTCTATACATCCTTATTTCAAAAATAAGGAAATTGACCAGACTACAACAAATTGCAAGTCTGGCACGTTAAGTGTAATAATCACATATTACTACGAAACGCTGTAATTCGATTTTAGAGAACACCGACCGAAAGATTTATTCCTAATTAAAGGAACTCTCGTGTCAGCCACTACACACCACTACTTCAAGGGCACGCACCAAAGCCTCGCTAATACTTTGATGCCGCGATATTCTAAGAATTCGCCTGACCTCTTGCTCCCTTATGCCATCTAAAAAGGCTCCCCCGGCTAGTTATTCCTGGAATTCTCTTGGAGCACTTGAATGAGCCAGTCTCTCTATTGCAGCTGAGCCTGGTATACTTGGGCAAGGTACTGGTCGCCATATCTCAAGTCCAAGGCAACTTCCAAAACTTTAAAATCCTTTTGCTTTTCCACTGGGATAGTCTGAAGTAATTCCGAGGCTTGGCCCCTTAGAGCTAGAACTAATGCCATGGCCTTTTCCTCATTATCCCAGTTATTCGCACTTGCAGCCGCTTCAAATTGTCTTTTATAGATTGTCCATGAGCTTTGACCGTCAAAGGAGGGAGGACCTAACGATGCTACTAGCTGGCCTCCTCTCTCTCTCAACTGTCGTTTAAGTCGCTCTACTTCTCCTTCGAACTCGTTCATCTTTTCTTAAAACTTATCTACTTTTTCTTCTACCTTGTTTATCTCTTCTTTGACTTCACTCTTTAGTTCTTCCTTGACGGAAATGATTGCGTCCTGTTGTATTTTAATTTGATCGCTCAGAATTTTCTTTAATTCTTCCTGGCGTCTTTCTTGTTCCTCTTTCTCTACCCGACGTCTTCTTTCTTGATCCTCCGTTTCTTCCTGACGTCTTCTTTCTTGGTATTCCATAACTTTTCTCAATTCGTCTTTTTCTTCCTGACGCTGCTTTTCTTCTTCTTGATGTCTTCTTTCTTGTTCTTCTTTTTCATCTTCACGCCGCTTTTCTTCCTCTTGACATCTTCTTTCTTGGTCTTCCATAATTTTTCTCAGTTCGATTATTTCTTCTTGGCGTCTTATATCCTGATCTTCCATCATTTTCTTCAGTTCGTTTCTTTCTTCTTGACGCCGTTTTTCTTCCTCTTGATGTCTTCTTTCTTGCTCTTCTTTGTCCTCCTGGCGTTGCTGCGCCATACACCTCGCAAATTCCGCAAGTGGGCCCTTCATTTGTTTCTCTCCTGCCATACTTCTTGTTGTTATGGGCATACGATGAAGTTAACCAAGTTTATTGCACAGTAACGTTAAGAAAATCCAGATATCTCGTCGATATTTTCAATGGAACCTTCTAGAAAAATCTCGAAATGGCACGAAAGAGTCTTATTTAAAGTCAATTTCACCATGTCCAAATTTTCTTAAACTAACACAAATAAGTCTTATTTAGTGTCTCTATGACTTTCCAGTTGAAAGAATTTAACTCCACTAGTTTTCGAATAGAATGTTCTAGAACTTTCCCGAAAACGCACTTTTCACACAGTTTTCAGTTCAAAAATAGTCCATAAACAATGTCCCGTAAGTCAATTCTCCGTGTCACCACTAATTCCCGAGAAGAACACTGTAGAAACCCAGAAATCTTCTGTTATAATCCCACTTCTGACACCAATTGTTACGTGTTTACACCCTTTTTGTAAACACCCTATATCGTGGATTCGGAAATTATAACACCATGGTAATACTAAACACTAATTTATTAACTTACTAATAATACTAATTAGTATAATTCTAACAATTAATAACTTTACTACTATTACATTGTGTACTATATAACTCAATAATTCAGTTACTTTGTTCACTTCTTAATGTTTCTCCAATCACTGTCTATACTGAACTTATTCAACTGACCATTAGGACTGTACTAACTCAACTGCCTCCACACACAGCTTGTCATTCCTTTATATAACCTAGATTATGTGTTCTGGATCTTTCCACTACATTCCAGCACATTCTACAATGTTCCAGAGGATGTCTGTAATCTTCTAGATTTTTCTACATGTCTCTGGAGGGTTGAAACACATAACAATAATTATATATTTTCCCTCCATGCTCACTATTTATCCTCCTATTCATTAAGAAAAATGTGTAAAATGTGTAATCAGAAAGAGAAAAAAAGCTTAATTTTACTCCTTAGAACTGCTAAGATTTTTTAGAGGTTCCATAGTATGCATTTAAGCGTGCGCTTGGCCGCGCAGAGTGACAAACTTACTTCACTATTTTTTTCCAGGAATACCGTGGCTTTATCTGTGGCTCGATAAATTTTATTAGGACATTTTTTGGTCAGAAACACGTGGCCTATCCACCTATCCACCTACCTTAAATTTCAAAATTTTGAAAAAATGGATGAAAAAAAATTCTTTTCACTTTTCTTTTGTTGTGCATCCGAGCGGAATGTAAACTTTTTAGGATATTATTGTATACACTTTCACGAACTCCTTAAAATAGTAGTTTGTGCAACAAGAGTGGATATGATATCCATATCGCACGATAAAGAAGTTTGAATTTTGCTTCAAATCTTTTGAGTGCGATATGGATAATCCACTCGAGTTGTACAGTATACTTTTTCTACGACCAGCTTAAAAAAACTACAAAATTTATTAAATATTAATATATTACACAAATACACACTGACAGTTACTTTGACAGCTTACGCACTAATTTGATTTTAAAACGAATAGTTGTCTATGTATTTAATACTCGAACTGTGATTGGTCGGTTTCATTTAACATCCATCCTAGAACTTATATGAAATATATCCGTTCAGTTAACTGGAATTGCCTACTTATCCATTCTACAGGCTGTACAGAAAACAGCAACGAAAAAAAAATTCATTTTGCAAATTTTTGGAGGTTTCACTATAAAATGTTCTCTGTCGTCTAGGCTATCTACAAAGCCTACGTGATTTTAGACAAAGTACACTCAAAAGTACTTTTTCTGAAATCGATCGGCAACGTCTACATTTTCGGCGCGATTTCAGATCAAAAAATGCACAATTCCAGTATTTTAGTCCGTTGCTAAGAAACTATCAGAAAACAGACCGGAAAAGATCCGTTTCCCTAGGCCGGGAAAGTAGCATTCCCGTACTGTTTTTTATGTATATTTTAGACAGTAAATAAATACACGCAGACAAACCAACTAATATTAAAATTGCATTTATTAGTAAGCAGTTAGAGTGTAATGAAGAAATGTTATGCATTAATACAAATTCCTTAATTTATAATAATATTGACTGTGATTTCAGAAGGAATAGTATGTGTACTTCGGTGTGAAAACAATACATTCCCGGACTTCGATGCTTGCATCGTCGTCCGGGAATGTATTGCTTTCACACCTAAATACACAATATACTATTTCATAAAGTCTCAAATATTATTTCAATAAATTCAAATATTTATTTGTGATCCTTTTTACACATCTTTCGAATTCAGTCGGAGAATCCACTGTATATTTACATCCTTTTTCAATTTTTTTTTTGGTAATAATTATGCAAACACTTGTAATTATTTTTATTCACAATTATACAGAAATAATCAAATTGTCTTACATGTCAAGAGTTCGAAAGTATGACATTTCTACTTCATTCGATAATTGGACTGAAATGACATTTCCAATTGGAAAGTGACATTTCAGGTTGGAAAGTAGCCACTTTCTGACCAGTTTTCAATAGTTTTCCAGTTTTCAGTATCTTCAATATATTTTTTTGCCTTAAAATGCCAGGAATCCTATCATGTAATTCAATACTTCGTCAGTATTAGCTAGAAGAGTAGTTGTTTTGATCAGGGTTGGAAAAAAAACAGTTTTTTTTCATTTTAAACAAAAAAACAGTTTTTTTTGTTTTGAACAGTTTTTTTTGTTTAAAACAGGTTTTTTTAAAGTTTGAAATGGTATGTTTAAAACAGGTTTAAAACGTTTAAAACTATATTCAACTAAAATTAAATGGTGTCGGGCACAATATGTCTGCTACTACTAGTTGATGTTAGATGGCGCTCTTAAACGGATTTTACAGCTCTCTGAAAATAAAATGCTCAGTTTAGCGCACGTGACCACTATATCGGAATTATTTATCGGAATGGACCATCATCGGCACTTTTCCTGCTTTTCCACAAACTCCAAATTAATACATTTATTTAAAACATCGCACTGTGTTTTAAACAGTTGTTTAAAACATAGTATTTTGTATTAAATATGTTTTAAACATTTGTTTGAAACACAGTGCGATGTTTTAAACATGTTTTAAACACTTTGATTAAAACATTTTGTTTTAAACATGCCAACCCTGGTTTTGATTGATTCTCCAATAATGAGTGTTTTAAAGTATTTACCTAACTAGTATATTAGCGTGCCCAGATTAGGGCAACAATATACATATAATAAATAAAAAAGTGTGTAAGTTGTGATTTGCATAATACCGAAATAATATTCTCTAATTATTTTATTTAGTTTCAAAATTAAAGTCAAACTAGTACTCACGTGTAGGTACTCCTTAAAATTTTCTTGCGATTTTAACTAAAAATTTTGACATATGCAGTTTGAATTCGTCAAACGCAAAACCAGCGAAACCAGTGTGTCCGCTTACTTACTTTCAGCTAAAATTCATAAAAATAAATGAATATACCGATTACAAGGTTTAAAACAATCAAAATTAGGAAAACCTTAGATGTAAGAAAAATGCACTTTCGTTATAAGGGCAACATAAAAATAACAGAAAGAAATGTCGTTGCTTTTAGTTTTTATTAAACAAACGTTAAATGTTTTATTAATATGGTTCATTCTTCTAATTTGTATATTGCTTCTCCGCCCTCCCTTGTTGGCTCCAATATCGACTCCCTTACCGAGTTGGTAACGTCTTTAACAAATGCCTTACTGCATTTCTATCCATATTAGCTGGTGCAGCAGAAAATCCGTGAATGAGGATATAAACTTCCAATAAAAAAGTGGCAAGCAAGAAATGAGGATAAGAAGACCATTGTGGGTGAAAATAAAGTTCGCATGCAAAAGGAATTTAAAAATCGAATGGGATTGATAGTTGATCAATCTAAGCCTGGCTTCGGAAATTCGAATGACGGGAATACTGCAAGGCGATTTCTCGAAAACGGATACTTGGCATCCCTTACAGGGGTAGGCAGAAATCAAGGAAAAAGGATGCACACCATTTTAGAAACAATATCGAATGGATACGATATTCATATTAACAAATTTAGAAAGTATACACTTGATACTGCAAAGAGTTTCGTTGAAATGTATCCTTGGTTTTATATGCCTCCAACTATACATAAGTTGCTTATTCACGGGCCAGACGTGATTGCTTCTTCATTGCTTCTGATTGGCCAATTATAAGAAAAGGCTCAGGAGGCTCAGAATAAGAATTTTAAGCAGAAAGGAAATGTTCTCGCGAGAAATGTAATGACGACGTTTTTAATTTTATGTTATTAGTTCTGGCCCGGTGATCACTAGTTACAGGAAACTTCTCAAAAAATCATTAAATCGTTTTCCTACAGAAGTTCTGGGGTTACTAATTGCTCCCGATATTTCAGTGACCAAAATTTCAAACACGGAAGAAGATGATGTTTCCTCATTAGCAACATCAGATGATTCATCAAATGAGGCATCAAATTAACAGCAGTTATTAATGATTAAGTACTATTGCCAAAAGTATTAAAAGTTTACTTTCTTGTATATACGTAAAAAAGGGTGACCCTAATTGCATATGCCAAATTTGACAAGGTGAAAATTTACATTGGTGTTTCACTGTTTATAGATTATAAGACAAAATAATAACTAAAACCGAAACCGTTCAGTTCACTGGTGAAGTTTGGACTATACAATTTGAGACACCTCTATGAGAGGTTAATAAAATTAAGATTAGAGTATTATTTTGTACTTAGGGAGACAACAAAATGTGAAATTAGCTAGAAATCGTGGAAAAAATATAAATAGAAATAGTAGTTCATAAATCCCACATACTTCATCTGCCATATTGGAATACATAATTTCAAAATTTTTCTTTCTGAACGCACACAGTTTTCAGTAACACCAGAAACCTGTGTTTATTAAAAATATTTCAATTAATCCCCAAGTAAAGGTTTTACGTTATTGAAACCGCCATTTTTAATTTCTACTTCAACGTCAGATTTAAAATGTACATCCTCAAAAACCCTCATACACAATTTTTTTAAGGACTGTTATGGAAAATAGAATTATTGCCACGTTTTCGAATTCCTGCCCCACTTGTGCATCGGTTAAAAATAAAGAAATTTTCATTTTTCTCACTAGATACAAAGTTTTCTAAATTAACAAAAAAAATAAGTTTATGTCGCTATGGATATCAAAGTATCGACTACTTTTTACTTTAGAAAATGTCAAAATTTGACTTGAAGTAACCACAATTATAAAACAAAAATTCGATGAACAGTCTTCCGAATATCATTCGTAGTCAAAGTATTGCAGAATATTTTTGAGTCCCTATTAGGTCCCTTGCTTTTTCAAAACCATCAATAAACTTCATGTTATTATCTCAAGAATAGTCAACGATATTTTGACTGCCTATGTTATTTGATAAATATGACAAATATAAAGATGATTAAAAATAGCGGGCCATTTAGTGGATAAATTTATTAGACATTTTCTGTTCAAAACTTTCTTTTCTATTCTTAAGAGCACTGCTCTGAAAATCTGAAATTTTACATCACGATAAGCTAATTTCCTTCAATAAATATTTCCATCTTAGTCACTTTCTTAAACGAAAACGGAGTACCAGCGTTAAATATTAATGCTATGTTTAATTAAACAAGTATAAAAGAGTTATTAATAATTTTTTTCCCTTTGTCAACAAAAAATTATTCCTACATGTTATTCAACTTTATTAAATGGAAAATTCTGCGCGTACTTGTGCTAAACTTTAATGTTATGTTTGAACAAGTTTGAACAAGTATAAAAGCAGGTTTATAATAATTTTTATTCTCTTTTCCTTCGAACAATGTAAAACACTTTAGTCTTGTATAAAGAAGAGGCCATTAGAGGAAATTTGTGGCTCCCGGGTACGCCGGAAATCTACTCTTATATATATACACACACACAGTTGCCTGAATCCTAAACGAAAGGAAGTTGAGGTCCTTTGTTTTATCGATTTTCTTTTAACTGTAGCTTATATCGAAGAGCAACGTTTTCTTGAACAAAGTAGAGGTCTAATACTAACGAACTAACGCCATTACTGCCTTTGAGAAAATGGCTGATAAAATATTACAGTTATTTTCTTACCTTTTTTCTCATATTAAGCCTCTGTAAGTCTGTTCTATAAAATATAGAACATTTCTATTAAATATACTTCGCAATCAACAGACGGTTGTGGTACTAGTAATAACGTTTTCTTGATCTAATG
This sequence comes from Rutpela maculata, assembly GCA_936432065.2. NCBI lineage: Eukaryota > Metazoa > Arthropoda > Insecta > Coleoptera > Cerambycidae > Rutpela > Rutpela maculata. Next base: position 174,469,629 of record OW386287.2, read on the forward strand.
GCACAAAGCCAAAAAATGGAAGGCCATGAGAAAACTTTGAAAGTGACAAAGGATGGCATGCTTAGGGGTAACGGGAGCAATTACAACAATGCCCACTGCAACACTGAAGTACTTAATCTGCCTATTTCCATTACAATTAGTAGTGGAGAATGAGATACTGCTATGCGGCATACAGGTTGAAAATAAACGGGAAATAAAATAAATATGAGACTGTGACAAAAAGAATACCATATCGAAATATTAGGCAAGAAATGAGTACATACCGGGTGACATAGGAGATATGTAAAACCCCGTAGCATGTTTATTTAAAAAGATATTCTTTTGAAATTTGGTGGACTTATATAATGCGCGATTGTCCTTTTTTCGGTATAAACAAAAAAATTTTTCCACTTCCGGTTTCACCGGAAGTGACATCTACTTCATTATTTTAAATGGCACCCTGTATATATTTTTCTGCAATCTGATTGTACTTAAATTTATCTTTTCAACTATGTATAGCAAGATGGCATTCGTTTTTAAAATGGCTGCTGCAAACCATTTTATTGCACTAAGTCAAGTTGGCTATGGTATGAAATATGGAGGTAGTTAATGCTTAATGTGCTGCGATATCAAAAGAACCCTGGTACACAATTTTGGGTTTCATATTTGTTATGTTCTAATCAATAGCCGAAGAGACTTTGTAGAATTTTTACATTAAAGAAAAATCTCTAGACTAAAACCCCGAAATCATAAAAACTAAGATAGAAACACTAATTTTAAATTTGACTCATATACTACGGGAGCCCACCCTAAGTGCCCGTGCACCCCCCCCCCCCCCCCCTCGATCCTTTAGGACAATGTTTTTCATAAAGATTAAAGCCTAAGGAACAATTAAGACATGTCCTAAAAAAAAAAAAAATTGGCTGCACTTTCAAAATGGTGTCCGTTAAAAAAAGAAATTTGCAAATATCGTTTTTGTCATTTAACACAAAAACTAAAAAAGATGGAGAAAAACTTTCTATACAAAAAATAAAGTGCATAAAATTTTGTACAATTTTGTTCCTATAGAATATTTGCATTGGAGTTACCATTTTCCAGATAAATGATTCAGCACTTAGGATAAAATATAAGATTCAGTATAAAACGTAACACTACGGAAGCCCACCCTAACTGTCCGTGCACCCCCCCGATCCTTGGGGACAATGTTTTTCATAAAGATTAAAGCCTAAGGAACAATTTAAGACATGTCCTAAAAAAAAAAGCTGGCTGTACTTTCAAAATGGCGTCCGTTTAAAAAAAAAATGCAAATATTGTTTTTGTCATTTAACACAAAAACTAAAAAAGATGGAGAAAAACTTACTGCACAAAAAACAAAGTGCATGAAACTTTCTACAATTTTGTTCCTATACAATATTTGGATAGGAGTTACCGTTTTCCAGATACCACTGTTACTGTTTTCGAGATAAATGTCTGCAAATTATAATATTATTATTATTATTAATTTTTTTCAGTTTATTTTATTTAATTTTTATGTTAATAATATGAAGTTATATTATACACCTTACAATAATTGTCACAGTTATTTCTTTTAAGTGATTTACCGATATATGAATTTCCATGTTTTCCTAATTTTGGACTCATTTATCTGGAAAATGGTAAGTCCTATCAAAATATTGTATAGGTACAAAATTGTAGAAAATTTTATGCACGTTTTTTGTGAAGAAAGTTTTTGTCCATCTTTTTTAGTTTTTGTGTTAAATGACAAAAACAACATTGGCAACAGTTTTTTTTAACATATGGCCGCCATTTTGAAAGTACAGCCAGTTTTTTTTTAGAATATGTCTTAAATTGTTCCTTAGGCTTCAATCTTTATGAAAAATATTGTCCCCAAGGATCGGGCGGGGGGTGCACGTACAGCTAGGGAGGGCTCCCCGACTAATATGTAAAATATTTATTCATTTTTCACTTTGACCCAATACAATTCATTATGTCTGATTTTGCTTGCTTTTAAATAAAATTGTTTTCGAAGAATCTCAAAATGTTGGCTATTATTTTCCCTGCAGCGTCGAATTCTTGTAACAGTACCTCTAAGCATATTTTCTAACTGCTATTTAGTAATCTCATTTATTGCTAACCTAACTCTCATTTCCAAGTCTTCCCTATTTTGCAGTGGAGTTTTATAAACTATTTCCTTGAGATGGCCCCATATGAAAAAACCAAGTGGCGTAAGATCCGGAGACCTCGGGGGCCATCTAATTGGTAAAACTGAAATATGAATAAATATTTTACAAATGGATAAAACTTAAAATTACTCTTTCTATCTTAGTTTTTATGATTTCGGGAATTTAGTATAAAGATTTTTCTCTAATATAAAAATTGTACAAAGTCTCTTCGGCTACTGATTAGAACAAAACAAATATGAAACACAAAATTGTGTACCACAGTTCTTCTGATATTGCAGCACACTAAGCATTAATTACCGCTACATTTCATACCATAGCCAACTTGACTTAATGCAATAAAACGCTTTTCAGAGTTTTCAGTAGTCATTTTAAAAACGAATGCCATCTTGCTATACATACTTAAAAAGAGGAATTTAAGGAGAATTAGATAGGAAAAAAATATATACAGGGTGCCATTTAAAATAACAAAGTAGATGTCATTTCCGGTGAAACCGGAAGTGGAAAAAATTTCTTGTTTATACTAAAAAAAGGACAATCATACATTATATAAGTCTACTAAATTTCAAAATAATATATTTTTAAATAAACATGCTACGGGGTGTTACATATCTCTTGTGTCACCCGGTATAGTACAGTCACTTGGTATCAAAAAGTACCCAAACCTCGGACTAATCTTATAGCGACTTGGAATTTTTTAATTTTTGCGGATTCTTAAACTTTAGAGTATCAACTTCAAATAATAAAAAGGAATAGATGTGTTTTTACCTCTAAGAGGGTGAAAACCACCTCTAAAATCAAAATAATCAATCATTAACGAAGTACTGACAATAAATTAATGAAACTTATATTATTTATGTTTATGGGGTCGCTGATTATGAATGTGAAGTTAGAAATTAAAAATTTTATGTAGCACCCTTAATTGGCCGATATAAAAGAGGTAAAATTATTTTTGGTTTATTTTGAGAAATTAGGACTTTCTTGGCAGATTAATACATTTTGAGACATAATACTCATCACCTAATATGAAAACTAATTGCTCTTACCCCTAGGATGGTGAAAAATGCCCTTAAAGTTACAAAATAAGTATAAAGGAAGTACTGGGAATTTATTAATGAAACTAATATTATTTATGATTTTGGGGTTGTTGATCACGAATTTGGATCGGGTCTTTATATTAAGTTGTAGCAAATTAATAAAACAATAATTCATATTTTTCAATTTTATTAACTATATAGAGATTTAACCTAGATTTAACATAATTTTTCATCTTCATCAATGTTTGAGCCATTTTCATTTTTATACATATTTACAAAAGTACGCACATGTATGCGATGTCCAACGACTTAAAAAACGCGCGTGAATATCAAAATAGTATAAAAATTACTATTATTACTTCGTAATTGTGAGATTTTACCGCCAAACAAGCAATATCGTAATTTGTAACGCCGTGACTAGACGTACATCGGATGTATGGGCAATGGACGTACATCGGTTTGGTGCGCGTGCGTCAGGCGAACGGTTCGTTTTTATTTTCTTCCAACTATTTACAACGGAGTCATAAAATAACCGCAGTGGTAAAACGTCATCCTAATCGAGAGATCCGCGGTTCAACTCCTACACGAACCTGCTTTTCTTTTTTTTGTTAAGAACTTTATTAATAATCGTTCTAAATTATTTTCATACCTGGATGTGCAAATTACGTTAGGTTAGGTTAAGGTTGTGTTATGATCCTTCTTTTTATTGCTGAAAAGCAACACATGCAACATATGTTAGTATTAAACGTCAGTCTGCACTTGTTATATTATTATTTTTATGTATTTTTTTTAAATGTATTTATATTTTTTGCCCTAAAATGACAAACGTAAGAAATTATACATAAATTTTGTTAACTCTTCAAATGACTACTACGTGCGTATTCTATCGCCGTAGTACAACTACATATGGTTTTCAATTTGGAGCGCACGCGCACAAAACCGATGTACGTTCATTGCCTATACATCCGATGTACGTCTAGTCACGGCGAATTTGTAAAACGAGGCGCGTTCCTTATTTCGGTCATATCTCCTTTGCAATTAATGCTAAAAATCATTCAAATTCAATTCAATCATTCGTTTTGAAGATCATCAGGTAGGTCAAAATAGTACAAAGGTTGTCAGTTTTTCTATATTCATCTTAAATGCGTCAATTTATAAAAAAAAGCGTTAATAGTTAACTTTAAACACTTCTATCTCCTAAGCTATTATCTTTATCAAAAAAATGAAAAAGCAGCATTTTCCTTAATGTATTGCCATAATTTTTTATCTCTAGTAACATTCGGCCATGATGTTTCCCTGCTAAGTCGGAATTGGAAATGGAATTTCTTTTTTCAAACTGGAATTTACTGGAACCAAAAAACGGGCACTTTTCTGTGTAAAAAACCAGAATTTTTACTTTATTTTCCTTGTATCATTTTTGATTTTGCAGATATCAAAATTTGCCAAAATAAGCTTTAATTTGGTTCAAGGTACATGTCAAAAGTTTTTTTAAACCAGAGTTATGACTGTTTGAAGAGCCGTAACCTTTTCATGGCTACGTTCAAATGCACCTAACATTAACTGTATCTCGGCAACAATGAGCCTAAACAAATTTTTATTTCATGGAATTTTTGTTATTTAATAAACTAACTTTTCTGTTATGACAAACTTTTTTAAAAATATGATCCTCTGAGTAATTTGCTTAAAACCTTTGACAAAACAGTGTTTTTTGCTTAATCATCAACCTCCTGTAACTCGGTCGGTATTAAAGCAAAAATAACTAGTCGGGGAGCCCTCCCTAGCTGTACGTGCACCCCCCGCCCGATCCTTGGGGACAATGTTTTTAATAAAGATTGAAGCCTAAGCAACAATTTAAGACATATTCTACAAAAAAAAAACTGGCTGTACTTTCAAAATGGCGGCCATATGTTAAGAAAAACTGTTGCCAATGTTGTTTTTGTCATTTAACACAAAAACTAAAAAAGATGGACAAAAACTTTCTTCACAAAAAACAACGTACATAAAATTTTCTACAATTTTGTACCTATACAATATTTTGACAGGAGTTACCATTATCCAGATAAATGAGTCCAAAATTAAGAAAACATGGAAATTCATATATCGGTAAATCACTTAGAGGAAATAACTGTGACAATTATTGTAAGGCGTATACTCTAACTTTATATTATTAACATAAATATTAAATAAAATAAACTGAAAACAATTAATAGTAATAATAATATTATAATTTGCAGACATTTATCTCGAAAACGGTAACAGTGGTTTCTGGAAAACGGTAACTCCTATCCAAATATTGTATAGGAACAAAATTGTAGAAAATTTTATGCACTTTGTTTTTTGTGCAGAAAGTTTTTCTCCATCTTTTTTAGTTTTTGTGTTAAATGACAAAAACAATATTTGCATTTTTTTTTAAACGGACGCCATTTTGAAAGTACAGCTAGCTTTTTTTTTTTAGGACATGTCTTAAATTGTTCCTTAGGCTTTAATCTTTATGAAAAACATTGTCCCCAAGGATCGGGGGGTGCACGGACGGTTGGGGTAGGCTTCCGTAGTGTTACGTTTTATATTGAATTTTATATTTTATTTTAAGAGAATAATCATTTATCTGGAAAATGGTAACTCCAATGCAAATATTGTATAGGAACAAAATTGTAGAAAATTTTATGCACTTTATTTTTTGTACAGAAAATTTTTCTCCATCTTTTTTAGTTTTTGTTTTAAATGACAAAAACAATATTTGCATTTTTTTTTAAACGGACGCCATTTTGAAAGTACAGCTAGCTTTTTTTTTTTAGGACATGTCTTAAATTGTTCCTTAGGCTTTAATCTTTATGAAAAACATTGTCCCCAAGGATCGGGGGGTGCACGGACGGTTGGGGTAGGCTTCCGTAGTGTTACGTTTTATATTGAATTTTATATTTTATTTTAAGAGAATAATCATTTATCTGGAAAATGGTAACTCCAATGCAAATATTGTATAGGAACAAAATTGTAGAAAATTTTATGCACTTTATTTTTTATACAGAAAATTTTTCTCCATCTTTTTTAGTTTTTGTTTTAAATGACAAAAACAATATTTGCATTTTTTTTTAAACGGACGCCATTTTGAAAGTACAGCTAGCTTTTTTTTTTAGGACATGTCTTAAATTGTTCCTTAGGCTTTAATCTTTATGAAAAACATTGTCCCCAAGGATCGGGGGGTGCACGGACGGTTGGGGTAGGCTTCCGTAGTGTTACGTTTTATATTGAATTTTATATTTTATTTTAAGAGAATAATCATTTATCTGGAAAATGGTAACTCCAATGCAAATATTGTATAGGAACAAAATTGTAGAAAATTTTATGCACTTTATTTTTTGTACAGAAAATTTTTCTCCATCTTTTTTAGTTTTTGTTTTAAATGACAAAAACCATATTTGCAAATTTAGTTTTTTTTAACGGACGCCATTTTGAAAGTGCAGCCAATTTTTTTTTTAGGACATGTCTTAAATTGTTCCTTAGGTTTAATCTTTATGAAAAACATTGTCCTAAGGGATCGGGGGGGGGGGGCACGGACACTTAGAGTGGGCTCCCGTAGTAAACGTTATAGGGTTTTTTTAGGGTAGAATCTGACGATTTACACATTCCCAGTCACTTTTTTTTCGAAACCGAGTTGGAGTGAAACTCACCCCCAACGGAAAACCACCCTTATTCCTTTTTAATATTCTATATTTGACCCATTTTGAATCAAACTATCCAAAAATATTTGAATTTAAAACTGCTAGTCCGAAGTGAGATCACGAAGTGAGATCACGAAGATACTGCACTAATATTTGATAAGGAAGAATAAAGCAACAATACAGTTACGAAGCTATTCATAACTTTTATACTATTACTGAATATTACAGAGGGCCTGTGGACAAATTCTTCATTTTGTTCGCGAAACGGAAGCCCCCTTTTTTATTTTTTTTTCTTTAATTTTGATTTCTTATTCTTTATTGCTGCAACTTAACCTCACGGCTTCATTCACAGATAGATTCATAAAAATCAGCATCTCCAGTGACATGAAGTGCACTTGAAATACCTGTCGCTGGCTCTCCGACTATAAAACTGCTTTAGTAAAGCATCTTATACAGCTTTTTTACTTCATAAAAGGCTTAGTAAGATATTTTCTACTGATACAAACTACATGAAGCTGAAATTAGCAGGTTTTAAGCCGGCAGGTTTTAAGCCGGCAGGTTTTAAGCCGGCAGGTTTTAAGGATTTTGTGCGGGAACGTTACTAAATTTATTTAGTAAAATATAAAGTTCACCCTGTATTTGACATTACAATATTATTTGTCGTGCCCACATCTATCGAAATGCCAAATTCCAGAGTTTCTTTCGGCCTGGATTTTTTTTAGAGACTTTTTAAGTCGGACTCGGCGCGAAAACAGCGCGTGCGGGACGCTAAAGTTAACCCTGCTGGACAAAGTACGGCGAAGGAAACTGTGAAATTGACATTAAAATAATTGTCATGCCGAAATATACCGAAATGCCAAGTGCCAGAGTTTCCCTCGGCCTGCATTTTTTTTAGAGAATTATTAAGTCGGAAATCATTGAAACATGCTAATTTCAGGTTCATACAAACTACGTAGATTTATAACAGTTGTAAAAATCAGATGCCTGTGTTGGCATGATGCATGTTTTTAATGTTCAAAGTTAATTGCGTGAAATATACCAAATTATTTTTACAATTAATTATTTTTTATTTATTTGCTTTTATCATGATTAGAGAATATTATTTAGGTTGTAATTTGCATAATACCTAAATAATATTCTCGTACCAGATTATATTTAATATACTATTTATTTCGAAAGTTAATTGTTTTAATAAGCACAATTCAAAAGGTTATGGGCCCAGACTAAACAACAAGAAAAGAAAATAGTAAAAAAAGTGTGATAAAAAATTAAAATCCGTGTTATTTGAAATAGTAACCGGTGAAGAGGTTTTGGCCAAAGCAAACATATTGATGTGAGATATTATTTTATTCATGAAAAGGTTTGTGAAGGCATTGTTAATATTGATAATATTAGTAGTATTAAATAGTAGTATTAGATAAAGTAAAAAAAATGATGCCTTTGATTCTTGTACACACAGTAAATGACAATTTTATTCTTTTCACCCCCTTTAATAATGAGATGGGGGGTTGTTAATGGGGGGTGATTAACACATCCGACGACAGTACTGAAATTATGGATGAACTCAAAAACACAGTGCGATAACTTTTGAATTAAGTACTGGTGCGATTTTTATGAAAATTTTTTCACATCTAGGAACGGTCCTGGCTAAATATAAATTGCATAAACTAACGTACAATATTTTAAATTATTCAATAGAGTTGTATTAGCATAAGTTTACAAAAACTCCATACTATCTCAACTACGTTTAGCTTAGAAAATTTGAATAACTTATACTTAAGCATAAAAAATAAAGTGATTACAAACGAGAGGACACTACCCGCTACACTTGCGTAGATCACAATGGCAATATTACTGCATATGCAGTAGCTGCTCTGCTGTTCCACGTAGTTCAAAAATGCCTTGTTACCAATGAGGTATTTACAAGACCTAAGAGGACAGTGCCCAAAATTTCATAATGCTGCTGTGGGGCAGTAAATAGGCAACGTCACTTATTTTTACCTATAAATCTACTGCTACAGTACAGTAGTGTTTTCTGGCCTCTCAAATATGTACTGTTATAGCAGTGGTATCCTATAACATCATCTGAAATTTACTTCTATAGCAAATGTCCGCGAATGTGTTAATGCCAAAAAATTTTTGAGAACTTATCTTCTCTTATATATACTAAACACCAACCGAACCCTTCAACGGAATAAGATCAAAATAAAATCTAATTCCAGATGTCGTTAAAATACATAAGTGTACCAAACTTCAAGTCAATATCTTAAACGGTTCCAGAGTAATTGTGCGCACAAAAAAAGTTACAGACAGAAACGTTTTTTCTCAAACTTAAAATCTCGATGTTTCATGACATTCTAAACCTATTTAAACAATCAAAATTTTCAAAAATTTTTTGTCGATACTATACTTCCACTGGATGTGGAAGTAATTATCTTGTCAATGTTTGATTAGCAATTTGTGCTACTTGGGTAATCCAACCCAGGCGCGCAGCCAGGGGGGGGAGGAGGCCCGAGCCCCTCCAAGTCGTCTTCCATGAACCAAAAAATAAAGAAGCATAATCTCTATCAGTACAAAGAAGTATCCAAATTATCCCTTGAAATAAATATTTTGTAATTAATATCAATATTATCTAGTAAAGGAATATACAGGGTGATTCTTTTAAGGCGGCCATTAGTGGGAAATATTCCCACTTGCAGATGAGCTAGACATTTGAGATTTGGTACCGTACCATAGTCGACCACTGCGAGTCCAAAAATAATAATTTCAAAATGGCGGCACTTCCGGAAATACCGGAAGTCGATACCAACTTGCTTATTTTAAATACAACACCTTATATATTTTCGACTTTCCGAAATGATCATAAAATTTTGAGTCAAGACATGTAGCACACCCTATACCTAAACTGAGCAGTTTCGGAGATATTTGACATTTTATAAAAAATTTGACACACAAGAACAGAAACCATCCACCATACACTGTAAAACGCATATTGGATAATTTTAGAATATTTGGCTCTATCAAATGGCACGTGCCAAATTTTACTATGGCAATCGATGCAGAATTAAATTTGAGGTGTACTTATATCAGCATGTCCTATATCTAACACATGTACTTTTTGAATTATTTGCAAGTTTTTGTTGAAAATTATAATTTATTCAAAAAAAACGTAGAAGCCTATGAAACAATTGAAACAATAAAGTTGGTATCGAGTAGCAAATGTGTTACATGTTCTTGGTATTATTACTTCATCACATTTTCCATAAGTAATAAATAAACCTAAAAGTCTTCGTGGGTGTAATTTAAACGTGCTGGCATTTTTTAACAAAAGAGAATGACTGACATTAATGATTGTTTATAATCATGTGTAAGTTGATGGCAATTTTTACTAAAAATTCTTGGACATTTAAAAGAAAATCGTCAATATTTCGAAAAATTGTAACTTTAACCCCTACAATGCTTATACTAGAAAAAAGGGAATTTAATTTAACATCATTTGATGTAAAAAAATACAGGGTGTTCCATTTGAAATAAAAAAGTTTTTAAGGTTTGACTTTGACAAAATGTAACGTGAAAAATAAAACACTTGGTATATTATTTTCGAATCTATTTTTTTTGTAGAGAGTAGCTCATCTTATGTTGTTTCTACGCACCAAAGAGCAAATAAGGATCTCTTACACGAAGAAAGTTATAACGGTTCTTGCAAACCGCTGCACCTGTCAATTTTTTTATAAAATGTCAAATATCTCCGAAACTGCTCAGTTTAGGTAAGGGTGTGCTACATGTCTTGACTCAAAATTTTATGATCATTTTGAAAAGTCGAAAATATATAGGGTGTTCCATTTAAAATAAGCAAGTTGGTATCGACTTCCGGTATTTCCGGAAGTGCCGCCATTTTGAAATTATTTTCGGACTCGCAATGGTCGACTATGGTACGGTACTAAATCTCAAATGTCTAGCTCATCTGCAAGTGGGAAATATTCTAATGGCCGCCTTAAAAGAATCACCCTGTATACATATCTATTTAATAAATATATATTAAATGAATTCACAAAATTGGTATTTATTTATTATTTGCCCCCCTCCCCCCAGATGAATTTTCTGACTGCGCCACTGATCCAACTCTAATATCGATGGACAAGAAAGATGTACTCAGTACCACATTATACGAGCCATTTCCTTTACAAAAAGTAAACATTGTTGGCGCAATTAAGTAGTTTTAGAAGGCCAAAGATAGAACGTAAGCAAGCCCCGATTGCGGGTTTTCATTAACTTTATGCAAATATCGCGAAGCCAACTTTGGCCATTTTGGAGGAATAAATGTTATTTTATGCATGGCGAGGATATGCTTCTTATTCATGGATATAAAGATACCATATTCGGGAATTTAGTGTGATAAAGTCGTTGGAGACTTGCTTCTTTAAACAACTCCGACAGTGAAAATAAACTGAAATTTCAGGTTTTATATCCTTTGAGGCAGTAATTGCAAAGCTAGACTACAAATTTACTTCTTAATGGGTTCTCATTATAAGACCCGCACTGAGGTAAGAATACTAATAAATGTGATATGAAAATCAAATAAGATTAATGTGATATTATTACCGTAAAATGCCTTTCCACAACATTGTATACGTGGGTTGTTCCATTTGTTTTTCAAGATATAGAATTGAATTTAAAATGCCTAGCATCTCCATTATTATAAAGAAGGTTGATATGGTCACCTGTTTGTAAAATTTCATGAGAAAGTAATTTTTCCATTTTGAGGTGTTAGAAAAGAGTGAATTTTTTTTTCTAAATGGTTAATTAAAAATAATTTCATTCTTAGACGTCGTATAAACATTTATTTGTTTGTACCTCCCCACTCTTAAAGACTGGGAGGTTACTACAATTGGTCCAAAATCTAAAATTCAGGAACACGAAACAATGGTTTTTAAAATAATAATAATACTTTTATTAGTCCAAGAGATCATACAAAATGATATGGGACTAAAATATGTAGTTAATTCTCAAATATCGATCATGAGAAGAAATAACACCAAAATAATTATAATAAAACATATAATAAGTTGATAATATTCAGATGTTTTATTTCAAAAAGATAAATCTGAGAGGAAGAAGATCGGAATAAAGGTATAGAAATGTTAGTCATTAGTTAAATGAATTATCTATTAATGAAAATGAAGCAATAGTGAGGAATCAGTTATTTCGATGATAGTATGCGTCTTGGACCATTAACACTATCTACCCAATATGGTAAAGAAATATTAAGTCATTTTAAAATAATATGTGAAGATAATTTTTTAATTTTTAACTTCAACACCCTGTACCTCAGTAAGGAGGCACATTTTATCTAAGTGTTTTTGGTTAAATCTTATCATATTTTGGGCTAAGAATTTTTCAATTAGCGTATGACCAATTATTAATGAAACACACTGTATAGGGTTAGCTTGCTTATAAACACTTTATAAGAAGTTTAATTAATATATTCGTTGTAAAATCTAATAAAATCTAAAGTTTCTGAATTATGTGATTATTAAATAAAAAAATGTTTCCTGCGTTTCCACCTCAATATCACAGAAGCGTTTTACCGAGAGGATTTACAGGATGTTATCTATCAGCATTGATGCACAGAACAACTCACTGATACGAATTGTTCTGCATGGGTAATGCTGATTCGCTGAAAATTTTTTTCTAAATTCAGGATTCGAACCACCAACACACGCCATGCGTTGAAACAAACCTGACGCTCTAGCATATTCGGCTATTGCGACTTCCATAAGACATTCTGATAATGTAGTACATAGCTGTTTATGTATTAGGAGTCCAACTATACACGCCCGTGCATTGTGAGTAGCATATCTGTAAGGGGTATTTAAAAAAGAACTGGTGTAAACTAAACTTGAGTTTTGGGTTCTTCATTTTAGATATTTTCAGATTAGAGTTTACAGTTTTCCTAGGAAAAAGTTATTATAATAATTAATAATTAATAGTTAATAGTTCTTATATTACATAATAGTCCATTCAAGTGGGAAAAAAGCGGAGGCATTTTCTCTGCATAGGAAGTAAGTATTCAACTTTTAGAACAAGGTTTTGCTTATGCGCAGAAAAAAGACATGATTTTTGAGATATATGCACATATATACGCTTTTTCGTGTTTTCTTTCCCTTGGACGTATATGTCTCGAAAAGTACGCGTTTTTAAGGCAAAATGAACGTAAGTAAACATGTTCAGAATACGATTTCCTGCCGATTATCTCATTGGTTTTTCCGGAAAAGCAACTTGAAAAAAATATGTGTTTTTTCGTGTTTTTTTAAATTTTGAATGCAAATATCTCGAAAAGTACACGATTTTAGGGCTACATGAACATGAGAAAACTTGTTCAGAATGAGATTTCCTTGAACATAAGTAAACTTGTTCAGAATGAGATTTCCATCAGAAAAGTCTTTTCTCTTTCGTGTCTTTTTTTCATTTTGACGCATAAATCTCGGAAAGTACGAGTTTTTAAGGCTAAATGAATATCAGTAAACTTGTTCAGAATGTGATTATCCCATTGGTTTTTCAAGTACTTTCCGAGATATACCGGGTAGCTCAGCCGATAGGGACACTTGTAAATTATGAATGGGCGAATAGATTTTTTTCAAATTTGGTGTAGTAATATGGGATGAAATTTCCAATTATATGATGTAAAGAACTAAAATGGCCAACTTCCAGTTTCGATGTAATTTACACGAACATTTAATTTTTAAATGGGACAACCTGCATATTTTTGCATATTTGGATCCTGCTGGCCAAAATACATCCCTCAAATATAATTTTGATTTTCAAAAAATATTATAAAAATATATATCAAAACATGTTTTTCTTTTAATTATAAATTTACTACAAAGAGAAAGTAGACATTATTCACATCATTTTCTTCGTAATTTAAAGGTCTAATCAAATAACAGGTTGTTCCACAGGAGTTCCATTAAAAAAAATAGTTTTCGTTGAAAAACCCATATCGTTGAACTTAATGAAGAATAAATGGTGTTTAATGTTAGTATCTGAGCACATAATATTTTAAAGGTGTTTGCAGACCGATTTTTAACAACTTTAACAAAAACGCGGCCTTGTATTATTAAAACTAAAAATGAAAAAATCTAGCAGGATCCAAATATGCAAAAATATACAGGATGTCCCATTTAAAAATTTTTTCATGTCGATTACATCGAAACCGGAAGTCAGCCATTTTGGTTCTTTGCATCATATAATTGAAAATTACAACACCAAATTTGGAAAAAATCCATTCTCCAATTCAAAAGATATAAGAGTGCCCCTATCGGCTGAGCCACCCGGTATACGCCCAAATGAAAAAAAAAACACGAAAAAGCAAATATACACATTTTTCAAGTAGCTTTTCCGGGAAAACCAATGGGATAATCGGAAAATGTATAGCACCTTTTTTGTAGGAAATCTCATTCTGAACAAGTTTACTTATGTTTATTTAGCCCTAAACTCGCGCATTTTTCGAGATATTGGCATTCACCCCCAACCTATTATTAAAGGAGTGAAAAAATAAAATTGTGATTTAGTATGTGTACAAGAACCAAAGGCATCAAAAATTTTTTTGGCATCGACATCGGTTTTTTCTAATCATTTCTGACCATACAAGTGTATAGTAATAAGGAATAATATATAAACTTTTCCGCTGCAGTTGAGGCTGCAGTTTGAGTTGCCGCAGCAGTAACGGTTGCCTCCACTTAACTGGTTCAAAATTTCAAGAAAGTTGGTAAATCCACAGCAGTTCTATTTAAAAGATTTGCGAAATATGAATAGCATGGCATCGGCAGGGAACTTCAAAAATTAAAACAAACTATGAGGGTTTGGAACCGGAACTCATGAAAGTCACAGAAACGATATTTTTAATTTAGGTCCTTGAGTCGGAACCTGAATCCTTTTTGTCATTTCCATATGACAATTTTTCATTCTTATTTAAATTTTATTAATCTTCATAATTTATTAGTGCTTGCAGTATGTATACCGGGTGCCACAGGCTAGTGCCCCCCCCCACCATATTTCCTTTATTTTTTAATTTATCCATTTGAAATTTGGAGAGCATAAATTACCTGTAAAAATGGATTTTTGGACATAAAAACGGTATGAGACCATTTCCGGTTTACCCGGAAATGACCGCAACTTTCGATTTTTAAATGGAACACCCCGTATATGTTTACATATTTGGGATCAAGACAACATTCTGAGTATACCATGAGATTTTCGCGAATTTTTGAGTCGATGTTCAGTTTTTTAAAGCATTTTAAGGCAGTCGTCTAGAGTGCTTTGGAATACCAAAATTTGTTCTACGGCAGATAAAGTCCAAGAGAAAAATATAGTTTTTCGTTTAATTTCCATTAATAACTATTTACGAAGCCTTCAAAATTGAATAAACCATTTTTTTATCGAAAACTTTTTTTTTTCAAATGGGAAGGTGGTGGCTCCTAGTGTTTAATAAATTATAGATTATTTTCTGAATTCAATGATATCCATTTCAAATATTTGTTTTTCTATTTTATTAAATTTATTTAAAAACAAAAAATCACTTTCAAAATAATTTTTATTGATTCTTATACTTTGCACTAGTACTTATACCTATTAAGAAACAAAAGAGAGAACCAAAAGGCTATTATTCACAAAAATGTAGTTATTCACATTTCATTATTAGAATATGATTTTTGCAAAGGCAACTACGTTGAAGTTCAAGAAAAATTAAATTGAAAGTGATTTTTTGTTTTTAAATAAATTCAATAAAATAGAAATACAAATAGCATAGATTTGAAACGGATATCAATGCATTCAGAAAAAAAATTATAATTTATTGAACACTATGAGCCACCACCTTCCCATTTGAAAAAAAAGTTTTCGATAAAAAAGTGATTTGTTCAATTTTGGAGGCTTCGTAAATAATTATTAATGAAATTAAACGAAAAACTATATTTTTCCCTTGGACTTACCTGAGTAAATAGCCCAGTCAATGAACGTTCAATAAGGGGGTCTAGAGGGAAATGCCGAGATCACAATTTTTGACTTGAGAGCTGTGTTTGGACTATTTAGGAGGTAAACATACCAAAAGTCCCCGAACGTAGGAGGTGGGGGGGATGCAGGGGGGTACGAAGAAGGTCCCTGTTTTTGGTTCTTAGCTCATATTTCGAAAACGGTTAGCCCTAATCAAAAAGTGGCTATATGCAAAATTAAAGCTGACTAAATTTTCTACAATAATGTTTCTATTATTTTTTTCGTATCTGTTATGGTTCAGTAATGAATTGTATATCTTTTGACTGTATTCTAACTTTATTATAAATTGAAAATAAATTTTAATAATCATTGTAGAAAAAAATTTCTTGTACAGATGTCCGTTTCACAGCAGACTGAACTGAAATATTGAATAAAAAATGTCTTTGCGTCTGTAAGTGTGTGTATGCGTATATATCTATGTGTGTGTGTATACCGTTTCTTGTAAAAACGATAACTTCTGTTAGACTTAAAATATTTAATTTCAATTTGGAACATTGTAAAACAGCATATTACCATAATCCCTATTGGACCATATCTGTAATACATGGTGATAACCAGAAGCCTACAAACTCTCATACGTAAAATACGTTTTATTTTAATTTCAGAGCAAAATATTACTAAGCATACAAAAATAAGAAGATGTATAAGATTTCTAAACCGCAATATACTGGGTGTATGTTAGGCAAACCAACTTTATTTAAATTAGATGATATATCAGTATATCAGATATATACAATATGGAACATGGTATTTTTATTAACATTATTATGAAGTGAGAATTGTAGGCCTCTGGTTATCACCATATATTACAGATATGGCCCAATTTCAATAGGGATTATTGTAGTATGCTGTTTTACATATGTTCCAAATAGTAATAAAATATTTTAAGTCTAACAAAAGTTATCGTGTTTACAAGAAGCGGTATACACGCACACATAGATATACACGCACACACACACACACACTTACGTACGAAAAGACATTTTTCATTCGATATTTCTGTTCAGTCTGTTGTGAAACGGATATCTGTACAAGAAATTTTTTCTACGATGATTATTAAAATTTATTTTCAATTTATAATAAATTTATAATAAAGTTAGAATATAGTCAAAAGATATACAATTCATTACTGAACCATAGCAAATACGAAAAAAAATAATTGTAGAAAATTTAGTCAGCTTTAATTTTGCATATAGCCACTTTTTGATTAGGGCTAACCGTTTTCGAAATATGAGCGGAAAACCAAAAACAAGGACCTTCTTCGTGCCCCCCTGCATCCTCCCCCACCTCCTATGTTCGCGGACTTTTGGTATGTTTACCTCCTAAATAGTCCAAACACAGCCCTCAAGTCAAAAATTGTGATCTCGGCATTTCCCTCTAGAAACCATTCATTGACTGGACTAAAACTGCCGTAGAACAAATTACTTCATCCAGTGGAAGTATAGTAACGACAAAAATTTTTTAAAAATTTTTATTGTTCAAATAGGCTTAGAATGTCATGAAACGTCGAGATTTCAAGTTTGAGCGAAAAAAATTTCTGTCTGTCGGTCTGTAACTTTTTTTGTGCGCACGTTTACTCCGGAACCGTTTGAGATATTGACTTGAAATTTGGTACACATATGTACTTTAACGAGATCTAGAACTAGATTATATTTTCATCTTGTTCCGTCGAAGGGTTGGGGGGTAAATTGGGGTAAATTTGGAGTAAATAGGTAAATCAAGCAGGTAAGAGTTCATAAAATTGATATTTAGTATAGACAAGAGAAACTAAGGTCTCAAAAAAAATTTTGGCAATAGCTACCCCCATTACCACCCCCACCCCATTATTAAAGGGGATGAAAAAAAAAATGTGATTTAGTGTGTGTACAAGAACCAGAAACCTCAAAATATTTTTTTACTTTATCCACCCCTGTCACCACCCCCACCCCACTACCGATGTGGGGTATCGTTTTATGGGTTTTTGGGGTAGAGGATTTCAAATATTATATTATTAAAGTTCCATAAACAATTATTTCCAGATACAAAATTTTTACGTTGTGTGACTTGGATAGAAAATCCGGATGTGGAAGTAGTGATTCCTTGGGCAGCGGTTTTTTGGTATTTCAAAGCACTCTAGACGAATTTCTTAAAATGCTTAAAAAAACTGAACATCGACTCAAAAATTCGAGAAAATCTCATGGTATACTCATAATGACTTGAATCCAAATATGTAAAAATATACAGGGTGTTCCATTTAAAAATCGAAAATTGCGGTCATTTTCGGATAAACCGGAAATGGTGTCATACAGTTTTTTATGTTCAAAAATCCATTTTACAGGTAGTTTATGCACCCCAAATTTCAAATGGATAAGTTAAATAATAAAGGAAGTATAAATTTAGCAAAGCCATACGTTTTGAGCAATATTCAATATACGGTTTATGTTTAAACCACAATATGCGGGTTTGGACAGTAAAAATGAATTTTCCTTGTCAAATTACAAGTTAAGGATTGCTACAACATACATGTAAAAGATTTTTTAAAACAAACATTTGTATGGCGTGTAATCGCAAAATTAAAGTTCGCCGATTATCTCATATCCACAAACGGTGTCTGACGTCAGATGCTAGGTAGAAGCTCCGTTTTCCCTCTGCACACGAGAATCTTACAAAGCGCGTTTTTATGAAATATTTTAATAAAACTCAGTTTTGAGGTCTCTAGTAGTTCAGAACACCTCGAAATAACATCAATTATCAATAATATTTTTTAAAAGCACGAGATGAATATAGAGGTGAATTTAAAGGGTGAAGAGGGTAAATCCAATAGTTCAAAATGTCAGTAAGCTCTCATACGTGTATTTTGAAAGTCTCCCAAACAATTCTAGAATGAAAAAAACCTTAAATTATCGTTTGGTTTAATAAATGCCATTTTGAAGAAAAGCGTCATTTTTTATGGGGTTGGAGAACATATTTTTGCATTTTTAAACTTTTAGCCTATATAAAAATGTCAGTAACTATTATTTCGTGTTTATATTGGAAACGTTGAAGTATTTAGAATAAAAACGACCTTCGGTACGTCGCGTCATAGCGGCAAAAGTCGTTTTTTCAAAATTTCCGGAAATGACCGGAAGTGAAAAACGCCGCGCCAAAAATATCAGTAAAAAGCATTTTTGCAATCTTTGGTTCATGAAAAAACAAACATATTTTGGCACTTACTGACAAAACAACCTTGGGTGGTGGGACCACATGAAATTTCAAACTTCATTTGCCGCAAAACGCCGCGACCCCGACCACACATGTATTCTAAATACTTATTCGTCCCCCACTCCTGCAGCGTTTTAACAGGGTTACTGACATTACGAGCGAGTCTCCATTTTTTGACGCCGTGTTACGGTCTATTAGCGAACTCACTCAAATCATAATATATAACTTTAATATTTCAATTTCATGATCGTTTTAAAATTTTACTTCGGTATATCAGGCAGCAAATATAATTTTTTGACACAAGGTATCAAAAGGGCCTTCCTTACCTTACACTTTATCCGTTTCGAGATCCGTTTTTAATAAAATAAAATTGACAAAGAAATTTTTGGTACAAGAAACCTGTGTATACTTTGTTTAGTCAAATTAATATGAGTAAACAGCAGCACCATCGGCCATCAATTTTAGGTATACGTTATGGCATTTGCTTTGTCGATGGCGTTATTATGAAGAGCTGGTTGTGCCTCTGAATATGCATAATCTGAAGATGTAATCTAAATTAACTTGAATATTAAACAGTTTAGTTATGTAAGTTGGAAATTTAACACAACAATATAATAGGTGGCTCTATACAAGATACGAACTATAACTAATCAGGTATTAGCACAGTAAATTTAGGCATAAAAACGGCAAAACTAGAGAAAAAACAAACTGTATTTTTGTATACAGCTTTATTTCGACATTTTAAAGAACGTGTGAAAAGTTCTAATCAATATCGTGCTGGCGTTGCAAATTATTCGAGGTCAAAGATCACAGAAATTGGTTTTTCCACAAAGATCTCGCTTCCTGTGGATAGGACGCCAACAGAGGTTATTATGAAAATTGTAAATTCAAAATTCTCTACAAAAAAGGTTTTATACATTGTTTGCGCGTAATTTGAAAAATGTCTGTGAATTGTGTGTTGCAGCTTGCAGCACTTGGCAATATTAGTTCACATGGCTACAATAGCTGATATGAGAAATACGCATACGCAAGCCGGTGCGCAGAGACGAATATTAGAGAATATTATTTAGGTATTATGCAAATCACAACTTACAAACTTTCTTATTTTTTATGAAAATACCTACTTTCTGTATATTGTAGCCCTAATCTGGGCACGCTAATATACTACAATATACAGAAAGTAGGTATTTTCATAACAAATAAAAAAGTGTGTAAGTTGTGATTTGCATAATACCTAAATAATATTCTCTAATCATGATAAAAGCAAATAAATAAAAAATAATTAATTGCAAAAGACGAATATTCTCAGAGTTGGCTAGCACGTGTTGAAAAAGATAGTTCGTTACTTGTGCAAATTCGGCATAAAGATAATTTGCACTATACAGGGTGATCTACCATGACATGCGGAAAATTTATCAGTAGGTTGTCCCCATCGAAAGGAGTTTAAGAAATTAAAAATTTAAAAAAAATGACCTTATTTTTTTGTAGAAATGCGCCGTCAATGACGTTAACTAATCTGACGTAACGCGGTACAACAATGTCAGTTTATCAGACTTGGGATTGACACTACTGACAGCAAAGCTGGAGAAGGTAGAAGTGACTTTTTGGTTTTAATCAAATCACACTACAAAAATATCGAAATAAATCGAAAAGGCATTGACCCTATGCTAGTGAACTCTACAACAAGTAAGATCGTCGTCCTATTACTGACCTAGACAATAACAGTAGTGTATCTTTGTAAGTTTTAACCATTTTTAAAATATTAAATTACCTCGGAGCACTCTAAAATTTTGCAGGGACTTTCCCACACTGAAGACTAGTACACCATTTTATTTTCCGCATATCATGGTAAATCACGTTGTATATTTTCAACATTTAGATTAAAATCAAACATACATTTTTCACGAACAACCAACGAATTAGAGAACAACATACTACTAAACTCCACAGCAAGGCGCATACTCCACTCCATAGATATATTTTATGCAATAGTAAATTCACAAGAAATGAAAAATATAAAGTATCAGTTATAATACGTTGTCAGTGCGTAACTGAAGAATGGAGAAAGTTGTTAGTGGGCTGGGATTTGGAGAACCACAGCTACCGCGATGGGCAGGCTAAGAGGCGTATTGTTTTGGTTATAGAATTATCGCAGGCGCCTTCTCAGCTAAAACGTAGTCCAGGAATTGGATTTTGTCATATAGGGACATTCAATAAAGAACAATAGAGGTAGAGCAAGTGACGTTAATATCTTAGTGTATTAGTTTATTTCGGTATTATATTTTCTACTTTTCATCCGAGTTTGAGATTTCTTCTTCCTGGTATCTCTTACTTTGTAGTCAGTGCCGGTTTACCCACTAGGCTCTCTAGGCACGTGCCTAGGGGCGCCGACGCCCTGAGGGGCGCTGAAGGCGATCCTCAATAGGTAACAATAATTCTGGAAAAAAAACGAAATTTTTAAATCTAAAACATAAATGAAGAGACGCCTGTAATACCTACTTATTATTTAGTGTTAATTCTTAATTCATCATACAAGCGAACAGCAAACATTAAATGGACAATGATAATGAAGGATTTAATTAGATTTTGGATTGGAGAAATGCTAAAATTTATTAGATCTAAAGGTCTTACCTCTACATTTCCTAACATAGAAGTCGCTTTACGAATATTTATAAGTTTATCAGTTACGAACTGTATGTACAAGGGAGAGATCTTTTTCAATATTAAAATAAGTATGTGAAGAATTATTTAAGAAAATCGTTAGAAAACGAAAGACTAAGTGAATTAGCCCTCCTACACTTAAATAGTGACCTGTTAGATACAATAGACTCCAACAGCATAATATAGACTAGTTCACAAGTTCAAAGCCGTGTTAATGCTTGATAAAGCTAATAAAAATATGAGTCATTGGATTTGGAATGACGTCTAGAAAAATGTGCAAAAGTTTCAAACCCGCACATAAACAATTGCAGAAGTTATAAACAAATGAAGATTGAAAAAATGAGTTTCGCTTTTTGCAAATAACTCGAAAACTATTAATATTTAAGAAGTTTTAAAGAAAGCTTCTTAAAGAGGAAGAAATTTCCAATAAAAAAGTCCAAATTCCCGAAACTCTATCTCTAATATAAATAATTTTAATTTAATGTTGAAAATAGAGCGACGAAAACTAAGCCGTTACAATGCTCTAAAACCGGCCGTTAAATATTAATTTAATTTTTTTTTTAAATTATGGTATTATTTAGACACTTAAAGGAACAATATCCCTTTGGAAAAAAAATGTTTCACCGATTTTTCATAAAATGAGCCTATTGTTAATTAATATATTTTTTTAGAGTTTGCGTTTATATTTCGGATAATTGTTAAATAAAAGCCACTAAAATTATTTCGCTTCGTGGAGAACTTACTTCAACTATACTTTATGGGATGTTTTAAATTGTTATAGTCTATTAGTTATTAATTATCTAACCTAACAAAAAACTAACAAATGAAAAAGTGAGGTTGAATTTTTTTTTTATTAATTTTAATTATTATTATGACTGTTTTTATATTCAAAAATACTATAGGATTACATAAACTAAAAATTTTTATTGCTATTTGTTTAAATAAATTTTATAAACAAATAGATAAATTACATATTTTTGAAAAAAAAAATGCATTTTGTTATAAAATATTATGATTAAAAAAAATTTTTTTTCTTAAAAATTTTGTTTAATTGTTTATAATCATTTTTTTCCTTTTTTCATTATTCAAACAAATTATAAAGAACAAATTTTACTCTTAAAATTTATTATTTGCAATTCTCTACAAGGTGGAAAAAAGAAAAAAAATTTTGTTGGTAATTTATTTGTTTATTTAATAAACAATTTGTTATTAACAATCGCCGAATGAGTTTATATTCTTTTTAGATAAAAAATAACAAAAACAATAAACATGTCAAAAAAAAATTAAATATAAAATTCTATAAAAAATATTAAAAATTAGAGTTTCGGAAGTTGGGACTTTTTTATCGGAAATTTCTTCCTTCTTTAAGAACCTTTCTTCAAAATTTCTTAAATAATAGTTTTCGAGTTATTTGCAAAAAACGAAACTCGTTATTTTTTTAATCTTCATTTGTTTATAATTTTTGCAATTGTTTATGTGCGGGTTTGAAATTTTTGCACATTTTTCTAGACATCATTCCGTATCCAATGAGCCATCACTCATATTTTTACGAGCTTTATCAAGCATTAACACGGCTTTGAACTTGTGAACTAGTCTAATAGATCAGTTTTCATCTGAGAAAGCAAGAAAAAAGATTTTTTAAGTCTGCAAGGACAATTTGTTTTGTTTTGTGTGTTTCGTTTTATTTAATGATATATTTCTAGAACCTAGATTTGTTTATTTTTAATTATCTTTTATTATTTGTTGGCTTTTTTAGTTGTATAGTTTTTGTTGAACCGTTTTTTCCAAGTCTTTTTTGTTTGCTGTTTTTTTGTCCTATACTTATGTTTTTCAATAAAATATAACAAAAATGAGTTTTTCAACTGTACTTACATTTAAACAAATGTAGGTTGGTTCAGGTTCGTCTTAAGATACCAAAATTAAAATTAAAGAGCAATAAAAACCACAAAAAAATCATTTTTTGGGGAACTATTCAAAGTGCCGCAAAAAATTTTCGCCTGCGACGAATTTGCCTGTGACACTAGCTTTCGCCTTCGGCGCCATTTCATTTGGTCATTAAGGGGGGCGCCAAAAAATTTAGTGCCTAGGGGCGCACAAGTTCATAAACCGGCACTGATTGTAGTTCACAGAAAAACAGGATCCCCCATACAATGAATAAGAAACAACCTTGAGTCGTAGCTGTCTGAAAAATTAATATAAAGAGGATAGGTATTTCAGAAACGTTTTGATTTGCCGCAATCAGCACAATTTCAAGAGGAAAATTGTTCTCCTCATATAATAGGAAGACATAATGGAATACGTTTCCTTTTGGCGATATAAGGACCTCCAATTTCGGAAAACTGCATTGGCAATTATAGGTACTTGAGCTTTGCTAAATCAATAAGTTTCAATGCACCTGTGAAATTGTCATCACTTTTACCCACAGCTGCAGCTGCTCAACTACAAACTTGGATAGAAAAGGACGTAGATCCTCAACAGTGGGGGTGGGTGTTAAATAACAACCTTTTTCACAACCTTACTGCCACCAGCACAGGACTAACTTTTGAACACAATTTTTCGCAATTGCGTGAATGGGTGCGGTGTACAGAGGATATACACGAATATGATTAGCATGCTTTATAGTTTATGGCTATTGTCATGGCTAATCATGCCTTAACTTCTGTTCATTCGTCTATGATACTCAATATGAATCAATCTATTGATATTTTACCATTTAATATGATGAAAATTAAGGAGATGATAAAGATGAAGAAGAGCTTGTGCAAGTTACTGGCAAACATTGAGAAGTCCAAGAAGAAGACGACGGCAAAGAAGAATCACACTGTATAACACGGATTAGGCCTATGGGGAAACCATGTAAAAAACGCGCCTTGCATTCTACCTGGAAGGTGGTGCGAAACTAATACATTGTACACATGAAACTTCTTTCCTTCATATTTTGAAAACGGTTGGTTGTACGTGAAAAATATATGGAACCTTTTTGGTAGAGAATTTGAGAATGAGAATTTTCATAATAACCTCGACCAACAGAAATCTAGATATTTGTATTTGTGACCTTTGACCTCAAATAACTTGTGACACCGGCACCGGCACCGGCGCGATATCGATTAGGACTTTTCAGGTGCTCTTTAAAACGACAAAATATAGCTGTATACAAAAAAATAGACCCTTTTTTTTTTCGGCAGATTAACCACAAAGTTATTTACTAAACTATTATGTATTATGTGACGTAAACAGTCACGACCAAATTTAAACAGTCCAAAGTGATCATTAAAAATTCGGCTACTCGGAAGCTCATAAGTCGATAGCGGGTCGTGGGCAAGGTCTCTTATGTCAATCAAAAGATAGCTTGTGTATATTAAATGAACAGATGGAAATTTATTGTAAACTTCGGGCGCCAGCCAAGGTTAACTGGCAGAGGTAGGGAAAGAGCAGACAAAACACAAATTGTAAAGAAAAAGTATAATAGGAATATATGGTAGTATAGACAAAAGTATCACGATGCAAGTGGAGGTATTCCAGTTATCACAGATAATAATAGCAGAAAATATACTTATGTATATGCGTAAGTAATCATATAAATTACTAGCTGACCCAGCAAACGTTGTTTTGCCATATAAATTATAAATTTTTGTGCAAAAAATAAAAAGAAAATTTCTGGATAGGGCCACCCTTATCACCTAGGGGTATAAAAAATAGACCTACCAAATATACACCAAAAATTTCATAAAAATCGGTCGAGCCGTTTCGGAGGAGTTCGATAACAAACACTGTGACACGAGATTTTTATATATTAGAAATAGAGTATGATATAAATAGTATAAAAATTATTTGCAGAATATATCATATAGCCTTAAACATCGATAGCTTTCAGGACCGCAAACAGCTGTTTTTGGCTTACATATGCAATGACAAAATAAAAAATAGGAAGTTATATCAGGATTAAGTATAAAAAAATAAAATGGCACAAGTATACACTAAATAAAATAACGATGACCAATATACAGGCAAATGCACAAATATACGATAGCTCATGCCTTTGTGTCGCTGAAGACTAAGTTGCTTCTTTCGAACGTAATGGCACTACGATCTGGCAGGTTCAAAAAAAAGAAAAACACTCACCCGTCTATGGTGAAATAATAGCCAGCGTTCCGCTTACTACATGCAGACCCTCTACGAGTGATTGCGATTCCGAAAAAAATAAGCTCTGCAACCAAGGCAAGAATTTTCATTAGACCACCTGACACCAATAATTAATCATTAATCTCTTGTGCATATATTTAGATGGAGGTTTAAATGGCTCATATAGACAGCTTTATACCCAGTTAGCACAACATAAGAGCAGATAGAGGCTGCAGGGTGGTATCGTAGGCATACAAAAAAAACCTAAAAAGTATTACCCTTATCACAACTACCAAGGTATGTATATTTATTTAAAATTTAAATTACCTAAAAAAGAAAGAAATTACGGACCTTAGCTCTTATTAGGTTGATTTATTTTAATATGGAATTTAAATTAACATCTGGAGAACACCTCCCTGTTCAGCAGCCAAATCAAAAATGTCTCCTCCTTTTTTGCCTTTTTGAAAGCAAAAAAGTGTGATTTTGCGCCAATTTGCAAATCAGGCCGTCCATTGATATCAATTTTAAAATCTCTAACTTAAATTTTGACATTTGCCAATCAAAATCAAAACAAATCTACGAATTTAATTTATTAAATATTTATTATACCTTATAATATGCAGGTAATCTATTAGTCCTTTATTTAATTAATTACTTGATAATGTTATTACAACATAACCTTGTATTTGTTATAGGCAGTAATGTAAACAATTGGGACCCAGAGATATTATAAGGTGCCAATGGAGATAACATTTAATTTAATGCAATGTATGGAGTTGCAAGTGGTAACCAAACATAGAGTGGGCCTGATAAATGGTGAGGCAAGTGTATTCAGAAGACTACTGCTACTGTGCCGAGACCTGTTCGCTGCATCTCAGTTAAATAAGCAACAATAACATTGTTCACCTGCTGTATCCTTATTAAAATATATTTGATTTCCTACTATATTTTTAATTGTTAATTCTGAACTGTTACAATTAATAAGTGATATTTAGCATCATAGACACTCTAATCGATTCTACAACAAACTTCGGTCTAGTTTACTTTTACCTATATCTGATTTCTCATTGCATGTACAACAGATCGGATGGGCGGGCATGCTAGATGGTTTTATAGCATGCTCAAAAATCTGTAGAACGACTGTGCTTGATTACATTCGTATTTGAATTTAATCAGTCTTTCAATTGACGAGGCGAAAGCTAATAGCAAGATATATACAAATGAGACAAATATATATACAAGTTATGGTACTTTATAGTCACATGATGAAGTCTTGTTAATCAATTATCCCAACAGATTGACATAACATTGCGAATTATATATAGGACAGCACAAGAAATAACCATAATAATAATAACCATAATATTAAACATTTTGATTTCGACCACCATTTTCGTATTTTCATAGTTTCTCATGGTCAGTGATCCTCCTTGAATTAAGATGAATCGTTTGAAGTGTGGTTTATGAAAATCGGTCCAGACGTTGAAGTTCTAGCAGGGAACGAAGGAACCAACATACATATATAGATACTGCGAAATATATTACCCCCCTTTGCGCAGCAGTCAGTTAAAAAATTGGTTATAATTTTTTTTGGAAAAGAAATACGAAATTACAAACAACTCTAAAAAACCTGGCCAGCTCTTAGCACGCTCAACGTTCGCTCCAATAATGAAATTATATTACCTAACGAATTTACCAATCCTGATGAAATTAATAACTAGTTTGCCTCATTTATACAAAATGCATCTAATAAATGAGATGATCCAATCAGCCTTTTTATCAACCATAAACACAATGAGAGCAATATCATTACTTTTACACTTACATCAATAGAAAAACATTAGCAAAATTTCAAATCATATAAAAACACAGGCGTACGGTACTGATAATACATATATCTTCTATTATGTAAAAATATTGTAGTCCATTTACAGACCTTTTTATTACTCCGATAAATAACTGTTGCATCGAGCAAAAATATGTTTCTCGTATGTGGAAAATAGCCATTGGTATACAACTACCTAAAAATAGCAATCCTAATTTATTCTCCGACCTTAGTATTTTGTTAGCTATCTCTAATATCTTTGAAAAAATATTATACGATCCAGTATATCACTATTTTGTTTCTAATAATATCTTAGTTAATTCTCAATGTGGAAAAGGCTATTAATAGGACTGCTACTGCTTTGGCTATGTCATGAATTATATGATTCAGCTTCAAGACAAGAAATTGTGGTGCAGCTGGATTTTCATAAGGCTTTTGACACGATTAACCAGTCTTATTTGCTCTAAACTTAAATATTTCGATTTCGAAGCACTGATATAATTTTAGGTGTATCGCAGGGATCTATTTTAGGCCCTCTGTTTTTTTATAATTTAAACTCACTTAATGTATGTAAAGTTTAAGCATATGCGTATGACAATCACGTCCAGACAGCTGACTCTATAAATGGAGGTAAACAGTTAAAGCAAGCAAGAGTCCATAAAATTGGGCTTTTCGTACATACGCTAAATGTACGAGAAGCCTAGATCTTAAAATTTTTTTGGTATTAGGCACCCATTCTCGTTATTAAAGGAGTTAAAAAAAATAAAATTGTGATTTAGTGTGTGTACAAGAACTATAGGTCTCATTTTTTTTTTGGCATTAGCCACCCCCACTACCGATGTGGCATATCGTTTTATGGGTTTTTGGGGTAGCCGATTTCAAATTTTATATTATTAAAGATATGAACAATTATTTCCACATAGTACAAAATTTATTTCGTTCTAAGAGAGTTGAATAGAAAACCTATTGATTGTTTCATATTTCTGTATTTCCATAGTGATATTATTATATTTCATAAGAAATTTTCATCCTTCATGCTTGAGTATGAGTAGCTTATCGCTAGCCATAATTCATAATTCGTCTGTAGTTTCTTCTCAATATGAATCTTTTATATTTCTGTATACTTATGTTATATGTTATCTTCATTTTTCATCTATAACAAAGTTGACCTTTTTTTGTAATTTATGATAAATTGGGCAATAAAAAATATTACCAGATCTAGAATAATTGTAGTGTTTCACATTCAATGATGATTTATGAAGGACAAAAAAATCAATTGCAATATTAAATAAAATATGTGATAACGTTTTATAAGCTTACTATTAAAGAATATATAGTGTTGTAAATTATTATTATAGCTTTGAAAATGAAGGTGTATATTAAATATTTAATTAAGATGACGAATAAATCTTTGTTGGGTATTTTAAATTTTATGTACTTTAGTCTATTGTCCATGTACTGTAGAAAGGAACTAAAACGTTAAAGGGTTTTTATTATTTCTTATGTTCAATTGACCCCAAGATATGAAAAAACCGCGGAGTGCTACCATTTAAAGTGGTGCGTTTTTGAGATCGAAATAAAAAGGTCCACTTTTCATATTTTTTTTTGCTCGAAAACTATGAATTTTTTCTATAAACACGTCAATAGAAAAGTATGTAGAGATTTAAATTTCCAATCGAAATGGCACCTTCAGAAGTCAAAAATTTTTTTTTTTACAAAAATACGTCCAAAAAACAAAACAAAAAAAGAGAAAAAAATGCAATTCTTTATTTTTTTTTAATTTTAGCCTGTAACTATTTTTCGGGTACATTTAGGCATAGACATTGCTGCATAACAAAAAAAGCTGGCGTTTTACCCGTTAAAATGAGATTTTGTAAACAGTTTTACGATTAATAGTGACCGAGATATAGCGTTTCAAAGTTTGCAACTTTTAACTTTTTTGTTAATTTTTACTATATTTTTTCAAATTTCCTCCTGTAACTTTTTTCTGAGTGAATTTAGGTGTAGACATTATTATATTAAAGTAAAAGCTGACTTTACGCCCGTTGAAATGGTGGCTGGTAAAAGTCTCTACGACAAATAGAAACCTAGATAAGAGTTTCGAAGAGTGTTATTTTTATTAACTTACTTCCAATTTTTACGTTCTTTTTTAAATTTCGGCCTATAACTTATTTGTCTAATACAGATATTGCTACATGGAATGTACTCGCAGCATTCTTGTTTAAATAGTCTGCAATAGAAGTTTATGTGATCAACTGTAACCAAGATACAGTCTAGATATAGTAGATTATTGTACTTAAAAAATAACTTTTTACATTTTTCCACTTCTGAACTTTATTATATCACCTGGTTTTTTTTTGTTCAAATAACTTAGATTAATAACTTACATTATGAAATTATTCAAATGCTGGATTTAACATATTTTCAAAATCGAGTCGATTTCTTCATCGGCATCTATGTAAACATCGTCTTCCGCTATTTGAGGTACATCAGCGTTTTCACAGTTCATTACCATACATTCTTTGCAAAAAATGGAGCAATTCATTCCCAATTTCCTGCAACCACAGTTTCCTCTGCATCCTTTGGTGCATTTACATGCTATTTTTTCCAGCAAAACTTGTGGTGCGGGAGGTTTATTTGTCAAAATTGGTACTAGTCCATTTTCTGAACTTTTCCAACCCCAGATGAGAGGATTTACAATATCTCCTTTCCAATGTTGCATTTGCAAGTAAGTTCTTAAACCATGATGCATGCATATCTTATAGGTATCTTGATTCCGTCTACATGATATCATCACGAAATGTGCCAGTAAGCTGATTTTCTGAGGCCGGAAATACGAAAAATGGATAAGGATAATAAGAAGAAAAAACAATACTTTAAGATGGGTTAAACTTCTATTGCAGACCATTTAAACAAGAATGCTGCGGGGTCATTCAGTGTAGCAATATCTGTACTTAAAGCATTTGACAAATAAGTTATAGGCCGAAATTTAAAAAAGAACGTAAAAATTGGAAGAAAGTTAATAAAAGTAACACTCTTCGAAACGCTGTATCTAGGTTTCTATTTGTCGTAGAGACTTCTACCAGCCAACATTTCAACGGGCGTAAAGTCAGCTTTCACTTTAATATAATAATGTCTACACCTAAATTCACTCAGAAACAAGTTACAGGACGAAATTTGAAAAAAAATAGTAAAAATTAGCAAAAAAAGTTAAAAGGTGCAAACTTTGAAACGCTATATCTCGGTCACTATTAATCGTAAAACTGTTTACAAAATCTCATTTTAACGGGTAAAACGCCAGCTTTTTTTGTTATGCAGCAATGCCTATGCCTAAATGTACCCGAAAAATAGTTACTGGCTAAAATAAAAAAATAATAAAAAATTGCATTTTTTCGTTTTTTTTTTGTTTTGTTTTTTGGACGTATTTTTGTAAAAAAAAAAAAATTTGACTTCTGAAGGTGCCATTCCGATTGGAAATTTAATTCTCTACACACTTTTCTATTGACGTGTTTATAGAAAAAATTCATAGTTTTCGAGCAAAAAAAAATGAAAAGTGGACCTTTTTACTTCGATCTCAAAAACGCACCACTTTAAATGGTAGCACTCCGCGGTTTTTCCATATCTTAGGATCAATTGAACATAATAAACAATAAAAACCCTTTAACGTTTTAGTTCCTTTCAACCCTCTTTTTTTGTACATAGACAAATAGCCTACTTATAGTATTGAGTATTCTAAATTAAGAATTTGAAATTCGTATTAGTTGGCCAAGACTTATCTGTCAGTTTTGGCAGCTGTCATTAACTATTAAAGCATTTAGTAGTCATGAAAGTTAGGAATCCTCCACGTCGGCGTCGGCGTGAGTTTCGTGCGTTCGTTATTGAAGGATATTCAAGTAATGGGTCTGTACCATGTACTCAACGGTTATTTTGACGGCACTTCAACATCAATCGAAGTAGGTCGGTTTTATCTCCTCACGTTATTAATTTATAGGTAATGCGTTCATTAAACATCAATCGAATTAAAGGAGCTGTAGAACAGTTTCCTCAGAGACCGCTCGTCGGAATTCAGCAGCACTAAAACGCGATTTTATTTCGCACAAGTTATAAGGACATGATTTTCACCCTATAAGCTACAGGTTATCCCGGAATTACGGATTTTGTTAGTCGTGAATATATTTGTTAATATAGTTTGAATGCTAATTGTGACATTTTCTTAGTTTTTTAACCCCCGACACAAAAAGTAACGGTGCTATAAATTTGACGCGGGTGTTTATATGCCTATCTCTCCATGTGTCTGCCTGCGGCTTCATATCTCGTCAACGGGTGATCCGATTTTGATGTGTTATTGTACCTATCTGATTTATACAAATAGGTATATTATAGCCGGTCCGGTCAAAAATTTTTACTAATCATCATAGAAAAAAAATGTACAGAAATCTGTTTCATAACAGACTGAACTTAAATATCGAATACAAAATGTATGTGTGTCTGTGTGTGTAGACCGTTTCTTGTAAACACGATAACTTCTGTTAGACTTAAAATTTTTAATTCAGAGGAACATATGTAAAACAGCACAGTAGAATACTCATATTGAAATTTGGCCATATCCCCCATACAGGGTGATCACCTAAGGTCTACAAACTATCATTTCCACGTAAAATAGGTGTTATTTTAATTTTTGAGAAAAATATTACTAAGGTTTTTGATTAAGCATGCAAAAATATGAAGATGTACAGGATTTCTAAACCGAAATATACAGGGCGTCTCTCAGGTTCGAACCAACTTTATGTAGATTATATAGATATATCAGTTTTACCCTAATACATCATTAAGATATTTTTAATAAGACTATTATGAAATAAATAAAAGTTGCAGTCAGGCGTTTCCGACTGCAAATATCTATTAAATACGATAAACTCTGTTGGACTTAATTTTTTTTTTATAATTTGAAACATATATAAAATAGTATGGCAAAATACTTCCTATATAAACCACATCTTATTATAATTTTAGATCATATCATTATTGCGATTTTTGATTAAACCTACCAAAATATAAAGACGTATAAGATATCTAAATCGCAATATACGGGATGTTTCTCGGGTTCGAACGAACTTTATGTAGGTCAGATGATATAACAATTTTACTTTAAAATACCGCTGAGGCATTTTTAATAAGACTATTATGGAAATGAATATCAGTTGCAGTCGGGCGTTGCCGACTGCGGGTATTTATTAAATACGATAATTTCTGTTGGCCTTTTTTTTATTGCGAATGTGGAACACATAAAATAGCTTGGTGGAATACTTCCTACTGAAATTGGGTCATATCTGTCATACAGAGTAATTGTCAGAAGCGTGTAAATTATGAGTGTCATATTTAATGTAAGCTATGTTTTATTATAATTTTAGAACAGAATGTTCCAAAGGTTTTTGATTAAAAACATAAAAAATACAAAAATATACCAGACCTCTAAAGTGCAATGTGTATCTTTTAAGTTCAAGCAAACTGTACATATGTTAGATGATATACCAGTTTTTAAGATATTTTTAATAACACTTACGAAATGAAGGGCGTTGCCGAACACCTAATAAACACGATGATTTCGATAAAAATTTTATTTCAAATATGTAAAAATACATTTTTAATAAGATTATTATGAAACGAATAAAAGTTGCAGTCGGGCGTTGTCAACTGCGAATATCTATTAAACATGATAAATTCTGTTGTACTTAAAATCTTTATTTCAAATGTAATACATATATAAAATAGAATATGGAGAACACTTCCTAGTGAAATTGGATCATATCCATCATACACGGTGATCATCATAGCCGTGGAAACTAACAAATTTTATATAAACTATTTGTTATAATGATTTTAGTTGTTTAGTTAGTTTAAATCAAGAACATAAAAATACAAAAATGTATCAGATATTTAAAGTGCAATATAGATTGCGTCTTTCAGGTTCGAGTAAACTTTATCTAGGTTAGATAATATAACAATTTTATTAAAATTTTATTAAGCTATTTTAACAGGTTTCTATTAGCTTGACTTGTAACATCGTAAACAAATCTTATAACTCACTTTTCACCCACTTCTAATTGTCGTATCGATTTGAAATTTTGCAAACTTGTGCAATTCTGGAAACAATACAATAATATGATACCAAAGACCGTAATAATAATAATAGTAATTTAACATAAACCTAAAAAACAGTAAAATATAAAATTATAATTTAAGACACTAAAAAACACGTTTTTATGACTAGCGCACTAAAAAGTTAAAACTAATTAAATATATAATTGATTTAAATTTAAAAGTGTGTGGCGCACTTATATAGCAGTTTAGGTATAATGAACAAAATGTAATGTAGGTAGACCGCTATGTAAGTGCGCCACACGCTTTTAAATTTCTTTAATTAATTAATTTTATGGAGTTTTGCCTACGAGTAAATGTCATTATCTTGCATTTAGCAATATTTAGCTTAAGGAAATTGTTGGAACACCACACAGAAGCGTTATTGATTTCAGTTTGTAAATTAGCACAGTCGTTCTAATTATTTCATAGATTTTGAGATCATCTGCAAAAAGTAGCTTGTGGCAATTGATTCTTGACGTTATATCATTTATAAAAATTAAAAACATATCAAGGGTCCCAGGTTGGGTCCCTATGGAACACCTGACGTAGCTAAGTAATTTCGAAACCTGTGACCACCGTGTTCTACGAATTGTTCCCTAGAAAAGAAGTAGGACGTAAGAAGCAAGATCAAGGTATCTGAGAATCCGAAGGATTTTAGCTTGGATAATAATAAATAGTGATCTATCTGATCAAATGTTTTTTGGATATCTGTGTATATAACAACTACTTGTCCCCCTCCGTTTTCGGGTATGAACTGGGTAATACAGGCCACATTAGCCACTGTTGATCTTTGCGTCATAAAGCCATGCTGAACATGCGATATGAATGTTTTGACTGCACTGTAAATATTGATATACAAAATTATTTCTATAACTTTGGCGAAATTGCACAAAATGGCGATGACTGTAATTAATTATGGACGATGGATCACCAGTTTTGAGTATGGGACATATTTTAGTAATTTTCCAGATATCAGGAAACTTGGACGCAGCAAGGATCGAGCTAAAAATGGTATGCAGTGGCACAGTCTCTAACCACAAAGCTGGGAACGCTATCTGTACCAGAGGTCATTTTGTTCTTTAGCTTTTTAATTGCTTTCAAGATGTCATTTTCAAATAATACTAACTATCAACGAGTCAGACAGACTGATTGCCCAGATATTCTCACCTCTATATATTTTAATGTTTCGGTTTCTCAAACTCGCTACCATGCCTTATTTTATTTCATACTTCAAGAGCACATTAATTAAAATTTTCGCCTTTTCATACTAAGCGTTTAAATTATTTAGATTAACAGTCAAATTTTGATATTTACACTTATTATTTTCTTCATTTTCGTTCCATTTTCATTTTGTAATCATCTATTTGCTTATCTCTAAGTTATGATTACACATTTTTCCCTAGAACGCCCACCTCGAAGCTACTCGCCCTTCAAAGTTAAATCTTGCATGAAGTTTTTTATTCATAACTTCCAAACTACTATATCAATTATAATGAAATATTTGGCCAGGATTCACAAGCATGCAAGTAACTATGATTCAGAAATATGGCGCCTTTCGTATCTTTTCGAGGATACTAGGATAGCCCAGTCGAGGAAGGGATTTACCTCCAAAAACTTGCAAAATGAATAATTTTTTTTTAATGAGTTCGTGAAAGTGTATATAATAATATCCTGCGAAATGAAAAGTTTATATTTCGCTCGGATGCACAACAAAAGGGGGAAAACATTTATTTCATCCATTTTTTTAAAATATTGAAATTAAGTCAAGCTAGGAAAAAATAAAAAATACAGATGGATAGATCACGTATTTATGAATAAAGTCCCAACAAAATTTTTCGCTAAAGCCACGGTTTTCCCGGAAAAAAACAATCAAGTAACATTAAAACTCGGAGCGAGATCTATGAGTGCGCGCGCTTGAATACGCATACGCATGACTGTGACATGGACGCACTGAATTACATGTCACTAAATCAGAATTTGTTCAATCTATATGGATGCTGATTCATTTAAAAGATGGAAATTGTAGCTAAGGGGATGCTTTTTTGTTTAAACAATACAAGCAAGGGATGGATGGGAAAAATATACTTATTACTTATATATATTATCACGACCGAACTCAATCGTCGCAATAAAAAATATAGAAAAAATAAAAGCCCTTCAAAAAAATTCTTTCTTCATTGAGAACATGTTGTGACGTGGTTTCTTCCAGTCGCCTAGCGCATAAACGAGTGGAAGCGTCACTTTGACGCCGAGATCTACTTCGGTATCACTCGGGCGCCACCTTTACAATTTTTATGGGGGGCAAAGATCCCACAATAGCCTCCTCACGCAGCCGGTTGCAGTAGGGCTGGGATAAACTCAGTGAAGAAACGGTATGTCCAGAGGTCAGAATTTGAGATTAGATTTTTACCTGTGTTTTTACTCACATTCAGCAGTAAAACAACAAATTCGGCAAAATAAAAATGTTTATTATACAAGTAAAATTGACATCAGCAGTAGAAAAAATATATATATGATCAAATCACGGAGCAACTCATGAGTTCATCATAAATGACTTCAATTTAAAATATGTAATTTATTATATCATTTAATAATTTACAAAATTATGAAAATAGTTACAAATTAGCCGAAATTCAGAGGTTTTGTAACTTCGGACGAAATTTTGTTATGTGGACAACCAAGCGGGGAGTAGGTTTATACTACTAGTTACAAATTAGCGGAGAGTAACAGCGGTGGTAAGCAAGCGGTTCTCAAGATGGCGGATGTGCCAGCATTAAAGCAGTAATAAAAAAATAGCAAAGAAAGTAATCAAGCAGCAAGGCAGTGGTTGAATATCAAGCAATAGCGTTATAATTATTTACAGTAGTTAACATGCAGGCGGTGATTCTGCTTCGGAATAATCAGATGACGTTTATGTTGGCAGGAAAGCCAGGTGGTATTATCAGAGCGGCTAGCACTTGTTGAATATATAGAGATCTTTAATTTCTAGAATTTCCGATTTTCGGATTAAGTCCCCGGACTATAACAAATTTTTACTAAACCCTTGAAAATTTCAGATTTTACTTTACCTCGTAAAATATACTAATAACTGAAATAAAGTGGGCTTAAAAAACACGTTTTTATCAAACCGGTAACAAGATAGTTTTTCCAGTTTTTATTTTGATTTTAACTCATTAAAATTTTATACACGGTTTAAGTTTAAAACAATCTGAACGGTACACGGTTTTAAAGAATTCCCCCAAAATATCTGATATGTTTCTTTTTTTTCTAAGCTTCGGCTCCGAGAAAAACTACTGGAAACATATACGTTTAGACTCGGGAATTTAAAATTATCAGTAACATTTAACTCGTTAAATCGAAGAATCACGGTACAAGTTAAAATGACAAACACGGAAGAAATTTAACTTTCTGGTATTCTTTCGAAATATCTACTATGCTAGCTTTCTAAGGTTCGGGCCTAAAGAAAATTACTTGAGCACAGCCGTTTGGATAACTCTCAAGATTGCAATCCTCTTACTCGAGTGTAGCTATTTTAATAAACTATAATTTCAGTGATAAATACACTAACAATTCGGAAATAATATTTTAATTCTTTTAAAATATAATGAGTTTAAAATTCATTTTATACAGAATAACGTGGTACAGTTATTTTGTTGCATTTACACAAAAACGGACTCTGATAATACGGCACCCGCTTGCGGTGTCAAGTTGAAGAGATGATTTAAAAATTGCTTGCTTACCCTTAGACGGCTGATGAAGGACTCCCGTTTTCCCGTTCATGATTATTAAGGTTTATTAAGTTGTAGTAACGTGGATTTAAAAAAAAAGTACATCTCAAATTATTTTAATTTCCTTGCCTGATGATTTTTTTGATAGCGATAAAACGATTTGTTTTCGAGAATGATTAATTTTACTGATAAGGGATTAAGACTGACATCTTCGTTAAATTTTCTACGCAAAGAAAGCATAATTAATTTAAGAAGGTCAAAACAGCAAAAATTGTACATTTCTTATAAGTAGAAAGAAATGTGCAGGTACTTTTGGCTCTAATTTGATGCAAACCATATTGCCTCATTCTCCTCGGATCATCGTGTACATGACAGAAATTTAAAATGATTTGAAAAACCAATTAAAAAACGATTCAAACTGAATCTGCTCGGAGTTTTGTTAATTCCTAGATTTTGTTCACTTCAATTCAGTTCGTCCGGAGTATATTAAAACATGAAACTAAGAATCAATAACGGCTGTTAAACAATTGCACGAACAAAAAACCGTCTAGTAA
This sequence comes from Rutpela maculata, assembly GCA_936432065.2. Lineage (NCBI taxonomy): Eukaryota > Metazoa > Arthropoda > Insecta > Coleoptera > Cerambycidae > Rutpela > Rutpela maculata. Next base: position 174,507,746 of record OW386287.2, read on the forward strand.
ATGACTGATCATATTGCTAGATCGCGAACCTTCTGAAAATGATTGAGGTTAATGTACGGACTAATAACAGAACGATAAAATGATAAATTTATCATAGTAACAAAAAAATTTGCGTGATTCAAGAGACGAAATTGATTTTTGTAGATCATTACCCTCGAGTTATAAACATGGGCACTTAAACATTAATTTATTTACATTCAAACATACATTAATAGAACTGTAGCAATACATGAATAAAGTGAAGGAGTTAACTTGTCTCGGGTAAAGGATCCGTTATTATAATCATTGATAAAAAGCTTGAATCCATTGACTTTACAGACATTGAAACTGTTTCTCTTCTTAATTTATTGAGAGAAATTCTGAAAAACGTTTAGTGAACTTTTGTGGTTTTTAAAAACAAGTATAATTATATTATTCCAAAATGAACAAAACATACTTTTTTTGATATTGAACGTGTTTCCAGACCTTTTTACTTTTTCATAATGTGGGTATTTTGTTATCTAGAGCTTTGTATATAATAAGAAGTTAAATAGTACCTATATTGCGTCTTTAACTGATTTTTGCTTCCTAAAACCATATTTATACTCTGATATTCATGTCCGTCGAAAAAGTTATAAATTATGGTTTCAAAGTTCTCACTACAATTTTAGTTAAGCTTGAGAATAGAGAAATAGGCCGGAATTACTAATTTCTCATTGATCACCAGTTTTGTAGAATGGTTTGATCGCAACACCATTTTTTTATAATTTTGAAAAGTATGCTGTAGGAAAACAAGTATTTATTAAATAAGATATCAGAGTGGATACCTCATTTGTTTTCAGTTGCTTCAACAGTTTTTTCAAGTTGATTTTCCTTAGTAGGATATAAACGTACTTAAAGCCCAGTCGATGAGGTATTTACCTCCAAAAACTTTTAAAATGAATAATTTTTTTAACGAGTTCCTGAAAGTGTATAGAATAATATCCTGAAAAGTTTACATTTCGCTCGGATGCAGAACATAAAAGAAAAAGTGAAAAAAAATTTTTTTATTCATTTTTTCAAAATTTTTAAATTAAGTCAAGCCAGGAAAAGATAAAAAATACAAATGGATAGATCACGTATTTATGAAGAAAAAAATATCATAACAAAATTTATCGCTAAAGCCATGGTATTCCCGAAAAAAAAGTCAAGTAACGTTATAACTCGGAGCGAGTTGCATGCGTGCGCGCGCTTGAATGCGCATGACTGTGACACCGACGTTCTGACTTAAGGCGCCGTTACAGAACTGTTAAAAAGTATGTACACTTCATTATTATTATTATTATTATTATTATAGTTTATTAATTTGTAGGAATGTGGATTAAAAAAAAATACATCTCAATTCATTTTAATTTCCTTGCTTGATGATTTTTTTGATAATTATATATATATATATATATATATATATATATATTGATTTAACTTGTCGAGAAATTGACCCATTGAAAAAAATAAAATATCACTATTTCGAAAAAATTATATACTTTTCGAATGTTCAAACACAAATTCGTTTATTTGTATGCATTTTTTCGAAAATATAATCAATCCCATCATGATCAGAAACAGAGATTTTCACGATCTTATCCTTATGACTCTAAAGTTTTGAATATAAATTCTGGAACTATTCCAATACATTAACAAATGTATAAGGAATCCATTGGATGTATAGTCCAGTCAACGAATGACTAACGGGTGGTGTAGAGTGCGTGAGCAGGGGCCTTAGCAATTACTTTAGAAAGTTGTTCAGGGTGTTTAGTGAGTAAACATACTGAAAGTCCTGACGTCTAGGGGGTGAGCCGTAGGGGTGGGGGCACAAAGAAAGTCCCACTTTTGGTTTTTTCGCTTATATCTCTAAAATGGTGCGTCGTAGGGAAAAATTTGAAAGATCATGAAATTCTCTACAACTTTCGTTTTATATACTTTTTTCGAATTCGCAACCGTTTTCGAGCTACACGCTCCGGAAAAGTGAAAATTTTCGAAAAACAGATTTTTTACCTCTTCAACTTTAAGGAAAAGCAAGGTGGGCTTCTCAAAATTGTACTTAAGTCAAGGAAGCAGCAGTGATCTTTTACAACCTCTCCTCCACTCAAGGCGAGGTTGAAGAGGCTGGGAAGATTTGCTTCCTCAAATGGTATGGGGCACCAGCAAGACAGACTTCCCTCAACCAGTACCGCTTCCAATTGTTCATGAGGTCAGTGGCAATATTAAGTCTGACATCAGCTCCCTCCCACCAACTGAGAGCGCAGCTAAACATCATTCTCGGTGCACTTACCACCAAGTGCAGCAGTGGATCGGGAATGAGCTGCCCCCTCAAGAGTGGAGGTGGAAACATGTAAGAGACACCCTGGTGCCAATCACAAGGACCGGAGGTCCTACTTTTTTTTATCATCTTTAAAATACAATTTTCTATTCTTCAGGTAAAAATCTGTTTTTCGAAAATTTTCAATTTTCCGGAGCGTGTAGCTCGAAAACGGTTGCGAGTTCGAAAAAAATATATAAAACGAAAGTTGTAGAGAATTTCATGAGCTTTCATTTGGTATTATAAATTAGAAAATTTTTCCCTACGACGCATCATTTTAGAGATATAAGCGAAAAAACCAAGAGTGGGACTTTCTTTGTGCCCCCCCTCCCTTCGGCTCACCTCCTAGACGTCAGGACTTTCAGTATGTTCACTCCCTAAACACCCTGAACAACTTTCTAAAGGAATCGCTTAGGTCCCTGCTCACGCATTCTACACCTCCTTTATTGACTGGAGTAATAGTTGAAATGTGAATAGGTGTACCTGTAGTAAATACAATACAGTAAATGCAGGTAAAGATTCATGCGAGTTACGGCGTGGCAGATCTGCTTACCTGCGGCTAGAACAGCTAGGAATTTTTAAAGGTTCCATAGTATGCATTTAACCGTGCGCTTGGCCGCGCAGTGTGACAAAGTTACTTCACTATTTTTTTTCAGGAATACCGTGGCTTTAGCGATAAAGGGTCTAGCAGGATAAGATAGTGTCAGTGCGTTCTTGAGATAATTGACCATATATAGGCTAGAGCGGGTATTTTCGAAAATTATTTTATTCAAAAACTATTGCAGCTAAACTAATAAAACAAAAACTCTTTGTTAGATAATACATTGTTCTACATTATACATTTTTTTGTAGAATTTTTCACGTAAATTTACTATTTAAAAAAATTAAAAATTAAAAATTTTTATTTTGTTTTCATAGTTCACACAGAGGTACAATCACAGAAAAAAATATATAATGTAGCTTACTATATCTACTATTATCACCAATAAGTGCATTCAGATAAAATGGGTGCAACACTTTGAAAAAAAAATAAAAACTCGTTATGACCGCCCTGGAGTTCTTACTACTTTACACTTCTCTTTAATATAAACTTGCTCATAAATGTATAAACAAGTAGTTATGTGTTTATAATTTAAATAAATAAAGTAAATGCTCTGAATTACAGTTATTATTTACGTTAATAAGAAAGGTGCAGTATAGATAAAAACAAAGTTCAAGAAAATAATATTTATTATGATACAAATTATTAATTATTACAATATAATTAATCTTCGTCGCTGTCCTCATGAATAGCTACGTGAACGTTTTCTGATGTAAATATATTAGATAAAATTTCTGCTGCACATACTACGCGAGAAAAATATCAGGCATGAGATAAGTAATATACGGCTGTGAACAGCATCCTACCGTTCTAATTTCATTGGGACAGTCGCAGAAATATCGGCGTAGGCTTTGAATTGTCGTTCCATTAGGTATATAATCAATGTAAATGTGGTAAGTTTTACGCCTTGATCTTACTTCCAGTTTTAATATATTGGGCGCGACTTTAACAAAAGTAATCTCATCTAATGTCCGTTTGATATCATTGAACTTATTTTGGTTCTATTTGTAGTCTATTCCCAGAATTTTTTAAAAATGTTATCAGCATAGCAGTATCAACTTACGTAATAACAACTGACTAACATCTATATTTCCATTATTAAGTTAATTTCAATGATTTACTGTCGACAGAACAATTTAGACAACTAAAAAAAGTTCATTTTCTTTTCTAAGAGTTGTAGTACTTTTTTTGGAATCAAGTATACTTACAATCTCTGTGAAACAAAATTAATAGTCCAGATTCTGGAGACGTTTATCTTTCACTCCTAAGTACCCGTCAGGCATAAACCTAGAAAGTGTCGTATTTGATATAAAAATTTTCGGCTGAATACGAATCCGGAGGGCGTATAAAAATCAGGGATTGCCTTCAACTTTTAATCCCGAATTTCCCCTTATTTCAGAAATTGTAAAAAATTGAATTTGTATGATATAACTTGCGCTTTCTCCCGCAAAAGATAAGCTAAAAATCATTAGCGCAATTCAGCATTTTCATTGGGTAGGCAGGAATTTTTCACAGATAAACCAATAGATGGAAGCAAAGCGAACCCTGTAATTCTTAAACGATAACTCTATCAACCCATATGACCGAGGGAAAGCGAATGCTGCAAAAAGTTAAACCATAGAGACGGGAAATCCGCCCCTGACTAATGGTATTGAAAACCTTTGACTTGATTGACGTAATTGTCACTTGTAATCTCCCTAGTGCTTGAATTATTTACGGAAATTTTTTTGAGGTCCGAATTTTTTAAAAATTCGTGAGCGAGAAAAAATTTCCGGATTTTTAATTCAAGAGCGAGGGAGATTCGGTAAGAAAATTTTAGACCAAAATTACTTGACAAAAAAAAACTTTAGAAATGTTTGCAAAATCTTGTAGGCTGGTGCCGGTGTTAGATTAATTTTTTTGGTTTTTATTTTTTTATGTGGTTTCCTCATATCTTAGTAAAATGAAATATTTAATAGTAGATAAAATATGGAATAATGAGAGTGAAGTAAAATTAAAACAAGTTTAGTATACTTATTTCATATATTCCCTACGCTCTAGTCGCATAAAAATAATATAGCGAATTAATATTAGTCATAATAATTTATTTCGTATGCAATCTTTATACTACAGTAAAGGAAATAATATTTGCTGTGATTTAAAGTGGTGACAAATAATATCCCCTAAAAAAATCGCTAATAGTTAGCCATGGAATCACAAGTGTCTTGGAATATGTCATTAAACGGCTCTGTGCTTTATTTTCTGAGGAAAGAAGATGTACAAGTGGAATTTTTAAAGCATTTGGAATTAGTTAATGATGTAAGGAAACATAGTAAGCCAGAATTGTACTAATTTAATTTACAATAAATATAAAAATATTTTTCATAATATCAACGCCATTGTCTAATCATTGCTGTCAAATCAGGGAAATTTCCACTTATTAAGTAAGATTTCCAAAAAATTTGATGGTTGTCATAGAAATAATGACAAAATAAACGTGTCCGATTGGCTAATAATGATTGGTATAAAATTTTCATACTTATTATTTTTCCCGAAGAATTTTAGAATTCGCCAGATTTGCCTTAAACAATTTAATACTCTTTCAAAATATTGGGTGGGCAGTTGCCTACCCTTGCCCACCCCGAATTATGCCTATGCTAAAAATCCATTATTTTTTAAATTGTAGCTCACAGTGTATTTAATAAAACAGTGTAATCAAAACATCTAATATTTATAGAAGAGCCGCGCCCAACATATTAAAACTGGAAGTAAGATCAAGGCATATCAACAGTAAAACTTACCACACTTACATTGCTTATATACCTAATGGAACGATAATTCAAAGCATACGCCGATATTGCTGTGACATCCCAATGAAATAAGAACGGTAAGATGCTGTTCACATATAGCCGCAGCCGTATATTACTTCTCTCATGCCCGATATTTTTCCCGCATAGTACATGCAGCAGAAGTTTTATCTAACATCAGAAAATGTTCACGTAGTTATTCGTGAGGACAGCGACGAAGATTAATTATATAGGTAGTAATAATTAATAACTTGTATCATAATAAATATTATTTTCTTGGACTTTATTTCTATCTATACTGCACCTTTCTTATTCTTAACATAAATAATAACTGTAATTCAGAGCATTTATCTTATTTATTTATATAACAAACTCATAACTACTGTTTATACATTTATGAGCAAGTTTATATTAAAGAGAGATGTAAAGTAGTAAGAACTCCAGGACGGTCATTACGAGTTTTTATTTTCTTTCAAAATGTTGCACCCATTTTATCTGAATACACTTTTTGGTGATAATACTAGACATAGTAAGTTACATTATATATTTTTTTCTGTGATTGTATCTCTGTGTGAATTATGAAAAAAAAAAGAAAAATTTTTATTTTAAATTTTTTTAAATAGTAAATATAGTTGAAAAATTCTACAAAAAATATATAACATAGAAAAATGTATTATCTAACAAATAGTTTTCGTTTTATTAGTTTAGTTGCAATAATTTTTGAATAAAATAATTTTCAAAAATACCCGCTCTAGCCTATATATGGTCAATTATCTCAAGAACGCAGGAAGATCGGAGGGTGAATTTGTGTCAATGATAACTTTATTAGACACCGATGTCATAACACAAGTTATCTTGAAAATACCTCTCTGGGGCCACTGACCCTTATCCTGCTAGACCCTTTATTAAGACATTTTTTATTCAGAAACACGTGGTGATAGACCACCTGTATTTTTTATTTTTCCTACCCTGACTTAATTTCAATTTTCAAATTTTTTCCCCCTTTTTTTATGTTCTGCATCCAAGCGGAATGTAAACTTTTCAGGATATTATCTATACACTTTCACGAACTCGTTAAAATATAATTATTCATTTTGCAAGTTTTTGGAGGTTTCACTATAAAATGTTCTCTGTCGTCTGGGCTATTAGTGCTTTCCAAAGTATTAATGTTTTTTACAGGAGCACAAAAAATGCTGCTCTTTTCTAGGAAGATGAATAGTTTATAGGTATCCAGGAAAAGAGATCTTCGCCCCCTTATGGAAAATAATAGAGATAACTTTATTACGGTTTTCTTCGGAGCAAGCTTGTTGCTTATACTTATGCCTATACTTTTTAAATGTGGCATATTTCCAGTTATTACACTTTTTCTCGGGATGTACGATGTGTAGAGATACTATTTCCTTAGTTTATTTTATTTATTGCTTTTTTTAATAACAGTAACGCAGTATTTATTGGAACTGAATTTTAACATTTGTTACAAATATTTGAATAATAAAATTTTAATTATTTAGGTAATTGCGGTCAAAGAATCAATTAAATGTTTACAGACAGTTAAACAGTAAAACAAATAAATGAATTCTTCAGTATTCTAAGAACTGCAAGCCGGTAATATTTCTGTAAAATTCCCAGAAAAAATATAATTATAATTCTGAAAATTAGTATACTACGCTCTTTTTTTTTTGGCTGATGAATCATAATGACAAGTAAAATGTGCCCTCATTTCTTGCGCTCCTCTTAATTTAGTTAGTATTATTTTTATTACACTAGCACTGTTTATTTTTACAATGCGTAGCGAAAAGTTGTTGAAACTAAAAAGATGTCCGGTGTATTATTTACCCCCACTTTGATTTATAGCTATACCTTTAATTAACACTTTTTGGATGTAATCAGTTTCAAACATTTTATTTATCAGTATGTTCACTTCTGTGCAATAAAATCCCGTACACTTGAAAAATCAAGTAATCCAGTTTTTACTAATATTAAGTGATGAGAATCAGTCTCTTTGGAATTTAGATTTTTTATTACCATATAGGCTATCACATCCAGGGCCATACACGCTTATCCATGCCCAAACATTAACAGAAAATCGCCCGGACCTGTTCCGCGGAGACACGTAGCGTTCGTGAAACCTGGTATTTGCAGTACGGTACACCCGAATATGTCCGTCATTACAAGACTGAAAAACTTTTTCATCGGTAAACACAACATTGTTCCAACGGGCGATAGGTAGACATAATTTAACAGAATGTGGGCTTGCTTATGTTCTTCTGTTAATATGGTCTTCTTGGCACTTACATAGTTTCTTATTTCCGATTTTCCTATCCTTCGGCTAGCTGTTGACCTCGATGCTGGAAAATTTGTCATGGACACAGCGTCTACTACTGTTTGAAACGGATTTTCCCTCAAATAGCCAAGGAGCGCTTCATCTTGAGCGAGATTTGAACTTCTCGGTCGGCCTGAACCGTCTTTTCTCTTTATGACACCTTCCTCCTCCCACCTTTTCTTCACACTCATAACGGTAGTTTTATTTAAGTGATAATGGTTAGCAACTGCTCTGATAGACCATCCCTCTTCAATTTTAGAGAGAATTATAATTTTTTCATGTTTAGTTAATTTCGAAAATATGACACTGACACTGACAAATAAATAAAGAATGATTTAATATAGCGAAAAATTATAGCGATTTTATTGCACAGAAGTGTATATTAGAGGAAAAACCCAAATAGTACAATACAGTAATTTGTCTAGAAAATTAACACTATTACTGAATTAACAAAACCTAAAGTTTTGATTCACTTTTTACTAGTTCTTACATTGTAGTACGCGTAAATCAGATTAAAAAGGACGAATAGGAGAAATAATTTATAGTGTTTATATTTCAAATATGAACTCTCAATAGCGACAGGAATAAAAATCAGAAGAGTTCCCACCTGCCCAGTGGATGAAACATCTCATTCTATTTACCTTTCAGTTCTTGGAAATAATGTTTAAAGTTGCAGGTAGTTTGGAGCGGGCAGCCAAAAAAAAATTGTCAAAGGCAGTTTTTTTCACAGCGAATACCTCCATAAAGGCTGGTGTTATAGTAAATATCGGTAGTAATGAAATTATAGAGCGGAATCTCCTCTATAACATACATGCATTGCAATTTTTTTTACAAATAATTTGAATTACTTCCAAATCCAGTGGAAGAATAGTAACGTAAGAAAAATGTCTGAAAATTTTTATTGTTTTTATTGTCTTGTTTTTATGAACATTTTCTTATCTACATAAATGATTGTTATAAAGAGGGGATTCCAGATATTGTCACAATATTGTAAGATGCTTCTAACCAATGACATTCTAATTGCCTCAACATTATTGAAATTTCGATATTGTCGTTTAATAAAGTCTGACATTTTATTTGCACCACGGAAAATTTGGTTAATATGTTGGGTAAAAGAAATCTTGGTATCATACAAAATGCCATTAATTGATGCAAAGGATTTAAATTGTTCTGCAAAAGTATCACATCTTGTGACTGGATGCGACAAAATAATCTAAGGTCTTCTACGAAAAGTGGATATCTAGAAGATTTAATTACCAAATTGTTGACAAGAATAGAGAAGAGTACGGGACCCAGGTGAGACCCCTGTGGCACACCCGATGTACAGCAATCTGACATTACTTGTATCCTACCGGTTAGATACGACTTGAGCCACGACAATAATCTCTCAGTACTCTCAGTTATACCATAAATTTTCAGTTTATTTATAAGCAAACTCTTTACCAAAATCCACATACACATATAGTTCAGTAATATAACGATTGATATCGGACAAAATTCATAAAGTTTTGAAAATTGGTAGAAATGTTAAGGATAGCATAAGAATTAATAAACCGAAAAGTTCTCACCCACCTAAATAGTGTGCTTCACCCCCTAGTACGTCGTTTCCACCACCATGTTGAGGTTCTCTAGATTATCTCGGGAACGGTGCACTTTTTGATAAAAATTATTCCTTATAAAATTTTCTATCAAAAACGCCTCTACAATTTTTTTCATAAAATTAATAGTACCGTAGGAAATAAGGCGCACACATAAGGGTTGGTTCCTGTTACCACAATAAATTGTACTCTTTACTATAATCTAAGTACTTTAAAGCACCCCACCCCAGAGGTAAAGTAATTGCCCCTTTGTTTCACGTGGTGTCCCCTATATTCCTAATCCAGTAATTATCGTTAATTAATCTTCGTCGTCTTCCATAGATTCGACACTCATGCATGCTTGTCCGTGGCAATGGTAACACATTGGTAAAATAGATACAGCGCAGAACAAAACAAAGGCATTATGGACTATAGTTAATAAAACACTTGATAGAGAGAAAACCCAATTTAACAATATTGTTTTAAACTTTGAAGATTGTGAAATTAGTGACACTAAAGAATTGTCAAATATCTTTGCGAATCATTTTTCAACTGATGTCATGAACAAATTAGCCGAACATTTTCCATCATTATCTAACAATTGTACAAGTATGGCAATAAACGAAAAATCTATATTTTTCAATCCTGTAACTTGCGATGAAGTAAAAAATATTATATTGGAGTTGTCAAACAAACGATCAACTGGAGTTGATGAAGTACCTATAACTTTAATAAAAGAATGTATTGACGAATTTGCACTGTGCTTTGCATTAATAATTAACAAGTCCATCGAACTCGGACAATTTCCAAAAAGATTAAAAACCGCGTTAATTATACCGGTATTCAAAAAAGAGGAAACGAACAACATAAAAAATTATAGACCCATTTCTTTGCTTAGTGTATTCTCTAAAATAATTGAAAAAATTTTGGCAAATCGCATTACAAATTTCATAGATAAACAAAACTTAATGACAAGCAGTCAGCACGGGTTTCGAAGTAAACACTCAACCGAAACTGCAACTACTGAACTTGTGCAATTCGTCAATGATAGCTTAGACTCAACTAAATATATCATGGGGATATTTTTCGATCTCTCCAGTGCATTCGATACGCTAGATATTTCATTTATTGGGGAAAAACTGGAAAAACTTGGTATACGGGGCAATATAAATAATTTGATAATATCGTATTTGAAAGACAGACGTATGCTTGTTAAAATAGGAACTTCCCTGTCAGATGCCCATGATGTCTCTTTAGGAACCCCGCAGGGCAGTGTGTTGGGTCCTCTGATTTTTCTTCTTTATATTAATGAATTACCTGATTATATAACTTACGGGAAAATTTTCATGTATGCTGATGATACATCTATTGTTATATCAGCGAAAACTTTGGACGACTTATTTTATAGAGTAAATTTCGTATTACAAGAGTTTCACGTATGGTGCTACAAAAATAGATTGATTATAAATTACGAAAAAACTGTGTGCATGTATTTTAAAACTAAATTAAGACAGATATGTGATAATAATAATAAAATTTCTATTAACGGCCATCAATTAAAAATTAAATCAGAAACAAATTTTTTGGGAATCACTCTGGATGAGAATATCAACTGGTCAAAGCATATTGATAAACTATGTTCCAAACTGAAACAATCCTGCTTTGCTGTAAGTGTGTTAAAAAGTAGTCTAGACCAAGGCTCTTTGATTAATATTTATTATGCTCTATTTTACTCCAAAGTTTCATATAGTATCATTGTATGGGGCCAATGTTCAGATGTGCAAAGGGTTTTTGTTCTCCAAAAACGCATTATAAGAACCATTTTTTGCATGAAAAAAACGGAATCTTGTCGCGAGACATTTAAAAAGAATAAAATATTGACAGTGACATGTATTTATTTGTATAAATTACTTTGTTACATATATACCACAAGAAATAAATTAAGAATTAACTCCGACAATCATGCATACCTGACACGAAATCGCCAAAACATATATACAGAAAAGCACAACCTTACATTATATAAAAAGTCACCAATATGTGCCGGCAGTTATTCGTATAATAAATTACCTAGGTGTATGAAAGAAGCTACTACAATATGTAAATTTAAAACAAGCCTAAAAAATTTTTTAAGTGTAAATAGTTTTTACTCGTTGGAGGAATTTATTAACTTTTTGTGATACTTATTTGTGTATGTTAATTAGTGTAGTTTTAATCTGTATGTATTATGTATATGTATGTAATTTTAATTTCTGTTTTTTTACTACATTTTTATTTTATTCTTTTAAATTATATGACATATCTTATCTACAAATACTGTAGCCACAAAGACAAATAAAAATATTCTATTCTATTCTATTCTATTCTATTGTGGAGCAACGTAAGCCTGATCTTCTGCAATTGCACCTGTGTTCGCACCCTAATTTGCATGAACAAAAAATTAGTGTTAAAACGGATTCGGGAGCTGGTTTTTTGTTGTCATAGTTGGGGTTAATATACCGCCGACATCTTTCCATCCCTATCAATAGCTTCTAGCTTAACGTTTTTTCATGTTTGAATTTGGTAAAAAAAACGCGAGCAGCAGTACAAGTTGATGGTAGTTTTGATAACATTACAGTCTTGTTCGCTTTACCAACAAGTCTGTTAAAAGTCTTGAATCTGTATACATATAGACTTTTTTCTGCGGAGGTAGAGTTGTAGAAAGCTAGAACAAATCATTCTCCTACGTCTACAATTTCCTCATGACTAGCTTTTTCATTATTAAAAGTATGCACAACGTCTTGTAAGTCATCTCTTCTGTCAGCACATTGATTGCATTAAACTTTCCTTTGGAAAAAATGCTGAGATTGTGTCGCAACCGCTAATGGTGTGTGCAAATAATATTGTTTCCTTACAGTTTTTTTTAATAAGTTGAGGATTGTAAATATTGTGAACTGTAAATCCTTTTGCTGGTATTACCTTGTTTTACTTTTAAAAATATAATGTCTTTGTCAGAGGGAGAAAGAGCAATAAGAAGGACTAGTAGGTCAATATCTTGCCCTACGACAATAGCTGGGTCGCACTTAACATTTTTCGCTAGCAGTTTGTACTATTAATAAATCGGCGTCATCCGCAGCAACGAACACGTCGATTCCTTCATTCTTAAATTTTTTCACTAGTTCTGCAATCAAACGTTCTTTTGTTAAACAAATTATTAAGGAACTTCTGCTGAGTTTCAGAAACAACAGTGTTTTCATCAAATATAATTACAGGGCAGTTTCTTTGCAGTACCCGCCTTTGTCGTTCTAGGCTCTTCGCGCTGTTGCATTATCCAAATAACCATCGAACACGACAGTTATTCTATTATCGTAATTTTTTCTTATGTAACTAACGTAAGCGTTTTAAATGTTATCAAATATTCCTTTTTTTGGCAATATTACGCGGCGAAGCAAGTATCCTTCATCAATCACATACTCACTATTTTTGAAAATATGGTCTCGTTCTGAAACAGTATTAATAATCTGGTATAAAGTTGTTAGTTTTTCTCACGAGGCCTTTGTCATCGAAAAGGGAGGTACTGAAGCCAGTTCAAAACAGAAGCACGTTTCTAACTCCAGACTCGAATGAATTGTGCAAATAATTCTTTAAAAATTGCGATATTTTTTAGGGCTGAGAGAGTGGAAGCGCTATATTTATTATAACTTTAAGTGGGGTTTAGTAGTTACTGCTTTTGCGTTAAGCATTAAACTTTAAAGTAGATTATAGTAAAGACTACAATTTATTGTATTAACCGGAACCTTTATGTGTGCACCTTATTTCTCACGGTACTATTAATTTTATGAAAAAATTGTGAAGACGGTTTTGATAGAAAATTTTATAAGGAATAATTTTGTATATAGGTATTTTTTTCAAAAAGTGCACTGTTTCCGAGATAATCTAGAAAAAATGAGGGAGGAAACGACGTCCTAGGGGATAAAGCACACTATTTAGGGGTGGAAACTTTTCGGTTTAGTAATTGTTATGCTATTCTTAACACTTCTACCAATTTTCAAAATCTTATGAATTTTGTCAGATGTATTATAATATTAATTGTTATATTACTGAACTAAAAACCCATCTGGAATCTCTCACTCATTGATATGAATATGATAAATACGTACTATAAGATGTTAGATTTGGCATGTAGAATGCCCTTGGTAGAAACCACAGACATGTTGGAAAACCCATATATATAGGAGTGATGCGTTTTTTCCTTCTATAAAGTCAGGTTAGATCGGCGGTTTTTGAAATTTTCATATTTGGTTTGTTCAGATTTTAAACCTATTTCAATCGATCACTCATATGCTTTATTGTCTAAGAAAAGTAATATTGTCATAGACAAATCTTTATATGTGTAAAATATGACACAAATGCGTTATAGCCAAAAGTATAATATTAAAATTAAAGTAAAATAACCCAAGATAAAATATATATCAAAACGAATATACATCATTCAGGGGTAGTAATCAGTTAAAAAAATTAATCATTTCTTTTTATAACACCTTTTGAAAAATATCACGTGTCAAGTTTCAACTGTTCTTCATTTTTTCAGAGGTAAAAATCTTTGATAACTGGATTAAATTAACAAAATAATAAAACTTTTGGGACATATACGTTTATTTGCAAGGTAGCTTTATAATGAATCCAATTATATTTAAATACTAAAACAGAAATTTAACTGTTATAAATTGTACAAGAGGGACTTGTAATTTACTAGAAATTAATGAAGTGTTTAAACGTACGCAAATAGATTTAAACTCTCCGGATTTTAAATGAAATATAGCTTACTGATATCGTTAGAACAAATATCACCCCATGCCGTTGTTCTCTATATTAATGTTATCTACACAGCTCCAAATTCTGCCGTCGGTCGTTATTATATTAAAATCAATTTGAATTACTTCTCTCTCGTGTCCTTACATTCCAAGCAATACCCTTCCAATTATTAGGTGATTGGGTTTAATCTATGATCAATGTGCTAATGCGGAATGTTTTGTTAAAGTTTATAAATTAAGTATTTAATGAACATTCTATCCTAAAATTAAATAATATGGCATAGTACAGTCACTTGGTATCAAAAAGTACCCGAACTCGGACTAATTTACTAATTTTCAAGTCAGTATCATAAACGGTTCCAGAGTAATCGTGCGCACAAAAAAAGTTACAGACAGACCGACAGGCAGATAGAATTTTTTCCTCAAACTTAAAATCTCAACGTTTCATGACATTTTAAGCCTACCTACTTGAAAAAACGAATTTTTAAAAATTGTTCACGATTACTATACTCCCATGACAGTACATGAATATAGAAGTAATTAATAAATACACCAATAATGTGGTTTTTGCAATATCTGTATGGCAGGTTGATCGTTACTAACAATTTTTCACAGGTAGTGCCAAAAACAATTTACTGACCGCGAACAGTAAGTGATTTTTCAGGTGAATGTTTAGGAGACCTCGGCTATGTACAGACCTGCTGGGCTAGCATTCTCGACATGAAAAGTGTCACTCACAGTCCATGGTACGTAATATAATATTAACTTATTGTGGTGCAGAGGTAAATACATAAAAATGAAAAACTCCAAAGTGCATATTAAAAAAAATAAGTGGTATTTTTTACGTCATTCTCGCTGTAGTATCAAAGTTGTCAGTTTTTTAATAGCTATTTATGTAACCGGTTACGAAAGACTTTATTTTGTGTAACACGAAATAACACGAGTTACATAAAATTGTCTTTCGAAAAGTGTTACATACAAGATTTTTTCTAATTTTAAACGTCTAAAAACCCTTTAAACATAAATGAAATTGGTGTGTTTAAAGATCTTAAAAATTAAGTGGTGTTTTTCATAGTTACCTTTGCCGCTATTATTACACATTATAATTTTAATGTCAAAATTGTCAAACGTCATTTAGGCAAGTTATATGTTATTTGAAATCGTAATTTGATAGCATAAGGTAAATTGTGTTAATGAAAAAGTTTTGTTAGCATATTTTGAAGGAAAGAAGAATTTAAAAGCTTCCACTTATGGAATCAGTATTCAATTTTGTGTTGAATTGAATTGGTGTATCTTTTTCTTTTTGAGAGTTGTTTATTTTTCATAATTGATGACATAACGAACGTTTCCTCACCAGTTAGGTAAAATTTTACTTTTCATAACTGGTTACGAAAAGTTGGACGTTTTGACACTTACGTCAGTTTTGAAAAGTGCCATTTTATATGTCAAAATTAGAAAAAAATAATTTTCTCATCGTTAGAGGCTCAACTTATTGAAATTAATTATTGATAATGGATAAAAAATTCGAAAAATAATCAATTTGTTAGAATTGTTCGTTTTGACTATGAACAGTAGGGATAATGAGGTGCACTCACACGCAACCTCCTCACTCAATGACTCAATCATTGCATCATAAATTATCTGTCTGCACTGTTTTTTATTGGTATAGAATAGATTTCTGCAACTTCCAACTTGTTTCATTCAGAAGTATACGGGACACCATTTTATACCCTTTGGCGCTCAAACTATACTCTGTTAATATTATTTGTTACTACTTTCTAAAATAGTCAAAAGTTAGAGGAGAAAAATGGTGACTCAACAACGCAATTATTTTGCATGATTTATCCAGGATGATATGATCATTCAAAGTAAACCGTCTGAATACGTCTAGATTTGGAATAGAGAAGTACTTAGTAAGAAGTCGACGCCAAATTTAGAAATCTGTCGAGTCAGTGGTGATTTAATAATATTGTGAGCTCACATAACTTTGAAAGCAGGACATGATCTTTGTTTCATTGAAAGTATAATGATGAGTTCCGGTGCATGTGGAGGACATAATAAGTATATTCCTCATGCGTTATTACTAAATTCTTATTTTTATATGATAATGGTCATCTGATATACTCACAACTTATTAACAGAAAAAAAAATATATAATAGAATATACAACGTGATCTACCATGACATGCGGAAAATTTAACAGTAGATTGTCCCCACCGAAAGGAGTTAAAAAAATGAACAATTACAAAAAAATACCAAAAAAATTACCTTATTTTTTTGTAGAAATGCGCCGCCAATGACTTTAATCAATCTGACGTAATGCCGTACAACCATATCACTTTATCAGACATGGGATTGACACTATTGACAGCAAAGCTGGAGAGGGTAGAAGTGACTTTTTGGTTTCAATCAAATCACACTACAAAAAGAGCGAAATAAATCGAAAAGACATTGACCCTATGCAAGTAGATATAAGAGATATTTACTTACACCCGCCGGTGTCCTGATTGTTCGACCGAAAGCAAAAAACGCGGCACTTTGATCGCACTTGACGGCTTGACTTTTTATGCCAATTAAGGAAATATAAATATCTCCAATACGCTCTTTCACAAGTAAGTTCGTCGATCTATTACTGACCTAGTCAACAACAGTAGTGTATCTTCGCAAATTTACTAATAATTTAATATACTAAATTACCTCAGAACTCTCTAAAATTTTGCAGGGGCTTTCCCACATTGAAGACTAGTACCTACACCATTTTATTTTCCGCATATCATGGTAGATCACGTTGTATGTACTAATTTCTCAAGTTATATTCATGCAAAAAGAAAAACTGTTAAAAATTTTCAGTCATTTTATAGGACAATAAAAGAAACAGTGTACTATAGTAGAACTCTAAAAAAGTTTGTACAATTCTCTAAGGGAAAGCCATCTTCTTGCAATATCTTTCTAGTAGTTGATAGAAATAGTCTAAGATCCGACCGCGTGGTTACTACGTCCATCTATTTTTTTTTTCAAAATACAATTTTTATAGATAATTATTAATAGAGAAATACGGTTCTGGCGGGTTGCCTGTCAAAATATGACCGCAAGTAGTGTGCAAGTACTTTTGATTAAAAAATTAATTAATTTTTTTTTAAACAATTTCGTTCATTTGTTTTGAAGATATAATATAATTCATTTTAAAGAGAGGTATGTAAAGAGCTTAAAAAGTTTGGGTTGCCACTTTCCACTTGGCCGCAACCTCTTGCCAACCAGGTGTAAACAGATATAACTTCGTTAAATTTATACGTTCATAACGTATCTTAATAAATTTTATATCAAATGAAAGCTAATTTTTATCTCTACACGATGGTATACGGTTGCTTATGTAAATGAACCCGCAAATAGGAGTTGCTAACTGTTAAAGATACATAAGAGCGAGAGAGAGTTAGCACACCACACCGTCCATCAGACAAGGATGCAGTGTGCCAGCTGTCCGTCGTTTTAAAAGTATGGCGCATGCTTCGATAGGTAAGGTGCTCAACAGCTAGTCATTTTTGTTGTAACCACATGTTTTTGAAGCTCTTAATGCACCACGTTGTTTTGTAATATATCATAAATAAAATATCGTTAAAAAATTCATATATAACTGAAGGGGTGGGTCAAAACCATAAGGGTATAAGTGACATTTATTGTAAAACTGAGTTAAGTGCACATTTTGTAAGTCAAAAGGTATATTTATCAATTGGAAAACAGATCCAAGTGATTTTGTGACCGCTAGCGCCACATATTGATGTGTATATATAACTCCTATACACTTCGTTCGTGGCAGAAAGATACAAATGCACTTATACCGTTTTGACTCAAACCATATCATAAAATTATTTTACTTTTATGCTCCTTATGGTTCGTCTAAATACTGCGATTTTAATAAGTTTTGTTGAGTTTATAAAAGTGAAAATCTAAAATCCGAATTAGAACTGCACCAAAGAAAAGTACAAAATCTAGTAAGAGGGAAAAATTTAGATATCGATTATGTTAAAGAAAACCAAAATTGTCGTGTTGTATGCTTTGATTTGCAAAAAAACACTACCAACACTAACACTCCTACAATAAATAAAGTTTACTATCTCAGACAACTGTGCAATTTGTGCATTTTCGACCTCACATCCACAAAATCTTATGTATATATGGAACGAAACGGTAGCGTCATCTTTTGAAATAGCTTCCTGTTTAGTGAAATTTATCAAGGACTTGCTGGAGGACAAAACAAAAATAAAAACATTACTAAGCTGTTTATGTGCTTAGTGCAGTGTACCAAATTAGAAACCATAGATTTGTGCCAGTACATAGTTATATGGAATGTAATAGATCATTTCGAGTACTCGAAATTAGAAAGAAAAAAATACCCATTATATTAATCCCACAACATTGGATAGACATCATAAAAGTGGTCTTAAAAAAATTTATAGTGTATAAAATGAAAACCCAAGATTTTATTTCATTTTCCATGCTGAACGAGATAATGAAGTACCCCAAATTTACCAGTAAGGAAGTATCCCAGGATGACCCTATTTCACACGAATCGTCTGCTTCACAAACATCTAAAAAACATATCACGGAAAAAGACGTTAGTAAAAAAAAATTGAACCTCTTAAATGGAAGGACATAGTTTGGTTCAGGTATGAATGAAAGTGACCAGCACTTCTCCTTCAATTTAAAACACTTGCACACCGCAGATGTTTTATTTTCCAGATCGGAAACCTATAATAAACATTAATGTCCTTAATAACACTGATCTAAAGGAGAGGCATAAGATATCACTAGAAAAGTGGTGAAATTGGATTTCGCTTTTACCATAAATTTTACCAATACACCATAAATACTATGTGAATATAATGAACAAATAGGAAAAAAAGAAGAAGAATACGCCCTAGAAGGAAAAAATAAAAGGGACAGAAATTTTACATAAATGAAACTATTGCTGATGAGGATGAGAATTAGGGTATATACCAATAGATAATTTTGAAATTGCCCGACTTTTCCAGGTTTTCCAGGATCTCTTAATGAAAATTCCAAAAAATTTTCCTAATCGAAAATCAAAATTGATGAGTGGGGGAGGAGAAATGAAAAACATTTTTTGACGGTGGTGAGTTGTTCCCATCTTGCGCCCCGCAAAATAAATTCCCAGACTTTTCCATAAGTTCCCTAAACAAAATCAAATTCCCTGACTTTTCCAGCTTTTTCCTGTTTTCCAGAAAGTATACACCTTGAGAATGCAAATGATAGAGTTTCTGAGAAACCGGATCGTTACATTGACATATTTGAGTCAGATTATGATGAATAAAAGGTCCTTTTAAGAATGTTATTTTTTTTAGTGCAATTAACTCCATTTCACTAAAAATTCACTTGTACCCTTATGCTTTAAATATCTTCAAATACAAAAAAATGACGATATTTTATGTTTTGAAGACATGGTAAAGCAAAATATTCATATTAATACATGTTTATACTAATTTGTCAATTTTATACAAAAAATACTTTAATCTAATTTGATCCCAGAAATTCTAATTATCAATCAACTTTGAATGCTTATTTCTCCAGTTTCACTTTTCAGCACTTATATCGTTATGGTTCTAACCCCTTCAACTATAATACATGAAGTTTCAGGAATGGCCTGCAGGGTCAACCGTTTTTCCAATTTTTTTAAATTTTTAAAAAACTAATTTTTTTGTTATTTTATAAAAAATAAAGGCGACACGATACTTGTTTTGAAAATATAATTTTTTGTTATCCTTATATTATTTAGAATACAGCTGAAAATAAATTTATTGATGATTTTTTGTTTTTTTTGAGTATTTTTAAGTCGATCTTACTGCTTGCGCCTTAAGTTGAGCACCTTACCTATCGACCAATGCGCAATAGTTTTAAAACGACGGACAGCTGGCATACTGCGTCCTTGTCTGATGGACGGTGTGGTGCGCTAACTCTATCTCACTCTTATGTACCTTTAACAGTTAGCAACCCCCATTTGCGGGTACTTTTACATAAGCAACCGTATACCATCGTGTAGAGATAAAAATTAGCTTTCATTTGATATGAAATTTATTAAGATACGTCATGGACGTATAAATTTAACGTGTTTAAGTTATACGTGTTTACACCTGGTTCGCAAGAGGTTGTGATCAAGTGAGAAGCGGCTACCCAAACTTTTAAAGTTCTTTACATACCTCTCTTTGAAATCAATTATATTTTATTTTCAAAACAAATGAATGAAACTGTTTAATTAAACTTTAATTAAAAGTACTTGTGGCCATATTTTGATACGCAACCCGGCAGAACCGTATTTCTCCATTAATAATTATCTATAAAAATAGACGGACGTAGTAATCATGCGGTCGGATCTCGTACTATAAAGTTAATATATTTTCGTGGACATAAAACTCGTTCATGATGACTGAAAAAAGCACATAGGCTTGCTTAGACGATAAATTATGACGCTCAGGATAATATCTAATAACTTCGCCAATTTCGTCTTACACAAGGTAATTCAGACATGATCCGATATACTTTAAGGAGGTATGCATTTTAACAAATCGAGTTTATAGCACCCATTATCATAAAACTCTAATAACGTGCGAAAAAAAATATTAAAGTTATGGTGTTATTGAACTTCATTTAGCTGAATATCTGTAGTTTAACTCGGAGTCACAATTCTACTTTATGTGTATGCGAACTTGTTACATTTCGCTGACAAAAAATTGTATTTATTATCTATTCGGTTTTATTTCAATGCAGTCGACCAAATACCAGTGGCGTGCGAGTGAATATTCTGAAATTATTTTTTACTCATGTTTTGTTAAATTTGAAGGCCTGGAGTGACCTTGTGAGGGAGGGGGTCTACACATTTCGAGGCAAAGGACATACACTCAGTGTCCGAGTATACTAGGATTAATTTCTTATTCCGAAAAAATTCCAGTACCTCGACTGGTACACTCCAGAGTAAGGGCAAAGTGTGCAATCATAAAATACGTTCAAATATTATCATGTAAAACGTCTTCGCTTTACTGTCCTAATTCATTATCAGAAAGTCGTGGAAAAATTTACTTAATTTATCGAGAAGACTGGACATCTCAGATATATCTGAAAGAACTGAAACATTTATTTTCGTTTTTATTGACACCAGATATCCATTGAATGTTTTATTTATATTTGAAGTATTGAGTCCTATTTTAGGATTGATATATATTTACATAGTAGAGGACGTAGACGACATTCATGTGAATAATATACGGCGCATGGGCGCAGCCATGCCCCCCCCCCAGCCGTCTTCCACGAGCCAAAAAATAAAGAAGCAGTACAAAGCAGTATCTAAATTATCCCTTGAAATAAATATTTTGTAATTAATGCCAATATTATCTAATAGAGGAATCTACATACACATCCGTTTTCAACCATTTTCTGAAAAATTTTCCTCATCCTCTGGGGAGGCCGGTTCTATTGCCCCACCCCCCCGATGAATTTTCTGGCTGCGCCACTGATACGGCGTGCCCCGGCACTGACAACTTGAATTTTGCAACTTGTTTAGATCTAAAATCATTATGCACAGGGCAGCAATATTCAACATAGTATAACATAATCCTTTCGCATATATTCATTAGTAAAATAATTCTATTTCTCCTTTAACTTCTTAATCTGTTATCTCATTTAACAACAGCTTCATTATGTTAAAAAGTTATTTCTTTTGTAAAAGAATCTGACGTAAAAAAACTAATTATCTTCTCGATCTTTCAAATATTCGAAAGAACTGAAAGTCGTCTAAATAGCATCTATTCAGTGTTATATTGATATTTGATTAATTGGATCCATCTCAGCAGTTAAATTGAAATTTCCAATTTTCTACGGTCGGGTCGCGGTTCATAGTATCATGGATAGCGGATGTAGAAGACATCATTCACTACTAAGGACCGGTTTTATAATGTTCAGTTAATACGAACATAGTTCGGCAGTTTTTATACATGTATTTCTCAGATAATGTAATTTGCTATCTTGCATACACTAACCACTACCGTTCTTACTTTTTTTCAGTTCAGATAGGAGGCATATCGTCAAAAATACTGATCTGTTAGAAGATTGTATTTTAATTGATTATATCAAAAGAGTTTCCAATATTTTTAAGAAACTTCTGTTGAATGTTTTCTAAGGAAGTTAATGTAAATTTGAGAAAACTGTTGTTTTGTCTCACAGTAAATAAAAACCGCTGCCCAAGGAATCACTACTTCCACATCCGGATTTTCTATCCAAGTCACACAACGAAAAAATTTTGTATCTGAAAATAATTGTTTATGGAACTTTAATAATATAATATTTGAAATCCTCTACCCTAAAAACCCATAAAACGATACCCCACATCGGTAGTGGGGTGGGGGTGGTGACAGGGGGTGGGAGTGGGGGGTAGATAAAGTAAAAAAATATTTTGAGGTTTCTGGTTCTTGTACATACACTAAATCACATTTTTTTTCATCCCCTTTAATAATGGGGTGGGGGTGGTAATGGGGGTGGCTAATACCAAAATTTTTTTTGAGACCTTAGCTTCTCTTGTCTATACTAAATATCAATTTTATGAACTCTTACCTGCTTGATTTACCTATTTACTCCAAATTTACCCCAATTTACCCCCCAACCCTTCGACAAAACAGGATGAAAATATAATCTAGTTCTAGATCTCGTTAAAGTACATATGTGTACCAAATTTCAAGTCAATATCTCAAACGGTTCCAGAGTAAACGTGCGCACAAAAAAAAGTTACAGACCGACACACAGACCGACAGACAGAAATTTTTTTTTCGCTCAAACTTGCAATTTCGACGTTTCATGACATTCTAAGCCTATTTGAAGAATAAAAATTTTTAAAAATTTTTTTGTCGTTACTATACTTCCACTGGATGTGGAAGTAAAATGGAAGGAGTGTACAAGAAACAGAAATTTATTTCCGAAACACCACGGAATGTGGCTGGATAAAGACATTCATCTGGTCGATTACGTCGGAAACATTAGATCAAGTGTAGACGACTAAAATAGTTCTAGTCACCTTAAAAACGATATATACAGGGTATGCTAAACATATCCGCGTGCTGAAAATAACAAAAATGTTTTTCCTCGAAAATTAAAATTGATGAGCGGCGGCGGCGGGGGGAATCTAAAAAAAATTATAAACATAACTAAATAGAATATATATTCAAAAATATAAAACAAAATAATAAAAATTATGAAATTTTAAAACGAAAGTTGATGGTTTACGGAATCTTGGAGGGTAATTACCCCGTTACCGCCCCCATTAATCCGCGCTTGATTATTGTAGGTAGTTATTTTATGTTCAATAGTAATTCATTTTTTGAACTGAATATCTGAATAGCTAGTGGGTTACCAAAAGCGGTTTACGTGGCCCGCTTGGCTAAAATCGGTGTGGCAAAAAAAAAAAAAACAATTGTTTGGGATAGTTCGAGCCAGTGAACAAAACTGGAAAAAGCATTTCATAATACGCTGAAATCAAATATCGAATAATAAACAAAAGTCTGTGTGTATGCGTATGTATCATGTGTGTTTCTTCTAAATACAATAACTTCTATTAGAATTAACATTTTTATTTCAAATTGGTAAATATATAAAATAGCATGATAGAATAGTACTTATCGAGACTGGGCCATATTCAACATACAGGGTCATCGACAGAGGCCGAATGCCATTTTGTACTTCCGGTTTCAGAAAGGGCAGATCGACGGTAGGGGCGATCAAGAGGCTCACGGAGACGGCAGGAGAGGCCATGAGGAACAAGAAACTCTGCGCCGTGATAACCCTCCAAAAACGCCTTTAATACGGCAAATTGGGAAGTGATTGCTGGAAAGCTCGAAAGACTGGAGATCACCCCCTACCTACAAAGGGTAATATCATACCTGAATGAGAGGTGGATAGGATGGAATAATGAAGGGACGAGAACATGGAAGCAGGTCACCGCTGGAGTGCCACAGGGTCGGTATTGGGCCCGACTCTGTGGAATCTTATGTTTGATGACATCTTTCGGATACCAATGCCAACAGGAGTTACGATCACTGGATATGCCGACGATTTGGCCATTACGGCAACGGCAAGCGGGGTCCCCGAGGTGGTGGAGATGGCAAACACGGCCATAAGAAGGATAGAGAGATGGCTGAGGCACCAAAAGGTTGAGCTTGCGCCCGAGAAGTCGGAAATGGTGATCGTAAAAAAGAAACTCCCCCAGGTGAGGATAGCGGTAGGAGGGATAATCGTCGAGCCAAGAAGCCATATTAAATATCTCGGCGTGTGGCTAGATGCCAGACTAACTGGGTGCACGCCGAGAAAACAGTGGAGAAGCCGGTCATGGCGATTGCCGGGTTAATGACCAACGTCAACGGGCCAAAAGCTAGCAAAAGAAGGGTATTGAGTAGTGTCGTGCACTCCATTATGCTCTATGCTGCTTCGGTGTGGGAAGACGCGATGACGTGGGCAGGACGCGAGGCGTGGTCGCCAGGGTACAGCGATGCGCGGCACTCAGGATCTGCAGCGCCTACAAGACTGTATCTTACGAGGCGGCGCTGGTTATAGCAGAGGTTCCTCCGATAGATCTGCTAGCAAGGGAGAGACGCGAGACCTATGAAGGCACTAGCACAGCCGTGGCTAGGGATAATTTATTTCAAAGATGGCAAGAGAGATGGGATAGTGCAACCACAGGAAGATGGACCAAGCGTCTGATACCTGACGTTAGGCCATGGGTAGAAAGAAGGCACGGTGAGGTTGGATATCATCTCACCCAAGCTCTCACAGGACACGGATGCTTCGCGGAATACCTACTGGATATCGGGAAGCCCGACAGCCGAGAGTGCCACTATTGCGGAAAAAATGACGATGCGGAACATACTGTATTCCTGTGCAACAGATGGCCGGATCTGAGAAGAGAAGCCGAAGAGAGTTTGGGGGAACCCCTTAGACCTGAGGAGATGGGATCCTCGATGACGGAGGAGAATTGGCGGACATGGGCTGGCTTGATCTTCGGGATAATGGCAGTAAAAAAGAGAGACGAACGGGAACGGGAGTAACAGAAGTGTATCCAACAATATATAACTTGAATGACCGGAGGACTGAAGTAAAGTAAAAACAGTTCCAGACCTCTCGGGACACAGAAGAGGGGGGGGGGGTGGTTTTAGTGGGTATGCCATAATCGGTGACTCCCATAAAGAATTTCCACCCCCCCCGGGAAAAAAGGGGTTGGCAAAATAAAAGGACGATAGGTACTGACAAAAATTTTTGATAATTAGATGATTAAAAATTCTTATATGGAGTTTTTTTGTAAAACTGAAATTTAAAAAAATGATCAAAACTGCATTTTGGCCACCATTTTGGAAGATAGCGTGTTATAACTTTTTTTTTAGAATTTCAGAATTAGAATAGATTTTTAGAATTTTATGGCATTTTCATCAAAAGGTTAAACAGGTTGGTAAAAATAAGAGTAAACTAATTTTCAAATATATCTTAACAGGAAAAGAAAAGGCTTAATTTATACAATAAATATATCTCTCATAGAGCACTTAAATATACGTGCACTGTGTCAATTTAGTAAGAAAATATTTTAGGAAATGTCAACCCCCTCGGAGCCGTTGAATCTGAAATGTAATTTCTTCGCCAAGTGAATCCATAAAGTGGAATACAAAAGAAAGAACGGCAGCTATAAATTATGGTGTCCGCGTAGAATAACAAGTAAGTACGGCGGAAACTTTGTAGGAAATAGTTGAATAGCCACTTTAGAACTTAATCGAAAAGGCTTTCCGAAAAACTGTCTTTTCTCGACGGGACAAATTGATTCTGTTAGTTGGTTTAATTTATCTTTCTTAATTGAATTATTGGAAAAGAATACACGTTATGGATCGGTATCGTGCAATTAATTATATCCGTAGTAAATTGCTCTTGGAATTGTGCCGAATGTTTCTAGTTATTTACGACGAAATAATTGTTAAAATATAAAGTTTTATTACCTCAAGGTCCAAAGCACACTTACTGGACGGAAACAGCGGATTATCGTTATTTATTATTAATTTCGAAACTGAGGCAGTCGCCTCGTCGTTAGTTTTAATTTGTATCACTTCCTGTTAATCTAATCTGTAAGGGATAAAACAATGGCTTTAAGGATTTAATTTAAAAAAATTATAATACAAGTGTCTAAATAGGTGCTTTCTTAAGAATGGATGATTTATATTCCAAAAAGGTCACAAGTAAATAATTAAAAAATTTAAAAACTCTCGATAGTTTATCCTCGTGGTTTCAGTAAGATCAGTAACGAGCATTATTTAAGTTCAAGTCTCGCGACATTGAACTTGTATCATAGAAACGATTCAGTCATATATATCTCATCCTTAATTCCCAATAGTAGTTAATCAGGAATGCTCACCAATCTATCTCTATCCACTCCGGTATCCCCCAAAGTTCATCTCTTGGTCCCATCCTTTTTAATTTCTATATCAACGACCTCCACCGAACCGACAGATCACGTACAATGCTATGTTTATAAACCGATACAAAAATTCTTTCACAGAATAATCCAGACGTACTTACCAAACTGTTACAATCACAGACGAACATATCAACGTAATTCTACAATGACTGGGGGCAAACCCCACCCACTGAAACACCGGCTCGGTGGCGGCGAAGTGCTTAAAGTGTTAGGCTTGCATTCACATGAAAAAACCATTTCCCTCAAAACCAATTACTCTACTACCTCCCTCTCAACCTCCCCCCTCCTGGCCCCTCGTTGAAACCTATACACATCGAATAATTTGCTAAATAGGCAAATACCTGTTTTTAAAAATCTGACACTTGAAGCAGGGTTTTTTGTTTTTATTTGTATAGCCTGAAATATTACTCACACTGCTCATTGAACATTAATTATTTTAAAACTAAAATCACTGATATAATTCAAAAGCCTACGATTAAACTAAAAAGAGATCGTCTATTTCATAAATAAATCACATAGTCTGAAAGTCATTCGCCACAAGCCACAACGCCCGGCCGTTACGTCACTCTCGCGCTAGGTACGCGTATCTGTGACGTAATACATTATGATTGTAAACTGAAATATGTATTTTAATATATAAAATGATATACAAATGACATGTGACTAAATAGTTAAACAAAATAAAGCAATATGTAATCTGTTAGGCTTGCGACCACGGGGTTCCAGGTTCGAATCCTGGCTAGGGTATGGATGTGTGGTGGCGTTTTCCACGTGTTGCCAGACGGTAGTAGTGGGCTAGACTGCGGTTTTGTGAGAGACAACACGGTCTAGTCGCTCTCCTCTCCTGAGTTCGAGTCTCAGCTGCGGCAGATGGCAATGCCGTAGGGAATGGGTGTTGTGATGTTGTCTATGTTTGAGTGTCCGTCCTGGTTGAGTGGTAGAATAGTCTACGGCTAAACTCCGCCAGGACAATAATATAAACAAGGCGATAAAAAAAAACACACTACATCATTTTGATTAAGAGAATCACTTGAGTCACGACCACTCCAATCAAAATTGAAAGCCATAATTGTCTACGGATTTTTTCTGCAAGTCGGCGTGTTTGATGGTATGGAAAAGATCAAAGGCGCCGACGTTTTTTGAGTGCAGAGTAAATCTGAAGACAACTATATAATTTGAACTGAAAATGTAGATTACGTGGGGGTAGCGCTAGATAGGAGACTTTTGTTTAAAAATTAAATCAACAACATAACAAACAAATGCTGTAGCCGCACTGACTCCCTATACTCCTTCCGAACTAAGTCCCCTCCTCACATATATACACTAATATATAAATCATATATTCGTCTATTACTCAAATATGTCTCCCCTATTTGGTTTTCTTTAGTAACCCCTACCCTCCAAAGTAAATTACAAACCATTCATAACAACCTTTTAAGAACAGCAAACCACTTCCAAAAACCTCACCAGAATTTAACGAATACATGAACTCAAAACTGAATAATTAACCAGATTAAGTAGGATCGATTGAGGAAGCCGTTACTCTATGAAAGTTTATCATCTTGCAAAAATAAATAAAACACACTACTATGTTTTCTACAGCTATGCAACATATTAAATAGATTAGGTACTTCCAAATTTTGCACAACTAAATTCCTGACTGCTCCGAAATGTTGCATGAAATAATTATACAGGGAGATCGAGAAAGACTGAACGTGCCGCTCCCTAAAGATTGTTTTTGTGCCGCCTACATACTGCATACATATGTACTATTTTCTGGTACTTTCAACATTTTCACGTTGGCGACAGTAACCTTAAATATACTCAATTACAGTATTTACACAAAATGCGAGTTTCTTTATTAACTTGCCACACAAGTGACAGTGAACTGATTGCGTTGAAAAACAGTGATTTATTAGTCAGAAAGGGAGATAAATGATAAATCAAACACAAGCCAATAATAAAAACATTCACGAAAATGACAGACATCAGATTGGTAACAGTGACTAGAGATCCAGCCGTTACTCTTAGCAACACAGGAAATTAGTTTTAATAATGTATGTACAATAGAAATCAATTTTGATAATTTTAGTGAATTTCCGTGTGACGTCACGTTCAGTCTTTCTCGATCTCTCGGTAGCTGTAAAATCTCTAGTGAAAAAAACACAATAAACATCTAAGGTTTTAACCTTATAATCTGAGAAATTATATAAATTGAATTCTTTGCACATTTGGATTACGTCGTGGTAACCCGACCAAAGACATGACTAGTGATTGCCCACTGCATAAGTTCCCACCATTCGGTGCTTTCTTGCAAATAATGATAGTTGCAGTGCGGGGGGAAGTTTATTTAATAGGGGAAATAAGACGTCTCCCAAACTTGCTGATTATGTTGTCCAGGTAAGTTTACGATCTAGGTTAGTTTCTAGATATTCAATGTTCTTAGTCCACTCAATCGCCTGACCTTGGATGTTTTACTTCCACATCCAGTGGAAGTATAGTACCTAACAAAAGTATAGTAGCAAAAAAAATTTTTATTGTTCAAATAGGCTTAGAATGTTATGAAACATTATGATTTTAAGTTTGAGCAAAAAAAATGGTCTGTCGGTCTGTCTGTAACTTTTTTTTGTGCGCATAATTACTCTGGAACCGTTTAAGATATTGATTTGAAATTTGGTACACGTATGTATTTTAACGAGATCTGGAGATTATATTTTAATCTTATTCCGTTGAAGGGTTGGGGGTAAATGAGAGTAAATAGGTAAATCAACCAAGAGTCCAAAAAATTAGTATTTAGATATATTATAAGAAAAGCTAAGGTGTCAAATTTTTTTTACTTCTCCCACCTCACTATTAAAGGGGGTGAAAAAAATAAAATTGTGATATAGTGTGTGTACAAGAACCAAAGTATTCAATTCTTTTTTTACTTCATCCTTCCCCACTATCCATGTTTGTATATAAAAGGAGGAGGGTCTCTAAGGCCGGTTTTCGGCCTAATTTATTTTTGAATAAAAAACATTGATTTTTTTTTAATTATCGTCTACTATCAATATCGAATCGATTCCACCTCAAACGAAACTTTCCCGCACTCACCTTCCCTATTTATACCCCCCCTAAACTATTAAATAATCAACTTTTTGCAGGTCATTGAAACATTTTAACATAACTGTTGCTGAATAAGGATATTTTTGATTTTGTATGTGCATTTTCCTTGTATCGGAAGAGGTTGGAGGGGGGGAGGGTGGGGGAAAGTTTCGTTTGGGGTGGAATCGATTAAATATTGTTAGTAGATACTAAAAAAATGTTTTTCGAATTTTTTCCTTAAGAAATAAATTAGGCCGAAAACTGGCATTAGAGACCCTCCTCCTTTAAAGACGTATAACGAGGCGTATAATAAATATCATTTGATTAAGGCTTACCCAAATAAGTTCTGATGGAATGGAATGCAATACTTACCTGAAAATAATAGAAAAAGAATATTAATTTGAGAAGTTTAATCCTAAATGTTTGAATCACGTACATTATCCGTTTGATCTGGCTGGGCTGGCAGCTAATTTCTATAAAGTTTAGTACGATAAATATCAAATGTTAATACAGTCGGATAAGTTATTTTTAGTTGAGCAACTAACAAAAAAATTGAAAACAAATTTTTAGAAATACAAATGAAGTATTTCTTTTTGAAAAAAGTATATTAATCAACAGTATGGTTACAGTATAGTTACGAAATGCCACGTTACGGTTATATAAATAAAAAATTCATATAGGTACTAATTAGTATAATACACCTTTATGCGTATTTTAGAAGCCTCTTTTTGTAATTTTCGTGTACAGATTCCTTACCCATGAACATTTTAACTCTGGTTCTGCTTACCTTGTTCTTTTTTGTCTCTCATAGACGTACCGTTAGTACAGTTAGTCCATAATTGTGCAATTATAAAAATTAATTGAAAACTGTAAAAACTCCAATTTATTAAAAATAATTATATATCAAATATCAATCTACTACGACAGTCACATCAGAAATAGGCACTAAAACATTGTGTTCCTTGAACTCTTATAACTTCAATAAAGCTTAAAATATCACCTTCGTAATATTTATTCATTTTACGATTAAAAAGTAGGTTAAAGACTGCAAATTTTTTACTTAAATCTAGATACGATAAACAACGCCTAACATATTTGAAACAATAAAATTGAACGTGTGTACAGATGGTCCAAATCGCAGGCATATAACGTTTTCCAAGCAATTTTATTTCGTTCCAAAGAATAAATTTGCAGTACTGGGGCAATAAAGCAAAACTTCCAATAATAAAACGATATTTCCTGATTCAAGAGTTGTTAGAAACTAGGTCCTCACAATATCTACAGATTTTATATCTTTGTGCATGTTATTTTTTCCGGAATATAAATGTATTGAATTCAACAAGCACTTCTCTGACGAGGCGGGGAAAATAAGTAGAAGCCAGTTAATGTATAATGTCAAATAAACGAGCGAATTATTTATGTTATCAAATCGTGTATAAACAGCTTAATTTTATGTATTTTTATTTCCACATCCAGTATAGTAACGGTAAAAAAATATGTTTTATTCAAATAGGCTTAGAATGTCATGACATGTCGAGATTTAAGTTCGAGTAAAAAAAAAAACGTGTCTGTCGAACTGCCTGTAACACGTTTTGATGAAAATTGAGTGAAAAAAAGGAAGGTCAAAGAAAATGCATTTTTGAAAATTGTAAAAAATGCTTTTTTTTGAAAATAAAAAAAAACTGCACTTTATCCCATTAAAGTGCCTAAAAGAACCTACAATCGAAAAGAAAAAAAAGTGACGCACAATGCCTCCTTGATATTTGACGAAGAATTAAAAATTTTATTTCATCCGCCATTTTTGACCATTCTATTTGACTTAGAGTGTCAAATAAGCCAGTATTTTTAAAAATCCCATTTGATTACTAGTACAAGATATATTAAGCAGATTGTAGAAAATCCGTGAACGCGAGTCAAAAAGTGCATATAACTGGGTAGTGGGGGTGGATGAAGTAAAAAAATATTTTGAGGTTTCTGGTTCTTGTACACACACTAAATCACATTTTTTTTCATCCCCTTTAATGAGGGGTGGGGGTGGTAATGGTGGCTAATGCCAAAAATTTTTTCGAGACCTTAGCTTCTCTTGTATATACTAAATACAAATTTTATGGACTCCTACCTGCTTGATTTATCCATTTACCCCAAATTTACCCCAATTTACCCCCCAACCCTTCGTCGGAACAACATGAAAATATAATCTAGTTCCAGATCTCGTTAAAGTACATATGTGTACCAAATTTCAAGTCAATATCTTAAACGGTTCCAGAGTAAACGTGCGCACAAAAAAAAGTTACAGACAGACAGACAGACAGACAGACCGACAGACAGAAATTTTTTTTCGCTCAAACTTAAAATCTCGACGTTTTCTGACATTTTAAGCCTATTTGAACAATAAAAATTTTTTTGTCGTTACTATACTTCCACTGGATGTGGAAGTAAAATCAGGAGGTCATAATACCTAAGAATTCAACAATAAAATTTCCAGTGAAACGTTATCGCCGAAAATAATCAATTAATCTTGCTGCATAAAATTAGTATATTTTTCAAGATAGAAAAAAATGTTTTTTTATGTATGAAAATATTCAATATGGTAGTTTTTTTTTTAAAACTGCCTTCAAAAAGATGGGTAAAAGTAAAAGTGAAAGAAAATATCACTGTCGCCTAGTTAATTGAACGGTATTATCTAAACTAATTACTTCCACATCCAGTTGAAGTATAGTAACGACAAAAAAAATTTAAAAAAAATTTTTATTGTTCAAATAGGCTTTAAAATGTCATGAAATGTCGAGATTTTAAGTTTGAGCGGTCTGTCTGTAACTTTTTCTGTGCGCACGTTGACTCTGGAACCGTTTAAGATATTGACTTGAAATTTGGTAAACATATGTACTTTGACGAGATCTGGAACTAGATTATATTTTCATCTTGTTCCGTCGAAGGGTTGGGGGGTAAATTTGGGCTAAAAGGGCAAATCAAGCAGGTAAGAGTCCATAAAATTGATATTTACTATATACAAGAGAAACTAAGGTATTAACCACCCCCCATTACCACCCCCACCCCATTATTAAAGGGGATGAAAAAAAATTGTGATTTAGTGTATGTACAAGAAACAGAAACCTCAAAATATTTTTTTTTAGTTTATCCCCCTCACTACCACCCCTACTACCACCCCTACTACCGATGTGTGGTATCATTTTATAGGTTATTGGGGCAGAGGATTTCAAATATTATATTATTAAAGTTCCATAAACAATTATTTCCACATAAAAAGTTTTTTCGTTGTGAGTGACTTGGATAGAGAATCTGGATGTGGAAGTAGTGATTCCTGGGCAGCGGTTTTTTATTATATTTCTTAATTTTTACCGAGGAGTCAACCGGACCCAAAATTTTGTACGCCAGATTTCCTCTTTGACGAAGATTACGCAGATTTCCTTAGATCTCCTCCAGATTTCCTCAAAGATTTCCCGGATTTCCTTCTGAGTGTACACCGAGTGTGATTTCCTTCGCAGTTTGCCCCTCGATTTTTACGAAACTTTTTGGAGGTTAGATTTTTTTTGTCAAAAATTTGTTTCATCCTCTTTATTTAGCTTCTATGCAGCCAAAGAGAATATTCCTCGTTTTGGATTTTTAAGCTTTAACGCAAGAATCGTTATCAGAGAATCCCGAAATTTGCATGCATCTTTCATATAAATCGCAAAAATGTACTATTATGGCAGCCATATTGGATTCGCAATTTTTAATTCTTAACTTTTAACATCAGATCGGTATCAGCTGTTTCGGAAATGTCAACTACCAATTTTCAATTCCGGCGAAAATATTACTAGCGGACCAAAAAAAATAATTTTTTCCAATTTTTGATCATCGCACATTAGACGTAACTTGATGCAACTATAATGGAACTACCGCCAAACAATACCCTGCAGTTTGAGAAAAATTTCATAGAAATTGCTTAAGCCAATCCAGGGTAATGATTGTACATACATAAAAAAAATACGGGTCGAATTTTTAAAAAATTTTTGAAGTCGGAGAAAAATAATTGAGGCAGAACACAGTCTCAGTTTTTGTGATTCTAAGGCAACTTTGAACATTTTATACCTATCCTCAAAGTGTTCGGCTTTACCTCACAATTTATTTAACTGTACAGATTACCAGATTAGATGGGACCAGGACCTCCATTCCGTAATTATGGGGAGAGTGAGCATTCATCGTGCGAAGCGAGAGCTCCCATCACACCCATCTCACCCGACCGTCCTAGATTGCATTTCGTAAGTGCAGTGAATAGGTGGTGAACGTGAAGTGATTCAACGAGAATAGCCGAATTTACAACCAATTAGGTTGGCGCAAAAGCATCAGCTGTTCAGTGTTCCGCTGTTACTTTACTGGGCCCACCTTTGGAGAGAAGTGATAGTATTTACTTTATGCTCGATGGTGATTCTGGAACGTCGCGCGTCGTATGGGGGCTTGCATGAAAGGATTATATCACGGGCAAGTTCTTTGCTGACCCTCCTTGAAATGCTCGGTCGGTTAATGGTGCAAAAAGGTTAATATTATGAAGTACAACTTGCCGTTCCCCTTCCACATCCTCCTCGGCATCACGAAGATCTCGTAATACCTAGAATTTATTTATTGACCAAAAATTCCGTAAGGATATACCTTCGTTATTGGTAACATATATTTTAAAAAAAATATGACTATAATAAAATAAAAGAGAAATTGTAATATTTGCTAAGAATTATATTATTGTTAACTCATTGATGATGAGCAACTCCGCAATGTCTATTCTGAGTCACAGATTTAACAACAATAATTTTTGGCCGACGCAAACTGTCATAAAAGTACGGTTAGGATCGCCGTTCTCCCGGAGAGCTGACGGATTCCCTCACGATTTACCAGTAGAAGTAAGTTCACGCATTTTTCGCACGAGGTGATTATTCCCGTAGTTACAGAATAGACTTACATTAATTTTCAAGTGAACTCCGCCCACTTCTCACGGGAATGTGCTTTCACGCTTTTACAGAATAGAGGTCCAGATTAGTTGGGATTTGGGGTTTTCTCTAAACTATGGCAGAGACAAAAACCAATATAGGTGTCCTGAGCTCGACGTAAACTGAGATCGTCTATCTTTTTCGACTACCGAGCTACAGAGCGTTTTTGGAAAATTGGCAATTCTGGATGACCTCTATGTCACAATTATCAACTGTCGAATCGAAAATCGAGTAACACATTCTTAAGGTACTTCTTTGAGTAGAATCCGTTACTGATAAGAAGAAAATTATGCATGCCTCAGTTTTCGAGATTTTTTAAATGGAACAGCCTGTAAATTATTTCATTATCCAATCACAACTTAAATTAGCTATTCAACTATATATCATATGTCATATTTATCTCTAGAAAAAGTGGTTAATTTTCAAAAAATTTAATATATTTGTGAGGAGGCCATGGAAAACTATTAACACTTCTTATAATATAAAAAATAGGAAAAACTAAACTATAATAAATGTTCGAATTGTCTTCCTTGACATCTATGCATATTTATCGGATTTCTAATATTTATTGAGAAGGCCATGGTAAAAAAAAGAAAATCGAAATAATCGTAATGTCAAAAACTAATTTATGAGTGAGCATTGTTAAAAATGGTTCAAATTAGTAACGGTGAAAAATATGATATCAAGGATTCCAACAAATTATTACGTAGAAAAAATGACTTAATCACTAAAAATTTCGAAAATAATGACCAATCAATGGTAAAAAAAATGACTGAAAAATGACTAGAAAATTATATTCTAGATCATTGTTATGGTGATTCAAAATTATTGAATTTTTAAGAATTGGGATGGATGATTTATAAATTTTCAGTAAAACATTGATATATTTTTTAAGTACCAATTAATTCACTGATTAGTAAGTGATTACGCATAAAAATAAATAACGAGATTCTAAAATATGTAAAACGTAAGTACATAAACAAGACATATTATTAAAAAAGTCGCAAGTAACTCACTGACTAGTGAATAATACATATTAAAAAAATAATAACGAAATTCTAAAAATAATTAACATATGCAAACAAAATATATTATAACATTTTTCATTTCTTGGAATTATATGTAGATATAAGATTATTCTTCCTCTTATTTATGCGTTTCTAATCAACAATCAACAGCAGCCTTTACTTTTATTTCCTTGGACGATTTCATTTTTTGGTACGAGTCGAGCAAACATTGAGCAACTTTAGCTCCATTAACATCTCCTTCGGACATGGATTTCTTTAATCTTTCAGTTCCTTCCTTTCCACTACTTTTCATTGCGAATTCTTTATAATTTATCCTCTAATTGCTGTATTGTTTGCTTTTCACATGTCACTTTCTTTAATCTCTCTTTTTCCCCTCTTACACGATTTCGCTTCTCCAGTATTCGCCTTTCTTCTTCTTCTTCTTCTTTTTGTTTTCTCTGATTTTCTAAATAGGTTTGGTAGCTTTTGTAGGCAACTTTGGCCTTATCTATGAAAACTTGCAGCACAACAAACAGGTGTGGTTGATAGTTGTATCTAGCTAGACCATCACATATGTTAAGCCTTGCATTTAAAGTGTGCAGTGGTGATGATTTGTCAGGTATGAGGATAGTGTTTGAAGCGGAGAAGCCCCTTATAGCGACTATAGCGACTCACTCACTGGAAATCGAGAAGTTCCAAAAGCGAGAAGTTTCCATGGAGTCGCTAAGAAACAAAAAGGAAAACTCGATCCATAATGGAGAAGTTTCCATGGAGTCGCTAGGAAAAATAAAAACATTCGATATAAATATAATAATATCAATATACTTAAAAAATACCAAAATCATATAAAATATGAACATGTATTAAAAACAAATATACAAATATATTAACTTCGATTTTAATTTTATTTATAGCGATAACGCTATAAATTTGGTGACCCCGACGTGATCATTTTATGCCCGACGTGATCATTTTATGTCCAACGTGATAAATATATGCCAGAAGTGAAAATTGTATGTCCAACGTCATAAATATATGCCAGAAGTGAAAATTTTATGTCCAACGTGATAAATATATACAAGAAGAGATTCAATATATCAACTACCGTTATAAATTGACCATTTTATGAAGAGAAGAATTTTCCCGATGAATTTTGAATAGAGGTTCCAAAGTTGAATAGGTGTTCCTATAATTTATGGTAATTTCCTAATTCAATCAATTGAAGTTGTACATTACAAGTACTG
Source organism: Rutpela maculata (assembly GCA_936432065.2). Taxonomy (NCBI): domain Eukaryota; kingdom Metazoa; phylum Arthropoda; class Insecta; order Coleoptera; family Cerambycidae; genus Rutpela; species Rutpela maculata. Next base: position 174,544,965 of record OW386287.2, read on the forward strand.
TCATCTGTCGGTGAGTGAGTTAAAGTACATTCCCTTTTTTATCTGAGAGAGTAGTCAATCAATCAATCAATCACAATCGATTAGTTATGCCAAGACAACCTTCAGACGAGGATTTTCCTCAAACCCATTATGTCACGTCTGTCAAATTACCCCCATTCTGGAAATCAAAACCAGAAATTTGGTTTACCCAGATCGAATCACAGTTTTCTGTTGCAAAAATTGTCAATGACAAGAAAAAGTATGATCAGGTTATAGCTAATTTGCCATTAGATGTGATAGATAATATATACGATATAATATCTAATCCCCCGGAAACGGATCTCTATATAAATTTAAAGAAAGTTTTAATTTCACGTTTATCATCGAGTGAGGAAAAACGTCTGAATGATCTGTTATCAGGTTCCCAAATGGGCGATCTGAAACCTTCAGATTTTTATAGATCCATGCTGAATATGGTTGGAGGATTCAGCATGGTTAGTCAAGATTTATTGATAAAGCTATGGAAAAGACGTTTGCCTCAAACAGTATATATTGCCATTACAGCTTCAGGGAAAACAGACACAAAAGAGATTCTAGATATTGCGGATCGGATCTGGGAGTCCTGTCAAAATTCAATAGTTGCATCGTACTCCAAAAATCCTCTTGACTCTGAGTCAACCCCGTTATCAGATTTAACTACCACTATCAAAAATTTTTCAATCACTTTCCATGATTCAATTAATCAAGTATTACAAAAACAAGAAATTTTTAATTCTCGATTAAACTCTTTAGAATCCAGACTTTCCAATCAATCCTTCGAGCCTCAACCTTCTACTTCATGCTGCAACAATTGCAAAAGTAGAAGCAATTCACAAACTCGTACCACTAATCGCAATCGTTCACCCAGCCGTAATAATGTTTCCAATAAATTTGATCGTACAGACAATACTATTTGTTACTACCATCAACTTTATGGTGCCAATGCCTATCGTTGTGGAGGTGAATGGTGCAAATTCAGTAAGAATTGTAAAAAATCTGATAATTCTCAAAGATGACTGAAGTTTGATAATTCTATGACGTCTGATTTTGACATTTCTAACAGCAAACGTCGTCGACTTTTTATTTACGATAGATCTAACAACCTGAACTTCCTAATTGACACTGGTGCCGATTTATCTGTGGTGCCACGCAATGCTTTCACAGATTTAAAAAAGAATTTCGATACGATATTAACCGCGGCTAACGGTTCAACCATTTTTACATACGGTAAGAAATTGTTAAAAGTCAATCTAAACTTACGTAGATTATTTCCTTTCGTTTTCAATATAGCAGACATTGACATACCGATAGTCGGAGCAGATTTCTTGTCTCATTTTGGTTTAGTTGTTGATCTTAAAGGAGCTCGAATAATTGATAACAAGACTAATTTGTCAGTTAATTTTTTTATTAAAAATAGTCCTTTAGACAATTGTAGATTAGATTCACTTAAATTATTTCCTTTGACAGATAAATATAACAAATTACTTTTACAATTTCCTAATTTAATTAGTTCCCCAGATTACAATTTACCTATTAAACATTCTATTGTACATCATATAGTTACTGAAGGTCATTTACCTTTTTCACGACCTCGTAGATTAGACAATCTTAAATTTAAAATAGCTCAAACAGAATTTAATAACATGGTAGAATTAGGTATCTGCAAACCATCATCTTCTCAAGTTTCCTCTCCACTCCATCTAGTGGCGAAAAAAGAGAATGACTGGAGACCTTGTGGAGATTATCGACAACTAAATACGATTACCATTCCAGACAGATATCCATTACCTCATATCCACGACTTTAGCTCTCAGTTGCACGGCTGCACTATTTTCTCCAAGATTGATTTAGTGCGAGCGTACCATCAGATACCTGCCGCTGAAAATGACGTTTATAAGACAGCTATAACAACTCCATTCGGACTGTTTGAATTTTCCCGCATGCCTTTTGGTCTACGCAATGCTGGTCAAACTTTCCAACGTTTTATGAATGAAGTACTTGTCAACTTACCTTTCGTTTTCGTCTATTTGGATGATATATTAATCGCAAGTCAATCAGATGTACAACATTTGGAACATTTGGAAAAGGTTTTCAAGAGATTAGACACATACGGAATTAACATTAAACCATCTAAATGTATCTTGGGAGTTGACAATTTAACCTTTTTAGGTCATCACATCTCTTCATCAGGTATTTTACCACCAACTGAGAGAGTCGAAGTCATTAATAATTTCCCTTTACCGACAACTCTCAAACAACTACAACGTTTCATAGGTATGGTGAATTTTTATCATCGTTTCATACCTCATTTTGCTGAAATATTATTTCCCCTATATTCTCTTTGTAACAGTTTATCTCATGATAAAATTACAAAGATAAATAGTTGGCCTGATCAATGTTTAGACGGATTTTCGAAAGCCAAAGACGCAATAAGTAATGCAGTAGTTTTAGCTCATCCTGGCAATAATGACGATACTATCTTATCTCTCTCAGTAGATTGTTCTAACCTTGCCATGGGTGCAGTTTTAGAGCAAAAAGATAATAAGGGATTTCTTGCTCCTTTAGCATTCTTTTCCCGTAAATTAACCACAGCACAAACCAATTATTCGGTTTTTGACAAAGAACTTTTAGCATTATATACTGCAATTAAACATTTTAAGTTTATACTTGAAGGTCGAAAGTTTAATTGTTTTACAGATCACAAACCTTTAATCAACGCTTTATTCACAAAAGCAGAAAGATCTCCTCGTCAAATACGTCATTTAGAATACATAGCTCAATTTTCTTGTAAAATACAACATGTTAAAGGAAAACATAATGTAATAGCTGACAGCTTGTCACGTATTTACGACACTTCTTCCTTAAAACAAGATATTTTACCACTTCAACTTAAAAATTCTCCCTTCCTTAATGTTAACTTTGACCTAAAGTTGCTTAGTGAAGCTCAGGAGAAAGATTCAAATCTCAACTATTTATTGTCAGATAAATCATCACTAACTAAAACCAATTTCATTTTAAAAAAGATACAAATTCCAGATTCAAATGATTTTATTTGGTGTGATGTTTCTCGTGCAAAAGTCAGACCTTTTGTCCCACTTGTTTACAGACGAACGATATTCGATATTTTTCACAACTTATCTCATCCTGGTATTAAAGCCACTAGACTGTTGATTTCAAATAACTATTTTTGGCCGAAAATGAACACAGATTGCAATTTATGGTCAAAATCGTGCATTAACTGTCAAGCTGTCAAAGTCAGTCGACATACGCGAAGTGCTCTCGGGAACTTCACCATTCCGAAAATCAGATTCGACCACATCCACATAGATTTGGTAGGACCATTACCTCCATCCAAAGGTAACTCTTACATTCTTACGGTGATTGAACGATTCACTAGGTGGCCGGAAGCGTACCCTCTTCGCGACATCACAGCAGAAACAGTTGCGCGTACTTTATTTCAAAACTTTGTTTGTCGATTCGGTGTTCCCTTGTCAGTAACGACTGATCAAGGAGTACAATTCGAGTCAAGATTATTTAATGAATTTGCAAAGTTTTTAGGTTTTCATAGAATACGTACAACTCCATATCACCCAGAAGGCAACTCTTTAATTGAAAGATTTCATCGCTCACTTAAAACTTCCTTGTTAGCTAGAGCCAATACATCACATTGGACAGATGAATTACCCATCATTTTATTAGCATTTAGGACAACTCCCAAGGAAGATCTGTAATGTTCACCTGCTGAACTCATATATGGTCAAACCCTTCGTTTACCTGGCGAATTTTTCGTTGAATCGTATAATTCCCCAGATATTCCTTATTTCATTGACAAATTACGCATTTATTTTAATAATTTAAAATTTGTTCCTCCAACTTCGCATGGCAATTACAAAACTTTTGTTAGTTCAGATCTTGCCTCTTGCGATTTTATTTTCGTTCGCATTGAACGTTTAAAACGTTCATTTACTCCTTTATATGAAGGACCGTTTAAAGTATTATCTCGTTCAGATAAGTTATTTACCTTTAAGAAAGGAGCCAAAGTCATAACTGTCAATATTGATAGGGTTAAACCGGCTTTTGTATTAGTTGACAGATGTGACACTTTGCCTACCCCGATTAAAAAAGTACGTTTTGCAATCGACACGTTGATTGATTGACTATTTTCTTTTTTAACGAGGGGGTGTATATAGTGACTATAGCGACTCACTCACTGGAAATCGAGAAGTTCCAAAAGCGAGAAGTTTCCATGGAGTCGCTAAGAAACAAAAAGGAAAACTCGATCCATAATGGAGAAGTTTCCATGGAGTCGCTAGGAAAAATAAAAACATTCGATATAAATATAATAATATCAATATACTTAAAAAATACCAAAATCATATAAAATATGAACATGTATCAAAAACAAATATACAAATATATTAACTTCGATTTTAATTTTATTTATAGCGATAACGCTATACCCCTCTCTACTTCAGCACTACCGTGACTGAGTGAAAGGTATGCCTTAACAACTTTTGCAATATTACCATATTTAAGGTTTGTATCCCTTTGAATTTTAAAAACTTCTCGACAAAAATATTCCACTTCACTTTATTCGCGCGAAAAAGTTCTCATTTTATCAAATATTTCCTGCTCACTTTTAAGAAGACACCACTCATCCCCAATTCTCCTGGATCTACCTTAAACGGAAGTTTTTCGCTCACCGAGCTTTATTTCAATAGGTAAGCTATAGACAGCAAAACTTTGTGCCAAAAGTGCCGCCTAAACAATATTTTTAAATATCCAGAAAAGAGACAGCCAGACATAAAAATATTCAAAAGGCTACAACAAAATTTAAAAGAGTTTGGATCTTGTAAAACCTCGAGTAAAAATATATAATAAAGCAGGTAGAGAAGCTTTAGAAAATATTGTCTTAGAAACTGTAAGAGAAACTGTAAGAGAAAATCCTAATATATCGTCTCGCGAAATACAGGAAAATTTAGGAATCCCAAAAACAACTGCGTTGCGTTGCTTAAAAAAAATAAATCCAAACCCAACAAAATTAGGATTAGTTACCATCTATACCAAACGACTTTCAAAGGCGTCTCGATTTTTGCCAGTGGTTTTTACGTCAGTGCAATGAAGTGCCAAGGTTTGAAGGAGCAATTATATGGACAGACGAATCCCATATAAGCAGTGCCGGAATTTTTAATCGGCATAATAACCACCACTGTGCTCATGAAAATCCGCACGTAACCGCTACAGTTCATCGTTAAGTAACGAAATAATAGGTCCTCATTTTTTTCACGGCAATTTGAATACCGAAAATTGTATTAAGATTCTACGACAAGAAATAGAGCCCTTTATAGACAATATGCCTGTAAGGCAATTTCAAAGATTAATTTACCAACACGATGGCGTCCTAGGTCATATGTCAAATGAAACACAAAATTATTTAAATGTTTAATTTGGAGAGGATTGATATCTATATATCACTCAAAATTACTTTATCAATGTCTAGTTAGCTAAGTTAACTAAATTAATCACTAACAATTAATTTAGCTAACTGGACATTAATAAACAACAAAGTAGTTTAGATATTGTTTAATTTTTAGTAAATAATGGTCCTATTTTGTGGCCAGCTAGATCTCCCTGCTTACTTTTGGCTTCAGGGTTATTTAAAAACTATTATACAGTGTGTCTCACTTTTCATCACTACACCGCAATATCTCGGCCATTTATTGATCGATTTAGATCAAATTTGGTATACTTCTTTTGCTTCAGATTGTGATTAAAAAGTTATTTAAAATTTTTTTTTCGAAATTAAATACGCCTACTATGATAAAAAAAAATTGGCAAAAATTAGGAATTTATATTAGCGACTGAGATAGGGTTTTTGTTTTTACAGAATCTATTCCAAAGCCCTCCATGTTAACAAATATATTGGTATACCGAGTTCTAAGTATTTTAAAAAATAGCCACCATTTTTCAAATATTCATTTCATAATAGTGTTTTGGATAAAAAATGTGTCCTAATGCTTAATTAGCGTCATTATTACACCACTGCCAAGTTATGTAAATAACCGACAATAAATAACTCGAATAGTAGGGTGATTATTATTGAAATCTTAGATATGATTTTTTTGTAGAGGAATGAATATTTTTTAACGAAATTTGATATACATGGGTTTTAGGTCATGCCGAACAAGATTCTGTAAAAACAAAAACCCTATATCAATCGCTAATATAAATTCCCAATTTTTTCCAATTTCCTTTGATCATAGTAGGCGTATTTAATTTCGAAAAAAAAAAAATTTAAATAACTTTTTAATCACAATCTGAAGCAAAAGAAGTATACCAAATTTGATCTAAATCGATCAACAAATGGCCGAGATATTGGGGTGTAGTAGTGAAAAGTGAGACACCCTGTATATGTAGAAGAATTGGAAAACAAAACATTAGCTGCGTTTCGGACAATAACTCCTGTCATGATTGGAAATGCAACAAATGCTGTAAAGAGAAGGTGTAAAAAATGCATAGATGTCAATGGAAGAGAAATTCGAACATTTGTTGTAGTTTAGTTTTCCTATTTTTGGCAAAATTATTTTATATTATAAGAAGTGTTGTTATTAATAGTTTTCCATGGCCTCCTCACAAATATATTAAATTTTTCGAAAATTAACCACTTTTTATAGAGATAAATATGATATATCGCTAAGAGCTAATTTAGTTTGTGATTTAATAATGGAATAATTTAAAAAAACACAAGTTATGACTATATCTCGAAAACTGAGGCATGCCTTAGGAATGTGTTACTCGATTTTCGATCCGACACTTGGTAATTGAGATATACAGGTCATTCAAAAATGCCAATTTTCCAAAAACGCTCTGTAGCTAGGTAGTCGAAAAAGATAGACGATCGTGGTTTTCGCCATTGTTTGTTTCTCGAAAATCGAGCTCAGGACGCCCATATTGGTATTTGTCTATCTGCCATAATTTTAGAGAAAACCCCAAATCCCATCTAATTTGGTCCACCTTGTACAACTACAGCTACTATGTTTATATGCGATAATTATGCATCGACTAAAAAACTGTTTAAATATTCATGTACCCATCACTTATTTCTGCAATTACTTAGCATATTTAAACAGCATGCGCTAACCACCAAAGACGACGCTTTATCTCCTTCTATATCCTTACATTTACAAATTATACACATACAAGCCGAGAATCAACAGGCGATCTACTAGGAAATGCATTTAAATTTATCGCGAGAATTTAAAAGATTAGAAGATTAAGTATCTGGCAAGATCCCGCAAAGCACGCTACATTACACACATATTAATTAAACCATCTGAAATGTGTAATTAAAAGGGCTTAATGACAATGATTATAATGAGTGATGATGACCATAATGAACAACGCTAGCGGACGACCAAAGCGAGCGTTCACCTCGTCCATTTGTCATGGAGCTAAAATAAACGTGAATAGCAAACGGATGATAGTAAATCAAAGAATTAATACCAAGCAAGAGGTGCATACATATATTCAAACTATAATAATAATAGCCTGGGTATAGTATAGGTATTATTAAAAAGGACATTTTATTTTTTGAATGAAAAATGTAATATTAGCAGGTAATGGTGCACTACCCATGAATAATTTCGAAAATTTGGCGGATGCGCTGGGTAGACGAATAATTAAAATTAGTTTCATAAAATTATAATTAATCCGGTGATTTTAGCTTAAAAAATAACGATTTATCGGAAAGTTTTGGGACCAGCCAAAAATTAGCCTACAGAATTTCCTTAGGAATCCGAAAAAAATAGTGTTGACCACTCAAAATGGTGGCTTTAATTATTATTTAAATTTTTTAAATAAAATGAATTTTGCAATTTAGTTTTTTGCTTATATCTTCGCTTCTAAAGGTCGTAGAAAAACGTTCGACCAGTCAATTTCTTCGCCATGAGTTCCCCCATAAGATAGGTATATGTAAAGAACGAATTTTTGATTGTTAATAACATTTTATGGCAAAAAACTAAAAAAAAATTGAATTTTTCGATCCTCGAACTTTGAAGTACTGTAGAAACAAATATAAAATCTGTATGTTAACGATATTTTGAGAAACAGTACATATTTTTACCCTTAATAAAATGCACTTTGTCCCGTTGCAAAATATTGATTATTTTTTTTTGCAATTAATTTATAAAAAAAAAAAATTCAAACTGTTGTATTAAAAGATCAAATTAATATTTTGCAGTTATGTTTCGGTAAGTACATTGTATTTGACGTACATTTATATAATCAAAAAGAATGTTGAAAAGAAATTTTAATTTGCGACATTTTTACGCAAAAAATCAATTTTGCAACTTAAACAAATGTAAATATCTCAGTGGATTTTGCAAAAAATGTATTGCAACTAATGGCATTTTAATTGTCATAAAAAAAAACACGAATTAAAAAAAAAAATTATGCTCCGATGCTTTGGGGCCGAGATATGAAGAATTCACGTTTTTTGCGATTACGGCGAAATTTGAAAATATTTTTACTTGAAAATTTAACTGAATATACTTCAGAATGTGTGCTATCACTTACAAGTGTCACGTCTATATATACAAATGGGCCATGGAAAAAAAAATGAGAAAATCGCATCTTTGGCGCTCGCGCTCATGCTAGACGCCAGATCCCCCTCCTCCTTCACTGCTAGTGGCGCACTTGGACAGTTTTTCCGCGGCGGCAGCTTTATTTCTCTTTTTCTCGGCTTCAGGAGTGGCTAGATGGACGTTTTTTTTTAAATTCAACTTATTTTTTTCTCAGCTTTCCAATTCTTGGATTATTTTTCAATTATTCAATTACGTTGCTCCGCAAAAAGAACTTATAATACAGCGGCTTTATTATTTTATTAGATAAAATAATTTCAGTAGTTTATAATCAAACATCTTATAATTACTTCCACATCCAGTCTGAATATAGTAACGCAAAAAAAATTGTACAAATTTTTATTGTTCAAATAGGCTTAGAATGTCATGAAAATTTCATTTCATTTCCTAATGTCGAGATTTTAAGTTCCAGCAAAAAACTTTTTTTGTGCGCACGATTACTCTCGAACAGTTTAAGATATTGACTTAAAATTTGCTACATGGATGTATTTTAACGAGATCTGGAAGATTATATTTTGATCTTATTCCGTTAAAGTGTTGGGGGTAAATGGGGGGGGGGGGGGGTAAATAGGTAAATTAAGCAAGTAAGAGTCCATAAAATTGGTATTTAGTATATATATGTAAGAGAAGCTAAGGTCCCAAAAAATTGTTTGGCATTACCACCCCCACCCCATTATTAAAGGGGGTGATAAAAATAAAATTGTGATTTACTGTGTAAACAAGAACTAAAGGTCTCAATTTTTTTTTTTAATTCATCCACCCCCACTACCATTCCCACCTCCACTACCGATGTGACATATCGTTTTATGGGTTTTTGAGGCAGTAAGTTCCATAAACAATTATTTCCACATACAAATTTTTCTTCGATGTGAGAGACTTGGATAGATAATCTGGATGTGGAAGTAGTGATTCCTTGGGCAGCGGTTTTTTTTAGAAACATCCTATAATTTAAGCAATCACGAATTATTGTTATGTTATGAATTAGATGTTTATTTCGCTGTTTAAAACAAATTAAATCAATATTGTTGATGTTGTCTGTCAGTTTGAATTAAATGAAATGCAAGAAAATGAGGAAGGTATTGGACATATTGATCTAACTGATGATGACAATGATTGTATGTACGCAAGTGCGAAACGAAACGGACAGCGAGTCCGACACAGGAAATCAACCTAAAAAAAAAATATTCAATAAGGTAATTTTTAAATACAAAATGTATACCTTTTTTTTATCCCCAATAAGAGTAAAAACTCTCCACTCATCAATGTTTTATCAAATGGATTGTATGTAATCTTGACATATTCATTTTATGAAGCAACGTAATTGAATGATTGAAGAATAATCGAAGAATCGGAAAGCTGAGAAAAAAATAAGTTGAATTAAAAAAAAAAAACGTCCACTCCTGAAGCCGAGAAAAAGAGAAATAAAGCTGCCTCCGCGGAGAAACTGCCCAAGTATTGCGCTCGCAGTGAAGGGGGAGAAGGATCTGGCATCTATCGTCAGCGTGAGCGCCAAAGATGCAATTTTCTCGATTTTTTTTCCATGGTCCATTTATATACATAGACATGGCACTTTTTGTAAGTGATAACTCAGACTTTAAGGTTCCAAAGCATCGAAGCACAATTTTTTTTTAATTCGTGTTTTTTGATGACAATTAAAATGCCGTTAGTTGCAATAAATTGTATGCAAAATCCACTGAGATATTTACATTTGTTTAAGTTGCAAAATTGATTTTTTGCGTCAAAAAGTCGCAAATTAAAATTTTTATGCAATATTCTTTTTGATTACATTAATGTACGTTAAATACAATGTATTTACCGAAACAGAACTGTGAAATATTAATTTGTTTTTTTAATATAACAATTTGAATTTTTTTCTATAAATTAATTGCAAAAAAAAATTAATATTTTGCAACGGAACAAAGTGCATTTTATTAAGGGTAAAAATATGTACTATTTCTCATAATGTCGTTAACATACAGATTTTATATTTGTTTCTACAGTACTTCAAAGTTCGAAGATCGAAAAATTCAATTTTTTCAGTTTTTTGCCATAAAATGTTATTAACAACCAAAAATTCGTTCGTTCTTTGCGTATACCTACCTTATAGGGGAGCTCATGACGAAGAAATTGATGGGTCGAACGTTTTCCTACGACCTTTAGAAGCGAAGATATAAGCAAAAAACTAAGTTGCAAAATTCATTTTCTTTAAAAAGAGTTAAATAACAATTGAAGCCGCCATTTTAAGTGGTCAACACCATTTTTTTCGGATTTCTGAGGAAATTCTGAGACTGACTAGATTAACTTTTGGCTGGTAACTTTCCGAAACATTTTCCTTATATCACCAGACTAAATCATTTTTCACAATATTTGCATGTTACGTATGTTTCTATTTTGGGTTCGTCTATATAAAATGTAATTTTTCGTTATATTAAAAATAAATAACTAAGCAAAATTTCTTGGGAACGTGATGGGTCAAACACTTTCGAAATCGACATTCTAATGTTCTTTTTGCGTACAGTGAAAAAGTATTAAAATCATCAAAGTAGGTGAATTTTCTTGGCATTTTATCGTCATGAAAATGATAAAAATTATTTTCGTCTAAGCAACTGATAAGAACAGACCATAATAATTATATCAAGTCAATAGAAGACGATATACCTAATAATGTAAAAAAAATCTGGTATTTTGCTTCTGTTCAGAAAGGCCAAACTAATATACCAAGTGTTGTGGAATTTAATGAAAAATGTGCTCAAAATGGCTATGAAATCTGCCAATTATTTTCAGAATATTTTCAAAGTGTTTATGAGCCATAAGAACTAACTGCAGTAGATTTCAAAATCTGCGATAATAACAAGGTTAGTTATGTCAGAACTAACCAAGAAGAAGTCCTAAATATTCTAGTCCATTTGGATGAAAACAAGGGGGCTGGTCCAGATGGAAATTCCTTCTTCTTTTGTAAAAAAATGCGTCCAGAGTCTTTGTGAACCGCTCACCTTGATATTTAATAAATCATTTGCTGAATGCGATGTGGAATGTGGAAAATTGCAAATGCTGTTCCTGTTCACAAAAATGCCGACAAAAACTCAGTTGTTAACTAGCGGCAGATTTGTAAACTAGATATTTTCAGTAAAGTCTTTGAATGCGTTGGTCATAATTATATAGTTAACTCTGTTAATACTGTTAATACCTCAATAATTACAGAGCAACTTTTTTTTTCCTAAGAGATCAACTGAATCGAGTTTAGTATTATATTCTGAATATATTTTAAATGCTATGGATTACCAAATCCAGGTCAACTCCGTGTACATCGACTTCAGTAAAGCATTTGATAAAATAAATCACAATATACTAAGTAAATTGACTGAAGTTGGTGAGCATGGGGATTTCCTGAGATGGTTCACATCTTTGTACAACAGGCCACAAATAGTAACGGTTCAGGGATATAAGTCATCTCCATATATAGTCACCTCAGGAGTACCCCAGGGTTCGAACCTCGGACCGTTACTATTTTTGATCTATATAAACGATATCCATACTTGTTTCAAATTTTGCCAATTTTTGTTATACGCAGACGACCTCAAAATATATTCCCAAATAAATAATATAGCTACCTGCACCTTACTCCAAGAAGATTTAGACTCTTTTTACAAATATGTTAAATTTTGAAAAGTGTCACCATATCTGTTTTACACGCAATTTAAACATATTTAAGTACTACTACAATTTCAACAAGACGCTAAAACAAGTACAGCAAATAAAAGATCTTGGAATAATCTTCGATTCAAAAATGACCTTCTCTACACATATAGATTACGTAATATCAAAGAGTAACAGAGTGCTGGGCTTTATAATCAGAATTGGCAAAAAATTTAAATCATTAATTGCAATAAAAACAATTTATTTTTCACTCGTGCACAGTAAGTTATATTTTACTTCAACAATCTGGAACCCAAAATATTTACTTTACAAATCTCGGTTAGAATCTGTGCAAAGTAAATTCGTGAGATATTTAAATTTTACGGCGACCGGAGAATACGAGTTCCAGAGCAGCAGTGATTTGTTAAGGCGTAATCATCATATTGCATCACTAGAAGACAGAAGGTCACTTGCTGACGTAATATTTTTGTAAAAATTGATCAATGCTTTAATTGATTCCCCTGACTTATTAGCTATGGTAAATTTTCATATTCCCCCTCGTAACCTGAGAAATAATACAATACGTGTAATTGCCGATTAGGCATGGACATTCTCGTAGCGCGAGATATATGACAACACAGCAGTAGCAAACTCGCCCATCGGAGAAGCATCCCAGTTCTCAGTTATTTCATTTCAGCCAACTGGCACGCGCGATGTTGTAATTCTTACTCCCTATGCCTAGCCCGCCACTACACACACTGTATTATGTTTCATTAACCTTATTATAGAACAAATTCCAGTCAAAATTCCCCAGTAAATAGAATGTTTAGAACTTACAACTCAAATTTTTCTGAAACAGATGTACTTTTTTTTATTATTAAGAAGTTTTAAAACTGCTATAAAAAATATTATTTTAACCTATATGTTCTTTTTTCTCTCTGTGGTGTATTGTATACTCTAATATTAGTTTATAGTTTAGTTTAGTTGTTAAGATAGATCTAGTGGACATTTTTTTGGGCTGTCTAGCCTGTATGTGTCTCTTTCTCTGTAATAAATAATAAATGAATAAATAAATAAAACGCGATTTAAAAAAAAAATAATATTACGCACAAAATTACATTTAAGGTAAGTAGAGATGATCCCCCCAAATGCGCCAAAGATATTATAAAATCTGTGCCCGTTTCGCCTACTGCAACTTTAATATGTATGTATTACTACGTAAAAAAATAAACTTTTTTTTTGTGAGAAATAATTTTACGAGCATCATAAATTATATAATATCATTGAATCTTTCGTTCATTTTCAGCGTGAATTCCCCTGATAATACGAATTTTCCCAGAGATTCAAAATTTTGTGATATTCTAACTTCATTTGCAGGAAAACTGTAAGTTCTACAAAAAAACTGTATAACATCTTTTTTAGGTAGAATTTTTAGAGGTACATCCATTTTGATATCTCTAAGCGTTCTTGAGTTACAGCCGAAAAACCGTTTACGAGCACCTTTTCCACTACCCCACACTATTAGCATTGCCGCCACGATCAGGAAACTATACAGTTTTATTCGGGACGTCAAAATGAACATTCCCTAAATTTTAAAGAATCTCCCAGTTATTTCCACTAACTTTTCTTTAACTCCCCTACATTGATTTCATGAGTATTGAAATGAGAAATGTCAAGGTATAGGAGGTTATATTATGTTCCTTGTAAGCTCACTTCACATTAATAATTCCGTCTTGGCTCACTGTACACCACGACTTATGATTGGTCATTGATCTTTGACAACCTAAGACGACCAATTGGAAGGCGCAGTTAAGATAGCACATCATATTAAGAATTTGAATTTCTATTGATTTTTTATGTTTGAGAAAAATAGGTTTTTGAGGTACTAGTTAACCATCCTAGGATGGCAAGTAGCCATGCAGAGAGGGAAGAAATATCGTTACTGTTGGACAGAGACAAACAAGCTTCTTATGCTATAAAAGTACAGTCGGAGGAAGAAGTTTCAGTAAAACGTGAAGTGCGCGCCCTATGCACCGAGAATCCCGGTGTGACATAGGCCAATTGGTGTTTTCGAATAAACAATTGAACAGTCATTTATTTTTACATTTGATATATTTAATTACACTCGTTATAATATTTAATTGTTTTAGTTTCAAGTTAACAATACGATAAAACAAATTCACATTAAATTAAATAGAATGAGCCTAAAATTATAAAGCTTGAGATGAGCGCTTACACTATACTTTATTTACCTGCTCAACCCAACTTCCGAGCGAACCCAGTAGGGAAACAATATTAAATTATATTAGTAGTCAGAATACAAAATTTTAAACTGACAACTGATTTGTACACTTACTTTTGAAAATAGTATAATAGGGGCTTCAGCTATAGATTCCTGCTTTATATATTATATTTTAAGATAGAACTCGGCTTTGACCAGACAAAGCCTTATGTTTTACTTTGATTTCAAATACCGTGGTATTTTCTTATAATAAGTACTACTAGTGATAATAAACGTAACAATGTTTATAAGTGGGCAGTTATAATAAGTATGTATCAAATCTAAGTTATATACTGCCAGCACTTTTCTTGAGACTGTACCGATCTTTACACAGAGAAGGAACATACATAGGAACAACTGAGCTCCGTAGCGGCGGACTGGTTTCGAGCACTGCGCATCCTAATCTCATCTGCCATTCTAGGAAGGTTCACTACACTGTAAAAAATGAGGGTAAATTTACCGTCGTTGCATATGAAATTTACATCCAAATTTAATGTAACTTTACCCGCAAAAAGAGTGTAAAATTGTATTTACCTCATATTTTGGTAATTAAAATTTTACACTATTTTTGCGGGTAAAGTTACATTAAAACTGGGTGTAATTATACATGCAACAACGGTAAATTTATCCTCATTTTTTACAGTGAAGTATCTAAATATGATATCATCCAAAGTGAAAATATCCTATTGTGAAACTGGCTGTAAAAATTGCTATTTTTAAACACTGTATTATTTTCAAAAAGATTTTAATAAGTTGTATCTACATATCTATAAAGTAACTATTAGTTTAGTTATTGATAGTATGACTTTATTAATATATGCGGAAATAGAGGCAACAGCCAATAGCCAACTGGCTGCTAAAACCGTGATTTAATATAGAAAGTAGCACTGCTAAAATACTTCAGCTTACGTTCCTCACATTTTAAACTGTGCGTTAGAAATATAAACCCTATGTGAATCCAAAAATACATGTGGTAAGTTAAGTTATTATTACAAGAATTTGCGCTCAGCTATTCAGTTACGTTTTGTTTCGGATGTAATGGAAATAAGTAATCGATATAGGCTGAACCTGACAAAATCATTAGGATATACTATCCCGTTCCTTTATATTCTTACTTCTTTGTTTCACCCATGCCTGCAGACGACGCGACGCGACGTTGGCGTTGTACAGGACTACAGCTTGATTTACTGCCTGCTACTTTCAGACAAAATCTATTCTGGAGTCCGTGAAGTTGGACTAAGATTATGCTTGCAATAGAAAGCTATTGAATGCACCAGGGAGATTGGATTTAATATTTCAGACGGTCTAGCCAGTTTAATGGAACTGGAGAGTAGACTTTACATTTGCCATTTTACACATTTCTTTGTAAAAGTAGACATTTGACTTTAATAGGAAGGAGTTTTTAGTCTAACGATCATTTATCACACGTTAAGTGCCCTTTTAGCGGCGGCACGGAGAACGTGAAATAATGTTCTTGATCGTATTTGTTTCTTCAAGATAATATTTGTTTAATTTGGAGCATTAAGACGCGTTTGAACTGAGTAAGGGAAGGGTCACATTTTAAATATTTATTTTATTATATTAATTTTACATATAATAGTTAATCTGTCATTTGATCTGTGAATAATTCCTACAAAAGAAATATTTTTTTATAATGGGGTTACCACACAATTAATTCCAGTTTTCCACAAAACCGCTGCTGCTTGGCTGCCATGTTGGAAAGCAGAGAAAGCACGTTTTTCTCCAGTATCTTTTTCCTGATAGTAATTTTTAAACAATTGACTGGAAAAAAATGGTTTAAAAAAATTTTTAAGAACTTTTAATATTTTTAATTAATTAAATCATTACTGCAGGGAAGCAACGGGAACAGAGATAATTGCAAAAAACTGCAGTGAAGCACTTTTCATCTTCCTGGCCGCTGTAAATTGTAAAGTATTACCAACAGAAAAAAATGTTTAAACAAAAGTTGTAGCTTTTCTCATTTCCTGCAATATTGGTAATAACTAACTTTAAGTTAAAATTAACAGAAAAAGAGATACTCGAGAAAGACCATATTTTGACCGTCATCTTTCCAACATTTTTTTTTTATTATTTAAAATATGGTTGCCATGGAGTAAGTTAACATGTCATATACAGGGTGTTCAGAAAATTCAAAAATCTGAAATATATGTAAGAGTAAACTACGCTCAATTTTAACAATATGAAAAACTGTCACTAAGGGCCGGTTTTATCGGTACAGTTTAAACCTAAGTATAACTAGAAGATTCTGTTGAGGTCCGAAAAAGTAAATAGCGTGTTTAGCAAAGTGTATATTAAGCACACTCATCAAACAGGAAATTAACAAGAACCTTTTAACAAGAACTCAAAAAGACGCTTCTCGCTACTACAAAAATCATTCGATAACTATTGATAATAACTCAATAACAGCTATCAATACCACAGAATCTGTATTCAAATTTAATTAATAATTTTCTATTTGATGAATGTGCCTAATATACACTTTGCTAAATACGCTATTTACTTTTATTTCGGACCTCAACAGAATCTTCTAGTTAAACTTAGGTTTAAACTGTACCTATAAAGCCGGCCCTAAGAAAACTTGTTTAGAATTAAAATTTTATGTCAAATTTTCGATTTGTGGATAAATCTACCTAATTCGACTTTTTGAAAAAGTATCAAGTGGTATCATGCGGTAAAACTTAAGGTAAAATAAACATTATTTTCTTCTTACAAAAATTATTAAATAATACAGCTAATTATACACGTAATAAAATTATATTAAATTACTTTTATTTTTAACAGTATTGAAGTAATGAGTGCTCCACGCATTTTTGAAGGTGAGTATAAAGCTCGCTAACTGTTTATAACCTCTTGTAGGATATTGACTGAACAGCTTCCCTAATGCGGTCTTTCAACAGATCAGTATTATTATCCAAAGACCTACTGTATACAATTTGGTCAATGGACCCCACAAATAAAAATCCATATTTGTCAAATTGGGGGACCTCGAAGGCCATGAATTTGGACCATACCGACCAATCCATCGGACATCAAACTTATTCCGTAACCAGGTACTAACATTTGCCGCATAATGAGCCGGACAACTATCTTGTTGAAAATGAAATGAATTGAGGTTATCCAACGGTAAATTTTTTAATTCGTCACTGAAAAAAGTTTGCATACTTACCTATGAAAAGGACCCCGCACACAATACATGGGTTTTGCGGCTCCGGTTAAATTTCGAAAAACTCTGGGAAATAGTAGTTCTCAGTGAGTAGAAAAAAAGTCCAAATGGGCACGAAGCTCCAAACCATATTGGTTCCGAGATAAGACCAGCTGAAGCTCTAGAAACCACCCCTACCAAACCACAAGCGGGCTAATCCACCTAACCCTGGGAACAGCAAGTTTAGTCGCATACCATAAGCGGCATAACCGACCTAACCACCAACCCCCTAACCCACCTAATCCCTAGAAACCACCCCTTCTAAACCACAAGAAGGCTAACCCACGTGACCCTGGAAACAGCAAGTTTCATCGCTTACTTTTCTTAATATAAATAATTTAAATTCTGCTATAAGGCTCAAGAGAAAAGTTCTAGATTACTTGTAATTCAGTAATATTACGGTTCAAATTGCGATATATCCGACAAAATTCATAAAGTTTTGAAAATTGGTGGAAATAATCAGGACAGCATATGTAATAATAAACCGAAAAGTTCCCACCCCTAAATTGTGTGTTTAATCCCCTACGACATAGTATTCACCCCAATTTTCGCTTTTTTAAAATTATCCATGAAATGGTGCATTTTACGACAAAAATACCTATGTACAAAAGTGTTCTACAGGAAATTCTCTACAAAAAAGGTTTTTAGACCATTTCTCCTCAAACGAATAGTACGTTGGTAAATCAGGGCCGTAATTAGCGCAAGTCATATAATTCGTTATCTATTTACCATCACCGAAATGTTCGGTGTTACTATGCAGCACATCATTCCACACTTCCATAGGTCATTGCCCTTTACGGGTTGGTACTTCATCGCAGATGCAATAGTATATTATTAGTGAATGCAATCAATGTATTTAATAAAAGAAGTGATTTACAACATATTGTACAAACTTTCAACAATGAGGAAGCTACTCATGAAGAAATTGCAAACATGGGAGAGCGATTTATTTTAGCTTTATACAACTGTACCTCGGCAGAAAAAAGTCTAGATGAATACAGATTTATGTCTTTTAACAGACTAGTTGGTAAAGCCAGCAACACTGTTATGTTGTCAAAACTTCCACCAACTTCTGCTGCCGCTCGGCAACACTGTTATCGAGTTTTTCACCAAATTCAAACATGGAAAAACGTGACGCTCAAAGCTACCGATTCGGGGGTGGAAAAAAGTTGGCGGTATATTAATCCCAATAATGACTATAAAAGAACCAGCTCCCGAATCTGTTTTAACGCTTATTTCATGTTCATGTAAATTAGGGTGCGAATACAGGTGTAGTTGCAGAAGAGCAGGCTTGTGTTGCTCTACAATGTGTTATCATTGCCATGGACAATCATGCTTGAATGTTGAATCTGTGGAAGACGACCAAGATTTATAATTAACATTTGATAATTAGTGGATTAGGCCTACAGGGGATACCACTTTAAAAAAAACGCGCCAAGTACTTTAAATCTAGGGTGGTGTGGAAATAAGTACAACACGGTCTTTTTATAGAGGTGAGGGGGTGGAAGTTGTATATTTATTAAAATTGTAAATAAATTTTAGTGCCTACTGCTATTTTAAGCGTTAAACGTTAAACTTTAAGGTAGATCGTACTGTAGAGAGTGCTAGTCGGAACCAACCCTTATGTTTGCGCCGTATTTCCCACGTTATTATTAATTTTAGGAAAAAAGTGGTAAAAACCTTTTTGATAGAGAATTTTCCAACAATTTTGTATATAGGTATTTTTGTCGAAAATTACACCGTTGCCGAGATAATCTAGAAAAACTCAAAATGGGGGTAGAAAGGACGTCCTGGGGGATGAAGCACACTATTTAGGGATGGGAACTTTTTGGTTTAGTAATCCTTATGCTATTCCCAACATACCCACCAATTTTCAAATCTTTATGAATTTTGTCGGAATAAAAACGTAATATTCCTGAACTAATGGGTTAGTAAAGTTAATTATCTTTATGGGTTCCAAACTCATGCGTTACTGTCATGCTATTATAACTTTACCGATACTACTTTGCATTTATTACTATACCCTTCATGGCCATCATCTTTTTCAACCTGTATCACCCAGTCATTTAGGGTAAGTAAGGTGGGTTAGGGCATAGGTGGTTAGGTGTGTTAGCCCGCTTGTGATGTGGAATTTAATTATTTCAAGAAAAATAAGCGATGAAACTCGCTGTTCCCAGGGTCAGATGGGTTAGCCTTCTTGTGGTTTGGTAGGGGTTTCTAGAGATTAGCTGGGTTAGGGGGTTGGTGGTTAGGTGGGTTATGCCGCTTGTGGTATGGAATTCAATAATTTAAAAAAAAATAAGCGACTAAACTCACTGTTCCCAGGGTTAGGTGGGTTAGCCCGGTTGTGATTTGGTGGGGGTGGTTTCTAGAGCTTCAGCTGGTCTTATCTCGGAACCAATGGGGTTTGGAGCTTCGCGCCCATTTAAACTTTTTTTTTACTCACTGAGAACTACTATTTCCCAGAGTTTCACGAAATTTGACCGGAGCCGCAAAACCCATGTACCTATTGTGTGCGGGGTCCTTTCTTTAAAAAGTTGAATTAGGCAGATTTATCCACAAATTGGAATTCTGACATAAATTTTAAATCTAAACAACTTTTCTTAGTGACAGTTTTTCATATCGTTAAAATTGAACGTAGTTTATTTACTCTTACATAATTTTCAATTTTTTAAATTTTCTGAACACCCTGTACATCACATGTTAACTTACCCCATGGCAATTATATTTTTAACAAAAGCAAAACTTTTTATGGAGAATAAATTTTACGCGTAAAATGATGAGATATAAAAAAGTTTACGCTCTTATCCACTCTAACTGTGGACATACTGTATATGAAAAAAATTTTTTTTTAGAAAGTATTCACGGGTCCCCTCCGACTGTATTAATAACCATGCAACAGTTTTATCTCATAATTGTTTAAAATCTTGCAAACATTGTGTATACCCAATACGTAAGGTATTTTCATAAAAAATTAACGGGTATACAGGTTTTATACTTATGTAGTTATTGTACAATGTTCATCACGATGAGTGGATATGTGATAAGATAAATGAAACCTGGAAGGGTTAATGGAAATTTATGTCAAAACCTTGAGGAGATATTCTGAGGAGTGTCTGAAAATATCTCATTACTTGCATAATTTCTTGTTTCTTCATCGATTCCTAATTCAGTTACCTCGTAAAGTGTGTAAGTAGTTTTATGACATAAGTCATGATATATTGATAAGGAGGGAACGTACGAAATCATTTTTGATGGAGCCTTGAACAAAAACTGGCCACATTCGAAATTTTTTGTCAGACGCGTCTGGATGATCCGTTACAAGGCGAGATTCCTTATAGTGGAGTAAAAAACAGGGGAAAAGTCGCTTCCTTCTCGAGTTTTTTTTTTTAATCTTAGAACAAACCTAGATATATACCATTTCGTTAAGTAGGTCGATGTTCATTAAAAATCATGAAATACGACATTTTTTAGTGGTCACGGACATTGTTATTTTTAAAAAGGTGTGAATTTTTTTTTTTTTTAAATCATGTTTTTTTGAACATCTAATGCCATAACTTAAAAACGAATGGAGCTATCCACATGAACTTTTTTTGTTATAAAACACACATTTACGCGCTTCTATCTGTGTATAGTATTGTTAACTAAAACATTTTTAAGTTTGTTAAAAACTTAGATAACCTTGAAAGTTCAGAAAATACGCAGTCAAATTTTCACTAAGCTACAAACTTTTTTGTTTTTGGAAATTTTGTATAACATGCTGCGAAGAAAATAAAGCTAAAAGACCAAAAAAGATTTTGATAGCATAAATTTTATTGTCTTTTACAGTTTAGGTACAGTGATTTTTTTTAGAGCGCGCGAATTGCAGAAATTGAATATTAATACGTCCGCGTCCACTAAAACTAACTAGTCTCAGGGCGGTGTACTATTAACGTTATTCGTTTTCGTCGAAGGTCAAATTATAAAACCGCTGCCCAAGGAATCACTACTTCCACATCCAGATCTTCTATCCAAGTCTCTCAGAACGAAAAAAATTTGAATGTGGAAATCATTTTTTATGGAACTTTAATAATATAATATTTGAAATCGTCTACCCCAAAAACCTATAAAACGATATGCCACTGAGGGTGGTGGAATAAAGTAAGTAGTAGTGGTGGATAAAGTAAAAAAAAATTGAGGCCTTTGGTTCTTCACTAAATGACAATTTTATTTTTTTCGCCCCCTTGAATAATGGGGTGGGAGTTGGTAATGTGGGTGGTTAGTGCCAAAAAAAAATTTTGAGAGCTTAGCTTCTCTTATATATACTAAATACCAGTTTTATGGACTCTTACTTGCTTGATTTGTCTATTTACCTCCATTTACCCCCAACCTTTTTACGGAATAATCTAGTTCCAGATCTCGTTAAAATACATGGTACGTGTACCAAATTTCAAGTCAATAACTTAAACGGTTCCAGAGTAATCGTGCGCACAAAAAAGTTACAGACAGACCGACAGACAGAATTTTTTTTGCTCAAACTTAAAATCTCGACGTTTCATGACATTCTAAGCCTATTTGGATAATACAAATTTTCAAAAATATTTTTGTCCATACTATATTTCCACTGAATGTGGAAGTAAAATGTGTAACGATATTCTTTCTCTTATTACCACTTGTGTTATATTGTAGAACGTATGGTCATTGTGCGAATTGTGCGTGGATTATCTACTTAAAAAATATTTAAGATAAATAAGCAATCTAAGTTTCATTGTAAAATGGAATGAATTTTATGTGGCGTAGTAATAGAGGAAAACGATAAACTTGTGCACAAGCCATGGAAACAGAGTTTAGAGACTATAATTAGGAAATTAAAAAAGACTTAATTTAGGATGATTTTTTCTTTTTTGTTACCTAATTTAGGCGAAAATAACGTTTATTCAATTCACAGGTCTACAAAAAAAAAAAAAAATTCTTCTCCGAGGACTAAACCTATCATGCCTTAAGTATTTTTGTGTGCTGAATCCGAATTTTCAATTAAAAAAATTTTCTACCGCGTAGATTTCGAGTAAATTCCGGTTTTTATTGTCAAAAAAACCGTATTTTGACGATAAAAACCGGGATTTACTCGAAATCTACGCGGTAAAAATTTTTTTTAATTGAAAATTCGGATTCAGCATACAAAAATACATAAGAAATGATAGATTTAGTCATTGGAACAGAATTTCTTTTTTTGTAGACCTGTGTACAAAGTGCACCTGTGCCACAGATCTACAAGAAAAAAGTTCTGTTCCAAGGGCTAAACTTATCATTCCTTATGTATTTTTGTGTGCTGAATCCGAATTTTCAATTTAAAATTTTTTTTACCTCGTAGATTTCGAGTAAATCCCGGTTTTTATCGTCAAAATACGATTTTTGAATAATGTTTGACGTTTGCTCGAAATCTAAGTGGAAAATTCGGATTCAGCATACAAAAATACTTAAGGCATGATAAATTTAGTCCTTGGAGTAGATTTTTTTTTTGTCGACCTGTGTTATTGTGTGGATCTAGGGTAAAAATGCAATGCATGGGAGTTTCGGATAGGGACTCTGACAGAGGAAATGTCGGATGCAAATATTAAGATTGCCACGTGCTTTCAGAAACTGTCTTTTTTATTTTGCTCCAATAATAACGCAAAAAAAGGAAAACTCGATAGTTTACTTTTTATCAAAACACTCCAAAATTGTTACTTTTCCTAAACTTCTGTTTATGGGATTTTATTAACCCCCTAGTTGCGCAACATTTTTTCCATTTTACTATAATATTATTTTTCACCGTTTCCGAGATCCCAATGCAATGCATACTCCATTTAAGATTTTTAATTCCTTTTTGCCTTCAACCTTAATGTGTCACTGGAAAAAATAAGTTATCCTTTCAGATCCTAAAACGTGATAAAACAGTCCTAAACATAAAAAAATAATAATGAAAAGTTCCGTTACATACAATACATAATCATTATTATTCTAAGTACGGCGCGCGTACGCTTCGACAATTCCTCCATACTAAAAAATTCGTAACTAGCAAACTATTGCTAATAATGAAAATATTTTTTTTCTAAAAACTTTTTTAGTCTATTGACTTCATTTTCTTCACAGCATGTTACACAAAATTTTCAAAAACAAAAAATTTCCTCGCTTAGTGAAAATTTGATGGCGTATTCTCTAAACTTTCAGGGTCATCTACGTTTTTGGCATGTTTACATTTTTTTTTATTAGCAATTCTATGAATAGAGAGAAGCGCTTAAGTGTGTGTTTTATAACAAAAAAAAGTTCACATCAATAGCTCAATTCATTTTTGAGATATGGCAATGGATGTACAAAAAAACATGATTTAAAAAAAAATTAAATTTTACACTTTTTTTTAAATAAGAATATCTGTGACCACTAAAAAATGTCGTATTTTGTGTTTTTATATGTAAAATGATGTTGTTGGTAATACCCACTGAGTCTGATCTTGTTCTAAGCTCATAAAAAAAAACGACACAATTTTACCTCTTTTTCGCTCCACTATTATAAAGAATACACAGAATTATTTGTATCACCTAGGAGGTGTCTAAATGCTGACGTGATATTCTAGAATGCGATGTCCCCTTAGCCATTTTCATTGAAGAAAATTTTGATCTAAAGCACAATACTATATGCTGAGATATTAATCTCTCATCTTGATGAACATGAGATCAACCTGATACAATAGCCAACAAAATCACAGATATGATATGAGAGACAATATTCATGTATTCAACTATCATAATGATATTCACCACCACGATACGAGAAATAATACAATGATCGAAATAGAATTTCATCGAGTAAACAAAAGCAAATTCTCTACAAACTATTATGCACCTAAACGTTACAATAAACTTCCAAACCATATTAAATACTTACCCGCTAATCAACATAAAGAGAGAATAAAAACATACCTTACCAAAAGGGCATTCTATTCTTTGAATGGAATGTTAAATGATGATTTCCACGTTGATTAATGCACCTATTTTATTCTATATGCTTTATGTCTGTAGATTTTTAAACTGTAGTTTGTTCTATGTGTTTAGTATTGTTAGTATATTTTATATTTAGAGTTTTAATCACAATTTGTGTATTTATAACCATTAATTTTACATATAAATATAGGTAATGTCTTTGTTGTTGACGAATGTAATCGATTTGTTTATTGACATGATCTTTATAATAAAAGCTAGCGGCATAGTTGAAGTCAGATGTGGCACAGTGGCGGCTGGTGAAATTTCAATATTTTTTTTTCTCGTCTGTGGCGCATGGACCCATATGAAATTTGAGAAATAACATCTAGAGAAGCACTTCTCTAATGACCCCTGAAAAATTTTGAAAAAGCAGTTTGCGAAAAAAATTTTGAAAATTCGTTAGCCTCTCTTGGGTCTAGGGACTCCTGTTTATTTTTATTTTTTTTTGTCATATGCATTTGACTTTTCATAAAAATACAACAATAGATTTTGGAGTTTGTGAAAATATTTTCATTACTAACTGAAGTACAATGAACTGAAATTTTGTAATTTACAATTTAACAAACTACAATATTTCATTTCGTTGTATCTCAGTTAGTAATGAAAATATTTTCATAAACTCCAAAATCTGTTGTTGTATTTTTATCAAAAGTCAGATGCATGTGATAAAAATAAAAACTAGAGGAAGCATTATACTCTTCGCCGATTTACTGAGCTTTTCATATAATTGTTACACATTCTATAGGATACTCTTCGCATTTTTCTTGTAAATAATGCTAGTTTTTGGACATTCTAAATTTTGTGATACCAACTTTGTTGTGAAAAAAAATATATGAAAAAAAAAATCACGATGTGCGGACCCTTGGATTGCGAGACGAAACTCTTGCCGCTACACCACCATTTCTTATTTCTAAAATTGTTAATGAGTGTAATATATACCATTAAAAAATTTATTGTGATTATTAGGAAACACATATTAGTAAAATGTATTAAAAAAAAAATAGTGATAGGAAATAACATTTCGCAAGGTTTTTATTTATTACCAACCATAAAAAATGTAAAAAATATTTTTTTAAATTTTAAATTACTAATAACTTTTTTATTTACCAATCTATTTTGTTGAAAAACAAGAGGGTTCTTCCTCTAGCTAACACTAAGTTACTCTCCAAATTTCAATACAATCGGATTTTTCTTTCTTAAGTTATCGTGCTTACAAGAAACGTGACGGACGGACAGACGGACATTTTGAAAGTTGTTCAGAATTCGTTCACTAACATAACGATATAAAAATTTTTTCTCTACGAGCGATATTTACTGATTTAGAAATGTGCCGATCAAATACAATATACTCTTCGTTTTTGCGAAGAGTATAATAAACAGGAGTCCCTAGACCCAGGGGAGGCTAACGAATTTTCAAAAATTATTTCGCAAACTGCTTTTTCAAAATTTTTTAGGGGTCATTAGAGAAGTGCTTCTCTAGATGTTATTTCCCAAATTTCGTATGGGTCCCATGCGCCACAGACAAGAAAAAAAATATTGAAATTTCACCAGCCGCCACTGGATGTGGCATGTGGCATTGTCGGCGCTTCTCTGCGATCCTTTCAAGCGGTAACTGTTATAGACGGAGAGCCAGTGACATTTTTCAGTGATGATTTAGTTAAGGCCTATTTTTTGAGAGAATGTTGTAGAGGGCCTAACTAAGTGTCATCCGAAAGGATTAGCCCTGATTGGTTCCAAGGGGGTGGCAGAACGCCCCCAATGTGTAAAAAAAAACTGCATCTTTTTATTATTTAGTTAAGGCTGAATTTTTTTTCAGCACTCCTCTGATAGCTCACAATTATCGATCTAATATTGGCAGAACGATTGGCCGGTTCTTAGAGGGTGGCAGAACACCCCCAACATGTCGTGGGAGCAATGAACTTTTTATTATTTAGTTAAACTTCATTTTTTAGTATGTTGTTGTGGCAACTATTTCAAGTGTAAATGTCAATTGGTAGAACAAAATGGCGGTTCTAACTACCTGGCAGAACTTGAATACTTGACTACTACTTGACTACTTGAATACTTGACTACTTGAAGACTTGAATAATTTGCATAATGAATACTTTGAATATAAACAATAATTTTGTTCATTTATTTAGAATCTTTTTAGTAAACACAGACCTTCCTTTACCTTTGGAGCTGATATTTTAATGTTCATTCGATGGAAATGCAAAATTTTTTTTTCCATTCGAGAATAACTTTGTAACTATGAGGGACACGAAAAAGTTGTACTGTTTTTATAGGAAATTTAGTTATCTACAAAAAAGGTCTCTTGACATTTTTTCGGATCTCGCTTAGTTTCTGCGATATAGTGAAAATAAAAAAAAATTGCAAATATTTTTTACATTTAAACGCAAATATCTTTTGAACTGTGCTATATACGAGAATACGACTTAGAGACTTATTGTAGAAAATTTGATTTTCTAAAAAAAAGCTATCTTAATTTTTTTACATGTCTCACTTAATTTTGAGAAGATAAAGTCAAAATAAGAAAATTTCTTTTCGGATTTCGGAAAAATATAATCAGTATCGACTGAGAACCCCAAATTATGATATATATTATTGTAATTGTATTGTCATAATAACTAAAAAATGCAATTGCCAAGAAAAAAATTACACAAAATTTTTGAAATAATCGTAATTATTAAAGTTAGTTAGTTATACCATGGCTAGTATATTAATCAAGGATACTTCTAGTACGACCACCGAAGATGACGACGGTGACTCGAAAGCCGTTTGGAAATACCTTTTTTTTAAGCTAAAATCGCAATTTTGAAGTCGTTATAACTTAAAAACTATCAATTTATGTGAAAAATTGCATAGAATCTTTTCTTCTTAAAATTTGATTCTATTTCAGCTCCAATAAATATATATATTTTTTAAGTGCCACCCCCTGAGAGGGGGTGGCATCCACCCCCTATAAATTAGCAAGCCCCCGCACAATATAAAAACTTTTCTGTGAAGCATTTACTATTATACTGCCAAAAATGAACGAAATCCGTTCAATATGACATTATTCCGAAGTTAAAACCTCTAGTTACTGTACTATAAAGTCATATCTAAATCAATGCTTATT
The DNA here is from genome assembly GCA_936432065.2 of Rutpela maculata. Taxonomy (NCBI): domain Eukaryota; kingdom Metazoa; phylum Arthropoda; class Insecta; order Coleoptera; family Cerambycidae; genus Rutpela; species Rutpela maculata. Next base: position 174,572,878 of record OW386287.2, read on the forward strand.
ATCTGTTATGACTTTTGTGGCCATTATTGCGGTAAATTGACGATAGATAAGTAACTCCCTCCGAGCCAGATTCTTTATTTCCATATGTAAAAATGTGTCCTGTCAAAAATGACTCAATTTTTAATTTTTCACATTTTCCATAATTTTACTTTTTAGTCGCTAGGTGTTTATTATGTCCGTATTCGTGATTAATTATTCCGTGGCGGTACGTGTTACCGACATTAGTCCAAACGCGGCTAAATTCGTGATTGTTGTTTTTCAAAGTAGTGGATACAAACTAGTGATTTTTTGCTGATTAAGAAACATTAATTTTTTAAAATTATTTGAAAATGTCAGGACACTGAGCATCAAGTATAACTACGAAAACCTGCTCTCAATGTTCTTACAAATGAAGAAGAAACACATTTTATGTTTTCGTAGTGTTCTAAGCCAATTTGTTTAGAACTTACCAGAAAAAATTGCAATGCTGCGTATTCAGCTTGGAGATTAAAATACTTTGTTTTTTTTTATTTCCAAATATTTTCATAGCTTTAGCATACTAGTCGTAGCGCTACACAAAAAAACATTTCAAATCATGATAGAAGCAAACGGCTTGGCAGAAAGTTTACTTACATATAATAGGTTGATTTGGCCCGCAGCACTTTATCGGGGGTGGCGTCAGATTCAAAATGGCGCTGCTTAGCTTTTTTCTTATGGGACTGATGGGATTAAAATCAAATAAAATACCAAATTTGAACTTTTATAATTTAAAAGCAAAGCGTTTTCAAAAAAAAAAATCCAAAATGGCGTAGTTTCTCACAAAATGGCGTCTTTTTTTTTAAAGACACATAACATTTTAAGATTTTTAGTTTTAATATATTATGTAATACACGATATTCAAAACTATTAACATAGGTTCTGTACTATGGATTGAAACTTTACAGAATTTTTACAGAATTAAATAACTTTACAGAATTTTAGGTGACTATTCAAAATGGCGGCGCAAAGTGGGGGACTTTCCAAACCTTTTTTCAAAATTCTGTAAGTCGCTCAATTTTGAACGGATTTTGATGCGGTTGGACTTAAAATACTTGAAAAGTTTCACTCTTGGACGTGCAAGTGCCACTTTCTCATAAACTATCACGTACAACCCTTAAAAAATGTAATATAAAACCCCTAAAATAGAGAAAATTTTAAAAATAAAGATTCAAAATCATTTTAAAAGTTAACATTTAAGAAAAAGGTCACTGGGCATTTCCTGGAAGTAAAATAATCATATATATGTAACTTAATTATACACACCATTTTCGGAGAGGTGTATTTAGGTGGTGAATTTTGGATGTAATGGAAAAAATTAATATTGGGGGCTCAAAATGGCCCTTATAAGGTATTTTGGTCTCCTTTTTCCATTTCTAAAGTTCGTCATAATAACCCCTATAATAAGGTAAATTTTAAATAAAACCTCATTTTTTCATTAAAGTTACTGCAAGTAACAAAAATAGCACTGGCTTTTAAAATGTCAGATAGGTCTTTCCTGAAGGTAAAGTAATGACACATTTGCAAATTAGTAATACACATCCATTTTGGTCTCCCCTCTCTAGATTCCGTTTTTACGTACACCTCTAAAAAATAAAATATCAACTCCTAAATTGAGGAAAATTTCAAAGATTTTCTTACTGAAAAGGCCTTTTTTTGGAAACTAATTGTCTAAATCAAATCAAATAAATTGATATTTTCTACCTTTTTTACCACATACACTTGGAAATCTGTTACTAAAATGTTTAAGAAACTTTTATGCTGTAATTTTTTTGGTTTGTTTATGTGTCGTTAATTGTGTATAATTAATTTGCCTTATTTTACCTTCAGGAAAAACCTATCTGACATTTTAAAAGCCCAGTGCTATTTTTCTTACATGCGGTAACATTAAAAAAAAATGAGATTTTATTTGAAATTTACCCCATTATATTTTTTAGGACTTCAGAAATGGAAAAAGGAGACCAAAATACCTTATAGTGACCATTCTGAGCCCCCAATATTCATTTTTACCATTACATCCAAAATTCACCACTTAAATACCCCCCTCCCCCCAAAAATGGCGTGTAATTTGCATATATATGATTATTTTACTTCCAGGAAATGCCCAGTGAACTTTTAAAATGATTTTGATTTTTATTTTTAAAATATTCTCTATTTTAGGGGTTTATATTACATTTTCTAAGGGTTGTACGTGATAGTTTATGAGAAAGTGGCACTTGCACGTCAAAGAGTGAAACTTTTCAAGCATTTAAAGCCCAACCGCATCAAAATCCGTTCAAAATTGAGCGACTTACAGAATTAAAAAAAAAAATAATATCCCCCACTGTGCAGCGTGACTAAGTCTATAAAGCAGGAACATAGATATATTTAGACAGATAGTATTCCTTAGTCTTCCGAATCTTCTAAACTACAAAATAAAAAAAAACAAAATAAAAATGAATAAGAATTTGTTATAATTTAAAATGAAAATATTTAAAAGTACTAACTTTTGAATTATGTTGTTGGTGCACATGTCTTTGCAGGAAGATTAAATGCCGCCATCTTGAATCTTGTATAGTGTACTATTTATTATTATTTTTATTATTATTATTTGATTTCAAAGTATATTTATTAAATTAATCAATTAGAAAACATTTAAAATCAGTACTTTTGAAAATACGCCGCCATTTTGAAATTGACGCCACTTGAAATCAGGTGCTGCGGGTCAAATCGATTGTTTATGTATATAGACCGCCTATACCAAGTGGTTTGCTTCTATCATTATTTGAAACGTTTTTCCTATTTTTGGGTTCTGCCACTACGATTATACTTCTTTATTTTTTTTTTATAAATATTAAGTTAATATTAAGTTAAAATATTAAGTTAAAATATTAAGTTAAAATATTAAGTTAAAATAATAATTAAAGTAATAATTATTGTTAAGTTTAAAACAATAAATTTGTGTTTCTTATAAAAAAGATTATTCTTCGGATGTTTCGGAATAGCGGTATGATATACTGGTCGTTAGCGGTTATGGCAATTTAGAGAACGATAGCCGTTGAGGGTTAATAGAGCCCGGAAATTTAACGTTCGTTGAACGTCACATCGTCAAATTTTTTTTGCATTTGAAGGATGTCGCCAGAACTTTGCCGCCCTAGGCACGTGCCTACTCTGCCTATTGCTAAATCCGCCCCTGGAATCGAGTGAAACTAAATGCAATCTCTTCGTTATTTAAATCTGACAGATTTAATCGCACAGCACCCGTGTTAATTTAATTTCAGTATAATTTAATTTCAGTATAAGATTTAGAATCCATGCAATAATCAACGTTAAATGTATGCACTTTTATATAAAAAATTATTATAGCAAGTTTTAAAATCATTAATAAGGTTCAATAAACAATTTTATGGTCGTAAACCGCATAAATTTAATCTCACTGGAAAGGCATGTTGTCCTCGTAGTGGAAATGGCTTTGTCTTGGTGTATAATAATGTGAAATCGGCAATTCATCTCTTTTATGGAGATACCAGCGTGATACCCAAGCATAAATCACACATAACAAGCCCGAAACTGATTAGGTCACCGAATTTGATTGTGTCGAAAACATTTGGCCAATGCGAATGGTCTAAATAGAACTGACAAATATGTTAATTAGCATATTTCTTATTTGACTTCTGTTATTTATGTGAGGATAATTCCGTGATTTGATACATAGTTCATTTTCCACAAAAGGTAAATTATTATTATACTCTTCGCAAATACGATAACGAAGAGTATATTGCATTTGATCGGCATATTTCTAAAAAAACCGTAAATATCGCTCGCAGACAAAAATTTTTTATATCTTTGTGTTAGTGAACGAATTTTGAACAACTTTCAAAATGTTCGTCTTTCTGTCCGTCCGTCACGTGTCTTGTAAGCACGATAACTCAAAAAAGAAAAATCCGATTGTACTGAAATTTGGACAGTAAGTTAGAGGAAGAACCCTATTGGTAAATAAAAATGTTATTAATGATTTAAATTTGAACAATTTTTTGTTTTTATATTTTTGTAATTGAATGGAAATCTGGTGAAATGATATTTCATTTTAATAGCTAAATATTTATATATTTTACAAATATACTGTAATGTATTTCAACCCCTAGAATGTAGGCAACACAGAATTCGATTAATTGATTGGATGTCTGCCTAAATATAGAGATTTGCACCTACCAGAGAAAGAACATACTAGAAGGTCTAGAGTGATGACATATCTGTTCTGGAACCATCTGGAGAATGTGACATCATCACAGAAACTTCGAGATCTGTCATCTGTAGATATATAAGGCATGGAGTAAACCAAAAGGGGGAAGTTAGTGCAGTACTAATTGTCAGTTGAAATGGTCAGAGTAAACACAGTGATAAAGTGACTGAATAACTGAATTGTAGTACACAGTGTATTATTAGCCAAGTAGTTATTGTTGTAATTAAGTAAGTTAATAAATTAGTGTTTAGTGTTACCCTGGTTGTTATAATTTCCGAATCCACGATACAGGGTGTTTACAAAAAGGGTGTAAGCACGTCACAATTGGTGTCAGAAGCGGAATTATAACAGAAGCTTTCTGGACTGTTCGAGAAGGTTTCTACAGTGTTCTTCTCGGGAATTAGTGGTGACACGCAGGATTAACTTACGGGACATTGTTTAAGGACTATTTTTGGACTCAAAACTGTGAAAAAGTGCGTTTTCGGGAAAGTGACAGAGACACTGAAAAAGACTCATTTGTGCTAGTGCGTGAAAATTACTAGAACTTTTCTATTTGGACATTAGTGGAGATTAGTAAATTCTCTGAACTGGATAGTGACAAAAGACTCTGGATAAGACTTTTTCGTGCTGTTTTGAGATTTTTCTGGAAAGTTCCATTGACGTGATAGTTTTATTTTGCAAAAAAGCATGGCAGCTGAGAAACAAATACAGAACCTATTTGCGGAGTTAATGAAGACGATGGCCCAGCAACGTCAAGAAGAGAAAGAAAAGTATGAAAGAAAACAACAAGAGGAAGAAAAGCGTCGTCAAAAAGAAAAAGAAGAGTATGAAAGAAAACGACAAGAGGAAGAAAAGCGGCGTCAAGAAGAAAAAGAAGAGTATGAAAGAAAACGACAAGAGGAAGAAAAGCGGCGTCAAGAAGAAAGAGAAGAGCAAGAAAGAAGACGACAAGAGGAAAAAAAGCGTCGTCAAGAAGAAAAAGAAGAGCAAGAAAGAAGACGACACGAGGAAAAAAAACGTCGTCAAGAAGAGCAAGAAAAAAGACGACAAGAGGAAGAGAAGCTTCGTCAAAAAGAAAAAGAAGAACAAGAAAGAAGACATCAAGAAGAAAAAGAAGAGAAAGAACGACAAGAAAGACAACGTCAAGAGGAAGAGAAGCGGCGTCGAGAAGAAAAAGAACACGAAAGAAGACGGCAAGAAGAAGAAAAGCGTCGTCAAAAAGAAAAAGAAGAACAAGAAAGAAGACGTCAAAAAGAAAAAGAAGAGCAAGAAAGAAGACGTCAAAAAGAAAAAGAAGAGCAAGAAAGAAGACGTCAAAAAGAAAAAGAACAGCAAGAAAGAAGACGTCAAGAGGAGAAAGAGGAACAAGAAAGACGCCAGGAAGAACTGAGGAAAATCCTGAACGAACAAATGAAAATCCAGCATGATGCTATGAATTCAATCATTAACAAAATCAAGGAGGATATAAAGGCTGAAGTCAGTCAAATCAAAAGAAAGATGAGTGAGGTCGAAGGAGAAGTAGAGCGACTTAAGCGACAATTGGTTGAGAAAGGAGGCCAGCTAGTAACATCGTCAGGTCCTCGGTTAAAACCTCCCTCCTTTGACGGCCAAAGCTCATGGACAACCTACAAGAGACAATTTGAGGCAGCAGCATCGGCAAATAACTGGCATAACGAGGAAAAGGCTATGGCATTAGTTCTGGCGTTAAGGGGCCAGGCCTCAGAATTACTTCAGACTATCCCGGTGGAGAAACAAAGGGACTTCAAAGTCTTGGAAGCTGCATTAGACTTGAGGTATGACGATTAACACCTTGCCCAATTATACCAGGCTCAGCTGAAATCCCGGATGCAAAAAGCTGGGGAAAGTTTACAAGAATTCGAGGCTGCCATTGAGAGACTGGCACACCTGGCATATCCAAGTGCTCCAAGGGAATTCCAAGAACAATTAGCTGTCGGGGCCTTTTTGGATGGCATAAGGGACGAGGAAGTCAGGCGAGTTCTTAGGTTAACGAGACATCAAAGTATTGGCGAGGCTCTGGTCCGTGCCCTTGAAGTAGAGGCTGCCTATAAAGACACCCCACGGTCAGAAGTGCATGCTGTGACAGTAGAAAAAACACATTCAGACAAGAAGAACCCTGACATGGACATGCATGAAATGCTAAGTAAAGTATTGGCCAAATTGGATTCCCTGGGGAGACAAGACAAACAACAAGGTGAAGCGAAACCAAACGGACGTATCAGATGCTATCAGTGCGGCAAATTAGGGCATATTAAGAGAGATTGTCGACAGTGGAGCCCTGAGAGAGTGCTGGCTGAAGAAAAAAATGCGCCCAGAGAAATAAAGGTTTGCCAGCTTCGAAGAATCTCGAGTAGTCTACCATTACCAGGACGTGTAAATGGAAGTAAAGAAATTCCAGAGAATTGGACAAAGGAAGTTTTAAGACAAGAGCAACTGGACGATACAGAAATTGGACCCATATTGCGAGCAAAGGAAAAAGGAACCCGATCAGACTGGAAGGATGTTTCAAACCAAGGAGTAGGAGTGAAGGCTTTGTGGTCGCAATGGGATTCACTGAGAGTCTTAGATGGGCTGTTGAGGAGAGCATGGGAAAGCCCGGATTGGATGCAGGTTGCCATGCGTCTAGTGATTCCCAGCTGTCGTGTAGCAGAAGTACTCCAGGAAGTGCATAGTGAAACGTCCGGCGAACACTTCGGCGTAAACAAGACATTGAGCAAAGTACGAGAACGATTCTATTGGGTCAATAGTCGCCAGGATGTGGAGGTTTGGTGTCGCAAATGCAAGAATTGTTCTGCCAATGGGAAACCACTTTCCGGAAGCGACGATGCGAATGAAAGTCGAGAAGAGCCGAAGAATGACCAAGAGCAGATGACCAAGGCTGGTAACCGAATGAAGGCTCGTTATGATCGGAATGCCAGTACAGGAGGATTCAAGGTGGGAGATCGGGTCTGGCTGTACAACCCACAGCGGAAAGAATGGAAGTCCCCGAAGCTTCAACCACCTTGGGAAGGGCCGTATTTAGTCATCACCCGAATTAATGATGTCATCTATCGGATTCAACGAACCAAAAAGTCCAAGATGAAGATCGTACATTTGGATAGACTGGCGAAAGAAGTTGAATTGCCTGACTGGGACGTTCAGGCTTAAAGAGGGGGCAGTGTAATGTATTTCAACCCCTAGAATGTAGGTAACACAGAATTCGATTAATTGATTGGATGTCTGCCTAAATATAGAGATTTGCACCTACCAGAGAAAGAACATACTAGAAGGTCTAGAGTGATGACATATCTGTTCTGGAACCATCTGGAGAATGTGACATCATCACAGAAACTTCGAGATCTGTCATCTGTAGATATATAAGGCATGGAGTAAACCAAAAGGGGGAAGTTAGTGCAGTACTAATTGTCAGTTGAAATTGTCACAGTAAACACAGTGATACAGTGACTGAATAACTGAATTGTAGTACACAGTGTATTATTAGCCAAGTAGTTATTGTTGTAATTAAGTAAGTTAATAAATTAGTGTTTAGTGTTACCCTGGTTGTTATAATTTCCGAATCCACGATACAGGGTGTTTACAAAAAGGGTGTAAGCACGTCACAATACATTTCATAATGTAATATACAACCGTGGAAATATGATTATAGCTCCTCTTATAATGTAACAATTTACATTTTTTACGTGTTAGGTGGTGGTGTAGTTCTTACACTTTTGACTCGGAATCCAAGGGTCCCGGATTCGAAACCCAAATGGGGTATGGTATAGTTTTCTTTTTATTTTTACTTTATTTTACACTGAGTCTTTTACCAACTAAGTTCGTACTATAAAATTAAAAATGTCTAAAACTAACATTATTTACAGAAAACTGCGAAGAGTATCCTATAGAATATATAACAATTATATAAAAAGTTCAGTGAACACGCAAAGAGTACGTTTTTAGCTTGTTTTTATACTCCAATTGTAATCTACAAGGAAAGGAGGAGATTGAAAATGTTAATAACACACAAAAAAGTGTCTTGTACTAAGGACCAGACCCCAACCATACTCTTATGTATTTTGATGCGCTCAGTTTTTCTCTAACCGCAAAAAATAGCTAAAAAATCCATAAAAAATCCGCTTTTGTGAGCGTAATTCTTGCCTTAACTGCTCGAACTCGCTACTCGTGCACAACTTGCACAACGTGACGTACCGGGATAGTCTCGGTAATTTTGTCTGCTAGTTCGGCAAGGACAATGTTGTCGCCGATACATTGTTTCGCATGCAGAAAGTTACCACCACAATAGACCCCGTAAAATTCGCAACGCGATCAAGAGCTAAAGGAATTAATTGCCAATAAGACGACAGGACTTATCCTTAAAAAAGTTAATTTTTCGCCGCCAAATGTCAAAATTTACTGTGATATTTTCACAGACCATTTTAGCTTACCTAAATTTAAGATTCTTATCTTAACTAACTTGCAAAAATAACGATCAAAACGGACTGGAAAATATAGGCATGCGCGTTGTTGAGATTCAGATATTTTGACCAATCGCTGTCGCCTTGAAATCAACTAAGGCAAGTTTCTAAAGTTTAGGATGAAATTTGGTAGACTTGGCCTAGGTAAGGGGGGCAACTATTTGAATGAGCTAATGTAAGATAGAAGGGCCAAATAGAACGACCAACTAAGTTAGATGTCTTAATTTTAGCTCAGTTCACTGGTAGAAAGAAAGCAACTAATGTGCGCAAGCTTGTAACAAAGGACATGAGACGTAAAGTTTTTCTGCGAGGATTATCACACCCCGGGATCCGAGCAACACAAAAAATGATAATCCGATTTTACGTATGGCCATCAGTACAAAAAGATTACAAGGGGTGGATTAAAACGTGTCTCCAGTGCCAAAACTACAAAGTGAGACAATATACGTTTCTGCACCGATAGGCAGTTTTGGTAAATCGGCGTTACAGTTTTAACAAGTGCATATCGACTTAGTAGGGCCCCTGCCGTTCTGTAAAGAATACAGATATATTTTCACCTGTGTGGATCGTTTCATGTGGTGAACTGAAGTTATACCCCTGCAGAATATCACCGCGGACACAGTTGCAAGGACGGTCGTCGAAACATGGATCGCTCGTTTCTGTGTCCCCGAGGCAATCACACAGATCAGGTTAGGCAGTTCGAATCATGTTTATTTAAAAAATTAACACGTTTAATAAGCAGTCACACTTCCGTACCGCAGCTTACCACTCGCCAACAGTTTAGTGAAGAGATTTCATAGAGAATTAAAAACAGTAATAAAATGTCACGAAAATGAGAACTGGGTGATACCCCTAGGCATTCGTACAGCGTTCAAAAAGGAAATGGTTTACGCCTCCTAGACGAAATAATCGTCACACATTCTGGTACTACAAATACTTCCGAAATACTTCCGAATTTGTCACAGATCTACGTAATCACATGCGCTCGTTGAAACCTGTCAGAACTTTTTGTCTTCAAGAACTTAAAAACAATTTTTGTTAGATACGATGCACCACGTGCGAATCTAAGTCCTTAAACTCAAAGAATGAAACTTTATCATCTAATGGGGAGAAAAAGAAGTCAACGTAACCACAGACAGGTTGAAGCAGCCCATAACCTAGGCAACGACTTCGAAGGCATCACGCCGGCATCAAGCAGTAGTGAAGTGCTAGTGAAACTGCAAGACAACTGTGATAGTGAGGTGACATCATAAAAATATTTATATACACGATAATTAGTAATATTTGTTTATTCATTTATATATCGTTAACACTGGCAGGGGGAGATGTAGCGTACTTTCCAACACCTACTTAATTACTTAAATGCATAATCTATAATATTGGCACGTTTAAGCCGGAAAGCCTACAGTTACAGGTACGGTAATAAAAAAACCGTAGTCGACCCTAATTAAGGCAGAAAATCACGCTCGTTACTCAGCCCTTGTACCTGTGTACTGTGTAGCCAGATTCAGTAAATCCTATTTCAACCTTCAAGGACTTCACCTCTCGCACGCGAACTCAGTTCAATTGTAAACTCTATTTCGTTAAATTTTTGTTAAATAAATACCTTCTTTTGATTATACATTTGTTGGCTCCACACGCAACAGAAGCTAAAAGTACATTTTATCATCAAATATTTACAGGGATGTTGCTAGGGTTTTTTTTTGGGGGGGGGGGGGGGGGGGGTACTAATTCCCAACTCTCGTCGATGGAATTGCAACTCCTACACAACTGTTTGCTTTCATATTTTCTAATATAAACAGTAGGAGACAACAGGATAAAAAAAATACATTTCTAATTTGTAACATTTAAATATTGCATCTCAAATCAATTCTAAATGCGAGTCAACAAAAGGTCAACAAAACAAAAAAAATTAGTTACGCTTTTGATCAGAACCATCTTATGATATACTGAAACCGATCCTGATATTAAAAGAAAAAAACCTATCGCATCAGTTTCTTTCTACCACCCCTTTTATCCCCTAAAAAAGGCCAAAAAAATGTCTTGTCCAGCTTGTCCTAAGGTTCTGATACAACTTCTCTGAAGTATTTTGATGTGCTGAAGCTAATCTTGGAAATTATAAAAAAACATGTTTTTGGCAACATCTCTGGAGGGCCTCCGCGCTTAATAATTGATGATCGGGAGGAGAAACTTGAAAAAAAAAATTTTGTCAAGATCTCTGCCGGGCCCCCGCGCTTAATAGCTGATGAGCAGGAGGGAGGGGGGGGAGAAATTAAAAAAAAATAAATTGTCAAGATCTCTGGCGGGCCTTCCCGCTTAATAATTGATGAGCGGGAGGGAGAAATGTGAACAAATTTTTTTTAACCAGGTCTCATAATTAATGAGTGAATATTGCGTTTACTGGTTTAACCGGGCCCCTAAATTGGCTTGGCCCCGGTACCACGGTACCTACTGACCCCCCTTTGGGGGCCCTATACCGAGGATGCTAACAGGGTGAACTGCTGCTAGCATCCTCTGTGTGGTCACATTTAAACGTACAGATTATTTTTGCACATTTATAGCTTCGATGCATCGACTGAGACTGGGGTATGAACTTCTAGCCGCGTAGCATCTTCGGCATCTTCGGCATGTTCGTACCCTTAATCTATCTTTGGTCATTAGGCAGCCGTTCGAGTTCAAAGAGCATGACACGAAAGGAAGTCATTTTTTATTTGTGTTGCAACAACGTAGGGTCAAACAATCCCAACAACTTACATATCCCACTTCTCGAATATATGAAGATATTTTAAAGTGGCACCAAATTAATAAAACCGCTGCCCAAGGAATCACTACTTCCACATCCGGATTTTCTATCCAAGTCTCTCACAACGAAAAAATTTTGTATGTGGAAATAATTGTTTATGGAACTTTAATAATATAATATTTGAAATCCTCTACTCCAAAAACCTATAAAACGATACCCCACATCGGTAGTGGGGTGCGGGTGGTGATATGGGGGTGGTAGTGGGGGTGGATGAAGTAAAAAAATATTTAGAGGTTCTTGGTTCTTGTACACACACTAAAACACAATTTTTTTTCATCCTCTTTAATAATGGGGGTGGTAATGGGGGTGGCTAACGCCAACAATTTTTTTGAGACGTTAGCTTCTCTTGAATATACTAAATACCAATTTTATGGATTCTTACCTGCTTGATTTACCTATTTACCCCCAATTTACCCCTCAACCCTTCGACGGAACAAGATGAAAATATAATCTAGTTCCAGATCTCGTCAAAGTACATATGTGTACCAAATTTAAAGTCAATATCTTAAACGGTTCCAAAGTAAACGTGCGCACAAAAAAAGTTAGACAAACAGACCGACAGAATTTTGTTTTCGCTCAAACTTAAAATCTCGAGGTTTCATGACATTCTAAGCCTATTTGAACATTAAAAATTAAAAAAAAAATTTTTGTCGTTACTATACTTCCACTGGACGTGGAAGTAAAATTTCCAACTTTATCCGGAATGGTTACGTATGATTTTTTCTAATTACTTCCACATCCAGTGGAAGTATGGTAACGACGAAAAAAATTTTGAAAATTTTTATTATTCAAATACGCTTAGATTGTCATGAAACGTCGAGATTTTAAGTTTGAGCGAAAAAAATTTTCTGTCTGTAACTTTTTTTGCGCACGATTACTCTAGAACAGTTTAAGATATTGACTTGAAATTTGGTACACGTATATACTTTAACGGGATCTGGAACTAGATTATATTTTCATCTTATTCCGTCGAAGGGTTGGGGGGTAAATGGGGAGTAAATAGGTGAATCAAGCAGGTAAGATTCCATAAAATTGGCATTTAGTATATACAAGAGAACCTGAGGTCTCAAAAAATTTTTGAGCATTAGCCACCCCATTACCACCCCCACCCCATTATCTAAGGGGATGAAAAAAAATGTGATTTAGTGTATGTACAAGAACCAAAAACCTCAAAATATATTTTTACTTCTACCAGCACTACCACCGCCTATCACCACACCACCCCCATCCCAGTACCGATGTGGGATATCGCTTTATGGGTTTTTGGGGTAGAAGATTTCAAATATTATTAATCCAGGCGTTTTAGTTGTAAAATTGACCTCTGTGCTAAATTCGTGACATACGAAAATTTTTTTTTATTGTGTTTATTTGGACGACTGTGAATAACACGTGGTAGTTACGCCAAGATACACCTGGAGGATTTCTTGAAAATAGCGTCGAAGGTCGCGGAAACCGCGGATTGGCAATTAACTCAGTTTTTATGGCTCAAACGAAAACAACACCTATTATAAAAGTTGTACATCTGTAAATTCTTTACCTTAAAGATACTATACATTTTTTTCGTACGCCTAACCGTTTTGGAGATAGAACGCGGACTAAGTGAAAAATGCATCACTTCCTCCAACATCTTCAGCAGCTCAGCAGCATTTGTGTAATGTGTATTATCAAGTTCAAACTGGTTGGTAATCTATTTGAGTTTTTTTTTATTTTTAGTTATTTACAGAATAATTATTTATTTAAATTTATTTCATTTATATTTTTTCCTTTTGGTAAAAAATCTTTTGTTTGTTCATTATAATATTAATAGTAACATTTATTTTACTCAAAGTAAAAACGGCACAAATTGAACTGTAGGGCTCTTCTTCCATTTGCCCAAATACAAATAACCTAAATCTAAGATTATAAAAAGATTATAAAAAATTATTATAAAAGAAAAAAAATAATAATTATTTTATTTGTTAATATTCAGTAATGAATTGTAATAATCTAACAAATGTTATATTTTATAATAATAATAATAACAATAATAACAATAATAACAACAGCAGCATTCAGACATGCGAGCAGACAAGGGGAACGGGCAGACCCCACGAAGCGAAACAAAAAGGTTAAAAGTAAATAAAATTGTATCGGAAAAAGAAAAAGAAATATACGCGCATTCACAACGCAGTATCAAGTCTCCTGCTTCTGATCAGCCAAAATGTAATTTTTGACAACTTTAATAAAAAAATTTTTTGATTTATATTGTTTATATTCATTTGGAAGTTCATTCCAAAGATGAGATGCAAAATACGTAAATGATCTTTGAAAAATCGCAGTTTCATGCTGAGGCACCAAAAAATTTTGTATGTATCTTGTATTATGCAAGTGATCTCGTGAAATTAACTTATTTCTTAAGTACTGAGGTTCGTCATTATGAATTATTCGCCAAATAAGTGTGAGCATGTGTAAACGTCTACGGTTTTCCAGGTTTAATATGGTGTGTTTATTTAGATGTGGTGATATATGTTGTCTATATGGGATACTGTAAATATAACGCATACATGAATTTTGAGGTTTTTGAATTTTCTTTTTTGCTGTCGCCGATAATAACTTTCCATATACAACATCACCATAATCAACTAAAGATAATACAGTGAATCACAAAATTTTGATTTACACTCTCTAGATATGTCTTTCGGAAAATGTATAATTTTTTCAATCGACTGTAAGCGAATTTCAATTTGGAAAAAATATGTTTCTCAAAGCCTAATTATATTAATTATACGTATATAAAAATGTTTTTTGTTAAATTTAGATAGTTTTGTACATGGAAAAAGACAATTGCCATTTTCGCCACCTTAACCATTCATTCTAAAAATTACCGGTAAATACCGGTTAACCGGTTGTTTACATTTTTATTTACCGATTTACCGGTTATTAAAACTTCCGGTAAATTGCAATCCCTAATCCTGAGCAGTGGGGCTGGGATTAGGAAGAATGATATTTTACAGAGAGGTACCAACGCAGTTACCACCAGCACCAGACGTATTGTTAAATTCATTTCTTTGCAACTGTACGAAGGGTTTGTGTAGGAAAATGTAACTGTAGAAAAGTAGGACTGAATTGTTCAACAGCTTGTGTCCATTGCCATGGTCACTCCTGCTTGAATACCGCACCTACAATTGCTATGAATGACGAAGTGGACGACGTAGAATCTTATCAGAATGAAAATAATCACAACGATTTGTCATTGGACGATAACGTTTCAGATAACGTCGGAAATATTGAATAATTTAAGATCCGGCAATGTAAAAAAAAAAGCGCACCGAGCATTCTACCTCCAGGGTGGTGCGGAAACGAATGCATTTTTTTACTTATTCACTGTAAATAAATGTAAATAAAATCTATACGACATTCTGGTAGAGAATAAAGATCACCGAGCTCTGTAACAGAAATATTTAATTTTCATTCTGAGACATAGAAAGCAAGATAATTATAATTGCGAAATATGTGGTGCGAAAGAGGTTTGGCGAAACTAAATGCATTTTTCACTTAGTCCACGTCATATCTCCAAAACGGTTAGGCGTACGAAAAAAATGTATAGCACCTTTATGGTAGATAATTTACACATGTTCCCGTTTTAGCCATAAAAACTGAGTTAATCACGAATCCGCGGTTTCCGACGCGACTTTCAAGAAATCCTCCAGGTGTATCTTGGCGTAACAACCACGTGTTATTTAAGACGTCCAAATAAACACAATAAAAATTTTTCGTATGGCACGAATTTGGCAGCAAAAGTCTAAATCGCATGGAGTATATGTTATTAAAGTTTCATAAGCAATTATTTCCACATACAAAATTTTTTGGTTGTGAGAGACTTGGATATAAAAATCTAGATGTGGAAGTAGTGATTCCTTGGGCAGCGGTTTTTTTATTTCAACACAAAAATAGAATATAAAATGAAACTAGTTGAAATCACACAAATTTCCCTAAAATTAAATTCGATTGTACATTTTCCAATTAATCCTTTCCGTTACTACATTTTAAATTAGACACGCACAGACTCGTACATAATTAAAAAAAAAACAACAAATAACTAGTGGCATAGCAATTGCCACTCGCCTGCAAACTCGAAACCCAGATAACGTAACTGCCATGTAAACGGATTAATTTAACTAGTTTATTATGTTTATTTCTTTCTTTGTATGAGTTTTGTAGAAATTGCTGGCATGAGCGGTATGTAAATTGACATTAACATTATACAGATTGTATCTTTGCTTACTAACAAGCATATAAAATATTTACTTATGTACATTTTCGGAATAAGGTTTACAGAACGCAGACGTCGAACCTTTTCAAAGCTTTCCATATAACAATTACAAAGAAAAAATAAACAACTAACAATAGTTGAACTTACCCCCAATATTGGTCGATAAAGATCCCGTCTTAGGTGCACTGTAACAAAAATAAATACATTAATAATATAAATCATTTTACACTCTAGTTTAAAATTAATAGATCACGTCACATATAACCCCGGCAAAGGTTTTCCTTGGAAAGAGTTGCATAACTTTGAAATTTGACAATATTATGTACCTGAAGTTTCGAACGTTCACTTGAACGAATTTCATATGAAAATGAAAAATTAATAAAAACTAAAAGCCGACTTAGTCGTACAATTTTTTTTAGCAACATTTGCTGGAAACAATATCTAAAATACTCTTTAAAAGCCTCCTTCGCATCGAAGGTCTCCAACGCACCTTTAACCACCTTTAAGTTAAAAAAATTACCAAAAATTAAATCTGGCTTACACCAAAAATTTTCTTGGCCCTATTTGCTTAGAATAATGTCCTAAACATACCCTCAAAATCTCGTTCTCACGTAACGTGCGGAACACACCCTTAATCATCCCCTCATTTTAAAAAAATTGACCAAAAATTAAAACGGGCTTACACCAAAAATTTTCTTGGCCACATTTGCTAAGAATAATGTCCTAAACATACCCTCAAAACGTCATTCTTATGTAACTTGCGGAACACACCCTTAACCAACCCTCGAATTTAGAAAATTACCAATAATTATATATTTCTTATACCAAAAATTTTCTTGGCCACATTTGCTTAGAATAATGTCCTAAACATACCCGCAAAACGTCATTTTCATGTCACTTCCGGAACACCCCATAATCATCCCTCATGTTAAAAAATTGACCAAAAATTAAAACTGGCTTACACCAAAAATTTTCTTGCCTACATTTGCTTAGAATAATGTACTAAACATATCTTCAAAATCTCGTTCTCCCGTAACGTGCGGAATACACCCTTAATCAACCCCTCATTTTGAAAAAATGACCAAAAATTAAAACTGGCTTACACCAAAAACTTTCTTAGCCACATTTGCTAAGATTAATGCCCTAAACATACCCTCAAAACGTCATTCTCATGTCACTTCCGGAACACACCCCTAACCAACCCTTGACTTCAGAAAATTACCAATAATTATATCTTTCTTACACCAAAAATTTTCTTGCCTACATTTGCTTAGATTAATGTCCTAAGCATATCCTCAAAATCTCGTTCTCACGTAGCATGCGGAATACACCCTCAATCAACCCCTCATTTTAAAAAATTGACCAAAAATTAAAACTGGCTTACACCAAAAATTTTCTTGCCTACATTTGTTTAGAATAATGTACTAAACATATCCTCAAAATCTCGTTCTCACATAACGTGCGGAATACACCCTTAATCAACCCCTTACTTTAAAAAAATGACCAAAAATTAAAACTGGCTTACACCAAAAATTTTCTTAGCCACATTTGCTAAGAATAATGTCCTAAACATACCCTCAAAATCTCGTTCTCACGTAACGTGCGGAATACACCCTTAATCAACCTCTCATTTTAAAAAAATGACCAAAAATTAAAACTGGCTTACACCAAAAATTTTAGCTACATTTGCTAAGAATAATGTCCTAAACATATCCTTAAAATGTCATTCTCATGTTACTTCCGGAACACACCCTTAACCAACCCTTGATTTTAGAAAATTACCAATAATTATAACTTTCTTACACCAAAAATTTTCTTGACCATAGTTGCTTAGAATAATGTCCTAAACATACCCTCAAAACGTCATTCTCTTGTCACATCCCTCACGTTAAAAAATTGACCAAACATTAAAACTGGCTTACACCAAAAATTTTCTTGCCTACATTTGCTTAGAATAATGTCCTAAACATACCCTCAAAACATCATTCTCATGTCACTTCCCGAACACACCCCTAACCAACCCTTGACTTCAGAAAATTACCAATAATTATATCTCTCTTACACCAAAAATTTTCTTGCCTACATTTGCTTAGATTAATGTCCTAAGCATATCCTCAAAATCTCGTTCTCACGTAGCGTGCGGAATACACCCTCAATCAACCCCTCATTTTAAAAAATTGACCAAAAATTAAAACTGGCTTACACCAAAAATTTTCTTACCTACATTTGTTTAGAATAATGTACTAAACATATCCTCAAAATCTCGTTCTCACGTAACGTGCGGAATACACCCTTAATCAACCCCTTACTTTAAAAAAAATGACCAAAAATTAAAACTGGCTTACACCAAAAATTTTCTTAGCCACATTTGCTAAGAATAATGTCCTAAACATACCCTCAAAATCTCGTTCTCACGTAACGTGCGGAATACACCCTTAATCAACCCCTCATTTTAAAAAAATGACCAAAAATTAAAACTGGCTTACACCAAAAATTTTAGCTACATTTGCTAAGAATAATGTCCTAAACATATCCTTAAAACGTCATTCTCATGTTACTTCCGGAACACACCCTTAACCAACCCTTGATTTTAGAAAATTACCAATAATTATAACTTTCTTACACCAAAAATTTTCTTGACCATAGTTGCTTAGAATAATGTCCTAAACATACCCTCAAAACGTCATTCTCTTGTCACATCCCTCACGTTAAAAAATTGACCAAACATTAAAACTGGCTTACACCAAAAATTTTCTTGCCTACATTTGCTTAGAATAATGTCCTAAACATACCCTCAAAACATCATTCTCATGTCACTTCCCGAACACACCCCTAACCAACCCTTGACTTCAGAAAATTACCAATAATTATATCTTTCTTACACCAAAAATTTTCTTGCCTACATTTGCTTAGATTAATGTCCTAAGCATATCCTCAAAATCTCGTTCTCACGTAGCGTGCGGAATACACCCTCAATCAACCCCTCATTTTAAAAAATTGACCAAAAATTAAAACTGGCTTACACCAAAAATTTTCTTACCTACATTTGTTTAGAATAATGTACTAAACATATCCTCAAAATCTCGTTCTCACGTAACGTGCGGAATACACCCTTAATCAACCCCTTACTTTAAAAAAATGACCAAAAATTAAAACTGGCTTACACCAAAAATTTTCTTAGCCACATTTGCTAAGAATAATGTCCTAAACATACCCTCAAAATCTCGTTCTCACGTAACGTGCGGAATACACCCTTAATCAACCCCTCATTTTAAAAAAATGACCAAAAATTAAGACTGGCTTACACCAAAAATTTTAGCTAAATTTGCTAAGAATAATGTCCTAAACATATCCTTAAAACGTCATTCTCATGTCACTTCCGGAACACACCCTTAACCAACCCTTGATTTTAGAAAATTACCAATAATTATAACTTTCTTACACCAAAAATTTTCTTGACCATATTTGCTTAGAATAATGTCCTAAACATACCCTCAAAACGTCATTCTCTTGTCACTTCCGGAACACCCCTTAATCATCCCTCACGTTAAAAAAATGACCAAAAATTAAAACTGGCTTACACCAAAAATTTTCTTGCCTACATTTGCTTAGAATAATGTCCTAAACATACCCTCAAAACATCATTCTCATGTCACTTCCGGAACACACCCATAACCAACCTTTGACTCCAGAAAATTACCAATAATTATATCTTTCTTACACCAAAAATTTTCTTGCCTACATTTGCTTAGATTAATGTCCTAAGCATATCCTCAAAATCTCGTTCTCACGTAGCGTGCGGAATACACCCTCAATCAACCCCTCATTTTAAAAAAATGACCAAAAATTAAAACTGGCTTACACCAAAAATTTTCTTAGCCACACTTACTGAGAATAATGTCCTAAACATACCCTCAAAACGTCATTCTCATGTCACTTCCGGAACACACCCTTAACCAACCCTTGACTTTAGAAAATTACCAATAATTATATCTTTCTTATAATAATAATAATAATAATAATAATAATAATAATAATAATGTTTATTCATCTCATATAACAGTTACAAATACATAACATTTAAAGTTAATATCCTTAAATTTACGAGAAGAAATACAATAAGACATGTATACAAATTTCTTCAAAACTCTTTCTTCAAAACTCAACGAAAAAACCCGTTTGAGACAATTCCACCCTGGTAGTCTTCCTGACGCCAGGAAAGTGTCGTGGATAGTTAAAAGTGTGTAATGTTATGTGAAATTGTTGTTTGTTAAGAATTTATTGGTTGAGATTGAATTTAGAGACAAAAAATGGGCAAGGAACAAAAAAAGGTAAAAACAAATAGATTGAATAGAGAGGGTTGGTTGTAGGTTTTGGTGAGGATTAAAGGTGGGGAAAGGAGAAGTTGTCGTAGAGGAAAGTGTGGTTAGAGAGGTTTCCGAAAGATAGGCAACGCCTGGTATGGTAGGGGGTGTCGGATATCGAAAAGGATCGCATTATGCTGTCTGATTCGTGTTATGTTGCGGGTTAGCGGACTATCGCCCAGCTTGAATTGATAGAATTTTTGGGAGATGTTTTGGACGTAGTCCGCTAGTGGCGTTATGTCGTGGCAACGATTATATAGATCTCTGAGGGAGGTGTATCTGCCCGAATCAGAGATGAAGCACATAAATTTGTGTTCGAGAACTCGGAGTTTTCTCATTATCGTGGTCGGTATGCTGCACCACACCGGCGCCGCATATCTGATGGCCGGCCTGATCACCATCGTATGCAACAATTTTTTATTTGTCCTGTTGAGTCCGCTACCCCTTGCCAGGAGCGGATACAGACTCCTGGACATGGAGTAGACCTTGCGTACTGTTTCGTTTATGTGAATGTTGAACGTCAGTCTCTTGTCCAAGTTTACCCCTAGATACTTCACGCACCGTTTAATTGGAATTTGGCTACCCCCGATCGAAAGTGGTGTTAGAATCCGATTTTCGGTGAAACGGCGCGTGAATAGAATTGATTCCGACTTTTCGGCATTGATCCGAATTTTCCACTTGTCGTAATACGTCGTGGCATGGGCCAAGTGAACCGTGTCATCGGCGTACTTGGCAAGGTTCGAATTCGGGAATTCCGGGAAGTCGGAGATATATAGGTTGTATAGTTTTGGTGACAGGCATGATCCCTGGGGGACGCCCGCGCGAATGTCCCGCCGAGTTGATTGCAAAACAAAATTTTAGCCACTGCACCATCCCATATTGCTACGACAATTGATTGTCTGTGATATATATCTTTCGACAATCATACATATTTCAACTCATTACATATATTTTTATGAAATATATTAGTAAAATGCATAAACAAAAAAAAAAATATATTATGGAGATAACATTTCGCAAGATTTCTATTTAAATACAAGCGACAAAAATTAAGAGAATTTTTTTTTAAATTAAATAATTAAAAACTTTTTTATTTACTGATCGATTTTCTTCAAAAATAATAGGGTTTTTCCTCTAGCTAACACTAACTTACTTTCCAAATTTCAATATAACCGGACGTTTCTTTCTTAAGTTATCGTGCTTACAAGAAACGTGACGGACGGACGGATATACGTACATACGGACATTTTGAAAGTTGTTCAGAATTCGTCCACTAACACAATGATATGAAAATTTTTTCTCTACGAGCGATATTTACGATTTTAGAAATGTGCCGATCAAATACAATATACTCTTCGTTTTTGAGAAGAGTATAATAAAAAAAGTATGTATGTTGTGATTTGCTTAATACCTAAATAATATGATCTAATCATAATGAAAGCAAATAAATACGAAATAATTAATTGTAAAAATAAATAAAGAATAAGCTTGTAAATAATGAATGAATGTTTATATACTCTACTGATGAGAACTAACGAGTTCGAAAAAACTTGTGTAACTTTTCTAGAGTTGAAATGGAATGTAAGGTTCAATAATAATTGTTGTGAATGACCGAATTTCAATAAATGATTTAAGTATTTTCAATACATTTTTTTGTCTTAAAATGCTAGGAATCCTATCATGTAATTGAATACTTCGTCAGTATTAGCAGTATTAGCTAGAAGAGTATTTGTTTTGATTGGTTCTCCAATGATGAGTGTTTTAAAGTGTTTTCCTAAGTAGATATTAGGGTGCTCAGATTAGGGCAATAATATACAGAAAGTAGGTAATTTCATAATAAATAAAAAAGTGTGTAAGTTGTGATTTGCTTAATACCTAAATAATATTCTATAAAATGCAATTTGTGAACAAAAAATTCTACTTTGGTGTAATTCCGATTTAACTGAAAGTAGACCTCAACTTTGGTACCTATTTCAAACGGGATATCGTGTATATTTTCACATCTTTGGAATCCATAGGAAATTCTGAATACAAAATGCTTATTTTGTGCAATTTTTGACAAACACTTTAAATTCTATGTACACATTAATTTTCCAGCAGAATTAATAACTATATACGAAGGCCAAGGCTCTCGAATTTATTTTTATTTACTCATCTAATGCAGATACCTTCTTTCATAATTTTAACAAATTCTCTATCAGTTCTAACCTCATTAAAAAACAGTACCTCCTTCAACATCAAAATCAATTCTTGTATTCTAAAAGAGAAGAAACTGCTAAACAGCGTATTAGTTATGAAAAACGAGGTTCATTGTGTAAGGGTAATAGTCATGACACTGAAAGAAGACAGGTAAAAGCACACATTGCTATAAAAAGAATGAAATTGTTGACTCTTTAGCCAAGGAAAGCATCAACTCCGAATTTTCAATAGAACTAAAAATATATGTCATTTGTCTGGCTCTTTTAATTTTTTAAAATCCAAATTTAGAAATAGACGGTTAGAGTTGTGGTGGGAGTTTTGCCATTCCAATCTTACAAGATGTACTCTTATTCATATCGTGACCTTCCACCTAACTTTTGGTACGAAAATCATGCCTACCCAAGAAAATGTATAACAACAATACTGCCGTCCTAACTTAAAAAGCAGTAACTCCAGATTTTGTCAATTTCGAGTTGCTGCGTTTTTAGTATGTTTCGGGCATTTTTACACTTCTTTGACTAAGTTAGAAAGTAGTATTGACCATATATTGCAACACTTAAAACAAATTTCAAAAATTTTCATTAAGTTTTTTGTGGTGGCCCAGCTAAATAAACTAAAAACCGCTGCCCAAGGAATCACTACTTCCACATCCAGATTCTCTATCCAAGTCACTCACAACGAAGAAACTTTGTATGTGAAAATAATTGTTTATGGAACTTTAATAACATAATATTTGAAATCCTCTACCCCAAAAACCCATAAAACGATACCCCACATCGGTAGTGGGGTGGTGATATGGGGGGGTGGGGGGTGGATGAAGTAAAAAAAATATTTTGAGGTTTCTGGTTTTTGTATATGGGGGTGGCTAATGCCAAAAATTTTTTTGAGACCTTAGCTTCTCTTGTGTATACTAAATACCAATTTTATCAACTCTTACCTGCTTGATTTACCCATTTACCCCAAATTTACCCCCCAACCCTTCGTCGGAACAACATTAAAATATAATCTAGTTCCAGATCTCGCTAAAGTACATACGTGTACCAAATTTCAAGTCAATATCTTAAACGGTTCCAGAGTAAACGTGCGCACAAAAAAAAGTTACAGACAGACAGACAGAAAATTTTTTTTCGCTCAAACTTAAAATCTCGACGTGTCATGACATTTTAAGCCTATTTGAACAATAAAAATTTTAAAAATTTTTTTTGTCGTTACTATACTTCCACTGGATGTGGAAGTAAAAAGACGTTTTCTCAAAACCAGTAAAGGTGGAGATACTGCTTTCTAAGTTAGGAGGGCAGAATAATACCCCAAATTTAGACATGCATGCCTGTTTTCCAGTACGTCTATATGAAATAAATGTTTTTCTTTCAGAGATATTTGATACTTGCACAGCAGGGTTCACAGTAAATTTGACTTTTTAAGGTTTTTCAGGACATTTGGAAGTTTTTTCCAGGTCTAATAAAGGGACACTATTTGCTGTTTAATGAAATTCTGAACGTATAATTCGTACTTTTATATAATGAGCGTTAAAATTTTTCACATTCCCCGACTTTTTATGATAATTACTAAAATTCTCTGATTTCTCAATAAATTTTTCAAATTCCCTGATTTTTCCAGGTTTTACAGGTCGTTATGAACCCTGTTGTAATATTAAAGGGGCCTGGATCATGCTTTCTTCTAGTGTTCTAAATACACAGTAGCAAGAGACATACTATAGGTACGATTATCTTATTAAATGTAATATTCAATCTTCTTTTATCCTTAGTCAATATAACGAAAAAAAAAAAAACGTTAATTGTATCATCGGTTTTTTTGAACAAAGAAAATGTTATTATTAATTTTGTGAATGGAGATTTGAGCAGGTTTGATTCGTATCCGCAGAAATCACCAGGGGAGTGGTTGGCTTTTGGAAAATTAGACCACATCCTCAGAAAACCGGATGCCACATTAACCTGAAGCGGAAAATCTTCGACTTCTTGTATACTACCCGTCATGGCCTATGGCATGGCCTCGATACTGTATCGCTAACAAAGAAGAGGGCACACCATATCCGGGTTTGTCAACGGGCAATGCTAGGAATCAGATTGAGGGACCATGTTAGAAACGAGGTCATTAGGGAAAGAACAAAAGTCGTCGATGTCATGTAGCGGATCACCACCAATAAATGTCACTGGGCAGGACATGTCGCCTGGGATAACATCAAGTGGACGAAGACGACAATATGTTGCGACTCAGGGAAACTATCTGGAGTGTCGGACAAGATGAAGAGACGACATACAAAGACAAGCCGGCAGGAATGGGATCTTAAGATAGACGGGATAGACATCGGTGGAGAAGCATGGAGAAAGCCTCTGTCCAGGAGTGGATGAGAATGGGCTAAAGAAGAAGAGACCTATCCACCCGTTATTTTTCCTCTTTTGCATCACTAATTTATAGTGGTACCTCGAATTTGTCTTAACAGACCGTTGGATGGGTAGCGTGTGTTGATGCTCTAATATCTTCTCATTTGAAAAAAATGTTAATGAATAAAAACTACACTCAAAAACTATTACAATCACAAATATTTTTTGGCGCCATAGCACTCGTGGATTTGAAAGTAATTTTGTAAACAGAACTTAAAATTTTTCAAAATAACCGTGTCCGTATTCAGAGTTTCCAAGAACGTAAAATATACAGGAAGTCTTGTTTGAAGCACTTCCAGTTTAACAAGAACTATACCAAAGAGGAATATTTGTTAGAAAAATGGAATTTAAGGGCCCTGATAGACGGGCGTCAAACGCGACGGGTTGCACGCTTCAGATTTTACTTCTACACGAGCATTTTTACTGGACGGCCAGAACGAATACAGTATAGTTCAAAAATGAATGTTACACAGATAGGTTGTGTTTCAGCCTTGTGCTTTCATCTTTTGAAAAAGAAAAGACGACGTTATATTTTAATAGTGACTGTACTGAGTACTATACGTTCACATGCTCGTGTGGTCAACTCAATTGTGATACACGTGTTGCATTCGAACGGTTTACCCGTCAGCGGAGAAAATGCTGCGTGCCAGCGTTTAAAATGCTCCAAGCGACGTTCCATCCGTCCCCGCCAGCGTATATGGACATCTTCAACGTTCGTCAAGCCTTGAGCATTTGAAATACATTGTTTACATTTCAGCGTGCAACCCGTCGCGTTTCACACGCGGCGTTTTTGATGCCCGTCTATCAGGGCCCTTAGTCATATAATAAGTCCTCCAAATTTCAATTTACCACTTCAAATATTTTAGGAAATTTTGGAGCGAACACATTCCCTTACTCGCCCAGTATATATTTATTTTTATGTACCATTATGTAAACGCTAAAGTAGATGTAATATATTGCGTTGGCATTTAAATATGTATCATGTTTAAGTAGCAGTCACATAACAATTTTATTGCAATGAATGCGTCATATTTATAAGCATAAACGCACTGACCCGAATTAACATAAAATCTTAGTCGTTAAATTGTCTTTATTTGGTAAAACTGTTGAAACGTTTACAGTAACGGTAAGCACTTAAAAATTTATATATTTTTTTTGCATTTATGTACTTTAAAGTAATCAATAATAGTTAAAAAACAGATCATTAGATATATAACCCTTGAATCCAAGCAGTGGATCTCCTGTGGGCTGGAGGTACATTCGAAAAAAAACCGTTTTCCATTTTCTAATGTATAAAGTACAGGTTTCAGACAGGATGTTTCGTAGGGGAAACTTTTTGTTGATATAATAACATAATCAAACTTGGTCAATCTATATACCTGGTGCCATAGGCTAGTGGCTCCCCCCTTATATTTCCTTTATTATTTAACTTATCCATTTGAAATTTGGGGTGCATAAACTACCTGTAAAAATAGATTTTTGGACATAAAAACGGTATGAGACCATTTCCGGTTTACCTGGAGATGACAGGAACTTTCGATTTTTATATGGAACACCCTGTATATTTTTACATATTTGGATTCAAGGCAACATTCTGAGTATTTCATGAGTTATTCGCGAATTTTTCAGTCGATGTTCGTTTTTTTTTAAGATTTTTAAGACATGCGTCTAGAGTGCATTGGGATATCAATTGTTCTAAGGTAGGCAAAGTCAAAGGGAAAAATATAATTTTTCGTTTAATTTCATTAATAACTATTTACGAAGCCTCCAAAATTGAACAAATCACTTTTTTATCGAAAACTTTTTTTTTCAAATGGGAAAGTGGTGGCTCCTAGTGTTCAATAAATTATAGATTTTTTTCTGAATTCATTAATATCCATTTCAAATCTGTGCTATTTGTTTTTCTATTTTATTAAATTTATTTTAAAAAAATCGGCTGCTACTGGAAGCGGCTGGAACCTTCCCACACGGTGGATCCTTATCAGCTGTATTTGGATATTACATCGGAAATCAGAGCACTGAGCAAACAGATAAATTACGTGACTTTGGAGCCATTTATTTCATGAACAAATATTGAACGAACTGAAGTGGACTACAAGCAATCTGTTAAAACATAACCTCTCATGTTTGTTTATGTTGCATGTTAATCAATTGCCGGATATTATAAGGGTATTATCAGATAATGTTTCGAAGATTTTGTAGAACATTGGATAGCGAAAAAAAATAATAACACAGAATTTAGCCCAAATGACACTCTAACCTCAACAAGTCAGTAATATTATGGACAGTTCAAACAGACTACGCATGGGTCAAATTAAAATCTTACTACTCGATCAAAAAGATCCGAGGCCTTTATTTTGTAATATTCGAACGTTTAAGATTTAGCTCAGTTAGCTCGATTTGCATTAAACGAACGATTGTGACGCATCCCATCAATCAGACGTAATGTCCGAACACGGCTATAAACAATTACCGTTAAAAAAACCGCTGCCCGAGGAATCACTACTTTCACATCCAGATTTTTTATTCAAGTCACTCACAACGAAAAAATTTTGTATGTGGAAATAATTGTTTATGAAAATTGTATAGGGCATAGGTGCCGTCACATATGCCCGCCACCAAAAAAGCAGTAATAATGAGTACCAAACAAAATCTTTTAGTGGTCAAAAGAAGGTGCCATTATGCAAGCCATTCACAATCTGCACTACCTGCCCTTTCTTGGCAAATATGAATGACGCTGAGATAATGCGACAAATCATATATGATCCAAATGGATTGTGCAAACTAATGAAACCCGATGGCATCTTTGTACTCGATCGAGGTTTTAGGGACATAGTCCCTTATTTAGAATCGAAGGGTTTTAAAATGTTGATGCCCACTATAAAAAGGCAACGAAAACAACTCACTACACAAGAATCAAAAGCTTCTCGGTTTGTCACGAAAGTACGTTAGACAGTTGAATCCGTTATTGGGATGCTAAAAGAAAAAAATAAACTTCTAAATCAAACATTTAACAACAAAATGCTCCCGAAAATCAAAAGCTTTTATCGTATAGCCTCATATCTTTTGAATCGATATGCCAGCGATTACCTTGCATATGTGAGGAAATATTGGAAAAAATGATCAAAAAGAAGGACGAAGACAACAATCTCGCAAAGCAAGTAGAGGAAAGAGTCTGGCTTCGCAAAAAATTAGCTTTTGTGCCTATTGCATCCAGCGATATCATGGATTTTCCAAAATGACCGATTTTGATTTGAAAATTTTATTTACGGGAACATATCAATTTGGTCAAGCCGTATCGTATTTGGCTGAAATGCTCAATGATGATGGGTCTTTAAATATGAATTATTTCAAAGATCAGTCAGACATATTGAAGATTCAGGTTCAGTCCCGGCATATTTCGAAAAACATTCATAAATGTTTCATAAAATACGCACCAAATAGCAACGGAGTTGATGGAATAAAGCAATACTGTTGTCAATGTGCCAACGGATGGCGTACCGTTGGATGCTGTTCCCACGTGGCAGCGGTGATTTACTATCTCTCATATGGAAGATTTTTATCAAGAACTCAGCGGTCGTCCGAAAAGCTTAGCATGCTTTTAGAACAATGTAGTAATTAATGAACACATTGACGAGGATTAAGACTCAATACTTAATTAAGCTTAAGCCAGGATAACGATTTGCATTTATTTTTATTTTCATTTTTTTTTGAGTACGTTGTACCAAACAAATATACTTTGATAAAATATATGTTATAGGATATTGTAAGACACAACAGAGAAAAAAAATCACGGATGTCGCTAATTAGGAAGAGTATAAAATAAAATGGTTTTGATAAAAAAATTTTTTTTCAAATTTTTGTATAAAATAACCACTTTTTTTCTTTCAAGAAACTTGTCTAATTCACCTCTGTAACCCATATAAATATGAAGCAAGTTGATCTTGTAGTTTAGAAATAAAATTTTTTTTATGAAAAAAAGTGTTTTATTTTTAATTCGAAAACTGTGCTTTTTTAGAAGTTGAAACAGTGCACAATTGATACTAAGGTTAGGATGCACAATATAAAAGAACATTGGTACATTTTGTACCGAAGGCATTTTGAGTCTAGAAAACAGGGTTAGGCCCTTTCAAGTCAATATCTCAAACGGTTCCAGAGTAAATGTGTGCACAAAAAAAGTTACAGACCGACAGACAGACATTTTTTTTCACTCAAACTTAAAATCTCGACGTTTCATGACATTCTAAGCCTATTTGAACAATAAAAATTAATTTTTTTTTGTCGTTACTGTACTTCCACTGGATGAGGAAGTAAAACCAACTAAAATAAGTTTTGACAGTGTCAAAAATATTTGGGTTGGTAATCTTTACGAACGTTGATTTTTAGGTTATGAAATATATTTAGGGACATAACATGTTTAAGTCTTTCAAGTATATTCTCATTTTTAATGTTTGTATACGCATTTTTTGCTTGGAGCCACAGTGAAGCCACAGAGTCACCCGAAAGGGTGAACAGGGAGAGGGATAAGCTTCTCGGAAACAGGTTGACCTAGAAGCATGAAATTCGGCAGAAATATAAGATATTGGAATCTTAGACACGAGTAAGACGAAATTTCGATTTTCACTTTTTGAGAGGGTGAAAAAGGGGGTGGTAGATAGTCTAAAGGGTACCCCCATCACTGAAATTGCGTAAGTCAGAAACGTGATATTCCAGAGACGGGCTCTTCTGAGGAAATAAGGAGAACGTATTCGACGGTTTTCAAAAAGAGTGTACTTCCTGAGTACTATAGGAGTACTCAGTGAGTATGTAGTACTTCTTTATAGGCATAAGTTAGTATGTCAATGTTCTTAATACCACGCGGACGAAGTCTTCCACGCGAACGAAGTCACGAGCATCAGCTAGTAGTATACAAAAATAACGAACGTTTTTTTTTTAAGTTATCCGCTAAATACCTAAAATATTTTCTTTTGTTCTTTCTTATTCTGTTCCTAAAAAAACTGTTTTCTAATTTTTGATCTGTTCTTAGAGAACGAAAGTTTTGGTTTTCATTACATGTTGCTCCCAAGAGTAAGAATGAGAATAACATAATTCAAACCCTGGTAACTATGGTAACTTTTATATTAGTATAGGCGATATTTTCTAAAAAAAAAAAAAAGATGGAGAATCTTTCCCAGTTGATACCACTACCTCGCCATGTTAGTAAAAACCACATCAAGGTGCCATTATCGGGGCAAGAATAAAATTTAAAATAATAACAATTATGCTTCAAAAGCTAAATTATTTTGAAAATTCTGCGTAGAGTATCCTATAGAATGTTCAACAATTTTAAAGGGCGTTTTTGAAATACATCCATATATTTTTATCTGTGAGTCGGCTCCAAGGGGGGAGGGGGGGGCAAAGGGTGGAATTGCCCCCCTCTTGGGCCCTCTTTGTGCTGTGCGAAAATCTGAAACTTCCGGTCCGGCGGCGCCGCAAATTATTTATTTTGCTACTTGGTTTTTTTATCAGGTACTTTTCAATATTTGTCAATTTGTGCAAGCGCCCACTCCCTTAGGGAGCTCCTGGATCCGCCCATGCGCGCGAGTTCTTGTAATCTGAAGCCAAATGTCATTTTTAAATTTAAAAAGTCCCTCCAATCTCGACGCCCACAACGTAAGTTATTCACTTTGATTACTAAGTTGAAATCTTCACAAAATAATTAAATTATACATACAAAAATTGGTATTTCATTTAAAGTGATAATAGCCCTGGATTGAAAATGTCCATAGTCCCATAATTGTTGCAGCCGACACAGATTCGTTTATCAGAAACATGTATATTAAGAAACCGTTGTTGGTAAAATATACAAGCCTGACGTGTATTTTCGCCAACCGCACCAAAACAAGCATGATGATCGCCCACTCAATGTTTATAAAATTCGCCAATGTTAAAAATGTACAAATACAATAATTCACTCTTGTCACGTCAATTTCTTTTTGCGCTTGGCATCGGTGCAGTAAGGATGCGGAACAAGGTCGGGGTTAAATGCAGATCACCACATAGGAACAGTACCACGAGCGTACTCAATAATTGTTTGCAATTTTTAAAATTTATATTCTCGGTTAGTTTTGGGTATTTTGATAAATACATATATTTGCGTATGTCAGGAAGACATTTGACTGAATATGCGGATGTATTTCAAAAACACCGTGTATAAAAGCTTCAATAAATGGGCGAAGAGTATAACATCCAGTTTATATCTAGTTTGGTATTTAAATACCAATAAATAACCATTTTAATATAAAATAGTTAGTCTGTGTATTACAATACCCGTCTATTAAAAAAATATTAACTACCTTATTATTGTCAGTAATTTACAACACGATGGGAAGCAATGGAGCATATAATTCATCAATTTTGAAACAGTATACATTGTTAAACAATACTAAACCCCAATATCCTCTAAGCTCTCTTCATACGTATATCGCAAGTTAATCCCGCCTTCACCAGACGGATAAAGCGGAAGTTTTTGCTGCCCTATTAACTTCCGATTGTCCGTTTTATAATGGTAACCACTCCCATGCGGTCCCGCTAAGTGCTATTAAGGTTAGGTGGTAAACTGAAAATGTTGTTTTTTCTTTACGCTAATAGGGCTTTTCCAAATTCAGTGGATTTAATTCGCTTTTTCCATTCTCGCTCTTGACAAACGAATTTTTCAATATATTTGTTCGTCAGATGTGTTTGATTGAGCTCAAGATTCGTTAATAGACCAGTTATCACGTCACGTCGTGACACGGGACCAAAACCAGCTGAGGTTGATTTGATTGATTTACCAGCATATGGTAGGCATTGCTGCCTCTCCAGGATATACCGCCAGGTCGGTTACGTTTATGCTGAGTTGGGTCATGCTTGTTGTCAGCAACGAGAGCTATATGACGCATGATACAGGAGTGGGGTGTTTATGCTGGGGGTGTTTATGCTTCTCTTTTTGTATTTTTGCCTCTAGAAATCTTCTTCTGTGTTTTCTGTTTCCTCAGTTTCCGATTCTGGCTGATATTGTGAGTTCTTTATAGTATTCAATTTTTTCCTTGCTGTTCGTTCTCAGTGTAATTTGTCCTTTCCTAGTTTGTTCATGATCCTTTCAATTGTTATTATCCATATGTAGCATGGTCTTCCTATTTTTAGTTGGTTGGTATTCAGTATTAGCGCTTTCTTCAATAGATGTGGTGTGTTCCTTCTTTGGACATCTCCCCAGTACTTTATTGCGTATTTTTCTATTCTTTCTGTAATTATTTTTTGTTATTAATGTTGACGCTTTGCGTCGTTGCTTTACTCTTGTTGTTTTTGCGGGTAGTTGTATGATGTCTCTCTCAGCTCTTTACAGGCTTCTTCTGTTGGCTTTTCTTGTTGCTGCTCCGTATGTCATCGTTGGTAGTATGATGGCTATGAACATCCTGTTGATCAGGCTCGATGCTGATTTTTTTTTTTTTTTTTCGATGAAAGGTAAAATTGTCCTTGTAACTCTGTGTGATATTGTAATTATTTCTTTTACATTAGGTATGCGTTTATAGTTCAGAATATTTACTAACATAATATTTTGTGTAACTCCTCTATACATGTCCGTAAATATATGAGGAACAGAAAATCGGAGTCTGGCTTTCTCCGGACTAATTCCCCGCCAGCACTGGATTACAAATTAGTGCAATGACTATGTATTGCCACAAAACGCTAAAGCTTCGATTACAACAATCATCAGCCGATAGATTTATTCGTACTATAAGGAGCTCTCGTGCCAGCCACTACACACCATTTGCAGACTGCAGTTTCGAGCTCTTGGCTCTCGTCAGTGCAAGGTAGGTCCGGAATGGCTGTAACGAGACCCTCGATCACTCTCGGTACATGACGAAATTTATAAAACCTCGAAATGCAACAAATGCTTCATCTAGTGGCCGATGTTCATTGCAATGGAAGTAGCCGTAGCCCTGACATGGGCATAGTTAGTAGGTAGAGGGCAGAATATTTACTAACGTAATATGAACTCTTCTATACATTTCCTTAAATATATAAAGAATAAAAAACCAGCTGTTCTCCGGACTAATGCTCCGCCGAGCGCTGGATTAAAATTGCAAGCTTGGCCGCGTTAAGTTCTATAACTATGTTTTACCACAAAACGCTAAAGCTTCGATTGCAAGAAACACCAGCCGAAAGTCTTATTCCTTCTCAAAGGAGCACTCCACACCACTTGCAGACTGTAGTTTTGAGCTGTTGACTCTCGTCAGTGCAAGGTAGGTCTGGAATGTCTATAATGAGATCCTTGATCACTCTTAGTACATGACGAGATTTATAAAACCACCGCATGCAACAAAATGGTAGGCTCCATCTAGCGGCCGATGTCCATTGCAATAGAAGTACCAGAGCCCTGACATGGGCATAGTTAGTAGGTATGTTTTTGGAGGGCAAAATATTTACTACATAATATTTGGTCGAGCTCCTCTATACATTTCCTTAAATATATAAAGAATAAAAAGCCAGGCTGCAACCAACAGCTATTCTCCGGACTGATGAAAATAATGCGTGGGAAAACAGAATCGGCTTATCCTTCTTCCCGCATTGTTCTCGCTTCCAGCGTTGTTGAGCAACACTAAATTTGGAAATTTTAGAGCAATGAACTGTACTGATTTTAGAGCACTTGAAATATTAAGTAATTACACGAAAAACCGGTATATTATTAATTAAAAGGAGAAAATGAAGAATTGCGACTTCTACGTCTTTACTACTACCAGGCCCCGTATGGGAGGGGGTCTATTGGGTACTAAGTTTAGGGGCCCGGACTTCCAAGGGGCCCGCCACAGATCTTGACATTTTTTTTTCAAATTCCCCCCCCCCCCGCTCATCAATAAGCGCGAGGGCCCGTAGTGGGTGCCCGCCAGAGATTTTGGCAATTTTTTTTTTCATTTTTCTATCCCCCGCTCATCAATTATTAAGCGCGGGGACCCGTTGGTTTCCGAGGGCCCGCCAAAGATTTTGACAAAAAAAAAATTTCTGCTCATCAATTAATTGGGCGCGGGGGCCCGCCAGTGAATTTGGTACCGGGGCCCATGATTTGATGCGGGGGCCTGACTACTATCGAGATTCTCACTCACACCGTCCTTTTGGCGAGTTGTCCTCTTTCCAGTCCACAGAGGTCGCGTACGCGTTTTTAAAATTAAAAGAAAACACAATTGCCTTAGTAAGAAAATTAGCACGGAAAACAAAACACGAAAGAACTCTTACTTAAAACCTATTTTAGTAAAACTAAATATACAGGATGCGGTCGCAACATTATTTTTTAAAGAAAAATTGTATTAGAATAATCTAAATATATAAAAACATGTTTTATAGCTGAAAATATAGTAAAAAAACTTTTTGATTTAATTAAGAAGCCAAAATTGATTAGTCGAGCCACATAGTAAATATTAACCTCAAGGATCTATATTGGGGCCTATCCTATTCGTATTATCATCAACGATACTTGTCAATTTCTTCTGTCTTATAACTGTGTTCTCTTCGCAGACGATACATTGATTACTTCAAATAAAGATTGTACATCTTTTAGTAATAACTTGCAAGCAAGCAAATTGAGAAAATTGCTGACAAATGGTTTACTACAAACAAACTTATATCTCGAATCACAGCATCACAAATGAAGAAAGCGTTAAGCTATTAGGGCGTTATAATAGATGATAATAATAATAATAATAATAATAATAATAACAGCCTTTATTTAATACCAAAGAAATTAACAAAATAATGTAATGAAATGGTCGATTACTCGCTCTTCCACGCAACCACCACGGTAAATATAAAATATAAAATGAAGGAAATAACAACAGGTAAAGAAAAGGAACAATAAATGACAAAGTACCTACTGCTGAAATTATCCATAAAAATATTAAAAACTACTTAATATCTTGACATAATTGATAATATTATAATTCTGTAATTATAATTCGTTCCCTATGTACGAGATGACATAATAAATTTCTTCATTTGTTTTTTAAATGAGTAGATACTTGGGGCGTTCTTTGTGTTTTGAGGAATTTTGTTAAATAATTTTACAGCATTGTAAGAGAAAGCTCCCTGAAATTGAGCAGATCTGTGCTTCGGAACTGTAAACAGGCTTCGATATCGTGTGGGACGATCGTGAATTTCAGCACCTTTTACCAATTTTTTACACAAATACTCAGGTGATTCAAATTTGTTTATTTTATACACCAAACAAGACAAGTGTAGTTCAAACCGCTCATTCAAATTAAGCCATTTAGAATGTAACAGTTTCTCGGTAATTCTGTCGAATTTACGTAACCCAAAACAATACCTCAGATAGCTATTCTGTATCTTTTGCAAGGTAAATTTGTCTGACTGCAGCAAACAAGGCCAAAAGACAGTGTCAGCGTAATTTAATAGTGATAGGATCAGAGAGTCGCATAACCTTAGTTTAACTGATATACTGAGAGAGTCTTTATAAATATAAAGTAGTTTCGGTTTACCATAAGATTTCTGCACCAAGTGATTAACATGTGTCTGGAATTTCATATCAGTATCCAGGTAAACGCCAAGATTTTTACACATATCTTTAGGCCTAATTATTACGCTGCTTATTGTTATACGAAAGTCGGGATGGGCAGCTATTGCTTGTCTCTGCTTACCAAATACAAGAACTTCAGTTTTTAATTCATTTAAAATAAGTTTATGAGCACTATATACTTTTGACAGAGATTGCAAATAAAAAATTAATTTTGTCCACCACAGTCTGCATGTTACTGTCGTAAGGAAATGAGTAAAAAAATTGGGTATCGTCCGCATATTGGTGAATTTGACAACTAGACAGAAATGTATAAAAATCCGCAGTATCTATAGAAAATAATAAGGGCCCCAGCACACTACCCTGGGGGACTCCTCTATTAACGCACTTGTATTCTGAGCATCGACCACAGCACAACACTCTCTGCCGTCTATCACTGAGATAATTTTTGAAAAAGAAATGGGGAATATTACCAAGACCGAAATATTTCAGTGTTTTTAGTAGAATTTGGTGATCCAGGGTATCAAAAGCTTTGCTCAGATCTAGTAGAATCAAACAAGTGTTTTGATTTCTATCATTCGATCTTAATATGCTATCAGTAACATCCAACACAGCTGTAGTTGTTCTGTGATTAGCCCTAAAACCCGACTGGTGAGATAGTAGAAATTTTTTGGTATCAAAGTAAAAATTAAGTTGTTCATATATTATTTCCTCTAAAACTTTTGAAAGAGCGGGTAAGATACTAATAGGCCTATAATGAGCAAGTTCAGAAGGATTTGCGTTTTTAGGGATAGGGCATATATTGGCATCTTTCCAGGCATCTGGAAATTCCCCTGTGGTAAGACATTTATTAACAATAAATGTAAAATATTCAGAGATCTGAGGAAAAAATAAATCTAAGATTTTTGTATTCAATCCATCTGTGCCAGCCGCAATGAGTTTTAACTTTCTTAATATAGAATTGATTTTATCCTCATTTACTTCAGTGAACTCGAATGTCTCATTAACATTGCTATGCAATTGATTGTATTTATCTAAAATTTGCCTTGTCAATGGGTCTGAGGTAGTTTGTACGCTAGGTATGGAATTTATAAAAAAGTTATTAATAACACCTGGATCCTCATGCTGAAGTAATGAATTATGTGATTGTTTGATCGCTCCCCAAAAACTTTTAGGGTCAGTTTTAAACTGATAATCTGAATTGGTGCCATGTTGACGTTTTAGGCAAAATTTACGTAGAAATTACTCCTGCATGAGATTTTCTAGTCAAAAGTGCCACCACGTTTCGTAAAAAAAAAGAGAAAAATATTCATCATCAGGTATAGCTCATGAGGCGCCCCTCCACGGGCTAGCGTGATGCAATATATAAATTATTGTTCCTTAGCTTAAAAAATATTTCCTTACCAAATTGGGAGAAGATCGGTCTTGAGATATTGCAAAAAAAAAGAAAAAAAAATTACAACTCTTAGTAAGGAGGCGCATTTTATCTAAGTGTTTCAGGCTAAATCTTCATATTTTGGACTAAGGATTCTCCAGTTAGCGTATGTCCAATTATTAATGAAACACCCTGTATATATTTCTTTCTGATCGAAATACATAATAGTATATTAAAGTATAAGTGGATATTAAGGTCTTTAAAACACGCGCGATTTTTCGAGCACGACGGCGCAGCCGGAGTGCTCGAAATAGAGCAAGTGTTTTAAAGACCATTTATCCACGAATACTTTACGCTATTTTTTTTTATTGGTACACTTTGAAATCATAAATACTGGTATTATTACTACAAAAAATGGAAATAAGAATTAAGGATGTAAAATGGTTGAATTCGTGATGTGACATCAGGATACCTGTCAGTGTCATGAAAATGAGAAAACAAAAATTAATTTGCAATCTGTCACATAGGACTAATTATTGTCACTACAGTTGTCACTGATTGTATATTGCTTTAAAATGAGTTTTAACATTGATTACTTAAATAGAAAAGCAGAATCGCGGTTAATACCGCAAAAATTGGAAGACGCTTATAAAAAAGAATACGACAAGTTCATCAAATGGATGGAAGAGTAAAAGGTAACAGATACAGATGAACGAGTTGTACTTGCTTACCTTTGATGTTGCCATGGTAACTTTAAAACGCGCGTTTTTAAAACCCGGATTTAAACACTCTGAGGCGTACTTTAAATAAGCAAAATAGGGTACCAATAAAAAAAAAACATTAGTAGCTTTGACACTCATTCTGATATCCAAGGATCCAGAACAAGATCTGCAGATTTACTAAGGAACCCTTGTTTTAGGGTAGAAAAATAGTTCACTAAACCTTAATCTGTATAATAAGCTACCACCTTACGTTAAATTACTAAATTTAAATCTCTTTAAAAACGCTATTAAAAGAATTATACTAAGGCATTGTTTCTATTCAGTTGATGATTATTTAAAATCATGACTTCAATGAATATTAACTTATATCGAACACAAAAACGCATTATATATTGATGTGGAACAGACTTACGCTTATCTTTTTTTACATGTACTGATTATTATTTTATTACTATAATATGATTATCCATGTACCTACTATAAGATAGCATTCGTTTTATACAATGTACAATGTACTGATTACAAAATTTGTGATATAATACCCCTGTTCTTTTCATTACTATTATTATTGTTTTCTGTTTTGTTGACTTGCTACAAATGTACAAACATGTATATAATGTGGTTAAATAAGCGCTATCTATTTATCTATCTATCCCATATTTTAGATTGACGCAAATATGCACTAAATTTTAGATATTTAGAGTTGATTACTAAAATAAGTTTAAATATTAGTGGAAACACAACTGACAGGGGAAGAATTTGATTGGACATTAATAAGTTCAAAAATACAAATTGCAGCATGAGAAATGTTTAAAAGGGGAGAAGTCACCTATGAGTCCAATAAGAAAGGAAGAAACAAGAACAGGTAAAAAAGATCAACACAATATACAAAAAACAACAAACGAAAAAATTAAAAGAAACAGGCATTTTTCTAAAACATAGAAACCTTCACACCAGGACACTGACTAAATTAAATCTCCAGACATCTGAAAAAATGCAGAAGAAATGATAATACGCACTCAAATATACCACTGCAACATTGGAACAAGAGACTAGGAAAAAAAGGGAACACAAAGAAAAAACGAACAAAATTAATACAAGAAATGAACCACTGACCCTAGGACAATCCATCATCCAAGGGTGGACTGCTAGAAGTAATGATTAGAGCAGGCCTGTAGCTAGAAAGTGCTTTAAGGGCGGGCAAATAATTTTTCAGGGGGGGCCCGTGGTGCAAACATTTTTTGATAGGCGGGGGGGGATCAAAAAAAAAATTTTTATGAGCGGGGGACAAATCCCAAAAAAAATTCTTGTTGGGCGGAAGGGGCTACGATAAT
The DNA here is from genome assembly GCA_936432065.2 of Rutpela maculata. Taxonomy (NCBI): domain Eukaryota; kingdom Metazoa; phylum Arthropoda; class Insecta; order Coleoptera; family Cerambycidae; genus Rutpela; species Rutpela maculata. The sequence goes on from OW386287.2 coordinate 174,611,581, forward strand.
TAAAATTGCCCCCCTTGCGATCACCATAGGTCGGGCGAAAATTATTCCAGGACGGGCGCCGCCCGTCCTGCCCCCCCCCCCCCCTAGCTACAGGCCTGGATTAGAGCTAGAAAAAATACTGCGTTAGGACTAGAGAAAATAAAAGAGTTAATGCACATGAAATGGAACAACCATATAAATATCCTTTCTAATTATATCAACTCGCTACAAAATATAGATGATTAGAGAAGAATAATACTCTGCAGCATAGGATACAAATATTATGCACAATTCCCATTCGAATACATAGGCACCATACTGTCAACGATGACATATGGAGTTAAATATGAGGCAACAAAAGTCATCAGAAGAAGATTGAGAAGAGCTACTAGGAAAAACAACAAGAATGAAGCAACTACATAAAACGTCAACGTTAATAAGAAGGAAAACAATTACAAAAAACACATAAACGTACGCAATGAAGTACTGGGATATATGGCTCTCCCGAAATCAAAAACAGGGGAAACAGAGGACTCAGAAAAAGATGAACTCTAGAAACAAAAACACAAAGAGGGGAGTATAAACACTCAGATCACGACACAACGCCGCAACGCGTTTCACAAACACCTACACTTCCCATCACACATTCCTGTACATGCTCCCGCTGCTGACAACAAGCATGACCCAAATCCAACCCAGCATAGACGCAGCCGGCCCGGCGGTATGTTTCCTGCGAGTGGCAGCAATGCCTACCGTATGCTGGTCAATCAATCAATCAAATATTAGACTTGAAGTGCCCGGAACTTAACTATCGTCGTAAGTATTGTACAAAGATAAAACTTATTCCAAATTTTTGCTCACCTTACATTAGACGGAGCCCGATGAGATTATAATGGAACTACCGCCGAGTCATAACCTAGGATTTGCAAAGATTTCATAGAAATCGCTTAAGCCAATCCACGTCAGTAATTGAACATATATAAAAAAATACATACAGGTCGAATTCAGAACATCCTTATTTTTTTAAATTATAGTTAAAAATATGTCCACGTATTTTGATGTACGCCTTGTAGAAAAAGTTTCTCAAGCAGTCATAGTCGTCTAGGAATCAATTTTGTAGTGAATTGAAATTTAAATAAAGTTCAATTAAACTGTACCAAAAATAACACGTTTATTACATTAAAGGGTATTCACCAATTATTTAAGTGATGGAATAAATTCCTTTGGGAGTACATTAACCTAATGATTGGTTTATATTGTGTGTATTTTATTACTGTTTCGTGAATCAGAGTCATCAGAATGGACTATTATTACCTCTAAAAACATATGTTACAACAAATAATGGCAATATACTTTAATAATAATATATGAATGAGAGACTATTGATTATGATCAAACTAATTTGAGTCGTAGATTTAGATTTGTATCTTTGGGCTTTAAAATATGTAGTGTACATGGTTCAAATAATAAATGATCACAGAGTAATAATTTAAGAAGGTTTACATTCAACTATTATAGGGTGACCAGATATTTGCAGTTGGAATGCTGTACACTTGGGCTGTGGAGTGGATGGGACCTTTTTGTATGCCAACTGTTGTGTGGCGAAATGATATGTATGGTGAGTTATTTAAAGTGGTACAGTATGTGGATGTTTGGGGGATGGAGGGTCCGTAGATAGTTCTCCTTCATCCTTTCTTCTCTTACAAATTGCTCCATAAACGTCAAGACTTCAACATCTCAAACGCAGTTCAACCAGAAAGCCTAGTAATTTTCATACTGACAACCGCGGAAATTTCTTAGAACATTTCATTCGCCTTTACGAAGGATGAAATTCATTCTCTGACTAAATCGTAAAACCAGATTCCTTTGTGACCTTACATTCCTGAAAGCTTGTCGCGATCACCTTATTATTCTAAAATATCTACATCTCGAGCATCACTTCAAGATTTCTTCTATCTCAAGAATCTAGAATCTAGACAAAGCAGGTTTATCCTATTCAGAAACATATTTACAGCTCCACTCCGGAACTCATCGGATATTCTGGGGTATCCTTAAACGATTATCCAATGACAAAACCCAATATACTGCAGAAGAAAAGACCATCTTTCAGAGAAAAAATTTTTCCAAATTAAAAATGATTTGATTCCAAACAAAACGTAATGCTGTTCGGTTTGCTGTACACCCAAGTATACTGTACAGTCCATTAAAATTCCGCAAAATACAGCGAAATTTCGTACGTATGGTCACCCTAAATTATACTTATAATAAAGATTATTTAACATTAGATACTAATGTTATAAAGAGGTATTGCTAATTTTTTTAAGAATAAACCGAATCACAAAGTAATAGAACACAATCATAGCACTAGTATAAATGTTAAATATTATTTTGAAATGCCCAATGCACAAAAAGACAAAGAGATTTTGCATATCTTGGAACAAAATTATTGAATTCATTGCCATCGTACATCTAGATGTCTACTAACTTTAATATATGGTGCGTCCCACTTTTCACGGTAACATCTTCGTAGCTCAATTATTAGTCATGCAATTTCAACCAAATTTGGATCGGTATCAAGGACCTTTACGATATCTTATAATTGATCACTATGCTTTATATTACATCTATATCATAAATTTAACGATATTTTGATTTTGGTTTTCGAATTACTACCCTCTTAAAACTACATTTTCAAATATTAAATAATTAATAACATGGAAATGAATTGTTTTTCGAATAAAAGTTATTCCTCATTTTATATTTAAAATAACTTTTTTTACCACTAATTATCATCGATATTTTCAACTTCGGCAATCCTTAATACCTGAATTATTTACGAAGGAGTTACCGTTAAATGTGGGACACATTGTATATCAAACTAATATTAAAATTTTTTTTTTAGTTTTCACTTATTGTACTAACCAAATTTGTATCTTTATTTATATATTTGGTATTTGGGTAAAGCTGTTAAATGTTTGTAACAAATTTGTAAATAAAGAATATTCTCTATTAGTACAGGAAAACTTTACTTATCTCGTAAAAACTTTGATTATAGGTCCAAAATAGGCCAAAGTTCACGAAACAAAAAAAATTACGAGTTTTACATATCCGCGGGAACTTATAGAGGGTGAAAAGGGGTATTTTTCTCTATTATCTCGGGGAATATGGCATTTACAAAAACATAGTTCAAATAAACGTTATTTCTGATAAAATTATCTTTAATTTGGTGTTAAATTTAATTTTATAGCAATTATTAACCGAAATACTAGAGGTTTTAACTACGGAATGTCATATGAATTAGATCTCGTTCATTTTTGGCAGCTTAATAGTAAATGCATATAAAAAAAGAAGTCTATATTAGGGGAAAATGGGGGACATTCATACACGGGGCACTTTCGTACAGTAGCTATTTAATACTAACCAAGCGGCGTACGGACACGCCACTGCGAGTGAATTGACAGGTAGCAACGTATTTTGGAGATCGGTGAATAAATATTTTATCGAAGTTTACGATCGTATTGTGACCAGTTTTATTACGTTTCTAACAAGACGTTTACGTTAATGTCAAGTAAGTATCCCTTAGATAGTATTTTAATGACTAATATTTCTCAGTTTAACCTTTATTAGAAAATAGGTTATTTTTTATTTTTGTATATATCATGGGGTACATTCGGACAGCAATAAGAGGGGCACATTCGTACGCGTACGAATGTGCCCCTAATATATTAATTTATTTTTTACAGAACCATGGTGCGAAAGTACAAGAAGAAAGAGACGAGGAGCAAAGAAGTGGACGAAAATTCGATGCAATCAGCTATAGATGATGTGATACAGGGACGATTATCATATAGAAAAGCTGCGGATAAATATAATGTAAAAGCATCAACATTGGAAAGTCGTGTAAAAAAAATTAAAAACAAGGATGGTGACGAAGGCACTAACACTCGTACTTTTAACTCTAAATTCACGAGTCTTCAAGTATTTTCCTTAGAAGAAGAGAAACTTTTGAACGACTACATTACAAAATGTTGTAAAATGCATTATGGGCTTACAACAATTCAAGTCAGAAAACTGGCGTACGAGTACGTTAAAGCTTTAAAGTTAAAGTATCCAGAGAAGTGGGACGAAAATAATATGGCAGGTATAGACTGGATGCATGGATTTAGGAAAAGAAACACCAACCTAAGTTTGCGAAAACCGGAAAATACCAGCGCTGCCAGGTCCTTTGCTTTTAATAAAACAGCAGTAACGGAGTTCTACAATAATTTGAAGAACATTTTGAAGCGACATACTTTCACTGCAGATCGAGTATTCAATTTTGACGAGTCAGGAGTATCCACGGTTTTAGATACTCCCAAAGTTTTAGCACCAAAGAAACAAAAACAAGTCGGGCAAATTGTTTCAGCTGAAAGAGGCGAGCTCGTAACTTTTGGAGGCATTATTTCAGCAAGCGGAAATACTATCCCACCACTGTTTGTATTTCCACGCGTGCATTTTAAAGATAATTTTATTGAAGGTGCACCTGAGGGAAGTATTGGGGCTGCAAATAAGAGTTGGCTGGATAAATGTTGAAATATTTGTTTCTGTTTTGAAACATATTCAGAAGCATACGCTATGCTCGAAAAACAACCCGATATTATTGCTCTGTGACAATCATGAAAGTCACATTAGTTTAAAGGCAATTAACTACGCTCGAGACAATGGGATCATTTACTTATCTTTTCCTCCACACACATCTCATCGTCTGCAACCATTGGATGTTGGAGTATTCGGGCCATTTAAATATAAATTGAAAACTGCCTTCAATAACTGGCACATCATGAATCCTGGAAAAACACTCAGCATTTACAATATTCCTAAACTTGTAAAAATTGCGTATTTTGAATCATTTACACCGAAAAATATTATGAGTGGGTTCACTACGCCAGGCATATGGCCGTTCAATGAATTGGCCTTTAGTGATGATGATTTTGCCCCGACTGAAATATATACTTCAACCAACTCGGAAAATATACCACCTATTCAGAGTATGAGCACTGAAAATCTGGCACCATGTACACCGCAGTCAATTCTCTCTGATATCCATGAACCATCGACTTCCACACCCCAGGATCTGCAAGGATCTATAGCTGAAACCTGTGAGCCATCGACTTCCGCACATCAGGCATTACAAGAATCTTATGATGAACAGTCAATTCTGATACACCAAACCAAACAAACTAACATTCCTGTAACACTAGAAACAATTAGACCATATCCAACTGCTGTAAGAAAAAAGAAAACAAAGAAGGGAAGACAACCGGGAAAATCACGAATATATACCGATACGCCTGAAAAAAATAGAATTGAAGAGAAACACAGAGAAAAAGAATTGAAGAAAATTGAAAAAGAAAGAAGAGCTAGAGCTAAAAAAATGAAACGTGCTTTATTGGATCTTAATTCGAAACCGAAAAAAAAGAGAGCAAAGAAAGTAGTAAGTGATGATACGGAATCTGAGTTATCGGAAATAAGCTTGCAGGAAAGTTCAACATCCATGCTTGACACTGATGAAGATGATTGCGAAGAATCTCAAATAGAAAGAACTATTGATGTAAGACCAGGAAATATTAAAGACAACTGTTTTATTTTAGTTAAATTTGAGAAAAAAAGGTCTGTTGTCTATTATGTGGGAAAAGTTATATGCCACTATTCTAGTACCGAGTTCAAAGTCTCTTATCTCAGAAAGAAACCAGGATCGTCATGGTCATTTGTTTTCCCAAATATTGAAGACGAACATACCGTGGACATGAATGACGTAGCAATGATTCTACCTGATCCAAAATCACCATCAGTTTGTACACCTAGGACTTCTGGACTGTTCACTTTCTCGGTTAATTTGACTAATTTTAATGTGCAATAATTTCCATATAACCTCAATGTTTGACTGTGTATCTGTTTAAATTTTTAGTTTGCGCCAAAGACACTGTGAGAATAAAGTTGATCTCTTTTTGACTGATTGCCTTCATGATAAGTAGCACTAAGCAACCATAGAGTTAATGTTTGATAATTGTTATTCTTTCCTAAGTAGATTTTATGTTTTTGTTGACTAGAAGTAAAGAGTCATTTTAGTTTGAGTTACTTTTGAGATTTATATGTTTTCTTAATGATTAAATAAAGACTATGTAACGTTATCTAACTTTTTTAATCGCTTGTACGAAACCACCCCATGGTGTCCGAAAGTGCCCCCACTGCTGTATGAAAGTGCCCCATTCGTGGGGCAGATTCGTACAAATTCCAAATTAAAGTAAAATCACTTTTACTCATTAACCCACTAAATTAACCATTTGAAACTTGTTTATCTTAAACTCAAATATGTGTGCTATTGCTAGATGATTCCCGTTGACTTCCTAATCAATTAGGTAAAAAGAAAAAAAATGAAATGTGAAAACCGTACGAAGGGTCCCAACCTTCCCCTATGTGAAAGAATTCTCTATATTGCTAGTTTAGAGAGGGTGGATGTCACCCCCTTTCAGAGGCTGGCACAAAAAAAACATTGGAGCTGAGAAAGAATTGAATTTTAAGAAGAAAAGGTTCTATTCAACTTTTCATATAAATTGATAGATTTAAGTTATAATAACTACTAGAAAATTTGGGATTTTAGCTTGAAAAAGTGGTATTTCAAATACGTTTTAGTCAAATAACTCGAAAGGTATTTATGATGATACATGCTAGAGTCAAATAAAAAAGCTATAAATTAAGGATGAATTTCATTTTTTTCTAATTTTTGTAGAGTTAATAGTTTCGGAGATCTGGAAGTCTAAATGTGGCGTCCAAACGTTTATAAGACGAAGTATTTAGTTTAAATGTTAAATATCTCAGAAACTATGGCACTTAGGCCAAAAATGCTAATAACCAAAATGAAAAACTATTAATTAGGCTTTCAAATGATTTTTTTTTCCTATTTTTGTAGCATAAAAGAACAAAGAAGTTAAAGGTAATTAATCAATCTTTAAAATGATTTTTTGTTTATTTCTACATCACAAATAATAAAGAAGTTATGGCCGATTCAATGTGTGTTTTCACATTTTTGTTAACAAAATGTCGGCATTTTGTTATTGTAATTGCTCAGTAATTAATTTTCTTTCAAAAATGCTGTTTTTAGTTAAAATGGCTGTATTTCGGTTAATTATTGCTATTAAATTAATTTAAAAATACCAAATTAAAGATATTTTCTCAGAAACAACTTTCATTTGAACTATTTTTTTGTAAATGCCATATTTCCCGAGAAAATAAAGAAAAATCGATTTTTTTTAATTACTCCCATAAGTTCCCGCAGATCCGTAAAACTCCTAAACTTTTTTGTTTCGTGAACTTTAGCCTATTTTAAATTTATAACCAAAGTTTAAAGTCTGCACAAATCTTTTTCGAGTTACAGTCATTTTTTTCAATCTTTTCCTGTACTATATCTATCTCTACTGGAGCACAATAAAAATTTAGCAGCATTTTTGTTATCCCTATATATAAATACAATTCATATTTCTGAGTAAGACAGTATGGTTATATCAACACAATGAACAACTAGAATGTATAATTAATTATTCCTTTCACAAAGTTTGTGGCAAAGATAACAGATCATCCTGTATACATTATCTTGGAGTAACAATTTCTATTCATCTTCAAGTACCCGCACCTGCAAGTATTTACATTTAAATACAGAATGGTACGAATAATTCAAGTTAAAACGATAATAGCAAAGAGGTGTGGAAACTCTCTATAATTTAATGAGGAGTGATTGTATGCAGAATTTCGTTTTACACATTTTCTATTCATCCCTAAACGGATTAGGGAGTGTTATTTGGAAATTGTAAACATTTTCATCCAACAGGCTAGGCGGTTATTGGTGCACGAGTATGGAAAATTTGACCCAAAAGCTATCGTGGAGCTGATGATTTGCTTAACCGTTTTGAATACTTGACATTTCTATTGTTTCTTTATACCCTTCTTGTGAAGATTCATTTCATAATCATAAAACAAGTCTTACTTGTAAGTCGTCTAAGGGGGCGGAAATACCCTACTTTATAATGAACTTATTAACAATAAGGAAACTGAAAGTCAACTTCAAATCTTGATAAATATCATGATATTTATGGAAAATATCACTTCACAAACATAGCGATAAATACAAGAAATCAGTGGCGGACTAACCATGGTGGCGTAGTGGTAATCACCACAACACCCCCGGTCCAAAACGCTCCCCTCGATCCCAAAAAGTGCTCTTACATGTGCCTCCGTCGCCCCTCGGCACAAATCGCCACAGCCATTAACAAGTGTCAGTTTGCCACGCAAAAAAAAACCGCTGCCAAGGAATCACTACTTCCACATCCAGATTTTCTATCCAAGTCACTCACAACGAAAAAATTTTGTATGTGGAAATAATTGCTTATGGAACTTTAATAATATAATATTTGAAATCCTCTACCCCAAAAACCTATAAAACGATCCCCACTTCGGTAGTGGGGTGGGGGTGGTGATAGGGGGGTGGTAGTGGTTGTGGATGAAGTAAAAAAATATTTTGAGGTTTCTGGTTCTTGTACACACAATAAATCACAATTTTTTTTGCATCCCCTTTAATAATGGGGGGGGGGGTGGTGGTAATGCCAATTTTTTTAAGACCTTAGCTTCTCTTGTATATACTAAATACCAATTTTATGGACTCTTACCTGCTTGATTTACCTATTTACCCCAAATTTACCCCAATTTACCCCCCAACCCTTCGACGGAACAAGATGAAAATATAATCTAGTTCTAGATCTCGCTAAAGTACATATGTGTACCAAATTTCAAGTCAATATCTCAAACGGTTCCAGAGTAAACGTGCGCACAAAAGAAGTTACAGACCGACAGACAGAAATTTTTTTTCGCTCAAACTTAAAATCTCGACGTTTCATGACATTTTAAGCCTATTTGAACAATAAAATTTAAAAAAAAAATTTTGTCGTTACTATACTTCCACTGGATGTGAAAGTAATAAGTACTCGCATTTATATATTTGAATCAAGATTTAACTCATAAAAAGACTTTGCAATGGGTCTGGGAGGGAGAATAGTTTACTTCTCCATCCAAATAATGTGATCTCAATCTCACAATGGAACTAAACGACCACAACAGATGCTGAGATGACATTTCAGTTTAGACTGTTAAGATGGCTATTAGTGCATTTACACTTCTGTGCAATAAAATTCCGTACACTTGAAAAAAACCGCTGCCCAAGGAATCACTACTTCCACATCAGGATTTTCTATCAGTCACACAACGAAAAAATTTTGTATCTGGAAATAATTGCTTATGGAAATTTAATAATATAATATTTGAAATCCTCTACCCCAAAAACCCATAAAACGATACCCCACATCGGTAGTGGGGTGGGGGTGGTGACATGGGTGAGAGTGGGGGGTGGATAAAAGTAAAAAAATATTTTGAGGTTTCTGGTTATTGTACACACACTAAATCACATTTTTTTTTCATCCCCTTTAATAATGGGGTGGGGGTGGTAATGGGGGTGGCTAATGCCAAAATTTTTTTTGAGACGTTAGCTTCTCTTGTCTATACTAATTATCAATTTTATGGATTCTTACCTGCTTGATTTACCTCTTTACTCCAAATTTACCCCAATTTACCCCCCAACCCTTCGACTGAACAAGATGAAAATATAATCTAGTTCTAGATCTCGTTAAAGTACATATGTGTACCAAATTTCAAGCCAATATCTCAAACGGTTCCAGAGTAAACGTGCGCACAAGAAAAAGTTACAGACCGACAGACAGAAATTTTTTTTTCGCTCAAACTTGAAATCTCGACGTTTCATGACATTCTAAGCCTATTTGAACAATAAAAATTTTTAAAAATTTTTTTGTCGTTACTATACTTCCACTGGATGTGGAAGTAATTAAGTAATCCAGTTTTTACTAATATTAAGTGATGTGAATCAGTCTTTTTGGAATTTAGATTTTTTATTATCATATAGGTTATAAAAAAGTGACATTGATTGTGAAATGTCATAAGTAAGGTATTTGGAAAAATGTAAAAATTGACGTTGAAAACTTTTGTCCGAGATAAGGCCAGATTCTGAAAGCACAAAACATTAAAAAGCAGTTTTCTGCATGGCTAGGGTTGCCAACCGTCCCGATATATCGGGACGGTCGTCGGGACAGTCACCGTTATTGACCTCTGTGTCTTGACGTCACGATAAAAACAATGAAATTTCTTAAAATAAGGAGCAGTTTTAATTTTGTTAAAAAGACAATGATATATTTTTCTTTAACATATATGCCTTTTTATTAGGGAAATACATAGTGTCCCGATATAGTTTCCGGACATTTATGGCAACCCTATGCATGGCTGTTCTGCACGTGTCTGCCTGTGATAATTTTACTTCCACATCCAGTGGAAATATCGGGCCTGCGCGAAGGCCACGGTAATAATTCAGTATTATTGTTCCCAAACCATTGAGTAATTATCCTGGCAGTATGACTAGGGCAGTTATCTTGTTGATAAATGGATGTGTTGTTTGGATATAATTGCTCCACCGAAGGAAGCATAACGTTTTCCAAAATATCCCTATAAACCTGTCCATTAAATTTACCATTACCCATGATACGCCACGTTACACCAGGGCCATATACGCTTATCCATGCCTAAACATTAACAGAAAATCACCTGTTCCGCGGAGATACGTAGCGTTCGTGAAACCTGGTATTTGCAGGACGGTACACCCGAATATGTCCGTCGTTACAAGACTGAAAAACTCTTTCATCGGTGAACACAACATTGTTCCAAAACTCCAACGGGCGATAGACATAATTTAAACAAAACAGAATGCGGGCTTGCTTATGTTCTTCCGTTAATATGGTCTTCTTGGCACTTACAGTTTTTTAATTCCGATTTTCTTATCCTTCGGCTAGCTGTTGACCTCGACGCTGGAAAATTTGTCATGGACACAGCGTCTACTGCTGTTTGAAACGAATTTTTCCCTCAAATAGCCAAGGAGCTCTTCATCTTGAGCGAGATTTGAACTTCATCCTCCCACCTTTTCTTCACACTCATAACGGTACTTTTATTGAATAGATAATGGTTAGCAACTGTTCTGATAGACCATAGTACGTCGGATGGCTGGCTCTAGCGTTCACTAACCCAATACCGAGGTATAACCAAATAAAACCTATTTCATTTTATTCAGCAGGTTTTTTTACATAGTGTAATATGTTGCACCCCTTAAAATTTAAGGTTATGTTACTAAAAAGTAGGCAGACTTCAACAGATCGAATGTCTGAATGAATGTAGTGTATTTGCACCTACTCGAAAAAGAACCTACCAGAAGATTCCAAAGTGACATCTGGAATTCTCTAGAGAATGGTGGCGTCATCACAGAACAATCGAGATCTGTCATTTTTAGGTATAAAAGACCAACCGCATTCTCGGCGAGTAGTTCAGAGAGTTCAGAAAGTTCAAAAAGTATAGAAAGTAAGGTTAAGACTTCAAGGATAAACAAAGTGATAAACATTGTGATTTTAGTCAGTAAAGTGTATTTAAATTAATAATAGTATTGTGAAGTATCCAGTAAATATTTAATAAAGTGTGTTAGTGGACATCTCTTGTTATAATTTTTGGAACCCACGGAATTTGCGAGGGTGGTTTCCTAAGGGTGGAAACACGTGACAAATTGGTGTCAGAAAGCGGAATTTTATGACAAGAGGAGCTCTGAAGTTGTGTTGGAGTGTTCGAGAAGTATTCTCGAGAGTTAGTGCTAACACAGGACTAATTTACTGGACATTGTTCGAGGGTTATTTTCGAACAGGAAAATAGTGTTTAAGTGCATTTTTGAGACATTGTAGAACATTTTATTAGGACATTAGTGTGATAATTAAATCCTTTGAACTGAGAAGTGATAGAGACACTGAAAAAGACTCATTTAGTGCGTGAAAATTTCTAGAACTTTTCTATTTGGACATTAGTGGAGATTATTAAATTCTCTGAACTGGATAGTGACAAAAGACTCTGGATAAGACTTTTTCGTGCTATTTCGAGATTTGTCTAGAAAGTTCCATTACCGATATTGACGTGACAGTTAAATTTATTTTATTTTAATTTCATCGTATGCCCGTAACAACAAGAAGTATGGCATCCGATAAACAAATACAGGACTTATTCGAACAATTCCAAAAAATGATGGCGCAGCAACGGCAGGAAGACAAAGAAGAACAAGTAAAACTACGTCAAGAAGAAAGGAACGAATTAAAGAAAATGATGGAAGATCAGGAAATAAGACGTCAGAAAGAAAAAGAGGATGAAGAAACAAGACGTCAGAAAGAAAAAGAGGATGAAGAAACAAGACGTCAGAAAGAAAAAGAGGATGAAGAAAGAAGACGTCAAGAACAAGAAAGACAACGTCAAGAGGAAAAAGACGAACTCAGAAAAATAATGGAAGACTTGGAAGAAAGACGCCAGGAGGAATTAAGGAAAATCCTGAGCGATCAAATAAAAATACAACAGGACGCAATAATTTCTGCCAATGAAGTACTAAAATGTGAAGTCAAAGAAGAGATAAACAAGGTCGAAGGTAAAGTAGTCGAGACAGAAGTCAGTCAAGTAAAAGAGGAAGTGAGTGACATCAGAGGAAAAATGAGCGAGTTCGAAGGAGAAGTGGAGCGACTTAAACGACAATTAAGAGAGAAAGGAGGCCAGCTAGTAACATCATCGGGTCCTCGATTAAAACCTCCCTCCTTTGACGGCCAAAGCTCATGGACAACCTACAAGAGACAATTTGAGGCAGCAGCATCGGCAAATAACTGGGATAACGAGGAAAAGGCTATGGCATTAGTTCTGGCGTTAAGGGGCCAGGCCTCAGAATTACTTCAGACTATCCCGGTGGAGAAACAAAGGGACTTTAAAGTCTTGGAAGCTGCATTAGACTTGAGGTATGGCGATCAACACCTTGCCCAATTATACCAGACTCAGCTGAAATCCCGGATGCAAAAAGCTGGGGAAAGTTTACAAGAATTTGAAGCTGCGATAGAGAGACTGGCGCACCTGGCGTATCCAAGTGCACCTAAAGAATTCCAGGAACAATTAGCCGTGGGGGCCTTTTTAGATGGTATAAGGGACGAAGAGGTCAGGCGAGTTTTGAGGCTGACGAGACACCAAAGTAGTAGCGAAGCTTTGGTGCGTGCACTCGAAGTAGAAGCCGCTTACAGGGATACTCCAAGGTCGAGAGTGCGAGCTGTGACTCTCGAAGAATCGCAACCAGAAATGAACCAGAACCCCTTGCTGACTGAGATGCAGAAAATATTCACCAAATTATGCGATAAATTGGATGGCCTCGGAAAGCAGGAAAAACAACAAAATAGAGGAAAGCCGAGCGGAGGTATTAAATGTTTCAACTGCGGCAAGGTGGGACACATGAAGCGAGACTGTCGACAGCAGAATTCGGAGAGTCGAGTAAATGCTGTGAATCTTGAAGAGGAGCAGGAAAACAGTACCAGGGGGGTTGTTCTGGCTAGGGAATGCAGTGCCCCCAGAGAAATTAAGATTTCCCAGCTTCGAAGAATCGCAAGCAGACTGTTGTTGCATGGATATGTGAACGGAAGAAAATGTTTGTTTACCATCGACACAGGTACTACGTCATCAATAGTACGGCCAGGATTTATATCGGGCATAAAGATTACCAAGAGGCAAAATGAAGAAGTGATCGTCCGGACAGCTACGGGGGACAGGGCTAAGGTTCATGGAGAAGTAGACCTGGGTTTGCAGATTGGACAATTAAGGTTCGACCACAGGGTCATCGTGGCTGACATTACGGATGACTTCATTTTGGGACTGGACATTATGGAACAGTATGGATTTATTGTTGACGTAGGAAAGCGAATGTTAAGGATTGGGAACGAACAATTTATTTTGTCAAAAGTGAACGACCAATGTGAGAAAACCAGGCTGTTGACAACGCAGGCAGTCAAAACTCCTGCATTATCCAGAAAACCAGACAAGGAAGATTGCAAGCGCTACCCTCAGGTGAGAAAATTGCCGAACATGGTTGAAGTCAACACTGTCAAGGTCGATCTTCCAGACAGTTGGCCAAAGGAAACTCTGAGGCAAGAGCAATTGCGCGATGTAGAAATCGGACCCATGTTGAGAGCAAAAGAAGGCGGAACGCGTCCAGCATGGAAGGATGTTTCCAACAAAGAAGTGGGGCTGAAGGCTTTATGGTCACAATGGGATTCACTTATGGTCGTAGATGGGCTTTTGAGGAGAGCATGGGAAAGCCCAGATGGGAAGCAGGTTGCCATGCGTCTAGTGATTCCCAGGTGTCGTGTACCAGAAGTACTCCAGGAAGCACATAATGAAACATCCAGCAGACACTTCGGCATAAACAAGACATTGAGTAGAGCACGGGAACAATTCTATTGGGTTAATAGTCGCCAGGATGTGGAGGCCTGGTGTCGCAAGTGTAAGAATTGTGCTGCCCGTGGGGAACCATTTTCCATGAGCAACTACAGAAATGGAAGTCGAGAACAGCCAAAGAATGATCGAGAGCAGATGACTCGTTATGATCAGAATGCCAGTACAGGGGGATTCAAGGTGGGGGATCTGGTTTGGCTGTACAACCCACAGCGGAAGGAATGGAGATCCCCGAAACTTCAACCTCCTTGGGATGGACCGTATACTGTTATTACCCGAATTAATGATGTCGTCTATCGTATTCAACGAAACAAAAAGTCCAAGATGAAGATCGTACACTTGGATAGACTGGCGAAGTATGTGAAAGAGGCTGAATTGCCTGACCGGGACGTTCAGGCTTAAGGAGGGGGCAGTGTAATATGTTGCACCCCTTAAAATTTAAGGTTATGTTACTAAAAAGTAGGCAGACTTCAACAGATCGAATGTCTGAATGAATGTAGTGTATTTGCACCTACTCGAAAAAGAACCTACCAGAAGATTCCAAAGTGACATCTGGAATTCTCTAGAGAATGGTGGCGTCATCACAGAACAATCGAGATCTGTCATTTTTAGGTATAAAAGACCAACCGCATTCTCGGCGAGTAGTTCAGAGAGTTCAGAAAGTTCAAAAAGTATAGAAAGTAAGGTTAAGACTTCAAGGATAAACAAAGTGATAAACATTGTGATTTTAGTCAGTAAAGTGTATTTAAATTAATAATAGTATTGTGAAGTATCCAGTAAATATTTAATAAAGTGTGTTAGTGGACATCTCTTGTTATAATTTTTGGAACCCACGGAATTTGCGAGGGTGGTTTCCTAAGGGTGGAAACACGTGACAATAGGAAATCACGTTTGACGACACTCTCCATTGGTCGAGACTGAAGTTACAAGAAAAAAACAAAAAAAAATGAAAATAACAAAATTCAAATTCAACCACGAATAACTTTCAAACGAAAAAAGATAAAATTATAAGTTTTTTTTAGTTTTATAGTACAAACGATTCTCTTTAAGTTGATGTATAATTTATTACAAAAATAATAACTTTACCATTAGAAAATTGACGTTAATTTAGATGGTACATAAATTGTCAATTTTTTTGAAAGCTCTAACTCGTTGTAACTCGCTTATGTATTGAGCTGTTCGAATGTTTTTTTCACCAAAAACTGCCAAATTTCATAGACTTCATTTTGTCTCAAACTAATGCTGGGTCTATCTCTGTAAATAAAAGCGGTACAGCCTTTTAAACGCAACGAAGCGCACTACGGCGGCTGAGTCGTGAGGCTTCCCCTCTCGTTCCTGGTACATCCCGCGTTCGCCATAAATCGCGCAATGCTTCCATCAGTGGCCGTAACGAAAGCTTTAGAATAATTTTCCTTTATTGCAAGATGATAACATTAACAAATCAAATTGAATAATGATATTAGTTGTAATAATCCATTACATATGGTGTCGTACGACGCGGGTGGTGCGTTAATAAATGGAAAATAATAGGTATCAGACAGAGATTAACTGATTTTCAGATATCTCATTGTTATACTTATGCCCGCTAGTAAAATTTTTACTTTACCTCGTATATTTTAATATTCTCCATAAAGTGTCAGAAGTAACCACATAATCAAAACAATTCTTTGCCATGCTTTCACTAACTCGTAGAGGCTTTGAACGATTAGTTGGATTTTTGTACATAACTATATTTTTGTTTTCATGTAAACTGGAAGGGTTAAAATCGGTTAAAATTGGATAGACGATCTAAATATGCTTGTGTAAATAGGCTGTTCTCTTTTTTAAATAATACTATTCCAAGTGGGATTTTTTCCATCTAGCATAATTTAGTCTTCATTTTAATCAAAATTATCCATGCTATGAATGTAATTGTTTTCTTCAGAACTTACTGGAGGAACTCCAGGTGGTATAAAAATGTCGTCACTAGTTTTTACTAATACGTGACTAGCTAAAGACGTTAAAAATGTCCGTATTTCATCGTAGGAATAACCATAGCCAAAAGAATAAAGCATATATCATTAAGTTTTTTTTCTTCTGACGACACAATACACATGTAGTAATATGTAAAGGATTAAAAAAATGGCCTAAGGTGATTTTTTTTTCATACCAATTATTAATATAAATTGCATTACTATAGGAATAACGTTTAAATTAAATTTGTCTGTTCTGACATATTTAGTATCCACGACATAAATGTTTATATCAAATCTGAAACTTCTTGTTTACCTTTATGTTCATTCAGATTAGTAGTCGCGTTTTTTTTTAACCCCCGACCTCAAATAAGTTATAAGTTTGACGCGTATATTTGTATGTTTGTTTGTCTGTCTGTCTATCTGTGGCTTCATATCTCTTCAACGGGTGATCCGATTTTGATGTAGTTTTTTTTATTTGAAAGAGTATTTTGTCGAGATGGTTATAGGCCATATTAGATTTTGATGTTTGGTCGCCATCTTGAATTCGCCATGTTGAACTTCTCTAGAAATTGTCCGATTGAAGTAAAATTGAAAATGTGCAGACAATTATGGTAGCCGAACATGATTTAGGCCTCATTTTGATTCGGTCATATGAAACTCGTACAATTAGATACATTGATAGGGGGTTTTTAAAAATTTTCAATTTTACTTGTTATACGTTTAAAATATCCAGCTGCAGCTTCACTTAAGATACCGGCAGCTTTATCAAGAATTGTCAATTCATTCTCATGAACCAAGTTTTCTTCGCCTGATTCAGTTGTGACTGACAACAAAAATCCATTTAGCTTTATTATCACTTGAATGAACTGTTGTATTTTCTTTGTGTTCGCAAAACACTTTGTTTGCTTAGATGTTTCTTATATTTCCGCTGCTATAATAATCTAATTTTTCTTCCGTCATTTCTTCAAATATATCATTAAGGCGTGTTTTTAGAAATGTTAAAGTTAAGAATTATTTTTTTGCAAAACAGCAAGATAAACCTCCCTAAATAAGATGTTTAACAATATTTAAATTCATTTTTTTTCTTTCAGTTGTTTAGTTTGTACACATTTAATTTTTTTTG
This sequence comes from Rutpela maculata, assembly GCA_936432065.2. Taxonomy (NCBI): domain Eukaryota; kingdom Metazoa; phylum Arthropoda; class Insecta; order Coleoptera; family Cerambycidae; genus Rutpela; species Rutpela maculata. Next base: position 174,629,068 of record OW386287.2, read on the forward strand.
CTAATATATTTTGCATAACAAATATTATAATAATTTCCATCAGCCCAAATAAATCTGAATAAAGGTGTAACCTGCCTTGTATCTCTGTATAACAATGCGACACTGCAGCTTTCTAGTTTCCGCACCCGTTCCTGTACAAATTGCTACTTAAAAATGTTCTTAATTTATTCTTAATTTTTCTGGATTTTCCACAAATCAGACACTGACATTTTATTTTAAACTAATTTTTTTATTCTTTATTATAACTACATGAAAGCTCACTTGCATTTTTTTATCGCATTACAAATATCACAGACAATACATATTGCCTCTGCTAATATTATTATTATTACAAAAAGATGTCCGATAAGAATAATGAAATCGGTATCAAAGAGTGTGCAAATAAGTGTCACCACTTTTATAAAATTTTTGATGAAACAGCATATTTTCTTTCATTTGCACAATTTATAATAGACTTGATGCCAGTAACAGTTGGTTTTTTATCATTAGATTTTTTTTCGCTGTTTTCAGCAGTTTCGCAAAAGAAACATGTAGTTTTTCTCCACTGATAAAAATGAATCTACCCTATACATAAACTGTAATAGCCTAAATGTAAATAAAATAGTATATACACTTATTAATACTTATCCAGACAATAATGAGGAGAGCAGCCGATACGTTTCTTGATGGGCCGAGAGAGTAGCGGGGGCGAGAGAGGAAGCCTCCCGTCTTCGTCGCCGTAGTGTGCTTCGTTGTGTTTAAAGGGCTGTAGCGCTTTTAGTTAAAAAATTAGATCTAGCATTAATCGAGACAAAATGAAGCCTATTAAATTTGACACTTTTTGGTGAAAGAAAAAATTGAGTAGCTCATTATATAAGCGAGTAATGACGAGTTAAGAATTAGAAAAATACTGCTGATTTGTGTATCCTTTTGAATTTTGCCAGTTTTTTATGTTAATTTTTTTATTATTGCAATAAATTATACTTCAAATTTAAGAAGCAAGGTTTACTTGTCAAAACCAAACAACAATTTTATTTTTATCTGCTTTAGTTTTAAAGTTATATTTGATTGAAAATTAAATTTCTAAATGTCTTTTTTTTTTAGTTTTTTTCTCATATCTTCGGTCTCGACCAATGGAGAGTGTCGTCAATTTTGATTTCCTATGTAAAATAACATGTCTTAATAAGTAGTGAAGGTCCCATCTGGTTATACTTCAGTATTGGGTGGGTCAAGAAAGAGAAGGCTTTTCGCGCTCTGCCCGACGGGCTACCATGCCTCTTCAATTTTAGAGATAATTAGAATTTTTTCATGTTCAGTTAATTTCGGAATTTCGAAAATATGATACTGACACTGACAAATAATAAAGAATGATTTAATATAGCGAAAAATAGATGTACGGGATTTTATTGCACAGAAGTGTACCTAATCGATTTTGAAGTGATATTGATGAGTCCCTTTTATTAGAATGTTTAAGGAAATGTCAATAGGAGAAATTGACAAATAATATTTTTTTTTATTGTTTTTGAAATAGAATACAATGAGTTTCATTTATAATTATACTTAGTTCATTTACTGTCTTTCAATGCTCATAAATGAATCAAGCTCCAAGATTCGAGATTGAAATCAATGCCAAAAGTAATGTGTATGTCTTCAGATGAACATAAAAAATAAACAAATATCATGATAATGTTGTTTCCTGATTCAAATGAAGTAATACACCAGAGAGAAAACAACTACCTAACACTAATTATTTGATAACAGCTATAAGAACATCTATATCGCCACTGCTTAAGAACAAAAGCTTTATATTTATGGTTCGAGAATGTTCAGTGTCTACGCAGCCGCTATGTACCAAGAATAGGAGCATTTTATCGTTTAAAGGTCACAAAATTCATACAACTATTCAGCACTCCTTAATAACATTCTCACAGAATTTATAAAGTATATTAAAAAGCTCTTGCAAAGATGCAAAGAGTCGAATAGAAGTTCGTTTACATACCTCTATACATAATTAAATGACTGATCAAGATTTATGAAAAAATTGTTCTTCAAATAATTTCTTTTATATAGCTAGAACTGCCATTTCCATAAATTAATTATTTATAATATACAATTAAAAGTATTTTAATGTGTGCAAATAGAATATTAGGTTTCTTGTGTGAACTTTGGATGCCACATTCAACTTCTTACAACCTTTATGGAAATGACAAAGCTGTTATAGAGCAACAAGCTTTACAAAACTATTTGTTTTATAATAGCTGTTATAAAGCTCTTATAGTAGCATTGAAATTGTTGCGAAGTGTCTTAAAGAATAATTTGGTTCTATTGGCGGTAATTATACACATTCCAACTTTTTGTTGTATAAATGCTGTAACAGATTATTTTATGTAACTATTTATCTTATTATATCGCTAATATATAGCGACAAATCCTTATGTAGTGTAAAAACTATAGAAGAATATAACTCGTTATTATATAGCTACATGTTCTATTTTGTTGTATAAAGGCTGCCCATGTTTTGCTGTAAAACAATTCAGATCGATATGCAGTTGCTATACAGTCATAATCATTTTTGGTTTATAGAAACAGGTAGCGGTTTACTTTAGAGAACTTCTTATGCATGCATTATACAACCATGAAGATCGTGTAATAATACAGTGGGTTCCCTTACAGAACAATTCAGTGTATTATGCATAGAAACAGGTAGCGGTTTACTTTAGAGAACATCTTATGCATGCATTATACAACCATGAAGATCGTGTAGAAGTACAGTGGATTCCCTTACAGAACAATTCAGTGTATTACGCAGCCATTATAAAGCCATATAGATTTTTGGTTGATCCGTCGGTAATGATATACGTACCATAGCTACAACAGGTGAAATACTACAACGCCGAACTTTTCGCTTGTATCAAAAGTTTTTATATACATTAACTTGATTCCGTTAAAACACCTTAATAAAGTTTTTCATCAGGGTATTTATCAAGAACTGTTATCTGTATAAGCCTAACTACGTTGTAATTAGTCATAAGAACTCATCACCTGGCATTAAATATGACATTAAAGCAGGAACTCTTAAGTTGTGTAATAGCACTATAACCAACATATACGAGATATATCAGGAACCCTTACAAGAGAATAATAGAACCTTTATAAAAATGATTTTTTTTATTATATTGTAAGAACATTCTTAGGACGTTTCTATATCGCCAACTTGTAGCAGAGAACTATTTAGTTCACAATAGTGCTTTAATGAAACAAAAGAATATTTTTCCATCACTTAAAGTTAATTATACGACCATTCAGTAGAATATTAATGCAATAATGCTGGTTGGGATACTAAAAGATGATTCATTTGCAAATCGTGTAAGGGGTGGAAACTTACCCCTACATTCTAATAAAATTATTAAAAGCAAGAAGGATACCCAAACCCAACTTCAAATTAATACTGCAATCAGAAGTATATTCAGTATAGGTTCTACTTTAAACCTCCTAGATCTTATCTATAAAGTTTCAGATTGGCCGTGTTCGAGAAAAACGTATCGCTCTAGGTACATTCAGACACAAACGACAGAGTTTACTTACGGACATTAAAATCTTCATTTCTATTAAAATTAGGAATTTGAATTTTTGTATAACGTACACACTTTATCTATTTTTTCCCATCGAATGTATGTCTAGAGCAATGATAGCTATTAGCACAGTGAATGCTGACATATATTTCTGACTGAGAGGTAAGTGATTACAGAAATAGTTATTTCTAGACTTAATTTAAAAAGAACACTAAGATTTATGCAGCTCTATTACTATGTTTATATACACTTCTTGCACTTCTATCCATATACATGCATGTAGTATACATATTTTTTTATACTAAATTAATAACAGTTAAAGTATTTTTTTTTCATTTTTTTTTGTTTTTTTTTAAATTTTTTTCCTATTCCATATAATATGCTTGCTTTTTTGTGTTTTTTTCATCTTTTTGTATTAATCTTTTTTCTTTATCCACTTTTTGTTTTTTTTTCTTTATTTTTCAGATTGAGAATGGGAGATTGACTGGGATTACTGAGCGACTAGGGGTTCATCTAGTCTCAAACACAAACTGACTGAACCTCGGAGAGAATCGATGAATACATTAGGAGAAAACATTGGGACTGCTTAAAAACTAATAACATACTTATTTGTTCATATATTTTTACAAAATTTATATTTTTATATTTAAATTTTTTATATGACTATCAATTAATATGTATGTCTATATTATTTGATTGTAGGAGTTGTGGTAAAAATGGCCTTACTATATTCATGTGGTATAAAATATTTAAAAAATCATTAATATTTTTTATCTTTAAAGGGCAATTTAGCAGAATATGTTCAGTATCACCAAATTCGCCACAATCACAATTAGGGTTGTCCTTAATATTGATTTAATGTAAATGATTAGGAGCTAAAATGTGATTAAATCTAAGTCTACAAATGTTTTTTATTGTGTTTTTTTTTTAAATTTTTGTTGCTTGAACTATGGCTTGTGAGGTGGACTTGGTTGAAGGTTTTTATAGTACTGGCCTTTTTGTTCTTGAATAAAGACACTTTTCCAATTATTGATAATTTAATGTTTAATTTCAGGAATTATATCTGTGTGAGGGCAATAATAATTTAATAACTCTCCCTCCATCTTCTAATGCTTCTTCTGCGTGTTTGTTAACTTTTTCATTATTTGTTATGGCGCAGTGTGTTTTCCTCCATGTTTCACTTTATCTATCGAGGATAAAATAAAAACAACTACATGATGTAAAAAAAAATAATTGTTTACTCATATTTATAAAACATAAAAATCAATACTGGATAACCATTAAAGTAGGTGTTGAATTATTTATGCAAGTGCAGCGCTTATATTAAGAGTTCTACTTATTTATGCGTTAACTTATTTTAAAAAAATAAATAAATCTGCCTCCTCTATTTTAAGAATTAAAAGGGTGCTAGCTAGTTCGTTGTATATATTCTCAATTCGTATTGAAGCACTCATAAAAAGTATAATTGAGTTCAAAGATTTCTTACGAATGAAAAAACGCATTTCTTATAAAACGAGCGTTCAATAAAAAAACGACTGAAAATAGTCTTTGCCCATGGAAATAAAAACCTAGGATATGACAAAATATTACTTCATTTTCTTTTTTGGTTACTGTACGATAAATATTGACCGAGATATAGTAATTCAAAATACGCTTTAAATTAATAAATATCGGTAAGTAAATTGAGTTTTGTTTAATTTGTGTTTTTTTGGTGTTAAAAATGCGATAAAAATTGACCAAAATATAGCAGTTTTAATCTGTATTATTTTGTTTTGATAGTTTAAAATATATGCTTGTTGTGTAATTTTTTTATAGAATATATAATAAATGCGAGTAAAAGATGAACACAGATCATAGACATTAAAAACTATATATTATTTTACATAAATATCAATTTTTTTGCAAAAGAAAATGAAGAGAATCCAATTTATTATTAATTAGTAAGTAACTTAGTAAAAATTATATATTTTTAATAAAATACTCATACTCATACTCATTTTATTTGACTTCCTTACATACATGTCAGGTACATTTGTAGCATGTCAAAGTACAAAATTACAGATATCTACAGATAAAGATAAATATAAAAATATTATAAAAATATAATAACTTCAGTCAAATACAGATTAAAATACTACAAAATAAAAATTTTATACATAAACACAGATAGAAATGCAAATACAGATACTTAAATGCATTCCACACAAATCTACATACCATACTATGAAAAGATTATTAATTTATAAATTTAAAAATCGTCTAAATAATCAGTCACCGAATAAAAACAGTTTGTTAAAATACAATATTTTATTTTACGTTTAAAACAGCTCTGTAATTCAACGATTTAATATTCGTAGGCAATTTATTATTTATTATATATATATATATATATATATATATTAAAAATAGCAAATAGTACGAAATTCCAATAGAACGTGTAAATGAAGTAAAATCATTATAATTACAAGTGTAATCCAAGGGCGTTTCCAGGACGTTTTTCTGGGGGCCGTGCCAATTGTTTCTAGTCTTTGAACTTTGAAGCACACTACAATACATTTTATATTATACATTACGCCCCAACCATGAATACGCCTACGGTGTAATCTATCTGTTAAACTTTATTTAATAAATATGAAATGATTTAGTTTACAATAATGCTAGTATAAGTTACATATCTTGAATTATTAATTCCATATCAAAGATAGTCTCCATAGCTGTAAACTTGTTCTAAATATATACAGAATCGGCAAATGTAGTTGTATATATCCTGTGATAAACGAGAGCAAGAAAGAAAATAGAGAAATTAGGAAAAGTAAGACGGATGTACTGCTCCCAGCACGTTACACACTTCGAGAAATATTATTTTTATCACCTTGTCGTGTGTCAACGGAGGACATCGGTACCTATCGCTTCTAAACGCCTATACATTGTAATGTGAATAGACACGTCTTTCTTTTCCTAATTTATCTGTTTTTTTTTCTCTTCCGTTCGTTTATCTTAGGACCCATATATAAAACTACATTTGCCGAATCCCCTGATCTACCACAAACCGAGCGGACCTCCATGGCCGTCTATGCCGATGATACAGCCCTGGTTGCCAGATCCTCGAGAGCGAGGATTGCTACCAGAAACCTCCAAGAGGCAGCCTCCCTCCTAGAGGACTGGTACAACAGATGGAAGGTAGCCGTCAACGCCGAGAAATGTAAGAAAAGAAATCCCCACAGGTCACGTCTCCATGTACGGCGAGGACATCCAATGGCACGATACCGCCAACTACCTTGGCGTAATCATGGACAAAGGCCTAACATGAAGACAGAACACAGAAGCCATCGTCAGGAAGGCCAGGAGAAGGAGAGCTCTAATCTACCTGATGGTTGGCAGACAGAGCAGACTCAACCTGAGGAATAAGCTCACGCTTATCAGGTCACTTATAAGGCCCCAACTGACGCACGCCTCCATAGCCTGCGGCTACCAAGCGAATACCTACCACCAGCAGATCCAAAGAGTTGAAAATGTTGCCCTCCGGACAGCGGTGGACGGACCATGGTTCGTACGCAACGCAGACATCTTCAGATACTTGGAGTACATCCCGGGAGAGAGCCAAGAAGATATACACCCTTGCCGAGGAGCATGGGAACCCGTTTATCAGAGAGGCCACTGACTACGATCCAGCCGACTCTCCGAGGCACAAGAAGCCGAAGATGCAAATCATGGATAACGGGTGAGTATGAGAACCATACCACCGCCGATGAAGACAACCCACAGAAGAGACATTACGATCACCCAACCACCCACCCACTAATCTGCGGGTACCGGACAAACCACTGCCCAGTACCCGTAGTCACCTAGCTCCATGCAGATCGAAAGTGCTATCAAAGCACTTAGGTCCGCACCTCCTTGAGCTACATAGCTCATCCCTACCTAACCGATGATCCGGATGGAAGGATGTCAATTGACATTCTGCGTACCGGCAGTCAATCCCAGCCCAAAGTTTCCGAACAGACAGATGACTACCCCCGGGGGTGACAAGCTGGCGAGGAAAATACATCAAGACAAAAGAGTGTCAGAAGATAAAGGCCTTAGCCAGCAAGGTCCAACAGCCAGGACCCAGGGAGGTGGGCCGAAATCATCCACACCGCTCACATTTGCGAGTGGGGTTGATGTAAAGTAAGCTCACCCGCCCCACACGAGGCCGGACCAGGTCTACAGCGATGTAATAGAGTAAAGAGCAGCAGCCCTGCTTGACCCTAGACATCCGAGACCGTCATCACTGTCAGAGGATATTGGGCGGGCGAATCTGTATATTGATGCGAACGCTCGAACACAATGAATAGTGGTTGGGTACTCATAAAACTCCCACTAGTTGAATCTTTTCCTGACTATTTCTCGCGAAACTGGTAGAAAATGTAGGCATCCTAGAATATATAAATGTAGGCATCTATAGATTAGAGATTAGCTCATTTTACTTTTTTAATTTTTGACATACCTACTAAATTCATTATGTGGTCCCTTCCAATGGCTGTTTTAAAAAATGGTAAAATATTATTCACAACCCGAGGAAGTTTAAAGTTGGGCAAAATTAAATGCAGATCTTTTTTTAGTTTGCTCATTAGGAGCAAAAATCTGTTACTCGTCACGAATCTCCTGTCAAATTTACTTACATAGAAATTACTTATTTTTAGATGCAGCGACCACACTGTTTTTACGTTTCCACCTTAGTCAACTATTATCTGGTTACTTTGCGGGAAGTTTCACTTCACATATAATAATCTTCTGGTGCTGATTATAAATCTATTTATTTGTCTAATTCTTAGCACATTGTACCTCATTCCAGCATAAAACGACCGTTTTATCGTGCGGTTCAACTTTAATGCTAATTCTAACCATTAAACTATATTTCTGCCATAGAAAGTCTGCCATCGGAACGTATAAAATAAATTTAAAGTTGACTGTTTCATTTCCGTTTCTCGTTAACTCCACTCGTTCGAATACTACGGATTTTATGAATCCAATAGACGACGTCTTTGACTCCATTCGTTTTTATTATATCACGGCAACTAAGATAACTGGTCTATCGGCACATAATAAATGATTCAATTTACGTATAGTGAGGTTTAAAAAGTACCATTTTATTTTCATTGGTATTGCAACTTCAAGATTGAATCAGTAAAATTATTTTAATAATAATGATTATTTAATGAGCTAGTATTGCGGTAGAACAAGGAAATAAATAATAAAAAAAATCAGCACTATCTTTGAACTAACCCTTTGAAATTAGATCCGTAATGAGGTTAGTAAAACTCCTCAATTGTAACCCTTATGACAAAGTGGCTACCAATGTCTACCGCAGCCATGGAAGTACTACTCTGTCTGCTACCGTGGAGATAAGAGACACTTAGTAGCGAAGAATGGTGAACTGTTAGCGGCATACAGGCTGAAGATAAACCATTACAGGACCAGTCCAGAGTAGAATACTATACCGAGGTACAACTATTGAAGAATCGACTACTTAACATGCAATCAGATAGAATCAACACAATTTCAAAATATTTTTAAGGGTATACATGCCTGACGAGGAGGAAATGAGGCAGCTGCGAAGACATCCAAACGATACCATATGGTACACTGATGGATCAAAAGCGTCAGCAAGAACTGGAGCTGAAGTTACAAATGATAAACGAGAGACAAATATTAGCATGAAGCGGGGTAGCATCGTAACAGTGTTCCAAGCAGAAGTCATAGCTATAGAAATCTATGTACAAGAAATGGTACGGAGGTCGCACAGTCTGATGCTTCCAGTTCCACAAAATGAGTCCAGGGATGACTTAAATTGCCATCGTTAGAGTGGATCTGAAGGCTCTTGCTATTCCTAAACAGGCTAGCTTTTGAATTTGATATATGTATTTTAGTGCGCTCCTGAGAGCGGTGTCAATTGGACCTTATTACGTAATATTGTTATTAAAATCAATGTAAATATTTTTAATGTTTTGATCGCCCTAATAACTAGATGGTGGATTACTAAAATTTAGAGAATGGCAATGCGTCGAAAGATAGTAAATAAACACTATTAAAAAATTTACTAAAAAAAAAAAAACGTTTTGCGGGTTTTCAATTTCAACTTTATTGCAATACATGTTACCGGTATTTCTAGTAGTATCTTTTTTACTGTTTATGTATGGAGGAAATTATAGGACGAACAAATATGTAAGTTTTACATGACTCAGCAGTTTAAATTTATTTATTGACCTAACAGGTTTACAGATTATAAACGAATTTGTATAATGTTTTTTTGTGTTTTTTATGAGATCGATTTCTTAACTTTATATTTTTTATTATGTCAGCTGTTGTTTTTGTATCGAAACGTGCATATCAAGAATTGAGTGAGTATAGTTTTTTCTTCGCAAGAAATGTTAACATCTTGAACATTTTCTAAAACGTCCAATAATTTTGTAGAAATGAATCGTACAAAGCTTGATAATTGGCTTCTTAAAGTTATAAGTTCTATTATTTAAGTTAACAGAAAATTTAATAGAATTATTTTTGTTATAAGAGAAATACTGGGTGGTGAATATCACTCCCACATCACTTTAGAAAACCTGATACTAAGACTAAAAATCGACCAATTATATATACCTTATCTTCATCGGTGTATAGTATAGGCTATTAAATAAATTAATTTGACCCAGAATCAGAGTATACCAGGATTAATTTTTGTCTATAAAAAAATCCCAGTGCCACGGCAGAGAATTGAACCCAGGATCTCAGAGTGACAATGGATCTAACTCAATTTTGTCTGTCTATTTGTCAGTAGGTGCAGGAGGAGGGGATGAAGCAGGGGGTTAGACCTCCAAAAATCGAGATGTTTAAACGTGGTTTTTATGAAGTTAAGATAATATTGACAGCATCTTTTGTGTCACAGAAAGGGTTAATATGGAAAAATAGGTTTTGCCAAGACGTTCAAAAGAAGCTGTTGTTTTCAGAGGAAATAATATCGGAACCAATAGTCTACAAAAGCTTTTCTTCACAATTTGCTTAAATTAAGTAAATAAAACATAAAAAAATATTTTACTATCAATTCCTCACCCCCACCTCTAATAAAGGCAAAAAATTTGTTTCGAAAACTTTGCTTCTTTTCACTTATTTTGGAGGCTCGTGGTTGGTTATTTCCAAAAAAAATTGTTTTAAAACACGTGGTCAATATAAGGGTGAATGGTATAGAAAAATGCTGTCAAGTGTAAAAATTTTTAGTTAACAGCCATACAAACCTTTTTGATTGATTGATTGATTGATTTACCAGCGTGCGGTAGGCATTACTGCCACTCCCAAGTTATACATCTGGGCCTGCTACGTCCACGCTGGGTTGGACTAAGGCCATGCTTGTTGCCAGCAGCGAGAGCCACATGGCGCATGGTAAAGGAATGTGGGATGGGAGGTGTAGGTATTTGTGAGATGCGTTACCGCATTATGTCGTGAGGGAGCGTTTAAGCCCCCTTTTTTTGGATTTTTGGTTCTGGGCTTCTGCCTATTCTGGGTCTTCTTGTGAGATATGTTGCCGCATTGTGTCGCTGCTATCTGTGCTCCTATTTTTGTACTTCTGTTTCTACAAATCTTCTTCTTCTTCTGAGGCTTCTGATTCCTCCGTTTCTAATTCTGGTAGAGTATATATCTCTCCGATTGATTTGTGAAATTCATTCTTTCCTCGCTGTTCTTTCCCAGTATGTTTGGTCCTTTCCCAGTTTGTTCATGATCCTCTCGATTGTTGTTTTCCACGTGTAACATGGTCTCCCCATTTTCAGTTCGCTGTTGTTCAGTGTTAGTGCTTTCTTCAGTAGGTGTGTTGGTTCCCTTCTTTGGACGTGTCCCCAGTACTTCATTGCATACATTTCTATCCTTTTTGTGATTCCCCCGTGTAACCTGGTCTCCCTGTTTTTAGTGTAGAATTTAATGTAGAACTTTTCACTTATCAACGAGCGTAATTTTGACCTGAAAACCTCATTTGATAATATACTTAAGAAAAATATGTAATCAGATTCACAACACTATATTGTAACACCCACAACGTCAAGAAATATGCAATACCACAAAACACACTCCTATTAAACTAGACACCAACAAAAAGTCATGATGTGACAATATTGTAAGATGCTTCTATCCAATGACATTCGAATTGCATCAACATTATTGAAATTTCGATATTGTCGTTTAATAAAGCCTGACATTTTATTTGCACTACGGATAATTTGGTTATGTTGGGTAAAAGAAATCTTGGTATCATACAAAATGCCATTAATTGATGCAAAGGATTTAAATTGTTCTGCAAAAGTATCACATCTTGTAACTGGATGCGACAAAATAATCTAAGGTCGTCTACGAAAAGTGGATATCTAGAAGATTTAATTACCAAATTGTTGACAAGAATAGAGAAGAGTACGGGACCCAGGTGAGACACTTGTGGCACACCCGATGTACAGCAATCTGACATTACTTGTATCCTACCGGTTAGATACGACTTGAGCCACGACAATAATCTCTCAGTAATCTCAGTTATACCATAAATTTTCAGTTTATTTATAAGCAAAGGCTTACACAGATAATTCAGTAATATAACGATTTATATCGGACAAAATTCATAAAGTTTTGAAAATTGGTAGAAATGTTAAGGATAGCATAAGAATTAATAAACCGAAAAGTTCCCACCCACTCAAATAGTGTGCTTCACCCCCCAGGACGTCGCTTCCACCCCCACTTTGAGGTTCTCCAGACTATCTCGGGAACGGTGCACTTTTTGATAAAAATTATTCCTTATAAAATATTCTATCAAAAACGCCTCCACAACTTTTTTCATAAAATCAATAGTACCGTAGGAAATAAGGCGCACACACAAGGGTTAGTTCCTGTTAACACATTAAATTGTACTCTTTACCACAATCTAAGTACTTTAAAGTTCAATGCTCAACGCCAAAGCAGTAGCTACTAAACTCCACTTAAAATTACAATAAATGTGCCGCTTCCACTCTCTCACCCCCAAAAATATTTCAATTTTTAAAGAAGCGAGAATATTGTATATTGTACTTGTTGCCACGCCACCCCAGAGGTAAAGTAATTGCCCCTTTGTTTTACGTAGTGTCCCCTGTATACCTATATCCACTAATTATCAGAAGGTTATCTGCGTTAATTAATCTTCGTCGTCTTCCATAAATTCGTCATTCATGCATGCTTGTCCGTGGCAATGGTAACACATTGTGGAGCAACGTAAGCCTGATCTTCTGCAATTGCACCTATTTTCGCACCCTAATTTGCATGAACAAAAAATTAGTGTTAAAACGGATTCGGGAGCTGGATTACATAGTTAGGGTTAATATACCGCCATCTTTCCATCCCTATCAGTAGCTTCTAGCTTAACGTTTTTTCAAACAGCCATACAAACCTTTTTAGAGTAATAAAATCTTTTTTCGGACCATTGGTTCAGATATTACATCCTCTGAAAACAACAGCTTCCTTTGGATGACCTGGCAAAACCCATTTTGCATTAATGCTTTCTGTGACACAAAAAAATGTTGTAAACAGTATCTTAGCTTCATAAAAACCACGTTTAAGCAACATCTCGATTTTTGAAGGAGCCGTTTTTTCAGAATTCCCGGAAATTGGGCCTGGGACGCCAGACCTGACCACGAAAAATGCTGTCAAGGGTATTTTTCGATTTTTTAGGGAATATTGAAACATGTAAATTTCATTAAAAATCAGATGTCAAATTTCAATTTGAATTTTACAAGTCACATGACCGCTCCGACCTCCCTTCTCCTACATCTTCCGAAAAATAGACAGCAAACAATAAAATTAGGTTCATTTTTGCTGTAGTTTGATAGACTATTAGTCTGGTTACTGTGGTATGGGTCAAAGTACAGGTTTTAAAGAAAGCCGAATGCATAAATCACTACTGACAGTTTTTTTACGCAAGTTTTTTTTTTTAGAGGCTTCTCTATACTTTCCATTTTTAAGAAAAAAATAACGTTTCAAAGTCATTGTGTTCCTGAAAACAAACAAAATATTTGAATGCCGACAAAATAGTGGAAAATATATTAGATTATTAAGAAAACTCCTTTCCTCTGTCAACGTTTCCACTTTTCATTTCATCCTCATGGCCACCTAATACGGCGAAATAAAAAGTTGACATTGAAGCATATGAAAAAAGAGGTTATTTTTTTTTCATATCAATCCAGTCCCACCATATTTTCTTAGAGTTACTAACATTAAGAAAGTTTTGCGTTAGCTGTTTCATATCTTCTCCGTCAAGAACATTATGATCACATTTATTATTATTATGTATTGGATGTCGCGTAACTTACATCAAAACGGATTATATGGAAAATAGATCCGAAACAACAGTTTCGTTATTAAAAATAAAACACTTTTTCTCATACAGTCTGTATTAGAGAAGTGTCTAGCAGCGGCAACCTCAACAACTCATCACCTTCGTCCAATCAAGATTACTTTCACAATTAAGGAACACGAAACTGTTTGACTGAAAAATTTAGGGAATTGATACAAACAAATCTAGTATAAATATTTAAATTCACCAAATGTTCTCATCCCACCTGTTTGAGCCTTAGATACGAGTGTCATTCACATAAATTTTAAAAGCAGCATATTCGAAAACATATTTTGACTTTTTGATTCCTTGACTTTTCCAGGTGTCCAGGTTTTTACTCGTTGAAGGGAACTCTGATCAAAATGTTAGTGAAATTCAGGGAGAGGAAGAGGAGTTATTCACTGCAGTTGGACAAATCCGAGGGGGCAATCACTTGAAATTATGTGTCCCACAATTGCAATATTGCACACATATACCCTATCATCATGAGGAGTGGAATTATCAAAAAAAAAATGTCTCGTTTGATACAATAATTTTGATATTTTTACCATTTCTTTGGATGAAAGTTCCCATTTATTCTTTGAAGGTGACGTGGTTTTCTCCATTTTGCCTGCCATGTGAGAGAGGGTCCACACCAATTCGTAATTTATGAAGTTTTCTGTAAATTTTTATGTATCACAGGATATTCTATTATAAAGTTGCACACAGGATGAAGATAATATCTGACAAATTTAAAACAAACTAAGAGTATTTTCATTCCGTTGCAAATATAATCTGAATTTTTGTTCTCTGACCTACAATATGACCAGCTTACGCATTACTTCAGTGCTCCTTGTATAATTCCCAGCTGCCACAAACTACAATAATTTGCATAGTTGCATTAATAATAGATTAAGTTTGTCCAAAATGCTGAATAGACCGGAATGATGAACTGCTGCTGAGGTAGATTTACATTAATACATTCTAGAATGTATTATGTATCATCCTATTGAGGTCTATCACAACATAACACTCGGTTAAATGGTGGTTTCGAAATTGCGATTTCTCTCTGAGAGCCAAATAAACTAGCTCGTCTGCAATTGTATATTATTTTGACAAATGAAATGACTACATACGGTATTTTACTTTTGATGAATATTGAAATTAATTAATCATATTATTTTATGGAAATATAATGCTGTACCTACATACGCCTACATAAGTATATAATATAATATTACAAAAAGTTACAACTTGCAAATACATTTAACAATCTTCAGATCTAAATATTTCAAAAGAATAAGAGCAAATACATGTTAAATTAAAAAATGAGTAGTAAAAAAACTTTTTTAATAAAAAGCTTTTATTTGAATGCGCTAAAAAGAAGAAAACAAACTTTGAAATAAATCAAACCCACCATTTTGTTACACTATAAAATTGTATATGATATAAAAGCTTTTCGCGAGAATTAATCTTGACATAGGTAATTCTAAGTACCTACCTATGTATTTCTTATAAATCAAATTTAAAATTATTAATTATTTTTATTAAAAATTTTTTACTACTAATTTATTTTTAAATTTTTAGTTAAATCTTAATTAGTTTCATATTCATTGCGTTGTCCTTACTAAAATAACCGGACTAAAAGCACCGGATTCTTCGTCATTTCTTAGAATGCAATGTGTAAGTGGATATACTATCTGTTTTTTCTCTATTTCTTATTGGGATGCTCTGCCACATGTATTTTCTTCTAAACAATGTCTGAAATCTACAAAACAATACAATTAACCAGTATTTTACTGGAAAATAACCTCTACGCCTGTGACTTTTACGTCAAAGGATCAGTTAGAGGGTGGTTTTTGACAAATAATGAATAAGAACAAAAATATAAAAATGACGTATTTTGCTGACGTTTCGGAAAACGAATCTGTTTCCTTTCTCAAAGCGTATTATAATGTTTGTGTGCTGTGTATATTAAATACACAGCTTTAAGAATATATTTGTTATATTCAGTATCCATAGATACTTACTGCTTACACAGAACTGTTGATATATCTAGTTGATAGTTTTATTTTAAACAATGTTGAGTTTGTTAAGTTCTTCTTTTAACATCGGCAGCCAGGTTGTGCAAATATCTACGGAACAATTCGACACGCATTTGTCCTCATTCAATAATATTATAGCCGCTTCTTTAATTTTTCTTTTCTTGCTATCTGCCTCTTTTGTTAAAATTTTTGCCGAGTCCCAGTTTATTCTATGTCCGTTCTCCCAAGCGTGTTCGCAAATCTTCGATTTCTGAATCTCATTTTTTCTAATGTAACCCTTGTGCTCACCCAATCTAACACTGAATGGTCTGGATGACTCACCCACATAATGTTTATTACACTCACACGGAATACTATAAATGCAGTTTTTTGAATTTTGCTCATGGTTTAGCGGTTTTGTTTTTGTTAAAATAGATCTCAAAAAAGCACGCATATAAATAAATTTAGGAACCTAATAAGAGAGAAGCAAATCAGGCAATTGCATAATATAAACAATAACTCTCTAATTGACAAGACTGTCATTAATACGTCAAATAGAGTTTTAACAATTTCAGATAAACTTGTCTTGTCAAAAGGTTTAAATTTTGCAATAAACCCAAAATCTGTAGCAGCTGTAGAGAAAACTGCTCAAAACATGGCAAAAGATGACGCAAATAAATATCGGGTACTGGCAAAAATTGCTTTAGAAAAGCAATGTAGAATTAAGGATAATTTAAGTACAGAAGAGAAACAATCCATATCTTCCTTAAGAAGAGATGAACGTATTAAAATTTTGCCAGCAGACAAAGGTAATGCCACGGTTGTTATAGATAAAAATGTATATAATACAAAAGTCATGACATTAATCACTGAAGGACCTTACTCAAAATTAAATAAGGATCCCACAAAATCAATTGAGAGCAAAATATATAGAACTCTATTCAAGTATAAAAATAAATTTAATGACTTTGAACGAAGTAAGCTCACACCGCATCATAGCAAGCCACCTCATTTTTATGGTTTGCCAAAAATGCATAAGCAAAATATTCCTTTAAGACCCATTGTTAGTTCCATTAATTAGCCATGTCATAGTTTGGCAAAATTCTTACTTAATATTCTGGAAACACCGATTCGTATATTAAAAATAGTAGACACTTTATAGAAAAAATTTATGAAAACAATATTCATGATACCCATCTGATGGTCAGTTTTGATGTAGTGAGCCTCTTTACCAATGTCCCAGTAGATAAAACTTTAGAAATAGTCAAGAATAAATTGTTAAATGATAATAATTTGGAAGAATAGTATTCCGTGTGAATGTAATAAACATTATGTGGGTGAGTCATCCAGACCATTCAGTGTTAGATTAGAAAAAATGAGATTCAGAAATCGAAGATTTGCGAACACGCTTGGGAGAACGGACATAGAATAAACTGGGACTCGGCAAAAATTTAAAAAAAAGAGGCAGATAGCAAGAAAAGTAAAATTAAAGAAGCGGCTATAATATTATTGAATGAAAACAAATGCGTGTTGAATTGTTCCGTAGATATTTGCACAACCTGGCTGCGGATGTTAAAAGAATAACTTAACAAACTCAACATTGTTTAAAATAAAACTATCAACTAGATATATCAACAGTTCTGTGTAAGCAGTAAGTATCTATGGATACTGAATATAATAAATATATTCTTAAAGCTGTGTATTTAATATACACAGCACACAAACATTATAATACGCTTTGAGAAAGGAAACAGATTCGTTTTCCGAAACGTCAGCAAAATACATCATTTTTATATTTTTGTTCTTATTCATTATTTGTCAAAAACCACCCTCTAACTGATCCTTTGACGTAAAAGACACAGGCGTAGAGGTTATTTTCCAGTAAAATACTGGTTAATTGTATTATTTTGTAGATTTCAGACATTGTTTAGAAGAAAATACATGTGGCAGAGCATCCCAATAAGAAATAGAGAAAAATTAAGAAAATGCCACAACCAACATTTAGACAATATTAATATACTATTTGATTATATTATAGTTTTACAACTAAAAAACGCGTCCGCCATAGTCGAAATTTTGACTGCACGTCCGCCATATTGGATTTAGAATGATTTCACATTGTTTATCGTATTTTATTCGTCAAGCCCTTTCATTTGATACCCGTATCGAGGGGGTTGTGAAGAAAAGGTGATCCGCCATCTTGGGACGTCCGCCATATTGAATTTCGAACGATAATAGGAACACTATATTGCATTGTCACCAGACTTAAACACTTGTGCCAAATTTCAAAGCTCTAGCTTAGTTAGAAATAGCCGAAATTTTGATTGCAAGATTTGACATAAACAAACAAACTAACATACAAACAATGCAAGTTAAATAAAAGCTTTTAAAAAGATGTACATGTTCCTTAATGACCTGCTAATATTTCAGGGTGTGATTGCTTAGGTCATTTTATGAAGAAAAGTTCATATGAACATGTCCGCAACGGCTTAAATTTTTTGCTACAGGGTGTTGAATTTCTTTTTTTAAATATCTCATAAAGTACTTTAGATATTATTTTCAATTTTGGTATGTGTTAATAGGACATGAAACCACATATTTTAGTAAAAAAGTTATTTGATCGCACCACCAGTGGCTGCAAACATGTCCTCTGATATTTTTTAGCAAAAAAGTGGTATTGCTGAGGTCCTCCGCGACCTATCCAACGATTAGGATAAACCACATGTAAATGGTCGCGAACAATTACACAGGAATGAACAGGAGCTCCATCGTGCCTGTACCACATCTGATTCCTTTACGCAATTGGTACATCTGCAAGCAACACAGGTAGTTCTTCTTGGAGAAAATTCAGATAAAATTGTCCATTAACGCGTCTTGGCAGGAAAAAAGGGCCTATACGATTATTATCAACAATTCCTACCGAAACTTGCTCTTGGAAATGAGTTTAGGTTAAGGCATGGGGGTTTTCGTCCGCCCACACATGCACTCAAAGAAAATGATAGGTAAATTCAACCAAAAAGAGCATATGAAATCGCGCCTATCTATTTTCATAGTTAAATCAATCAGAAAAGAATAGTCATACAACTTTATTTGTTTTCGTAAACAAATAGTAGTTTATTAATAATCATATCTTCTTGTAACAAATTAAATAGTACAATGACATTTTTTTATGTTCACTAACCATTTTCAATTTGGTCTACAATTAAATAGTACGACTTTGTTTTTTGTTCACCAACTAATTTTTAGGTTGATCTACACTTTATTGTCTGATGAGGTTTTTTTGGTTAGCCAAAATCTCAGTATTGAGACATCAGACCACCCAAACCAAAGATTAGATATCGTTTATAAGATCCATCCAAATATATCGATGATCCCTGAGAGAATTTGAATATTGCAATCATGTTATTCATTTTCTTCGTGGTATGTGCTCTGCGGCTAAGGCTCTCCATCTTCTTGATGCTTGCCTCGGATTATTATTATAGATAAATGACGGTGCTCTTTTGGCTGGGCTGATATAGTTTATTGATATTATTAGGGTTAGTAATTAGTATTAGTTTATTTATGGTTGTTGTGTTTTGTATTTTTTTTTTTTTTTTTGGAGTTTTATATGTGCTAGCTGTGCACAGTGTAGTGTGGCTCTTTTGTTATTGTTTTTATTTTAGTGCTTTTTTTTTTTTGTTTTTTTTTGTGGTTTTGGTATGGCTCTTTTTTGGCATTATCTGTTTCTTCTTTTTTTTGTTTTTCTATTTGGATAATAGTAGTGCACAGTTTTACAATACATTTCAATCAGGGGTGGGGGTGTATATGTAGTTTAGGAAAGGATGTTTGGGAGCCTGAAGGAATTTGGATGTGAGGGGATTGAGAAGGGTTGGGTTTTGTGATTTTACTAGTGTATTAGCCAGGTTGGGGATTCGAGTTTTGTAAATGAAATCGTCTAATGTAGGGGTGCCAGAGATATAGTGTAGTGTGGAGATGGGGTTGTACCTATGATAATTATTTGCTAATCTGAGTATTTTGTTTTGTATCTTTTGCAATGATTTTTGCCTGGTTGGGGTAATTAGGGGGAACCAGATCGGAGATGCATAGGTTAGCAAAGGTCGAATGTACGATTTGTAGATTAGGGTGGCTATGTGGGGGGGTGAGGTTTTAAGAAGCGGAAATAGACCTGCTGTTTTTTTCCAGCATTTTATAGTGACGTTTCTGACATGTTGAAAATTTAATTTTGAGTCGAGGGTTACTCCCAGATAGTCAATACTATCTAGCCACTCGATGTTACGTTCCCCGATTTTAAGCAGTGTGTTAGTTTGCCTTGTGATTTTTTTTGTAAAGCATATAGCCTGGGTTTTGTTGTGATTGACCCTAAGTCCCCAGTCGGAGTAGAATTCTGTTACAATGTCAGTTTGGTTTTGTAGTAAGTTCGTCATGACTTTGGGGTTTTTAGATGTGGTGAGGATGGCAGTGTCGTCTGCGTACAAGCATATCGTCGTTCTGTGGTCAGTAGGTGTTGGTATGTCGTTCGTGTAAATGTTGAAGAGGACGGGACCAAGGGCGGACCCTTAGGGGATACCGGAGAGGATAGGTAGGGATATTGAGCACTCCTCGTTTACTACTACTCGAAAATGGCGATTAGAAATGTATGACTGTATCATTTTTATGATACGAGTCGAAAAACCCGCGATGGAAAGTTTATATAGTAGTCCGGGGTGCCAAACTTTGTCGAAGGCTTTCTCGAGGTCTAAGGCGACAAACCCTGTTAGAAGACCTCGATTGAAGTTGGTGGTTCATTTTCTATAAATTCATAAGAGTATAAGATAATGCATGATTGATTATTGTCAGTGATTTGTATGTGGCGTCATCTGGGAATAATTTCTGTAATAGACTACGTGGTAAGCAAGCAAATTTTATGGTAATTCTTTTAGAACTTCTAGAAGACGACAATAATATTGGTTTGTCTACCAAGTACAATAATACAGCGAACTAATACTGGGTTAGAATTACAATTCGATAATAGTTAAAAATAAAATATACTATTATCTAGTTTAATTTGACAGAATTCAACAAAATAATAGTCAGACGAACAAAATAATAGTCTTATTCATCTATTTTTTAAGTTAATGTTTGTTTTGTTGTACGACAACTTTTTATTAATTAAAATAACAATCACCTCTTGTTTAAAAATACCATCAATATAGTTTGGTTTAACAAAATTAACGATATTGTTAGTTAACCATTTTTTTTTGTTGAATTTACCCATACTATTTCTTTGAGTGTGATTATTATGAAAATTTTGAATAGCATTCCTAGAAAAGCTTCATCTGTGAATATAATTTGTGACGCAAACTGCGGATTTAGTAACATTCTGAAGGTACCACTGATGGAAAATCCCTGTACTCTTAGAATATGGTACTCGTCTCAGGATATTCGTCGATTTCCTGCAGCGCCGCTTCTTCAACTTCGGGTGTTCTGACAGTTCCAGGTCTACCTTCCGAAGTACCTTTTTGGAAACTACCAGTTTCACAAAAAATAGTTGAAACTCGTTTACAACATCTAACAATATTTACAGCAATGTCAAAGGGTAATACTTGAAAAATTCTAAATTATTTAATGAATTCTTTTAAAAGTATAAAATAAGGAAGCGCTATGCTTCCAATGATCTTTTTTAACAATACTAAATCTTAAACTCCCTCGAATGCTTTTTGAACTACCCTTGTATACTAGTAAAATTGTACCACTATTAATTAATATTCTTAAGAGTAAAATCGTTGATAAAACCAAAATGCACATCTCGCAAATTGTTTTAACCACGTATATAACATAGTTATTTTTTTCATTATGCAGAAAACTAGAAAGTTTCAAAAAAAAGTTACATCGATTCTGTATGTATCTTTATTTCTTCTTGATATATTTGGTATCTATTTCGAAAAATAAAAAAGTTTTCCACTTACTATATTTATCCCTGCAAATTCTCACATTTCGCCGATAGCCTCAGAAAAAAATTGATATTTTCTACACTTATTAAAATTTGACCTTAATATTAACACATTTTGT
Source organism: Rutpela maculata (assembly GCA_936432065.2). Taxonomy (NCBI): domain Eukaryota; kingdom Metazoa; phylum Arthropoda; class Insecta; order Coleoptera; family Cerambycidae; genus Rutpela; species Rutpela maculata. Next base: position 174,651,039 of record OW386287.2, read on the forward strand.
TAACAAATATGCAGCAAAAACACGGATAACAATTTATTAAGCCGTTTTTGAGTTAAAGTTTTATTTTAATTATTTGATGTACGAGTGATGTACGATGACATGTACGACGACATAAGCGCGCTCACTGCGCTCCCCATAGATTTCAAACTATTAGAATTTTCTAATGCCTATGACTTCAAAATGACTTCATGTAATTAAATAAATAAAAAAAAACCGCTGCCCAAGGAATCACTACTTCCACATCCAGATTCTCTATCCAAGTCACTCACAACGAAAAAACTTTGTATGTGAAAATAATTGTTTATGGAACTTTAATAATATAATATTTGAAATCCTCTACCCCAAAAACCCATAAAACGATACCCCACATCGGTAGTGGGGTGGGGGTGGTGGTAGGGGGGTGGTAGTGGGGGGTGGATGAAGTAAAAAAATATTTTGAGGTTTCTGGTTCCTGTACATATACTAAATCACAATTTTTTTTCATCCCCTTTAATAAGGAGGTCGGGGTGGTAATGGGGGTGGCTAATGCTAAAATTTTTTTTGAGACCTTAGCTTCTCTTGTATATACTAAATACCAATTTCATGAACTCTTACCTGCTTGATTTACCCATTTACCCCAAATTTACCCCAATTTACCCCCCAACCCTTCGACGGAACAAGATGAAAATATAATCTAGTTCTAGATCTCGTTAAAGTACATATGTGTACCAAATTTCAAGTCAATATCTTAAACGGTTCCAAAGTAAACGTGCGCACAAAAAAAAGTTACAAACAGACCGACAGACAGACAGACCGACAGACAGAACTTTTTTTTTCGCTCAAACTTAAAATCTCGACGTTTCATGACATTTTAAGCCTATTTGGACAATAAAAATTTTTAAAAATTTTTTTTGTCGTTACTATACTTCCACTGGACGTGGAAGTAATAGAGTACTCTTCGGGATCAAGGCTTTACTCTCACTTAAGTTTCACATGATTATATTGACCTACTTACTATTCAGGTCCATTATGTCTTAAAGTAGACAGCAGTGATAATGTAAATATTAAATTATCATTTTAAAATGTAGAATGAACGTTTGTAATCACCTAAAACATTTTCAAAGGAAATTTGCGTAACCACAATAATATATTTTATACCTTTTCAATTCGGTGTTTCTGATTTAGAAAAAGTTAATAACCATAGTAGGCCGAGAGCCTGTGTATAATATGACTGACTATCCGGCGAACTTTATATCAGTTAGCAACGAATGGACCGTCGGCTGGTTGAGTAAAGGTGGGGGTGCCTGTCAAAGGATTGAAAACACAAAAAAATTGAGGATAGAAATTATCCGGCGAATGCTGAAACTTATATGATGGGAAGATTATGTTATATAATGAAAGTAGAACATAGTCAGCTGGACGGGGGGCGGTGGATTTAGCGTCAGCTGAAAGATCAAACAGGTCCACCTATATACTTTTGAATCATCTACTTATGAGCAAATGTTTGGAATACGTTGTATTCGAATTTCAATGTACCTCGTGCAGTGGAGATCGTCTAGCGATATAATATTCTGTGTAAAACCGAAAATGCCAAATATCGAAAAGTTTTCTGTGATTTGTTTAAAAAAAAGACAAATTATTGCCTTTTAGTGAGGAGACATTGGTAAAATGTAAAAACATCTTGATGATTAGGAAAAACAATAATTTAAGCATGAGCAATATTGTATATCTTCCTAGCGAAGTATGTATCCACGATTTGGAACACGTACACAAACAAGTGCCATCTATATTAGATTCCCTTGGTTATGGAAGGCAGCACGAGGAAAACAAATTTACTTGCAAGTGCTTTGATGGAGATCAATTACCTCCATCAGTGGAAATGATTATCTGAGATGCCTAAAATACTGAAGGTATTATATCATTTGTGCTTTTCATCCTATTAATATAATATATAATTAATTTTTTTAGATGGAGTGACAAAGAGGAAAATGATCTTTCACCCACTGAGCATCAAGAGAGTGATGAGTCGGATGAAGATGAGAATGAGGAAGATCTGTTATCGGAAGGAGAATAAATTCATTTATTATTATTATCTTTTTTCACTAAACTAAATAAATTTTCTGAGCAGATTATTCTGTATAATTTTGAAATGTACGAATGTATTAATTTGTATTTTCATAAAATAATGTATATTAATAATAAATTGAATATTTAATCAAATTAAAAAAAAAACTCGGCAATGCTGCACGCATGCTTTCTAATATTAAGTTATCAATATCGATATTATTAATTAAATCTTTATGACGAACTTTGAAATTCGGGTATATGATAATATTCATACTAAGATTAACGATAAACACAGTCAGCTGCAAGTATGTGGGTGGAAAAGGAGTCAGCTGACGCAAGAAAGGTGGTGCGCGCTGCCTCTTAGGCGAGTCAACAGTCAGGACTTTTACTGTACCAGCTGACGAATTCTTCACCCTCATACTTCCAGCTGACTATGTTTTTCGTGAATCTCAGTATAAACATTATCTTATACCCGAATTTTAAAGTTCGACAAATAATTTCAATTTCTCATGTTTTACTTTAATTATATAACATAATCTTCCCTTCATATAAGCTTCAGCATTCGCCGGATAATTTTTTACGTGTTTCCAACCCTTTGAGGGCACCCCCACCGCTACTCAAACAGCTGACGGTCCACTCATTGCTAACTTATAATAAGAACAATCCATTTTAACATATTGTCAAAGTTCGCCGGATAGTCAGTCATATTATACACGGGCTCCCGACCAATAGGTTTAGCAATCTAGAAGTTGAGAAGTAATTTGAATACCAAATGATTACTTTTAAAACGGAAAACGTCAAGAAAACATCAGTTTATGAGTACTGGGTTGGATAAATTACATTTTATAAAAAGTCAGCACATCACGTGATTTTCCTTAGCTCTTATTGCTATAATATTCCAATTACCTTTCGTTACATTTTCATGTCTGCATTTCGTACATCATATCAGTCAATTTTATACTGAAACGACTCTCAAAACCTTTCTCGTCATCTTATTTATCTTTCATAAATATACTTTTGATCCGGCTCCCATGCAATCTATTCGATATGACCAAGCTAATGCAATGCAGCAATCCTCAGTCTGATACTGATTCCCTATTCACTATTCGATATTATTAATTCTTCATTATGTTTCTTGATTTATACATACTTAAGAAGCAGTCAGATAATCTTTATCATTTACTTGAATAACCATAACCGTAACAACTAACAAAAGCAGACTGCAATATTGTTCTTTCTTTTCAATATAATTTTTCTGCGATTTCAATTTAGTTCAACATTTAATTGAAATGTTGATTTTTTTTTGGTCATTCACATAAAACTCGAGAATAAAATTAAATGTTTTAAATCACCAGTAAAGAAAGAAACAATATCTATATTTTTATTGAAGATCCTACTGCGTCAAAGAGGCTGGTTATCTCTATTGTGTAGTTAATCTGTTGTTTATGTTTTTGAAGTCTATGATAACAAAATCAAAATCTACAACATATTAAAAATTCAGCTAATTTGACAGAAATTTAATTTCCATAAGAAAACAAGGTCCTTTATACACAGGGATACACCTAAGGAAGATGCGGCATCCTTTCGAACTCTAAAAGCAGTTGAAAAATCCCGGTAAACGGTATCAGTCAAAAAAAAACTGCAAAAAAGCTGTAGGTCCCTTCTTTTTGGCGAATACGCAATTAACTACCAAAAGTTCTATAATAAATCATACCTTTGCGGTATGTAGTTTATATTCACTCAACCTCCTGCAAAGAGTTTATTTATACTTATTATTATATTTCAGATCTTTCAGAGCATAAATCGGATCGATGCTCATTGATAAGACGGCTCTCTCAACCCAACTGGCACAATTAGTTGCTGGCACGTAGATGATTATTGTAGACACTTTAAAATGTTTTGCCACTAGTCACAGGCACTTAACAGGAACGTTCATTAAGTGCGTATGACGAAAATGCGGAAAATTTTTTCAGTGGCCGCAACGTTCCGGCCAGGTTCCCGGAACCCGTCTGGCTATATTCCAATGAAGTTGTAGCGACATCGTAGCATCGAAGCAGTCAGTGAGCTTGCACAGTTTGAATAAAGGGAATTTTTAGACTACTTGATTTTTAGGTCCGTTTTTATTTTTCATCTAGAGTGAAGTGAATGCACGCAATTCATTCTAATGGACTAAAACGATAAGAATAAAATGTAATGTGAGATTTTTCGAATTAGTTTAGTACCTACGACCAACCAAAATTTCCGAATTCACTAATTTGTAATTAAGTCAACTTCTTCAAGTTGGTTTTCGAAGGGCTAGGTCGTGCGGCGAAACGCTCCCATGTAAAACGCGAAATACCGAGTAAATCTCCGTTGAATTTGATAAAGCTTAAGTGACTTGTATCAAAATAAATCGGTGTGCCGTAACAAAACAACAAAGTTGAAATATAATTAATATTTGAAAATTAACTAATACAGAGTTATTTAATAGCAACGCTCAGCTATCAACAACTAAACAACACATGCAACCATAAAATAGGGTCGAATAGTGCAATCCAACCCTCGACGCTCAAGTGAGTCCAACATCGTATACCTGCAGAAAGAACCTAGAGATCAGATAAGCCCCTATATTCTTAACTTGTATTAAATAAACGCACAATTCCTTAAAGGTCAATAATTTTTAATTTTTGCTTTACTTTATTTACTGACTGGCTGTAAATATTGAATCTGAACTGAACCCGAACTAGTCAGTGGCGTACTATTAGTAGCACAAAGATTTTCAGAAGAAATACTGCGAAAAACTACAAAAACAACTGACATGAGAAGAATTAGACTGGACATCAATGGGTTCAAAAATAAACATTGAGACAAGAAAAACGTTAAAAAAATCACCTATGAGCTCGACAGAAAGATAAAATTAACAAGTACGAACAGCTAAAAAAGATGAAGGCTACAGACAAACAACAGCCGACGTGGAACATAAATAAAAAATAAAAAGAAGCGTTGAAAGAAAAAAGAGAGGCTGAGAGAAACCACGACGAGGAAAAAAGTAGAACATTCTTTGAAAACATATACTCCCAACAGGACCATGACTGAATCAAACCTTCAGATGTCTGAAAAAATATACAAGAACAATAATACCCACAAGAGAAGTTGCATACCAGTGCAACATTGAACTAAGAAGCTGGAGGAAGAAGGGAATGCAACGAAAGAACGAACAGAACTAATAAAAGAAACGGACCACTAATCCTTGGACAAGCTACCATCGAAGGGCCAACTGCTAGCAATAATAGCCAGAACTAGAAGAAACACTGCACCTGGAGTAGACAAAATAAAAAAACGAGTTAATTTACTATGGACCGGAAAGAATAAAGAAGCAAACCCTAGAAGTCATCGACAGTATGGAAAGAAACCACACCTCTGTCTACGGTATGGAACACGGCCATACAACTCCAAAACCAACTCGCCAGAGTATAGATGATTACAGAAGAATAACAGTCTGCAGCATAGGATACAAATACTACGCACAATTGCTGCTCGAGCACCTAAAGAAGTACATCGGAAAAGTATAGAAATATACGCAATGAAGTACTGGGGACATGTCCAAAGAAGGGACTCAACACATCTACTGAAGAAAGCACTAATACTGAACAGCAACAAACTAAAAATAGGGAGACCAACAACAATCGAAGGATCATGAACAAACTAGGAAAGGACCAAGCATACTGGGAAAGAAAAGCGAGGGAAAAATACAAATATCACAAAGAAATCTCAACGATATATATACTCTACCAGAATAAGAAACGGAGGATTAAGAACTTTCGTAGAAGCAAAAATACAAAGAGGAGCATAAACACTACATATTACGACACAATGCGGCGACCCATTTTACAGATGTATGCTTTACCAGAATCAGAAACGGAGTAATCAGAAGATTAAGAAGAAGAAAATCTGTAGAAGCAGAAACGCAAAAAAAGAGGAGCATAAACACTCAATATTATGACACAATGCGGTAACGCATTTCACAAACACCTACACTGCCCTACTCCTGTAGCAAGGTCATGTGGCTCTTGCTGCTGACAACAAGCATGCCCCAAATCCAATCCATCGTGGACGTAGCCGGACCAGGGGCATATTGTTAGGAGTGGCAGCAATGCCTACCGTATGCCGGTAAATCCATCAATCAATCAATCAAGTCAACTTTTTCAAATGGCAAGATCTTTTAGTCATACAATAGTTAAATACTAAATTTCATGACCAATCTATTGATAACTGAAAATCGAAAGTGGTTTGATATTAACCCAAATACACAAATTCTTGGTGAATAATAATAAAATTATCGATAAAATATCCTTATCAAGTATACCGTGAAAATTGAATGAAACTAAATTCAAAATTTCATTTTGTCTACAAAACAACACTGCACATATAAAGTGTGCAATTATATTTAAATTCGTCTCCGAAATTCAAAAATATAAAAATATACATGTTCCATTTAATAGTTCAAAGTTGGGGTCATTTCCGGGGAAACCGGAAGTGATGGAAAAGTGTCAAATAATGAAAAATTTTCAATTCTTGGTATATATTGTCCTTGCCAAGTTTTTGTCTTACTTGGTGAAATGTGTTACATGGTGACACCCACTTTGTAATAGCCGTACACAATGAAGTTCATTTCTGTAGATAGCGGTAACTTCATTAACACTGATAAATATTATTTACAAGTTTCATGACTTGAAACGGACAGTGAAAGTTTCCACAACGTCGCGACAACTATTAAAACTACTTGAATGTCACTGCAACTCTGAACTCACATTTCAGAGACATGAGTTAGTAGCTGCTAACATCGTTTGTTAGCTGCAAGTTCTAAAAACTCGGAGGTCGTCCCACTAGTAACTACGAACTACGACATCCCCATATTCCGGAAAAGCTAAGCTAAGCATATAACTATCAAGTAATTAGTTGTGGAAAGTATGAGGCAGTGAATGTAGATTTGTCAAATGAAGCTATTTATAGATCAAAGTCATACATTTAGTGGTGGTTACGCAATGGACTCGCTAATTGGGAGGTTATTAAGATCACGGCCGGCATTTGAAGGGGGGGGGGTGGTATCCCGGGGGGGGGGGGCGTGGTATCCCAGGGGGCGCCACGAGCTTAATATACTTTTTTTTTGAGTAAAATTTATTGAAAAATTTTGTTCCCTCCGCTCATCAATTTTGAGATTAGGATGAAAACATTTTTTTTGGATTTTACCCTTCGCCTCATCAATTTTTCTGACTTGGCCAGAAAAAAGAGGGAGCGTTTTTTAAAATTTCGCACGAGGGCCCTGATTAAGATATTTCTAGAATTGGCGAATACTGCTCTGTTTTATCGGTAAAATAAACGTGAATGCTGAGTTTTGGTGTTTTAAATAGAATATAGGCTCATTGGCGTATATAAGGAATGGCACGAGCCCCGGGCGTCTCTTTAAAGGATATATCACTGGCTACCACCACCCGACTTTTTGCAGGTCACGCGTAGATCATAGAAATTGAGAAAATTGAAAAAAATATACTTTGGTCACAAATTTTTTCTGATGCCGGCTCCAAATACTGGGGCCGAGAACGCTCGTCCAATGTGTGGATTGACAAAAGAGCATTGACAACATCCGCGTCAATATTGGAGGTTATCCGTCGCGTGTCCGTCCGCCATCAAAGGGACTGGCACAATATCGTGTTGACGGCCACACATTGGATGTCCGCTTCTTCAGTCTTTTGAGTGCTCAGAGTGAACACGTTTATATTTCAAAATAATGTCTGAGGTGCAATAGTTTATGGAACCAATAATGGTTACAGAAATGTTCGCCTGTTCACGTTGGCTCTGTGTGGAACTCACTAAGCTTGGCTCCAATGTGTGGATACCTACACGAACAAAAGCACGATCATGATCCAACGTTAGTTCCAACGTTGGTCCCAGTGTGTGTAGCCGGCGTTAGGATTGTCTTTTATGCAACTCTCCATAAAAACTTAAAAAATAATTTGTCTACTTTAATTACTTCCACATCCAGTGGAAGTATACGAGTAGTAACGACAAAAAAAATTTTATTGTTCAAATAGGCTTAAAATGTCATGAAACGTCGAGATTTTAAGTTTGAGCGAAAAAAAAATTTCTCTCTGTCTGTCGGTCTGTCTGTAACTTTTTTTGTGCGCACGTTTACTCTGGAACCGTTTAATATATTGACTTGAAATTTGGTACACATATGTACTTTAACGAGATCTGAAACTAGATTATATTTTCATCTTGTTCCGTAGAAGGGTTGGGGGGTAAATTGGTAAATTTGGGGCAAATGGGTAAATCAAGTAGATAAGAGTCCACAAAATTGGTATTTAGTATATACAAGAGAAGCTAACGTCTCAAAAAAATTTTTGGCATTAGCCACCCCCATTACCACCCCCACCTCATTATTAAAGGGGATGAAAGAAATGTTATTTAGTGTCTGTACAAGAACCAGAAAACGCAAAATATTTATTTACTTCATCCACCCCACTACCACTACCAAATGTTATTTAGTGTCTGTACAAGAACCAGAAAACGCAAAATATTTATTTACTTCATCCACCCCACTACCACCCCCCTATCACCACCCCCACCCCACTACCGATGTGGGGTATCGTTTTATGGGTTTTTGGGGTAGAGGGTTTCAAATATTATATTATTAAAGTTCCATAAACAATTATTTCCACATACAAAGTTTGTGAGTGACTTGCATGGAGAATCTGGATGTGGAAGTAGTGATTCCTTGGGCAGTGGTTTTTTTATAATAGTGAGCCAATTTACCATCCCATTTTGGAAACTACGACATTTTACCTCATTTTCATTAGATCGGACATGTCTTGCATCCCAGACCGACTAAAGCGCCGTCTAGACGGGTAATTTCATTTATGAAAAAAGTTAAACAAATAAGTCTTTCTGCTTTTTTATGTTATTGAGTTTACGCTATCCTCATCAAGGACGTGTTTGTATAAGACATTGTTGAAAAATATTTGTGTTAACTTTAATAATAAATTGGTTTAGTTATCGCTAGTAAGATGAATATTTTGATAGCGGCCCAGTTTCATAAATAATATACATAAATGCTTATTTATTTAACAGGAAATACGTAATTAATGAAGAGATAATATTCGTTACTGATACTGTCAATGAACGTAAATCAAGTGACCCGTGAAAGGCTATAATAAAAACTGCAGACTTGGAGACAGAGATTTGATACAATATGCAGATTTTTCTCGGAAGCGTTATCGTAGAATTGCACATGTGTATTATTAAATGGAATAATGGGCGATGCGAAGGCCCAGATACATACAAGGTGATTCACAATGAAAGGAACAGACTGTTATAGTAAAGAAATAATGTCTATTAAAAAGTCTGGGCCATTTTTTATCCTAAATCGTAATTTATGAGTTTCTTAAGGTAATATTATTTTAAACTACATGCTAGAATCAGCTCGTATTCTAAGTGTATACTTAGTACACTATTAACACAGGCACACAGCACGTCGAAATACATAGAGGTTATTTAATCGAGTCCCAGAAAGAGACCATTTCTTTTTTTGTGTGCCTGTTTAATAAATAAATATCACCGGATTCTCCACCATTTTCTAGAAAACCGCGTATGCAAATATATTACACAGACACTCACAATTTGTCCAACTTTGATGAGCACTAGTATGGGAACGGGTGGTCCAAAAAATATGCGTCTTGCCTCATTCAATGCAGAATTTAACGCCCTACAACTTTTAATAGGACTATGTTTTCGATATTGTGAGTCCTTTACGAGATATAACCGTAAAACCGCAAAAATACCCCTTTTGGGGGGTACATTTTTATCCCCCACCACTTAAGCACAACTCCGCCGGGGGGGAAAATCTAGGATAGTCATATTAGGCAACAAATGAAGCCATTAAAACAATAAAACTTTTTGTAGCAATTTTTTCCGATTCGTCTAATTTTTTGGTTTTACACTACCGGCCTACCTGTGTAATTGCCAAGTGCATATTGTTATTTAAAGATAACGCAGGTCTACAAAAAAAGTCTTGTCCTAAGGCTTTCATGTAACTTTTTTGAAGGATTTTGACACGTTGAAGCCATTTTTGGACAACATTTTTTTTTTATCGTGTCACTTTTCATCTATTATCCCCCAAAAAGGGCAAAAAGTTGTTTATCGTAAGGTTCTGATCTAACTTTTCTGAAATATTTTGACGCTCTGAAGCCAAATTTGGACAAAAAAAATTTGTTTCTATCGTGCCAGTTTTTCTCTACCATCCCTTGTCCCCTAAAAGGGGTAAGAGAAAAGGTCTTGTCCTAAGGTTCTGAAGTATTTTGATGCGCTGAAGCCAATTGTGGACAAAAAAAATTCTATTATGCCAGTTTTCCTCTACCACCAGTAGGAGACAAAATATGACACGATAGACTTTTTTGTCCAAAGAATCTTGAATTGGTAAAAAATTTATTTGAGCATATTCTTGCATTCATCTATACTACAACCACATAAAGGTATACAAGTAATATTATTTTTTTTTACAATGGCACGCTTTGGTTTTGCAAGTCTTAAACATTTGCACTGAGAAATAGGATTATAAGGTACTGAATGTTTTAACTTAAATCTAGGTAACAATAGACCTGTTTCGTGCAGGATGTATCAAAAATCTTCAAAATTTAAAGTTTCATTATGAGTTTCAGCCGGCAGTAGCGAGTGCGCGCGCCCGGCTAACAACAACTATTTAACAATTAACAATTTAAGCTTTAGAATGAAATAATCTGCACTTACTCTTCAGGATTTTGTTAATCGATGTTCAAAAATTATATAAGAATTGTGGTGAACTCAAAAAATTCATTTTTTAATCTTGCGTTTCAACCTTGAAAATGTCCGTTTTTGCGTTTTTTCAAACACTAAATTGTCTATAAGTTGGAAACGGTAAACTTTACGAAAACATAACGAGAGATCTTTTTTGTTTAAAATGACCAAAAAAACCTAAAAAAAAATTAATCCGGGTCAAAAAAAGCGATTTCTGCAATTTGTTTAAAGAAATTGGGACCAGATTTTCGTCAGGCAAGCTCTTGATTCTTATTCAGGGGCATGCCCCGAACGTGAATATGCAAAAAATCGTATGGGAAATTTTTATTATACAAAGGTCTAAATGTCAAAGTAGGTATGTAATAGTAAAATGTATATGGTTGATGTTATATTGTAAGATTTGTCTGACCGGTCCTGAAGGCTGCTGTGGTCGCTTCTTTTGCGAATTGTACGACAATGTGACGTTTTAAAATACGATAACAACTATTACGTGGACAAAGGACATGGACAAAGGGGAGATAATTAAATATTCCTCCTGAATTAAACTTAAAGTGCTCTTAGGTACAGTTGGAGTGTATAATAGCATTGTTCCCTACTTTTGGTTCAGAGAAAATTGTTTTCAAATTAACGCCGGATGACCGTGTTGCTCATTTCTTGTAGAATTACAAACATGAGGTCATTTAGAACATTTAATAAAATGCGAAACACCCCGTACCTAGATCGTATATTTTAAAATAATTCTAATTTATTACCTGATTAAAATTTGCTTATTTCGGAATTTTAAAATAATTCGACACAAAATTAAATGTCACAGGATAGTGATTAAAAAGAAATAAAAAAAATCGTAAGTTTCCGTAAATACGGAAATTTAATTCAGTAAAAGTTGAGAAATAATATTCATACAGTATATTAATATGTTTTCAAAACGTTCTAGAACAATCAAAGTTTTACACACAAAACCCAATAGTTAGAGTTGAAACATAAACAAACAAAATCTTAAACGCAAGCGATAAAGAGCTGTATTGTAAATTGTAATACCGCGTGGACACGAGTTAATAATGTACGCCCCCAATTTTTTGGTTGTTTTTTTTAATTTAAAAATTTCGTTTTTGGTACACATAAATTAAACAAAAGTGAGCTACTTTAGACCAACAGGAACGAAAATAACTCTTCCGGTTCAACCGGAAGTGACATCAATTTTTTTTTCTTAAATAAAATGACTATATTTTTTTGATGATTTCTTATTAAGCATAAAATTCTTCTAACTACAACAGTTTTCTCCGATTTAGAAAATTCCAAAAAATAAGTGAGATACGAATAATTTTTAATTTTTTTCAAAATGGCCGGATTAGATGAACACACCGGTGGGTGTGGATGTATGTCTGCGTTTTTCCGAATGTGTAACCCCCTTCCGGACAGCCTTGGCTTTGGATTTGGGGGGTTGTCTACTATCTGTGGTGTGTTTATTAGTACGATTGCAGACTTGTCTGTAAAGAACAAAATAGTTATTTGAATTATTGATAAGTACGACTATTTTTAGGTTCTTTTCAAAAGACAGAATTTCATTTTCATTTTCATTTCCGTAAACTTTACTTTTTTTTCGCCATTAATCATTTCTTAATGAGATCCTTCGTAATAATAAAAAGTAGTTTTAAGAGGTAAGCGCGAACAGATAATTTTAATAAGGTACCTACCTACATTGTTACAGTCTATTTTCACATTTAGTAATTGCCGGAATTTTAGGAGCTAATTTCGTATTTTCTCAAATGTTATTGTGTATCTGAGCATAGATTTTCCTAAGATATATCATATTCAACTAGATTTCCTTCGGCTCCCAAAACGAGTATAATTGGTTGCCAAATAGCGCTACCTGATGTTTTATTTCGGTCATTAAATGCCTGTTGGTACAGGAAGTTGATGGTTTCGACCTTTACTAGATGAAAATCCATATTAACGTAGAAATATTTGTGAAAATCATAAAACTATATAAGTTTTATTTCGTTCTGCGGTACAGGAAGTAGCTGAATGAGTGCGTTCGAATACTCTTTAAGAAAGCGCGTTGCAAAACGCCTCGGTAAAGCTTCCACAATGGCCGGTAATGTTAATTAAACTTTCTTTTGGTGTGCAGACTTATGAAAGGACGGCCCTCGGAGTATATTACGATATTATTTGTGGATGTAAACGAAGTTAGGAAAATCTATTCAGAATTATGGGGTACGCCGTGAACTGGAAATTTTGAACGTACCAACGGAAGTTGCGAGAACCTGACATTTGATAGGGGAACATCTTCTTGGTCATTTCCTTTTTGGCTGGCTTGAAAATTGAGTCGTGCGAGTACACGTTTTAGCAATATTGTAAGTTTTGCTCCATTTATGGGATTTAGTATTCAGCACGACAAAATTAGTCGTATTTCCATTTTGGTATTTGAGTATCGTTTTTGGGGAGATACAACTACGGATTTCCGAATTAAATCAATTTTCTGAAGCACATGGCGTCTTTCGAATGCAAGATCACATCACATCTCAGGTACGTCTCTGAAACCCATTTAAGGTTAAAATAGATTGGTAATTTAGGTCATTTATTTTATTGCAGGGCTGTTTGTTAAGTTACGAGTATTGAGATCTGTTTGTTAGTTGATTATTTGGATTTGTTACGTTACGATTTTACTTGGATCTGTTATTCTACGTTTTATTTGGAACTGTTACAGTAAAGTAATTAGGGGTTGTTTACCCGAGACAAGAGAACGAACAGGACCGTTCGTCCTATTTTGTACATACTTAGTTTAAAGTAATAATATTTGCTCTACCGTTCGTCATAACTTGCATATGATTTTCAGTATGTAATATTTTTAGTCATATTTTGCACATAACTACTTCAATAATTTTTAGTAATATTTGGTATATAATAGTTTAGTAATAAATAGTTTTGCCTTATTTTGCAAATAGATTTCAATAGTTTTAAGCAATTTATGTTTCACCATACCTTGGGTCACATATGGTTATTTTTTGTTCACTCTTCCTGTATATGACCTTTACGTATATTTATCAAGAGTTTATTAGTTTGTAAGATATTTTGTGTATATTAAGTTAAGCGTGTGGGCCACACTTGTTCACTTATTAGTTTATATTGTGATATATTGTACTACGTACCAAGCTAATCTTATTAAATGTTTGATTAGAACGACGTTGTCTTTATATATTTGACCATCCTGCACCACCCCCCAAATTATCGAAACCACCCCCAAGGACCTGACTAGTCGGCCTTCTTCACCAGTGAATTGTGAAACGTAAAACATTAAAATTTTGTTCAGGGCACAGGATGACCACCCTGCCCTGCGTTTGAGGTTTAGCAGCCTTTAGGGCTACCCTTTACAAGTGGCCCTGTAACAATATTTAGATCCAAAATTGCAGATAGCCGTGAAAATGACATACAATAGGGACAATTGAATTATTCTTGACATTACTTACTGATTATCTGAAGTAAGTGTATTGAATTTGTTATAAACATGTAAATTAATATAAAATGGCTGAAAAATAATCCAGAGAAGAAAAAGTTGACATGTTGATTACTTATGGAGTGACTCAACTAAAGCACAAACTCTGTATGGACAAAGATATCCAGAAAGAAAACAACCTCCGAGAAACTATTTCGCCCGGTTGGAGTATCAATTTAGACCTGAACCTGAAATTGAAGAAAGATTTATTGTGGGCAAAGAAACGGAAATTAATGTATTAGCTTTAGTGCATGTCGACCCAACTATTTCGGTAAAACAAATTGAAAATGAATTACCAGTTTCGAAAGAATCTGTCAGGAAAATTTTAAAGAAACACGGCTATCTTAAAATATCAATTTTTGTATGAGAATTACTATCAACGAAGAATAACCTTTTGTAATTGGTTACAGTTCCGCCAATTAAGAAATGAGAATTTTATCCAAAAAAATTTGTTCTCCGATGAATTAGATTAGAGATTTACAAACCTTGGGTTATATAATAAGAACAACTTCGATATTAGGCAATGGAAAATCCTCATATTATGACAAGGGCAATTTCAGAAGCGGTTTGGCTTCAATGTTTGGTTAGGTTTCTGGGCGATCATATTATAGGTCCAATAATATTTGACGAAAATCTAAGTGGACTAAGATACCTAAAATTTCTCCAAAATATAATAATTCCTCAGATTATTCAAATTTCCAATACCAATATTGACGAGGTTTACTTCCAACAAGACGGGGCTGGACAACACAATGCTATTATCGTTAGGGATTACCTAAATGAATTATTTCCAGATCATTGGATTGGGACCCAAGGTCCAGCTCCTTTCATTACATTAATCAATCATCATCCACCTACTCCAAAAATTAAAAGATGTTAACAGCTTCAATTATTTTAAAAGTGTAGTTCAGAAATTCCTTGTTATCCAATGTTTCCACACACATCTTGAATTACACAATTTCTGTAATATTTAATTTGATTAAGTGACTGTGACATTTATGTAATTATTTAATTTACTGTTTGTCATATATTCTCCTGACTATGAAATAATGCTTTGAATGTTCTTTATGTCAATCTATGACTATGTGAAATTAAGTTTTTTTTTACGTGTATACTATTACTATTGTTATTCTTATTTCTCTGTTACTACCATAAATTGTAGATGATTCAGATACTTGTATATAGCAGGTCTAATGGAAATAAAGTTATTATTATTATTATTATCAATTAAATATTTCCCTTCTATATAGGTAGCATGGATATAGTGTCATTCTCACGTTCTCATTGCTCTCTGTAACATGCTGACTCACGTCTATACTCCTCTTTTATTTTTCTAGCGTTATGATAGACCTGCTTGGAAAAGGAGTGATAAGGACACAGGCAAAGTTTATTCTTTAATACAGGGTCGTAAGGTCCAGCGTGTTATCCCTTATCAAAATAACATAGTAAAAATTCATTTTTACTATGTTATAAACTTATTTGTACCGTAACTTTAAATATAAATGATTTGATTTAATTTGATGTGATACAGTAACCTATTTTATACAACGTAAAAAATCTATTTAAATTTTTGCTCTATATACATTATAACGTGAAACCCTTGGTTGCGTTAAGTTCTCTGTTCTTTAGTTCCTATTTCTGTCGATGTTTTAGTATTAAAAAATTCTTTGCACGTACGGTAAGCGTATAATGGGAGCAGGTAGAGCGAATGTCGCAGATTGCTACACATCATTGACGCTATAATTTCGTTAGTACGGATGCTACCCGACATATTAATGTAGACTGCTTTAACAATGACTTAACGCCATGGAGTTGGTTGAATGTTCCCAGGAAATCAATATTAATGGGTCTGATAAGAAAGCACATCCCTAAACCAATTATATAGATCGAAATTTCGAAAGGTAGGTAACAAATATATGCAAGCACAAGAGGCGATATGCCCTGTAATTTTCGTTCATGCATACAAAACAATATTTCATTCTACTATTTAAAGCGGATCCATAAAAATCTACATTATTTCCGGAAAGATTAAACGTATTAAAAGGGGATATTATTGTTTTCAGTAAAACTGCAACCTCTCCAAGTCATATACCCCAGCCAATAAAGACAAATTTGAGGCCAAAATATGAAAAAATTATGAGAAACGTGTTTTTTTTTGTGGAAACCTTTATTGAGATGTCCTCAGCACATCCTGAGAAGTTCGATTTGAGCCATGGGTTTTTTTTGGGGAGTGGTTAAAGGGGCGATTTTCAGTTTTTTGCCATCATCTCGAAAAGTATCACTTTTTCGACAAAAATAGTCGTGAGCAAAAATATTTCTTATAAAATTCTACACAGGTCATTACACTTTTTTTTCGTAGGATCAATCGTTTCAAAGATATATAGCGTGTTTGCTTGCCACTATAATATTATTATATATTTATAGAAGATATACTTTCTGCAACTAAATTTCATTCAGTCATTTAAATATTGCACGATAATAAAAAAAGCAATAAAAGAAATATAAAAACTGTAAATAAAGGAAAACAAACTAGACAACTTTTTCTTTTTAATTTATTTGTCTCTTAACGGATGGACTTCATTATGGTTACAAAAGTAGGTATGTATTATCCGTAAGCTGTCATTAGTATCAAAATAATCCGATCATTTAAATTAGAGTAAGTATTAAGCATTAATTGAATATTTTTATTATGTACACTATTTGCATGTACAGTATAATACCAGAGCTTCAGAAACTGTGCTAAACCTATTTTAATACATATAATTATTATCAAATGTGGCACAGTGCTGCTTTCAAAATCATCCTAACAAAATAAAGTGCAGTAGACGAAGTTGAAAAAATTTTACCCTTGGAGAAATATATTTTTATCTGTAAAAAGATGCAGAGTGATCACAATGGTGATGTTCAAATTTCTCTAGTGTCTGCTACCTTTTTAAAATACTCTCCCTCCAGAGCGATTTTCCAATATAAATTTTCTGAAAAGTGTAAAACTTTGATTTTCATATTTTCTCCGTATGGAAAACATGATATCAAACAACTTTTATTCTTACCATTTTATTTAGAGTGTATTTCCAGGTCCAAAAATGGCTTGATAATGAGTTAAATCCTGAAGACTGGGGATGGAAGATTATCAACAATAGATTGAAACCTATTCAAAACCTCTTGTCACCGGCTCCCGATCAGTTGATCAATACTATATTCTGCAACTGTACCAAAGGCTGTAACACTAGTTATAGCTGCAGGAAACTACGTCTCCCCTGTTCTGCAGTATGTGGGCATTGACGTGGGCAATCTTGTTTGAACGCCGCGACGGAAGAAATAGATAGTAACAACGGAGCTATAGATGAAGATATAGTTGAAGATACGATACCATCAACTGATCAGCCAATTGTCGAAGCTCTTTATGAAGAGGACGATGAAGTTGACACGGAATTAGATCTGCTAGAAGAGAACGAATGATTTATGCAAAGGGTTGTTTTGAGTGTTAGATGTGGATTAGGCCACATTGGTAAAATTTTATTTCATAATCTTTAGTGACTTTTTTTTTTGAAGGTAGTCCAATATTTTTCCAAAAAATTGTTTCACCCTTAGTAATCTCCTATTTAGTTTCTTCATACTAAAAGAATATATCCGTCGTTTGTAAGCTTTAACGTTTAGACTTGTACCATGTACCAAATTTCATATAAATGTGATAAAGTTTGGCAATTACGGCAGTCATATTGCATTCGTCAGTTTTAATGCAGAAAGGACCCTGTTGTTTTCTTATAGAAACTAAATTTCGGTCAAATTGGCTGAATTTATTTCCTATATCCAATTTCCGAGAAAGAGCTCAAGAGCTTGTAGGTACAAGAGGGTAATTTAAAAAAATTTCGAATGCATGATTTTTTTCATACACTTTATATTGTGAATCTTTCTAATGGTTCTTTATAACATTTTGCACTAAAAAGGTTTGTTGTTTTAATCAAAATGGCGTACAAAAAAACAAAGTTTGAAAAATGTTGGCGAAGGCGCCGGAAATTCTACCTAAAAATAACAACTGAAAAAATTGGCTAAAACAGTTTTTTACATAAAGTATGTGTCTTCCTGGTCAAAGAACTTTGATTAAAAAACTTACCGAAATTGTCCCTTTGGCCTCTAATACCCCATCAAAGTATTAAATCCAAGATTAAATTATAAAGATTCTATATAGGGTGTCCAGAATTGAGCTGCCGGACGGGAACCTGTGATTTCCGAGTTCACATTGGGCCCATATAACCCAACTTACCTTAGTCTAAAAATGCATCCCCGAGGAAGTACATCCTCTTAAAGAGAGACAGAAAAGAAAATTTTCCAATAACCCATGATATGCGGAAAATAAAATGGTGTACTAATCTTCAATGTGGGAAGGCCCCTGCAAAATTTTAGAGCGAACCGAGGTAATTTAGTATATTAAAAAGAGTTAAAACTTACGAAGATACGCACTGTTACGTGTCTGTGGTCAGTAATAGGGCGATGAACTTACTTGTGAAAGAACATATCGGAATTGTTTACATATCCTTAATTGGCATAAAAAGTTAAGCTGGCGGGTGAAGTCAAAGTTCCGCGATTTTTGTTTTCAGTCGAACAATTAGGACACCGGCAGGTACAAAGCACGCCGAAGGTAGGTGTTTTTGTGTTGGGTTTAAGTAAATATCTCTCATATCTACTTGTTGTTGTAGAGTTCACTAGCATAGGGTCTTTTCGACTTATTTCGCTATTTTTGTAGTGTGATTTGATTAAAACCAAAAAGTCACTTCTACCCTCTCCAGCTTTACTGTCAATAGTATCAAACACAAGTCTGATAAAATTTCCGCACATCATAGTAGATCACTCTGTATAGAAGATAACATTTTCAAATTTTGATGGGAGCTGTATCTCTATAAGTACACTATGTAAACTTGATAATAACCAAATATCCTTTGTTTCCCATTTTTCTTATACTAATTAATATTTGACTGGCTGTAATATTTTCCCTCCCGGTAACATTTTGGAATACTTGAATATTGAAATGGTTGCGAAAAAGGAACTCTTACAAATTTTTGTAATATCAATCAAAATACAAGAAATTATCGTTTTTTCCTCTATTTGTATTTAAAGTTTATTTACAATTCTAGAATAAAATTTTGTAACAGCAGAAAAGTAGTTTATTTAGAAAAAAATTACATTCATAATAAATGCTCCACATGACGTCCGCCTGTTTCAGTACACAAATTAATTCTCTTCAGCAATGACAAGCGAATTCGCAAAATCCCTCTAAATTCATCGCACGCGTTCTGTACACGTTACCAAAGTTGCTCCCTAGTGTCAATTGGAACAGAATATTCAGTGGTTTTTAAATAACTCCAAAATTCAAAAATCGCAAGGGTTCAAATTTGGCGACCTGGCTGGTCACGCAGTGGGTCCGCTTCTGCCAATGGATTCCATAAACTCGTTCAAGAAACTGTTGTTCCCTTTTTCCAAGACTTTTAGTATATTGGGTCTAAATCCTCAGGGAATATCTATACCAAAAATTAGCTCCCTACTATTTTTTTCTGGGTCGATTGCCTAGATTGACCGGGCTAATTGGAACTTTGATTTTACTGAGATAACTCGTATATTTATAGAGCCATAATTTATGAACAGAAAAAGCTATTTTTGAGAATAAAGACAAGGAATCCTAGTAATGAATAAATCCAAAATAGAAATAGACCATGTGAGAAAATAATTTAAAAAAATTGACAAAACAAATGACAAATGTATGCTCCTGATCCCTCATCAATAAAATCAGTTTCTGTCAAAAGTATGTCGTTTTGTCGTTCTTAAACAAGAGTACCTCTTATTTAGAAAATTGTTTAGGGAATTTAAGAATGTCATCTCAGATTTCAAAAATTTGCCTTTGTTGAAATTTAGGAGTAAAAGGCATTAAGGGTACTCCCTGGTTTTATAGATAAGAAATAAAAAACTAAATATTTTACAATCGCAATCACTTAGTTACCGTAGAAAAAATATCTGTACACTATCACTTTGCATAGTAATACCCAATAATACCTGGGTATTTTGTGATAATACTTAATTCCTGGGTAAAATACCCAGGTTACAAAATGTAACAATACCTAAAAATACCTAATAATACCTAACGACACAACGGTATTAAATTTAGTAATGCCTGGGTATTTCTTAATAGTACTCAGTAATACCAATTAATAATCTTATTCAGCTAGATTTATATAATACCTGCATAGTACTAAAAAATACCTGGTATTGCCAGAATAATACCTAGTGATACCCGGAAACTGTAGACCAAAATTGCCTAGCGGTTTACCCTCGCATGAACACAAAAATTTTCTTCAAGGTTTAACCTCGAGAGCGAAAAGCTCCAAAGGGGTGCTTTTAGTATTATTTTTACCTAAACTATAGGCTCCCGAAGTAGCATATTTTTAAAAGCTTTTATTTAACTTGCAATGTTTGCATGTTAGTTAGTTTGTTTGTTTGTTTAGGTCGAATCTTGCAAGCTGAATTTCGACTAGTTCTAATTAAGCTAGAGCTTTGAAATTTGGCACACGTGTATAAGTCCGGTGACAATGCAACATAGTATAGCCATTATTGGTCTAAATCCAATATGGCAGACGTCCCGAGATGGCGGATCGCCTTTCTCTTCACAACCCCCTCGATATGGGTATCAAATGAAAGGGTTTGACGATTAAAATACGAAAAACTATGTGACGGCATTCTAAATTCAATATGGCGGACGTGGGAGAGGTGAGGAAGAGGTGGAGAAGGGATAAGAAGGGTTGGGAAGAGATGGGGAATGGGTGGGAAGAGGTGGGGTTGAGGTGGAAGAGGTGGGAACAGGGGTGGGAAGAAGTGGGAAGTAGTGTTGAAGGGGTAAGAAGACGGGAGAGTGAAGGCGGTGGCAAATGAAAGGTTTTGTCTGTCTGTCTGTAAAATAAGTAGACTAAAAAGTAGAAAATAAAATTATATAAAAAAAATATTTTTAAGAAAAAGCTTTTATTTGAAAGAACTACTAAAAAGTAAAATTTTTTTTTTAAATTCATACACCTGGAAACCAAAAGCTTTGGGGGCGGTCAACTGAGCAAAGTAACTATGCAATAGCGCTATATGACGGTCCCCAAAGCTTTTGGTTTCCAGGTGTATGAATTTTAAAAAAAATATTTTTACTTTTTCAAATAAAAGCTTTTTCTTAAAAATATTTTTTTTTCTAGAGGGTGTCCAATAAGTCATGGATAAAACGAAGGGAGGTGATAGATGAGGTCATTTCCAACCAAAATAACTATATATGTTGTTATCCAATTTTTGATGGTTCAAAAGTTATATCAACTTTTGTATTTTTGTCCGAAGTCGCCTAGCGAGTTTAGTAAGAAAGTGGTAAGATTTTTTTCTTTTTTTTTCTTAAATAGGCTACTGAAGGTTGTACCTTTCTGATGGAGGCATTTTTATGAAGTCTAGTTAGCAATTGTCAATTATAATAAAAGATGTTATGTTTGTCATAAAACATACCTTGCAAAAAAAGGAAATAAAAAAAATGTTAATAAAAAGTGTATGAATTATACCTTGTTAGAATCTACATAAATTGCACTAGTTTTTATTATTACGGGAAATATTTTTGTAGTTATTTTTTTTTCTACAAGGATCATTTTAAAATTCAAATCATTTCTGATGAACCGAACAATGATCGTAACATCTTTTATTGTAATTGACAGTAGCTAACTAGACTTTATAAATGCTTCTATTGGAAAGGTACAACCTTCAGTAAACTATTTAAAAAAAAGAGAGCAAAAAAAACTCTGTTTTGTACCACTTTCTTATTAAACGTACTAGACGATTGCGGACAAAAATATAAAAGTTGAAATAACTTTTGAACCATCAAAAATCGGATAACAACATATGTAGTTATTGGTTGGAAATGAACTCATATATCATTCCCTTCATTTTATCCATGACTTATGGGACACCCTGTATAATTTTATTTAATGTCAAAAAGTTGTTTATTTGCTTTTCTATTAAAGGCATATAGCAGAAAAAGTACTTTTTGGAATGCTTGATTTACTGATAATAAAAACAATTTAGTTTAACTACCGTGATATCATGGTACAACAACTCTTTAAGTTAAATTGTTGTTTACTCTGTCTACTTTACAAACGACTGACTGATCACAGTAATGCCATTAAAATATCTCACAGATGAATAACCGCAGTTTGTTCAACTTATTTGAACAAAACTATTATTTGGCGGGTAAATACAGCTGTCAATGTTAACAGGAAACAATTACTGCTGTTAATTAAGTAATTAATTAAATTTCAGTGTTCACTGCTTATTATTCTAAGTGGCGATGTATACATTACACGAAATTTATACAAGTCACTTTATTTAACGCGTGAAAGACAAAATATACAATGGGTTCAAAGGCAAATATTCACCGCAAATATCTGCCGCGAAATTCGAGCAAAAATTCAACAACGGCATCTTTGTTAGACTCAGTCTCCAGAGAAATGAATCGGCAATAAACTGTCATGCATATTATTGACTTAATGAGAAAATGTTGGTCTTTTGCGGAGTGTTCTCTATCAGGCGCGTTTAGGGGGCGCGGCGGATAGGAGGATGGGCAGATTGTCAAGGGCTTCCGAGGTGACCTGATAAGTAACAGGTAAAATCGGGTTCTGAAAATAACCGTCCCAGAACTATCAGAGAACTGTCAGGAGTTTGCGCAGTTCCAAATCCGACCGCATCAAAAGCAACTGCGCAAACTCCTGACAGTTCTCGGACGGTAATTTTCAGAACCCGAATTTACCTAACGATTATAAAGGAGGCATCTCGGTGTAAAAACTAAGCAGAGCTCCTGAAAACGTCGCACAGTGGACAGAAATTCAGATTTTCAAAAATCTGCCTACAAGTCAAATTTTAACCGATTTGAATCAATTTTTTTTTAAATACCCGTCAGGATTTTTTGAAAAATCCTAACGTGTAGGGGGGAAACTGACGTCGGATTGGTGATCACAGCGACCCAAAAAACGTCGGAAATGATATGTTTCATCTCGGATTCGGATTTTTTTTTGTGTGGCTGGGTAATCCTTGCATGTTCGAGAAATATATAAAGGTCGACTTCAACATGCTTATTAGAGATCATCGAATTGGATAGAAAATATTAAGCAGTACCACGATACAGTACAGTTCGTAACGAGTATTTAAAAAAAAAACACTCAAATCATTTGAGATTTGACTTGTAGGCAGATTATTTACCAAAAATCTGAATTTCTGACCACTGTGCGTCACCGAGGGCTAATTCGCTAAGCTTGATTGTCGCATAGCACTGGGAAGCAGCATTGCAAATGGGGCCCTTGGGACACCTGGAGATCTCCTATAGTATATAGCTTTCCTCCAGGCCCTGTGGAAGGGCGCCCTCTATTATATGAACCAGAGAAAGAAAAAAACAATTACTGAAAACGGGTGAGGACATTTCCTTGATCAGGAACTCCCCTGCTTCAGGTTTGCCTTTCTTACACATCAATTTGCATCGTAGCAATCAGTATTGGGCGTCAACTATCATTAAGAACTCTAGGCTCATCAAGGGCTCGTCAAGGCACTGGACCGAAGAAATGGGAATGTCTTCTATTGCACTACACAGGACAGATCCAGAATCTGCGTGTACGTAAGTAAAAATCTTCAAACATTTTTAATGCCAAATTTTTGTTTTAGGTTCTGCGGTTAACGCGAGCTCCAGCAAGGAAGGAAACTGGGGAGATCTAATCTTCTGTTCGGCATAACTATCCTACGACACCACTTTCACTGGAGGAGCTCGGGAAATTAGTACTATTTTCAGTGGAAGGAAGCTGCCGCCAATTCTCGCGTGCCATGTCAATGTTCACCATACAGTGTTGGGTAGCTCGGACATCAACCCGAGAGGCATAGAATTTCTATACACTTCAGACCTAGAGATTATAAGAGGCAGCGCTCCTTCGTTTGTATGTCAAGGAAGGCAAGAAGTAATCGATCTAATTCTGGGCTTCACAACACTGCCGAGCATAATAGGAGGCAGGAGGATCATGTCGGAACCTCCTTATCGGACCATCAATATTCAAGACTAGTTCTAAGGAGAAATGTCCGGACCCCGTTACGTACTGGAATCTCAGGTAAACTGACTGGATCTGTTATGAAAGGGACCTTCAAGAAAACTTGAAGGATGTGTCCTATAAACCAAGAAGCCCGCAAGAAGTGAAGACAGCAGCTCTGCAGCTGTACACTGCCATTAACTTCGCGTCTGAAAATAACTTCCCCTTGTAAGTACGTAAAGGGGATAACAACGCCTCATGATGGGACAAGGAACATGGATGCAAACCAAGGGCGATTCGTATGCCATATGGCAAGTACTCTAATACTCCAAGATGAAGTAAATGTCATCTGAATGTTTGCAAGAGAAAATTTCAGACCATGTTTTGTTGACAAGCATATTGATTATTCAGCAACAGTCAGTCGATTTTGAGGGCTCTGAAATCAAACATCAATCTTTCTAAGTTGGTGCAGAACTACTAGAAGACTGAGCTGTGTGACTACAATTCAGTCAAACTTATAAGGTGCCCAGACAGTAACGTGAAGGAGCAGCCATTTGGCGGGAGAAGAAACAAAAACTGTACAGTGTGCAAGTCTTCGGCTTACCAAGAAATCTGATTCAATCAGTATAGCGACATTAGGCCATGGCACAGTTCAACAAAAAATGAACTCAAGCCTCTAGAATAAGACAGTTAATGCTCCATGTAAAGAGGCCCTCGACTGACTCAACTCTGTTCAATTTTGACAGTTCCAAATGCGAATAGAATAGACAAGTTCTAAATGTGCTATAGCATTGAAATGAGAATAAACCTAAAGTTGAGAATGGGTATCAAAAATAGGAACCGTAATAAGTAAGTGTAGTCCATTTAACGAAACATTACAGGTAATACAATGCTCTTTATCTCTGGATATGAAGTATCTTTTTTCAGAGCTATATATTTCCAGACAAGGAACGCACATTCAGTATTCGAGTATATTACTAGAATTCATTTATTTTTACGAAAAACCTCCAATTCCACGTGCGGGATCGAACTTGGGACATGAGGGTGACAGCCAAACCTCCTGACTACCGACCACGCAATCATACATAATGTTTAATATAATTTTAACCCACTAATGTTTAATAATCCAGTGCATTTACATGAGAAAGATGTATTATTACGGAAATACTTAGAACTTAAGGGATTTAAATAAAACCTTTAGCAATGTACTCTAAAAAGGGCCAATTCAATTTCAGTTGAAACTGTAATATATGAAACAATTCAAGTGAGATGACATTACAAAAAAATCCATTCGAGGACTTCCGTGACTGCTAATTACGATTTTGATATCATAATTTCAAAATTCAAAATCACAGATAGCTAACCTAAACTTGAAAATCTTATAGAGTACTAGCTGACCCAGCAAACGTTGTTTTGCCATATAAATTATAAATTTTTGTCCAAAAAATAAAAAGAAAATTTCTGGATAGGGCCGCCCTTATCACCTAGGGGTATAAAAAATAGCCTACGACCTATTCTCAGACCTACCAAATATACACCAAAAATTTCATAAAAATCGGTCAAGCCGTTTCGGAGGAGTTCGATAACAAACACTGTGACACGAGATTTTACTTCCACATCCAGTGGAAGTATAGTAACGACAAAAAAAATTTTAGAAATTTTTATTGTTCAAATAGGCTTAGAATGTCACGAAACGTCGAGATTTTAAGTTTGAGCGAAAAAAAATTTCTGTCTGTCGGTCTGTCTGTCTGTAACTTTTTTTGTGCGCACGTTTACTCTGGAACCGTTTGAGATACTGACTTGAAATTTGGTACACATATGTACTTTAACGAGATCTAGAACTAGATTATATTTTCATCTTGTTCCGTCGAAGGGTTGGGGGGTAAATTGGGGTAAATTTGGGGAAAATAGGTAAATCAAGCAGGTAAGAGTCCATAAAATTGGTATTTAGTATATACAAGAGAAGCTAAGGTCTCAAAAAAAATTTTGGCATTAGCCACCCCCCTTACCACCCCCACCCCATTATTAAAGGGGATGAAAAAAAATTGTGATTTAGTGTGTGTACAAGAACCAGAAACCTCAAAATGTTTTTTTACTTCATCCACCCCCACTACCACCCTTATCACCACCCCCACCCCGCTACCGATGTGGGGTATCGTTTTATGGGTTTTTGGGGTAGAGGATTTCAAATATTATATTATTAAGGTTCCATAAACAATTATTTCCACATACAAAAATTATTTCGTTGTGAGTGACTTGGAAAAGAATCTGGATGTGGAAGTAGTGATTCCTTGGGCAGCGGTTTTTATATATTAGATAGATTATGCTCTTTAATGTGTGGAAAACTATTATTAGAGTTTTCTGAGCAGTACACTGTCCGCGTGGTTTTCCATTTTTCTAGTTTCTATTTACCACAAATAAAATGTTATTTTTATGAAAAAAACTCGATACATCTCAAAGTACATCATAAAAGCTTTAATATCCGCTCTACAATGTAGATATCTTATTTATCAACGGCGTTGAATAAACATTCTTGTAGGAAATTTAATTATGTTTAATTTTGCCTAGATTACCTTTTTCTGTACAACGCATCGTTTCCGAGTTATAAGCGAAGAATCGAAAAAGGAACCTTTCCACCCCCCCACCCCCCCGAAGCGGCTCGACTAGGGCCGGGGAATTTTAGTATGTTCACCTCCTAACTACCCCCAACAAATTCCTGAAGAGGAAAATCCTCCCCTCCCCCATGTTCTCTACAATCCCCTTTTGGGCATTCATTGATTGGGCTACTTAGTGTTCTGAGAGTACGACCCTGTATCATTTCCACTATTTTTGAGAATATCTTCTCAAATTTTCCGAGAGTTCAGATAATTTTCGAAACAAAAATCTAAATTCATTGAACTATAATATAACTTTAATGAATTAATATTTAATGTAAGCAGATAATAATAGATATATAAAGATTCCCTTAAATCAAGTTCGTAAGTTCCATAAAAAAATATAATTTCTAAACTAGACTTCAATAATTAATGCGCCGTCAATACATTTATTAGACGTACCCAAATCAGATAAAAATCAACTGATAAATCTGTATTTGTAAAACAATTGAAGTATGTCCCACAAAGCCTTAATGAAGGACAAAACTAAGATTCGTTAAAGCATTCCCGTCGTGTAAATCATACGCCTTATTGTTTAACAGAAATAAATGTCTATGAATTACACAATTTGTAACTGGCAAGAGTAAGGTCTCGTACCTTGCCTCCTACATATTAATGTCACGTGCCAGTCATCTACGACGGTGATTTGTGAACTTCCGGCGCAAGTCCACATCAATCACCTACGAATGGTGCTGAATTTCCGCCTTTTTTGTTATAGTAGTGTTAATGTTAATACCACACACGAACGGCTCTCGCAATGCTACGATATAATGATCTCTACCAGGTGATAAACCCTGAATAAAAATGATTCTATATACAATTTACGAGAGCGCATCTATTTTTTTATAGTGTACAGGGCCTTTTAACTGTTCCGAGCCAGTGGCTATGTCAAACAAGTTAAACTGAAAATCTTTAACTCCCCCGATCATGTCCTACAGGGCTGTGAAGAGAAAACACGGGCAAGGTGGGAAAACTTTTTTTGAAAATTGATGAGCGCGGGGAAGGAGAAATCCCAAAAAAACTTTTTTGATGAGCTGGAGGAAGAAATCCGAAAAAATTTTTTAAAATGTCAAGAAGAAATTATAATAAAAATTTTAAACATTTCAAAACAGGACCCACCTCAAACAAGACTGGGCCCCTCAAAACGAGCCCGGGCCCGGGGGGAATCATCACCGCACCCCCTCTCTCGACAGGTTTGATGTCCTATAATTGTCTGCTAATGTACTATAGCCCGCCGAGAAGAGCGCGAAAAGCCTTTTCTTTTTTGACCCACCCAATTCTGAAGTATAACCAGATGGGACCTTCACTACTTATCAAAGCATATTATTTTACATAGGAAATCAAAATTGACGACACTATCCATTGGTCGAGACCGAAGATATAAGAAAAAAACTAAAAAAAAAAAAAGTAAATTTAGAAAGCTTTATTCAAATATAACTTTAGAACTAAAATATATAAAAATAAAATTGTTGTTTGGTATTGACAAGTAAACCTTGCTTTTAATTTGAAGTATAATTTATTGCAATAATTAAAGAATTAACATAAAGAAACTGGCAAAATTCAAAAGGATACACAAATCAGCAACATTTTTCTAATTCTTTGGCGGGTAAATACAGCTGTCAATGTTAACAGGAAACAATTACTGCTGTTAATTAAGTAATTAATTAAATTTCAGTGTTCACTGCTTATTATTCTAAGTGGCGATGTATACATTACACGAAATTTATACAAGTCACTTTATTTAACGCGTGAAAGACAAAATATACAATGGGTTCAAAGGCAAATATTCACCGCAAATATCTGCCGCGAAATTCGAGCAAAAATTCAACAACGGCATCTTTGTTAGACTCAGTCTCCAGAGAAATGAATCGGCAATAAACTGTCATGCATATTATTGACTTAATGAGAAAATGTTGGTCTTTTGCGGAGTGTTCTCTATCAGGCGCGTTTAGGGGGCGCGGCGGATAGGAGGATGGGCAGATTGTCAAGGGCTTCCGAGGTGACCTGATAAGTAACAGGTAAAATCGGGTTCTGAAAATAACCGTCCCAGAACTATCAGAGAACTGTCAGGAGTTTGCGCAGTTCCAAATCCGACCGCATCAAAAGCAACTGCGCAAACTCCTGACAGTTCTCGGACGGTAATTTTCAGAACCCGAATTTACCTAACGATTATAAAGGAGGCATCTCGGTGTAAAAACTAAGCAGAGCTCCTGAAAACGTCGCACAGTGGACAGAAATTCAGATTTTCAAAAATCTGCCTACAAGTCAAATTTTAACCGATTTGAATCAATTTTTTTTTAAATACCCGTCAGGATTTTTTGAAAAATCCTAACGTGTAGGGGGGAAACTGACGTCGGATTGGTGATCACAGCGACCCAAAAAACGTCGGAAATGATATGTTTCATCTCGGATTCGGATTTTTTTTTGTGTGGCTGGGTAATCCTTGCATGTTCGAGAAATATATAAAGGTCGACTTCAACATGCTTATTAGAGATCATCGAATTGGATAGAAAATATTAAGCAGTACCACGATACAGTACAGTTCGTAACGAGTATTTAAAAAAAAAACACTCAAATCATTTGAGATTTGACTTGTAGGCAGATTATTTACCAAAAATCTGAATTTCTGACCACTGTGCGTCACCGAGGGCTAATTCGCTAAGCTTGATTGTCGCATAGCACTGGGAAGCAGCATTGCAAATGGGGCCCTTGGGACACCTGGAGATCTCCTATAGTATATAGCTTTCCTCCAGGCCCTGTGGAAGGGCGCCCTCTATTATATGAACCAGAGAAAGAAAAAAACAATTACTGAAAACGGGTGAGGACATTTCCTTGATCAGGAACTCCCCTGCTTCAGGTTTGCCTTTCTTACACATCAATTTGCATCGTAGCAATCAGTATTGGGCGTCAACTATCATTAAGAACTCTAGGCTCATCAAGGGCTCGTCAAGGCACTGGACCGAAGAAATGGGAATGTCTTCTATTGCACTACACAGGACAGATCCAGAATCTGCGTGTACGTAAGTAAAAATCTTCAAACATTTTTAATGCCAAATTTTTGTTTTAGGTTCTGCGGTTAACGCGAGCTCCAGCAAGGAAGGAAACTGGGGAGATCTAATCTTCTGTTCGGCATAACTATCCTACGACACCACTTTCACTGGAGGAGCTCGGGAAATTAGTACTATTTTCAGTGGAAGGAAGCTGCCGCCAATTCTCGCGTGCCATGTCAATGTTCACCATACAGTGTTGGGTAGCTCGGACATCAACCCGAGAGGCATAGAATTTCTATACACTTCAGACCTAGAGATTATAAGAGGCAGCGCTCCTTCGTTTGTATGTCAAGGAAGGCAAGAAGTAATCGATCTAATTCTGGGCTTCACAACACTGCCGAGCATAATAGGAGGCAGGAGGATCATGTCGGAACCTCCTTATCGGACCATCAATATTCAAGACTAGTTCTAAGGAGAAATGTCCGGACCCCGTTACGTACTGGAATCTCAGGTAAACTGACTGGATCTGTTATGAAAGGGACCTTCAAGAAAACTTGAAGGATGTGTCCTATAAACCAAGAAGCCCGCAAGAAGTGAAGACAGCAGCTCTGCAGCTGTACACTGCCATTAACTTCGCGTCTGAAAATAACTTCCCCTTGTAAGTACGTAAAGGGGATAACAACGCCTCATGATGGGACAAGGAACATGGATGCAAACCAAGGGCGATTCGTATGCCATATGGCAAGTACTCTAATACTCCAAGATGAAGTAAATGTCATCTGAATGTTTGCAAGAGAAAATTTCAGACCATGTTTTGTTGACAAGCATATTGATTATTCAGCAACAGTCAGTCGATTTTGAGGGCTCTGAAATCAAACATCAATCTTTCTAAGTTGGTGCAGAACTACTAGAAGACTGAGCTGTGTGACTACAATTCAGTCAAACTTATAAGGTGCCCAGACAGTAACGTGAAGGAGCAGCCATTTGGCGGGAGAAGAAACAAAAACTGTACAGTGTGCAAGTCTTCGGCTTACCAAGAAATCTGATTCAATCAGTATAGCGACATTAGGCCATGGCACAGTTCAACAAAAAATGAACTCAAGCCTCTAGAATAAGACAGTTAATGCTCCATGTAAAGAGGCCCTCGACTGACTCAACTCTGTTCAATTTTGACAGTTCCAAATGCGAATAGAATAGACAAGTTCTAAATGTGCTATAGCATTGAAATGAGAATAAACCTAAAGTTGAGAATGGGTATCAAAAATAGGAACCGTAATAAGTAAGTGTAGTCCATTTAACGAAACATTACAGGTAATACAATGCTCTTTATCTCTGGATATGAAGTATCTTTTTTCAGAGCTATATATTTCCAGACAAGGAACGCACATTCAGTATTCGAGTATATTACTAGAATTCATTTATTTTTACGAAAAACCTCCAATTCCACGTGCGGGATCGAACTTGGGACATGAGGGTGACAGCCAAACCTCCTGACTACCGACCACGCAATCATACATAATGTTTAATATAATTTTAACCCACTAATGTTTAATAATCCAGTGCATTTACATGAGAAAGATGTATTATTACGGAAATACTTAGAACTTAAGGGATTTAAATAAAACCTTTAGCAATGTACTCTAAAAAGGGCCAATTCAATTTCAGTTGAAACTGTAATATATGAAACAATTCAAGTGAGATGACATTACAAAAAAATCCATTCGAGGACTTCCGTGACTGCTAATTACGATTTTGATATCATAATTTCAAAATTCAAAATCACAGATAGCTAACCTAAACTTGAAAATCTTATAGAGTACTAGCTGACCCAGCAAACGTTGTTTTGCCATATAAATTATAAATTTTTGTCCAAAAAATAAAAAGAAAATTTCTGGATAGGGCCGCCCTTATCACCTAGGGGTATAAAAAATAGCCTACGACCTATTCTCAGACCTACCAAATATACACCAAAAATTTCATAAAAATCGGTCAAGCCGTTTCGGAGGAGTTCGATAACAAACACTGTGACACGAGATTTTACTTCCACATCCAGTGGAAGTATAGTAACGACAAAAAAAATTTTAGAAATTTTTATTGTTCAAATAGGCTTAGAATGTCACGAAACGTCGAGATTTTAAGTTTGAGCGAAAAAAAATTTCTGTCTGTCGGTCTGTCTGTCTGTAACTTTTTTTGTGCGCACGTTTACTCTGGAACCGTTTGAGATACTGACTTGAAATTTGGTACACATATGTACTTTAACGAGATCTAGAACTAGATTATATTTTCATCTTGTTCCGTCGAAGGGTTGGGGGGTAAATTGGGGTAAATTTGGGGAAAATAGGTAAATCAAGCAGGTAAGAGTCCATAAAATTGGTATTTAGTATATACAAGAGAAGCTAAGGTCTCAAAAAAAATTTTGGCATTAGCCACCCCCCTTACCACCCCCACCCCATTATTAAAGGGGATGAAAAAAAATTGTGATTTAGTGTGTGTACAAGAACCAGAAACCTCAAAATGTTTTTTTACTTCATCCACCCCCACTACCACCCTTATCACCACCCCCACCCCGCTACCGATGTGGGGTATCGTTTTATGGGTTTTTGGGGTAGAGGATTTCAAATATTATATTATTAAGGTTCCATAAACAATTATTTCCACATACAAAAATTATTTCGTTGTGAGTGACTTGGAAAAGAATCTGGATGTGGAAGTAGTGATTCCTTGGGCAGCGGTTTTTATATATTAGATAGATTATGCTCTTTAATGTGTGGAAAACTATTATTAGAGTTTTCTGAGCAGTACACTGTCCGCGTGGTTTTCCATTTTTCTAGTTTCTATTTACCACAAATAAAATGTTATTTTTATGAAAAAAACTCGATACATCTCAAAGTACATCATAAAAGCTTTAATATCCGCTCTACAATGTAGATATCTTATTTATCAACGGCGTTGAATAAACATTCTTGTAGGAAATTTAATTATGTTTAATTTTGCCTAGATTACCTTTTTCTGTACAACGCATCGTTTCCGAGTTATAAGCGAAGAATCGAAAAAGGAACCTTTCCACCCCCCCACCCCCCCGAAGCGGCTCGACTAGGGCCGGGGAATTTTAGTATGTTCACCTCCTAACTACCCCCAACAAATTCCTGAAGAGGAAAATCCTCCCCTCCCCCATGTTCTCTACAATCCCCTTTTGGGCATTCATTGATTGGGCTACTTAGTGTTCTGAGAGTACGACCCTGTATCATTTCCACTATTTTTGAGAATATCTTCTCAAATTTTCCGAGAGTTCAGATAATTTTCGAAACAAAAATCTAAATTCATTGAACTATAATATAACTTTAATGAATTAATATTTAATGTAAGCAGATAATAATAGATATATAAAGATTCCCTTAAATCAAGTTCGTAAGTTCCATAAAAAAATATAATTTCTAAACTAGACTTCAATAATTAATGCGCCGTCAATACATTTATTAGACGTACCCAAATCAGATAAAAATCAACTGATAAATCTGTATTTGTAAAACAATTGAAGTATGTCCCACAAAGCCTTAATGAAGGACAAAACTAAGATTCGTTAAAGCATTCCCGTCGTGTAAATCATACGCCTTATTGTTTAACAGAAATAAATGTCTATGAATTACACAATTTGTAACTGGCAAGAGTAAGGTCTCGTACCTTGCCTCCTACATATTAATGTCACGTGCCAGTCATCTACGACGGTGATTTGTGAACTTCCGGCGCAAGTCCACATCAATCACCTACGAATGGTGCTGAATTTCCGCCTTTTTTGTTATAGTAGTGTTAATGTTAATACCACACACGAACGGCTCTCGCAATGCTACGATATAATGATCTCTACCAGGTGATAAACCCTGAATAAAAATGATTCTATATACAATTTACGAGAGCGCATCTATTTTTTTATAGTGTACAGGGCCTTTTAACTGTTCCGAGCCAGTGGCTATGTCAAACAAGTTAAACTGAAAATCTTTAACTCCCCCGATCATGTCCTACAGGGCTGTGAAGAGAAAACACGGGCAAGGTGGGAAAACTTTTTTTGAAAATTGATGAGCGCGGGGAAGGAGAAATCCCAAAAAAACTTTTTTGATGAGCTGGAGGAAGAAATCCGAAAAAATTTTTTAAAATGTCAAGAAGAAATTATAATAAAAATTTTAAACATTTCAAAACAGGACCCACCTCAAACAAGACTGGGCCCCTCAAAACGAGCCCGGGCCCGGGGGGAATCATCACCGCACCCCCTCTCTCGACAGGTTTGATGTCCTATAATTGTCTGCTAATGTACTATAGCCCGCCGAGAAGAGCGCGAAAAGCCTTTTCTTTTTTGACCCACCCAATTCTGAAGTATAACCAGATGGGACCTTCACTACTTATCAAAGCATATTATTTTACATAGGAAATCAAAATTGACGACACTATCCATTGGTCGAGACCGAAGATATAAGAAAAAAACTAAAAAAAAAAAAAGTAAATTTAGAAAGCTTTATTCAAATATAACTTTAGAACTAAAATATATAAAAATAAAATTGTTGTTTGGTATTGACAAGTAAACCTTGCTTTTAATTTGAAGTATAATTTATTGCAATAATTAAAGAATTAACATAAAGAAACTGGCAAAATTCAAAAGGATACACAAATCAGCAACATTTTTCTAATTCTTAACTCGCCATAACTCGCTTATATAATGAGCTATTCAATTTTTTCTTTCACCAAATTAGATGACTAAATAACTTAGCCACAAAGGTGCTACTGTGAAAAGTGGGACACACTGTGTATTATCAATTCAATTCAAAAAGGTTTTATTATAATTAATAATACAAAAGTGCGCCTGAGTCAAGTCCCGATTCAGAGCCGACCACACCACCACGGCGCGCAACGTAGTGGTAGATGGGTGGTCGGGTGAAATGGATTTAACTCCGGCTTAAACGATAAATGGAGAAGTATAAGGTTAGAACTCCTGTTCTTTGGAACAAAAAACTTAAATCTAACAATTTGGCGAACTATAACTAAAATGAGTTTTAAAAACGCTTAAAAATTACACTAAGGTTTTAGTTTGCACAGCACACGCGCACAGTTTTAAAAATTGGATTATTGATACGGGAAAAGACTTAATGAAAAAACCCGTTCGAGCCAATGACAGTATTCTTCCGATGGTCTGCCTTCGGAAAGAGAGGGTGGAGAGGAAGTTGTGATTTAAAAAGTTTGATTTACAAGAAGTTATTGGTCAAGAGGGGATTTTGAAAGAGAACAAAAAGGGACAAAAGAACAGAAATGAACAAAATTAACAAAAAGGTGACTAATAGAGGGAATAGAGAAGAGGTTTGAGAGCAAAAGGTGGTGAAAGGTAAAAGATGGTGAAATGGAAATTTTGGTATAGGAAAGATTTAGCTAGGGAGGTTGCCTAAAGATAGGCAACGCCTGGTATGGTAATGGGTGTTTCAGGTTGAAAAGTATGGCATTATGCTGTCTGATTCGTGTAATGTCTCGGGTTAGCGGACTGTCGCCCAGTTTGAATTGATAGAATTTTTGCGATGTTTCTTGGACGAAGTCCGCTAGTGGAGTTATGTCGTGGCAACGTGCATAGAGATCTCTGAGGGAGGTGTACCTATCAGAGGCTGAAATGAGGCGCATAAATTTGTGCTCTAGTACTTTTAGTTTTCGCATTGTCGAGGCCGGGATGCTGCACCACACCGGCGCCTCGTATGTGATAGCCGGCCTGATCACCATCGTATACAGCAATTTCTTATTGGTCCTGTTTAGTCCGCTACCCCGCGCCAGGAGCGAATACAGACTCCTGGACATGGAGTAGACCTTTCGTATCGTCTCGTTTACGTGCGTATTGAATGTCAGTCTCCTGTCCAAGTTCAACCCCAAATACTTCACGCACCGCTTTATTGGAATTTGGCGGCCCCCTACCGAAAGTGGTGTAAGAATACGATTTTCGGTGAAGCGGCGCGTGAAGAGAATTGATTCCGACTTCTCGGCGTTGATCCGAATCTTCCACTTGTCGTAATACGCCGTGGCACGGGCCATGTGCGCCTTCAGCAGCAGGTTCGCTGCTTGTGCGTTGTGCGAATGCGCGTAAATGGCCGTGTATTACCCGAGATGTTACCAATATTCTATGATTTTATTTTGCTTGTTAAGACTCAGATATATTTTATTACCCAAAGTACCTGTATTTTTCTTTTTCTAGAAATGCTCTATATTTTTGTGTACCTACTTACATGAATACGTACTTAGCACGTATTTTTAAATGTGTATTATTTTATTAACTATTTCATAATAAAATAAATGAATACGACTCTGTCTTATTGTTTTAAAATCTAATTGTTTGAAATGGCACTACCCAATGACTGCTGCTTGTTTTGCTTTGAAATTGGGAATCGAATGAAATTTATAAAATAATCGGAATATTCCAATTCTTCCAAGAACCGAAATCTACAGATTCTTTATTCCGATTCTGCCCATCACCGATGTGATACTTTCAGTTGGAATTTGACCGAATATGAAAAAAAAATGTAATGATACTAGTTATTCCTAGCATGATGAATAAAATTTGATTAAGGTTTCATACTTTACCAAAGTAACTTCTGATGGAACGGAGCTTATGAATAGCTTACCTGCAAATAAAAGAAAAATAATATTAATCTTTGTTAGTACAAACCGTGATTTTTTACTAGCTTGATGATAGAATTTACGATTGAGTATCCTGCATTTGTGCAGAAAAGTTTACTTGGTTGGCGTTCATTATCTACTATGTACTTACGACGGTCAAAAAGCCAGAAACTTCAGAACACATATAGTATAATATTCGCTACACAGGGATACATATTCCGTTGGGGATTATTACAATCAATTTGTTGTGTGTTGCGTATTTTGAAATAACGTTCATTGTTCAATGTATTGTGCAGTAATGCATCCTCATTTGAATGTGCTCTTAAAAGGCTACAAAGCTACTAGCAGTAGTCATTTCATGTGTGCTTATTTTTAAAACAAGGATGCTCAAACCTGAAGGTCTAGACAATGATGTATTACCGTATCTCTGGTTTTCATAAGATAGGTTCTATATTTTATTTACTTTACTGTGTACATACAACTCAATAATATAAAAAATGGGCTGCTTCTATACCCAATTTGGTCGATCTTGGTTCATTAATATTATATTTATTATTAATAAAATTCAAATCATGAATATTTGAATTGTGTTTAAAATCGATATCTTGAATATGTTAATGAATTTTTAATTTAGAATTTGTAAAAAATATAATTTTTTTTTCAAACGTCAGAAAAACATGACATTTCTTAACTCATTTCATGACATTAAAGTTCGACTTTTTAGATGGCTGCGCATTGCCATTAACAATGGCGGTAAAAGTACTTTTATTTCATACTGTCCGGTAAATGACTATTTCCCGGACTCATTTGCGGCCGGTAAATCGAACATTACAGTATCTGATACCGTAATGTGTTACCTGCGAACATTACGGTATCTGATACTGTAATGTGTCACCTAGCAACACTATCATATTCATATTATTGTTATTAGTAAGCAATTATTTTTTAGTTTTGACTTTTGACTTTTTCACTTAAAAATTAAAGAAATAAAGTATTTAAATACACAGTTTTAGCAATTATTTAATACATGAAAAGTTTATTTTTAAACTAACTACAACAATTATTTATTAACACTCTTTTCAAATGGTTTTCAAATTCTTTCAGAACTTCTCCTTAATGGAGAATATGTGGAATGAAAATCGTCGACGATCAAATGTTTATGTTTCATATAATATATATAATACCTTGAGACAATTCGATTTTTCCTCTTGTTTGACAGAAAGCTCTAAAAGAGCCTCTTGAATATTCCGGAACATTTTATCATCCGCTTCTAAAGTACGTTTACGAAGTAAGTACGATTACCAAGTAAGACGTTAAATGACGCTGACAATTATTAATATCAACTAAATTATGTTCAAAATGTACAAACTGAGTACAGTTTTTGCCATATTATTGAAAAACGGGGATATAATAATATCTATTAATAGGTAATTCAATAATTATAACAAAAATAAGTGTCATAATTCAAAGAAGCACATAAGAGTGGAGTCATAGCCAACTATAAAAATGCGTCCCGAAAAGTGTTTTATTGAAGAAAATCATTCACTGCTCTATAGCGGTTTTTTACTGTAAAATATACTTTCAACCAACTTTATTAAATGAAGAATGTTACATAACTATAGATTATGCTTCTACTTATAAAATTTATAATATTTTGCTTAACTAAAGTTAGTAATTTTTATTTTATCTGAACTTATATTAATTCATATTGATACCATTGTGAAGTAAGCACTTTGGCCCCTGCCACTACGTATAAAACACACTTTTCTACTAACTTTAGTAAATGAAGAATGTTAGATAACTTCAGATTAGGCTTCTACTTACAAAATGTTTTATATTTTGCTTAACTAAAATCAGTAATTTTTATTTAAGTTGGAGCTATATTAATACTGTTAGTTACTTATAGATACATCTACTTGTAAAATATAATTTTCTACCAACTTTAGTGAATGAAGAATTGTAAACAATAAAAAATCGGGCTTCTCTTTCTCTTCAACAGATTTATTTTATCTCCTCCGAAATCTCCATAATACAAAACAATGCAAAAATTATGGTTTTATTTATTTGACAGTGACAAGCTAAAAACAATCAAAATTAGCTATGGAAAACAATAGCTATAACATCGTTAAGGAGATGCGATTGTTAGATTACGGTCTAATATTTTTCAAATTTCAATAATTACAACTTTTAATCCATTTTAAAAAGGGTTATAAAGACAGTATGAAATAATAGTATATTATATTACTAGGAGTAGAACGCACTCTTTTTTGGGTGAAACACAAAAAAAGGCGTTCTACTCCGTGTAATATATACTATTTTTTCTTCAAGCGTATTAAAATGCAAATATTCATTTTTTTATCATAAATGTACAAATATTCAAACTACAGTCTTACATGTTGACACAATATGACAAGTGGCTAGTGGATAGCGCGCCACCGGTGGCTTTCGGTATTAACATTATGTTACTAGTAAAACAATACCCACTACGGTGGCGCTTTCGGAACTAACATTATGTTACTAGTAAAACAATGTCCACTACGGTGGCGTTCGGTACTAACATTTTGTTACTAGTAGAACAATGTCCTACTTCTACTTCTGTTTTTGGTGACATAATTTAAACATTTTAATACGCTTGAAGAAAAAATATTATATGATACACGTTCGGTAGGTTTCATTACAGCACTCGTTTATATTCCGGACGAGGCGACGCGACGCAGCAGCGAGTAAAACAACTCGTACTGTAATAAGTCACCTACCGGACTTATAACGTAAATTACTATTTCTGACGCTGTGAGAGGCAGAAAAAGTAATATCCATAGCAACGCGCATTTTATTTAATACACCGGCCATGCGGTATTAATACAATGCATTTTTGGTGGCGAAATTCGAGATTTTTTATCTTTATTTTTTTTATAGCTAATCGATGTTTGAATAAAAAGTAGCATGTTTTATTCGGAGTAAAAGCCACTTGGAATTTTTC
This sequence comes from Rutpela maculata, assembly GCA_936432065.2. Classification (NCBI taxonomy): domain Eukaryota; kingdom Metazoa; phylum Arthropoda; class Insecta; order Coleoptera; family Cerambycidae; genus Rutpela; species Rutpela maculata. The sequence goes on from OW386287.2 coordinate 174,690,713, forward strand.
TGTAAAAACCTACAGACTCGATCACTTTTACTTCTAATATGCTAGTTCTTTGACTTCGCACTTAATGGTTCTGTCTTCGACAAGCAGTGGCTAGCGCTATATCGACTTTTGAGCATTGGGCCCATCAGAACTATTATTCAGGAGGCAAAGACCTATAACATACTAAAATTTAGCTGAGCCATTTTCCTATCATTCCGTACGAGGTTTTTTAAGTTAAACCATTTTTTTACTAGATATAATCCCATTTCGGCCTTTTTTCTGACATCATTCTAATTTTCACTAGAGAAGAATAACGCTGCGCTTGGCTGTATGGCTAGTGGCCAGATGCAAAAAAAAATAATGCTGTGACGTCGGCGTAAGCAACAAATTTTCCGGGTATTCTTAATGTCAGCATATGGTTTATATATGCTTGAAATAAAATTGAACCTATAACTGTCTCTGGGTAACTCCATATTTCTCAGCTATTTTTACCACTATTTGAAACATCTGTCAAGTAGTTCCTGAATAATTCATTACTTATGCTATATTCTTCCAGCTTCTTTAACAATTTTGAGTGAGATACTGCGTTAAAAGCCTTTGCGAGATCTAAAAAGATTACCAAAGGCTTCTGACCACAGTTTAGTGCACCATGAATCTTGATTGTCAATGAGTATGTGGCATCTACTGTTTATAGTTTATCTCTAAATCCAAATTAAATGCTCATGCTTGTGGAAAAAGAACAATCCCCAGTACCATAACGCCAATAAGAGAGAGGCTTCCTACAATGTTTTGCTAGAGAAATTTAAAGTGATTTTCTCTTTAGGGGACAGCATTTGCTCCATTTACTTAGTTTCTTTTTTAGTTTCTTTAGAAATAAAGCCAAAGCTAACGGATTTAGGCATTTGTCATTCATGAAGACTAGCAGTGTGTAAGAGAAGAATGAAAACTCAACTGATGTTTGAATACACCGTCATTTACGAACTGAGCTGATAACTGAACTGAAACTGAGACTAAACTGACAACTAAACTGACCGTCTAGAAAGATCTTAATAAAGGTCCCTTTAGACGGTCAGTTCGGTTGTCCGTTCAGTTTCAGTTCAGTTGTCAGTTAAGTTCAGAAATCGCTGTATTTTTAGACGATCAGTTTCGTTTTCATTATTGTCGTGCATAGTGCAGTCATGGATGAAGAATGCCTGATTGCGATAGCTAATATATCATAGTACCATAAGGTATACTTCATCACTTCTTTTATCCGACACCTTAACTTTTTTGACTTCTTTATTATAAGCTGAACGCAGGCTATTAATTTTTGCTTTAACTGTTTCCAAAGTCGCATTTTTATCATGCTGTTCGTATTTCTTCAACAAAACATTGAAACAAGCCTCTTTTTTGTGGGTGTTATGGTCCTGCGGATCTTTTTCTTTCCTCAAGCATGGATTTTTCCAATAAAGCTCAATAAAATCCGTTAGGAAGTCGTGTTTTCACCTTTCGCGAGACCAGCTTACTGCGAAAACTGAGACTTGACAGGCCTGTTTACACATTATTTTAATTGATAACTGATACACAAACTTTAGGCAAACCTGTCGAGCCACAGTTCCAGTTTCCCTTTAATTTTTTTGTGTTTACACATAAGATAACTGAAAACTGAACTGAAACTAAACGGACAACTGAACTGACCGTCTAAAAGGACTTTTATATAGTTTTTTTACTTTGAAAAATGCCGCTACGAAGTGTTAATAATACTTGTGAGATAAGTAACATAATACAGTATAACTGGCCATATCTGTTAGTTTAAAGAAATCTACGTAAGAATGTATTTGTCCTGGACAGGCTAAAACTCTGCGATTGTATTAAATATCTAAAGTATTATCCTCACAAAGTGCTACTTAAATACAGACAGATAGAGGGTATTATAGCACGGGAGATGCGACACTTTTAGCGGCTATATTTATTTAAACTTGGTTTATTATTATTTTTTTTTTTCGATCGTATTAGGGATTGCAATTTACCGGAAGTTTTAATAACCGGTAAATCGGTAGATAAAAATGTAAATAACCGGTTAACCGGTATTTACCGGTAATTTTTAGAATGGATGATTAGGGTGGCGAAAATGGCAATTGTCTCTTTCCATAAAAAATTATCTAAATTTAACAAAAAATATTTTTATATACATATATTTGATATAATGAACAAACAAAAGGTTTTTTTATCAACAGTAAAATCACAAGAGCTTTTTTTTTATCGGATAAATTTCTCTTTGTAACGGAATAATTTTGCCAATCAGTGATTTTATAAGAAAAACTGACATGAAAAAATCGCGAGACCGGAGGTCGAGCGATTTTGTCAAATAATGTCAGTTTTTCGAGCAAAATTACTGTTTGGCAAAATTTTGAGTTAAAAAGAAATTTATCCATAAAAGAAAAGCTCGAGTGTTTTTTGGCAAGATAAATTAACGACAGAATATGAATGTGAACGAACAACAACAATAATTTATTAAAAATAATTATAATTTTCCCAAAACGACTCATATGGTACAGTATAGTTTCTACAATACTTAAAAATTATAGCTGACAGTACAGATTTCAAAGTGACGTGCGACTACTAGGTGTACTCTGTATTTGAGAAACAGGCATTTTTATCAACAGTAAAATCACAAGACCTTTTTTTTATCGGATAAATTTCTCTTTGTAACGAAATAATTTTGCCAATCAGTGATTTTATGAGAAGAACTGACATGAAAAAATCGCGAGACCGAAGGTCGAGCGATTTTGTCAAATGTCAGTTTTTCGAGCAAAATTACTGATTGGAAAAATTTTGAGTTAAAAAGAAATTTATCCATAAAAGAAAAGCTCGAGTCATTTTTGGCAAGATAAATTAACGACAGAATATGTGAACGAACAACAACAATTAAAAATAATTATAATTTTCTCAAAACGACTCATATCGTACAGTATAGTTTCCACAAGACTTAAAAATTATAGCCGACAGTACAGATTTTAAAATGACGTGCGACTACTAGATATACTCTGTTTTTGAGGAACAGGCATTTTTATCGTGATAAAAAACGATACACCTTTTTTATCGCTGTCAAAGTGACAAAGTGTGACTGTCAAATTGACTTTTTTATATAAGAGTTAATTTATCGGTGATAAAAAACGATGCACCTTTTTTTATCGCTGTCAAAGTGACAAAAATGTGACTGTCAAATAGACTTTTTATATAGGAGTTAATTTACCAAAAGGAAAAAATATAAATGAAATAAATTTAAATAAATAATTATTCTGTAAATAACAAAAATATCCACTTAAATAACAAAAATTATAAACATAAACTCAAATAGGGCATTTACTGAATACCTAATCTAAAAATACAATATTTTTTAAAAATAGCCTGTTAGTTTTTCAAAGCTATATCTGTTAGTCGTCTGATATTTATGCATAGAATACCACCAGCTGAAGATGCCCTTCCTCAATCGATATTGGTGGGTCGATAAGTTAATAAGAATTGGTAATAACATACTTCTAAATATATTCCACGGATATTTGCGGCAGTGACATATTCAGTTTTCTGTCGTAAGATATTGTCAATGTCTCTCTTGTATTTCTTAGGGCTTGGTGTTTGGAGTTTACTTTTTATAATATTATTTATTTATTATTAAAAGTGATCGGTGTTGGGACAGTCACTCTGTATTTAGTGAATACTAGTCAGTGACATAAACAAAAACGTTGAATACGCGACATATCGTAAGTTCAGAATTTACCGAAATAACCGGTAAAAAATTAAAATAACCGGTAATTATCATCATGTGTTTTTTGTCCTAATAACCGGTTAACCGGTAATGCAATCCCTAGATCGTATTAATGTAACTTATCCACAAAACAAAATGCTCTTCATTAGCGAGCCAACACCGTAAGTGTCACCGTTATACAATATACATGTTTAGAGTTGATATTTTTTATGTCCTTTATTGACATTACAGTATGATGGAAAATGACTTCCTGCCACCTTCATTGTAGAGGCAGGCATGCTCCTATCATTAACTTTTAAATATCTAATTCAAATAAAGTCAATTGACAGAAATGTTTAAAGCTGGTATTTTTTTGCAAGTAGTTTTTTTACTTGAAATTGTTAAAAAGTTTGTGCTGGCGGCCATTCGACGGAACATGACTTTGGCAGGAGCAAAAAAGTCCTGTCAGGCGTTGGCCCGCTAGTTCGTCTGCAGGAGTCGATTTTGTGAAAACAGCCTAAATAAAGCACAAAAAATAAGAAATCAATTTTAAGCAAGTGTTAAACAAAATAGTGTCGCTGACTCCCGTACTATTATTCGATGTAGACAGAATTGTCTGAAGCAAGGTCAATCAATATTTTTCTATTAATTTTTAATACACTGTTTGACATGATCATAAATGCGCCTTAATATTCCATTAATTATGTAGAATTTGAATAAAACAGGGTATTCCAGGACTTCACGTAAATAATTCGGATGGGGCAAAATAATACAGTCATGGTCACAATAAGGTTTCCAACTTTAATCAATTGTTGCAAACATTTTTCCTGTTTCCCTGGTTGGGTTTTATCGATAAGTTTTTGCAAGAGTTTTATGGCCGCAAAAAATGTATTACCTAGCAATAATTTATGTTTTAAATGCCTATTTAAATACCTAAGAGAGGTTTCTTTTTGGTCTTGTCAGTATTATTATTATTATACACGGTGATTTACCACAACATGCGGAAAATTTATCAGTAGATTGTCCCCTCAGAAAGGAGTTAAAAAAATGAAAAACTGAAAAAAATGTGATCAAGAAAATTACCTTATTTTTTTGTAGGACTTTAACTAATCTGACGTAACGCGGTCCAACCAGATCACTTCTCCTCCCCCTTTATCAGACTTGGGACTGACAGCAAAGCTGAAAAGGGTAGAAGTGACTTTTTGGTTTTAATCACACCACAAAAATAGCAAAAATTAAAATAATTTTTGTAGAATACAGCACAACAAAAAATTTAAAAGTAATGGAAAGTCAAAGAAAATGTTAAATGTTACATTAAATGCACTATTCTAAGCGCCGAAATACGAATACAACTTAAAATTTAATTTGAATGGGGTTAATGGCATTCCGACACATCGACCCTATGCCAGTACTCTACAACAACAAGTAGGATATTTACTTTAACCCGTCGATAGCAAAAAACAACAAACTTCTGCCGTACTTTGCACCTGCCGCGGTGTGTAACTTTTTAATGCCAAATGTAAATATCTCCTATATATTCCTTCCCAACTTTCCCTTGCACTATCACTGACCACAGACAAATAACAGTAGCGTACCTTTGCGTAAGTTTTAATGCAATCAAAATTACTAAATTACCTAAAATCACTCTAAAATTTTGCACGGTCTTTCCCACATGTAAGACTAATAAAAGTTTCTTTGTTCATTTAAGGTAATTTTTTATTAAAAACCGCTACCTAAAAAATCACTACTTCCACATCCAGATTTACTGACTTTCCCACTACAATTATTATTATTAAAGAGGGCGGTAGTGGGAGTGGATGATGCAAAACCAATTCGAGGCCTGTACACAAACTATTCACAATTTTATTTTTACTTCCTTTAATAATGGGATGGGGGTGGTCAAACTTCTCCCCTCCACTCATCAATTATTAAGCGCGGGGTCCCGTTGGTTCCGAGGGGCCCGTAGCGGGGGACCGCCAGAAATCTTGAAAATTTTTTTTTCAAATATCTCCCCTCGCTCATTAATTATTAATAGCGGGGGCCCGTTTGGCTTCCGAGGCACAAAAACGATTTTTCCCACTTATTAATTGTTAGGCGCGGGGCCCGCCAGTGAATTTGGTACCGGGGTCCATGATTTGATGTGGGGGGCCAGGGGGTGGTAATTGGAGTGAAGGTGACTGATGTCAAAAACATTTTGAGACCTTGGCTTCTCGTACATACACTAAATCCCAATTTCATGAATTTTTACTTGCTTGCTTTATCTATTTACATTTTACCTCAATTTAAAAAATTTGACTCTGTCTTGGGATTCCAATGGTGGTTTATGCCACCTCCTGAAAAAGGTGGCATCCACCCACTTTAAAATGGCAAGATCCCGACAATATGGAAATGCTTTTTTGATGCAACTCTTATTAAATTATCAAGAAATCATCAAACGAAATTGAACCTATATCTTTCTAAAGATCTAGTTGCTGTACTATTATTTTCATGAGACGGTTCCAATTAACACCAGCAACGTCATAACTGTCCTATTAATAACACTTACATGAACACTATTTTCAATGTATTATAAATATAATTGAAATTGCAATTTAAATTATTATATTTAAGGACAAGTGCAAGAAAACATGTGTATCGGCATTGCTGTATAACAGAGGCGGCTCTAAATGATTTACTATTTTACCTAAAATTAAATTACTACATCGAGATTTATTTTGGTAAAATTTATTGATTTAATAAAAATATTTCACCATAATGAATAAAATTAACCTCTTAATATGTCACAATGAGTGTCGTATAGGAGAAATATCTAGCGTAACAATGTCGGGCGGTATAATCTGGAAGTTATTAAAACCGTCAAGTTTTAAGCATCTCCAGATTATGCTAACATGGTTGACGAGCATAGTTACCGAGAGTAGGGTTCAAATGTTTTGGTGGTGGAGGAAATAGCTTGGGAAGAACTCATCAATTTGTAAATTTTCCACATTGATAAGAACTGGGACTAACCTTGGTCAAGGTACGCAACTACCTGTTCAGCACTGACGAGGCTTAATAAGACCGAAACCGGTAATTTTAAAAGTGGAACGGCACGTGCTTTAGGATGTGTATGGCTCTGTGCACGGCTGTAAGGCGAGCGTGCCTACACTCTTGGTAGCCCCAACTTGCAATCTTTCACTGTCAATACTTTATGCTGGAAGTATATAAGCCAGCGTCCGGGCGATAAACAAGCCCAGAGGCTGGCTTCTCAATTGGAATTTTCTTCAATGTTGACTTATTGCAATCAACGATTGCTAGATCGCATTTTAGTGCACTCAGTAAGCACACTAACGTGAATAACGTGAGAAATTATACCAGAAACAACGTTAAATCAACGCTCAAATGTCGCCGGTTTCAACTGTAATTTCAACATTTCACGTTAATTAAACGTAGAAAATATATTTAAAGTATAAGTGGATGTTTGGAAAATAATATATATCTCAAAACATTTTCAATAATTAATAAAAAATATTTGTTACTGTTTAATTAGGTACACAAACCAAAAGTGCTTCCCCTCTAACGCAGTAAATCATAGTATATATAGTGCAGTGAAATCGAGCCAGGCGGCAAAGAGGAGAAAGAAATCAGTAATAACCGAAGAGAGGACTGTCTATATGGAGCACTAAGCCATCAGATAGAAGGAGAAAACATAACAACCCCGGCACACACCAACGCAATGCTATGAAAAATCAAAAAAATGTTCATTATACCATTAGGAGACTTTAATGCACATATAGGAAAAGAGGATCAGACGGAGGAAGACAAAAGCATCATAGGAAAAACTTCACTCCACACATGGCCCAACGATAATGGAAACGCGCTGAAAAACCTAGCACACGTGTTTGACTTAACAATAAGAAATACATGGAGCAAAAGTCAAACCTGCATTGACATCTGGAGTAATGGAAGCTCAATCTCACAAATAGACCATATCCTGGTAAGCAGAGAGGTAAGGGAAAGGATCAAGAAGGTTAAAGCAAAAAGGACAGCAGAAATCCTACTGAAGAAAGCGCTAACACTGAACAGCAGCAACACTGTCCATCCCCACTCCTGTGCCATGCGTCATGTTGCTCTCGCTGCTGACAACAGGCATGACCCAAATCCAACCCAGCATCAGAAATCGAGGAATCAGAAGACTCATAAAAAAAAGATTTGAAGAAGCAGAAGCACAAAAAGAGGAGCATAAACACTCAACACATATTTCACATGAAGATTCAGAAGAGGCAGATGCCCAGAACCAAAAACACAAAAAGGGGCACAATGCGGTAACGCATGTCACAAATACCTACCCTCCCATCCCATATTCCTTTACCATGCGCCATGTGGCTCTCGCTGCTGGCAACAAGCATGACCTTAGTCCAACCCAGCGTGGACGCAGCAGGCCCAGCTGTATAACCCTGGGAGTGGCAGCAGTGCCTACCGCATACTGGTAAATCAATCAATCAATCAATTAACGTTGAAAAAACATGTAGTGGAATATTCAACCAATTATCACACGTGTAAAAATCAACCTACTAACGTGTATTTAACCAAATTACGTTAGATACACGTTAAATACACATATGTGTGCTTACTGTGCTACTAGAGCTTTTAACTTCGAAATAATGTCATATGAATTAGATTTCTTTCATTTTTGGCAACTTAATAGTACATACATCTAAGAAAAATTTCTATATTATACGGGGACTTGCTAATTTGTAGGGGATGGATACCTCCCCTTTTCAGGGGAGGCACGTAAAAAAAACACAAAAGTATTGGATCCAAAAAAAACTTTAAGAAAAAAGGTTCTATGCAACTTTTCATAATTAATAATGAATTGAAAGTCTTTAAGTTAACAACTTGAAAATCAGGATTTTACCTTGAAAAAAGAGATAATTCAAACTTCTGTAGAATTAATGGTTTCCGAGATCTGGAAGTATACAGATGGCGTCTAAACGTTCATAAGAAAATTAATTTTAAACTATAAAGGGGTTTTCGAAAAAACGTAAAATTTTTAATTTTTTGCAAATATTTCAATAAATATTAGTTTTAGCAAAAAAAATGTTGGACATCAAAAATAATGCTCATAAACTGACAATGAATGTTATTTTTTATATTTATGTAGGATTAATAGATATTTATAAATGGCATCCGAACGTTTATGGGATGAAGTAATTAGTTCATCATAATCAAAAATTACAAGACACACAATTAAAGATAATTAATTAATCTTTAATGATTTTTTGTTTGCTTCTGTATCATGAAAAATAAAGAAGTTATGGCCGAAATAGTGTACGTTTTCACATTTTGTCCAACAAAATGTCGCGCCATTTTGTTAATTGTAAAGTTTTTTTTTTTTCAAAAATACTGCTTTTCGTTAATATCACATCACCTAGATAGATACTCATTTTTTGCCCGTTTAAAACACTTACTTTAGAAAAAAATTCCATCCGCCATATTGCAGCCGCCATTTTGATTTTTTTCATTTTCACTTAAGATTAGTAATCAGCGAACCTAAAAACATAAATATCCTACGTTTCAAAAATAAATAAAATAATACTTCCTTAAATATTAAATATCTAAATTTAGGTAGGGTAAAAGCAAGGGCCATATAGAAACACAAGATGATATCCTTTACTACAATAATAATCCATAATGAAGAATTATCATTACATATGAGATTATTCCTAAATTTTGCATATTCTTTACTTCTAGATACTGTACTATTTCGTTGATACATTTTTTTTTCTGAAACGTACCACGCGCCATCAGCAGAGCGTAACCGACAGTGACTTTAACCAGAGGAGAAAGGACTTTTACACTGACAAAATTTTAAATATTTTTATTATGAATTCGTTTAAATTACACACTTTTATGTTTTGGTTTTTAGTCCTTAATTTTCTGCTCTATAAAATTTGTAAACCTTGATTGATGAATTGATTAATTTACCAGCGCACAGTAGGCATTGCTGCCACTCTCAGGGTAATACAGCTGAGCCTGCTACGTCCACGCTGGGTTGGATTAGGGTCATGCTTGTTGCCAGCAGCGTGAGCCACATGGCGCATGGTAAAGGAATGTGGGATGGAAGGTGTAGGTATTTGTGAGATGCGTTACCGCATTGTGTCGTGAGGGAGGGTTTAAGCTCCTTTTTTGTGTTTTTGGTTCTGGACTTCTGGTGTATAAAATGTATTTGAAAAGTAGTATACTTTATATTCTTGATTCAAATAAAGTTATTATTGTGCTTGCAATACATGTAAGAGCGGTAACGTGTCAGTTGAGTGATAGAGAAATGAAACGCGCAAAAATCAGATTTGCTAGTGCTTTAGTTTTTTCACCGTTCTTTATGCCTCTGAAACATTTGTCGTTAGAGAGGCCGACAGACGATATATAGATATTTTCGAGATGTGTGTCTGGAGAAGTTTCTTACAAATTCCCCGGACGCCTAACGCTCGATTCTCCCAGAAATACATTCTTCTGAATCATTCCATTCTTTGGTTACATCCAAAGATATTTTAACTCCTAGATCGCTCAACCCTACCTCAATTTTGTATAAAACATATCCCACTCTTTCAAGTAAAGAACCGCCCATTATCTCTCCCACTTTGCTTCCACTCCGGGCCCAACTACAAACACCCGTGTTGTCTATGCGCATGCCTCGCCTCTAGTTGGTGTCCTGTCGCAAACCTTCGCGACGTTGTCAAAGATCAGAGACAAAAGCCGCTTAAAGCGGGGATTTTGAAGTGGTCAAACGCAATAACGTTGAGCGATCGGAAAATGTAGAGAAAATGGTGACAGTCCGGCAACACCGCTGTTTGCTTCGGTCAGTTGTTAGTGCCGGTTGAGATTTGATTGCGTTTGCGCTTTAAGAGCATAAAATCTTGTTGAGAAACTCGAACTGACCCGACAATAGCAATGGTAAAGTCCGACAATTCCAACATTGGTGTCTCGCTTTTTGAGGCGTGTTAATATTGCTCTCTCCGTTGAGATGTTTGCTGCTTTGTCATATAAAAAATAAGGATGGAAAGGTAATTTATCAATATCACTTTTTGTTCCTAAAGGATTTCTTGATCCTGTTTGGTGTAAAAAAAGTAAATGAATAAAACGTCTTAAAGAATGGATGTAATAAGTTTCCTTTTGTCCGTTTACTGTACATATATATATTGTAGTTTGACACTCTAGTGAGATTGTAGGGCAAAAATTTTTAATTTTGGACCTGATAATGTATCAGCCCATTTTACATAACCTTAGAAAATGTTAATTTCAAGACAAGACGTATTATTATTCTCTACAAAGGCATACTTTCACTTGTTCTGCTTTCGATTTTTGCTTATGAACTTTTTCCATTTTAGATAGACTAATAGATATGTCCAACCGACACGGTTTGGGCACGTCTTTAGTAATCTATTTTACATGTTTCTTTTTTCTTTCTCATACATGTTTTTAACTGTTTTAAACTGTTCTTTGTATTTGACTTGTTGTAAGCACCTGTAATAGCACCAATAAACTATTATTATTATTATTATTATTATTATACGAATTCCTTATGGGTTAAATCATCTAGTAGTTAAAGATCTTTGGTTACATCAACTTGAGGGAGGGCAATATAGAATTAACGATTAATAGCTCAGGGAAAACCAAATGGCACGAAGCGAAGAGGGCGACCTGTGCTGATGTCACTAAGAAGTTGCTGAGAACGAGTTTTGATGAGGCCATGGCCCTAGCAGGCAGCAGCGACAGATGGCGTGATGTTGTCAGTCGTTCCACATAGCTAATGGAGGCCAACTAAAATACTACATTACAAAACGTCTGTCAAGACGTGAATAAGAAGAATATACTTCACTTCTTTGTCAATGCGGTTTGGGACAAATCAAAACAGGATAAATTAAGTACCCAGATTGTCTATTTTCCGACCCTATTCACATTAAGGTACTTGTATACTGATAAGAGCGAATCTAGCGGTGGATTTAATAAATTAAAGCGTGAGAGAGATAGAGTAAAAGGATTTGGCAACACTGTATTAAATACGATTGTCATAACTGTCGTCTACTAATCTGCTACATTTAATCTAGCTACATTTCGTTCGTGCCGAGCCGAATTTTCCAATTTCGATATGCAGTTTACGATGAGGTTTAACTGGAAGTCTTCCTCTTTACGTCCCGACATCGTACGGCCGTCCCACTGGTGTTTTTGGAAAAATATGAACGTGCCAAGATCGCATGTTTTTGTAATTTTTTTGTCTCCGAAATGCCAGCTGTTTTTTACTATTTTTCGCAGATGTCTCAGAAACGGTAAGAGCTAGCTCGAAATAAAAAATTAGGTCAAACAAGTATTTTTCACTGCAAATATTTCGCTACCCATCAGAATCCTGATTTTTTTTTCGTTACGGAGATATTTACTGAAATGTCGGCGATGTAGGGCAAGAAATCGCAAATTTTGTGCTTCAAAAGTTGACAACTTCTTAATCTTGACTCCTACACCAAAAGACTACTCTAGCTAATTTAAATAGAATTAAATTTGCTAAAAGCCTTTTTTTATTTTTTGGATTTCGACAAAAATTAGGGAATTAGAGGGGGCGGAAAAAATTGTGACTTTTTTTTTTTTCGGTAAAATTTCGCCATTTTGTCACCGTAATTAATCGGTAATTAATTAAAATCGATTTCTTATACGATGTCCACTTAACATCATGTATTACCTAGATGCTTCATTAATCTCGGCCCTTCAAAACAAAGGTTTCTGACAAAATTATTTTTTAAGATTTACATGCATTTTCTAGGAAAACGTGAAATTTTCTCCGTTTACTCGAATATCGGTTATTTATCGGTTTTTCCGAAAAATTTGTAGGCAACAAAGGTAAAGAGCATTTATATTAATTTTTAATTTTATACGTTTTAAAAATTTAAATATTCGCGCCATCCTCTTAATATGCAACGTTGCCATTCAATTTCAACAGCTGTTTTATTTACACAAATGTAGGTCTTAAAATTGATTAAAGTTCTAATAACTTTATGCTAGACGGATGATTTTTTTAGGTTTTTAAGAGTGTTAAAAATAAACTACTTAATGTTATGTTAGTTTTTGAACCATATTTCTAAAAAATTGTGGTGTTAAAAGCGAAAAATTAACTTAAGCCGAGTTCTACTTTGTCAAATAAGGCATCTTTGCCTATGAAAGTCAAACTTTCCGATGCGATTACTCCGAAACTAAACGGACGATTTTATTTTTATTGAAAATTCAAGTGTAAAATCACTTTATTTATTAGTATACCAAATTATACTTAAAACTGTAAAAGTTCATTTTAGTATACAAGTACCTTAAATAACTTTAGACAATATCTGTCATATCGCATTTACCAATCACTAAAAGGATTCTTAAAGTTTTTAAAACCATAATCAGAACTCCTCCTCGCTTGCTTCAACTTATGGTGAGATCATCTGCAAATCTCAAAAATCTTAAAAAAGATTAGCGACAGCCCTGTTTGGCGCCTTTGCCAACTTTACATTTGTTGGAATGTTGTCGATTTTCACTAAAGCAAGAGTTTTATTCATGCAGTCGGTGAACAATAAAAACCAGAAGTTTGGGTGTCTTCGTCATCAATAACACAGTTCACAGCTTGTCCCGTTACGTTCCACATTGTCAAAACGAGAAGTGAGTATAGTTTAATTCAGAGATAGGTCGAGGAAACTTTCCACATTTGATAAAAGTCTGTAAAAGTCATGTAAATAATATAAGTGTATGCACTTATTTGGTATCACAATGAAGCTTGCATCATCACGAATCAGATTTCACCATAAAATAGCTTATCAATATACTCAATGGAAAGTTAGAAGGAAAACTTCCTGGAAACTTTCCGTTTTGAAAACTCCGAAAGTTTCCAGGAAGTTCTCCTTCTAACTTTCCATTGGGTAATTGATAGCCTATTTTATGGTAAAATTTGATTCGTGATGATGCAAGCTTCATTTTGATACCAAATAAGTGCATATAATTATATTAATTACATGACTTTTACATACTTTATCAAATATGGAAAGTTTCCTCGACCCATCTCTGGTTCAATTATATTTATTTGTGTGAGCCAGTCCTGCCCATATCCTAATTAATGAGACTTTATATGCTACGTGAACTAGATACATTTGTCGGTTCTTACAGAACGCTTTGAGAACTATGTTCAGCGTTCATCTCAGACATTATTTTCTCGACTCTGATATACACATACACATACTTGCAATATTACGAGCAATGACATATGTCTCTCATTAGTAACTTTGATATCAAAGGGTAAAGTTAAAAAAATCTGAACCATTCTGTATCACATTACATTTGACATGAGGTGAAAAGAGGATGACAGCAGGCCCCACATAATAATCTGGATTAAAACTTGGGAATTTGTATGGAAAAAAGGCGATAAATTTATGTAGCTACAGATGAGGGTAGGATGTTTACCAAGTCCTCAGTCTGTTCAACTATATTATGCTTCTGATAAAATGATTTATACATTTTAGAACGTAATGTTTTCCGGAAATATTAACTCTCTCTTAAATATTTTCACATAAATCATCTCACTCACGTTCATTTTACCAGAATAGATCGAGGCTCAGGAAATTTGGAAATAAAACAGTTACTTATTTTATTCAATTTTCAAAATACGGGTATTTTAATAACTAAATTATACTATCAACTGATTTCTAATATTACAGATGTAGACACTAGTTGTCAACTACATCAGTATTAGTGAAGTCAAATTAAGCGCCAAAATAGGTGAATAAGGAATTCTCTGGCTGCAATATTTTTTGACCATTGTAAAATACATGTAAAAACCTACATTTTGAAAAAAAAAAGTCCTACGAGTTGATGCACAAACAATAAGTGATATTGATGCATTATTACATTATATATAGTACAGTAACTAAAGAATTTAATTCACTTCGGAATAATGTCATATTGAACGGATTTCGTTCATTTTTAGCAGTATTATAGTAAATGCTTCACAGAAACGTTTCTATATTGTACGAGGGCTTGCTAATTTATAGGGCCACCCCCTTCTCAGGGGGTGGCCCTCATATTAATGAGAAACAGTGTTTGAAACTACTTTTTTTATTTACTGGCTAATTACGGTAACAAAATGGCGACTTTGTTATTAAAAAAATGTGAAGACGCATATTGCTTCGGTCATAACTTCTTTATTTTTTATGTTACAGAAACAAATAAAAAAATAGTTTTGAAAGCTTAATTAATCACCTATTATACTACCTATTAGCATTCTTGACGTGGGTGTCACATTTTCTGAGATATTTAACTCTCACTTTAAATAATTATCTTATGAATACTTGGATGCCAAATATAAACTTAAATATCTCCGAAATTATTAATACTACATACATAAACAAAAAATATAATTAATTCCCAGTTTGTACTTTCTGTAATTGGTCTATAACATTTTTTCGATAAAGCAATACTTTTCGAGATACTTGACGAAAGCCGTTTGGAAATACATTTTTTTTAAGCTAAAATCGCAATTTCGAAGTCGTTATAACTTAAAAACTATCAATTTATGTGAAAAATTGCATAGAACCTTTCCTTCTTAAAATTTGATTCTTTTTCAGTTCCAATATATATATATTAAGTGCCACCCCCCGAGAAGGTGGATGCCACCCGCCTTCTATAAATTAGCAAGCGCCCGCACAATATAGAAATTTTTCTATGAAGCATTTACTATTATACTGCCAAAAATGAACGAAATCCGTTCAATATGACATTATTCCGAAGTTCTGCATATTTTTTACCTCTAGGTACTGTACTATTACACAGCTTCACAAAATAAAAAGTGGTCTGTTCCTAGAACTCCATTGGGTGACTTCTATGTATTTCGACGTGCTGAACACGAATTTAGCTCCAGTACACACCATTTTTCTGTAAATCGCGAGAAAACCAAAAAAAAACCCTCATAATTTAGGTTATTTTTCGGGATTTACTAAAAATTGGTGAGTGGTGGAGCTAAACACCTGACACCTGATTCGGACACCTGATTCGTATTCAGAACGTCGAAATACATAGAGGTTGCCCAATGAAGTCCCAGAAACATACAATATTTTTCTTGTGTCTGCCTGCGTAATATATGAATATCACCGGATCCGGATCCTCCGCCATTTAATAGAAAACCGCGTATGCAAATATATTACACAAATACACACAAATAGAGTGAAAAGTGGGCTGTCTCTGGGACTCCATTGGGTAAGCCAGGTGTCCGTTTAGCTTACTCTTATTATTATTACAAGAAATAATACCATTCATTTATTAGTGTCAAATTCACGTTTGCATATTTAAAAAAAATCTCGAAATAAATACAATTAAAATTTTTCTTGTCATTTCATTATTTTATTTTTTTGTTTTCATAATCTTAGATTTTAATTCTTGTTTTTAGATAGATTTTTAGAGATTTTAGATTTTAATTGGGCAAATGGAAGAAGAGCTCCATAATTCAATGTGTACCATTTTTTGTACTTTTGGGTGAAATTTATGTATTATTATAATTGAAGACCTAAGTGGATAAAGGTGTTATGTCACACTTTTAAAGTTTTGAGTAAATTAAACAAAACGGTTTTGAGTTGGAACTTATTTATTTTGTCTTCGATTCAAATGAGTAATACCTCATAAAATAGATAATTTTGGGTTATGTTCTTTTGTTTACACTAATATTAAAGAACAATATCAAGCTGTTATGAAACTAGATTTTTCTGTCCAAAACTGTGTACAGCCACTAAAATTACTGGTTGTATGTATGACATGGCGCATTTATAATTAAAAAGTTTCTATAAAATATTACAAATTTAGAATTCACCGTTTATTAGGTGTTAAATCTATATCAAATTGCATAAAGTAATTTTTTTTTAAAAATGCGACATAACACCTTTATCCACTTAGGTCTTCAATTATTATTATTGTTTTTTAGATGTGCCTTATACGCGTGATTTAATAAAAATATAGGTCCATTTGTCATAATAACTTGAAAACTCGTTCAGATAATTTAGAATTTGTAAATATTATGTGAGGTTAACATTGTAACTGAATTCTTATGAGTCATATCCATCGTTGGTGTAAAATTCACTGGAATTGAAAGTTTTCTAGTAAAGCTTACAACACTTGTCGCACATTTTTTTAATGTTTGAAACATTTTAAGAAAAATATGCATGAAGTTTTCTATTTACTGAGATTAAAAAAAAACAATGTTCCTCCTCTGGCTAACACTTACTGTCCAAACTACAAAACAATCAATCCTTTCTTAATTTATCGGGTTTACAAGAAACGTGGCGAACAGACAGATAGATGGACATTTTGAAATTTGTTGTGAATATGATACGGTTTTAGAAATGTGCCGATCAAAAACAATATAAAAACAATATAATTTATATTGTTATATTGTTTGCGCATGCATTTACAATAAGTGTGTCAATATGTAATTTGCACTAAAATATTTGGATACGCTAAAATATGCCAAATTATATTTCAAATTTATTTACATTTTTAATACTACTACATATTGAAATTCTTTTATAATAATTTACTATAACTATACCAGTATGTCAACGGTGACATTTGAAATTTTAAATGAAACACCCTCTATATTTTTACATTTTTTGATTTCGGAGATGATTTTAAGTACGCAGTTTTAAAAATTGTTTGAGGCTACTTAATTTTTTAGGGCTATTTTTATTTTTCAATCTAGAGTACAGTACACTTAAATCAATCAAATGGACCAAAACAATAAGAGAAAAATGCGAGGAAAAATGTAAACGTGAGATATTTCGAACTGGTTTAGTACGACCAGAGCTGGGCAAAGTACTCATTTAAACTACTTCAAGTACTTTACTTGAAGTAGTTTCACCATATACTTTGCACATATAACTACTTCAAGTACTTAATATTTGAAGTAGTACTTTGCCCAGCTCTGAGTACGACAAATAAAAATTTCCGAAATCCCTAATTTGTAACTATGTCAACTTTTTCAAATGGCAACATCTTTTAGACAACCAGTAGTTGAATACTAATTTTCACGAAAACTCCATTAATACCTTCAAATCGAAAATAGGTTTGATATTAACCCAAATACACAAGTTCTTTGGTGGATAATAATTAAAATATCCAGAAAATACGCTTATCAAGTATGTCGTGGAAATTAATTAAAATTAGATTCAAAACATTCAACTTGTCAACAAAACAACGCTGCAAATAAAATAATTGTGCTGTCCGAAATGATTTATTTTAATAATAAAAAATATTAAAACATTAATTAAATGGTAGCACATGTTCAAAGTGCATCCCCCCCTTCTTGACATTTTCTGGCTCAGTCAATGGTGCTTCGCATAACATTTCGCAACATAGCAGGAGTTATGCTTGCAAAAACTTCGCGCATACGACTTTGTAAAATTTGAAGTATTTGAGGGGGTGTAAAAAAAACTCGTTCTTTCACACAAAAGAATTTAAAATGCTTCGATCTGGTGAGCAGGCAGACCAGTATAGTTCCATATGTTGCAATTACTCGCCCATTACCGGTTCACTAAATGGGCCATAACTCGACCGGCATTATGAGCCCCATCTTGTTGGAAATATATTTGTTCGGAAACTGCAAGTGGTAAGTCCATCAACATTTCTTCAGTATCATTTTGTAGGAATTCTAAATATATTTTCCCTGTCAAAGGTCCTTGAAGGAAAATAGGTCCAATAATTCTTGTTCAAATCACACATTTACTCCAAATCTTTCCTGAAAATTACCTTGCCTCATTAAATGTTGATTTTCTGTGCCCAATATCTATTTTTTTGTTTATTGAACATTCCATTGTTGGTGAATCTCGACTCATCAGAAAACAATATCAAATAAACAAAATTCAGGTTAGCGGTATTGTTTTGAAGTAACCAGTTACAATAACCGAATCTTCGGTATTCTAGATGCAAAAATAAAAATAGCCCTAAAAAACCAAGTAGTTTCAATTTTTTTTTTAAACTAAGCAGTCGTACTTAAAATCATCTCCGGAATCCAAAAATGTAAAAATATACAGGGCGTTCCATTTAAAATTTCAAAGTTGAGGTCATTTCCGGGAAAACCGGAAGTGATGGAAAAATGTGAAATTAAGAAAAATTTGCTGTTTTTGGTATATATTACCCCTGCCGAATTTAAGACTTACATCTTGAAAACTTTGGAAACTATGGCTTGTCTAATAACTCCGCTGACACCCGGTATATAGAAAAAAATCCAGAAAAAATTGAAAAGGAAACGGAATAATGTTGGTAGAGATTTCATTTCTTATCAACCATAGTTTTATCTCTGCTACATTTTCGTATTTTTTCCGGGATATTCCGTCCCAAATAATAATTTCTTTTAAATTTTACTTTCAATTGTATCTGCGCTCCCTTCGAAAACCCTTGTGCCTTCAAGAGGGTGAACCTCAGAATTTTTAAAACGCTGAATAGAGCGTTAATGATCAAATATAATAATTTTCCGCACTCAGCAACTGCGGAAATCGATCGATTAGGATCATAAATGTAATAATCTCTCTTAAAATTTACATAAATTATAGAAATACATATCTGGATGTAATAAACATTATTTAAAGTCCATGTTTTAAAGTGTCTTTAAATTCTACATAAAAATTCATATATTCAAAGGCAATTTCCCAGTTCTCATAACCATGCCTTTGAATCATTCTCCGCTGGTTCATTTACATCTGATCCGAACAGAAAACCGAACTCGTCTTAAGTTTGATGTTAACATAAAGTCTTTATAATTTTCATGACGAAATTTAGGAAAACCTAATTTAAATACTTTCTCTATAAACGAAATATGTATACTTACATTAAAAACATTTTTTTGTTCAGTAAATTTCGGTTTATAGTAATAAATGTTATAGAACAGACATACCAATTTACTATTACCCAAGAAATAAAAAACAAAACAAGCTAAAAACGTACTCTTCGCCTGTTCACAGAACTTTTTACATAATTGTAACACATTCTATAAGATACTCTTCGCAGTTTTCTTGTAAATAATGTTAGTTTTTAGACATCCTAAATTTTCTGATACCATCTTTGTTGTGAAAAAAATATGAAAAAAAAATACTCAACCTGTGCGGGATTCGAACACGGGACCTTTGGATTGCAACGCAATACTCTAGCCGCTGCGCCACCACATATTGCTACGAAAATTGATTGTCTGTGATATATATATCTTTCAACAATGATACATATTTCAACTCCTATTTCTATGAAATATATTAGTAAAATCCATAAACAAAAAAAAAATATATTATGGAAATAATATTTCGCAAGATTTCCATTTTAGTACAAGCGACAAAAATTAAGAGAATATGCATTTTTTTAATTAAATAATTAATAACTTTTTTATTTACCGATCGATTTTCTTCAAAAACAATGGGGTTCTTTCTCTAGCTAACACTAACTTACTTTCTAAATTTCAATACAATCGGACTTTTCTTTCTTAAGTTATCGTGCTTACAAGAAACGTAACGGACGGACGGACGGACAGACGGACGGACGGACATTTTGAAAGTTGTTCAGAATTCGTTCACTAACACAATGATATGAAAATTTTTTCTCTACGAGCGATATTTACGATTTTAGAAATATGCCGATCAAATACAATATACTCTTCGTTTTTGCGAAGAGTATAATAATTTTGTTGTCACTTTTAATGTAATGGCATTTCTTGTAATATATTTGCATATCCAAAAAATTGTTATTTAATAATCCCCTTACCGGCAATATCACGGCCGAGGAGTCTAGTCTAGTTGGTGAAGATGAAGAGTATGCCAAAAAATATAATAGAGAGGAATCTGGACCGATGACTCGAGAACCGCAATCCTCGTGTCACTACATGGAGCGAATGTCTGTGATAATAGCCCGGGAGTAAGCGACTGAAATTTTTGAACATTCTTTTTAACATTATTCTACTATTTTGGTGCCATAAATAGTGAAAATGGTTGTCTGCCAAGGTACGCGCGGGACAAGGATCGTTAGGAGTGTTCCAACTGGTGTCGCTGGCTGAAACCATCAAATTTTCTTTGTGAATTATGGACATCATAAAAGGCTCGAAAAAAAATCTTGTCCGCCATCTTACTTGTCGGACAAAATGCGTCTGCTACTTGAACAAATATGTCAAAGAAACGAAATAGTTAGACTTAAATCATTGATCTTGAAATTTCTTGTAATAATAGTTCATGGTATAGTACAGTCTTTAGAGGATAATGTCATGAATTAGATTTGTTCATTTTTGGCAACTTAATAGTAGATGCAAGAAAGAAAAGTTTCTATATTATAGGGGGTCTTCTAAGTTATAGATGGATGCCACCCCCTTTCAGAGGTGACTACTAAAAAAAACAAAAACGTTGGAGCTGAAAGGTAATCAAAATTTGAGAAGAAAAGGTTCTAGGTATGCAAATTTTCATGTAAATTGATAGCCTTTAAATTATAAGGACTAGAAAATTGGGATTTTAGCTTGAAAAAGAGGGTACCTATTTCAAATAGGGTTTTGTCAAATAACTCGAAAAGTATTACATTGAGCGAAAACATGCTGAAGACAAACAAAATGCTACTAAATTGAAAATGAATATCGTCTTTCTCCAATTCCTGTAGATTTAATGGTTTCGGAGATCTGGAAGTATAAAAGTGGCGTCCGAATGTCTATAAGACGAAGTATTTAGTTTAAATGTTAAATATCTACGTTAAAAATGCTGACAACCACAATGAAAGCCTATTAATTAGGCTTTCAAATGATGTCTTGACTATTTCTATAGCATAAAAAACAAAAAGTTATGACATAAACGATGTACTTTTTCACACTTTTTAAATAAAAACATTTAGTTGTAAGTGGTCAGTAATTAAGAAATATATTCCCATATGCTGTTTTTTGTTAATATATAGTGTGACCCAGATGCTCAAATTTTTCAATCAGATATCCCCGCATTGAATAATACTCCTCCATTTAGCGTATTATCACATTTGCTACCTTCGTACCACAACTGAAATTTGTTTTTCTTTCAGCCCAGTAAATACTTTTTCGTTAACAGTGCCACAGGTCGGCGAAAAATATTTATTTTTCAATGTTTATTCTGCTGGAACTTTAATCGTTTCTTATTGACCATTAACACACTTTTACAAAAACTGCCTAAAAAGAGAACTGTCCCATTTTGTCCACTGTATTATTATACTCTTCGCAAAAACGAAGAGTACTTGTATTTGATCGGCACATTTCTAAAATCGTAAATATCGCTCGTAGAGAAAAAATTTTATATCATTTTGTTAGTGAACGAATTCTGAACAACTTTCAAAATGTCCGTCCGTCCGTCACGTTTCTTGTAAGCACGATAACTTAAGAAAGAAACGTCCGATTGTATTGAAATTTAGAAAGTAAGTTAGTGTTAGCTAGAGGAAGAACCCTATTGTTTTTGAAGAAAATCGATCAGTAAATAAAAAAGTTATTAATTATTTAATTTAAAAAAAAATATTCTCTTAATTTTTATCGCTGGTACTAAAACGGAAATCTTGCGAAATATTATTTCCATAATATATTTTTTTTTTGTTTATGAATTTTACTAATATATATTTCATATAAGTACGAGTTGAAATAACTATGTATGAATGTCGAAAGATATATATCACAGATAATCACTTTTCGCAGCAATAGCTGGTGGCGCAGCGGCTAAAGCTTTGCGTTCCAATCCCTTTTGACCAATAACCTCTAGCAAATCCCAACTTTTAAAATCACACTCTCCCCTTCACCCTATCTTTCCGGAGGCAGGCAGACCACCGGATGAAGATTGTGACTTGCTCAAACGGGTTTTTTCATTGAGTTTTTCCCCGTATTATCAGCCAAAACTTTAAAACTAGTGCGCGTGTGTTGTGCGCGCGCCCTTTAATCAAAGTTTTTAAATCTAGCTTTAAGTAGCTTTAAGTGTTTTTAAACTTAGTTTTTAGTTCTTAGTTATCTGCAATTGTCAGGCTTAAGATTTTTACTGTTAAACAGGAGGCCTAACCCCCCATCACTTGATCTGTTGTTCAAGCCGAAAGCTGACCCCTTCCACCCGACCACTCATCTACCACGGCGTTGCGCGACGTGGTGGTGTGGTCGGCTCTGAATCGGGGCTCGGCCTAGGCGCATTCTTGTACCCGTAATGTTGAATAAAATTGTTTTGAATTGAATTTTGAATTGAATTCAAAGGTCCCGTGTTCGAATCTCACACTGGTTGAATATTTTTTTTTTCATTTCTTTTTCATTTTCTTTTTCATATAATTTTTTTTACAACAAAGATGGTATTACAAAACTTAGGATGTCCAAAAGCTAACATTATTTACAAGAAAACTGCAAAGAGTATCCTATAGAATGTGTAACAATTATATATATAAAAAGCTCAGTAAATTGGCGAAGAGTAAGTTTTTAGCTTGTTTACACCCTATCGTTACTTTTACCGAATTTAAGTTCAAATTTCGTTGACTGTAATTATCATTAGTACCATGTACACACTTTTTATGATTTTCAGATGTGCCACTTGTGTTTCCATTACAGTGATTTTCACGCGCTCTGCAGAAAAGTTCTACGTTGTTAAACTGAATTCCGGAAAATCTTTAATCCACAATAGCAATGTCTCTTTGAAAGGAAGGGTTCTTGAGGACATTTTTAATGATTAAAGATACATATGCTACTATCGAAAGCTTAAAGCATACCGAACATGTTTACACTGTTTAGTGTAACGTGTCATTGCAAGGGATTGAACCACCGGGACTAGCAGATAAAAATTTTCGACCTCTTTTAAAGTGCATTTCTATATGTTTACAATATAAAGTAGGTGCCACAAATAAAAACAATGTTTTGAAATAAGAATCGCTTTGTATATAAGCAAATATATATAAATGCCCCACAAAGAACAAATAATTTTATGTTAAGGACATACATTAGGGTGGTCCTAAAATTTATTTTTTAACTAAAAAAACACTTCCATAAAAATTTCAGATTTTTAAATAATGTTTTAGGGGCCGCTACCAAGTCTTGAATTTTCAAGATAGTCAAGGATTTTTGCAAAATTTCTATCAAAATAAATCAATGTGATGAACATCAAAACGACACTGACCATCAATTAAATTAATAAAATAGGACAGTACATTGTCCCCCACTTTAATCTTACCTCAACTGTATTGTTTTAACAACTTTTTCATTTATATTATTATACATATAAAACATTGTAATTGATGTACAGTTGTACATATTAATTACATGTTTATTGAACACAATTTCTTTTGTAACTGAATTTAATTATTAATTCCTACCTAGTTTTTTTAAAATTTTGAAACTTTACGAGGCGGTAGCCTGAGTTAAAAAATCCCAAAAAATTACAGTAATTCTTTTTAATAGAGTAGATCAAAACGGCAGGGTGCCCCAAAGAAAATTAAGGAAAAAAAATTACTCTAATTTAAGGACCACCCTAACCTACATACATGTGTAATAAATCAATTTATTTATTTGCATACAAATGAAACAAAATATTCTTGATTTAAAACATTATTTTTATCTGTGTTTGAAGATAAATTAATTTTATTTTATATACTGAAAAAGTCCGTCTCTGGAATGGCCACTTCGGATCCGATGTATGTTGATGTGTTAGTAATAAAGCCAGCATGTTACGTGAAAGCTTGTGGGGCAGACTTACATAAAAACACCAGCTTTATATTAATCCGCAGTAAAACTTTCGACTAGTTTGCCTCAATTGTTGTATTTTGTGTTCTAAATAACCTAAATTCTGCTCCATCACCGAATTAACTATATAAAGAGAACGCCAGAAAGCCAGAAAGTTTTTAAACCTCCACAACAATAATCCCAGTAACTTATTTCATAATCGCTGCATATAAATACAGTATTCAGGATTCAGGCATTATTTACGGGCAACCGTTACCGTTAGAGCCGAAACTGATGGATTTGCGATAGGTTTATCCGCAAACATCTGCTTGTATGCTTCGAAGCGTATTTTAAAATCCTTATGGGTGGGGTTAATCCTTGCCGGGAATTTTAAAAGCAAGGATTACGTTAGGGGATACGTGATGTCGATGCAAATTGCTTTAGTATGAGCTAAAAGAGGAATCATGGAACATTTTCCAAAGTTTTAAAGGTAATCTGTTGCTAATTTTCATATTTTATGCTTTGTAAAAATTTAAAGCTGGCCTTATGATCTTTTATTAAAATAACTGAGAACTGGGGTTAATATACTAATTATGATAAGGATACCAATGTTCAAAAATATATATAAAACTAATAGTTCTGGCGAGTTGTGTATTCCAGAACTAATTAGGAAAAATTTGAAATTTTGTTAATGTGATCCCCTTGTGTTCCTTAACAACTTGTACTGTGGCTGCTTCATCGAGCCTCAAAGATGGCGGCTAAGTTAATACAAATTCGCATAACTTTTAACTGGTTCAAGGCTGAACAGTTTTATTCTTTACAATATGTTAAAAATTCAAAGGTCATTAGTCTTTTATGAACATCTTTTTCCTTGTTTTCGAGCAAACATTTAAAAAAGTTTGTTACTTATACCGATTTAGCTGATCGTGTTGATTCAAAAGCTCTATTTACTTTTTAAAATCAACCAAATCCAACCAGATGCACAATATCAAATGAATTCAAGAAAACCTGGCTAGCATCAATGAATAGTCAGGTTCCACCATTTTTACATGTAAAAACAGATTGCGATACTACATCTGCTTTTTATAGAGGAGGTAAAAAGCTGAAGTAAAACTGTAAATAAAAAAAATCAGGATCTTACAAAAGAAACGGCAGCAGTTTTCAACGACCTTCGACAATTACAACAAAATATTTGTCAGAATCAGGCACAATTTCTGTTTTTAGTTTTACTTTATGGGCCGCAATCTTTGAAGACGTAAGAGATGAACTCAGATATATACAATATATAGAAAAAATGCCGTGCTCATTAGCTTCTTCTCAGAGTGTATCGACAGGTACAGCAATGGTATGGAAACGACCTACATCCAACGAATTGCATGGAATAAGAAAAATGGATCGCCTTATCGAGTTCCAAAAACTGTATCGGTCTCTCCTCAAAATCTTCTAAATCTTATTGTGTGTCGCAAGATGTGAATGCTGAAGAGCAGATACAGCTCGATACAGACAGCTCCGCGTTAAGGTCGAAGACGTGGTTTCTACATACAGACCAATGGAAGCTGAAGGACTGGACGGCAAGGCACCGTATCCTCTCCGTTCACCATTCACACCTCTGAACTGCGTAGGACCAACAGCAGTGTCTACGCGCTATACCCCGACGACACAATATTAATAGCTTAGCTTGAGACCGATCAAAATTCCTGTCAGGACACGTCACCACTAACGGCGAAGATATCCAGTGGAGCGATACAGTGCGACATCTGGGGATGATATTAGACAAGGCACTGATGCCAAATATCGACGATATGATTATGCAAGACAAGACAGAGAGAGCCAAGATCTACTCGATGATAGGAAGAGATAGCAGGCTTAACCAGAAGAACAAGCTCACACGCATCAAAAAGATATCAACACCACAATTGAGGTATGTATCAGCTGTTTGTAGATACGCAGCAAAAACATACTTAAGGCAATTCCAAGCCGTGGATAACTTCGCACTTATGTGCGCCGTGTGAATGCACCATAGTTTGTGAGACATTTCGACATGGTTTAAGCCTTTGAAACCTAAACCACATTCCAGTTTTAGAAACAATCCAGGATAGAGCCAAGATTTACGGAATCAGGCAAGCGGGAGATTACAATTCAATAGACGCTGCAGGTTTTGGACAAAGGTTGGGAACATATCTACTTCAGGACATTATTGGACAAACAGCCTTACCCACAGAGGAGGAGACGAGAAAAAGAAAAAATGAGAATAAGCGAGAGAAAAAGCAGAGGAAAAAGGAACAGGAAACGACAACGAGCGAGAACACCTTGTTAAGATAGCAGCTACAGCAATACTGAAGAATTTAACCTTGGAGATCACGATAATTTATAATATTTTTATACATAATTAATAATAAAAAACAGTTACTGTGAAGCTTAGATGACAGTACATAATTATATGCTTCCCAAACAATAGCTTCAAGCTAAAATTCTAGAATACCAACACATAAACGTGTTAATACTGTCTGAAAGCTAATAAACTACCGACTCCTAACATTACAAAAATTTTGATAAATCAATTTTTATACTACTTACTACTAAAGTTAAAGAACTTTTTTGTAATTTTGTTGTAGCTCGAAAACGGACAAAGTACTTAATGATCTCCTTTGACTTCTGAATACATTATAGAAAGAAAATCGTTATCCCTTGAACTAGTCAAATGCCGCGTTAGAAAATCGATGAAGCTTACAATACAATGGGGAACTTCCAATTGTTGCCCGGGGGCACATGAGGAATAGAGTCGAGCGAAATTTTCTTTTCCCAAAATGACTATATAGAAAAGTTGCCTTTTATAATGTCTAGGGCTCGTACAAAATAACGAGGTGCCTCGAGAGATCAAAATTTTTAAGAAATTCTCGATATTTATCTTAATAAACTGTACTAGTACTAGTTCATGTATGAGCATCAGAGTTCAAATATGACTCATAAATATTTTAGTAGTAGTGGAAGTCCCCTGAATGTGATAGAACTTGTAATAGTCGCTTACTGCATCTAAATTCTTTTATTAAAGATTTGTAGTGGATGCGACATACTTCACTTAGTGTACCTACTCGAAAATATCTAAAACTCGTAAAGAAGCGGCCCCCTAAACCATTTAAAGATAATATGTTATCCACACAGGCATACTTATATTATAAGGTACTATTTGTGGACTCGTCTACAGTTATTGGTTGACATATCAACTTTGAATCAAAAAATGGAGTCATGCGACTATTTGAACTAAATTTAGGATACAATGGTTCCTATGTCACCTACATGCAAATGAATTACTACTGCGTCCCTTTTAAAGCATTTCACCGACAAAACAAAAGAAGCGAAGGGATTTTGTGGAGCGGTAGGAAACTAATTGGAGTTTTGCGAAAATCTACCTGTGGTCAATTTTAAAAAGATAGCATTACTGTTACCCGACGTTGATTTAACTTTACTTAACTGAATACAGATAAGAAATATCTTTATGAAATGCATCAAAGAATTTTACATGGTAATATCCCATTAATTCTATCTGGACCAGAAAAATGTCGCTTTCTCGACGGATAATAGAATAATGAGATTTATATATGGGAACAGTCAATCCCTCCGAAAATCTAAAAATGTTAGTCAAATATGTTATCAAAGGATGCTGCGTATCTTGGTTTGAGGTTAAAATTCATCCTCCAAAATTTTTTTGGAATCATTGAACAATCACGAACACTGGATCGTGACATGATCTGGAAATTAATATTTTGGTCATCCAGAAAACCTTCTAGTAGCTGTATTGGCAGATAAGCACAAGCATGTGCAAGAACTAATACTACGTCGACTTCTAAAATCCAGAACGTCAAAAATTAACAAACGGCGAATTCGTGAGTTCAAAATTCCTAAGTTTAATTTTAATGTCAAAAATTACATTTACTTGATTGATTGGCAGGAGGTAAAAATTAGTAAACCACCTCTCACAAGGTATATTTCGAATGAAGAGCTAAGACATATAACTTCTATAGTTCCATACAAAACTATCATTTTGACATTTTCATATCAATCTCGAGCAATTGAACGATACGTGAAACTGGAACATTATTAGCAGTTTGTGGTCACCAGGCAAGGATGGTTTCATACCAAGAAAACTGGCATCCAGCAATATAGTGCCAAAACTTGACACCAAAGAAAGGGGCGGGAAAGGGGTAAAACCCGATATATGTAGCTATCTCTATGTATTAAGTTCTTGGTTGTTTTAATACAAAACAAGCAAAAAGCTGCTATATTTATACTGATAATTTAATTTTTTGATAACATTCGTATATTTTACAGTAAATATCCAATGTTCAAAATAATTAGGGGAATGTAGGTACCTCAAGAGTTTTAAATCAACCAACCATGTTACACATTAAAGGCAACTTTTCCGCATATGGGCAAAAGGAAGTTTAAAAACACTTTTTTCAGTCTGCGCTCCACTCTAATGAGGAACACGTAAGTGAAAATTAAACTTCTTGTTAAGCAGTTCAGCTCGACAGCCTTTTATGTACAACACGACTGAGATATAATTTATCTAGCAATCTGGTGCCTTCGTATTCAAATGAACTACGGCAATGTACACTTCGTTAAATTAAGATGCACTTCTCAAAAGTGGGTGTTATACACTCGAGGCTTAAGCGGAGAAGAAGGACATACTTATATTTACTTTAAAAGCCAACGAGCGCAATTGAATTGAGGTAAATATGTTTATGAAGCGAAATCTTAACCTCTCCTGTGGGTCTGATAGTAATATAATTTTTTAGCGGAAGGCATCAAATAACAGAATATACAGTTTCTTACTCTGTATTGTGATTGTTGAGAAAGAATAGTTGAAGTTCTGTTAGCGTTACAATATGTATTAACTATCAAAAAAATATAAAAAGCCAGTGACGTGTATGCTTTTCCGTTCTTATTGATTCCTACACATAATAACACAGTGATACTGATGTTAGAACCCAGCAAAATTGATTAAAATAATAAACATGATAATTTTCCAAACAACCCCAAAAATCAACTATGAAAAAGTTTTCAGTCTCACAAGACGTTATAGCCCAGTGACCACGTCCTTTTTACCTGACAATGTAGTTTTGGATTTTGGATATGTAGTACGTATGTACCTAATTCCTTATTAAAAATCCAAGTTTTCTAATTTGTCGCGCCTGTAACCACGTCAGTAAGATCACTTAAGTGTCACTTTTTTTCGGTTTTTGCTCGACAACTTTTTACTAGTGCGTTCTTCTAAAAAACTCCCACCTTTTTTGTAGAGTACAAAATTTCATACAATTTACTCTAATATCATGTTTTTCTAAACCTCATAGTTACCGAAATACAGAGCTTCAAAGCAAAAAAAATTCCAAAATTTGGGGAAAACTACCATAAAAAACAAGCGACCATCATCTTAATGGTTTATTGGTGCAATTTAAAGACAAAATGACTAGTAACACTTTGTAGCCATATGATAGATATGTGCATAACAAATTGCAAATAAGACCACAATATACGAAAAACTTTTTTAGCTTTGAGGCTCTGTATTTTGGTAACTATCACGTTTAGAAAAAAATGTTATTAGAGTAAATTGTAGGAAATATTATGCTCAACAAAAAAAGTAAGAGCAATTTTTTTGGAAAGACACACTAGTAAAGAGTTAACGAGCAAAAACCGAAAAAAGTGACACAAAAGTGGTCGTGCTGACGCGCGCACAGGTGCGTCAAATTAGAAAACATATATTTTTAATGAGGTACATACCACATATAAAAAATACAAAACTACATAACTCTTTTCACGACCTGACCACTGGGCTATTATGCTGCACGACAAAATAAAATATGGCGAACCAGTTACTTTTTATGCACCCCCATGATATGGGTATCAAATGAAAGGGTTTGCTGAGAAGAATACGAAAATAAAATGACGTCACACTAAATTCAATATGGCGGACGCCCCAAGATGGCGGACAAAATTTTTTAGTTTTAGCACTATAATTTGATCGTATAGTGTATTCGCTCATACGTTGCTTTCTAAGAAATGGTGAAGGGTTCGGTTTAAACTATAAGTTTTATATCGAATAGGAACGACGCAATGAATATACACTTCTCCAAGAAATTAACGCACCACCAGAAAATAACCAAAAGTTTGAAGTTAGTTAATTTTTAACCCCCGATCCAAAAAGAGTTATAAGTTTGACGTGTATGTTTGCTTGTTTGTCTGTCTGTCTGTCTGTGGCTTCATATCTCTTCAACGGGTGATCCGATTTTGATGCACTTTTTTTTTATTTGAAAGAGTATTTTGTCAAGAAGGTCTTAGGCCATATTAGATTTTGATGATTGGTCGCCATCTTGAATTCGCCATGTTGAACTTCTCTAGAAATTGTCCAATTGAAGTAAAATTGAAAATGTGCAGACAATTATGGTAGCCGAATATGATTTCGGCCTTATTTTGATTCGGTCTTATGAAACTGGCACGATTAGATACATTGATCGGGGGGTTTTTAAAAATTTTCAATTTTTTAACCCCCGACCCAAAAAGAGGTGTGTTATAAGTTTGACTCGTATGATTGTATGTTTATCTGTCTGTCTGTCTGTTTGTCTGTCTGTGGCTTTATATCTCTTCAACGGGAGATACGATTTTGATGCAGTTTTTATTAAAATTAAATATAACACATAAATATATTTATAATAGAACCGGTCTTGTAGACCGTGTGCGACTAGTAGAATACAAAATTGGACCGGGTGGGCTTAAAGGTTAAAAAGTTCTGTGTGGGACTCGTGATATAATAATACGCTATGTTGTATGTATATGTTTAGTTTAAAATGTATAAAATAAAATAAAATTACAAATTAAAAAAAAAAAACCCGACACAAAAATATCGACTAAATAACTAATATAAAAAAAAATAAATTAACACAACTTTAAAAATTATGAAATAATTTTGATTCCATATACGAACTCTTATGATTTATTTAAATCTAGCTTACATTTTCTTTATGACCTCGAGATTTGCTTTCTTATACGCATGAATATGTCGGGGGCTGCTGTAAAGACGAACTACTAAATAGTTATATTCAAAACAGCAGCTCCCGATATATTCATGCGTATAAGAAAGCAAATCTCGAGGACATAAAGAAAATGTAAGCTGGATTTAAATAAATCATAAGAGTTCGTATATGGAATCAAAATTATTTCATAATTACTTCCACATCCAGTGGAAGTATAGTAACGACAAAAAAATTTTAAAAAATTTTTATTGTTCAAATAGGCTTGGAATGTCATGAAACGTCGACATTTTAAGTTTCAGCGAAAAAAAATTTCTGTCTGTCGGTCTGTCTGTAACTTTTTTTTTGTGCGCACGTCTACTCTGGAACCGTTTGAGATATTGACTTGAAATTTGGTACACGTATGTACCTTAACGAGATCTAGAACTAGATTATATTTTCATCTTATTCCGTCGAAGGGTTGGGCGATAAATTGGGGTAAATTTGGGGTAAATAGGTAAATCAAGCAGGTAAGAGTTCATAAAATTGGTATTTAGTATATACAAAAGAGGCTAAGGTCTCAAAAAAAATGTTGGCATTATCCACCCCCATTACCACCCCCACCCTATTATTAAAGGGGAAGAAAAAAAATGTGATTTAGTGTGTGTACAAGAACCAGAAATCTCAAAATAATTTTTTACTTTATCCACCCCCACTACCACCCCCTATCACCACCTATCACCACCCCGACCCCACTACCGATGTGGGGTATCGTTTTATGGGTTTTTGGGGTAGAGGATTTCAAATATTTTCAAATATTATTAAAGTTCCATAAACAATTATTTCCACATACAAAATTTTTTCGTTGTGAGTGACTTGTATAGAAAATCTGGATGTGGAAGTAGTGATTCCTTGGGCAGCGGTTTTTTTAAAGTTGTGTTAATTTATTTTTTTATATTAGTTATTTAGTCGATATTTTTGTGTCGTTTTTTTTTTAAAATTTGTAATTTAATTTTTTGTGTGCTCTTTCGCATCTCTAGCATTTCACTCCCACCACACTAGTACCCTATTGTCGGATTCCATTCTTTGGAAGCTTTTCTTTAAATTTTTACCACGGCAATAAATTTATATTTTCATATTTTTGAAGCGTTCTACAAAGCAAAACTCAAAGGTATAAGTAATAAAACATGTATCTAATCAACTTACTGCTGTGAGGCTAAAACATTTCCTCGTTTATTTTGGTTCAATTTCTTTTGCACTTATACAAGATGTTATGTTTTTTATTAACATTTTGAGTCGCTTTCTATACAAATACTAATAAAAATTCAACAATGAGAGTTTAGGAAGAAAAAAGAAGTTTCAAAAATATATAAATACCTTTTTACACAAAATGATATGATTTTTTGTGTAAAATAATCGAGATAACGTTTTAGAAATTTACTTAGTACTATTAACATGCTTTAGAATATAATACTAACATTTAAGAAAATATTTAATATCCCTCAGATATTACCCCACATTCCGAGGAATGCGATTAGAAGGCGAAGGTTATCAGAAAAGTAATAAAAAATAATCTGAAATAAAGTTCATATTCTCTATGATGTGATATATTTCAATCGTTAAGTTCATTATCACAGATTCGACAAAGTTAAATTAGAGAATTACAAATAAATTTTAATTTCTAATGACAAGTAATAGTGGAGCAGAATTTTGAGCGTAGCATGCTTTTTTAAGGAGAATTTTTTTTCGGGGTAGAAAGATATGGGACCTAGACCAACTGATAGAGAAATAAATAATTATATTTCCGGTTGACGTCCTTTTCCCTTGGTCTAGACACAATTTGTAAGTATTTAATTCAAAACTGTGTTTTATTTCATAACAGGAAGTAGGCACCACAACAATAATATTCGCTTCAGAATTATTGTATTATGTCATTCCCTCCTTTTCGACGCGCTAGTTTACGTATCTATCGATCTTTATCCCACTCGTAATGCGCTACTTGAGTAATGCGACACGCGTGTGTTCAAAGATCTCTATAGACTTTATTTGTGAAACGCGACAATATGTTATATGACAGAAAATGTTCCTTAAACATCAGGGAAGAGGTTGGTATAAAAAAAATTTGAAATCGATGTCGTGAAATAAAAAGTTATGCCTGTGGGAAAGCGATACATTAGCATTTTTATCAATTATTGCAAAACACATATTGTTTTTTCAAAATGTAATAGGTCGAATTACGACAATTTTCTAATGTAGTGTGTTTTTTTTTTTAACTATTTAACGTCGGCCTATTTCCGCTACCAGGGCCTATCACCGCCAGGAGACGAGCTACCCCCAACCTGGAAATTTTGCCGAACCTCTTCCCTTAAGAAGAGTAGGGATCTTTTACTTGCCTAACATTTAATAGACAAGGGACCGCCTGCTTTACATCCCCTCCGAAGGATGGTATATCCACTACGTAATCCTCGTCTGAAATTACGTAACTTCCGCGTATACTCTAATGTAGTATTATTATATGATATAAACTCTATAAATCAAATTTAGAATCATTCACCTAAGTGCAATAGTTTCCGAGTAATGTTTTTTTACTTGTAGGCGCGCGGTATAAAAAAAAGTGATCTCTGAAATTAAATGCTCTCAAATTTTGTCTCGACCAAGGGAAAAGGTCGTTAACCGGGAATATAATACATTGTTTATTTCAGATGGTCTAGGTCCCATATCTTTCTACTTCGAAAAATTTTTTTGAACGATTTCAAGCCAAATTCCGCTCCACTATAAATACAATTTAGGTGATATGCGCTTTATGAGAAAGCTGAATGTGAAAATGTGTATAAAAAAAAATAAGAGTTTTACAAAATACAAAAAAGAATGAGGTCTTACAAACCTTAAATAAATAGGGAAGGAGGTAAATATAGATTTATCTATTTTACACAGTATCCGAAAATGGAGCAAAATGTTCCCATGTAGAGACACTCAGTCGTCTTTATTTTATATACACAATATAGTAATATATGTTTTAAGTGTAATTGTAATTAGAAAAAAAACCCGCATATAATCGATTGTTCTAAACAGAACAAAATAATTCACTTACAGTGTCAAAACGTGGTTTCAGTTCGGGCAACTCTATAGGCCCCGTTACACGGCGCGTGGTTCGCCGAACCTGGCCCGACGAACCACGAACCACACGCCGTCTGACAGGGGTGATTCGCTATTAGTTCGCGGTTCGTGGTGCGTGCTGCCGCGATCCATCGGATGTCGGAAAACTTGCACGGACCAAAGGATACAACCAAATGCGTCACAAATCTGAATGAACTACGTACCGTATTGACACCCTCAATTTAAGACTCCGTTACACGGCGCGTGGTTCGCCGAACCACGCACCAGGTTCGTGGTTCGGCGAACCACGCGCCGTGTAATGGCGCCTTATTGAAACTACATCTTGTCATTTACTTCAGTATATTTATTAATGCCCAGATCATAAATATTTTGGCTTTTATTTGACCTGTCAGAAGTTTTTAACACCACCAGTAAAGATTTATTAAACGAAAAACTTTATCTGAGTATTTGAGGACATATCTTGGACTGTCATATATGATACCATATGTGAATGGAAGAACTATGACGGTAAAAGTAGGAGAGGTTACGTTCATAACCCCCGAGATAACTCTTGGAGCTAGCTCAAACTCTTGGAGCTCTTTGGGGGTGCCTTCTCTTGCTTTGTGTTGGTGTGACCATGTTCACAGATAATGTAGAATCTAATAAAATCAATCAAAATAAATACGAAAAATTAGCAAAGTCCACTTAAAAAAAATCTCAAAAGACGTTATGTAGCTAAGATCAAGTAAATTATTGGAAAATACACAAAAATTTAACTTTCAAACATTTTTCACTTCGCCCGACGAAAATGTTTCATTTCGTTCCACGACGTAACTACAAAATTAGAAAGTACGCTCAGCATTGACTTAAAATTTTGAAAAGCTGCAGAAAATTTAAAAAAAAAGGATTGTGATTAGGGCGTATCCTCAAAAATAGAATTTCAGGCTAATATTGCCAAATATGGTTTTTAACAACATATATTAAAAGTTATTTCCATCCGACCACTTGAGCATGGGACAATTCAATTCAATTCAAAAAGATTTATTAACATTTTAGTTACAAAAAATTCGTCTGAGTTGGAACCCGGTTCAGAGCCGGCCACACCACCACGGCGCGCAACGACGTGGTAGATGGGTGGCCGGGTGGGGCAGGTCCAGCCTCGGCTAGAACGGTAAGTAAAATGGGTGGAGGTTAGGGCTCCAGTTTTACTAAGAAATAAAACTTAAACCTAACGATTTATTGAAAAATAATCATGAACGATTTTACAATACTTAGAACTACTTAGAAATAAATAGAAAATGGCGAATTTTTGTTTAAGCGCGCACACGCGCATTGTTTTAAGAGGTCGGGTTACTAGTACGGGAAAAACTCAATGAAAAAACCCGTTCGAACAAATGACAACCTTCATCCGATGGTCTACCTGCCTTCGGAAAGGTGAAGGGGAAGTGATTTAAAAGGTTTTGATTTGTAAGAAGTTATTGGTCGAGAGGGGATTTTAAAAAGAACAAAAAGAAACAAAAGAACAAAAATAAGACTAATAGAGAGAATAGAGAAGGGGTTTGATGGGACAGGAGCACCGAATGGCCATCAGAAAAATATAATGTAATGTTAGAAGGCCAATTATGATTTTTTCGTCATACCTCCCTCGAAAGTATACTCTAATTCCATTGTTTTGTCGAGAGTAACTGGCGCTTTATGTAGGAAATACTTGTTGCCATTAGCGATATTTTTCCCTTCGGAAATAAGAATTTTCTCTTTTATATAACAAGTAATAAATTAGATGTTTTAACTTTATTGAAAGTAAATCTAGACAAGCCTTAGTTGCTATATGTTCTATATCCGACATTTTTTCAAAAATCTTCAGGGCTATTATAATAATATGATTTAATATATCTTGACAGTAGTTGTCATTTGAATAGGCGTCTGTAAATAAGGAGTACGCCACCTGGTGGTCTATAGTCAAACTAATTATGGGCTTTTCTGTCATTGTCTCTTTAGTGTACGATGATATCAACAATAAGTAAATGATAAACTGAGATGCTAAGTTATTAAAAATATGATAGCGTTTAAAGGGGCTACAATTTGCTGGAGCCAACCTAGTCGGTATTCTTTGTAGATTGCAGGGACAACTCGTGAAAGTTGAGTTGGCACGACAATGTTCAAAGCATATCCTCTTTGATGTAGACACGAGTGTAGACACCTTTAACCAGGCATTGAGAGGGAAAAAGCTGGTGCAAATAACCGTGGCCCGGGTAGCAATAATAATGTCCTAGACAATCACACATTGTAAGTGAAATTTTTGAAATAAATAAATATATGTAATTCCAGTATATTTAAAAGTAATATATATTATTGCACCATGCACTATTATGTTTTAACCCCTGAATATTTCTATTTCATGTTTTACAAAATACTGTTTCATTTATTTTACTCAAAGAGTATATTCAATGTACCACTAATTTCATGGGTATTTGAATCTGAGACACTTGTTTGTAAACATAGAGATACACATAGATACACATTTATTTATTAAGTTTTGTGTTGAATATGGGTTGTACCACACAAAATAATGTCCTGCATTTAAATCATATTCCCCTTCATACACACACTTAGAATTTTTACATTTTTAATGCTTTACAAATGTTCCATACATTGCAATTTGCTTAATCTAAACGCAACTCATGTGATTTAAACTACAACTGTACATAAATTTAAAGAAATATTTAAGTTTATTAATATTTAACTTGCCAGACACCGTTTATGTCGAAGAAACTGTACTTTTCAAGGGAAAAACTAGATAACCTAAAAAAAATATGAATTTTGCTGAATAATGCCATTAACGTCTTGCAAATCACTTACAACAAAATGTTGCAAACCTTTAGATCATATATTATTAATGTTATTATTTTTAACGCCAAAAATAACAATAAACAGAAAAAAATCAATATAAGTATTCTCCACATAAACGAACAAAAAGCTTATAATTAGTTCACGAGTTCTCCACTTCGGCGCTGGCATCTTAAATTCAGACGCCTATAGAAGCAGAGTCCTAAATTTATTTTATTGACGGTTGCCATGGATATTCCAAGCATCGCTATCTTTACTATTAGCAAATATGAAACTTACTCATATAGTTATAGTTTTCCAATAGTTTTTCTCAAGTTTTTTTTCTAGTTTAATGATTCATGGGTATGACGAAAAATATAATATGCACCGCGGGTCGCACAGTGCAATTTCTTGGTCTCAATTCAATTCAATTCAATAACAATTTATTTAACATTTTAGTTACATTATATGCGCCTAGCCGGAATCCCGTCCGGAGCCAGCCGCACAACCACAGCGCGTAGCGTCGTGGTTTGTGTGTGGCTGGGCGGAGCGGGTCCGGCTCGGCTAGAACAATAAGTTGAAGCGGGGCGTTAGTGCTCCTGTCTTAAAAAATAGGTTAAGACTTAAAACTAACAATATGACTATGTATAGGAGAAAGCTTTTAGAAACTTAAAATTAAACTTATTGGTTTTTATTTACGGTGCACTTGTTAGGGCGCACTGCACTGTTTAAAGTTTCGGTTACTGATACGGGGAAAACTCAATGAAAAAACCTGTTCGAATACTTGCAAACCTCGACCCTACGGGCCTCGGATTGCAAACTGTATTCTCGACCAAATAAAGGGCACTTACGATCTTTGGTACATAAATAACTACTAGCGAAATTATGGAAAGGGCAAAAAAGTCCACTAATATCAATATGCGGATATCTGCATAGGGATAGCTTGATGGTGAAGCGGAATCACACTACTTTTATTTGGTTATATGTCGCCGGTACGTTTTTTGCAAAAGTTGAAGGGATATTCTGGTAGGTGAGGGGTGGTTTCTGCCAGTTTGAGGGATGAGGAGGGGTTGGAGCTAAAAATTAATATTTTTCCCGTGATTAGCGACCTCGAAAACGGGGGATTAGCGTTTGAACCGAATCATTTGAAAAGAAATTATTTTCCACCCCTAGGGAGGGTTTAATCAACCCCCTAGGCCTGCTGTATGGATTCTACTTACTGTATAACCCCCTTCCATGTTATTTTAAATATATATAACCCGATAAATCACTCCCCAGACCCTTTTATATATGAAAACATAAAGGGATCCCCATAAAACGTTTTTGGCCGTTTCATGGGGTTATGGAGGTCAAAAGTTTCTCCCACCACTTCCATCGTGTTCAGCACCCTTGAAAACGCGAGGGGGGGAAGGTAATCTCGCGTTTGCACGAAATATTTACAAAAAACTCGTCAAATAATGCTTCATTACATAGACTACCAGGTCGTTAAGCGAACCCCACTGAGAGTAGAAATAAACCATCATACGTTGAAGGAGACACGACTGGCGCTCTTAGAAAATAAATATTGACACGCCCTTCAGACGAACGGTAGTGAGTTTCCGTTCTTCTAGAATAACACCACAATAAAAGTACCGAAGAACTGCAAGTTGTCGATCAATATATTTTTTAAGTAATCATAAACATTTCTAAAAGAACACAAAATAAAATATCTCAACTATTGGGTTTTGTATAACAGAATTACGTTAAATCAATTGCAAATGAACTCTATTCACACCTCCTGGAAAATATGTTCACTTACCAATCACCCTGCATATACGGCAGGAAAAAAATATATACAGTTTGAAATTTTACACCTGTGAATTTTTAATTGAAATGATGATTATACCGTTGAAGAAGGAATTTAGAGCACTATCTAATCATTAAAAAATCCAACATAACGACTGTAAAAGAAAACAAAGTTAGTGGTATTAACTCAAAAAGAAATGACGATAGATATTTTTTGGTAATGTCACCATTCATCAAATGAGAAATGCGCCATTTCAGTTTTTTGGAATTATCTCGAAAACAGAGGCAACTACGTCATCGTAAATATCATAAAACCCTTCAAGACTTTCCCGATTTAAGGCTGGCGGTTCGGTGAACTTTTTCGACAATTTTTCCTACAGTCCTCAAACGCTTCAAAAAATTTTTTGGTGGGCTTTTAAAGACAACTTTATAGAATGGTACTAGGCTATTGAAAACTAAAGAAGGAAAAATATTTTTTTTCGTGTCAAAATAATAAAAAAAAAATTTCGTTGATTTCAATGGTCTGGTATCATTCTATCAAGTTTTCTCTAATATTTATCAAAGAATTTTTTCAATTACGAAATTTACGAAATCATTTTCTTAAGCACTGCAACGCCATCCTTTTAACCGTCTTTTTCTATCTACAATTACAACTAATCGAGACAACAATAGATCTGTCCCCAATTTGGGACACAGTGTATACTGAATATTGTTATTTCCATTTACCTTCCAAAAAGGCATATTTCACTGTTTCCTCATATGCAGAAACACTTGTGAAAAATGTTGTTTTTCTGACAGAACAAAATGAATTAGCAATATGGGTTCGCAATGTAAGGATCCAGATATCGTACAAACAACTTTTAATTACTGGAGAGACGCGCAACGGTAGGAAGGATGAAAAGATAAATGTTGGTTAATGATTATAATGTAATGATTAAATGCAAGTA
Source organism: Rutpela maculata (assembly GCA_936432065.2). Lineage (NCBI taxonomy): Eukaryota > Metazoa > Arthropoda > Insecta > Coleoptera > Cerambycidae > Rutpela > Rutpela maculata. The sequence goes on from OW386287.2 coordinate 174,730,766, forward strand.
TACGAAGAGCGACTGTTAATTAGTAACAACTTTTACCGCCTGGGATGTTAACAAACGAAATTAAATTGTTTCCATGCCAAGCATAACATTAATATCAAATATTAAACCCGCATAACATTCAATTCATTTAATTCAGGTTGAATTTAAATTTTACCGTTTGCTTGACGAACAAGAGGGTTTATACAATGTTCACTAACTAAATTGTCAAAAGTTTGTTAGCTAAATACAAAAAAAACGTAAATTAATTTGAGCTCATTTGTTTTGCATTATGACATAAATGTAATTACAAAAAGTGAGTAGTAGTGAGTCATTATAGAACTATTAGTCCGGTTTCCAAACTGTATATTTTATATTTTATGTAAACCCAAAATTATTGTATTAAGTTTTTTTTATTTCTGAATTAGTACAAGGACACATTGGGCTGCAAGAAAATTGATGATAACATTCTGTCACCCTTAGGCAACTCGATATATTCAATATGGCGGCTATAAATTACCTTAATTTGAAAATGATCTTTTCATGCAAGTGTGGTATGTCAAACTTTTAGGATGCGGAGTTCAGAAAATATCTAATGTTATTTTTATTTTTGTTGCATATGCTCAGATTAGTTGCAAGCAGGTCTACAGCAAAGAAACACGTAAATGTTGGTAGTGTTGAGGTGTTCGATACTGGTATTATTTATTCCCGAGTTCAGGTAAGCTCACGACAAGTAGATGTCAGTAAAGTTCTCTCCCATGAACTTTCACCTATACCAACGTCAATGTTTACAGACTCTGGAGAAATGAGGATCTGCAAATCTAAATCCAGCTTAAAAAGGTTTCTCGCTTAACAAGAAATAAATGTGTTGAGAACACAGGGGACTGTAGAGGACTTCATAAAGGCACTCGAAACATCTATAAGCATACATTTGCAGCATGGAAAAGTGCACATTGTTTTTGATGGATACAAGGAGTATAGTACTAAAGACTGCACAAGATCAGGTAGATCTAGAGGAGTAACCTGAGTTTGCGTACTCACATATACAACACTTCTGCCTTCACGGAGAGATATTTTGAGCTCAAATGAAAACAAGAAGCAATTGATTGAACTGATTTGCAGTAGCATTGTTGGTGACGAATCATTTAAAAAAAACAAGACTAATAAGTACAGGCTAATTTGACAGGTTCACAAGAAGAACCTTACTACATTTATCGTGCAGAAGTAAAACGAAGGCACGACCTAAGAAATACTCACGAAGGAGCAGATACGATTCTTGTACAGCAAGCTATCCTGGCTGCTGATGATGCAGACAAGCAGGTTGTCATCACATCAGATGACACAGATGTTTTTCTGCTTCTTTTGTACTTCTACAACCTTAAGAAGATATCTGCAACAATTCTGATTGAATCTCCTGTCCAGGTCGTACACTAATTGTCATTAGAGCATCTGCTATTAAACACAAGAAAATAATACCTGATGTGCTAGCACTTCATGCTATCACTGGATGTGATACAACTGCGATGTGTTATGGCATTGGGAAGAAAAAAGCTATTAATGTTTTGAAAAGAGGACACTCCTTGTCATTGGTTGGAGATCTACATGCTGATCTGTCTGACATGAAGTGACAAGCACCGAAGTTTATGGCTGCATGTTACGGAGCAAGTAAGTGTAACACAACTTCAGAGGCTCGTGTCAAACTGTAGACTGACGAAGTTGGAAGTGCGAAATCACAATTATCGAAACTGTGCTCACTGCCACCAACAAATTCAGCGTCTGAAGAAAACCTTAACAGCTCACTTACAAACCTGCATTTGGAAAAAAAACTTAATGGAATCTGACCCGCCAGATTTGGATCCACTGCTTCACGGGTTCTACAAGGATCAAAACTCGAGATGTCTGCTACCTACAACTTTGCCAGAGAATATTGAAGTTGCACCGCCGGAAATTCTGAAATTGGTTAAGTGCTCTTGTGAAAGTGTATTGCCATGCAAGAGCAATCGATGTAGTTGCAGGAGTGCCAGCCTACCATGCACCATGTTTTGTTCATGCACAAATACTTTCTGTTACAATGATTTCACACGGTTTGCTGAAGTAGAAGTGGAACGGGATGAAGACTTAATTGATGGTGATCTTGAAGAGACTACACCTGATTCCATATCTTAAAAAAAAAGGTCTGATCTCTATCTAGACAACATTTTGTTAGTCTTGATTCATGAATGTTTTCTTTTTATACCAAGAGAAATTACTATATTATAACTGTCATCAATATTACACAAATTACATCGTTTATGCTCGAGAAATGAATTTTTTTCGTATACTAATCTCCTAATACAATTTCAATGATGTTTTTGAACTCTGCATCCTAAAAAACATATAGTTTGACATACCAAACTTGCATGAAAAGATCATTTTCAAATTGAGGTAATTTATAGCCGCCATATTGAATATATCGAGTTGCCCAAGGGTGACAGAATGTCATCATTCATTTTATTTTATTTTTTTTTTTAACTGTTTAACGTCGGCCTATTTCCGCTACCAGGGCCTTGTACTTATTCAGCAGTAAAAAAAACTTAATACAAAATTTTACGGTATTGGTTTTGGCAACCGGACTATATTTTAACAAAGTAAGAATTAAGTTGGTTAACGAACTCAAAAAATTAACATATTTTAAACTGCTGTAAAATGCAAAAAAGTGAACATATTTTAACCACATTCTTTTTGACAAGTTATTAATCAGCTCTGATTTTATATTGATGCCGTAATTAAAAACGCAAATGCAAGCTTGATTCAGAATGTTAAACGTATTTGTGTCATATAGTGTTTTTATTTCCTCTGCTTGCCGAATGGGAATACTATAATGGTGGAAAAATCACTCTCCGAGATTTCTTCGAATTTTCACGTTCCAGATTATATAAATTAATACGATTAAAGTCTTCCAATTCCGCCAATCTGTTTGTTTGTCCGTTGGCATTATACCTGACGATGCCATTTTATTTTAAAAAATTATAATATTCCTAACCAAGTAGATGAAGAGCATTGAACCATTTACTTAAGATTGTTTAGATAATTCTTTAATGTTTCAGTTTAAATACACCGAGGGGCAAACCGCGAAGGAAATCTGGTTACACCCAGAAGGAAATCCGAGGAAATCTTCGTCAAAGAGGAAATCTGGTGTACAAAATTTTGAGCGCGGTTGACCCTCGGAATACACCATCTTGTTTTTTTTTTAAATTGCGGCATCGGATTAGTAATCAGCGAGTCCAGAAACTTACAGTTATGAATTTTGGTGTACGTGCTGAATATTCTGAATTTTGATAAGCTATTCCAGAAAATTCCCCAGTGTGCTTCGTGGAAAAGAGGCTTAAGGTGTTCAGCATTAGACCGAAATCAAATTAATTATTTATTGGAATAATGTGACTGTCAAAAATATACGTACATAATTTAGATAGTTTTTTTTAGCTTTTAAACGTTTATCGATTAAATGAATTTGTTCTATGAAGACTCGTAAAACGTTTCGTAGAAATGTAACAAAAAGCTGATATTATTTCACACTCTTGACACGCACATATTCCAAACCACATTAATAATTCACCATATGCGATAAAATTCCGTGGTTATATTATGTACATTTTGTGATCGTCCTGAACTTTTTGTAAGTATCCTTTGTTAAAAAGAACGAATGTAGAACAAGCGTAATTTGATGACAAATATGCAAAATTATCTTTATAACTAGACGTTCAGCATGTTGGGAACGAAAAGTTCTATGATTGTGAAAACCCTTGGGTGACATAAAAAGAATGCCCACTTTCCGATCTCATGCGGAGTATCATCAGTGAAAGAAGTAGGTTTTTCATAGTAAAACTTAGTTGCTTTTCATTATACGAAAAAAAGTACTATATGAAACCTAAATTAATGAAATTTTCGGTTTTCAGATGCTTTTCATAAAAAATGTGATATTTGATATGGCATATTACAATTGATTAACACGAGTACACCTCCCAAGGAACAATTTTGGTTTCTTAAATATATACAAGGGTGCTATAAAACTATTTATAAAATGTCTTGAAAAATCTATTTTGCTATAACAATATCCTTAATACCATCATAAAGCTACTTGTAGACTAAAAGGTTGTTAAGGCCTTTTTAAATTCCATCATAAAACTCCTTAGTGAGGCATAGTGCTGCTCTTGAAAACCTTGTTCAGGCCGTTTTAAAACCTTTCTTAAAACCTATTTGAAAGCTGTCGGAAGCTTTTTATTAGCTTCCTGCATTTCTAGAAAACACCTAGAAGGCTACCTTAAAACTCTTATAAGTCCATATTAAAACTGAGCAGCTAAAAGATTGTCCACGAAGGAATCCAAATAATTTTATTATTGCATTTATTTTTTGTAAACTGAGTTAAGCAAACACACCATCAGATTTATTGAAGATAAAATGGAATTTGAAATTTATAAAGCGTAGAGTGGTACTATAACCTCTCTAAGGCCGATTTAAAAGGTACCTAATAAAAAGACATCAAGTATGACAAAAAAATTAAAACCAACGGCAGTTTATCGTTAAAACTACAAAAGAAAGGCCCAAAAAACAGAAATAATAATGATTTTAATATCCATACAAAATTTGCATAGACGCATAATCAACAAATTTAAAAAAGTAGGCTGCTTCTCGGTTCACACGATAATTTTCAGTCGTTTTTTGTAATTCTACCTTAATTTGCTAAAGAAAAAGTGATAATTATTAATAATTATAATTGTGAGATTGACCTTGAATATTTTTATATAACAAGAAAAACATGGCCGGCCAACTAAAAACCTAATTGTCATTTTACAGTCCTCTCATTAAACTATATATTCCAATAATGGTAATGACCTAGAACATTTACTCTAAATGAAGTCCTTTTGGTCTTTTTGTATACTATCACAAATAATCCCTTCCTTACATAAATGCAAATGAACTTGGCGAAGATCACATGGACTTGATAAAAGTTGTAATAAAACGTTTAGGATTTAAAAGAACCGCTTCCAAGACGACATTTGATACAAAAAACATAAAAGTTAACCTCAAAATAATTTGACAGTGTGACGCGCGCGTATGTGTTCTAAATATACGTGTACACACATGCATCAACGACACTTCAGGCAGCCATATTATTTATTATTTTTATAATAAATGTTTTATTGAGGTTTTAGAAAATGTTTTATGGAATTAAAATTTGCCTTTTAGATTTATAGAGGCCTTTTTTCTTCATCACGGTTTCATCACAACATTTGTCAAAGATGTTTTAAGAGTCTAGTTTTGTAATGGCCTTTAATAAGTACTAATAGGCATTGAAAATGTCTACTTTTAAAAAGGATTTAAAATGCATTTATTGCAAATATGTTAAAACCATAAAGAATAATTTAAAGCCTCTTTAAATCTAAATGGAATTAAGACATTAATAAAACTAATTAGCTTTATGGAGAGTAGGTATGATAAACCCATTACAAATACATATTATCCTAGAAGCAAATCAGCTTTGTAATTAGGTCTTACAGAATGCTTTAAAACTTACCATATAAGAGCAAGTATACTTGAAGCCTAAAAGGCCTTAACTACAACATCAATAAAGTACAAGACTATTTCCTAACCCTGACAAACCTTTCTTAAAACCTCCTCAAGTCCAAATGACTTTTAAATTGTTCCTTGGGCTTATTACATTAGTCCTGTTTATAAATCAGTCACTATACGCCAGCAACTGGTACTTTCTTTCTGCTAATTAAGCATTTACCAATAATATAATTATTCGGCAAACAATTATAACGAGGAGTTGTCTAGTCAAGCGTCCAGTCGGGAGTCCAATATAGACTTCATTGGTAGCAGACCAACTCCGCCTATTAAGCGGTGTTGAGTTGACACCTCTCCTTCACGATGAACACATGGTATGATCTCTTTTGTAGTTTGTTGTTTTGTCTTATAGCTTATTGCCCATTTACTACCCAGAGGAGGAGGGTCCATAAGGTCGGTTTTCGGTCTTTTTAAACAATTGAGGCTGGCTCATGTTAGAACTCAATTGGCCTAATTTATTTTTGGATAAAAAAAACTTGTTTTTTTTTATTATTTACTATCAATATCGAATCGATTTCACCCCAAACGAAACTTCCCCCACTCACCTCCCCTTTTTGTACACCTTTAAACTATTAAATAACCAGCATTCAGTAAGACCTGTTAAGATGCTTTTGCACTTAAAAATGTAAAGTACTCTAAGGCAGTCGTATTTTCTTTCAAAAAGATGCACATTCTAGAACCCGATGGTAAGTTCTAAAGGAAGACTGGCGTTTGCTGCTTCAGTCGTTAGCAGGGAAGTAAGACTGCAAGCATTCTTAGAGATCGATGGCATCATTCAATAAGGTGTAAAGTAAGAATAGGAGGTAAAAAAATGGAAAAAATTTATACGAATGCTCACCTGCCTACTTATTGTCTGTTTATCTGTCTGCCTTTATACCTGCACACCTGTTTGTTTGCTTGTTAGTCTGTATTTCTCGCCCGCCTGCATTTTCTCTCTGTCCATCTAGCTGACATCCTGCCTTTTGTCGGTAATTCTGTCTATCTTCCTGTCTGACTAAATGACTAAATGTTTCTATCTGTCTGTTTTTCTGCCACCCTCCGCCTAAATGTCCACTGACAGTCTGTCTGCCTCCTTGTCAGTTTGTCTTCTTATCTTTCTCTTTCGGTTTTGCGTGATTGTACAAAAACTAGATTAAAAAAAACTTTTAAAAGTTTTCTAAAAATCAATTCGCTTCTCTCAGCATAAGTGTATTAATCGAAATTCGGGCGAGAACGTTTACGTTGTTCCTGGAATGATTTAATTTGCTGTTGACATGTGTTGAAATTTCCAAAACTTTATGCTAAAAGTACTTATATTGAAAAAACCATTAAATTACTTTGATCCTGACATGATTGAGCTCCAAGTGAGTGAAGCCAACGCCCATGATTCGCGCCGAACTTATATCCCTCTTCTGCCCCAACTCACTTGCGGTGGGCATGCACCATCTATCGAATACTCAAGGTACTCTCTACTTTCATGTTCGCTCTGCTTCCACAATTATACCTACAGACCAGTCTTTGAGACTTGTTCTACAGGATTTATGTGGTGAATAATTTCACAGAAAAAAATAAGTAGGTGATTCATTGAGTTAAATATATTTGCCCTGAGATAGCCGAAGAATCTTCATGTGCAGCTAAAGCTGGCGGACGAATGCCGGCTTAAAATAACCTTGAAATGACTTCTCGATGCCTTTTAAGGGTAAGCGAACATACAATCACACCTTTTAAGGGTAAGCGAACACCGGATTCGGACTCAGCGACCTCAAAAACCCATGTGTGAATTTTTTCAGATTTCTTCAGCCACCCTTTCTTAGTTTGACCTTCAAATGACCTTGAAACTGACGTGGTAGAGGTCAACCGGCATCAGATGCAGGTTCAGCAACCCAAAAAACCCTACATATAAATTTTTTCAGATTTTTGACAGCTTCCTGTTTTTCTCGAATTAACCTTGAAATGACCTCCAGATGCCTTTTAAGGGTAAGCGAACACCGGATTCGGACTCAGCGACCCCAAAAACCTATGTGTGAATTTTTTCAGATTTTTTCAACCACCTTTTCTTAGTTTGACCTTCAAATGATCTTGAATCTGATGTGATAGAGCTTAACTGACCTCGGCATCAGCGACCCCAAAAACCCCGTTGGTACCTAGGTAGAGTCCGGTGTATTTTTTCAAACTAAATGTTGACTTGTGTTATTATTAACGTTTAAGCTTAGGTAATTACTTACATTCCACTCCATTACAAGCTTTTCGGATTCTTTTACTTCACTTATTCGTTTTATGATTCCAGAATGGCATACAATCACACCGGCTATGGTTGCAGCTGCTTGCACCATTATATTTCTGCTACAGATGAACATTTTTTTTAATTAAATGGAAATATGTCCTATTTATAATTAATATAAACTTGTAAATTAAGAAAATTGGAATATCACAGTATAATTTGAAAAGTAAATGTTAGGGGCTGAAAAAGGCATCAAGATTTAAACGGGGTAATCAGAAGGGCTCCTTGATGCCCTTTACAAGCTCATTTAATTCCTCTTTTTATTCTTCCCAATAACGGAGATACCGCTTGTTAACAAAATTCTGGGACACCCCCGGTATATTCGTAAGCTATATACAAAATGATTCAATTCGCTTTGTTTGTACAGAGCTTTCAGCTCATATTCAGGGTCGTTTGGTGTTAGTAATTTCTCTTTCAGTAGTAAAATAAAGTCAAGACAAAGCAAATTCAACAACTTTCAGCCTGCTACAAAATAAAATACGGGCACGGGGACAATAATGATCCATTTCGAGAGCAGCTAGCTTGACAAATACAATCAACATCGATTAATTAAAACATAATTCCGAGTAATTAATCAAAATGTGAGTTGTATGATACCTACCACTGATGTAAAAATAATTATTCTCTTTTGCTTCGCAGCTGGAATTTTTGCAAAACTGTAATTGAATTCTCGTGTTGTTTATCGAATAGGTTTAAACTGTATAACGGCAGTGTGCGTAGATAAACGCGTGTTTTAAACAGAGAACGGCTCTTTTAGTTCATTCTCTACGGATGAATTGTTTTAAATTAATCAACAGATCTTTATTGGAAACTTAGATTTAATCTTTTGTTTGATTAGTACAGTTGTACGCTGAAATGTAAAAACATTTCTTAAACGTATTTTATTTACCAAGTGGACAGTTAAGAATAATTTTCGTTTCTGTATAGGGTGCTCCTATTTTAATTGTGTCCAGCTGATTTTATTGCACGTTCTGCTGGGTGTATGCCCTATTCTATCTCGACGCGGCAGCGCTCAGTTTCATTGACAAAAGTCAGTTTCAATGGGTTAATTAGACAAGGATTTTAGTTATAGCTTTTTGAAAAGACAAGATTATACTCTAAAAATGATACCATTTTTGAAAAATGGAACAACGAATTATTTTAGGCCAATTCGTTATCGTGTTATTGTTGTAGAACCTAGTAGAATCGATCAAAATAGAAAAATATTGTCACGACCGCCAAATTAAGACGGCTACAATAAGGGCCACTTGGCCTGCGAGAGGTTTTTCTGTTAGAAAATTATTAAACACAATTAATCAATCAGTCAATAATATTTATTAATTAAATAATGGTTGCAGCCAAACAACAAAGTCACAAAATATGAATTAAATAACAAATAAAGTTTTCTCACCACAAGCACATGTCAGGAGGAGATGGGTCCCCAGAATGGACTGCCACTGTCCATTCATTCTGGACTATTTATATGTTTGAGAAATGTTTAATCAGCATATTCCCTTCGTACGTAATAGAGAGTTCCGAAGCTTATGGCCTGATGTTATTAATTAGTAATTGTAATCCGACACTCTATATCCTTTGTTACATTTTGAATGCTTTACTACTGTATGTTTTATAGATTGAAAAAATAATAAATGGCAATGAATTTAATTTATTTATTATAGATTTAAATTTGGAAATCCTTTAATTTAGGTCTTCTATTTTTGTATTTATTTATAGGGAATATGCTAATAAGATAATTTGCCAAATTTTCATAGACAAATAGTTATTTATTTTTTGACATGTGACAATATGAATAAACGAAAATCGATTTTTCGTCTCAAAGGACGTTATATAGCAAAATAAAGCAAATTTTTGGAAGCTATGCAAAAGTCTGAAAGTGTGCCAAAAAGCCCACTAAAATTAGGGTAGGTGGCACTGAGGAGTGCTCTGAGATTGCGATTGTAGGTCAATGGTATATTAAGGACACGGCTACGAGACATGCCCGTATCCTAGAGGAAGCTACAAAAGAAATTCCTCTTTTGAGATAGGGGGGGATCAACCGTACCCCCTCCGCCCCTATATATAATTTTAACAAGATTTAAAAATGGATCAGGAGTTGGACGGGGCCTACTTAGAAGACCTGGATCTACACTCGATAATACCGTTATGTATAGTGCAAGCATTCGCAATAGTGATCGACGTACCTCCTATCTAGGCGTTGCCGTTGAGACACATTGGCTACAGAACGCAGAGTCTACGCCTTTCTACACGCCACGTCAGATGATCTTCTCACTCACTTAATATAAAGCCAGTCATAGCCCCTCACACTATTAAGAATATTTCAACTATACACATGCTACTATTTTTCAGGTGGAACTAGTAGGGATTCTGCAAGCGGTAATAGAAACCACGAAGGCAAACGTCCGTGGTAAAACGGTGCGCATATCAACGGACAGCAGAGCAGCCCTGCCTGCCCTAAATAACTGTAGGACAGGCTCTGGGCTGGTTCTGCAAATCAGAAAGGCCCTAGATGTGCTCGCACAAAACAATAGTGTTCAGCTTCGTTGGGTGAAATGACACGATGGAATTCAGTGTAACGAAGAAGTGGACACTTTAGCCCACAAGGGACCTGAGAGCGCCCTGCATGGTCCGAAACCTGCAATAGCGCTCTCATATTCAGTCCACAGTTTCCTGTTAAAGAACTAGACACTCAAACGCCACGCGGACTGTTGAAGTAGTCTAAGTAGTCTGCAGACATAACAGAATGGCTTTGGCCACACTCAGTCCTAAGCTAGGCACGGGTCTCCAGATGTCCAGGAGTAATCTGCGCATCTGTGTGGCATTACTAACAGGACACTGTAGACTAAACAAACACCTCCATACACTGGGAGTTATAGACAACCCCAAGAGGGTGTAATCTGAATAACGAGACAGCCGAGTATGTGCTGTGTCACTGTCCTGTTCTCTCAACGAAAAGAGGATCAATACTGGCCCAATATGGCCAGTAGAGATGGCGTCCCGCCTGGCCTTCTCATCAAATACATCACAAGCGTTGTTTCGCTCAAGGAATGAGAGCCTCGGTGGATATGCCACCACTTAAAGGGGTATCACAATGGGCCCGCCTATGAGGCAAGTTCCCCCCTGCCAAAAAATCCAGAATTCCACAAAAATTACAATACGGACATCTCCATATGAGTATCTCGAAACCGAAGTTGAATCACACTCCCCTTATTGGTTTATATGCCGCCGGTCAGTTTTACAAAAAGCTGGAAAGCCTCATATAACCTAAATATTGTTGTAAAAAGTCTTTCAAATCATAAGTTCTGGTGAATGATATAACCACTTTTAGGAACGAGTGAATCGAAAATTATTACCGTTCAGTCCAAAGTCAAATTACGAAGCAAATTTTTCTAGAGAGTTGGAAATTTCTTGTGCCAGTCGATTAACGTTGGCGTTCTAATAATCTTAAATAAATAACACAGGCCCACAAAAAAAAAGTGTGTGCTGGGGTACTGACCATACCTATATCTTGTACTTTGAGCCGCTGAACATGAATATGACCTTTGTTTTGCCCCATCACGTCAGGATTTTTTCTAAACACCAAAAAAAGTCTGTTTGATCGTAATATTGCTCATTCTAATCAGACTCCAAAAGTGAATCAACTTTAAAACTTAGACCTAAAAACATTGTAGCACTTCAGTATTGACCACATAACTTAAAGAAGTCGTAAAACACCATAACTCCTTAACCCCATAACCCTGGAAATCCGATAAAAACAGTGGGGAATCTTGATTGGAGAGTTAATGAGGAATGGGATCTTTTTGTTTTATACAACCTCTATAGTAAATTTTAAATGTAGATCATAATCGTTAACTATATCCAGAATTACCTCGATCATGTCTTTTGGCACAGCTGTAATAATGTCATCAACATGTAGGTACAGAAAAGGCACTACAAAAGGAAGCCTATTTATTGATTTTTTTAATGTCATTCATGATCAAATTTGCAAATATTGGAGATCCAGGATTACCTGCTGGTAGTCCGAACTTTTGCATGTAAAACACGTCTTTGAAACTGAAATAGCTGCTATTGAAACAAAATTCTTCGTTGACGTTCATGAATATACATAGAGTGAAACATTTATAGATGAAAAGACTGACGAACAGATACATCATTGAGAAATTTCCATAACCCTGGAAATCCGATAAAAACAGTGGGGAATCTTGATTGGGGAGTTAATGAGGAATGAGATCTTTTTGTTTTATACAACCTCTATAGTAAATTTTAAATGTAGATCATATAATCGTTAACTATATCCACAATTACCTCGTTCATGTCTTTCGGCACAGCTGTAATAATGTCATCAACATGTAGGTACAAAAAAGGCACTACAAAAGGAAGCCTATTTATTGATGTTTTTAATGCCATTCATGATCAAATTTGCAAATATTGGAGATCCAGGATTACCTGCTGGTAGTCCGAACTTTTGCAAGTAAAACACGTCTTTGAAACTGAAATAGCTGCTATTGAAACAAAATTCTTCGTTGACGTTCATGAATATACATAGAGTGAAGCGAGGTCAATGTAAGCCATAAAACGGCAATGTATCTATATACGTTTGTCCGTATGAATTGTTTGGGCGCTTTCAGATATACTAGGAACTTTTTTAGAAATACAAATTGACAGAGACTAACCATTTAAGTCAACATATGATTTTTAACAAGTATCGAATCGGAGCACGGGTATCTTGCTAGTACATAATAAATTAGATAAATTAGGTAAAAGAAATCATGATTATTATTAACGTCTTAATTTGGTATGTACAAGAAAGCAAAAAGGGCACGAAACATTTGAAATTTATATGGCTAAAAATAGACAAAAACTAGTAACAGGTACGAGATTTGCAACATTTATAATACAACAAAATAAAATACGCCCGTCTCGAGACACGCAAGAAATAAGTAGGACTCTCGTTAAATTATAAGTAAATTATTGTTTTAGTAGAGATAACAAGCTACATATTTTTAGAAACTACACCTTTTAAATGATGCGGAGTATTTAACATCAACAGATTATGTTGACTGACGTTTATAACGTTTATAGCAATTTTGTTTAAACTGGCTATGAACACATTAAAGCGAACATGAGAAATTCTTTTAAATTGCAAATAGTTATTTGATTATTTAGCTTTAAAAAAATTCAGGAAATACCGTCCACAATATAAATAAAATGAAAAGTAAATTCTATCATAGGGTGGCGTTTGTAGGGTGATGAAGTTCTAGTTTATTTTCTAGAGAAATAGCTATGAAGATGTTAGCTAAAATATTTTAATATTTATTGTAAGGACATCAAAAGTGGTCCACTTAAATGCGTGGCTGATGTAGGTATTTACATGTTGGATATGGTTCATTTTATGCTATGGCAGAAAATGTAACAGTCACTATTCGCTATATATTAATAATTTTTTGCTAGATGGTTGAGCTTCAAAGCAATAAAATGACAGAAGAAATACTCAATGTAATAACAGTATATTATGATTAAAGGTACATATTTGAGAACATGATATCTCTGAATTGTGAGATGCCTACTTTTATGGAATGACAAAAAATTTCATGTTATATAATGTTGATGTATATGCACTGCGGAATATGAAAATATAATTTTTAAGAATGATGCTGACAGGTTATAAAATATATCTTGATGGATCTTTAAAAAGGAGAAAACAATCTCATGTAAAACAACAAGATGCTTCCTCGCATAAATTGTTAACTACTTAAGTCTATGTATGCATAAGAAAGTAGACAGTGTTTTGTTTAAAAAGATATTTTACATAAACAGTTCGTTTCCAAGCTATTTTATAATTCATGAAAATCAATAATACAACTACTAACGTATTTTATGGCATATATCAAAACAAATCTGCAAATAAAAATTATTTGTTTTTATTAATATTTTTATTAGTATCCGTTTCAAACGAACGCTGAACGTACCAAATACGGACAGAAAGGGGTTTGACTAGTCTGTACTATAAAGGAACACTCTAATATTCCACATGCTTACAAGGACAATATTGAAAAAAAAATCATACTGAACCAAATAGTAAATAATAATAATAATAATAAAAATGGAGTGTTCAAGAACAAAGATAACTAAAAAAACTGCTGGTGTTAAAAAACCGCTGCCCAAGGAATCACTACTTCCACATCCAAATTTTTTATCCAAGTCACTCACAACGAAAAAAATTTGTATGTGGAAATAATTGTTTATGGAACTTTAATAATATAATATTTGAAATCCTCTACCCCAAAAACCCATAAAACGATACCCTACATTGGTAACGGGGTGGGGGTGGTGATGGGGGGTGGTAGTGGGGGTGGATGAAGTAAAAAAATAGTTTGAGGTTTCTGGTTCTTGTACACACACTAAATCACAATTTTTTTTCATCCCCTTTAATAATGGGGTGGGGGTGGTAATGGGGTGGCTAATGCCAAAACTTTTTTGGGACCTTAGCTTCTCTTGTATATACTAAATACCAATTTTATGGACTCTTACCTGCTTGATTTACCTATTTTCCCCAAATTTACCCTAATTTACCCCCCAACCCTTCGACAGAACAAGATGAAAATATAATCTAGTTCTAGATCTCGTTAAAGTACATATGTGTACCAAATTTCAAGTCAATATCTCAAACGGTTCCAGAGTAAACGTGCGCACAAAAAAAGTTACAGACAGACCGACAGACAAATTTTTTTTTCGTTCAAACTTAAAACCTCGACGTTTCGTGACATTCTAAGCCTATTTGAACAATAAAAATTTTTAAAAATTTTTTTGTCGTTACTATACTTCCACTGGATGTGGAAGTAATTATGCCTTTGACATTGTAAAGCAATTTATATAGGCTCAAGAACAGACAAGAACAGCGACGCAACCGAAGATATAAAGGTAAGATTGAGTGGAAACCGATTCACATAAAGTTACAATAATAAAATGAAGTCTACTTAACACAGCTTTCAAATTCAGACTTTTTAAGAGAAAAACCAGGGGTGTAGTTTAGATTAGATTAGATTGTGGGTGAGTCGTTTACGCATGAAGCACCTCTCTAGTTTGAAATTCGTATTATAAGTCTATAAGTGTTGAGAGTTGCGTCCTTCTTCACGTGACTATGTAAGCAGGTTACACAACGCTTCCACTGCTGTTGGTGGACAGGTACGCATTGCATTTTAATAATTTGTTCTGTGCCTTTTTCTCTTTTGTGTTTGTCCACCATACCAACGATGCACAGGTGACAATTCACAACTGTTAAGTATGACTAGTAAATCATTTTTGGTTTAAGACCCCATGTTTTGCCAAAGAACCTGCGACATGTCCAGAGCACCGCTGTTCCTTCCTCGGAGACCATTGTCAGGTATGTATTCGCAGCGAGTTTTTGATCTAGATATTTTACCTCATTAAAAAAGCCAATTTGTATATCATTTAACGTTGTAGCTACTAATGGAAACTATATTTTAGTGGTACTATGATTGTTTTGCTTGGACTGACTTTTCATCCTTGCTAAAAGCATCAGTTTTTAATGATTGTGAGAGCCATTCGCATTAGGCCTGACATCATTTTATCATTCTTGCCTCTTATTGTAACTACTAGATTATCGGCGCAAACTTGGACATCAAATTCGTAGTTGCTGAGTTTCGTGAGAAGGTTGTAGACAACTAAAGATCATAGCAATAGTGATCGAATCCCTCCATAGAGGCAACAATTGACAACGGTTACTGTCACCGAAACAGCTGCCATTTCAGTCGGCTTCAACTTCATAGAATAGAACGCCAACGAGAGCAATGGAGGTAATGCTGTGTCTGCCACCACTGGATCTATATCTAGGAGAAGTGGCCTTAATAACAATGGCACGCCTCAAGTCCGTTGGCCTACAACCAAATGTAGGCTGTGGGGAGACCAGAAGTCGCCTGTGGAATGAGGCTGTCAGGAAGACGCCTCTTCTACAGGCATGCACAGATGGTATCTCTCCCCGATTTGTCTTTGACAGACCCTACACAATACAAATAGTGAAAACGAGACCGCTGGTGAAGGTGTGATAAACATTTTCACAGACGGATCAAGGAAGAAGGAGGGGGCAGGATGTGGAATATATTCCAGAAGCCTGCAAATCCAATATAAATGGACTATGGATGAGTGAGCCAGCATAGTACAAACTGAACTGGCGGGCATAACCATAGCCGCAAAAGAGATTGTCCGCAGACAAACTACGGGCAAAACAATCAGGATCTACACAGACTGTAGACAATCACTACTAGCCCTGAGAAGTTACAAAATAACCACAGGAGCAGTATGGGAATGTCATCAAGCACTTGTGGGTGCCTCCGGTACGAACAACATCTCGGTATGCTGGGTGAAAGGACACACACAGTGCAGTGGCAACAAAAAAGCCGACAAACTGGCCAAGAAGGCAGCAGGCCAATTTATCTTTGGACCAGGCCCGGCCAGTTTGTTACCGATTACGGCGACAATACAATTAATTAAGGAGAACACCCACAACGAATTTAAGAAGCTGTGGGATGAAACAAGCAGCTGTCAGCTCGCTAGGGAACTACTCACGTATCCCAACAAGAAAACAGCAATGGACTACCTGGCAATGACCAGAAGGAATCTACGTTTTATAACAGGAATCCAGACTGGACACTGTCCGCTAAGGAAACATCTATACAATATGAGATTAAGCGAGGTTGTGAACAAGAAGAAGTTCAACACGTACTCTGTGACTGTTCAGCCGTCTCATCAATCAGAGAATCCATCTTGGGAGAGCGTTGGCCTACCTTGGCCAAAATGTAAGGGAGATGCCCCTAGGCAACATCACCACCTACTTCGAAAGATTAGGTTGGTTGAAGGCCTAGGCGAGTGTCTGCCTAGAGGGAGGATGTACAAGGGGTCCAATGAGGCCTAAGTGCTGTGGTTTTTGACCACCCTCCTGCTAATTCCATACTCCATACTCATAGAATAGAATGAATCAGATGAGTAAAGGAAACGTTCCATTTGAAAGTTCCCGGAACTAAATTTTGATAAAAATGAAAGTTTTCAATAAAATATTGGAATATTTGAAAGTTTCCGAAATTCCGGGAAAGTAACCTTTGGAAACTTTCACAATATTCAAATATTTTACTGAAAACTTTCATTTTTATCAAAATTTTGTTCTGGAAACTTTCACATGGAAAGTTTCCTTTACCCATCAATTCATATTATCGTTAGAGGGTCGACATCTCCCTTTGCTGCCTTTTTTATTGATCGATATGAGGTATTATCGAAGGCTCCTTTCCCTTCTACGTCTATAAATACGCAAACGTTTTTGCGATCCTATTTAGAAGGCTATGTCTACTATATGTGGTGTATTATGTTATGTAAGGCATTTATTGCCACCGTTTAATAGAGGTGTTTTCGTAAGATTTCGCTTCTTAGATGTTGATCTAAGAGCCGTAGTAACTTATGACTTCGAAAATCGGACTTTAACTGCGGCTGGTTTTCTAAAGAAAAATACCAAAAAATATTTGGTCCAACGCAAGAGAAGGATGACAACTGTAGACTAAGGAACTTGTGAGCTGCTTAACCTTGCAAAGAGGGAGGCTGCAGCGCGACATATATATTTTAAAAATTGCATCGCTTGGGTATTCTACCAATTCAAACTGGGCGATAGTCGGCTAACCCGCGATATAATACGAATCAGACAGCATAATGCTATGCTTTTCAACCTGAAACACCCATTACCATACCAGGCCTATCTTTCGACAACCTCCCTAGCTACACTTTCCTATACCATAATTCTTCCTTTTCACCACCTTTTTTTTACCTACTTTAAACCCTACTATTCCCTTTACTGGTCTCTCTTTTTGTTGGTTTGTTAAGCTTTTGTTTTTTTGTCCTTTTTGTTTCTTCTTCAAAATCCCCCCTCGGTCGATAATTCCATGGAAATTCGAACATTTTAAACAATAACCTCCCTTTCACTGTACCTTCCTGGAGGCGGGATGACCACCAGGACAAAGGATGACATTAGCTCGAACGGATTTTTTCGTTGAGTTTTTCCCTGGGCCGGCCTTTGGGGGGTCGGGGAGACTGTGCCCCGCACGAGGGCGCCGTACCCCAGGGGGCCCCACGAGCTAAATATACTTTTTTTTCGAATAAAATTTATGAGGACGAAAAAATGTTGTTTTGGATCAATTTTGAGATGAGGACGAAAATTTTGTTTTCTGACTTGACCAGAAAAGGGGCGCCTTTTAAAATTTCGCACGAGGGCGCTTGAAGAACTAAGGCCGGCCTGGTTTTCCCCATATCAGCAAACCAGAACAAAATAGTGCAACGTAGTGCAAATTAAAACCTAGTGTAATCTTAAGTATTTCAAAGTTCTCGCGACCTATACCTAAGCCAAATTGTTAGCTTTAAGTTTTATTCTAGTTTAAGACAGGAGTGCCAACCCACCACCAGTTACCCACCGTTCCAGCCGAATCGGACCCGCTCCACCCAGCCGTACGCTCACCATGACGCTGCACGTCCTGGTTGTACGGCTGGCTCCGGGATCCGACTAGACGCATATCTGTAATATCTAACTGTTAACAAACTGTTGTTGAAATGAATTGATTAACGAAGCGCAGCAACGCTGAGCGAGTCCGGTATTTGGATGGGTGGCCCAAGATCTCATCTAATAATTGGTAAGCTACCAACAGAGACAATCCCGGACCGTTGAAACGCCAGACGGTGGTGAACGCTCCAGGGTAGGTTAATGTTGATGACCGAGGACCGTGGTTTGGAGTCCACGCTAAATTGTAGATCCCTAGGTGCAATGAGCTATTCTGGCCTAGTTGCCTAGTAAAAAGTAGTACTAATACTACAATTTCATTAATATTTTACTGTAACTCTTTTTTCTATCATCCGCTACTTCCCGTGTCAATGAAGAACTAATAATGAAATGCGTACGTCCAGTTATAGCACGTACGCACTACGCATGCAGCCAGTTATGTCAAATCACAAAAAGAAATATTTTCTTTAGTATTACACGTCGCCATAAAAATATGGTAGGTATAGAATTATAAATGATCCACTATTTGTATTACTGCTTTTCTTTTTCTTCGCAACAAAGGCTATGCCTGATTATCTTTCAAGTTATTTCTATAAAACAGATAAATAGTTATTACTTACAATTGATTTAATCATTTCAGATACCTTCCAGAAGTCTACAGAATATTTATAATAAATTTCACCGTCGGCGTCGCAAAGCTAATTGAACCTATTACCTAATATCGATACTGAGATCAGTGTAATAAAAATGTATTTTATTGTTACAGTTCATTCTACTGAACTGCCTCAATGACGACTGGACGAATGCACATAGTTATTTCTAAAAAACTAAAAATAAAGTATTCAGTTTACAAAATACAACATCTGCTTCGCATATGGGAGGTTTAATTTTAATTTATAACCTTAGAAAACACAGTTTATGTTAATCCTTCCCTAGTGTAATGAACTTGAAAATTTAATACTGATATTCTAGCGAGCAAAGTTTGCGAGCAACGTCTTGTCTGTGCACGTCTTTGCCATAATTTAGGGTAAACTTCGTAAAAATTTGTTTACTAGTCATCATCCTGTGGGAAAATAATTTAAGCCCAAAGAAATGCAGCGATAAATATGGAACAGTGTTTTGAAAAATCCTGAACAACCTATCATCCCTTTTGTCCCTGTTATTGTTGATTATCATTGTTAAATTTATGTGATCTTAAAACTGTCTAGACGTCATTCCAATGTTCCATATAGTCCACTCAAATTAGGAAAAAAAACACGCCGTTTTAGAGAAAAATTTTGAACAGCAGTTTCTCTGCATAGAAAGTAAGTACTCAACTTTTAGAACAATTTTTTGCTTATGTGCAGAAAAAAAGACATGATTTTTGGGATATATACATACAGAGTGACTCATTTAAAAGCTGAACACCTCTCTAAAATTTTTATTTACTGTGCGATTTGAATCAAATTTTACTCAAGTATAGAACAAATTACGATCCAATTATGACTAAAAAAACATTCGCCTCCTACAAATGCAAAGCCACCTGCGGTACCAAAGTATGCGGAAAAAAACAAAAAATCATATTTAATTAGGCATTCTTGTCTGGATGATGTAATAGTTAGTATATTGTGTATTTAGGTGTGAAAGCAATACATTCCCGGATGACGATGCAACAAGCATCGAAGTCCAAGAATGTGCTTTCACACCGAAGTACACATACTATTTTTTCTGAAATCACAATCAATGTTACTATACATTAAGGAATTTGTATTAATGCATAACATTTCTTCATTACAATTTAACTGCTTACTAATAAATGCAATTTTAATGTGAGTTGGTTTGTCTGCGTGTATTTATTTACTGTCAAAAATACACATAAAAAACCGTACGGGAATGTTACTTTCCCGGCCTAGGCCGGAAAAGTAATATTCCCGTACGGTTTTGTTGATCGTTGCTTGGCAACGGATCTTTTCCGGTCTGTTTTGTGATAGTTTCTTAGCAACGGACTAAAATACTGGAATTGTGCATTTTGCGATCTGAAATCGCGCCGAAAATGTAGACATTGCCGATAGATTTCAGAAAAAAAAATATAATTGCATTCTCTTATTTTCTCTCTATTTTAGGTGTTATTTCCATTTTTATATTTTCGTAGTTCCACATTCCATTAGTTTGGCGTATTATCTTATCATAATTCAAAGTTGTTTCCGGCCTAAGTGCCCAAAAAGTTTTTATGAACTTCAGAACATACCTAATTAAGCGCGTACTATTTAAAGCCTCGAGAGAGTCTGGCGAGGCTTTGGTGATTGTAGATAACAGCCACATTTGTTTTTTTCATGGAATTATAGCATAGACTCTTTTTTTTTTTTAACTATTTAACGTCGGCCTATTTCCGCTACCAGGGCCTATCACCGACGCCAGGAGACGAGCTACCCCCAACCTGGAAATTTTGCCGAACCTCTTCCCTTAAGAAGAGTAGGGATCTTTTACTTGCCTAACATTTAATAGACAAGGGACCGCCTGCTTTACATCCCCTCCGAAGGATGGTATATCCACTACGTAATCCTCGTCTGAAATTACGTAACTTCCGAGTATACACTGATATACAAGCCTCTAGAAGGTGGGACGAGAACGCTGTATTTCCCAAGATGGGAGCCCATCCAAGTACTAACCGCGCTCGACGTTGCTTCAACGGAATATCGACTGATATTCACATTGAAGTCGCCTCTACGCTCGCCCCTAGCATAGACTCTCATGGGAAAAATTTTCAGTACTGTGAAAATAGGGCAATAATTTTTTATTTCTGCAAACTTCGAGGTGCCTCCAGACTCATTTGCTAATTTCATAACTCAGTCAGACTTGTTTTTAACTATATTTCATGATAATATCAATTTATATAATAAGTTTCAAACCTGCAAAAATAAGGGTAACATATCCGAGAAATCCGCACCCAAAATTTTGTACACCAGATTTCCTCTTTGACGAAGATTTCCTTCTGGGAGTACACCAGATTTCCTTCGCGGTTTGCCCCTCGGAGAAATCGATCTGATTTTCCGATCAGTGGATTTATTGAGACACTTCAGCCAGACTTACTTTGCTCAACTGGAGATAAGCCAGACTGCTCAGTAAGTTCTATGAGATTCTAAAAGATTCATAACGGGAAAAATAAGTTCAACTCATTTGAATTTCACACCTATGGAACCCACCGGAAAATTTTTGCCAGACTCAAAATTTGTTGATCATTATTACTAAGAATAATCCTATCGACATTCACTAAATGGACAAATAGGTACCAAAAAAAATTACTAGCCTTAATATATAGCTTCTAGGGTTCCCCTATTAGATTCTACATATTTTCCTAACATCTAGCGTTGCACTATCGATTCCTTAAATATTTCCAAAGTTAAGAACATTTCCAATCTTAAAAAGTTTAAAATAGAAAAATGGCCTTTATCCTTTATCTTTTTTTCTTCTCGATATACAGGGTGTAATTAGTTTCATGTCATTAAAAAAACTGGTGGTGGGGAACGACTAGACAAACAAAAAAACCTTATATAACATGGGGTCTAAAGCCCATAGTTTTGGAGAAAAATAAAGTAAACAAAAATTTTGAAAATATTTAATAATATTGTTTGAGAACTGCTGAAATATTGGAGTCTCGTCGCGCATGATACTCTGACATTTGTGCAGATAGCACAAAGGAATAAGCCGGTGCGTAAAAAGGGTCGGTCTGTTTAAACCCCTGCGGCCATCCTGTGCTTGCGGTTGTGTAGAAAGAGATAACGAATTATTTCCATTTTCATAATTGGTATAAAAAGTTGGCTTCAAGCGGTCCTATCAAAGTCGCGCTTCTTGCTTTGAGATCGCGCGGCGGCGCCGGCGAGGACACAAGTCGGTAATTTTTACACTTTTTAAAAGAGAGTAAGAAACTTCTATGACTACTAACTGTACGTCCATTGACCCTGAAAAGCAGTGGTTCTCAAATGTATCCTACCTTAACATTCAAATTTTTGACCTAGGTTAGTTTTTTCAAAATGCCCTTAGAGAAAAAAGTTATATAGGTTTTTTGTTTGTCTAGTCGGTCCCCATTACCAGTTTTTTTTTAATGACATGAAACTAATTACACCCTGTATTTGGTATCCTTTCGAAAGATAAAAAGTTTCCTACTTGCCATTTACAGCCGCAATTTTTTTCATTCTATCGACATAAAATTAATATTTTTCACAGTTATTCAAATTTCATGTTCGTATTGATACATTTTGTTAACACTATAGAGTGATAACACGGTAAAAACTTGAAACCAATTAATCACTCCGTTCTTGAATTAGAGCGAGTTAAACGAAAAAATAATCACTAATAGACGCCAAGAATGAAAGAAATGGTCCGTGAAAGCATTCTGTATGTCGCAATTCTTAACGGATTCACTTGATTTTTTTCATCGCTTCGTCTATTATCAGAATAGTATCTTATTGAATTTTATAATGATCCTTCGTGCAAATTAGTTATTATAAGTAATTATTTAACAGTGCCCCTTTAGTATTGTATTAGAATTTAGAAATGCTAGGCTATGACGCTTTGGTGCGAAGAGGTTCTAAAATTCCGTTGCCACGGCAAAGGCAAAACTGTTGTAATTGCTGCCATTGTTTTGGTTTGAGGAATCCTTAAAATTCCTTTGACGTATATGTGATAAAATAGTGACGTAGAAATGAAACAATGTACCGTATTCTTTTATAGGTCTTTGCTGATATTCAAGAGACTTCCCGGAGATATGATGCGTGCCTTTGTTTTTCAACAAAGAAGTTTTCTCGTAAAATTTTGAATTGTCCCATATTTCTATTAAACTATTATTAATCTAAGTTAAAAGAATAACTATAGCAACTAAAATAATTATTGTATGCTTATTTTACAGTACGCTGACATGAAAAAGATGGAAACTAGAAATATTGATTTCTTTTCATGGGTGATTTTTGTTGGAAAAGGTATCTTCTTCAGATTCTTTAGGATGCCGACACTTGATCTTAACCTGAAGGTAGAATAAAAAGTGAAAAACAAGTGAAAATAACTATTTTCTTTCTACAACTATTGAATAATTCATTAATTATTGATTCGCTTTTGAACAAGTAATTGGGATTATGACTCACGGCCGTGTGTAATAATTCGTTACTCAATGGGCTAGGACCAATCACAAGACATGAAGTCTTGTGCGTTGTATGTGAAGTCTTGTACTTTCCGCGAAATCAATTATTTTGACAGATTGAATTAAGTTATAGTACACGCCATGTTTCTGAATTTTAAATCGTCTTTTGTGCTTGCTCTATTTCATATACATTACTCAACACTTTTTTTAGAGCAAGCACAAAACACGATTTAAAATTCAGGAACATGGCGTGTGCCATAACTTAATTCAATCTGTCAAAATAACTGATTTCGTGGATAAAATAAAAAAATATTTTGAGGTTTCTGGTTCTTGTACACACACTAAATCACAATTTTTTTTCATCCCCTTTAATAATGGGGGTGGTAATGGGGGTGGCTAATACCAAAATTTTTTTTGAGACCTTAGCTTCTCTTGTATATACTAAATACCAATTTTATGAACTCTTACCTGCTTGATTTACCTATTTACCCCAAATTTATCCCCTAACCCTCCGACGGAACAAGATGAAAATATAATCTAGTTCTAGATCTCGTTAAAGTACATATGTGTACCGAATTTCAAGTCAATATCTCAAATGGTTCAAGAGTAAACGTGCGCACAAAAAAAAGTTAAGACCGACAGACAGGCAGAAAATTTTTTTTCACTGAAACTTAAAATCTCGACGTTTCATGACATTCTAAGCCTATCTGAACAATAAAAATTTTTAAAATTTTTTTTGTCGTTACTATACTTCCACTGGATGTGGAAGTAAAATAAAGTTCTCCAAGTAAAAGTTCAAAAACCGAGGAACCATTTTCTGTTTTTAAAATATCGGTAACTTTTTGTTTTTTCGAAGATATGGAGGTTTAAAAATGGCGCCAGACGTTTTTAAGATAAAATACTACTTTAAAAGTTAAATATCTCAGAAACTATGGGACTTGCGCCAAAAATGTTAAAAAACCAAATTAAAGATTATTAAGCTAAAAGTCCTTTTTTAAATTTTTTCTCTTGCTTAAAAAATAAAGAAATTATGACCGATACAATGTGCGTGTTCGCATTTTCCCCTAAAATTCACGCCATTTATCACAATTATTATTTTCGGCTTTACCTTAAAGTGCAACTTCCTGTTGAGTAGTCTTAGAAAAGTATAGTATTCTACTCGCGTATAATAGCTATTACACGTTCGTTGAATAATATACTATTATTGGTAACTATAGTAAACTAATGGAATGTTAGAAAATAAAATAAACATTAACAGTGGAGTCAAAATAAATTTCGAATGGAATTGATTTGCTGCAGCAACTTTATGGTTTCAATGTGTTTTAGGTGCGACAAGTGTAATGAGAAGTTTTGGATTAAATCTGTCCATTCCTTCATTGGTACAGTAAACGAAGGAAATGGCAGGGAAAATTTTGGATAGTTTGGGACATTCGCTTTATGTAAAAACATGCGCTGATCATGAAAAAAAAATACTAAAAAAATTCCAAACATGTCGCAACATGTTCTTATATATTTTTTTTTAGCAAAAAATGCAAATATATCATAAAATAAGCATTTTTTTGAAAAAAATGCAAGAATAAAAAGGGTTTAAAATCGCATTTTCCATATGACCATGGTATTAGATTTGCAATTTTCCCTTTAGTTTTCCGGAAAAACGGAAAAACTAACATATAAAACTAAAGATAAAATTGGAAAATGCAATTCTAAACACTTTTTGTTCTTATACATCTTTTGAAAAAACGCATAGATAGCGAGATCATTGAGGAAAACTATATAATTATATGTTAGTTTTTCCGTTTTTCCGGAAAACTAAAGGGAAAATTGCAAATCTAATAATATGGTCATATGGAAAATGCGATTTTAAACACTTTTTATTCTCGTATTTTTTTCAAAAAAATGCTTATTTTATGGTATATTTGCATTTTTTGCTAAAAACATATATATAAGAACATGTTGCGACATGTTTGGAATATTTTTAGTATTTTTTTCGTGATCAGCGCATGTTTTTACATAAAGGGGCCAAATATCCCAAATTATCTAAAATTTTCTCATTTGGCCGCCATTTTGAACTTCGTTTACTGTACTACATATAAAATTTTCACAATTTATGTTACAAAACAAAAATTTTCTGCTATTTTCTTTATTATCTCCGGCCCTAGTAACCGCATCATAAAAATAATAATACCAAATTGTCCGTAATAAAAGTTTGTACAAAACTAGACCTATAATACTGTCTTATAATTTATTAATTAGAAAAAAATAAAAATCGGTAAAAATTACCGTTTTTGAATAACTTAAGGAATATAATGTAATAATGCATTAATCTTAACAAGATTAGGTCAAACCACGCCTTTTATTAAACTTCTAACAGCCAGTTTCACAATCGTTGGTTATCTTTTTGGTTGACTAACAACCTGAAAGTTATAGTTATAGTTAGAGTAAATCCAACTTTACCAGACATTCTTATTTACAGTAATAAATTCAAAATCAAATCAAATAGGATTTGATTAACTAACAATTAACCAACAATTGTAAAACTGACTGTTAATGCCACAGATTTTTATAATAAACTATTGATTAAATCGTAACCATTAGTTAACCAACGATTGTGAAACTGGCTGTAAATTTAAAACATTTAAACTGTTTTCTTGGAATTTGTTTACAATTTTCGAAATTGTAGTCATAAGTAAATTCAGATAACTTTGTGGATACTTTATCAAACCAAAGTATAAGCTTTTCGAGAGAAGATTAAAAATGTTACAGGTTTTTTGCTCACATTTTGAAAGCGCAAAGTTGACGTTTGCCGAGGAGGTGTGAATAATGTCACTTTGCCGCTCGTCTCCTGTGGCAACGAGCGGTAAAATACTTTTACGCTTGCTCGAGTGCACCTGTCCTTACACAAGTTTGGTCGGGACATTGACAATGTATTTTTATAAAATAATAACGCCCCAAAACTGTTGTTAATATAATTACCTAATCCATTTATACGAAGAATACAAACTTTATGATTAATAAAACTTAAATAAATTGACTGCGATTGCGTTTTGTTCGTCTGTTTATTTTGATCACATATGCAAGGCAAACTTATAAAATGTTGATGAATCGCCGTGTCCAGCCAAAATTCAACTTAATTATTCCTTTTATTTTGATATTTTCAAAGAATTGTAGACAAAATCATGTGTGTTGTTCGAGCGGAAAGTGTCTCATTGTCGCTTTCAAGTGTTTACACCATCGAGCGACAATGAGGCACGTTGCGCTCTTAATACACAAATAGCTATTTTAATGTCAATGAAAGTGTGTATACGAAATTTGTACGTTGCACTTCAAAGTTGATATTTTTGCCATAATAATGATTAAAGTAATGTTAAAATTCAACTAAAGTGTATAATTTATCGAATAACATTTAACAAAACAAATAAAAAGTTATTCTATGTGCTGTATAGGTACATACCTACTATTCACACAATTTTTTGCTTTTTAAATTTTTCGTGCATTAAATGAATGGTAACCTCATTTATTTTGGGTATTACTTCTGTCATTTATTTTTTCAAAAATTTTACGTAATCGTGGTGGTCATGCTCATAAACTGTCTGTGTTCGCTGTCCCCAAAAAAAAAATCAAGTGGGGGAGAGTGTAGGTCACGTTATAAGACCAAACTACCAAATCTATTTACTATGGAAATACATATCTAACCAATTTGTAACTCAAATTGTTGCTATGTACTCTTGACACAATTTCACGTTTCTTTATTTCTTAGTTACCCTGTATGTTATTTCGAAATTCTAACTATGTCTAAGAACTTCTCAGAACAAGCAGAACTTTTCATGTTAAAAAATTGCGCTTTCTGTCTATACATGTAGCAAAATTGATTTAAGTTTTTTTTAACATCTCATTTTTATACACTTTTTTTTTTGTATAAACAACTTTTAATCTCCCCTTCCTATAGTTGAGTCAAGTATCTGTTGAACAGTGTAACAAATATTTAAAAAAATATTCTACAAAAAACATGCTGTTAAAATGGCAGTGTGAATGTTTTCTAGCGTCTACTTTAATTATATGTATATTATATACATCATATCAGCCAGCTTCAAAGAGAAAAATCTGTTTGCCATGTACCATATTTCAATAAAGTTTCATGCATCTGTGCCTACAAAAGGGTAAGCGTAATCGAGTGTGTAAGTCCACTATATGCTACATATTTTGTTGAAAGGAAAGATTCACCATCGCGTGGACACGAATAAAACTTTATCTGAAATTATTTATGCCCGGCTGTCAGACAGTGTTCCACAATTGTCAATGCTGCATATCTGCTCGTGTGTGTTAATTCTGTAGAGTCACTAGAAAGTTAATATTATACAGGGTTTTCATAAATGATCACAGGACACGTGATCTGTTAATTCCTTTTACGTTGCGATTTAAGGTTTGTGATGCTTTAGCGTGCCATAGAGATATTTTCATTCTTATGTATCTAAAGTCGCGCTTTCATTCATTTTAACCTCCACACAATAAAACTGTGTTGTTTATTTTATGATTACTTACAATTTGTAATCGAACCATAGAAAAGCAGTAAAAATTCCGATTTCAACGATATCTCACACTTGCACTTTTTCGATTTGGAGTTTTTTTCCAATAAAACTTTAAAAGTGACAGTCACATTATATTTTGACAACTATTTCCGCTACTTCCGGTATCCCGCCGGAAATTCTTCCGGCAACATAACTTAAAAATAGTGCTACATAACATAACCTAAAAACAATTTAAGACATTGGTATCAACCTAAACATTTTTTTCGAAAACTGTTAAAAACCAAATTACCCAGAAAACTTTGGAATCAAAAATTTGACAGCTGTCACTTCTCCGACCGATTTAGTGAAAATCAGTCGAGGCCAGAAGATAAAACAAATTATATCAACTCAAACTTAAACGATCCACCATGAACACTACCCCGGTCACAGCTGGTAGGAAAGCTGTCCACTAAGAGTTATATGGTTTTTCCAAAGATGACTTAGACATATTTCGCATTTTAGAGATTTTCCGTCATAACTCTTAAAGTAAGCCATGAATTTCAAACTTCTTTAAACCATTTTGCAGCTTATAAAAATCATCACAATTTTTGTAAAAACATTTTTTTGCACGATTGGTATTAAACGAGATATACTCGAGGGCCCTGATAAAATAGACAGCCTGTATGTTATATAAATTCATTTAAATTTATTTGAAGTATTAAAAACTTATTATTCTATTGCTCTTTACAAAATCTGACGAATAAAATAATAATAATATATTAATATTTATTATTATTAATAAATTCTTGTAACATTTACCTTCAACTAG
This sequence comes from Rutpela maculata, assembly GCA_936432065.2. Lineage (NCBI taxonomy): Eukaryota > Metazoa > Arthropoda > Insecta > Coleoptera > Cerambycidae > Rutpela > Rutpela maculata. The sequence goes on from OW386287.2 coordinate 174,759,605, forward strand.
AACGCCAGTGGACTCTAAGGGATTTCTGATTTATGCAATACCATATGTATATAATTGGTAGCCTATATCTGGTGGTCACGTGTCTAGTAATCATTTATGAAACCCCTGTAGAATAAGTGTTATCATCGATAAATGATAAAGCTCACTGCTGCTTAATTAATTTATTACATTAGGTAATGACGACCGCTTCATTTTATTGGAGGGGATATTAACACCTAATTTTTCCCTCAAATTTATCCACATTTTATCTCCGCGACGTTTTACGGGAAAGTAATTAAGTCTATCAATTTGACAATTTTCTCATGCTTTATCCCGAAGTTACTCATTTAATTATAGATTTAATTAAACCCCCAACATATACGAAACTCTAAAATTTATAAATTGGGCAATTAAACGAAACTAACTCGTGCCTCTTATCTGTATTGTGGCTGAGGAACACTCAGCTTAATTGCATCTTGTAATGTCTCCATTATTTAAAACTTTCAGCCGCCCACTTAGAACTTCCATTTGCGAAGATTGCGTTTTTAATTCGGATTCCTTGGTGTAGTCCCGGGGCACGTGACCAAAAATCCCGAGTATTCCGAGTATTTTAAGAAAGCTTGTACAGTAACTAGGGGGTTTTAATTTAGGAATGTCATATGAATAAAATTTTGTTTTTTCAAAATTTTATAGTATATGCATGAAATAAACGTTTCTATGTTATACCCAGGCTTGCTAATTTGTAGAGTGTGGCACTCAAAAAAAAACAATAACCATTACAAGCGAAAGGTACTATATTTTTCAAATAAATTGATAGTCTTTAAGTCATAATGACTTGAAAATTGCTGTTTTAGCTTGGGAAGACAGGTATCTCAAAACGGTTTTTGTCAAATAACTCAAAAAGTATCAGATTTAGCGAAACAATGCTACGGTTACAAACTGAGGATTAATTTTGTTTTTTTCTAACTCCGTTTGAATTAACAGTTTCGGAGGAATGGAATAAAATGGCGTCTGAAAGTTTATAAGAGGAGGTATTTAGCTCAAAAGTTAGATATCTCAGAAACTATCAGATCCGGATTGGGCCTGCGAGTTACCGAGTAAAATTCGGGCCGGTTAACTCCGGTGGAGTGCGGGTAATTTTTTTCTGCCTGCCCTCGGTTCACTAATTTTCAGTTCAGGAGTGAAATTTTTTTTTCTGATTTTCTCCCCCCTCTCTTCAATTTCCATTTTGACCTAAAATAAATTCCCCCATTTGTCCTGATTGAGCCGATGTAAGAAATCAAACTCGGACTGAAAAAATCCGCCACTGGAAACTATAGCATTTACATCAAAAATGCTAATCACCAAATAATAGATCATTAATTAGGTTTTCAAATGATTTTTGTACTGTTTCTGTAGAATCAATGTGCGTCTTCACATTTTTTAACAAAAATGTCGCCATTTTGTTACTGGCAGTACTTAGTCAGTATTTTCCACATAAAAATATACGAAAAATTGTGTCTTTTTAATGGAATACAATGGAATCTAAATAAACAGCAAGAGCAAATATCTATTTATCTATTTTTATAAGCACTATTATTATATAAAATGTCAACTAAAGGAAAAGGGAAGAACCAAACCTTTTATTATTAATGGAGCATATTTATTCACCATGAAACGAAATCACAAAAATATGCACTTATTATTATTATTATTATTATTTTAAAGGAGTCGCTATACGGTTTTATAATAACCTACAACGATCTGCTCTTACGAAACCCCAATAAGACCTAACGGCAAAAAAAAATGAATAAACCACAAGTTTTTAGAAAAAAATAAAGAAAAAAATAAGAGAGATATCAAAAATTTGAGAAATCACTTTTTTCTCCATAAACTAGCGACTAAAAAAATGCCCATCAAAAAATATAAAATTATTTTTGTGGAATCTCAAGTTATAAAGTTTGGTAAAAAAACACAGCTTCAAAATAAAAGAATCGGGCAAAACTCGCTGTTTCACAAATAAATTATCTCTTCAATCCTGAAAGCAGCATATCGATATCTATTCTCTTTCTGAAAAAAATGTGGATTGAAATTTAACCCAAAAATTCGCTTGGACCGTTTCAGTTGGCCAGTAGTTTAGTATGAGAAATTGTTATTAATAAAATTGCATAAATAACGTTAGTAATAAAACATAAAGAGGATCATTTTATAAAGTTTTTTTATAAGTAATTTTACATTATTAATACTAATTGTAATAAATTATTTTTTCAGTTCTATCAAAAAACAAGATTTGCAAATCAATAATTTGGCACAAAAATGAAAAAATATGAAACTGTAGAATAGAGAACCATGCACATATTACTTGTATTTGCACTTTGAACGCTGCTAACTGGTCGTGGACAAATCCCGCTGAGAAATCGTCTAACTGTTTTTTATATAACCGAACTCAGTTTGTCAGATGCTCAGGAGCCGTATCATCTTCTATTATAGTTACTTCCGGGGTTCCTCAAGGGTCGCATATCGGTCCATTATTATTTAACTTGTTTGTTAATGACATTAGTGAGGTACTCATTAACAGTAATTATTTAATGTTTGCTGACGATTTGAAGCTATTCAGAATCGTTGACAACTCTTTTGATGCCTTTCTTTTCCAAGGGATCTCGATAATTTAGTTCGATGGTGTGACATCAATCTATTAAAACTTAACTCTGCTAAGTGTAATCAAATTTCTTTCACGAGAAGCAATAATCCTGTAATATTCGATTACCATCTCAATAATGTTACCTTAAACAGGGTAAATTGTATAAAAGATCTAGGTGTAATATTCGATTTCAAGATGACATTCAAACCTCATATATCAAAAATCACATTACAAGCACTGAAAGTGTTAGGTTGCATCAATAGGGACTCTACCTTTTTTTTTTTCTATTAAAATATATAAATTTCTCCACTCTTCCTTGGTAAGAATTCTACTAGAATATGGCAGTGTGATATGGAATCCAGCATATAACGTCGATAAAGAATTCATTGAGAATATCCAATCAAAATTCCTTAGATAATGTGCATTCATCATCCGATAGGCGAATATTCCTACAGTGATATCTTACGCGAACTCAACCTTTTATCACTTGAGCGGAGAAGAGTGGAACTTGATTTATGCTTTTTGCATAAATTAATTAATTGTAATATGAACTGTCCAGAGATACTTCAGTTGATTAGCTTTAATTTAAACGATGGTAGAACAAGAAATTTAGAACTCTTTAAAATACCTTTTCATCCAACAAATTATGATCAAAATGAGCAGATTACTCCGAACAGCAAACTCATTCCATAAAGATTTAGAACTCTTTAGCTCGTCACTATATTTATTTAAAAACCAAGTTAAATCTTGTATAAGTAATTTAAATTAGGTCTAAAACATGGTGTAGCTGAATTTTATTGCATTTGTAAAATATTTGATTTCACTTGTTTTATTCATTATTCCAAAACTATTTTTATGTAATTATGCTCTCATTATTGAATTGTAAAACGTAAAATGGCTCAGCCGTAAATTAATAAATAAATAAAATAAAAATAATATTATAAATAAATAAGCGATATACCATGTTTCAGTCTTATATACTTTTCTGACATTCTTGACGCACTGGCGACTGGACCCGATCCAATGGCAGACCATCTGACCACTTGATATTTTATAATCTACAATATAACTAATTACTAGTACTCACATCAAATCATGGGCCCCGGTATCAAATTCACTGGTGGGTCCCCGCGCCTAATAATTGATGAGCGGGGGGGAGAATTATGAAAAAAAAATTGGTCTAACCGGGTCCCTAAAGTGGCCGGGCTGGGCCCCTTGTGGGGGTCCTGCTAGTACTACGTAAGACAACGAGGATAGAAGTAAATGCAAAATCTGCAGCGAAGCATAAATTTTCACCTTTCTGGTGGCTGTAAAAAGTATTAACAATGCACGTTTTATTACATTCATTAATAGTGCAAGATTTTCAGCTTTCTTAAAATAATTTTTACACATTAGTTTTTACAACACATTTCTAGAACCCAGCTTGATGATCACACGATTATCGTTTTTTAGTTAAAGTTAATAACATATTAAAAAACTAAGTTTCTTAAAATACTCCCAATTTTTGGTCCCGGGCTCTCGGACGATCAGTCTGTAATTGTTTAAAAGCACCCAGCTGGCTTTTCTGATGAGCCAATTTTCAATAAGTTTTCTCCTGGCCTTCCGTTACTTCATTACAAAATATGACGTGCTATGTGAGAAAACATCGACGATGCTGCAGCTTAATCGGTAAATACGATTATGTCGCCCCGGCACGTAACACGACTAAAATTTTATGACAGGAATAACACGGCATAGTAATAGAAGGCATGTTGTTTCAAGATTGTAATAACTATCTATTGTTAAAACCGGATGCGCACCCCCTTCGGTACTATTTGCAGAAAATTATTTAAAGTTAGTAACAATAGTATTACGGTACGTTATTTCCCGCGTGGTGTAGGTAAGCCTTACTATTATTTTTGTTTCAGCCATTACGAAATGATACAAACATTATTCTGAATTCAAAAATTAAATACCTAATAATAATAATATAATAAATAATAATGTCTCGAAAACAATTAACTTCAGCGACATTTAACGGTATACGATTTTTGTTTATAAAAACCAGGAGAATAATTTTTTTTTAATTAAAAATGTCAGAAACTTAGGCGAAAAAAAGTAGCTTTTTTAAGACATTAAGTGTAGCACAAGGTGGTTCTTTTTAAAAAATACAATAAAATTGGCACCGGATTTGAATTCTCCATCTCAAGAAATCACCAATTACAAAAATGTCGAAAGTTATGTGAGAAAATTAAAAATGGACTATTAGCTTTGACACTCTGTATATAAATTTTTAAACTAATACTCCAATCAATTAGATTTTGTTTCAATAATACCGGCTGAATTTTGGAATGAAGCATGTTTCCAATATTTAAATGAAATGTTAAAAGGCCTCATAGATACCACTGGAGCTTTAAAAGATACAAGAGGTCAAAAGTAAAAAAAAAAAAAAACAGTTTTTTGCAAATATCTCTGAACTATTAAACTTATGACAAAAACACTTATGATCAAAATTGTAGCTTAGAAGAATTAAATCAAAAAAGATTCTATATTTTTTTTTCGTAAAAGTAACACTAAAAGAAAAATGGTTGGTAAAAATATTATGCGTCGATATCTTCGAAAAAGTGATGTTATCAACTTTCGACCTCTTTGTGATACATTAACAGCAAAAAAATTTAATACGTATTTTTCTTAAATTATTTACGAATTACAACAATTTCTGTGGATCACCGCACACTAGATTGAAAATTAAAATTGGCTGAAAAAAAATTCAAAATGGAGGAGAGGGTAATAAAATTAGCAGTCATATGCAGAATGAAATCTAGATTCCAAAAATGCAAAAAAATACGGGGTGTCCTATTTAAAAATCAAAAGTATAGGTCACTTCCGGTGAAACAGGAAGTCGTATACTTGATAGATGAATAAAAAAATGTCATTTTGGCAACATGTGACACGTGGATAGTTTCATCTCGATCCGTTAAAAAATAAAGATATGGCGGCCGAAAAGTGATCTCGTTGACACCCGGTATAGGCATATACATATTATCATTTCAACTTCGCATGATCATATCTCCGAAATGGTTACTCCTACGAGATAAAGTAATAGAATCTTTTATGTGGCGAATTTTCTATGCTACAAATTCGTTACTAACTATTTTTTCATGAAGCTAATTAGTCCAGTAGAATTAGTAAAAAAAATGACTGAAATTTATTGTAATTCGTTTCAAGATGCCACGTGGATTAAACGATAGTTTTATTGATTACGAACATGACCCTGAATTTGGTCCACTTTTTGACCGCCGGAACATTGTTTATTTAACGATTTATTGTTGAGAAATTCAAAAAAATCGACGTTTTTAAAGATAATTCAAAGACCTTTGACGATAGGTTTTTCAATTTGTAGATACTGTTAGAACTTTGAAAAACGGTTAATTTGAGAGGTGTTTCATTTGAAACGCTTGAAAATTTGTTTAAATAATTGCAAAAAACCGCGAAAATTTTAGCAATCTGCAAATATTTTTCATTCTTTAACAAAAGCACTTTAGTGCTTGAAACTTTGAAGAAATATGTCCAAAGTTATGCCTAAAATTTCATCAAAAAATTTTAATTAATTTAAGAGATATTCAATTTATTTATTAAAAACATAAATAATGTAAAATGCAAATTCACCCAGTTCCCGTTGTCGTAGAGGGTTGATCTGGACATCCTTTTTTTTGTTGAGACTTAAACTTTATGATTTCATTAATAGCAAATCAAATTTGCATTATTTTCAACTTCAAAATGGCGTTTGAAAAAGTGTCACATTTTGAGGTTAGGTTTTTTGCTAATAACTTTTAAAAAAATGAAGATTTTGCAGTACGTTCTCATATCTTTGTTGCTGGGGTCTTTTCACACATTTTCAAAAAAAAAATGACTCTTATTAGAAGCCGAGATGATTTTTTTTAATTCGTAAAAAATTTTTTAACAAAAAATAATTGTTTATATCAAATTATTGTTTAATTAGGAAAAAATCGACATGACAGATATTATTATTTCATCACGCTACCCCAAATTTAAAAAAAAAGTCAAAATCGGAGAAACGGTAAATTTTTGGTTGACGGATTTGAACTCATCTCGATCATTTTATGAACGTGTTACAGATATGACTCATGCTTTTCACTCCTGTTCTGACGCTGATTTAAAATTAATTATTGTTATCGTTGCAAATTGAATTTTTTTCCCCCAAACTCAGCTCTATTACAAAGATAGACTATTAACTAGTTGTTCGCCAAGTTTCAGCTGTTAATGTTTATTAATAAACAAATTACGAATTTATTAAAAAAAAAATCATCTCGGCTTCTAGTAAGGCTCGTCATTTTTTTTTTGAAAATGTGTGAAAAAACCCCAGCAACAAAGGTATCAGAACGATATTGCAAAATCTTCATTTGTTTAAAAGTTATTAGCAAAAAACCTAACCTCAAAATGTGACACTTTTTCAAATGCCATTTTGAAGTTGAAAATAATGCAAATTTGATTTACCATGAAAACATAAAGTTTAAGTTTCAACAAAAAAAATGATGTCCAGATCAACCCTCTACGACAGTGGTTCCCAACAAGATTTTTTCAAGGACCCCCTCATCGGTCGCTATACTGACAAGGACCCATTAAAAGCTTAAATTCTTAAAATGGTAGAATCTACCACTGCAAGTCAAGTAAAATACAAAACAATTGAATATCTCAGTGACATTTCGCGGACCCCACCTGTTGGGAATCCCTGCTCTACGACAACGGGAAGTGGGTGAATTTGCATTTTACATTATTCATGTTTTTAATAAACAAATTGAATATCTAATTAAAATTTTTTGATGAAATTTTAGAGGTAACTTTGGGGTGATAAAAGACATATTTTGTCAAAGTTTCAAGCACTAAAGTGCTTTTGTTAAAGAATGAAAAATATTTGCAAATTGCGAAAATTTTCGCGGTTTTTCGCAATTATTTAAACAAATTTTCAAGCGTTTCAAACGAAACTTCTCTCAAATTAACCGTTTTTCAAAGTTCTAACAGTATCTACAAATTGAAAAACCTATCGTCAAAGGTATTTGAGTTATCTTTTAAAAAGTCGATTTTTTTGGAATTTTTCAACAATAAATCGTTAAATAAACAACATTCCGGCGGTCAAAAAGTGGACCAAATTCAGGGTCATGTTCGTACTCAATAAAACTATCGATTAATCCACGTGGCATCCTGAAACGAATTACAATATGCATATTTGCTAATTCCACTGGCCTAAATAGTTTCCGAGATATTTACAGAAAAAACATTTTTTTTATCTTTGACCTCTTCCACCATTTAAAGCTCCAATGATATCTATGAGAACTTTTGATATTTTGTTTAAAGTATCGAAAACATGCTTCATACAAAAATTCAGCTGGGTGGGAATTTTTATTTAGATTGGACATTTTTTAATCTAATTTGACTGGTAGTCCAGCCTACAAGTCACCTCTAATTTGAGTGCTAATGAATGTATTTTGATGAAACTTCGTGTAATGTGTAATGACGTTAATAAAAAAGTTAAAAAAAAAAAGATTAGAGTAGGAAATGGGAAAAGGTAGAAAACGCCCTATTTACCACGGGTTCCTAACTTGTAGAATTAGGTCAAAAATGAAAAAAAAAAAAAAAAGAAAACAATATATTTACCTCTTTGAATCTCTCTAGTGAATTTTTTCGAAAAATGCATATTTTTCGAGATATGGCCACTCTAAAATTCCTAAAAGTGGGGGGAAGGGAAATGTAAAAGTTGAGAAAAAAAGTCTGAAAAAATTCAGGTGAATCTATCATAGAAATAAAAGACTTTTTTATATTTGCAACTTTTCTGTAAATTGCGTTTTCACCGAGTTTTTCCGGAAAAACATTCTTTGAAATTGCAATATGTAATTTAAAAATTTGAAAAAAATCTTTTTCATTTTTGACCTAATTCTACATGTTACGGAACCCGTGAGTCAACTTTTTATTAACGTCATTACAAACACATTGCACAAGGTTTCATCAAAATACATTCATTAGCACTCAAATTACAGATTTTGGTCATTTTAGCGCTCCGTTGACTGGACCATGGATTATCAGGAAAGTTTAACCAAACAATTTTTGATGAGAGGAATCCACTGTTGCTCGATGACCTATTACTTATAGACTACCTTGTATACTATACGTAGAGCATTTTCCAAAAATATTAGTTTTAGATATTAATAGCAGCCGGTACCGAATGCATTTAAAAATTCTATGAACATTTCATACAATCCTACATTTCCATCTGATTAAATATTTCTCTTTGCCTGTAGTGATCTGTGCAACATTTTCACCAGATTGTACGATTTGTTTAGTCTATCTAGACGCTTAAATTATAAAACTTTATTTTAAGCGATTGCATTTTTACAAAGAATTTTTTAATTTACAAACCCGCAATTTAATTTTGGAACAAGTTTTAATAGTTTACCCTTTCTTAATAACCTTTCAATTTTACGGACTTTCTCAAGATAAAGCGAAAACGAAAGTCCAGTTATTTCGTCAAATTGTTATTCTTAAGGGGATCAAATCCAAGAAACAGAGAAATCCATTCGGAAATATTTATTATTCTTCGCCATGACTTTTTCAAATATTGCGAAATAATAATAATAGTCTATATTCAATCGTGCCTTCTACAGGATATGAAACGTTAGAACGATAAAGAAAATAAAATGAATATATGAGAATGCTGTACACACAATATATACATACAGATTTGGCAAATGTAGTTTTATAAATCCTGTGATACACGAGAGCAAGAAAGAAAACAGAGGAATTATAAATAGTATATTATTCAACGAGCGGTAATGTAGGTAATAACTCACGCAGATGAAAGTTTTCAGCACGAGCCGTAGGCGAGTGCTGTAATTCATCAAGTGAGTTATTGCCATTACCGCAAGTTGAATACTATACTTTATCTACGATTATAATAATAACTATTAAATTGAGAAAATTTTGTTTAAATTACTCAGTTTGTTTATTAATAAAATTAACTGTAAAATTTAATTTTTGTTCACCCTTTTATATTTGTTGTCTTCAAAGATTTAGCCACCTTTAAGCGGAGGCAGAATGCGATTTTTAACCGAAATAGTGCATAAACTGCTTATAGACAAAAAATCAGCGTTGTAGATTAATATTACGCGGCGGAAAATGCAAAACTTCTCCGCGAACTGAAATAGCCCGGAGCGCATATTCAGTCAAAAGTCTTGTTTTGTATGTTAGAGAAAAAATTAAAAAAACGTCGGAAAGCTCGATCAATTCTGTTTACATAAACTGTCTACAAATTTTTCGAAAAAAAAAAAAACGATAATTATCGAGATATTCGAGGAAATGTAAGAAATTACACGTTTTCCTATAGAGTGTATGTAAATCTTAAAAAAATATTTTTTCTTAGAAACCTCTGTCTCGAAGGGCCAAGATTAATGGAGCGTCAAAGTAGTACATGATATTAAGTGAACATCGTATATGAGATCAATTTCAGTTCATTACCGATTAATTACGGTGACAAAATGGAGAAAGTTTACCGAAAAAAAAAGTCCCAAATCCCGCCCCCTCTAATTCCTTCATTTTTGTCCGAATTCAAAAAATAAAAAAAGTTTTAGCAAATTTAATTTAATTTAAGTTAACTAGAGTAGTCTATTGGCGTAGGAGCCAAGATTAAAAAGTTGCCAACTGTAGAAGCTCAAAATTTGCGATTTTTTGCCGTACATGGCCAACATTTCAGTAGTTATCTCCGAAACGAAAAAAAAATCAAAATTCTGATAGTAGCAAAAGATTCGTAATGGAAAATACTCGTTTGACCTTGTTTTTTATTTCGAGCTAACTCCCACCGTTTCGAAGATATCTGCGAAAAATAACAAAAAACAGCTTACGTTTCGGAGTCGAAAAAATTGCAAAAATATGCAATCTTGACACGTTCATATTTTTCGAAAAACACCATTGGAACGGCCGTACGATGTCGCGACGTAAAGAGGAAGTCTTCCAGATAAACCATAAATTCGGCTCGGCACGAACGAATCAAAAGTAGCATTTTGTGACATTTCAAAAAATCTTTATAGATATTAACGCGAATAATCTGTCACTACCTCCCTGGCTCCACCTTCGTGTTTTGCGCGTTACGTCGATTGGACAGGCTAGGCATGAAGATAAAGGTGACTGGCTCTGTACCTAGTGAGTTATAATAACTCACGCATTATAACTCACGCTGTGTGTTTATATTACTATTAATTGATCAAAAGCAGTTCATTAGTTAGTATATAACCTAATAAGAGTAGATATACACTATTATCTAACACTACTGTTGCCTAGAATGTGGTTATTTTCCTGAGTCGTAGAAATTGTCGATAATAAAACCCCTTCCTAAAACAAATATTCCCAAATTATATAGTGATCTTCGTCCAATCAGTATATTATATTATATTACAAAAATTCTAGAGAGTCATTAAACAGCAGATCTACGATTATGTAATTAACCCGAAGATAATTTTCAGTCAGGTTTTAGGAAGTAGTACGACCCTACTAATGAATGTATCACACAACATAATAACATCCCTTGATAATGGCTTAGCCACAGCACTTGTGTTATTAGACTTATCTAAGGCCTTTGACGTTTTAGATCACTCTCTGCTTTGTGCCAAACTTAATTTCTATGGATTTGATCCCATTTCGATAAATTTTTTCACATCGTACCTCACAGATAGACAGCAGAAAACTGCGCTGGAAGAATCATTTTCTAGAACTGGTCATGTAACGTCAGGTGTGCCACAGGGATCCGTATTGGGCCCTTTATTGTTTTTAATTTATACGTCAGACATTTTTAATAAAATCGAATATTCTAATATACACGCTATTGCGGACGATACTCAGATTTCTTATTCGTTTGCTCCCAAAGATACTGAACGGGCCTGTGCTAATATTAACTGAAACACCCCCAACCCCAGTCGTATATTTATCTCTCTCTTTTGAGTGAGACAGAAAAATATACAAAGTTGGCCATTTATGTGATCGTCTAGATTTTTAAAGTTAGAACCCAAATTTACGTTGTGATTTTATTTTTGTTTAACCATAGATTCTTTTTATAAAGTTTGATATTACTTGTTTCTATTTACTGATCAAATTTATTTATTAATTTTGGCAACACTCAGTTATTAGATGATTTTACCTTGGTACTGTTTTATTTGACTGTACTTTATTTAATACTGATTTCACTGTAATTACAAATTGCATTTGTAATTTATTTATTTTGTCTAAAGAATTATATTCTCATTTAAAATCTCACTTATCCCTGAAAAGTAGAATATTGAAGGAAAAACACAGAAAACGTTTTAATACGTTTATTTTAGAAAACTGTCATATTCATTTGAAACATTGTATTATATCATTGTTGGGGCAATTGCCACAGTTTACATGAAAAGAAGGAAAGCATTCGTTGGGACAATTGTCACATTAATCCGTAGAATAATCAGGTCAGCTATGCAAACAATAAAATAAATTGTTTACAATGACAATAGTCATTTTCCTGAAGTATTTATAATGGTACTCGGCATACGTAAAATTTGACACAGCTCGGGAAATTTCCCCGTCATGATATGATGGTAAAAAGGCAATCAACAAAACCCTATCAAATTGCCACAACTGTCGTAGATAGCGATGTTCGAAGCGTAGTGTTGTTATTGTTGTGGCTAGTTACAATTGCACTTGGCCGAGACCAAAATTGGTCCCATTTCGTTGTATCGTTGTTATTTGTATCTAGATGAAGTGACAACCAACAAAATCCTGTGCTTGCCTTTCAAAATTGAAAGTGATAAAAAAAAGAGCTGTGTTCAAATCTTATCATATGTAAATGATAACTTGGTGAGGTATAAATGCAGAGATGGCAATTATAAATCCTTAAAAGCAAATGCTATGCTGAAGACTAATAATTGCAAAGGCTGCAATAGACCATTCGCGACTGTACTAAATATTATTTACATAGCTGAGCGGAATATTAAAACAACAATCATTGTAATAACATTTTAAAAACCCAACGAAACTTTCCATTAATTAAACTACTAAAATAGTTGCAAATCACAATTGTGAGTTAATTAATTTGCATACTGAAAATGCATACTTTTCAATAAATAAACTATTATCAAAGTACCACAATGAAAATCTAAACGCAAATTACTTTTGAGTTGACTTCGCAGATTATAGAGTCGTAAATTTTAATTAGGAGAAGAAAAAAACGATTAACGTTGTCATTAAGTTAAATTTAGTAAATTTATAAAAATAAAAATTCGAGTTTAATTTCATATTAAAGTTAATGGACAAACCAAAAATGACAACGTCTCGCATATGATTAAATAATTTTTTATACTTATTGTTTGATATACTGTGAGGTCTCCAGTTAAATCTCCCCCAGCTCCCATAATAGCGTCGGCGTCGTGTGCGTCGCCCATCTTAAGAGCGAACTTGAAAGTACACAGTGCTAACGAAGTTAACTAACATTTGCCTTCTCCCACAGGACGGGCGAGTGACCCACGGTAGGCACCTCACGGTCTAGCCAAGAGCAACCCCAGAGGGTTACACTCGGACAGACAATGAATTACCCACTCAAAGCACTCGTCGCTCTGTGCGGAGATTGAAAAAGCCAGTAAACCTTTTGATTTCAACGGTCCCTGCTTCGTCGTTCAGCCTTCACAGATTCGTAAGAAAATCTGTATAACTACGGAATCATATAGGATGATCCGCACTACGAAACTATCCACGGATAGCCCGCAAATACGTACCATCTGACGATGGTCGCACTACGTACCACCTTTGGGGGTGGCCGCACAGCTGAACTCAAACAAAAGTAGGTACCGGAGTAATTAATACGGCCAGCAAGTGTACTCTCGAAGAGCAGGTCAATAAAAGACAAATTTGTTTCCCCGGAACCTCGCTTATATACAGTTTTAAAATAGAGACAAAAATCCTCAAACTGAAAGGATGAGAAGGACAGTAAACCAAGCGAGCTTCGCGATCTACGTAATATTTGTCACGTATGCACCTAACGCCCGGCCAACCCTTCGGTTATCTAAATTACCCATTAATAAGAAATTTCGAACTTAAGTCTTTAATGAATATGGCTTTCTATCGTTTACGTTGATGATCTTTCTGTTTATGTAGCACATTCTTTTAGCCGATACGTTTGTGAGAACCTCAACTTTTGCGTCGAAATAAACCCTGTTAAAACTGTACACAATATTATATAGAAAATAATATTTCTGTATTTAAGTAAATTATGCATAAAATTGATTTAATTGTTATCGTAAAATATTTAATTTTGATTGGAATTGTTTTAAAGTTCTGAAATATTTAAATTCTATTTAAATTTTAGGAAATTAATTTGTAAATACATGACCTAGGTACAGGGTGTTACATAACCTTGATCTTTTGTCAATAGCTGACTATTCTAAGGCACATAATTTGAAACTCAGTTTTAACAAGGGTCCAAAACGATCAGAACAGCTAATAAAATCGCATATTAATATTCAAATAAATGACGAGCCAATACATATCACAAATGTTGCTGGAAACCTTGGAGTTATATATGATTGCAAATTAAGATTCCAAAAACATGTTTCTCTCTCAATAAAGAAATTCTATCTAGCATTAAGACTTTTTTATATACTAACAAAAAAATTATAAATGAAAAAAAATTGCCGAATCAATTGTTCTGCCAATACTTAGCTACTGTATTATAATGTATTTTCCTTGTCTTGATACAGTGACACGATATAGGTTGTAAAAAATCCAAAACTCTTGTTGTAGATTTGTTTTTGGCCCGAAAAACATGACAAGAGTATCGGCGAAAATAAAAGAACTTGGTTGGTTTAATGTTGAAAATGTTTTCGTTCATCGTCTTCTCTATACCTCCTCACTCGTTACTTACAGGATAAACTTCTCTTTAGGCATAATGTCCACCAAATTAGATACTAGATATACAAATAAATTATCGTTACCATATTTTCATTCAATCATGTTTACAAAATCATTTACTTATAATACTACTATACTTTATAATAACCTTAGCGATGATTAGAAAAATTCGCCTCTAAACAGTTTTCATGAAAAAGTTAAATCATTTTACTTTTTAAATCAATAATCTTTTTAAAATTATTTTTAATCGCGTGTATGTATGTATTTTGATAGGTTTGTATGGTCTCTCTCTTTGTTTTATTATATATGTATTATTATTTTAAGCAATATAGCGTAACTATAATTTTTAACTATTTAACTTTTCTTTCAAGTCTCTTTTTTCTTTCCTTTTTATATTACACTGTAGTGAGATAGGTAATTTTTAATTTAATTTGAAAAAAATATATATTTTTCTCACACATATTTTACATCATTTGTATCCTCTTTACTTAATTTGATATATTACATTTTTACATTTATAGTTGTTCACTCTCACTTTATTTATTTTCATACTGTAGGGTTAAGTGGAGTACCTCTGTTAGACTTCGCCCTGTCGAAATTTTGTAATATTTATAATACTCAATGCAGGCAAATTATTATTATTATAATAAATTAATTAATTATTAAAAAGAAAGACGGATGTACTGCTCCCAGCACGTTCCACACTTCGTGAAATCTTATTTTTATCACCTTGTCGTGTGTCAACGTAGGGCATTGGTACCTATCGCTTCTAATCACCTATGCATTGTAGTGAGACTAGATATGTCTTTCTTTTCCTATTTTATCTGGCTTCTTTCTTGAGCTCATTTATCCCAGGGCCCATATATAAAACTACATTTGCCGAATATGTATATAGCTTGACAATACATTAATATTTTAACATTCTAATTTTCTGGTGCATAATAGTAAAACTCTTGTAAGAAATAGATACTTTCACTGAAAAATAAATGCAAATAAATGTATCTCGAATTTCAAGCTGCGTTCTCGTTTAGATCAGACTACCAAAAACAGAATACAAGTATCTCAGAATACATGCGAAAGATTTGTCTGTAATCCGCGAAAATTTAACCATATTTCTTCTTAGGCAGCGGCATAACTAGGGGTGGGGCTAGGAGCCACTCTGCCTTACCCCGGCCCCCATGGTATGGCGCCCCTACTATAGGTAAAAATCCGTATTTCATTTTTATACCGCCTTTTGAACGACTGCCCCCCACATCCTAAAAAATTGGCTACGTCACTGAGCTTAGGTGGTTAAAAATACATAAATTAGTTAACTAACTTCCTTGTGTTTGTACGTAATTCTTCAATCATCTGCCCCAAGATATCTACGTGAAAATTAATTCATAGATACGATGTTGATGATCGAAATATTACAAACCTTCTTTTAACAGTTAACATAACATTTCACTACCTTTTTTCAACGTTGGTTTATCTATAATACTTCCTCTCTAGATAATAATATCGTTAATGATTTTAGAGAAATGTCACTACGATATAGATAACATCATAATAAAGCCCTTTCTTTAGTAGAACAAATATAATAAGTTTTATTTACTAATATTCTGTATATATTATAGGTGGAAATGTTTATCAATATCACTGTTTTAATATGTATTTTATTTATATTCAACTATTGTATGAATTTTATGTACGCTACTTTGTTACTAAATTTTAAACAACGATTTATGGTGGTTAAATGTATAAGTAGCTTTAAGCTAAACTTCGCCACTTGTGCTTGTTGTAGAACATCCCAGAAAAGAAATATTATTAAAAAGATAGAAGATTAGCAAACTAAACATATTTAAGGCATAACATGTGGCGCCCAAAATTTTCACTTCGTAAATATTCTGGGCGCCAGGCAACCAATTCAAAAGTACACCGAAATTTCACTTACGAGAATATGTTTGTTTATGTCCAGGCCGTAAGAGTAAAAGTATATTTTTTATCAAGGAAAAACATATATTATACTTTTACTTATCCAAATAAAAAACTTTATTCTTTAGTTTTCTTTTATACATATTGACCATTACTTTTCACAAGATATTAAACAGTATGTTTACATGTTTTTAAAACATTTTTTTGTACATGAAAGTTAGATTTTTGGAAATATATGAATTATTTTGAACAGTTTGTTTAAATTTAATCTATTTATAGACCAACTGGGAATGTGTGTTAAATGTACGAAACGAGGTTACATCAAATAGTAAAACGGGCCTGATAAATCGTTTAGCTGTTAATAAATTATTTAAGGGCAATCAATGACGATTTAGGGCAAATAAATTAATTGAATCAGCCTTGCATTTCAACTACAGAACAGCTGTTGAACAGAACCAGTCATAATGGTAATGTAGACAAATATGTACATTATTCTCTCTACAGCGAGAAGAAACGAGTCACATTTAAATAAATGTATGACTTTCAAAAAACAAATACATACACTGGAGAGTTAACAATATCTACCTTAAAAGATATTTTACCTTTTTTTTTTTTTAATTTAACAGTGTCTATTAAAAGTTATAACACTTTTTGTCCGGCGCTCGCATCGACAAAATGTGTTTGACTTACTTGCTGAAAGAATAACAATCATCCATTTACCTCAGATTCCACAATAAAGGAAATAAGATAGGTCAAAATTCACGTAAAATTTATAAAAAAAAAACTATCATGCAAAAGACAATAAATAATATAAAACTACGAAAGTGTAAACAAAATAAATACATTTTTAACTGAACTTAAAGATTTTTAGTTTATTGTTGATTCACTTATCGATATTTATGGGAATGAATTAAGTAAAAATACATTTTTGTATATACAGTGTGTTCCGCTTTTCATAAATCCACCCTAATATCCCAGTTATTAATATTGTGATTTTCTTCAAATTTGGGTGGTAATTATATGTTGGAAAATGAATTATTTGGCATAGTAAACATTTTAATTCTCCATTGGCGTGCGGTTTTAGGGGGTAAAAAGAGGTCGATTTTTAGGCAAAAGGATATTTGGGCTTATCTTAGACAAACTTTTCTATCATATTTGGATTCAGCATGTCCAAAAACCCCTTAATCCATATTCTCTATGATCTTAAAACCGGATTATGGCAGAAACGAAAAATTAATTAATTTCTTAATATATCAGTTATTAATAATGCAATTTTCTTCAAATTTGGGTGGTAATTATATGTTGGAAAAATGAACTATTTGGCATAGTAAAAATTTTCATTCTTCATTGGCGTGCGGTTTTAGGGGGTAAAATAGGGTAGTTTTTTTGGCAAAAGGATATTAGTGTTTATTTGAGACAAATTTTTCTATCATATTTGGATTCAGCATGTCCAAAAACCCCTTAATCCATATTCTTCATGATCTCAAAAACGGATTATGGCAGAAACGAAATATTAATTAATTTCTTAAAAAACATTTTTTAATTTTTTACTATAACAAACCTAAAAACAATTTTTTTTTTTTATAAATTCTGGTCTCTTCAACATAACCACCTTCCAATGATACCACACCGTTTGTCATAAATGTTGCTTCGTCACTAAACATTATGTTCTTTAAAAAAAATCTGTCGTTAAGATAGTTACCGTGCAACCATAGGCATTAATCAAAAGTGCTTTGAAAAACAAGTTTTTATTTGATATTTGGCGATTCATAAGAATTGTCAAGAGTTAAATAGTGTTATTTAATTTATCAATCTTACTGATGATGGCAGAAAATCGGAGAGTAGTTCTTACAATTGAAAAAAAAGTTGAAATTATCCGCTTAATTGGTGATAATGAAAGATCTACGCGTCAGGTTGCTCGAATATTTAATCAACGTCATCGTGATCGAGCACCAATTTGGCACAAAACCGTTGGTGACATCAACAAACTGTTTGTAAGAACCGGAGCCATTTTCAAGACAAGACGAAGAAGGTACAATTTAAATTTACGACAATATCCAGACGACGAACGCATTTTAACAGAATTTCGGAACAATCCAAATGGTAGTATAAGGACAGTTGCGAGAACACTAAATTTAACCAAAAATAAAATATGGAGGTGTTTGAAACGCAGTAGGATTAGGGCATTTCAACCAAAATGTTTGCATACTCTCTTAGAAGGTGATTTTGAACGGCGGTTTGAATTTTGCCTATGGTTGCAAGGTAACTATCTTAACAACAGATTTTTTTTAAAGAACATACTGTTTAGTGACGAGGCAACATTTACGACAAACGATGTGGTATCTAGTCAAAATTGTATATTGGTCAGCCGAAAATCCCAACTTTGTAATTAACTGTAAAAACCAATACAGTGAAAAAATGAGTGGTGTGGCATATTAAATGAACAAATTGTTGGTCTCTTTTTTCTGGATAATTTTCAAAATGATTTAGATGATTTTTTTATGGAAATGCCTTTAGCATAGAGAGAAAATGAATACTTTCAGTTAGATGGTGCCCCGGCACACAATTCTCTGATAGTTAGAATTTTTTTAAATGCAAATTTCCCTATGAAGTGGATAGGTAGAAATAGCCCTTTAGAACCGTGGCCCCCTAGATCGCCTGATATTACCCCCTGTGAATTTTTTCTATGGGGGTACTTGAAAAATAAAGTGTATATTACTCGGCCACGTAACAGACAAGAGCTTTGCCGTAGGATTAGGCAAGCGTGTCAAGAAATTACTCCCCAAACTTTAAGAAAAGCGATTGAACGGTTAAGAAGGATTGTTGAAAGTGTATTTTATTGGAAGGTGGTTATGTTGAAGAGACCAGAATTTAAAAAAAAAGTTGTTTTTAGGTTTGTTAGAGCAATTAAATAAAGTTATAAAAAATTTAAAGTGTTTTTTAAGAAATTAATTAATATTTCGTTTCTGTCATAATCCGTTTTTGAGATCATGGAGAATATGGATTAAGGGGTTTTTGGACATGCTGAATCCAAATATGATAGAAAAATGTGTCTAAAATAAGCAATAATATTCTTTTGCCAAAAAACCTACTCTATTTTACCCCCTAAAACCTCACGCCGATGAAGAATGAAAATTTTTACTATGTCAAATAATTAATTTTTCCTACATATAATTACCACCAAATTTGAAGAAAATCGCATTATTAATAACTGAGATATTAAGGTGGATTTATGAAAAGCAGGACACACTGTATATTAAGAAAATCTTCAGATATAATAATAATAATAATAATAATAAAGTTTATTTACGAAATTACATTTAAAATTACAATTTGCTATGCTAATTGTGTAATGTACAATTATAGTATAAGTAATAAGTAAAATATAAGAAATAAAATGTAAATAAACAAACGTATTATAAGGTAACTATAATCACCGTAAATAAACAGTAATCACTGAAGCAGTAGCGGTAGTACTGCTTGTTTGTGATGAGTTTATTCCATGTGACATATATACATACATATACACACATATCACACAACATACATTGATCAGATTACCTAAATAACACAAATATTTCATTTAGATACACAATATCATTTAGGATTTTTTTTTTTTTTTTTTTTTTTAATAAAACGATTAGGTTGATTTTCTTTTTGTTTTAAAAACTATTTGAATTTATTAAATTGCTGAACCGAGATCTATCAGTTTCAAGAATCCATTTTTTTATTTTTACTTTATATGTGTTTAAACTGTCTATATTTCTAATTATTTCAGGTAAGTTACTGTATAATTTATGTCCGATGTAATCACAGCTATGCTGACCTATGGTTTTTTCACATCTGGGTACGTTAACATTACTTGCCTTATGTCTTGTTTCATATCTGTGATTAACCGGCTCTAACTGAATTTTTTGTTTTTTTATGTTAATTAATATATTAAGGCAGAATAATTGTCTGATGTCGTATAATTGACTTTCTTTAAATAATGAGTCACTAGGGTATCTAATATTTCTGTTGTATATGATTCTCATAATCCATTTTTGCATTGTATTTAAGTGTTTTAGGTGACATTCATTTACCCCTCCCCAGCCTAAAATGCCATATGAAAGTTGAGATTGTACGAGTGCATAATATAGCACTTTGAGGTGAGACATATCTAAATACTGTTTTAAATATTTGAACCGTGGTAATAGACCTCTAATTTTTTTAATAATATTTTGTACTTGTAGGTCCCACCGCAAATGTCGATCCACTATTATACCCAAATATTTTATGGAATCAGCTTCCGGAATTTGTGTTGCTGCGTCAATAGTTATGGGGCCCATATTTGGCAAGTTAGTTGCATATGAGGTGAAGGATAAATACTTTGTCTTATCACAGTTTAATGTAAGTTTATTATGTTGGAACCAATCTCTTGTAATTCTAAAATCGACTTCTACACGTGCTTTTAAATTTTCCCAAGAATTCGCTTGATATAATATTGCTGTGTCGTCAGCAAAACTAAGAACTGTACCCGCCGTTTTCAAGGTGAGCAGGCTATTTATATATATTGTAAACAGTAACGGACCTAATACTGTGCCCTGGGGAACGCCGTATGTAACAGTTCTCAGGTCGCTGACGACGCTATCGATTTTAACAAATTGCTGCCTATCTGATATATAGCTTTTTAAGATATTATGTATTTTACCCCTCAACCCATAACATATCAACTTTTCCAATAACATTTCATGGCAGACAGTGTCAAATGCCTTCGAGAGATCAACGAAGATGCATATTGTTGGTATTTTTTTGTCTAATGCATTATATAAATATGAGGTTAAACAATATATTGCATCTTCAGTTGATCTCCCCTCTCTAAACCCATATTGTTGTTCAGAAAGTATCTTATATTTATTTATAAAACTAACAATTTTAGGACTTTTTCTATAATCTTAGCAATGTTTGATATTAGAGAGATAGGCCGATAGTTAATGATTTTCGATTTGTCACCGCTTTTATAGACAGGCTTTATGACACCAATTTTCAAAGACTTTGGAAAACACTCTGTATCAAAACACGTGTTTACTAGGTACGTTAGTGGCGCAGCTATCTCATTCGAAATTTCTTTTAATGTTTCTGCGTGTATATCATCGTTTCCTGGTGATTTTTTTACTTTTAGCTGTTTTATTATATTTTGAATCTCGGTTTCATTAGTATGGTATAAATACATTGTGCTTTCCAAAGCCTCAAGAGTTTCAGCGAAGTTGTCTGGTGTCATTATTTTACTGGCGTATTTTTCTCCTAAATCACTATAGTAATTATTAAAGCCATTGGATATTTCAAATTTGTCGGTTATTGTTTCTCCATTCTCCAACTTAATTTTTTCTATTTTTGTTGTAGGTGTGGCTTTACTACAGATGTCGTTTACACATTCCCAGAGACACTTAGAAGAATTTCTATTTTTATTAATGAGAGTTTTAAAATAATCTTTTTTTGATTTTTGTATTAAGCGGCTTAACATATTTTTATACTTTTTGTAATTTTCGTTCAATAATGTATCATTAGGGTTAACTGTTAGCTTTTTATATAGGTCATTCTTTATATTTATAGATTTTAATAAGGCAGGTGTTACCCATGGTTTTTTAATGAAATTTTTGTTGTTTAATTTTATTTTTGTTGTATTCTTGTCAATGTAAAATTTCAAACGACCAATAAATATTTCTGCGATTAAATCTGCATTCTTTTCACTATAAATACAATGCCAGCGTTCTTTTTTTAAATCATTTTTTAAATTACTGTAGTTAATATATTTCTTATACCTAAGTTGAATATTTCCTTCAGTTTTTATAACTGAAACTTTATTGAAAAGAAAAAAAAAATTCAAACTCTTAAGTTATAGAGACAGTTTTCTATAAGAAGCATATTTATTTTAATTTTAAATCTTAAATCCTTAAATTGGAACGTTATTTAAAAAAAATTTGCTTAGGCACCGAAAAGTAAGAGACTAATATATACCATTCTAATGTACAATTCCCTCCTGTCTCGATTGAAGTCTATTTTGCAAATAAAAAAGACAAATTAACACAGTTATTTACAAAAACCACAATTTCGCACCAAAGTTAAATTTAAAATATGCCATAAGGTTTACGTTTTAGGTCATCCTACGAATGTCAAGAACATCTTCTAAAATTTTCAGCGAACAAGGACTTTTTCGAAATTATAAAATCTAATAGATCTTTAGTTATTTTTTTTATTACAAACAGAAACAGCAACAAAAGAAATTACCCAATTAGTGGGGCATCTTAACGTCGAATTTCGCGTTAATGTGGACACACACCTTACAAACCCACACAAATTTTTTTCAGGTACTAGTTAGTTACGTAGCTTTCAATTTTTGATAGGAACCAACTCCTCCGTCGGCCATCTTGGCTTTTATCTCAGCTTCTAAATCACTTAGAACCACAAACTTGGTGTCTAAGTATACATATTTGTGATCAGGGAATACAACTGCACGATTTTTAAATGTATCACACTATGTATGTATTCACTAATATATGTACCAATTACAAACTATTCACCGATTAACTGTTTTGTCCGGTTTGTCCACATTTTCTAATGTTTCTTTTTTATTTTGTTTCAGATTGAACTGTAATACAAGATGGATTGGAACAAGTGCATGATCTGTCAGAAAACAACTTCAGGAAATCTAAAATGTCCACTCAGTGCACATGGAATCGAAGACAAGACAACACCATACCGGTCTTTCTTCAACAATATCAATGAGTTTAGAAGCTTAGAGTCATTGCCAGTAAAACTAAATTTTGGAAGCGACATGAGTGCGGATGAACTGGTCCAAAATCGGCCATCCCGGCTTGAAGCGAGTGACAAAATGGCGTGTTTGTTATGTCGTGGAAGCGATGGACTCCTTCATGAATTTCGAACATTAACAGCTGATACGAGCATGCGAAAAATGGCAACAGTACTGCAAGAAATCCAGTTGACGTTTTTCAGTCTGGTTTTTATACTCTACAGCAGCAAATCAGAACTATAAATGTCAGGAGAGTTGGTTGAAACCCATTGTATAGCCATTCATTTCTCAATAGTGGCAGACCCGTTTCGCCTTCCCAGGCTCCTCAGTGCCACGAGGTAGAGAAAGAACGAAAAACACTTCAACCGGTACTCCATAAATTTCCTGTGGAGTGTAACCAATATAAGGCACGTTTTCAAGAGTCTAATGTCACAATGGCACGAATCAACCTACTTAGAATCTCCATTGTTTCCTTTGGATCTTCAGAGTTAAGAGGTTATGGGATCATGCAGTTGTGGATGTATGACACTCAAGCGCAATCTTCATAGAGAGTTCCCCCCAGTAAACAGTTTAATGTCTTCCAAATTGAGTAAAATATCTGTTCAATGGTGTATAGTTAAATGATAAAATCGATTTTCCCAAATAGCAAGACATTCAGATAACAAATAGTGAATATATGTCAAAACTAAGAGGAAGCTGTACTGGAATATTATAGAATTCATACGGTGTTGCTTCAAATGAATTTTTTGAACGGAATTGTCCTTCTGAAGAGGATATTTTTTATTAAGAGGACGAATTAATATAATAAGCTAATCTAATCTACCTTTGCCTAACCAGGCTAGTCTAAGAAGAAAATGTTTGACAATGATATCTGAACTTTCACGTACTACAAAATGCCTAAACTGCATTAATTTCATTAAAAAGTGAAAAACTTTTTCTGCTCGTAAAAATTTGTTTAACGGTCACATTTCATTGTTAATGACTGTTTTTTAATTTTTTATAATTGGCCGTCGTTGGCGTCGTTATAGATCCAATTATGCATCTAGTTAAAATATCCTTTATTACTGGCAGTTTCTTGTAGAATTTAAAAGTAAGTAAAGTTATACCTATTCACAAAAAAAATGATCCGCAAGATATGGGAGAATTTTCGACCAGTCACGATTCCTTCTTGCTTTAAAAAAAAATTTAAATACTCATATGTTGCTTGACTTTCAAAATTTATCAAAAATTATAATATAATTTCGGGAAT
Source organism: Rutpela maculata (assembly GCA_936432065.2). NCBI lineage: Eukaryota > Metazoa > Arthropoda > Insecta > Coleoptera > Cerambycidae > Rutpela > Rutpela maculata. The sequence continues at coordinate 174,784,076 of OW386287.2, forward strand.
CAGCATGGATTCCTTGAAAATAAATCTACCAGTACTAGACTGTACTCCTCCTTTTAGATAACAAATTAATGGAACATATGGTATTCGAGGTGTAGCATATGACTCGGTAGTCTGTTTTTTAATCGACTTATAAAATTTAAAAAAGGAGTTTTTTTTTGTTATATTTCTTAAAACATTAGTTATAGATTCCCTTAAGCTATTTCTACGAAATCCTCTCCAATTGTAAGGTATGGCTTAGCGGTGGGCCCACATTAATTTCAGCAAGCCACGTCTACTAGAAGGTGAGCAAAAATTGGAAAAAAAAATTGTTGGACGAGAATATTCGAGATTACGGCGAAGTCGCCACCTGATGTTAATTTAGTGTCATAAAAATTTAATTTTGTGAAAAAAAAATCAAATTCCGTTGGAATTGCAATAAAATTGGTAATAAGGTATTTAAGAGTGGCTGATAACGAATCTCAAAAGTTAAGAATTCAAAATGACGAAACAAGATGGCCTCGATAAATCCAATATTTTTGCAGATTTATATAAAATTTGATACATAGTAATTCTGATAACGAGTCTAATACTAAAGCTTAAAAAAGTCACAACGACGAATATTTTAGTGTTCAAAGGCTAAATAATAAGGCCGCTAAAAAGGGTGAAAACATTTAAAAAAAAAATTGAACCGCCTTCAAAAAATGTTAAAAATTATAAAATATTATTTCACCGTCGGAACGTCGCCCAGTTAATTGAACCTTATTACCTAATATAATGTAAATATTGAGGTCGGGGCCAAAAGTGAGCAAACAATAAATTCAAATGTATTTTTAACCGACTTCAATACCGATATTAGGTAATAAGGGTTCAATTAACTGGGCGACGCCGACGGTGAAACTTTATTTCATAATTTTTAGCGAATTTTTTTTAAGGCTATTCAATTTTTTTTTTAATTTTTGGTAGTGATAGGAAACAATATTAGTCTAACATAAACTAATCAAAGCCACCTCTAAAATTAACTCGAGCAGAGAGTTGTGAAAAAGGGTGTCCCTCAAGGTTCTGTATCGGGTCCAATACTGTTTATATTATATACGAATGATCTTCGGAAATGGACGATGGTCTTCGATATATCGGACGATTCATTGACACATGAATGTAATAATTTGATGGATACTTTATGTAATTGGTATAGCAATAATACATTTTTTTTTAACAAAGGTAAGACAACCGTTATAAGGTTTGATGACAGACGAGAACAATGTTTCAAATTAAATATTAAAATAAATTAAAAAGTAAAGTTAGTAAAGTAAGTTTTTAGGAATCACAATGAATGAGTTTAAACTTGAATGCTCACTTGATATTAGAATTAAATACAGTTTGTTATTTGTTCAGAAATATTAAATCAACTGACACGAGAACAGTTAATAAATATATACCACACACAGGTAGGATCTAGACTAAGATATGGAATATGTACTTGAGGTCGCTCCACCCTATCCTCAGATGTTTTTATCGCTCAAAAACGAATTTTAAGGTACATTGCAAATGCTTCCAGTGTAGAATCATGTTGAGGATTGTTCAAATATTTTAAAATTTTAACCCTTGCATATGTATTTATTCAAGAATTGTGTCTAAGTTTTCAAACATAAATCTAACTTTATGTTGACTAAAGATGTTCACAACATTGGGACTAGACAATAGTGTATTATTGTGTATTTAGGTGTGAAAGCAATACATTCCCGGACGACGATGCAAATTGTTGGCCGATGCGCTAGCCGAGGCCAACAAGCATCGAAGTCCAGGAATGTGCTTTCACACCGAAGTAAACATACTATTTTTTCTGAAATCACAAATAACATTATTATAAATTAAGGAATTTGTATTAATGCATAACATTTCTTCATTACAATCTAATTGCATACTAATAAATGCAATTTTATTGCGAGTTGGTTTGTCTGCGTGTATTTATTTACTGTCTAAAATATACATAAAAAACCGTACGGGAATGTTACTTTCTCGGCCAAGGCCGGGAAAGTAACATTCCCGTACGGTTTTGTTGATCGTTGTTTGGCAACGTATCTTTTCCGGTCTGTTTTCTGATAGTTTCTTAGCAATGGACTAAAATACTGCAATTGTGCATTTTCCGATCTGAAATCGCTCCGAAAATGTAGACATTGCCGATCGATTTCAGAAAAAAGAATAATTTTTATATTCCTTTTTGGAAATACGAAGTTTCTTAGGATTTACCTGCTTATCTGGGTCCAAACATTTTTAATAAACTACCTTCTGAAATAAAATAGGCTAGACATTTCAGATATTTTAAAATTAACTTGAAAAAATACTTGTTAAATAAGTGTTATTATACTTTAAGGGAATTTTTGAAAATTGTCAAAATTAGCATAAGTTAGTTTATAACCGGCACGGTAGCTCGATCGATTAAAGCGAATTGAATATGCGGACCGACTGCCAGCCCCGGTATTGACAACAGCGGTGGATATGGATGTATGTCTGCGTTTTTCTAAATGTGTAACCCCCTTCCGGACAGTCTTGGCTTTGGATTTGGGTCTACTATCTGTGGTGTGTTTATGTTTATGTTTAAGCAATACCTGGACTATCACTATATAAATATGATTTGTCCATGAGGAAAATAAATATTATTATTATTGTTATTGTTATTGTTATTATACTATGGAAGCTCGAAATCCTATTAATTTTGATAAAATGGGCAGGATACGGTACCTTTTTCTGCGCCTAAAATTTTTTTACGGAAATTTCGATCTGGAAAGCATATTCATACCAAGGCGGAAAGAGACGGATGGCCCTTCATCAGATCGTTGTGAGAGCTGAGAAGGCGCTAAGGCAGTAAGAACTGGCATTGGTAGCATTCTTGGGTATCAAAGAGGCGTTCAATAACCCAACCTTCAATTCTCTCTAGGCTTGTTTTGGTTCTAGTAAGAACGGTTCCCATCATGCGCAATAAAGAAACAGCGCAGTGCATTTGAAAGCAAGAATTTATTAAACTGCGGAAAGACGGGAACGGTTCTAGAACACTGAAAATTTAGAACCAAAATAAACCCTCTGTCAAGCAGTTAAGAATCGCGGCGACGGCATCAAAATTAAGTGGATATCGTCCATGCTTAGCACCCGAAACATAAGGTTTGTTCGGGTTTACAAAATGAGTAGTTTAGAACCGTCAGGATTCTGCGCACGGCGATTATAGTATTCGAGTTTTTTCAGAACTAGTTCAGGATTAGGTAGTCCGCTGTTTTGGTTTTTTTTATAGGACTCTCCGGTACTGTTCAGAATCGTCTAAACCAGTACCTGCCTTTCAGCAAGTACGGTTCAAAACAGTTCTCAACTACTAGCTTGCGCCGGCGCATGAAGGTATTCTTTAGTTGACCATTTACTTACCATTTGACTGGTCAATTTTTATTTATTACCTAAAAAAAAACTATTTCAACACTATACCACAGAAGATAACAAAATAACTATATATTATATTTAGCATTCCCACATAAGACCTTATAGGCGTCTGAATTTAAGATGCTAGCGCCAAAGTGGAGAACTCGTGAACTAATTATAGGCTTTTTGTTTGTTTATATGGCGAATACTTATATTGATTTTTTTCTGTTTATTGTTGTTTTTGGCGTTAAAACTAATAACATTAATAATATATGCCTAACGGTTTGCAAGATTTTGTTGTAAGTGATTTGCAAGATGTTAATGGCATTATTCAGCAAAATTCATATTTTTTTAGGTTATCTAGTTTTTCCCTTAAGCAATCCAAACCACGTGACTTTTAACATGGCGTTGAGGGCAAACATCCGGCAATCCTTTATTTTCATTCGTTAAATGAGTTTTTTTTCGGTTGCCTTGGCTACGTTTCCGCGAGTTAATTAAAATAAACCCCATGTTTGCCCTCAGCGCCATATTGAAAAATAATTTTGACAGGTCGTTGGATTGCCTACTTGAAAATTACAGTTTCTTCGACATAAACGGTGTCTGGTTAGTTATATATTAATAAACTTAAATATTTCTTTAAATTTATATACAGTTGTAGTTTAAATCACTTTTTTTTTTTTTCAGGAAACATGAGTGACATTTAGGTTAAGCATATTGCAATGTATGGAACATTTGTGAATCACTAAAAATGTAAACATTCTAAGTGTGTGTGAAGGGGAATATGTTTTAAATGCAGGACACATTATTTTGTGTGGTACAACCCATATTCAACACAAAACTTAATAAATCTGTATGCTCTATGTTTACAAACAAGTGCCTCAGATTCAAACGATTCAAATACCCATGAAATTAGTGGTACATTGAATATAACTGAAAAAATATTTATTAATTCTTTAAGTTAAATAAATGAAACAGTATTTTGTAAAATATGAAATAGAAATATTCAGAGGTAAAACATAATAGTGCATGGTGCAATAGTATATATAACTTTTAAATATACTGGAATTACATTACATATATTTACTTATTTCAAAAATTTCACTTACAAAATGTGATTGTCTGGGACATTATTATTGCTACTCGGGCCACGGTTATTTGCACCAGCTCTTTCTCCCTCAATGCCTGGTTAAAGGTGTCTACATCCAAGAGGGTATGCTTTGAACATTGTCGTGCCAACTCAACTTTCACGAGTTGTCCCTGCAATCTACAAAGGATACCGACTAGGCTGGCTCCAGCCAATTGTAGCCCCTTTAAACGCTATCATATTTTTAATAACTTAGCATCTCAGTTTATCATTTACTTATTGTTGATATCATCGTACACTAAACAGACAATGACAGAAAAGCCCATAATTAGTTTGACTATAGACCACCAGGTGGCGTACTCCTCATTTTCAGACGCCTATAAGCACGTTTCTCAATTCTTGAAGCTGACAGTACCGGTAAGTAGGAATCTAGATAGGTAAAATTACTTGGTTGCGCCACCTAGTAACAATATAAGTAACTACTTTTGCAATAAAGCGTTTTGGTTTTTTCAAATTTTAAAATGGTTCTAAACAGTTCGGGATATTCGATTAGTGCGCAGATAGTTCTGCGTTGTTCTTGGATAGTAATGAATATTAAAACCCGAACAAACCTATTGAAATCACGCTTCGCAACGGATCGATTATGACCAAGGCGGGTCGAGATTACCCGCAGGGTGGGGTATTGTCCCCACTACCGTGGAACCTCATGCTCGATGGGTTACTGGCCTAATTGGGCTAAGCAGGCTTCTATGCGCAAGCACATACAGACGATTTGGCTATCATGATAAGAGGCACGTTTTAAAATTTTTAAGTGATTATTGCAGAGCTTATGCAAAGGAATCTTACCATAGTTCAGTTATGGGATAGCAGATGTGGGTTCTCTGTTAACCCTGTCAGAAAAACGGAGCTACTGCTGTTCTCTAAACGGAGAAAAATAAGCGATTTTCAGCCCCCTTCTCTTATGGTGTCTTTCCCGCACAGTGAAGTACATGGGGGTAACTCCAAACTGTCGTGGAAGCTTAAGGGAGGAAAACCTGCGCATATCGGCGCCACTTGGTAAGTACCCTAGTGTATCCCTGATTACGTATATCCCAGGCTGAGATATATTGCATTCTAATGCAATGAAAGTTGGCATATGGCTCTAACTTTCAATGCCAAATATTTTATCTAAATAGAATTTTTCCGTAAAATTAACAGAAAGACCAGTTTACCTACAATGATTTATTTTCTTTTATTTTCTTCTTAGATTAACTCCGGGAGTTGGATCCCATTTTAATTGAAATTTGGTAAAAATCCAGTTTACGTCAAGCAGACCGAGACTGCAAAAAATGAAAGAGTTACTAATTTTTTTTGGTATATTACACCTATCGCAAAGCCAATCCGGGGACACACTAGAAAACATTTTTTTCTTTATTAAGAATTAAAAGTTTATGATTCGTTCACACTTCTTCAATGTTTTTTTTTAAGTTGTTCGTTGAACATTCTTGTAAAAAAATATACAAAAATTGGCTGCACCTAGGTGCCACTCTTGTTTTTGTGATCGTTTCTATGACACGGTGCAAAATACAGCGACGCGTTAACTTTGGTTTATAGTGATGTTTTAGCATATATCTATTTAAACATTCCATTTAAACGTAACAGTTTATAATATTTATGTGTTATAAACAATTTTTTAAAAAATTAATGCATTTTGTTGTCAAAAATAATTATTGAAAAATTATTTATTTTTGGTTGGAATTTATAAAACGCCTAAAAGTATGTAAAATTGAATTTAAATTAATTGATTAATTTAGTTTTTTAAATTTGAATTGAAATTCGTAATCAGCGTAATCGAAAACCCCCCGAATACCAATTTCCAATTCAAATTTTTTGCCATTTTGCTTTTGAAAAAACTATTACCAAATTCGTAATCAGCGGCCTCGAAAACCCATGAGTACCAATTTTCAATTGATATGGTTAACTTTATTCAAATCTTTGTCGCCATATTGGAGCCGCCATATTATCAAGTTCGTAATCAGCAACCTCGAAAACCTTCTGGAGAAAATGTTCAAAACCATTACTCCATTTTTTGAATTATGGCCAGCTCTTTCGGATTCTGACCCACTGTGAGCCGGAGGAATTACGGAATCTTCCCTGGAAAGGACTGCTCTCCTTTATGGAGAGCACTGGTCTTTTATAGGAGATCCTAAATGTCGCCGATGACGTGCCGAAAAAACCACCTAGCTCTGGGCTATAAATGGTATTATTATACTCTTCGCAAAAACGAAGAGTATATTGTATTTGATCGGCACATTTCTAAATCAGTAAATATCGCTCGTAGAGAAAAAAATTTTATATCGTTATGTTAGTGAACGAATTCTGAACAACTTTCAAAATGTCCGTCTGTCCGTCCGTCACGTTTCTTGTAAGCACGATAACTCAAGAAAGAAAAATCCGATTGTATTGAAATTTGGAGAGTAACTTAGTGTTAGCTAGAGGAAGAACCCTATTGTTTTTTAACAAAATAGATTCGTAAATAAAAAAGTTATTAGTAATTTAAAATTAAAAAAAATATTTTTTACATTTTTTTATGGTTTGTAATAAATAGAAACCTTGCGAAATGTTATTTTCTATCACTATTTTTTTTTAATACATTTTACTAATGTGTGTTTCCTAATAATCACAATAAATTTCTAATGGTATATATTACACTCATTAACAATTTTAGTAATAAGAAATGGTGGTGTAGCGGCAAGAGTTTCGTCTTTTTGTCTTTCTAAATTCCCTCTAGGCCGATAACATCCTGTAAATCCAAACTTTTTAAATTCAACCCTACCTTCCTTGACGGCGATCAGACCACAAGGACGTCATTTGCTCGAACGGGTTTTTTCGTTTAATTCTGTTTTCCCGTATCAGCAACCAAAAATTTGTAAGTGCAGTGCAAGTGTTAGTTTTAAGTTTTTTATTCATTAGTTTTAGGCTCGTGCGAGCACATTCCCTAACCTAGTTTTAAGTCTGCCTAAGGCGGACAGGTGTCCTAGCTGCAACAAGCATTATCGTCAAATCAAATCGGACCCGCCTCGTCCAACCACACATTTTCCACGACGCTACGCGCCGTGGTTGTCTGGTTGGCTCCGGGCCGGGATCCGATGAGATGCATTCTTGTAACAAGAAATGTCAAATAAATTTGTTTTGTTGTTGTTGTTGTTTGTCTCGCAATCCAAAAGTCCCGGGTTCGATCCCTCACATCGTGATTTTTTTTTTCATAAATTTTTTTTTCCCAATAAAGTTGGTATTACAAAATTTAGAATGTTCAAAAACTAACATTATTTACAAGAAAAATGCGAAGAGTATCCTATAGAATGTGTAACAATTATATAAACAGCTCAGTAAATCGGCGAAGAGTATAATGCTTCCTCTAGTTATATTTTTGTAAACGATTGAATTATTAGGATCGTCTATATGTATTCGTAAACATTTTTTAGCTGTGTTCATATTGGTGTGATAATGTTAATATGTAACGATATCTATTTAAATTTAAAATTTGGAGCGAAAATCACATATCAACAAATAGAGCGGGAGCTAGGTGGGCTTTTTCGGCAGCTCATCGTTTTATGAACTTTGAGATATTTTTATGGTTTAATGGATGATAACGATTCATAAAATTGACTGGCGGGGCACATCCTGTCAGGAGCGTCACGATCACTGCTTAAAAATCAGTGAATTAATGTTATCGTTACAAGGCTCATTTTCTTTTGTACACATTTTATGTTTAGAATGAATCGCCAGAAAGTGTGGGCCGTCAGGAGGCGCAGCCAGAAAGGTAATAATGATACAATACATCTGAGGCACGGTACGGAGTCAAGTTAGCCGAAAGTGTTAAATTCCTGTATATTTAAGAGCCTATGGTACTTTTGTTGACACTAAGAACTTTACGGGGAGGCTATTCTATTGTTGAAGGAGCTTATATTTACGTTTTAAAAAGGAGCCAGAACTTGTAACGATGAGTTTAGAGTTCTGACATGAAATATGCAAAAAAATATCCAATTTTCTTCAAAAATCCTAAACATTTTCTTTCTGGCTAGCCTTACTGACGGGAGTTTCTTTCTGGGAATTTTTTTCTGTGTTTAAAACATTTAAATAAACATGCTCAACCTTAAAAAAGTTTGTAACGATAATGTTATATAACTCCGTTTTTTTTTATCTTTTTGACCTTTCTGGTTGCGCCCCTGATGGCCCACACTTTCTGGCGATCTTTATTCATTCTAAACATAAAATGTGTACACACAAAAAAAACCGCTGCCCAAGGAATCACTACTTCCACATCCAGATTTTCTATCTAAGTCATTCACACGAAAAAATTTTGTATGCGGAAATAATTGTTTATGGAACTTTAAAAATATAATATTTGAAATCCTCTACCCCAAAAACCCATAAAACGATACCCCACATCGGCAGTGGGGTCGGGGTGGTGATAAGGAGGTGGTAGTGGGGGTGGATGAAGTAAAAAAATATTTTGAGGTTTCTGGTTCTTGTACACACATAAATCACATTTTTTTTCATCCCCTTTAATAATGGGGTGGGGGTGGTAATGGGGGTGGCTAATGCCAAAAATTTTTTTGAGACCTTAGCTTCTCTTGTATATACTAAATACCAATTTTATGGAGTCTTACCTGCTTGATTTACCTATTTACCCCAAATTTACCCCAATTTAGCCCCCAACCCTTCGACGGAACAATATTAAAATATAATCCAGATCTCGTTAAAGTACATATGTGTACCAAATTTCAAGTCAATATCTCAAACGGTTTCAGAGTAAACGTGCGCACAAGAGAAGTTACAGACAGACAGACAGACCGACATACAGAAATTTTTTTTCGCTTAAACTTAAAATATCGACGTTTCATGACATTATAAGCCTATTTGAACAATAAAAATTTTTAAAATTTTTTTTGTCGTTACTAAACTTCCACTGGATGTGGAAGTAAAAATGGCTTTGTAACGATGATATAATTTCACTGATTTTTATATCTTGAACCATGGCCAACTCGACGGGCTGACACATGCCAGAAGTCTATTTTGTCGTTATTTAAGTTCGATAGAATTAATCAGCGCATAGAAAATGCTTGTAACGATGAGTGTCCGAAAAAGCCACTTAGCTCCCGCACCAAAACCGAATGAACATTGCACATGTTAATATACAGCAGCACTCAGATTTATAAATACAAACCGTATAAAATCAGTTCGCTTATGGTGCCACTATACTAAATGAAAATTATGAACTGAATTTGTTATGCCGTAATAAGTGTCAGTGAATGAATACATGGTAGAACTAGTGTGGGATGAAATTGCTTTCAGCACCTGGGAAAATTGGTCATGGGTCATTGTTCTGCAACGAATGGTTATTCAATATGTGTCGCCACGAATATCTGTTTACCCTTACGCCCTGGACTGATGTCTTTAGTTTTCGTAATGTACTGTTCTTGTAATCAATAATTCGGCCTTTAAGTTACGTGACAAAAAATAGGTGACCGACCTAGTTCATTGATAATAATTACCAGTTATATAAAACTTCTATTTTATAGCGTCTATATGCCTAGTAATATAGGTATCTATGCTTTTTTAATATGTTGTGTAGGATTAAAAAGTAATGTTAAATCCAAGTTTACGACCAAAAAATCCCCCCCCCCCCCCAAAAAAGAATCAGTTATAAAGAGATACTATTTAAACAACTTTAGCTCTTTTGGACCGTCCGAGAGTGTCGTTCGTATCATCTGTGTCGCTGTTCTCTCTTATCGCCTTTTGTTCTTCTTGAGCCCAGAAGAGATTATCCAACGCCGCGTCGTCTGATTCTTCTTCGAGGTCTGGGGAGTGTATATTTATATTTAAATCAGAAGCATTGTCGCATGACTGACTGTCTACTGCAATGCGTGCAAACCGTCGGACATTTTAATCCAGATTTTTTGCAACTACACGCATTACTACATCCCGTCTTGCAGCTGCAAGAGTTGTTGCGGTGCTGCATCCCTGGACATTATTTTGGGAGTGAGACTTTGGGACGTGCGCACCCAGCCAAGGTCAATAGGAATCTTTTCCACACCCAGCCACTTTTTCACCTGAAAAGTATTGTAAAAATTGTAATATTAAAGAAGTAATTTTTATAATTGTTATTTTTATCTGGTGGTATGTCCGCAGGGAGTGAAATCGTGCAGCATCTTGAGTTGCAGGCAATCTAGCAAGATTGAAATTAATTTTTGCTCTAGCCCTCGCAAACAACTGGAAGCGTAAATCATTTAGATTCTGGCTTGATTGTTTGCCTCCATATATCGCAACCATGATCACTTCGCCTTCTTGGCAATTTGCTCAGGTGTAGCATTTGATTTATAAAATACTGCAATCTTATCCTCAAGGTCTGGATGTCTTTTTTATTATAGCAAATACTTTAATTCTTCCTTGCCCGAACAGTGCCGATGTAGAATCACATCTACTGACATGGAATGCAGAAATAGAAAGAGTTCAGGAGACTTGTATTTCGAGGAGGCGTTTGAATAAGTCGCGCCCGGTTTCTTTCCTCTCCCACATTTTTGGACAAAGATTGTGTGTTTCTTTGTAATGCCAGTGAGAATGACTAGAGGATCTATGTCTTCACCAGCGATCACCACAATATCATGCAACTGCAAAAGGGGCTGTAGAAATGCGTTGCATAAAATCTGGATTAAAATGTTCGACGGTTTGCACGCATTGCAGTGGACAGTCATGCGACAATGCTTCTAATTTAAGTATTATAGACTCCAGACCTCGAAGAAGAATCAGACGACGAGGCGTTGGATAATCTCTTCTGGACTCAAGAAGAAGAAAATGAGATAAGAGAGAACAGCGACACAGACGACACAGACGACACGGACGACACTCCCGGACCGCCCAAAAGAGCTAAAGTTGTTTAAAAAGTATAAGATCTGTTTATAACTCTTTTTTTTTTATATATTTTTTTAAACACTCCTTTTTCTTTTCCGATCCATTCACTATAATAGAAGTATATATTGGGGGGGGGGGGGCATTTTTTTGGCCCACTCTGACCCCATTTGGGGCTTGTGTTCGAGGTAAAATGAATTTTCTGAACCTAGTTATAGTAGTAGTACGTATTTCACAGATTTTTAAATTAAAAATTATTAAAAATGTCGAAAAATGAAAATTTTGCAAAACTTTGAACAGCTGTATCTCAGATAATATTTGATCTACAGAGTCTGCTCTAGTAGCAATTTGTAGCAAATTTAGTCTACTTTTAAAAAATACTAAATTATTTGGACCAAAAAAGTAGGCTTTAGGTGACAATATCGACAAAAACTGAAAAAAAGCAAAAATCTTGCAGTTTTCTTAAGTTTTGACCAAGATCCGGAGGGTCTGCCGAGGTCTTAAACTTGGATTTAACATTAATTTTTAATCCTGTACAACATATTAAAAAGCATAGATACTTGATTTAACCCACACCTTTTTTGATGTCAAGGTTACTGGATTATAATTTGTAATTGTAATAATTATAAAAAGTAAATTACAACAGAAACATTATATGACAGTTCTGAAAAAAATAACAAGAGACGGCCAAAATGCATTATGAGACAAAAATTTAAAAAACTGAAACGTCTTTAAAAAAATCGGTAAATGTATTTACCCATAACTTCCCTATCTCTATGTTTATCATATTTTTTCATTTTTCTTTTTTTGGGTAACCACTCTGTATAATTTTCATATCTTTCTTCCTAGTCAGTTATATTCACTGCATGAGAAATATTGCCATGCGTCACATTTTTTCTTTAATTTATTTGGGGTGACGACCCTGTATATTTTTCATATTATTCTTCTTTGACAGTTGTGTTACCTGCATGCGAAATATCATCCTCCGTCACATATTTTTAATCGTTTCTTTGGGTGACTATCCTGCACATTTTGTTTTTCATATTTTTCTTTTTTGACAGTTGGGTTAACTACATGTGAAATATTATTCCTCACATTTTTTCATAATTTTTTATGAGGGTGACCACCCTGCACAATTTTTTTATATCTTTCTTTGACAGTTGTGTTAACATACCAAATATTATCCTTCTCAGTCACATTTTTATACTCTTCGCAAAAACGAAGAGTATATTGCATCTGATCGGCACATTTGTAAAACTGTAAATATCGCTCGTAGAAAAGAAATTTTCATATCATTGTGTTAGTGAACCAATTCTGAACAACTTTCAAAATGTCCGTCTGTCTGTCCGCCCGTCACGTTTCTTGTAAGCACGATAACTTAAGAAAGAAAGAAGTCCGATTGTATTGAAATTTGGAAAGTAAGTTAGTGTTAGCTACCAATATGTTTCATAAAACAAGTTTACCAAAAAAAAAAATGTCCGACCAATGGGATTCCATTACCGTACCCCGAAGGTTTTTGACGTGCCGAATACGATGCCGTAATCCATTTTGCGCCGTCACGTCAGGATTTTCGAGAAAACAACCTAAAAGTGCTAAAAATTCGTTCATGCACAAATTAAGTCACTCAATATTTTGGCCTGAATTTTGTTACTCGGGTTTTTGGGGTCGCTGATCACGAATCAGAATTTGATAATTTATTAATCCAAGATGGCGGATGCTAAAATCCAGAAATTCATCAAAATTTGAAGATTGTGGCCCAAAACTTACTCTGGGTTTTTTGGGGTCTCTGCTTACGATGCTGATATCCAAAATCCATTATTAAATCCAAGATGGCGGATGTTAAAATCCATAAATTTGAAGATTATGGCCCAAAAATTGTTTCTCGGGGGTTTTTGGGGGTTGCTGATTACGAATCTGAAGTCAGAATTTGAAAATTTTTAAATCGAAAATGACGGACCCAATATGGCGGACTCTCCTCTGACCACAGATTCGTGATCAGCGACTCCAAAAACCCCCGAGAAACAAGTTTTTTAAGTTTATTCTCATCTTTAATGTTTGTATACGCATTTTTAGCATGGAGCCATACTGGCTCCAAGCAAATATTTAAAAATTCGCGCAAATATTTTTTCAATATTGTTGATTAATAAAAATAGACTGCTAATTATAGGTTAGATTCCTAACCTGCAAAATGCGTTTTATTTTATTGTGACAAACTATTTAAAACTTCATAAACATTACGTTGGGCTAGATTTTGGTTGAAAGTATAGGAACCAGGCAGAAATTTTAATAATAGCTACGTAATACTTGTCAATCTTAAGAAATACTTATTTTTGAGGTTAGCTTTGACGTCACGTGCAGATGCCCCATTAGTTTTGGGTCACAATCTTCAAATTTTTATGGATTTTAACATCCGCCATCCTGGATTTAGAAATTTTCAAATTCTGACTTCAGATTCGTGATCACGAGTAACAAAATTCAGGCCAAAATATTGAGTGACTTAATTTGTGTATGAACGAATTTTTAGCACTTTTAGGTTAAGTTTTCTCGAAATCCTGACGTGATGGCGTAAAACGAACTACGGAATCGTATTCCGTACGTCAAAAACCCATTGGTCCGACATTTTTTTTTTTTTTTGTGAAGAGTATCCTCTAGAATGTGTAACAATTATATAAAAAGCTCAGTAAATTGGCGAAGAGAATGTTTTTAGCTTGTTTCATTATCTTTTTAGGGTGACCTCACTGTATATTTTCTGGTCAGTACACGTACAAGTACACAACAATTTTTAAAGGTGATAATCCGAGTATTAAAACGCTGCTAAAAGATAAATGAGCACAGTCTTCGCCAAATTTCAAACAATCGTAAATATTTTTCAGCGTGTCGTTTTCTGTACAACGTTAGCACATATTCCATCAGTTGTTAATTATGTTTTTCAACATCTATTTAATCACGAAGTTAAATTTATTTCATACAACATTGTATATTACTGTTACTCATTATGGCAGTTGCGATTATAACACATTTGTACACTAACCACAATATGAGATCATCTTAATTTAAATGAGTACGGCAATGTCATTGCATCTGGAAATAGGACAATAGCAATATTATCGTATTTGGATTTAGAATTAATATAACCTCTAAAGCATAATTTACACCCGCATTTAAATCATTCTTGTATTGGGATGCGAGACAGTGTCAATTAAATTCAATTCAACACAGATTTATTAATATTTTAGTTAATTACAATGAATTTCTGTCAGCTGTCTCAGGAGCCAGCCAGACAACCATGATGCTCAGCGTCGTGGCATTTGAAGGACTGGACGGGACGGAGCCGGATCAACTTAACGAAATTAGGTGGATAAAATTTGCACAAAAGTATTGGAAAAGACCGTTCGGTCAAAATTGTTGAAATTTTGGGAAAAAGTTTTTCTTGTTATACTGAACAAAAGTTCTCAACAGCACAATGCTCAAAATTCAATAGTTCGGCCGCCAGTGGCCTTTGAAGTCTAAAAATATAAAGTTTTTATATGGTCCCTTGGTAAAGGTAAAGCTTTGGCCCCAAAAGTTCTGTGACCCCGAGGGGGGGGGGACACGATGGTGACAATATTTTCTGACATGCCCTTCACCCACTACCCTTAAATCGGAAAAAACCACCCTTGTTTCCGATTTTCCGGTGCTAGGCTTGCGAGGGCTTGTCGGATTGGTTTTATTTTTGTCAATTCGAATAAAATAGGAAATATTGACCATAGGTGACCTAACCCACCCCTGGGGGTTGAAACTACCCCTGCCCCAAATAATGGAATGCCATGAAAACAACGAAAATCAAGGACGGAGAACACGATGGTGACAATAGTTCTCAACCTAATTGGAATAAAATAAGTAAACCTCGATCAGACGGGACCCAATCAACCCGGGGTTTCAAGCAACTTTACACGAAGTGAACTTTTCGTTCAGTGGTTTGTAGTGAATTGATTGATACGGATCATTGGTATATATAGATTTTTTTTTTTCATTGGTAATCATTTGTTTCGGAGGCACCCTGTAAAATTTTTATTTGTTGTGCGATTTGAACCAAATTTTATTCAAGTATAGAACACATTAGAATCTAATTATTACCAGAAAAACCTTCGCCTCCTACAAATTCAAAGCCACCTGTGGTACCAATATATGCGGAAAAAATCAAATAATCATATTAGGCTTTTTTTATTCGAAAATTTTGTTAATGAAACTTGTACAGAATTTTCCAAAAACCTTAAGATTTTAATCAAAATTAAAAAACATTGAAATTTCGATTAAAATAATATCCGAAAATATCATTTTAACGAGTTTTTTGTTTAGAAAATTGCATTACGATAATTTTGTTTGAAATTAAACCCAAGCTGCCAGGTAATTGTCAAGCAATTTGCAATTTTTTTTAAATAATTATTTTTAAAATTTCAATTTTTTTATTTTTTAATTTTGATTAAATTTTGGACTCAAGGTTTTTGGACAATTCTGAACAAGTTTTATTAACAAAATTTTCTGATAAGAAAATGCCTAATATGATTTTTTTATTTTTTCCGCATATTCTGGTACCGCAGGTGGCTTTGCATTTGTAAGAGGCGAATGTTTTTCTAGTCATAATTAGATCCCAATTACTATACTTTAGTAAAATTTGATTCAAATCGCACCATAAATAAAGATTTTTTTCAGGGTGACTCCAAAACAAATGGGTCACACTGTATGTAAAAATATTCTCGTTTTCACTCATTCACTAATCATTGATTATATCTGGTTCATTATATACAATCCTTATTCTATGCTAATAGATCTTTCGACGCTTACAATTATAATCATACCGTTCGTCCGAGTCGAAATGGACGCCACAGTCACTGAAGGAAAAGTTTATTTCTAGCAAAGGCAGCTTGAACCTCGGGTTGGTTGGGTTTCGTCTGATCGAGGTTTCCTTACTTTATTCGAATTGGCGAGAAAAAATTCTATCCGACAAGCCCTCGCAAGCCTAACACCGAAAAATCGGAAAAAAGGGTGATTTTTCTGGTTTCGAGCAGTGAGTGAAGGTTAGGTAGGGAAATATTGTCACCACCCTCGAAAACGGGGGTATACCGTTCTCCAGCTGATTTTGTTGTATTCATGGCATTTCTTCATTGGAGGTGGGGGTAGTTTCAACCCCAATCTTGACTTATTTTATTAGAATTCACAAAAAAACCCGATCGGATAAGTCCTTGCAAGCCTAGCACAGGAAAATTGGAAACAGGGCTGTTTTTTCCGGTTTAAGGGTAGTGGGTGAAGGATAGGTTGGAAAATATCACCATCGTGTTCCCCGCCCTCGAAAATGGGGAGATAGATGTCTTGCGGTCCAGTCACAGAACTTTTGTGGCCAAAGCTTTACCTCAAGGGACTACATAAGAACTTTATATTTTTAGACTTCAGAGCCGCTGGCGGTCGAACTATTGAATATTGAGCATTGTGCCTACGAGAACTTTTGTTCAGTATAACCAGGAGAACTTTTTTCCAAAATTCTTAGTTCAAAGCTAATGGAATTTTGTAGATTGTAGATTGTTTAAGGGGTCGCTTGGCCCTGGGTTGGCCTTTCTTCACCTCGACATAAAAGATCTTTTGTGAATTACCCTGCATCTAGTTGTTGCCCAGGATTTCAAGACTTTTTGCAAAGCTTGCGATTTTCCTGGGAGCTAATTTCCCTATGCCTTCAGGCGTTAATTCCGCCTGTTCTAGGTGCTTTAGCCTAATGCGGATTAGCTCCTTGCATTCACAAAGTATATGTTCCGCAGTTTCAGTTGCAGCTTCACAGTATCTGCATTTGTCATCTTCTGCCATGCCCATGTTCTTGAGATGATATCTCAAGGGGCAATGGCCAGTTAGAAGGCCTGTGATCAGCCTTAGGTCGGACTTTCCAAGTTGTGGCATTCTTTGTTGAACAGGTTATAAACCTTTTTGCTTGTCTTTGGCCTGGAGTGTTCCTCCAGTAGGACTCTTTTTGTTCCTTTTCCCATTTTAGGACCTCCCCCGTTATGTGTCCCTTGGATAAGCCACAGAACGGTTCGGGTCCAAAAAACGGGGCTTCAGCCCCTTTTCTTACGAGGCTATCAGCCAATTCATTGCCTTCTATCCCCTCATGCCCTGACACCCACATCAAGGTAACCTTGTTGTTTTTTGCCAGTTGCTTCAGGGATTGTCTGCATTCCCAGGCAATTTTTGACTCGAAGGTATATGACCTGAGAGCCTTTAATGCTGCCTGACTATCTGAAAGTATATAGATCTTTGCCCTTCGAGTGCCTCTATTTAGGCATTCCTGGGCACATAGATCTATAGCATAAATTTCTGCTTGGAAGATGGTTGGGGTGTTACCAAGGGCTTTAGATAGCCTGCATTTAGGTCCTGCTACGCCCACACCAACCCCTTCATCCATCTTGGATCCATCTGTGTACCAGATGTGTGACTCTTTCTCCAATCGCAGTGCTCCGACCCTCCCCGCCTGACGGCTCTCAATCAGCACATCAAACGGGCAGTCAAAGTCATGCTTGATTGGCATTGAGTCAGTGGGTTTGGTCATGGATTCGAATTGGATTAACTCCAGAATCCTTAAGTGACCAACCAGGTCGCCTGGTCTGAATTTAAGTGCCCGATGCAGCCTTAAGGCACCAAGTGCTGCCTCCTTCCTCACATGCAAATGCAGAGGAAGTAAGTACAGCATTAATGGAATTTTACTGTTGACTTACATTTTTCAGATGGTCATGTTATTTTAAATTTAAATCCAGTTATTCTGGGTATTCGTGTTATCTTTTACAATGAACTTGCTTTCACAGACCAACCATGCGCTAGCTTATTATTCAGAGGCTCATTAAATTCTTTATTACCTTTCGTAGCACCACTATATTATGTCATGTCTAACAACTTAGGAATTATAGTATAAAAAAGATGACAGTTTTTAATGATTCACAGAAAAAAGTCTAGACTAGTGATCTGGGAGACCAAATCAGATCTAGTTTTGATCAATTTTTCGCTGAGGTTTATGTTTACGTATTCAGGAACTTCCCTAAAATCATGATAAGGCGTTCTGCTCTCCATTTTGCATTGCCGCTTCTAAGAGATTTGGGAGTTCGTTATTCAAAGTATAAATATCCCTCACCACTAAAAATATGCTTAATAAAGTCTCTGTTAAGTTCTACATCACAGAAAATATCGAAATATTCCGATTTTGAATATTATTATTAATCTGAATTTTGGATTGATTTTTGATTTATAGAATTTCAAAAGTTTTCAAAAACTAAATTTTTTTAGTGAAATTTGAAACCTGCTTCTTCTCCGATTCTGAAGAAAAGGAGAAAGGAAATATTTTGCAAATTTTTCACAAATAACTTGGAGGGCACACCATTTCTTATTTCTTTTTGAAAATATCAATTGAAATTTTTAGTCTCGTAATGGCTTGGATTACATGCTCCAAAATTAAGATATGGCTACTAACTTTTATAAGAATTTGATTGTATTTACTTACATATTTTGAATGTTCTTTTGAAATTACAAGTTAATTTCTATTGTTTTCGACGTTAAGTTTCAAAATAGCGACGCGTAAATACGAAATACCATAAACAGATTTTTCGGTGTTAATTTAATTTTTCTAAGGAAAGTAATCACAAAATTTATCTTTAATTAATCACTTGAAACGAGCATCACATGTATCTTTTAATAACATAAACTGTAAACTGATAACTTACCTTTAATCCCCCTGTTCCTCCTGATGGTCCACTGAAAAAAAGAAAATTCCAAAATAAATATTTGTGTTACAGCATTGGATACTTGTTTGGTATATACTTTGTAGAAGCACATAATTGCCACTTATAGCAAGACGCTCAAATTTAATGAAAGTTAAAGTAAACAGAAAGTCCCCCATCCCTTTTGGTAAATTTATTTGATGTTTTATACCGGGTAAAAAATACACAGAATTTATGTTGGAAGTTTATTATTTTATGAGTAAACACTCATTTAAATAGCAATTTGGGAGCATCGCACCATTTACTTAAAAAATATGCTAATGCATTTTATTATGAGTGCAGACTTCAATGCAATATTAGCAATAGCAGATGAGTATCACAAGAAAAGAAGAGTTCAAAAAGCGACAACCACGAGTTGTGAGCGCTTATGTCATTTCAAACAAGTTTGAGATACGTTATAGTCAAGTATAGTAAAAGTAGTGTTAGAAGTGGAACTAATTGCAACAAAAATGAATCTCACGTTCCTAATCAACATACTAAAAATATACATTCATACTGTCGCGCAAAATGCGTTTATTTGCCCTCCATCTTGGAAAAACATAAAAAAATGTAAAAAAAAATCATCAGTAATTAGGTAAACGAATTTTGATTTTCTTTATTATCTGTTTCAGGTAGGTAACCTTTATTTTGAGTGAAGAAATCATCATAAGGGAAATGAAAGAAGAAATCTGCCTTTTGTGTTCCAATGTGCTTTGTGGCGATACTCCCTATGTCCCATTAAGAGCTAAAGGCTTGACGGGAATTATCAATGCGAGCAAACAAAGAGATGATAAAATTCATGAACTTTTCAATCCTATGCCTACTGGTGCTGTTAAGATATCACCAAGTGTGCAGTGTCAATTTTAGGTGCGGCAAATCCATTCCTGTGAAGTATATTCCTGAAGGTAGTGGAAGATTGCCCACATCAGTAGGCCGCCCGGTTGACAATGATAATTCAGATGCTTTTGTAAAGACATGTGAGTGGTTATAAGAAAACTGTGAAGAGCCAATATCTGTCAGTGACTTTTTACCAGAGGGAAGTGAATCTTACACTTCTAGACATTTGAATAAAAAATTGCAAGACTGGTTTGGGGAAACATCATAGTATCAGGCACAAATGGGAAATGTAACATGATAACATTTGGAAAAACTGTATCAAACATAATCTTGGACTATCACAAACAAAGAAGACTCGATGACCCTGATGACGAAAAATTTGGATTAATCGAATCTGCAGCAAAACTGATCAGAACTGAAATAAATTTGTTGTATAAAAATAGGGAGCTACTTAGGATTTTTAAGTCGCTTAGATTAATAAAAAGATGTTTTTCAACACTGCAAAAGCTTTCAGTTTTTCGCCCACCATTTTGTCATTTCCTTTTACTTTTAAAAACCAATATGATATTCTTTTTCAGCATGAAATTTCCTGTAATTTGATACCACACATGATTTTTTATGAATTTTTAAAAATTGTTCCATGTTTTTTCAAGATGACGGCCAAAAAAACGCATTTTGCACAACAGTACGGATGTATATTTTTAGTAGGTTGATTGGGAGCGTGTTATCATTTACAAGAATCATCTTTGTTGCAATTACTTCCATCTCAAGGTGTTTTTTCGCTTATTTCTATTATACTAATATAACAATATATGGAAATCGACGCCGACTATCTAGGGTGAGGTTGTAGAAGAACACACTCGTCAAATTGACGCGACACCAATTTATTTATTACGGGGCGCCAGTCGCGTTCTACCCCGTTCTTCTACTCCCAGACGGGTTCGAAATAAGATGCACTTCGATAGTCGAGTAATGGGTCAAGGCTGCATTACCTTAGATCATCAATGACGCTCTCTCAGGACGTGATTGCCCTGTTTTAGGGTTTTGATACCTTTTGATTAATTAAATTTTCGCATAAGAAAATCCCAATCGGAGAATTTCTCTCCGACGGGATTGATTTTTTAACGTGACTCTCACGTTTTTATCTGCTAATAACGAACTCTACACCTAAGGATTTCTGAGAAAAATGCATAAAAAAATTCCTATCGAACCCTCGTTAGGCAGCCAGAAGGCCGAGTGTTAATGTGAGTTAACTCGACGGATCCGGTCTTCCAAACGAAATTTCCAGGGATGGTAGACTAGCAACAAGCCTCAAGATCAATTAAGATGCAATTAGTTCAAAGAATCCGTTTATTTAACAGATATGGTTATATACAGAAATGGATATAGCAAAAATTCTTATATTAAGAATCACGCCTCGCCCAATTAAGGCAAATGGCTTTCAAACCATAAGGTGCGTTTGCACGCATCCAGTAATTTAGTCGAGTCGTTTAGTAATTTAGTACTCGACCAATGCGGACAACGCTTTCCACTTAGTCACACGACTAAAACACCCTGTCCGCATTGGTCGAGTACTAAATTACTAAACGACTCGACTAAATTACAGGATGCGTGCAAACGCGCCTATACAGTGAGAGCGCTTACGCTAATGATCGATTAAGTAGAAAAGATTCATGCAAACCTTCCCAGAATCAAATGCAAGCTTTTTTCTAGAGAAGTCTTAGACTTTTTGTAATTTCATAATTACGGCTGACTGATTATAACATAAAAATGCTTTACTAAAAAATTTAGTTTCGCTAGAGACTACTTAGCTTTAAAGTTCTCGTATCGTGCCGGTTCACGTATTCAAAGACATTCATGAGAACTTACTACTTACTACATAAGTTAGATAGCGTTCGGTCAGTCCACAACTTACTTGCCCTTGATGTAGTGTAGCAAAATTGCAACGACCCACCTCCGAGCGACTATTAGGCAAAATTGAATTTTTGTTTTTTTTTATGCACAAGGCGTTTTCCTCTATAACTTTTATTATTTGGAATGCCCTGCTATTGGCTTTCCTACCATCGCTTTGTATGGACTACTCAACGCGCTCGACCAAATTGCGAGCCGCTGGGTGAATTCAAACTCATTTTATGCGAGAAACCGGCCTTGTGCATGTTCATTGATTTTTATCTAATTTTTGCTTATCGTCTTTGTCAACTTCGTCGGTTTCGCCTTTTAGATGCATTGCATCGTTAAAATTTTACATTCAGTCTCTAGAACAGGACATTCAATGACCGTACCTCTATGGTCAATGTCTTTGGCGGAGGAATAAAATGGAAAATATTTTAATATTTTTTAAAGTGCCTTTTTGGAGCAATTTTTAAACTAGCTTCGGCGTCCAACTTTGTTGCATCTTTGAAAAAGTATACTATATTTTTATCCTTGCCACTATATATTTTCACTCTCATATCCTGAACCAAAACATATTTTCCTAAGTGAAAATTCGGTGTTTCTTCAATTTTCACTTGGTTGTTTCTAATGCCTTATGGAACTCATAACGGTCCTTATGGACTAAACGTGCCCCCAGAGTCTTGAAAATGTCCTTAAATGAAATTTTCGCCTAAGTCGAATTTTCATGGGTTCGACTTAGGTTGATTCTGCAACAAGGTCATCAATTTTGAAACAAACAAACTCAAGTATTAGCCTTTAAATCATATATATTCATCTCTATTTTTTACTGCGGATATAAGTAGCTTACCGTGAACGTCATTTAATTTGCTAAATATTTTTGAAAAAAAAAGTTGCAATAAAAAAATAATCAGATCGAATAAACATAAACATAAACACACCACAGATAGTAGACAACCTCCAAACCCAAAGCCAAGGCTGTCCGGAAGGGGGTTACACATTCGGAAAAACGCAGACATACATCCACACCCACCGGTGTTGTCAATACCGGGGCTGGGGGGTCGAACCCAGAGCGCGGTAGCGAGTCGATCAGCGTATTCGCCACTCAATACGCCTTAACCGATTGAGCTACCGTGCCGGTTGGAAAATAAACTGCAAATTTTCATAATTTTTTCATTTCATCTTTGGCATTCAGAAATAAAACACAAATGAAGATAACAAATAAGGAAACTGTAACTTATGTAATGAACAAATAAAAAACAAAAAAACAAAACTAAATAAATCAAACTCACAGAAAGAATAAAAATTTCTCCCCTCAAAATTCAAAATTATTATCTTAAAACTTAAAGGAGGTCCGACATTTCCTTTGAGGGCATGAACATTTTGAACAATAAATAAATTTTCATTTGGACCAAGGTAATATGCACGTCACTAGAACATAAGCATATTAGTCATTTTTCCAGCCGTAATTCGAAGTACTTATATGGCGATTGGAATGCGGTTATGTATCCCGGCTCCACACCATCCCCTGGAAATGGGCCCGAATAAGCAGAGCAGGTTTTCAAACTTCTCTAGCAAGATGTAAGTGTTCTTTTTGTAGCTGTCATCTTATTTGGCATATATCAGCTGTTGTCATTGCATTAGGACTCGCAACCAAATTTTTCCATAACACTGGTGTTCAATTTTTCAGCTTTTCCTTGTTTCTGGAACGTTAGAAATGTGTCTTTTGTCAAAAATCCTTCAACAGGAAGTTTTACTTTCCCTTGAGAAACTGCCTGTCATATCTAAGTCAGTTACTTTACTGGCGTAGATATAACACAAAACGCCGCACAATTCAATGGATAAAGTTGATAAAAATCAAAAATGTAAAGGGATCTACTAACCACATGCTATGAAACTATAACCGTATATACAATTTTGCAAATTGTATGCGTCATTAAGTTTTGAAACAAAGATGAACAGATTTTGATTTTACAGCAAAAATTACGTAATAAAGATAGTTTAGATTATTTGGATGGGGTGCGCTGTTTTGGAATTGCTTATCCACAAAAATAATGAAATGCACCAATAATGTCTTTCTTTCTCTTCCATCTTGGGTTTGGATGAACCACCAGCAAGTAGCTCTGTCTTTAATTAAATAAAAATAAATATTAATTATGTTCATGAAACTTCATCACTATAATAAAATTAGGAATAAAATGAATGATCGGGGTTGGAAAAAAAAACAGTTTTTTTTCATTTTAAACAAAAAAACAGTTTTTTTGTTTTGAACAGTTTTTTTGTTTTAAACAGGTTTTGTTTAAGTTTTAAATGGTATGTTTAAAACATGTTTAAAACGTTTAAAACTATATTCAACTAAAATTAAATGGTGCCAGGCACACTATGTCTGCTACTACTAGTTGATGCCAGATGGCGCTCTTAAACGGATTTTACAGCACTCTGCAAATAAAATGCTCAGTTTAGTGCATGTGACCACTATATCGGAATTATTTATCGGAATGGACCATCATCGGCACTTTTCCTGCTTTTCCACAAACTCCAAAATAATACATTTATTTAAAACATTGCACTGTGTGTTAAACAGTTGTTTAAAACATTTTGTATTAAATATGTTTTAAACATTTGTTTAAAACACAGTGCGATGTTTTAAACACTTTGTTTAAAACATTTTTTAAACATGCCTGTGAATGATTGCTTTATAGTGTATTGTATGAGTCGGAAAAATATCCGAAAAATCCGACTATTGTCTGATGCAACAAAAGTAGTTCTCCCCCCCCGTTTTCGAGGATGCTGGTGGTGGTAAAATTTCTCGTCGGGGTGACCCATCCCCGCAAATGGCCAAACAGGGTCAAACGCGTATTGATAATGCTTCACGGAATCTAACTTATTGATCCCCTGTTCTAGAGCATGCCAAATATGGGACACCCGCCCACCCCCTCAACGGCAAATAACCACCCTGCAAAAGGGTGAGAGAGCGCTCTCATCATACCACTAGACAAAAAGATTTCCCCTCCCATTTTCGAGCATGCCGAACACGGAGAGGACCACGAATCGAGTGCTTGACACCAGTTCACTCCCTCAGTGGCCAGAAATAATCCTTCAATAAAAATATTTTATATACTATAATTAAATAAATCAGATGTTTCAATTAATTCTCCAAAGCTTTTCGTAAACAGGTGTATCTATCCATAACCACGTACCTGACAATACTAAAACACCTCAATATCTTCTTTCAAATATAAACATAAAAATTATGTATTGAATATTGAATGATAGTTGGTGTAAATGAAGATATTTTATATTATAATACACACCTTCTCTAATTTTTTTTGCTGTTATTACAATTAGATACTTGGTATATAAATTTGTAATGTTTCTATACATAAATTATAATTTATGTATAGAAACATTAAAAATTAATAATTATTAATTAAAGTTTTAGTGGAAGAACAGTTTTTGTACCGACCACGCCTGAAATAAAGACCATTTATTATCATTTCTTATTATTATTACAACGTAATGGATCTTTAATAAGGCGAGGATATAATTTTGTGCTTGGCACCATCAGTATTTTTTTACTTTAATACATATACTATTGATTTTTAATAGGTGGCAATGTTCTACAAACTTTCAACGGCACGCAAAAGGCAAAATATAGACACAAGCTCCACCACTACAAATAAAAATCAATTTAGTTAAATCAGGAGAGAGAGAGAGATTACTAAGTGGCCTAATTAAGTCAATTATAATTAGCTGACTACTTATATTGTGTAGCCGAATATTCTTAAGTGTTTAGACCGAATATACCATTATTCAACTAAATACGGTATTAAATAGTCTACTATTTACATTGAGAAAACACTTGAATATCTTTAACTTTTTAATAAAAAAAGTGATACAAATAATTTTACTCAAGAAATGATACTTCTTCAGGAGTTCTAAAACTGACTAACAATTGGTGATAGACTTAAACACCTTTGGCTTTATTTCTATTTGAGGAGCAATAATTAGAGATGACCACCATCATCAATAACCTTGGATTTTAACCCAACAACGATTGCATGAGCTGAAAATGTACGAAACCAGTTAAATCACAAAAGAACTTGCATTGCTATTTTTCAACTGCGTGAATGAAATAAATATTTTTAGGGCATCATTACTATTGAACGAACAACAGAAATCATTTGTTATGAAAATTACTTGAACGTTACTTTAGCTCACTCAGTTCGGCGTTGTATTATACAGAATGTTCCTAGTGTAATGTGTTACAACCCCTAGAATGATGTATTTGCACCTACTCGAAAAAGAACCTACCAGAAGATTCCAAAGTGACATCTGGAATTATCTAGAGAATGGTGGCGTCATCACAGAACAATCGAGATCTGTCATTTTTAGGTATAAAAGACCGACCGCATTCTCGGCGAGTAGTTCAGAAAGTTCAAAAAGTATAGAAAGTGAGGTTAAGACTTCAAGGATAAACAAAGTGATAAACATTGTGATTTTAGTCAGTAAAGTGTATTTAAATTAATAACAGTATTGTGAAGTATCCAGTAAATATTTAATAAAGTGTGTTAGTGGACACCTCTTGTTATAATTTTTGGAACCCACAGAATTTGCGAGGGTGGTTTCCTAAGGGTGGAAACACGCGACAAATTGGTGTCAGAAGCGGAATTTTATGACAAGAGGAGCTCTGAAGTTGTGTTGGAGTGTTCGAGAAGTATTCTCGAGGTTTAGTGCTAACACAGGACTAATTTACTGGACATTGTTCAAGGGTTATTTGTGGACAGAAAAATAGTGTTAAGTATTAAACCCTTTAAACTGAGTAGTGATAGAGACACTGAAAAAGACTCATTTTTTTTGTGTTAGTGCGTGGAAATTACTAGAACTTTTCTATTTGGACATTAGTGGAGATTATTAAATTCTCTGAACTGGATAGTGATAAAAGACTCTAGATAAGACTTTTTCGTGCTGTTTCTGGAAAGTTCCATTACCGATATTGACGTGACAGTTAAATTTATTTTATTTTAATTTCATCGTATACCCGTAACAACAAGAAGTATGGCATCCGATAAACAAATACAGGACTTATTCGAACAATTCCAAAAAATGATGGCACAGCAACGGCAGGAAGACAAAGAAGAACAGGAGAAAAAAGGTCATGAAGAAAAAGAAGAACAAGAAAGAAGACGCCAGGAAGACAAAGTAGAACAGGAGAAAAAACGTCAAGAGGAGAAAGAAGAACAAGAAAAGCGACGTCAAGTAGAAAAAGAAGAGCAAGAAAGAAGACGTCAAGTAGAAAGGGCCGAATTAAGAGAAATGATGGAGGACCTGAAGATACGACAACAAGAGGAGAAAGAGGAGCAAGAAAGACAACGTCAAGAGGAAAAAGACGAACTCAGAAAAATAATGGAAGAAAGACGCCAGGAGGAATTAAGGAAATCCTGGAGGGTACCGTGTTGGCCTAGTTGAAGATGACGAATCGATTAAGTCCCTACCCAATATTATTGTGGCGAGAACTTTAACCCGGACCAAAGACAAAATCCCAATTAGAGTCGTTAATTTAAATTCCCACTCTGTGACAATTAAGGAAGGCAAACCGATTGGCTCCTATGAACCGGTCACATGGGTAGCGAGGTGCGAGCAACAAACAGAGGGAAGTTCGTCTACAAAAATAGACCAGGAAGTTTTGACCTTGCTGAGTACTCAGTCGGAGCATTTACCTGAGGATGAACGAAGGGAGGCAATCAAGTTCCTAGAAAAGGAAAGTTCAGTATTTGCCAAGAATACAGAGGCCCTTACAAAAACAGACATAGTCCAGCATCGGATAAATACTGGCGACTCACCCGCTATTCGACAACCACCTAGGAGGCTTCCATTAGCAAAACAAGAAGATGCCTCGGCAATGATAGACAAGATGCTACAAGATGGAGTCATTGAGGAGTCGACGAGTCCCTGGTCATCGCCAGTAGTTTTGGTTGCCAAGAAGGATGGAACATTAAGATTTTGTGTCGATTATCGAAAATTAAACGATGTCACGAAGAAAGACAGTTACCCATTACCACGAATTGACGACACATTAAGCACGTTGGCAGGCTCACGATGGTTTTCTACGTTAGACCTTAGGAGTGGATACTGGCAAGTGGGGCTTCATCCTGATGATAAGGAGAAGACAGCGTTTTCAGCAGGCAGTGGTCTTTATCAATTTACTGTGATGCCTTTTGGACTTTGCAATGCGCCAGCTACCTTTGAAAGATTGATGGAATTCGTACTGCGAGGGCTAACCTGGAGGACATGCCTGGTTTACCTTGACGATGTGCTTGTTATGGGACAGGATTTTACAGAACATTTGAAAAATCTTCAAGAAGTATTTGGGCGAGTCAGGAATGCCTATCTGAAGTTGAACCCGAAGAAGTGCCTGCTATTCCAGAAATAAGTCAAATTTCTTGGTCACGTGGTGTCTTCGGATGGAATACAAACAGACCCCGACAAAATTTCTGCTGTACGAGATTGGCCAAGACCATCTAACGTTCATGAAGTACGGAGCTTCCTTGGCCTCTGCACTTATTATAGGCGCTTTGTGGAAGGGTTTGCAGAAATTGCGAAGCCACTACACAGGCTGACAGAAGAGAAAGTGCAGTACCAGTGGACACCGGAATGTGAAACGGCATGGAGAAAATTGAAGGCAGCTCTATGTACTGGTCCTGTGCTAGCATACCCACAACGGGAAGGACTTTTTATTTTAGACACGGATGCCAGCAATTCTTCGGTCGGTTGTGTACTATCCCAAATCCAGAATGGGCAGGAAAGAGTGATCGAGTACTTCAGCAAGGTGCTGTCCAAACCGGAAAGAAATTATTGTGTAACTCGGAAAGAGTTACTGGCCATCGTTAAATCAGTGGATCATTTTCATAAATATCTTTATGGACGACATTTCAAGATCCGGACCGACCATGCTGCATTAAAATGGCTGTTGCAGTTGAAAACCCCTGAAGGTCAACTGGCTCGTTGGATAGAACGGCCGCAACAGTATGATTTCAAAATAGAACATCGACCTGGACGATCTCATAAGAACGCAGGCGCTTTATCTAGAAGACCATGCAAGGAAGATTGCAAGCACTGCCGCCACGTTGAGAAATTGCAGGGTACGGTGGCTGTCAACACTATTAAAATAGAGGTTCCGGATGATTGGACAACTGAAGCCCTGAGACAAGAACAACTGAATGACACAGAGATTGGGGCTATATTGAGAGCAAAGGAGAAAGGAATTCGACCAGCGTGGAAGGATGTTTCGGACAAGGCAGTTGGATTGAAGGCTTTGTGGGCCCAATGGGATTCACTTAAAGTCGTGAACGGGCTGCTAAAGAGAGCTTGGGAAAGCCCGGATGGCAGGGAAGTTGTTATGCGTCTAGTGATTCCCAGGTGTCGAGTACCGAAAGTACTTCAGGAAGTGCATAATGGAGCATCCGGTGGGCACTTCGGCGTCAATAAGACCCTGAATAAAGTACGAGAACGATTTTATTGGGTAAATAGTCGTCAGGATGTGGAAGCTTGGTGTCGCAATTGCAAAATTTGTGCAGCGAGTAAGGGACCGCAGACTAGAAGTAGGGGTGCAATGAAACAATATAACGTCGGAGCTCCTTTCGAGAGGATTGCGATCGATATAGCCGGCCCATTCCCAGTAACCAAGGATGGTAACAAGTATATACTGGTTGCCATGGACTATTTTAGTAAGTGGCCAGAGGCCTATGCGATTCCAAACCAAGAAGCAGTCACTGTCGCCAAAGTCTTGGTAGATAATTTGATATGTCGGTTTGGTGTACCCCTGGAGCTGCACTCAGATCAATGGAGGAACTTTGAGTGTAGGGGTGTTTCAGCAAATCTGCAAGTTATTGGGGATACACAAAACACGGACAACAGCCCTTCACCCGCAATCAGATGGAATGGTGGAACGACACAACAAGACCATGAAAGAACATCTCTCTAAAGTGGTTCATAAGAATCAACGTGATTGGGATCTCCACATACCGTTCTTCCTCATGGCATACAGAGCTGCTATCCACGAGTCTACGAGACAAACACCAGCCCGTGTAGTATTTGGACATGAGATCAGACTGCCATGTGATTTGATTTTCGGAACACCAGGTGGAGAACAGCTTCCTGTGAACAGCTATGTGGATGAAATGAGTGAACGGCTAAGAAATGTTCATGAGCTGGTTAGAGACCAAATCACCATAGCCAGTGACCGAATGAAGGCTCGATACGACCGTAAGGGTAGTTCAGAAGGGTTCAAGGCAGGAGATCTGGTTTGGCTGTACAACCCACAGCGAAAGAAAGGGAAGTCACCGAAACTTCAACCTCCTTGGGAAGGACCTTATACTGTTATTACCCGAATAAATGATGTCGTTTATCGGATTCAACGAAACAAAAAGTCCAAGATGAAGATCGTACACTTGGATAGACTGGCGAAGTATGTGAAAGAGGCTGAATTGCCTGACCAGGACGTTCAGGCTTAAGGAGGGGGCAGTGTAATGTGTTACAACCCCTAGAATTATGTATTTGCACCTACTCGAAAAAGAACCTACCAGAAGATTCCAAAGTGACATCTGGAATTATCTAGAGAATGGTGGCGTCATCACAGAACAATCGAGATCTGTCATTTTTAGGTATAAAAGACCGACCGCATTCTCGGCGAGTAGTTCAGAAAGTTCAAAAAGTATAGAAAGTGAGGTTAAGGCTTCAAGGATAAACAAAGTGATAAACATTGTGATTTTAGTCAGTAAAGTGTATTTAAATTAATAATAGTATTGTGAAGTATCCAGTAAATATTTAATAAAGTGTGTTAGTGGACACCTCTTGTTATAATTTTTGGAACCCACGGAATTTGCGAGGGTGGTTTCCTAAGGGTGGAAACACGCGACACTAGTATATTTTAAAAATAGTAATAAAAGTGCCCCCAACTTCCATACTTTAAGTCATTTTCTTACATACAGTTCTGGCGAAAATTCTTCTTTTTAAAAGCTTTTATTTAACTTGCATGTTTGTTAGTTTAGGTCAAATCTTGCAAGCTGAATTTTGATTAGTTCTAATTAAGCTAGGGCTTTGAAATTTGGCACACGTGTATAAGTCCGTTGACAATGCAACATAGTATATCCATTATCAGTCTAAATCCAATATGGAGGACGTCCCAAGATGGCGGATCGCCTTTCTCTTCACAACCCCCTTGATATGGGTATCAAATGAAAGGGTTTGACGAGTAAAATACGATAAACCATGTGACGTCATTCTAAATTCAATATGGCGGACGTCCCAAGATGACGGATCGCCTTTCTCTTCACAACCCCCTTGATATGGGCATCAAATGAAGGGGTTTGACGAGTAAAATACGATACTATGTGGCGTCATTCTAAATTCAATATGGCGGACATCCACGATAGCGGATCGCCTTTCTCTTCACAACCCCCTTGATATCAAATGAAGTTTGACGAGTAAAATACGATAAACTATGTGACGTCATTCTAAATTCAATATAGCGGACGTGGGAGAGGTGGGAAGAGGTGGGGAAGGGACGGGAAGGGGTGGGGAAGAAATGAAAAAGGGTGAGAAGAGGTGGGGAAGAAGTGGGAAAGGGGAGAGGAATGGGCGGGAAAGTAGTGGGAAGGTGTGGGAAGAAGTGTTAGAGGGGTGAGAAGACGGGAGAGGGAAGGGGTGGATGGCGGTGGCAAATGAAAGAGTTTTGTCGGTCTGTCTATAAAATAAGTAGACTAAAAAGTAAAAAATAAAATTATATAAAAAAAATTTAAGAAAAAGCTTTTATTTGAAAAAACTACTAAAAAGCAAAAATATTTTTTTTTAAATTCATACACCTGGAAACCAAAAGCTTTGGGGGCGGTCAATTGAGCAAAGTAACTATGCAATAGCGCTATATGACCCCCCTTATTATTATTATTATTATTATTTTTTTTTTGTTAAAACCCTTCTCTGTGGCTCCGACCCTCACAGAGGGGAGCTGGTAGTACCGGCAGCCACTCCCCACACCCGTGGGGTAAGTGACTACTGGGTCCGAGAATCGTGTGCCCTGAGCAGACATAATGAACCGAGGATGACAGCCTTCTGCATTCTGCCGGCTAAGACCTCTGCCGAATTTCGGCATGCCGGTATGATCTTAAGTTCCGAAAGCAGTGTGTGTCTCGTTCCACCGAGGGCTCCTATAATCAGTATCACTATCTTAACAGTATGATGATACAGTCTGCGGAGTTCGAATAGCAGATCTCGATATTTTGTCCGTTTTTCCTCCTCTTTCAAGACAATGTTGTCCTCCGCGGGAGCCGAGAACTCCACGACAAACATTGTCTTGAGTTGATGGTCGAGGAGGACTACGTCAGGCTTATTGGCTTGTATTTGCCTGACGGTGGGAAAAGAGTAGTTCCAATAAATTAGACACTTCTCATTTCCCACAACGGACTCAATATCCCCCGGAGCGTAAGGCAGCACTGGTGTTTCGTCTATCCCATACGTGTGCCTTAAATGGTAGTAAAGCACTCGTAATGCTCCGTCGTGCCTTTGTATATAGGCCGAGACTGCATATGTCGGGCAAGCCGACAGCAAGTGCATAAGAGTCTCTGGCGCCCTCCGGCAGGCCCTGCAGCTGACATCAGGGACCTCTATACCCATGACACGACTACGATAGACGAGGGTGTTAAATACATCATCCTGGCAAGCCATTATGAATCCCTCGGTCTCAGACTTCAGCCCGGCTGACCTTAAGAAGGCAAAGGTCAGCCTTTCGGATAAGCCAAGGTTTTCTATATTTTTATAGAAAACTCCATGCATTGGCTTATCCGTGTGAAGCTGCAGAAAGTTGTGTTCTGCGGCTTTAATTTGGGCTTTTCGCCGAGCAGGTTCCGACTCGGTGACAGAGTCGCGATTTACCCGCTCGACGTCGAAGGAGAGACCAAGTTCATCGGCTGTTCTTTGTGCTGCCTTAAACAAAAAGGCTCCTACCCCTGCATTTTCATAGTCCCGGACCATGCAGATTATTATTATTATTATTCCCCTTTTCTTTTTTCTCAGCTAGATTTCTAGCTGGCATTGACAGTTCCGCTGAGAGTGAGATTCGTCTCTACTCAGGAACCCATCCTTGTGTCTCCTATTCGGTGTTTAGGAATTGTCGCACTATGTGGCAGGTTTGCAGGATAGCTGCCTTTTGCATTGTTGATATTAAATTCACTAGGATATCCAGTGCTTCAAGGTACTTAGGCCAGTTCTTAGAGATTACTCCTGTGGCTGAGAATATCAGAAGCATTATTTTGACATTGTCCACTCTCCAGACTTTCTTAATTTCCGTTGCTAGGTTCTAGTACTTAGTAACCTTTTCGCCTTCGGTCTTTTGCACGTTGTGGGTCAATCCGATGTCGATGATGGCAGCGCGTTTATCTTTTTTATCAATTAGCACTATGTCGGGTCGATTATAGTCAACGGTCTTATCAGTTCCAAGGGCGGATCTGGACCTTGAGCTTGGGAGGGTGGGGGTAACACAGCCGCGTGCTTAAAATAACAAAAATGTTTTTCCTCGAAAATTGAAATTACAAACAAAATTTATAAACACAACTAAATACAACAGAGGCGTAACTAGACGACTAAATCCGCGCTTGATCAGTTCTAAACGGGCAGAGGATATGGTCTGCAGATTCTAACACCGGCTCTGGGTTGTATCGGTAGTATTGTGGACGATTGTTTAGCAGTTTGAATTTTTTAGAGAGATGACTATGGATTATTTTGGCTATTTAATTATGTCTCCCGAGGTACGTGTTATCTGCCAGGGTTGGGCAACCAGCTATGATATGTTCAACAGTTTCTCTTGGAGCATTTCCTGCATACTCGTCGATGTTACGTAATTTATGTTTACAAATCAATGTCCATTTCCAATATTTTATTAAGAAATACTTTTATACAAGAGTGCTTTGAAAGATTTCTGGAAACGATAACTTAAAAAAAACATTGGACATACATACGACGGAGGACAATAATATTTTGTACGCAGTTAGCACAAAGATGACGGAAGAAAATAATATTTGGAATGTTGACATTGCCGTCAAGGTAGATGCCCTTTTGGTACTGAAAAGAAAAAGTAATTAAAAAATTAAAGGTGCCAAATAGACGCTTACCGAAGGAAAATTGCAATTTTACCAGCTTACTTAGAATTTTTACATTTCAGATTATCTAAGTTATGAAAATTAAGGTCCTTCAATTCAGTTTGTCTGTCTGTTTGACTGTAGGTCTATGTCTAAAGAACTAGTTGACTGAGAAAAATAATATTTGTCAGGTAGTGGCACGTATTGCTTAAGAAGAAACCTGGTATATTTTGAGTGAAAAATATAGAGGATTTCGTATTTAAGTATGAATTTTAAAATTAATAATTCCACGTTTATATGGTTACGTTTGAATATTATTTACACCAGTAAGTTTTTAAGGTTTTTTCCTAACATCGATATTGAGAGTTGCTAGAAATATGACATTAAATATAGTATATCTGATACGTCGATATTTGTACATTTTGTATTATTTGTTTCTTTCCTCAGGTATTTTATTACGCAGTTAGAATTATTTATTAATCTTCTTCTGTATTGAATCATATCATTTCTACAGCGAATTTTAAAACAGAAATTTTTCAGTATTTCATATAGTGTTCCGGTTCTTTGAAAAATTTCATGTGATATTTCATCGCCATAAATTTGATGGATTTACCAACACTAAACCCACATCATCCATCATATGTGAATGTAGCAATAAATTACTTATGTATTATTTTATACGCATTTTATGTATATATATTTCATCCAGAGAAAAATGTTTGGGATTACAGTTACTCAAAAAGGACATTGGACATTCAGTAAAACAGTGGCGCAGCCAGAAAATTCGTCTGGGGGGGGGGCAATAGAACCAGCCTCCCCAGAGGATCAGGAAAACTTTTCAGAAAACGATTGAAAACGGATGTGTATAGATTCCTCTACTAGATAATATTGGCATTAATTACAAAATATTTATTTCAAGGGATAATTTTGATACTGCTTTGTACTGATAGAGATTATGCTTCTCTATTTTTTGGTTCGTGGAAGTGGGGGGGGGGAGGGGGAGAGGGGGGGGAGAGGGAGGGGGGTTGGCACGCCCCCTGGCTGCGCGCCTGCAGTAAAACCAGAATCATAAACTATACAAGGAATTTCTTCAGAAGTAACACATGATACAAAAATAAGGCACGCGGTGATAGCGGGATTTTAAATTACATAGGATTTTCCTCATGATACAAAAAATTTGTATCATGGATTTGCCTGAACTCATTGGAATTTTGAATAAATAGGGATTCTTAGTGTTCTTAGTAACCATCGTTCTTTATAAATGAGCTTTGTCTCCGTATAAATACGTTTTAAACATATTGTCACTTTTATATGATGCCAATGCACAACGCATTTTTATAACTAAAGCTTATTGCAAGAACACTAAAATAAGTAAAATAATCCAAAAAACAACTTCCACAGACGTCGGCAAACTCACTTTTACGAAGGAAGCGTGTACAAAATTATCACCGCGTGACGAAGCAACTGTGGATTTGGCTCCGCCCACATGCGCAATGTCATACCTTGTATTCTTTGTATCATGGAAGTAACACATGTCTATTGCATCACTGTGGAATCGTAACTACAGCAGGCCGTTGCGGTAATGCCAAACGCAAAGCGAATCACTGATAAAATTCTGATAAAATTTTTTATATATGTAATAAATGTGTAAAGCCATACTTTTTTCACGAATGGGAATTTGAAAGTGTGACAATCCCATTAGTGAAAAAGGGACTTTACACACGAATGGCATACAATATATTTTTCAACCACCGAAAGGGTTAGCAATGAATATATTATGTATAAATTAAAATATAAATAATCTACACACTAGTGTGAAAGCGAAAAAATAAAATGGCAAGGTAGTTTACAAATCGCAATATCGTCATGGCCAACCTAATTTTAAATACATGAAACTAATTAAAATTTTAAGAATATAAATGGAACGTAACTATTATAAATAATTTAAGCATTATTGTGAAATAACACTAAAAAAATGGGTATATTTGTAAAGACATGCCCAGCGATAACAAATAAAGGGGTCTACAGACGATCCAGCTGCCGGGACCCAAGACTTAAAGGGGTCTACACACGATCCAGCGGCAGGGAGCCAGCCTTGTCGGCATGCTTTGAACTCATTCGTAAAAGTGAACTGGTCCGCTGGAATTCCAATTATCTTCAAAACGTACCGACAATATCGGGTCCCTGCCGCTGGATCGTGTGTGGACTAAATAAGATTAAACAAGCTGAAAACGTACTCTTCGCCTGTTCACTGAACTTTTTATATTTTATATAATTAGGAAGTTTCCATTTTTCTCATTTTCTCGTAATAAATAGTCGTAAAAATCTAAAAAACATCTGTAATTTTTTTTTTAAATTATCTCTATAAATAAAAGAGTTATGGTCCTTTCAAGTTTAAAATGCCGCGATCATCTGGGCTGAGCTCAATTACGTCACAATACATGATTCCGCCAACAGCGAGCGGGCGCGGGCACCTTTTTACTCGCTGGCAGGCACCGGCAGTTTATAGCCAGCTTGCATTTGAGAGCCGAAAAAATTGCTAAAACATGCAATTTTGGCACGTTCATATTTTTCGAAAAACACCAGTGGGACGGCCGTATGATGTCGCGACGTAAAGAAGTCTTCCAGATAAACCTGATCGTAAATTGCACGGCGAAATTCGAAAATTCGGCTCGACACGAACGAATCAAAAGTGACATTTTGTGACATTTCAGAAAATCGAGCATATACACTAAATAAAGGGAACATACAGCGCGCCGCCGGCATGGCAAGTCAGCGCGTTGTGTATTGTGACGTCACGGTGGACTTCAGCCGAGGCGAAGTATTCAAATAAGAAATTGAATAAGTTCGTGAGTTTTTCAGATATCGAGATAATTTTTTTTTTTTTGTTTGACTAGTTATCTGAAAGACTACTAAATGAGGTTGAATGTACATGATATTTCTAAAATAGGAAACTTCCTAATTGTTACACATTCTATAGGATACTCTTCGCAGTGTTTTGTAAATAACGTTAGTTTTAGACATTTTAAATTTTATAACTTAGTTGGTAAAAGACTCAGTGTAAAATAAAGTAAAAATTAAAAAAAACCAAAGTAGGTTTCGAACCCGGGACCCTTTTGATTCCGAGTCAAAAGCGTAAGAACTACACCACCACCTTACACATAAAAAAATGTAAATTTTTGCATTATAAGACACGAGCTAAAATCATATTTTCACGGTTGTATATTACATTATGAAATGTATATTTGTAAAATACATAAATATTCAGATATTAAAATGAAATATCATCATTCCATCAGATTTCTATTCAATTACAAGAACAAAAATCACAATTTTTTTTTTCAAATTTAAATCATTACTAACATTTTTATTTACCGATCGATTTTGTTAAAAATGATAGGGTTCTTCCTCTAGCATACACTAACTTACTGTCCAAATTTTAGTATAATCGGATTTTTTTTCTTGAGTTATCGTGCTTATAAGAAACGTGACGGACGGACAGACGGACAGACGGACATTTTGAAAGTTGTTCAGAATTCGTTCACTAACACAATGATATGAAATTTTTTTGTCTGCGAGCGATATTTACGGATTTAGAAATGTACCGATCAAATGCAATATACTCTTCGTTTTGGTATTTGCGAAGAGGATAATAATTAAGTATAGTAATCGTAAAACAATTTTTGAAATTTTTGTTTCGTCAAATAGGCTTAGAACGTCGAGATTTTAATTTGAGGTCAAAAAAAAAAAATTCTGTGTCGTTCTGTCTGTAACTCTTTTTGTGTGCACGATTACTTTGGAACCGTTTATGACACTGACTTGAAATTTGGTACACATATATGTATTATAATGAGGTCTGGAACTAGATTACTTTGATCTTATTCCGTTAAAGGGTGAGGGGTAAGTGGGGATAAATAGGAAAAACAAGCAAGTAAGAGTCCATAAAATTGGGATTTAGTGTATGTACGGGAAGTTAAGGACCAAAATTTATTTTGGCATCAGCGACTCGCATTATCAGCCCCAATACCGCCCCCACCCCATTATTAAAGGGAGTAAAAAAAAACAAAATTGTGATTTAGGTGTGTACAAAAACCAACGGCCTCAAGATTTTTTTTAGCATTAGCTACCCCCTCTACCACCCACACTCCATTATTAAAGGTGGTAAAAAAATTATATTGAGATTTAGTGTGTGTACAAGAACCAAAGGACTCAACATTTTTTTAGAATCAGCCACCCCCTCAACAATCCCCACCTCATTATTTAAGAAGGTAAAAAAATAAAATTGTCATTTAGTGTGTGCGCAAGAACCAAGGGCGTCACGTTTTTTGGCAGCCTCTACCCCCCCCCCCCCCCCCTTTCGTCTGGCATTCCGTTTTATAGGTTTCTGGGGTAGACAATTTATATTATTAAAGTTCTATGAACAATTTTTTCCACATAGTGGAGTGCAAATATAGTATCAATGGGATAGGAAATCTGGATGTGGAAGTAGTGATTCCTTAGGCAGCGGTATTTTTAATTGTTTTAGAACAAATTAACTGATATATTGTCTTTCAATGTTATAATTTTTTTTACTCTTTGAGCGTTTGTGAGACAGAAATATAATTTTTTATAATAATTGTGTTCTTTCTCTTTTTTATGATGAAAAAAAAAACAGAACCCATATGAGCTTTTCTAAATCTAAAGGCCATAAAATCCATAATTTTACACTTGAGATTTCTTTTAACGGTTCTAATGATGGGCTCTTGTACCAACTTTGTTCATTTTTTTAGATTAACAATTTTTTTTTATATTTTAACCCTTTTAACAACCAAGAGTTGAGAGGGAAATATTGTCATGTTAATTTTATAAAGGATATTATACAATATAAAAAAAAATTATAAATCTTAAAATATTCAATTTTCAAGTATACAAGTTGAAAATAGACAAATTCATATAATTACGAAGTCGGTTAAAAAATGTATGCATATCTTAAAAACAACTGACTTTACAACAAAAAGACATGTAATACTTTCTTTTGGAATTTGATCAAATAGGACAAAATTCTTGGCCGCAAAACAATGATACTAGTTATTTCTACATACAATATTTTACTATTTGTTTAAATAATTTTTTTTTGTTTCTTTTTTAATTTAATCAGAAACATTTTCCACATTCTTGCGCCAATGCGGGCTGATTTATACTATAGTTTACGTACGTTTGTATATAAAATTTAAACGCGTAAAATAAGTGACATTTGATTAAGGCTTCATACTTTACCAAAATAAGTTGTGATGGAATGGAATGCAAATGTTTACCTGCAAATAAAAGAAAAAGAATATTAATTTTTGTTAAAATACAAATATGTGATTTCTTACTAACTTAATACAGTATACAGATGGTATAATACGATAAACATTTCTGCTGGATCTTATAGTCTAAGCTCCCATGGCACAAAAATCACCGAAACACCTCAAATTTAAAAGGTGAAAATGATTGAAAGACATGTAATAAACATGTTACACATACCAGACTAGTAAAAATGTGTTAATTGCTATTTTCAATTAACTTTTAAAATTAGCTAAAAAAAAAGAATTTACTTTTCAAAACACCTGCTTGAAATTTACACAATTTGTGGTAAATAGTGTATCATTTTTGAAAAAATTCGTCTGTCTGACAATTCTTGTTAATTAACATCTGATAGACCATTTGTCATAAATAATTTTTTTCATGAAAGTACACTTCAGAACACCTTGGTTTTTGCTTAAAAATGAAGCTTGAGATTTCCCCTATCTATTAAAACCTGTCTGGCTGGAAATGTTTGTTAATTACCTTGTTAGATTGAATTTTGAAAGCGCAGCATCCATGCATGAGATGGCTGAACCGTTGGCATCTCATAACACCTCCTTTATTTTTGTTTTTAAATGAAGTAGATCTCCTCTATGCATAAAAATTGATCTGCCATCGAAAATTTTTTTTATTGTCATTTAATTTGTAAGTGCCGAAAAAATATTTTTTGGCTGACAGATCAATTTCTGTGCATAAAAGAGATCTCAAGCTTAATTTCAGTAAAAAATGAAGATGGTGTTTTGACGCGACCGTCCTAGAAGTTTATTAAAAAAAAAAGGAAAACGTTGGCAAACGCAAATAGAGTATAAAAATTTTTGTTGTTGTAAGAGACTTGGATAGGAAATGTGGAGTGGAAGTACCGATTCCTTAGGCAGCGATTTTTTACTTTTTTATTTTACGCACTAGTGTGTAAAGTTTAACTGTATGCACTACACACTGTGTAGTATGGCAGTAAAAAAATTGCATTTAATATAACAAGTGGCTAAAAATGGTGTTTTTTTTTTACAAGTGGGGCGTTACACCACACGAGTAAAAAAAACACATTTTAGTCTAGAGTTATATGCAAAATTTTTTGTAACCCCATTCGAAATTAGAAAACAATATAATTTTGTTAAAATAGACTAAATTCTATTGCTGTTTCCATAGAAACCAATAAGTTTTATTTCGCACTGTGAAATAAAATTTCTTTTTCTTCAAGCGTATTAAAATGTTTAAATTATGTCACCAAAAACAGAAGTAGAAGTAGAAGTAGGACATTGTTTTACTAGTAACAAAATGTTAGTACCGAACGCCACCGTAGTGGACATTGTTTTACTAGTAACATAATGTTAGTTCCGAAAGCGCCACCGCAGTGGGTATTGTTTTACTAGTAGCATAATGTTAATACCGAAAGCCACCGGTGGCGCGCTATCCACTAGCCACTTGTCATATTGTGTCAACATGTAAGACTGTAGTTTGAATATTTGTACATTTATGATAAATAAATTAATTTTTGCATTTTAATACGCTTGAAGAAAAAATAGTATATATTACACGGAGTAGAACGCCTTTTTTTGTGTTTCGCCCAGTTTGCGGCTTCGGCTTCGCCTCAGCCGCAAATCCTGGGCTCAACACAAAAAGAGAGTGCGTTCTACTCCTAGTAATATAATATACTATTATTTCACCCTTTTTCCTTTATTTTACACTTGTCAATAATGACATTGTTTTGATTCACTGAAACTGTCAAATAAATGTCATTTTAGGATATGGCGTTACAAAAATATATTTAAGGTTTTCAACTGAATTTATAATTTTTCAGTTTTCATATTCTAGTATTTAAGGATTATATTTTTATTTTCGCTTTCTACCTTGCAAGTCACCATCAACCACAAAATAAATGTAATAGTAAATTTGACTACACACTTATTCTGCGTGTAAAAAATGTCGGCGTAAAGATCAGAGATGCCGACATTATTTGTGTGCAGAGTAAATCTGTAGTCAACTATACCTCTAAACCTACCTAGCTGATGCTTCATTGTGTGATAGAACACATCGTAAATAAAACAATTGTTACATTTCAAAGTTTTTTTTTTTTAATGGCATTGGACATAATCCATTAGTCAGCATTTCAAAGTTAAGAATTATTAAAAAGTTGAAATAAATAAAAAGAAACCGCTGCCCAAGGAATCACTACTTCCACATCCAGATTTTTTATCTAAGTCACTCACAACGAAAAAATTTTGTATGTGGAAATGATTGTTTATGGAACATTAATAATATAATATTTGAAATCCTCTACCCCAAAAACCCATAAAATGATACCCCACATCGGTAGCGGGGTGGGGGTGGTGATAGGGGGTGGCAGTGGGGGTGGATGAAGTAAAAAAACATTTCGAGGTTTCTGGTTCTTGTACACACCCTAAATCACAATTTTTGTTCATCCCCTTTAGTAATGGGGTGGGGGTGGTAATGGGGGTGGCTAATGCCAAAATTTTTTTTGAGACCTCAGCTTCTCTTGTATATACTAAATACCAATTTTATGGACTCTTACCTGCTTGATTTACCTATTTTCCCCAAATTTACCCCCCAACCCTTCGACGGAACAAGATGAAAATATAATCTAGTTCTAGATCTCGTTAAAGTACATATGTGTACCAAATTTCAAGTCAATATCTCAAACGGTTCCAGAGTAATCGTGCGCACAAAAAAAGTTACAGACAGACCGACCGACAGACAGAAATTTTTTTTCGCTCAAACTTAAAATCTCGACGTTTCGTGACATTCTAAGTCTTTTTGAACAATAAAAATTTTTAAAAATTTTTTTGTCGTTACTATACTTCCACTGGACGTGGAAGTAATATAAAATTTCGCTCGCTGCATGAGTTAATAAATAGAATATTGCATTCTAGTATCAAAAGATCCGAAGCTATCAACATTTTTTATTTATAGTAAACTTTTGTGTATAAAAAAGTTTATTTAATGATTTATTATCAGTCAATTTGAAAGTTAACACTCGTTACATGTCCGTTATTATTGCAACTAAATCCCTTTTACTATTCCCGTCCGACAGACTAACAAGAGTTGAAAACAACGTTAACACCGTTTTTTGAGATAACAAGAAATCCGAAGTAAAACAAACACAGGATTATCGTATTTTTCATGCCATGTGTGTTGTGCCCTTGCTTACCGATAGGCAAACAAACAGGGCTAACACATAATTGATTAGATGGTGAGTGGTTCATCTCGTTCACATTTTCTCTCTGAAACATGATATGCCTGATTACGGAAACTTTACACTACAGGCAGTTGAAAGTATTACGTGTTCATAAGTAAACACATGTTTTGTCTGATGCAATATGAAACATTTATATTTTTAACCGACATAAAAAAATTTTAAAAAGGAGGAGGTCCTCAATTTGATCTGTGTTTTACTTTTACATCCAGTGAAAGTATAGTAACGCAAAAAAAATATTTTTCAAATAGGCTTAAAATGTCATGAAACGTCGAGAAGAAAAAAAATTCTGTGTGTCGGTCTGTCTGTCTGTCTGTCAGTCTGTAACTTTTTTTTGTGCGCACGTTTACTCTGGAACCGTTTAAGATTTTGACTTGAAATTTTGTACACATATGTACTTTAACGTGATCTGGAACTAGATTATATTTTGATTTTATTCATTTGAATTTTAATGTGTATTCAATCATTACTCTAGACTGGTGTGGTTCCCCACCTGAAGTACAGCTATTGAGTATTGTGTGTTGTATACATTTTGGGGCAGTGATGCGAATTTGAAATCTTAAGTAGAGTAGTCCAGTCAACGAATGACCTAAAGGGTGGTGTAGAGTGCGCGAGCAGGGACCTAAGCGATTACTTTAGAAAGTTGTTCAGGGTGTTTAGGGAGTGAACATACTGAAAGTCCTGACGTCTAGGAGGTGAGCCGGAGGGGGGGTACAAAGAAAGTCCCACTTTTGGTTTTTTCGCTTATGTCTCTAAAATGGTGCATCGTAGGGAAAAATTCTCATACAAAATGAAAGCTCATGAAATTCTCTACAACTTTCGTTTTATATACTTTTTTCGAATTCGCAACCGTTTTCGAGCTATACGCTCCGGAAAAGTGAAAATTTTCGAAAAACAGATTTTTACCTCTTCAACTTTAAGGAAAAGCAAGGTGGGCTTCTCAAAATTGTACTTAAGAAATCATCAAGGAAGCGGCAGTGATCTTTTACAACTCCTCTTCCACTCTCCACTCAAGGCGAGGTTGAAGAGGCTGGGAAGATTTGCTTCCTCAAATGGTATGGGGCACCAGAAAGACAGACCGCCCTCAACCAGTACCGCTTCCAGTTGTTCATGAGGTCAGTGGCAATATTAAGCCTCAGCTCCCTCCCACCAACTAAGGGCGCAGCTAAACAGCATTCCGGCGCACCTACCACCAAGTGCAGCAGTGGCTTGGGAATCACCAATTACAAGCACCGGAGGTCCTACTTTTTTTTCATCATCTTTAAAATACAATTTTCTGTTTTTCAGGTAAAAATCTGTTTTTCGAAAATTTTCACTTTTCCGGAGCGTGTAGCTCGAAAACGGTTGCGAATTCGAAAAAAAATATATGAAATGAAAGTTGTAGAGAATTTCATGACCTTTCATTTGATATAAGAAAAATAAGCGAAAAACCAAAAGTGGGACTTTCTTTGTGCCCCCCCCCCCTTCGGCTCACCTCCTAGACGTCAGGACTCTGGAGTAAGAGCATAAATCAAGCAGGTGAAGACGAGAACTGTCACAAAAGGACGCCAGGTTAAAAGAAAGGTTTTGGCTGATAAAAGAGTGATGGCAGAGGCGTCTGGCATTAAGAGAGGAAATGTAGCAGAAATGAAATAAATCATGGTTGGAGAGATAATTTGGAATAAATATTGAATCAAGTGGCGGTTTGACAGTCTGCGTCAGAACGGAAATCTTGTGGTGATGCAGATAGATCAAGAGGTAAACAAAAACTGTTGTGCTAAATGTGAAGAAATTGATATAAATTTGTTAAATACTGATCTTTTCTTTGTTTCTTTTGACGCAAACGCGTAACCACTTTTGAATTTCCCTGAGATATTATAGGAGCATCTCATTAGCTTAAGCGATTTCAATGAAATCGTTCTCAAAATGTAAAATGCGATTCGGCGGTAATCCCATTATACCCATAGACTGGCGGTACATGACCAGTCAGGTGCAACGTTTTCAAAATGCATGCCAATCATATATATGAATGAAATTACCATAAATATGC
The DNA here is from genome assembly GCA_936432065.2 of Rutpela maculata. Classification (NCBI taxonomy): domain Eukaryota; kingdom Metazoa; phylum Arthropoda; class Insecta; order Coleoptera; family Cerambycidae; genus Rutpela; species Rutpela maculata. The sequence continues at coordinate 174,828,624 of OW386287.2, forward strand.
TAGAAACGCAAATTTTAGGCAGTCGTCGCGTGTATAAGGGTGTGCAAATCGATCCTTTTTGTTTTTTTTTTGTGTTTTTTTTATTTTAAAATGAATGCCAATAGTGCCAAACGAAAAGCCGTGAAAAAGAATCCAGCGGAAATTCATTGGCATGCAGTTTCCGCACGCAAAACAACTTTTGATGCGCACATTAAATCGTAAAATTTTTTGGTGTTCTTGATTTTGGATGTCTTTTAAAGGCTTTTCGTTTGGCACTATTTTGGCATCCATTTTAAAATAAAAAAAAAAAACACAAAAAAAATCGATTTGCACACCCTTCTACACGCGACGACTGCCTAAAATTTGCGTTTCTGGCATATTCATAGTAATTTCATTCATATATATGATTGGCATGCATTCTAAAAACGTGGCACCTGACTGGTCATGTACCGCCAGTCTACTAGTTTCATCAAGCTACATCTAGTGTAAGGTGAGCAAAAATTTGAAACCAGTTTTTTTATACTTATGTATAAAACGGTTTCCCATGCGTATTGCTTGCAACACATATTTGACGCAGCCCCCCCCACATTAAATCAAGGGCCCCGGTACCAAATTCACTGGCGGGCCCCATAATTGATGAGCGGGGAGAAATTTGAAAAAAAATTCTTTGTCAAAATCTCTAGCGGGCCTTCATTACGGGCCCCCACGCTCTTAATAACTGATGAACGGGGGGAGGGGGGGAAGAAATTTAAAAAAAGATTGCGTTTACTAGTCTAAAAGGGCCCCTAAAGTGGCCGGGCCCGGGTATCACGGTGCCTACTGACCCCCCCTTGTGGGAGCCCTGTTTAGAGGAGAGCAAAGAGGTGTGAATAAGAAGGGTGTACCAAAAGGGCGAAATTTGACCAATAAACTTTAATGATAGAATTTTGCCAGCCAAGAAACAAAATTAAGTTGGCCTGTAATCATGCGATGGAATTTTTGAAAGCTAAAAGTAATGTTAAAGTTTATACTCTAATAATGATCTGCAAATCTCAAAATCGTGGTAAATGTTAAGAAAGTATCTATCAGGAAGATAACAAACATAATAGTTGCTTGCTAATCAGCGTTAAAATTTGAACCAGAAATCCTTAAAGTTAGGATTTTGCAGAATGAGAGGGAAATATGCGTTTATTTTCGATTTATTATAAATAATTAAAAAACCAAACATAGTATAATCTTTAAAACTGTTTTAAATAATTGCTATTGTTCTAACGAATACAAAGATAATCTATTTTACTTCCACATCCAGTGGAAGTATAGTAACGACAAAAAAATTAAAAAAATTTTTTATTGTTCAACTAGGCTTAAAATGTCATGAAATGTCGAGATTTTAAGTTTGAGCGAAAAAAAATTTTTGTCTGTCTGTAACTTTTTTGTGCGCAAATTTACTCTCGAACCGTTTAAGGTATTGACTTGAAATTTGGTACACGTATGTACTTTAAGGAGATCTAGAACTAGATTATATTTTCATCTGTTCCGTCGAAGGGTTGGGGGGTAAATTTGGGTAAATTTGATGTAAATGGGTAAATCAAGCAAGTAAGAGTCCATAAAATTGGTATTTAGTATATACAAGAGAAGCTAAGGCCTCAAAAAAAAAATTTGGCATTAGCCACCCCATTACCACCCCCACCCCATTATTAAAGGGGATGGAAAAAAATTGAAGGGGCAAGTGGACGAATGTGTGATGTTACAATACCTAATTTACCACAAAATCGATTTTAAGTCATTCAAATAATCTAAGAAATATTGTCTGTGCGCATATGAAAGTTCGTAACAAGATACAGTGGTACAAAACATGTTCTTCCACCAAAAATTTCAATATCTCAATAATTGTAACATAACACATTCATCCACTTGCCCCTTCAATTGTGATTTAGTGTATGTACAAGAACCAGAAGCTTCAAAATATTTTTTTACTTCATGCACCCCCACTACCACCCCCCTATCACCACCCCCACCAAACTACCGATGTGGGGTATCGTTTTATGGGTTTTTGGGGTAGAGAATTTAAAATATTATATTATTAAAGTTCTATAAACAATTATTTCCACATACACTCGATGTGAGTGACTTGGATAGAGAATCTGGATGTGGAAGTAGTAATTCTTTGGGCAGCGGTTTTTTATAGTTAATTTCTGTTGTTCTTGAATATCGTAGTTTGTCAATGAAAATAGTTCCTAATTTCATTATTGGAGTATGGCATTTAACTATATACAAAATTTATGATAAGGACTGTAAATGGTTGTATTGCTCAGAGCAATGGGAAGTATCTGAAACTATTTTACAGATTATACCATTTATGATTTTTTAAATATTTATAATAAACCGAAAATAAACGCATATTTCCCTCTCACCCTGCAAAATCCTATCCTTAATGAAATTTTTCTTATCTTTAAAAGGAATAAACTTTCGTTGAGCTGTGATGCAGCTGAAAGAGTTAGATGTCAGTGAATGACCGAAACTAAATATTCAATACATAACATAGTAAAAGGGATAATAGCAGCCAATGGTACCATGCGTTGCTCTCACTACAAAAATCTTAAGATATTTTTCCACATTCTAGTTATAGATTTAGAGTTCACAGCTCATAACTCCATACTGCACTTATGGTTTGAAATTCGTAATATGATTTATTTTAATAGCTTGACAAGAAAATTTCTAAACAAACAAATATAATGATTTCCAAAAATAACCCATAATAAAAAGAAAAAACCTGATTAGAGCCTTGGCATTTCATACGATGGTTTCGATTATGTCTGTTTCTCACCAATACGTTGAAAAAAAAACAGTTTATTTGTTTGACTAACTTTTATTTTTGAGTTGATTCAAGAATATGAGGAGCATTCATCGTCCGTATGGCCAATTAATGAAAACAACTTAATGAAGCGCTACTCCTAGAAAATTTGTTCGTGGAAGATTCTGGAGAAAGCAGCCCTTGACTCTGCGTAGCAGAAGCTCAAGCTACGACTCAGATACGAATGAACAATACATTTTAAAAATGAAAGTGCCATGTTTACCCTAACAAAAAGAGTATGATGGAGATAATACAATATGTCAAATGATTACATAAAAGTTTCTCTGCTTATCATATACCCTTTTTTACCATTTTCACTTTATTCTGCCACATTCGTCTGCAATATTTTACAAGTAGGATTTATCTGACTTTCATTTAATTTATTTTGTCCGAGTATGTAAAGCAGCAGAGAAATAAAAACGAACTGACAAAAATCCTCGGCAACGAAGCCAGTCCCGTAGGAACATAACAACTTGTACTTTCACTTTTTTAGTCTTAGTTTCAAAATATTCATTATTTGTTTAATTTTCATAAAAATAAACATATTACAGCACATGAAAGATTGTGTCTGAAATATTTACTATATACTGGACAAAGTTAAATACATATTCCATGAGAATCAAATCAGCTTAGTTGACAAAAAATTGTATAGGGTGAATCTGAAAATAAAATTGTTTATATATTTATGACCTTGGATAATTCTCAAGCAGACATTTAAAAGTTATATATTTACATAATCAATATAAATAAGGGGATTATATGCAATTTCGTAGCAGTTTTAATGATGCATGATGGAACCAGTTTTGTTTCATTGGAAACCGTCTGTAAAATCATCAATATCTTCCTTGTTGTAAACACTCTTCAATTATTATCTACCTTCTATTTTAAAACAACATTTAATATCTAGAAAATATGTACTTAGCTACATTTAACTTAAAATTATCGTTTTTAGTTTGATTACACATTTTACGTAGAAAAATAAAAGTTCCAAAGTATGGAACAATATATTGCAACCAAGGGCGGATCCAGAAAGGTTAATGGGGGGGGGGGGGCACTAATATTTTCAAGGATATCCCTTCTGACTCCGCAATCGCTACTTTTTATCGCCTCATAGGGGAGGGTGCAAATAAAAATCCGAAAAAAAAACTGTCACCGTGAACACGTAACGAATACTTTTTTTGCCCTCTGGCGCCCCTCCTCCCTTAAACCGCACCTGCTGAAATGTTGTTTGCTCAGAAATTTTATTAAGCACATAATATTGAGTAAATATGTCACAAACTTTAAAGCGTGACTTTGAAATTATGATTGAAACGTACGCTGATAAAATATCTTAAGATTATTATTGTGAAGGTAGCGTATGGTACCATAGGCTATTATTATGCCTTTGGCTCTGTTGTATATTGAATATTTGACTTCACGTGGTTTCATTACTTCATCACTTGATTTAAGAATCAGGAAACACAATTAAGAACTTCTAACCTAAGGTTAGAAGTTCTTAATTGTGTTTCAACTCAGTTAAACAACGCAGAAGCAAACCGTTTGGCGGGAGAATAAGCAAAAACTCCTTTCCCTGGGCCGGAGCAAGCCTTCGGTCTGCCAAGAAGCTTGATTCAATCAGAGCTGCAAGACTGAGCTATGGCACGTTTTAACAACTATTGGAGATAGGCCTCTAGAATGACAGTCAAGGCTCATATAATGGGGTCCTCGACTGACTCTACTGTAAAGTGGCTACTGGGGCTCGATAGACATCGATTGAGATGCATGGTAGGCCTGATAACAAGACACTGTCCTCTCTCTGAACAAGCACCTGCATACAATGAGGTTGGAAGATGATCCTACTTGTCGGATGTGAAATGGAGGATAAAACCATATTCTATGCTATTGTACACCAATATGAGCGTCAAGGTATAGGTATCTTGGAAGACAGTTTCTACAGCCGGAGGAACTACGGGATCTACCCTGGAAAGGACTGCTCTTCTTCGTGGATAATACGACGTCTTTTCTAGGGGATCATAAACGTCGCCAATATACAATGGGCCAATAGGCTTGATGACTGGATCTGCTCGCGTTTCTAATAATAATAATAACTTTGGAGGAGACGAATAAATCTGTGTTAACAATTTTCAACCTGTACTACCTAGTACAATCAATAGGTCAAATAATAAGGGTCCGTAATTCAAAAATATAGTCATTGAGTCATTTTTATTAAATGGTCAGGGGTGCCTTCCAAGTATTTTGCCTAGTTGGTGGGGTTTGCGTTAGCCGCCAGTTCTGAGAAAAGTGAAATCGCAAACATTTCGCGTACAGTTAATGCTGCGACAAAAATGGTGAAGACCTTTTTTGTTCGGCACTAAATTCTCTACAAATACAGTCACAGGTTCTTCTTCACAGAGCCAACCGTTTACGAGTTACAACGCGCCAAAGGTAAGTAGTTTTTGCGAATTATATTGTAAATTGTTAATCGTATATTAAAGTATAAAATGGAATAGAGCACTAAATTCTCTGCAATTGACGATTACAGATAAAAAATATTTTTTTAATGACAATATTATTTAATAAAGATTAATATATTCTTACTTTATTAACTAATCAATACGCACATTTTCAAAAAAATCGACCAATAGGATTTTTTTAAAGTGAAAAAAACGGCTCGGATCAGTGGAAAAAATCGAGAAAAATGAAAGTTACTTTTCTCGTAGTAGCCATGTCTCAGACTAAAAAAGTCATTGAAATTATTAAAATTTACACATTTCGCTTTTTCGTCTTGATTTTTTTACACAAAATGAATGATAAAAAGCGATTTGGTGATGTTTCACAATATTAACCATGAAACCATGAAGAATCTAAATGTAATAGCATTGTTTATAATAATTTTGTATTTCATATAGATACAATGAATATTTTGATGATTAAAAAACATTAGAAAAAGTCTCTATAATAAATCTTTTCATAATCTTTCCCTTGATAAATATACTGAATTTTAAAATTAATTTAAATGTGTTTGAACATTGAACGATGCTGTTGCCATTGCTACAGACGCATTAAATTTCACACAATACAGCATCCAATTCAGTCATTGAAACCTAAAAATAGTACTGGTACTTACCAAGTACATGGAATTAGAGAGCAGCGAAAATACTGTTTACAATTTCTATGATTCATAGTGTAATAAAATCCCAACCAAACTCATATACATCTGCTGAATAATAAACAAAATTAGCTCTAATAACTCATTTAGTACAAGACATTGTTTAAAATAAAATTCCAAGCATTACTCAAATGTACAACATTATTTTTATCAATTACGATAAAGATAGAGTTAGCAATAATTCTATTTGCACTATTTATAGATAAAAATAGGAAATAGTCGAGTAAAATTTAACTTGGCGTGTGTATGAGTAGATAACATACGTACGATTTGATATGCGATGCGCACAGGGGCTCCATTCCCGAATCTTTATTAATAAAAGTCGCATTCGACTTTGGGAAAATATCTACCGAAATTTGCACGACTCTAAAAAATATGCATTATCGAATGTCACATTCTACAATTTTCAGCAGAATGTTCAACGAATGGGTACAAAATTTTTAGAGTCTTGCAAATTTCGGTAGATATTTTCCCAAAATCGAATGCGACTTTTACTAATAGAGAGCCCCAGAGTTATTACAGTGGCGCAGAGAGAAACTAGTTGCGAATATCTGATCTTCTTAGATTATCTGATGAAGCGACTTTTGGACCTGCCATGTTATAGTATAAATATAAGGGAAAACAATCAATGACTGCATATGTATTCATTTTTACTGTTTTAGGAATGGATGAGCCGAGGGCTAATTGTTTTTTAGAAGGCTGATGCTTTTGCAAATATCTCAATAATAAGCGTTTTGGCAAGAAAATACAAAGTTTATAAAATTTTCGTTAATTGATAGCCGAAATATTAATACATACTCTATTTAAAAAAAATCATGTGGATAACTCTTTGCGAAAATTGTAAAATTTTCAACTTTTTTGCAAGGTTCCCTTATATTCAAAAGGCAATTTCTAAACCTGTAAGCTTTGACATGAAGGTAATCTGTAGACGGCAACTGAAACATAACACAGGCACACAAAAAAGAAAAAAGTGTCATGTACTAAGGAACAGACCACCATACCTTTATTTATTTTGATACGACGTCGTCCGTAAAATTCGGACGTGTCACTTGACAGCGTTTGTTTCAAAATTGTGGTTGATTCCTTCACTTGAAAAAGCCTTTGTTGTTTTAGGATATATAAAGAAATCTATAGATGTGAAACTTGCTATTGATGAATATAGTTCACTGCAACGTAATTTTTGTCACTCTATTATAAAAAAAAAAAAATCGTCTCTCCAGGTGAAATGTAATCTTGAATTGTTGTATTTGTCATTCCTCACATAATTTTTCTTGATAAATGTTGTTGTTGCTACCAACTTCTTCGTCTTTTATTGTAAATGTTATTTTTATGTTATTTTGAGAGGCATCTGCTATAGATAAAGCTAAAGTAGAAATGCCATCTAAATCAGCTCCATTTGTCTTCCCTTGTAATTTTTTTTTGATCACTTTAGTTCACCAACACCTTAAAACCACTTTTTTTAATATACCCTTTAGGCTAATGATTAAAAACTTGAAACTACAGACGATTGATTTTAACAAAGACTAATGAATTGATTCTTATCACTAGTCAGCAGTGAAAATTTTGATAATTATCGTTCACTATTTGTCCACCAGCTTTTCTACTATTAAACTTGAACACCTTGCAGAATATAAAGGGCTTGGTGAAAGCAAAATATCCATTTAGGCCTTACTCTATGAGGCAATGAGAAATAATTTTTACTTTCTCAGGTAATAACAACGTACTTATTTCTATTCGTCAAATATTAATTACAATAATCATCTGGCTTCCAAAGAAATGTGGTACAAAGAATTTAGAAAACAATACGACAAGAAAGCATAAGAGAAAAAGATTTGAGAACTTAATTAAAATGGCATAATTAATTTTATAATTCGAACGTCTCGGCAATTAAAAACGCTGAATCTGGATTAGTGAATGTATTTTGAGTTGCCAGGAGGCCACGAAGAAGATAAAAAGAATCCGAATTATTCATCCCAGAAAAATTAGTCAAATACACCAGGGACAGCAAAAACGGTTCCTCGTCCTCTAATTGCTTGTGTCTGCGACATTAATTCCACCAGACACTGAAATATTGAAGTTGTTTCACTACAATTATTAATTATAATAACGGGCTAGTGTTAGCACGAACTGCAAATAAAATAAATGATTTAATTATTCTGTTTTTTTTATAGTCTGGACTTAACATAAGGAAATAATTTATGTTTCATTTCTTGACATAACAGAGGAGGAGATTGCTAAATTATGTATTAATACATAATACATTAAGTATAATGATTTACGTGGATGGAAGGTATTTCGATTAGCAATCTACATGATAAAGTAAATTTTATCCGCTTTCTTTATTGCTAATTTTATGAAATCTTACTTAAAAAAAGACTAATGTTTTCTAGAAAGGAGACAAGTAAAACACTGAAAATTATAGACTTATTATAACTGAAATATAGTACTAACCAACTTTTAATTATGTAGAAATCGAATAAGTGAATTTTTTTTTCTGTGATTCTTATTGGGATGCTCTGCCACATGTATTTTCTTCTAAACAATCTACAAAATAATACAATGAGGTTATTTCATAATTACTTCTACATCCAGTGGAAGTATAGTAACGACAAAACATTTTTTATTGTTCAAATAGGCTTAGAATGTCATGAAACGTCGAGATTTTAAGTTTGAGCGAAAAAACATTCTGTCTGTCTGTCGGTCTGCCTAACTTTATTGTGCGCACGTTTACTCTGGAATCGTTAGAGATATTGACTTGGAATTTGGTACACATATGCACTTTAACGAGATCTAGAACTAGATTATATTTTCATCTTGTTCCGTCGAAGGGTTGGGAGGTAAATTGAGATAAATTTGGGGTAAATAGGTGAATCAAGCAGGTAAGAGTCCATAAAATTGGTATTTAATATATACAAGAGAAGCTAAGGTCTCAAAAAAAATGTTGGCATTAGTCACCTCCACCCCATTATTAAAGGGGATGAAAAAAAATTGTGATTTAGTGTGTGTACAAGAACCAGAAACCTCAAAATATTTTTTTACTTCATCCACCCCCACTATCACTCCTTATCACCACCTCCACCCCACTACCGAAGCGGGGTACCGTTTTATGGGTTTTTGGGGTAGAGGATTTCAAATATTATATTATTAAAGTTCCATAAACAATTATTTCTACATAAAAAATGTTTTCATTGTGAGTGACTTGGATAGAAAATCTGGATGTGGAAGTAGTGATTCCTTGGGCAGCGGTTTTTTTTTATTTACATTGAATTTGGATTCTAGGAGTAGTAATAACTAAGTATATGTAATGGGAATTTATTTTTATGGACATTAAATAATTTTAAATTCAATTTATAATTTGAAAATGGTAGTTCCCGCCAAAAGTCGTGAAGTCAATGGTTACGCATGCGCAGTATAGTTCAAGCAGTAAATTTTTATGGCAACCATGAAATTCAAACGTCACCATTACCTAAAATGATGTGTGACTGACATTTTGTTTTGCCGTTTTCGCTAAATGTCAAAAAATACCAGTTTTGATTCGTTCGTGTCGAGCCGAATTTTCGATTTGCCTTGTGCAATTTACGATGCGGATCAACTAAAACTCTTCCTTTTTGCGTCGCGGCATCGTTAGGCCATTCCGCAGGTGTTTTTCGAAAAATATGAACGTTTTAAGATTGTATGTTTTTGTGCTATTTTCGGTTCCGAAATACATGTTTTTTTTACTATTTTTCGTCGATATCTGAAACGGTAAGAGCTAGCCCAAAATAAAAAATACCGTAAAACGAGTTTGTTTCATAACGAATCTTTTGGTTCCATCAGAATTTTGCTTTTATTTTTCGTTTCGGAGATATTTACTGAAATGTGTGGTGATGTCCAATTGCACGTTTCTTGTTTAAAAAATTGGTAACTTCTTAACCTTGGCTGATAGGCCAAAAAACTATTCGAACGAATTTAAGTAGAATTAAATTTGCTAAAAGTCTTTTTTAAATTTTTTATCCTGCTATAAAAATGAGGGAAATAGAAGGGGGAAATAGAAGCGGAATTGAGAATTTTTTTTTTTTTCGGTAAAATTTCGCCATTTTGTCACCGTAATTAATCGGTAATTAACTGAAATTGATCTCAATCACGATGTACTCTTAATATCATGTGTTACCTAGACGCTCCATTAATCTCGGTCCTTAAAAGCGAACATTTCTGGGAAGAATGATTTTTTTAAGATATACATGCATTTTCTAGGAAAACTTGACATTTCTTCCATTTTCCCAAGAATCTCGCTAATTATCAGTTTCTTCAAAATATCCGTAGACACCAATTCTAAAGAAAATTGATCGAGCTTTCCGATGCTTTTTTATTTTTCCTCTAAAACAACAAAGTTGTAGCCGAAAATATGCGCCTCTTCACATTTTCTAAAATTCCTAAAATATTTATTTGCAAACTGGGAAACAAGAGGTTAAAACATCAGTGTTACATTTGGTATAGACAGGGCAGCAATCTAACAACAATAAAATTACCATAAAATTACCTCTAACCATTGACGTCACACGTTAATAAAATTTAAAATGAGTAGTATAGTTTTTGTGGATTTATGAATAATTAACAAATATCAGAGTGATTTTAATTGTTGTTACGTTATTCTCGTATATTTGACTGTTCAAATTAGTAGGTATTTTAAAGTTTTTTACACACATGAAATAACCCCATTATCTAGTATTTCACTGGAAAATAACCTCTACGCCTGTGACTTATATGTCGAAGGAGCAGTTAGAGGGCGTTTTTTGACAAATAATGAATAAGAACAGAAATATAAAAATAACGTATTTTGCTGACGTTTCGGAAACCGAATCTGTTTCCTTTCTCAAAGCGTATTATAAGTATTTGTGTGCTGTGTATATTAAATACACAGCTTTAAGAATATATTTGTTATATTCAGTATCCATAGACACTTACTGCTTACACAGAACTGTTGATATATCTAGTTGATAGCTTTATTTTAAACAATGTTCACTTTGTTAAGTTCTTCTTTTAACATCGACATAAACTGTGCTTTCTGGCCGGCGAAAAAAACAATGTTTCCTCATATGTTATTTATAAAAACGCCGCCACTTTGTTAATGCAAGTAGTCAGTAATTATAAATAGTAGTTTTTCTACTCCTTTACGTAAATTTGCTGTTTTCTGTACAGTCTGTAGAATGGATAAGTAGGCAATTCCAGTTAATTGAACAGATATATTTCATATCAGTTCTAGGATGGATATGAAATGAAACCGACCAATCACAGTTCGTGTATTAAGTACATAGACAACTATTCGTTTTAAAATCAAATTAGTGCGTAAGCTGTCAAAGTAACTGTCAGTATGTATTTGTGTAATATATTAATGTTTAATAAATTTTGTAGTTTTTTTAAGCTGGTCGTAGAAAAAGTATACTGTACAACTCAAGTGGATTACCCATATCACACTCAAAAGATTTCAAACTTCTTTATCGTGCGATATGGATATCATATCCATTCTTGTTGCACAATCTACTATTGACATCTTATGCACTAACTTGAATTTTTAAAAACGAATAGTTGCCTATATACTTAATACACGAACTGTGATTAGTCGGTTTCATATACATCCTAGATAGTATATGAAATATACCCCTTCAGTTAACTGGAATTGCCTCCTTAGCCATTCTATAGACTAACAGACTATACAGAAAACAGCCAATTTACATAAGGGAGTAGAAAAAAAAAATTATATACTGCTTTTCGTTAAGAAATAGAATAACCTAGACGCTCGAATAACTTTTCTCTTTCTTACAACAGCATAATGTGTCTACTATCTAGCACAGGTGTATGAAATTTTCTAGTGATGATGCACTGTCAGAGTGAGAAAATGTATTGATTAATGAGTAATCAATCATAAAAGGTATATTATCGATATTACAATTTCCTTTCGTTGAAACGTATGCAAATTATCTTTTTCAAACCTGTGAATCTAAAGCAGAAAATATTAAATCACGATTTTATAACATAGTTTACCTTCATGGTGGCTATCCTATTGTATGTATCGCTTGGAAACGGCATATCCTCATCAAATTCTAGATTGTTACTAACAGTAAATGTCAAAGAAAATGTTTTGCATTGACATTGACTTTGTGAATATAATACGAAAACGACCAGAATGGTGAGCAATTATTTAATTTACTTCTACAATAAACTAACTATTCTAAAGTGGTACTCAATAGAGTTTATTTATCATTAATATTTATTTATCAAGTAAAAAGTGTGTCGTAGTACATTTTATTCGTGACGACTGCATCATTTTTGATATTCATCTCATCCTGTGATTAAAAAATTGTTTTAGAAATAAGATCTCGTTAAGTATGGACGGAAGTAATCAGAAAGAGGTGGTTCTGCCCGCCACACAGTGGCGCTTTTAGGCGTCAAAAATTGGTAACCTAGCCAATTTTCGATAAAAATTTACGAAACTTGGTAGAGTTGAGTATTTCGATATGCTAAATTCAGTTTTGCTGCAGAATTTTTTTTTTCAACATGGCGGCTTCAAAATTTAGGTCAGAAGTAAAAAAGATGAAAAATTCATAGGGTGAAAATCGAGTAAAATAGTTGAAATAAGTGTAAAAATGAAAATTTGACAAAATACGTAATTTTCATTCTAAACTTATATTTATAGGAATTTTTGAGGTTGATAGTTTCAAATTTCAACATGCCAGAAGCCAAAAATGTATTCATAGGGTGAAAATCGAGTAAAATGAGGGTTGAAAGGGGTGAAAAATGAAAATTTGTCAAAATACTTAATTTTCATTCCAAAAGTATATTTCTAGGGGTTTTTGAAGTTGCTGATTTCAAATTTCAGCATGTCAAAAGCCTAGAATTTAGTATCAGGTAAAAAATAGAGTAAATTAGTGGTTGAAAGGGGTGTAGAAATAAAAAGTTGAAAAAAAACTTTTATGTTCACCACTTTCAACCATTTTACTCGATTTTCACCCTAAGAATAAATTTTTGGCTTCTAGCATGTTGAAATTTAAAATCATCAACCTCAAAAACTCCCAGAAATATAAGTTTAGAATGAAAATCACGCATTTTGTCAAATTTTCATTTTTACACACCTTTCAATCCCCATTTGACTCAATTTTCACCCCAAGAATCAATTTTTGGCTTTTGGCCTCGAAATTTGAAATCAGCAACCTCAAAAACCGTAAGATTGTACATTAGGAGTACTTTTCGCATGTACTTATTGTCACCATATATGAGGGACGATTTTGCTCTATTCTAAGGGTGTTTTCTCGCTCAAGTTCAGAATTTTGAGGGTGTATGTGCTTTTCTGAGGTCGTATTCGAATTCAGCGTCTAGTACTCGGGTCGAGTTCCAGGGTCAGGACTTTTTTTTGTGGCTGGGATTGAATTTTTCATCTTTTTTGCTTCTTCTGACCCCAATATTGAAGCTGCCATATTGAAAAAAAAATTCTGCAGCAAAATTGAATTTAGCATATCTAAATACTTAACTCTATCAAGTTTCGTAAATTTTTATCGAAAATTGGCTAGGTTACCGATTTTTGACGCTTGTTTTCTAAAAAAGCACCACTGTGCGCCATCGCGCGAAGACAGTGTCACGCGAAAGAAAAGGTCACATATAAATTAGCAGTGAATGTGGCTCGAATGGGTCTTGAACGTCTGTATTCGACGCCGTTTTCGTACGTCCCTTTAGCCGAGCCGTGTAATTTATGTGGTGCTTTATACTGAGAACACTCCGAAGACTACTCAGTTCTTAAAACAGTTTGTTCGCTATGTCGTCGTTCAAAACGTCGCACGTTGGGGTATTTGATCCAAATATCTGGTCAAAATTATTTTATGACGTTTTTCTCTTTAGAATTGGTATATTACTCTTATTTACTTTTATTTAAATCATATAAGGAAACGAGGACACATTTTAATTAAATATTAGTTTATTTAATAATATCAAACAATAGAAATAAGATAGCACAGGTGATTTTAAGAGCTGTATCACGCTTCTCCCTCGGATTGTAATTCTTCTTCACAAATTTCTTACTCACTACTTTTTTCTTCTTCTTCGGTGTTCTCGTCTCATCTAACTGCTTGGCTTGGTTGGATCATATGTAGTGTTTCCGTTCTTTTTATTTAGTGGTCTGGAAGACGACGAAAGTGGGTCGGAAGTTAACAACAATCTATTAATTATGTCTCTATTGCAATGTTCTCTTGAAAATGTTCGCGCATAGTTGGTTCTGTACTGACGAAAATGTTTATTCCTGGCTTCTGCTGCCTCCTCTGATAGTTGGCCTATAGGTAAAAGTGCATGCGAAATTATTGTTCCTCCATGCACCCATAGTTGGCGACATTGGATGCCAGGAATATAACCTTACGGAATTAGATCAAAACATAATCTAGTTCCAGATCTCGTCATAATACATAAGTGTACCACATTTCAAGTCAATATCATAAGCGGTTCCGGAGTAAACGTGCGCACAAAAAATGTTACAGACAGACCGACAGACAGACGGAATTTTTTTTTCTCTCAAATTTAAAATCTCGGCGTTTCATTCTGAGACTATTTCAACAATAAAAAATTTAAAATTTTTTTTTTGCGTTACTATACTTTCAGTGGACGTGGAAGTAATAAATAACATAAAGCATTTTTTCTCATTTTCAACACGTCTTATTAAATAATTCACAAAAAATTAGACTGCGGAATTCCACGGCAAAACCTTCACGATATACTTTCTATACAACACAACCTTCTATTTAGCGTAAAAAACATAACTTGGAAAAGTTTGGAAGCTAAACTAAATCCTTCGCCTTTCGAAAAGTTATAATATGATTTCAGGAATTTAGATGGAGCTATTAAAAATATCTACACATATTAAATATTGCAAGAATATATATAAAATACACATCTTTAGATTGTACATACCTTCGGGAACAGAATCCATGATAAAAACTTTGATACAACTGTGCTCATACAGTAAAACCGAAATAATTAATAATTGTTTATAAAACAGCGCAGAGAACAGAAACGTGCACAACTAACAACAGCTAAATTACAAATGCCATAGCATCCTATTGTGGTGCTCTTTTGCGAAAAAGGGGTTAGGGTATGATAATAAAACTAGTAAACAATCCCATCTACTACCTACGGTCAGCTTAAAACCAGTTTCACAAATATGAATTTTGGCCAGATTTTATTATTTAATACCCCACAGTGCGTCGGTTCGGAACCGCCATATGGAAGGGCAGGGCCACTACTCCTTTTCGATACGTGGAGAAGTATACCATTTCACGAATGGTATATCAGATAAGCAACAGTTGGAGAATCCTATACTGAATCATTACTACTTCATCGAAATGCAACATAGTACGTCGGGTATACCAAGAAAAGCTGCACTTTTTAATTGGAATGTGCCACTTTCTGCGTTCATAGTTGATGTCGAAAGGTAACTTTCTAGATAGGGAACCACTTCAAAATCCATGCAGGTCACCAAAATGACGGCCATTAAAGATGGCCGCCATTAACCACACTAATTTTTTTTGTATCTCAGCTCCTAATAGTCCGATTTCTATTTTCGTTTGAAAGCTCTTGTAAATAGGGCACTTTTTTATCTCTATACATTTATCTCTACACCTTGAGGGTTCTGTGTAATTTTCAAAAACCTGAAAATTTCACTTTCTCACAAATTTCATCGATAAGTAAGTTTTAATTGTGCTCAATATCCCTTTCTTTCCCCATAAAAAAGGTATATGGTGTTCCGTATATGTCAATAGAGGCTTGTTTTCATAAACAATAGTGATTTTAATTATTTTGTAAACATTTATTACATTAAGTAAACAAATTTTTACAAACAAAAAACTACTAAATACTAAGAAATATTCATGTAAATGAACTGCTTCTATAGAGCTGTTACGACTCTAGATCACTCGCATCATCTTTTTTATCTTCCAATACATCCCTGGAATTAAATAATTATACATTATTATTATATTAAGAAATTGGATCAACAAAGCAATATTATGATCTTGAAATTGTGAAACGAATTTAAAAATAATCAATTAAACGCATACCTTTTATTGTATTTATTGCTGCAATGTCGACCACCAGAGCAGTTCGTACAAAGTAGCGTGCATGGAACCTTGGCCTCTGAGCAGGAGCATCGTAAACAGCAACCAGAGCAACTACACTTAACTAATTCTCTGCAAGATGCCTTAATGGGAGGAAGAGAAGTCCAGACCAGCGTCCACTCCCCATCAACCATGATCCATCCCCATCCTTCTGGCCCTGGAATCTTGTCTATCACTGAGCATGTACGACCCCAAATTTGTCCTGCCTGGTATGGTGAACGAAGACAATGCTGCCTTAGTGCCTCTTTTGTTGGGGGTAGACTTTGTAGGCTGCGACTTTTTGAAGCAAAGAGAAGCTTTTTAACATGATTGACTGAGAAGTTTTCTGCGTCTCTGTAGTAAAGTAAAACAGTAAACTTCTCCAGAACTTGAAAGGTCTCGTCAGAAATAGATTGTTGTGGTATTAAGATGGCTTGGAAGGCTTCAGTAGCTTCAGGAAATGATTTCCACACGTTCCAGGCAGTCTGCTACCCTTTCAATGCAAATGTTACATCTGATCCAGTGAATGCATGGAATCCTCTCGATGCAACAGCTTTATGTTCACCCATACTTTCAAACATGGCATTGATGCTCATGTGTCTCTGACTCTTCCCAGCACCAAAGAGAATCCACATCTCTTGAAGTCCCGCAGTTTTGAGAATGTGAAAGAAAGATATTGCCAAAGCAATTATGTCACTGTGCAAATAATTTGCTCCATGTACAACACTGTCTTTAGCGTGGAGAAAAATCCTGCTGTCTGCTCCTTCTTGTTGCCTGCATTGTACTCCATCAATTGAAGTTTCATCCGGCTGAGATGAACGGATGATGCCATCAATCTCAGTACTGATCTGAGCCCAATCAAATTTCAAAAATGCACGTTCTCCAAGTAACTTGAAGAGTTCTGTTTTAGTCTGATCGCAAAAGAGGAAGTCATGATTATTTTAAATTCACAATTTCAAGATCACAATATTTCTTTGTTGATCCAATTCCTTAATATAATAATAATGTATAATTATTTAGTTCCAGGGATGAATTGGAAGATAAAAAAGATTATTGCGAGTGATCTAGAGTCGTAAAAGCTCTATAGAAGCAGTTCATTTACATGAATATTTCTTAGTATTTAGTAGTTTTTTGTTTGTAAAAATGTGTTTACTTAATGTAATAAATGGTTCCAAAATAATTAAAATCACTATTGTTTGTGAAAACAAGTCTCTCTTGACATATACGGAACACCATATACATAAACCTCTTTTTGTGGGGAAAGAAAGGGATATTGAGCACAATTAAAACTTACTTATCAATGAAATTTGTGAGAAAGTGAAATTTTCAGGTTATTGAAAATTGTACAGAACCCTTAAGGTGTACAGATAAATGTATAGAGATAGAAAAGTGCCCTATTTACAAGAACTTTCAAACGAAAAAAAAAAAAAGAAAATAGAAATCGGACCATTGGGAGCTAAGATACAAAAAAATTTACTGTGGCTAATGGCCGCCATTTTGGTGACCTGCACGGATTTTGAAGTGGCTCCCTATCTGGAAAGTTACCTTTTGGCATCAACTATGACCACAGAAAGTGGAACATCCCAATCAAAAAGTGCAGCTTTTTGGCTTATATAGCCATGTACCCGACGTACTAACAGGCCAGAGTAAGGACGGAATTTTTTTTAAGAAGAAGGCTGGCTCCAGAAACTGTTCAGGTTCTGGAGCAATGCCTTCTAAAAGCACAATAAATATGTTTAGGGTTAAGAAATTGTGGGTTGAGGTTAGGGCGGAATTGGAAGCAAGGGGAGATGCTTTTATCAGTCTATCGGTAATTGGAATCGTAAGGGCGGGAAACATGAACGACTTGCTGTCAAGTAGGAGCAACACAGAGACCCTGTTTGAAGCTGTCACCCTGACCCGGTTCGTCTTAGACCTAAAATTATATCCGAGGTGGACACGCCAGAGAGGACGAAGGATCTTACGGGGACATGAACTGAAAGGTTTAAACTCTTTAGTAAACCCCATGGTGTATCTGACACTATTTCTCTTCGCTGAGGATGAATATTCCATGGGACTTTGCCATAATAAGAGAATCACGTTTCGTCAATTTTATAGATATAGAATACTGTGAAGGGACGGATTTTCTTTGAACAACAATGCTGGAAAATTGTTTCAACAATATTTGGTGGATGCGTATGGAAGCCGATAATTTATGGTACTACAGACAAAACCAGGTGCTTTTTAGTCTCAGGAGGATTATTCCTCCGCCATATGCGACGTCAATTTTTAGATGCCATAAATGCAGTCTTCAGGCACGGTAAGTCTGATCTTTTTATCACTTTTACATACAATCCGAACTGGTCAGAAATTCGATTTAGTTTAGAGTATCGGCAAAAATATTTTTCGTCCATTTACAGTACTTGCTTCAGAAAAAAAATGCATTTTAAACTATAAACGGATTTTCGAAAAAACGCAATTATTTTTTCTTAGCAAATAACTCAATAAATATTACTAAGCGACAAAATGATACATAGAGCTTATAAACTGAGAATGAATGGATTTTACTTTAATATTTACGTAGGATTAATAGTTTTGGAGATATTTAAGTTTATAGATGGCATTCGATACTATGAAGTATTTAGTTTAAATGTTGAATATCTTAGAAACTATAAAACTTCCATCAAAATTTCTAGGAAAAAGAACTAAAGATAATTAATCAGTTTTTTGAATGATTTTTTGTTTATTTCTGTATCATAAAAAAATAAGTTATGGCCGAAGCAATGTGCTTCTTCATATTTTTTTTACAAACTGTCGCCATTGTGTTATTGGAATTATTTTTTCAAAATTGCTGTTTTTTGTTAATATATAGCATCACCTAACGTCTCAATTTTTTTGCCGTTTTAAAACACTTGCTTTAGAAAGAATTTCCATTTTTCATATTTTAGCAGTCATTTAAAAAAAAAATCGAAAAATTCGGAGAAGAGTTCAAGAAAATCTCTTTTTTGACAATATATTCGTAATCAGTAACCCCAAAAACTCCCAAAGTCATATTTTTTTATTCGAAAACCGGACTTAATATATCGTCTATATAATGAAGCATTATAAGACGACCTTTTTGTAAATATTTCGTGCAAAGACGAGATTACCTTCCCTTCCAGTTTTCGAGGATGCTGAAAACGATGCAAGTGGTGGGAGAAGTTTTTGACCGCCGCAACCCCGTGAAACGACCACCCCTTTTATGGATCCCTTTATGTTTTTATATATAAACGGGTCTGGAGAGTAATTTATCGACGGGTTATACTTGAAATAACATGGGAGGGGGTCATAGAGTAAATGGAATCCAGACAGCAGGCCTAGGGGGTTGATTAAACCCTCCCGAGGGGAGGAAAATCATTTTTTTTCAATTGATTCGATTAAAACGCCCGTTTTCGCGGTTGCTGATCACGGGAAAATTATTCATCTTTAGTTCAGAAACCACCTGTCACTCACTGTTTGAGGGATGAGGAGGGGTTGCAGCTAAAAATGAATATTTTTCCCGTGATCAGCGACCCCGAAAACGGGGGATACGCGTTTGAACCGAATCTCTCCCCTCGGGAGAGTTTAATCAACCCCCTAGTCCTGCTGTCTGGATTCCACTACTCTATAACCCCCTTCCATGTTATTTCAGGTATAACCCGTCGATAAATCACTTCCCAGACCCGTTTATATATGAAAAAATAAGGGGATCCATAAAAAGGGTGGCCGTTTCAGGGGGTTGCGGCTGTCAAAAACTTGTCCCACCACTTGCATAGTATTCAGCACCCTCGAAAACGGAGGGGGGAGGGGGGGGGGCGAAGGATAATCTCATTTTTGCACGAAATATATACACTATATCTGCCTTCATTACATAAGACTAATATAGAAACCTTAAATTTCACAAAATTTTTCAAAAAATGTTAAATTTGGGGTTCAAAAAATTATTTGCCCCATCACTCATATTTCTGATTTTGAATAATTGAATATAACAAACATTTTTAAAATAAATTCATCAAAATCGGATCTGCTTTTGAGGGTTTAGAAGATTTATTGATTTTTCCGCTTCACTGAATTAACTGTCTCAAAAGCTTGTCGTGCGCGAGAAGTTCATACAGACATTAATTTTGGTTGACACAGATCGTAAGTACTAAAGTATTTTTTTTCTGTTCCGCGACAAACTTTTAAGACAATTAATTCAACATGACTTATATTTAGCTATAGGTTTTTTCCAGGTCTAATAACACAGCCGCACAAAAAAGTGGTCTGGCCTGCGGATCAGACCAGTGTATCCTTATTTGCAACCGCTGAAACCGAATCTGAAGTTAGAATTGTCAGATTGTCATCTCTAACCCCCCAAAAAACACCCCCCCCCCCCCCCAAAAAAAAAACAGCGGTCTGGCCTGCGGACCACACCAGTGTATGCTTATGTATTTTGACCCTCTGAAACCGTATTCGAAGTCATAATTGTCAGATTCGCTCGTTTTTCACCACACTACATCAAAAGACACCCCTCCCCCCCCCCCTCCAAAAAAAAAGTGGTCTGGCCTGTGGACCAGATTAGCGTATCCTTATGAATTTGGATCAGCTGAAACCAAATCCGAAGTCAGAATTGTCAGATTCACTCGTTTTTCATTCCTAACCCCAAAAAACACCCCCAAAACAAAAAAAGTGGACCAGACCAGTGTATCCTTACCTAATACATAAGGATACATTGCCACTGGTATGGTCCGCCGGGCAGATCATTTTTAGGGTGGGTGTTTTTTGAGGATTAGGGGATGAAAAACGAACCAATCTGACAATTATGACTTCGGATTCGGTTTCAGAGGGTCCAAATACATAAGGATACACTGGTATGGTCCGCAGGTCAGACCACTTTTTTTGGGGGGATATTTTTTTGGGGTTGGGGGTAAAAAACGAACCAATCTGACAATTTCTACTTCGGATTCGGTTTCTGCAGGTCCAAATATATAAGGATACACATCCGCAGGCCAGACCACTTTTTTTTTGTACGGCTGTGTAATTGATGAGTGGGGGAGGGGCACTGCGGCCTCTCTAAATAATCGGCACGAAACTAGAAGTACAAAACTCAAAAATTTTTCTTATGAGCGGGGGGTGAAAAATTATTTTCAAATTCCCTAACTTTACATAAAATTTCCCAAATTCAAATTCCCTTACTTTTCCAGGTCGCTATGAACCCTGGATCAGCAAGACAACTCGCAACAGATTTGGCTAATCTCAACTTTCACGTCTGGGGACGAACGAAACATTTTTTTACGAGGTTGAAATAACTGATAGCTCATTCGCAGAATTAATGAAGCAGGTGCAAAGGAAGAAATGAACTTAGGCGTCACCCCGCCGTGCCGTATTGAGAATATGTGGTTGTATTAGAAACGATGGATCGCATTTTGAAAAGTATTAAATTGTTCTTAACTGTTTCTTTGTTTCTAATTCTAAAATTCATAATAGATCCAAGCAAGCAAGAGCAAGCAAGAAATATTTATTTAAAAATTAAAATTTTACAAAATGCGCCTCCCCCGAAACCTGGCCCGGAGCTAACCAGATAAACACGGCGCGTAGCGCCGTGGTGAATGTAGAGTTGGACGGGGCAGGTCCGGTTTGGCTAAACGATAATAAGACAATGTTAAAACTCCTATCCGCCTGTGGCGGATTTAAAAATTAACAATAAAATTAAAAAACGCTGTCCACATGGACCTAAAACTAATTCATATAAAACTAGATAGATCCAAACGCTGTACTTTCCTACCTAATAAAATTATTTTATTGGATATATACGAGGGGCTTCTCACTGGCCAAAATTTTGTACAGTATTGCCAGTTGCCGGCAATAAAGTAGTATTTTTTTTGTTATTGCTGATATATTGCCATTAAGTACCTATTGCTAATTTATTTCCTTTAATTGGGTTTATTTCCTGCTTACTGCCGTTAATGCCTCTTTATTCCTACTATTGCTTTGGGTATTGCCGCAGTTGAAAAATATTGCCACGCTCGTTGCCATGTTATTGCTAAGAATGTTATGTAAAATTATTTTTCTTTTTTGCACCATGATGCCTACAGGGAGGGTATACGTTTATTTATCAGAAGTAAATATACAAAAGGCTGGCGACTTGTTGAATTTAGTTATTTTTAAGAAAAGCTCGGTTGTCATGGAATTTTATCGAAAATCGAGGAAGTAAAAAAATTACGACACGGAGGGTGGAATGATTTTGTCTACTTCCCTTAATTTAAGAGCAATTTCCAAGTGAAAACCAAGTTTGATCTGAAAGACTCAAATACTTTTAAATTTCTTATCTGAAAATAGATAAAGTATTTGTTTTAGAGTAAAGAAAATATTTATTTGCGTATACACAACCAAAACTTTCTTGAATCAAACAAACTGTTTTTACCGTGCATGTGTATTATTTTGTATGTTGGTGATTGCTCTAATCTAACTGTCAAATAGGAAAGTTCGTGGAAAATTTAGTGCGGGCTTTTTTGCACACATATTCGTAGATATTTCGCAGATATCACTGACTGAAGACCTGTAGAAGATGAAGAAACGATGATATGTGTGCGCGCAAGTTTTTACAAAACTATTTATTTTATATGAAGAAAGTATTTATTTGCGTGAAGAAAATATTTATTTGCGTATGTATGAAACAAATATTCTTGATTCAAAACTTTATTTCTATCTGTGCACAGACATTTTTTTATTTGATATCTGAATTCAGCATGTTATGAAATGGATTTCTGTACATTTTTATTTCTTTGATAATTATTAAAAATGATTGCTCAGTTATAATATACCTATTTGATTCAGTGGCGCAGCCAGGAAATTCGTTTGGGGGACCAATAGAACCGGCCTCCCCAGAGGATGAGGAAAACTTTTCAGAAAATTTTTGAAAATGTGTATAGATTCCTCTACTAGATAATATTGGCATTAATTACAAAATATTTATTTCAAGGGATAATTTGGATACTGATGCTTTGTACTGATAGAGATTATGCTTTTTTATTTGTTGGTTCATGGGAGACGGCTTGGGGGGGCGACCCCTGCCCCCCTGGCTGCGCGCCATGATATAATTAGGTACCCAAGTATACACACTTAGTGGTCGTGGTACTCACTGACAAATGCCGCCTTATTTTTTGTTGAACTTTGCTGAATTACTGAACGGACGGCAAATGGTAGTTCACATAATTCAACAATAAATCCAGAATGATTTCAGAGGTTATCCTTTCGAAGTAGATAAGGCGGAAGATACGATCAACAGGCTTTTATAGTGACGTTTAATAACAAACATAAAATTATTTTCTTATGGGCAATGCCTTTTGCTTAGTATTTCTGCTATAATTTATACATATAACTAAATTGCGGCAATATCTGCATTAAATAATAAATATCTACTTTCGTAAACTCTCGACCTTCGATAAGAAAATTTGCAATATAAAATACCTAGATAATGAGGATTAGTACTTACCAGTATTATTTACTGTTGATTTATAGCGGTTAATAATAGTTATTCTTTGTAACATGAACAAATTATTAGAAAATTCAGTCAAAACCCAATAAAAGTGATAATATAAGATATTAACTGTCAAGCTTCCATGCTTAGAAAACTAATTTGAGACGACTTACATCATGTGCCGCTGTATGCGATGGTTTGTAGGCGCCGATTATATGGACAACAGACACGGAAAACTATCCGTTAGCTTCTAAATTGCAAAAACCAGATTTTCCGATATTATACGATTCAATACAAACTCGTTATTGCCACTTATTGCCCACTTTTGCTCACTCATTGCCACTTATTGTTGTTTATTGCCCCATATTGCCAGTTATTTCCAAGTATTGCCTTTAATTGCCATATATTACTCTTTATTGCCAATTATTTCCTATATATTGCCAACGATTTGTACAGTATTGTCATCAGTGAGAAGTCCCTCGGATATATACTATATACGGAGATATATACTATATACTATACTATATACTATATACTATACTATATACTATACTATATACTATACTATATACTATACTATATACTATACTATATACTATACTATATACTATACTATATACTATATTATACTATATACTATATAAGGGGATAAAACAAAATTTTCTAAAGTTATTTGAAGTTTTGCATGTGAGCTATTTTTCAGAAAATGCTCTTTAAATTAAATTCTACAGAAACGCACTAGGGATTGCATTACCGGTTAACCGGTTAACCGGTTATTAGGACAAAAAACACATGACGCTAATTACCGGTTATTTTAATTTTTTACCGGTTATTTCGGTAAATTCTGAACTTACGATATGTCACGTATTCAACGTTTCTATTTATGTCACTGACTAGTATTCACTAAATACAGAGTGATTGTCCCAACACCGAGCACTTTTAACAATAAATATATAATATTATAAAAAGTAAACTCCAAACACCAAGCCCTAAGAAATACAAGAGAGACATTGACAATATCTTACGACAGAAAATTGAATATTTCACTGCCGCAAATATCCTTGGAATACATTTAGAATTATGTTATTACCAATTCTTATTAACTTATTGACCCACCAATATCGATTGAAGAAGGGCATCTTCAGCTGGGGTATTCTATGCACAAATATCATACGACTAAGAGATATAGCTTTGAAAAACTAACCCTTTTAACAGGCTATTTTTAAAAAAATATTGTATTTTTAGATTAGATATTCAGTAAATGCCATATTTGAGTTTATGTTTATAATTTTTGTTATTTAAGTGGATATTTTTGTTATTTACAGAATAATTATTTATTTAAATTTGTTTCATTTATATTTTTTCCTTTTGATAAATTAACTGCTATATAAAAAAGTCTGTTTAACAGTCACATTTTTGTCACTTTGACAGCGATAAAAAGGTGCATCGTTTTTAATCACCGATAAATTAACTCCTATATAGAAAAGTCAATTTGACAGTCACATTTTGTCACTTTGACAGCGATAAAAAAGGTGCATCGTTTTTTATCACGATAAAAATGCCTGTTCCTCAAAAGCAGAGTATATCTAGTAGTCGCACGTCATTTTAAAATCTGTACTGTCGGCTATAATTTTTAAGTCTTGTGGAAACTATACTGTACGATATGAGTCGTTTTGAGAAAATTATAATTATTTTTAATTGTTGTTGTTCGTTCACATATTCTGTCGTTAATTTATCTTGCCAAAAATCACTCGAGCTTTTCTTTTATGGATAAATTTCTTTTTAACTCAAAATTTTTCCAATCAGTAATTTTGCTCGAAAAACTGACATTTGACAAAATCGCTCGACCTCCGGTCTCGCGATTTTTTCATGTCAGTTTTTCTCATAAAATCACTGATTGGCAAAATTATTTCGTTACAAAGAGAAATTTATCCGATAAAAAAAAAGCTCTTGTGATTTTACTGTTGATAAAAATGCCTGTTCCTCAAAAGCAGAGTACATGTAGTAGTCGCACGTCACTTTGAAATCTGTACTGTCAGCTATAATTTTTAAGTATTGTTGAAACTGATATACAATATGAGTCGTTTTGGGAAAATTATAATTATTTTTAATAAATTATTGTTGTTGTTTGTTCACATATTCTGTCGTTAATTTATCTTGCCAAAAAACACTCGAGTTTTTCTTTTATAGATAAAGTAATCAAAACAATGTCATTATTGACAAGTGAAAAAGAAATAAAAAAGTGTGAAATAAAACTTAATATTTCGTTGTTTTACTATTGATTTCTATGGAAACAGCAATAGAATTTAGTCATTAAGACAAGGTAACTTTGGGCGATTTTGGATTTGGAACGATCTTTAGGGATCCATATCTCGAATCGAAGACCTTTTCGGACCTGGCTGCATTTGAATATTTGTTCAGGGGGTTCAAAAGAACATTTTTACGTGGGTTAGATTAAATTTGACTGGAGGCAGATATCCCCCTATATGGCGTGCGGGGTCCTTTCTTTTAACTCAAAATTTTGCCAATCAGTCATTTTGCTCTAAAAACTGACATTTGACAAAATCGCTCGACCTCCGGTCTCGCGATTTTTTCATGTCAGTTTTTCTTATAAAATCACTGATTTGGCAAAATTATTTCGTTACAAAGAGAAATTTATCCGATAAAAAAAAGCTCTTGTGATCTTACTGTTCATAAAAAACCTTTTGTTTGTTCATTATATTAAATATACGTATAAAAAAATGTTTTTTGTTAAATTTAGATAATTTTGTACATGGAAAAATACAATTGCCATTTTCGCCACCGTAATCGTCCATTCTAAAAATTACCGGTAAATACCGGTTAACCGGTTATTTACATTTTTATTTACCGATTTACCGGTTATTAAAACTTCCGGTAAATTGCAATCCCTAAAACGCACTCAAGCATTTAATTTGTATGCAAATTTTTTTATGATCCCAACTATTTTTTGTATTATTTTGAGGAAGTGCCCATTGGGGATTAAGAAAAACATAACACGGATAAAACCTTACAATAGTGTAATGATATTGCTTACTAGCAGAAATTCCAATAATAAACAAAAGTATCTAAAAAAGATCAATACTTCAAAATCAGTAATGCTTTGTATAATGATACATAGAATCATATAGGTTCTAAATGACCACCTTTATCATCCCCTTAATATTTTCTATCTTATGTTCCAAACAGCCGTACATAACATAGCCTGTTTTAAATAAAATTTCTTTGATTTAAAAGAAACTAATTGAACGAAAATGAACGATGGCCTAGCCATAGTTTCCAGGTTTCCAAATTATATTTCTCAGCTTTTATCGATATTTCGAAAATACCATAATTTTACTTTGACTCTTTTATTAAAATTTCTGACTTTTGCAGGCTGTCCCTGTTTTCCAGGTGAAACCGAACACTGAATAATAAATAGCGAAATTGCAGTAAAGTTTAAATTAAGAAAATATTCACAACTCATCAAACATAATCCCAAATTAAACTAATTATATTTTCGCTACTAGCATTTAAAATTAATTAAAGTGAATCTCATCAGTCTTTAATAAACTTGGATTCGTGGTACGAGTAAACTGAAACCAACAAACAATATTTTCTACTAAATTGGATCAAATCCAAAAACAGCAAATAAATTGTTAATGAAATATTTCCATAATTTTTAATAGAGAATCAGCGATGAGTAATAATTTACATAATTGCATTCGATTTTAAATTGCAAATTATGCATGTTCATTTTGAAATATTTTACATAACTGTTGATATCTAGAAAGTATTATACCACCTTCTGAGGGGCGTGCCCCTTCGGGAATCAATCGTGTGAACATCTCGTCTCAAACATATTTCAATAAATTAGTAAATACTGGGTGAGTCTTTTCAAAAGTTAGTTAGATTTCTGTCGAATATCGATAATAATGGCATTATTTCCAAAAATTAAGAGAAGGAAATGTCGGAATTTTCAAGAATATACCCAGACCGCAGCACAGATTTTTAAAAATTTGAATGATTATACGTAGAAAAAATATCTCAGAAGAATGAAAATCTGGTATAAAATATATACATTTTGTATGAACCTGTACATCTAGAAGGAATAGGAACAGATAGAATTAGACCATATGAATCAAACTGTTAGAAATGCCTAGAGTTAGAAGAAAAGCTGCCTGGATCGGATCGTCTTTAGATCGCCCTAGATCGCCTCGGTAAGGGACGAAAACTCCCCCCCGAGACCTACTCCTCGAATAAAGCTAGCTTGAAAATAGAGAAAAAAGACGTGTGGCACTCGGGGACTGCCGCGGTAAAGCTATTGCATAGCATTTTGTATCAACTTATGCAATTATAATTTTATTTATTTATTTTATTCATGCAGTATTGCTTTTTCTTTGATATTAATTCAAGTTACACTTTTTGAGCGTGGTGACCGATAAGAAAACAAATTTTTCTATTATTAAATAATGACTTTCTTCATTAATAATAAATGCACTTTGTTCATTCATATTCAAAACACTTTATACACAAATTTTACAAGTACAGCTATTCACTGTTGTACATAAATACCTATACACCTATATACTTTCTCATAAACAGCTGCTTATGTATTCGTCCGATTTCGGAGCAGCTCGTCTCGATTCGTGCGAGTTTCGTAGAGTCGTACAATACGTCTAATCGCACGCACACAACGCCGTGTCGAAGACTGTTGAACTGAAACGACGTTAGACGATGCACGGCCTTCAAGCCACACCTCCTTGCCCGTCGGAGTGGGGAGCGTGAGGTTTTTTCGTTACGGAATTTCTGGATTCGGTCCCCGCGCTCAAGGCCCGCGATAGAAGCTATGCAATAGCTTAAAAAAAATGAACTCGTAATAATAGACAGATGCTATACATTCCCACATAAGCACATTAAAATATATCTAAATTTTTATAGTATGACGCAAGCCTATATTTTACTTGGTATATGTGGAAATTGTGGCATAACTGGGACTTGGGGAAGATTTAGACAATGTAACACAACTTTATAAGATTAGGAATTGAATAGATTATGTTACACAGATGCGTTTCCATTTAGTGCCAAATTTGTTCTTTTCGTTTTGTTTAGTACTCGCACAACTAGCCTAGAACTGACGGACATCAACTCTGCATCTGCATTTATGGCTCTACACTTTACCTACTGTTTCTCATATGAATGGGCTTTTTTAGGGCTGCGCCGAGTGGACCGAACGCGTTCGGTACTAAATTGAATTTTTGGCGAGTAACAAGTATTTGGTACTCGGCACTTAGTTATATTCAAGTCGAGGCCGAGTAATCAAATTAGAATGGAAAAAATTCAACATGTCAGTTTTTGACTTTGCCAAAAACTAGCGCGAGCGGAGCGAGCTACTTATCTAATGAATATATTTTTAAACATTGATTTCAAATTCAAATAAACTTAAGAAAAAGCAAGTTTACATCAAAATTATCAAATATCAAGCATGTTTTTATTTTTATAATTTTTAATAAAGATATCTACATAACGAATGAATGAAGGTGGAATGAAGGTGCAGGCAGATGTGGGAAAAATTGGGGGTTAAACTCCAAGATGACTCTATGGTTATACGCCAGGGTTGTAAGACCTATGATAACAATGGGAGCAATAAGGCTGCTAAGTGGCGTACAAAGGGTTGCTCGCCTGTGCGCCACTGGGGCCATAAAAGCTGCTCCCACGGCTGCAATACATTGGAAGTCCTTTTAGACCTGACACCACTACACATATTTATCCCTGCTACACAGGCTAATACAAAACAGAACGTCCATAAGGCGGAACGGAATACGGAACAGAGCACCAAAAGTTATACTTAGAGCTGAAGGCAGATCCCATTCTGGGAATGCCCAAGGACACTATGGACCCAAAGAATGAATTCTATAAAACATTTTAAATTAAAATACCAGACAGAGAGGACTGGAAAAACAGTCCTCCAAAGTCGGTATAAACTGTCTGGTATACGGATGCCTCCAAGACAGAACAGGGAGTCTGAACTGAGACTTACGAAAATTTCGATAAGTTTAGGAATATACTCCACAGTATTTCAGGTTGGAGTGGCCGCTTACTGAGCTGTGCAAAGGGAGTACTGAGGCAAGGAACTGTTAACCAGTCAATTGCCATTTTTCCCGACAGTCAAGCAGCGCTTCCATGCAGTTCTGTTCAAGACTAGTGTGGGATTGTATAAACGCCCTTACGGACCTAGAAAGTCAGAACAAAGTGACCGTGGCGTGGGTAGCAGGACATGAGGGACACAGGGGAAATGAGAACTGGCCCGGGAAGGCGCGTCTAAGGCCCTAGTAGGACCTGAAGCCTCTTGTAGTGTGGCTAAGCCATGCATACGAACATCCATTAATAAATGGGTACAAAATAAATATCTAGAGTGGTGGGAGAGTTTCCAACGACAGAGACAGGCAAAAAAATTCATTAAAGAACGATCGGTCAAATTCACGAAAGACCTACTATGCCAAAATAGAAAAGCCATTAGGATAATGGTGGATCTTTTAACTGGACTCGGTAGACTTAATAGACATATAAGTCTAATGGGCCTAGCAGAGGATGCAACATGCAGATTTTGTCAAGAGGAAACCTCAGTACATGTGCTGTGACTACTTGGTGAGGAAAAACCAATATATAGTTATACCAAGGAGTCCTTTTCAAGACTATGGAGTCTGATACAAAAGACAAAGCTGGATAAGGAGCTCTAAGTAAAATTAGATTAGGAGGGCCACAATACCCACATAACACAGTTTGTACTTAGGATGAACTTGTGCATACTAAGTAAAAACAGTTTGTACTTAGTATGTACCAGTACATACTAAGAACTGTGTTATGTCGCGGTGGTCAAGGACAATCAGCCAGATCCTTTTTCAAATCTACAATTCACATAATAAATAATCAATATTTGTAATACAGAATGGGAAGATTGTGACGTAAATACATTCCCTTCTCTGGAATCAAAGAATTTCTCTTTGATTCAAAGATATGTATGTCCTGCTTCTGAAAAAAGGCACTCACCAAAGATGGATGAAGTTGGTAGAAGAAAGGTAACTATTCAAATCTTGGTCAAATGTGGAAAATTCTTTTTATACTACAGCCATCAGTTAACTATATAACCAATAATTGTCAGCATCCTTTTGACGTTTGGAAAATTTTGTCAAACACCAGAAATACAGTAAAGTGAATTTGGTTGCTTACATGAATAGTCTATGTAATGAAGCATTCATTATAAGACGACTTTTTTGTAAATATTTCGTGCAAAGACGAAATTACCTTCTCCCCCCATTTTCGAGGGTGCTGAACGTTGGAATCTAGACAGTAGGCCCAGGGGGTTGATTAAGCTCTCCCGAGGGGTGAAGCATAATTTTTTTCAAATGATTCGGTTTCGGAGTCGCTTATCACGGGAAAAATATGCATTTAGCTCTCTTCATCCCTCAAACGGTGAGTGAAGGGTGGTTTCTGCCCGTTTGAGAGCTGAGGAGGGGTTGGAGCTAAAGATGAATATTTTTTCCGTGATCAGCGATCCCGAAAACTGGGGATACGCGTTTGAATCGAATCATTTGAAAAAAAGATTTTCCACCCCTAGGCCTGCTGTCTGGATTCCACTTATCTATAACTCCTTCCATGTTATTTCAAGTATAACCCGTTGATAAGTCACTCCCCAGACCCGTTTATATATGAAAACATAAAGGGATCCAGGATAAAGGGACTGCTTCAAGGCGGCGGTCAAAAACTTCTCCCACCACTTGCATCGTGTTCAGCACCCGCGAAAACGGGGGGGGGGGAGGTAATCTCATCTTTGCACGAAATATTTACACTATTTCTGCCCTCATTACATAGACTAGAAGTGAACAAAATGTGGAGAATTTCACTGCTCGGTTAACGATACGTGCTGCAGAGAGAACCAGGTTCCCATACTTCGAGGTAGAATGCAAGGCGCGTTCTTTTTATATGGTTTCTGTGACGTGCTTGCCTCGGCTTTATCTCGCTGTCTTTTGGCCGCCGCAATGCTACTCTTTCGAGTATAGTCTTTACGACACTCAGCATGAATATTCACAAAATTCACATTGTTCTAATATTCAAGGAGTCCATCATTTCTGTCGGCACTAGCGTTTTTCACAGTTTGTAAACGACGCTCAACAACCACAGTATCATCGACCGAGAAGAATTTGCCACAAATAAAGCAATTATCCGCCATTGGAATAATTTTACTATATTACACCCGCAACAAAACATCCGACGTCAACTATAATTTGCTTTATTCTGAGTTACAGTTGATTACCAACTGCACCTGCCACCCGCCTCGAAGGTGGTGGGGAAACGAATTACTACTGGAGCACTATTTCATCATGTTGACTCTTTGTGCGGCGTATAACGTGGAAACGGTAGCTTCTATGCGGAAAATGTAAAGAATCTTTTTTTATAGAAAATTTCCTTACCGACAATATTTGTAACTGCAAAAATTATCGTCCGACCAATAGCAAGCAAGATAACGTGAAACCAATTTTTTGACCTTTGACCCCCGTATAACTTTTGAAGCGTACACGATATCGATGGGGACTTTTTACACATTATTTGTAACGGATAAATAAAAGTGTATGCAAAAATTCAGCTTGCTGCGAATTTTTGAGAAAACAACCAATTATTATACTCTTCGCAAAAACGAAGAGTATATTGTATTTGATCGGCACATTTCTAAATCAGTAAATATCGCTCGTAGAGAAAAATTTTTTATATCGTTATGTTAATGAACGAATTCTGAACAACTTTCAAAATGTCCGTCTGTCTGTCCGTCCGTCTGTCCGTCCGTCACGTTTCTTGTAAGCACGATAACTCAAGAAAGAATAATCCGATTGTATTGAAATTTGGAGAGTAACTTAGTGTTAGCTAGAGGAAGAACCCTATTGTTTTTCAACAAAATAGATTGGTAAATAAAAAAGTTATTAGTAATTTAAAATTTAAAAAAATATTTTTACATTTTTTTTATGGTTTGTAATACTTAAACAGAAACCTTGCGAAATGTTATTTCCTATCACTATTTTTTTTTTTTAATATATTTTACTAATGTGTTTCCTAATAATCACAATAAATTTTCTTATGGTATATATTACACTCATTAACAATTTTAGTAATAAGAAATGGTGGTGTGGCGGCAAGAGTTTCGTCTCACAATGCAAGGGTTTAACGAGACTATACGTAAGGTCTACTTCATGTCCAGGAGTCTGTACCCGCTCCTGGCCAGGGGTAGCGGACTTAACCGACAAAATAAAAAACTGTTGTACACAATGGTGATCACGCCGGCAATCACATACGCGGCGCCGGTGTGGTGCAGCATACCGGCCACGACAATGAGAAAACTTAAAATGTTAGAACACAAATTTATGCGCCTCATCTCTGGTTCAGACAGGTACACCTCCCTCAGAGATTTATACGCACGATGTCACGACATAATCCCACTAGCGGACTACGTCCAAGAAATCTCCCAGAAATTCTATCAATTCAAACTGGGCGATAGTCCGCTTACCCGCAACATAACCCGAATTAGACAGCATAATGCCATACTTTTCGATATAAGACACCCCCTACCATACCAGACGTTGCCTATTTTCCGGCAACTCCCTTAGCCAAACTTTCCACTACTACAACTTATCACTATCCTAAACTTTGTCCTTTCTCTACTTACATCTTTAATATTTTTCTATTCCCTCTATGTTTGTTTATTTTGTTCTCGTTCATCCTTTTCTGTTCTTTTGTCCATTTTTGTCTCCAAATTCCATTTAGGCCGATAAATTTATAAAAATCCTAACTCTTTTAATCCTTAACTTTCATTTCACCACATTTTCCTGGCAGGAAGACCACCAGGGTGGAATTGCTACGAACGGGTTTTTTCGTTGAGTTTTGTTTTCCCGTGCCAGCAACCAAAATTTCAAAGTGTTCGCGCTCATGTTGTGCGCGAAATCGATAATTTTATTGTGCTATTTTAGTTATTTTTAGATATTTTTATATATCATGTTTTTTAAAAGTTATTGTTAGTTTTAAGTTTATACCTTTTAAACAGGAGCTCTAACCCCCTCACTAACTATTGTTTAGTCAAACCGGACCTGCGCCGCCCAGTCTTACACTCATCACGGCGCTGCGCGCCGTGTATGTCTGACTGGCTCCGGGACAGTTTCCGGGAAGACACATTTATAATTTAATTTAAATAAAGTATTGTTTGATTTTGATTTTGACAATGCAAGGGTCCTGGGTTCGATCCCTCACATCGGGATTTTTTTTTCATATATTTTTTTTTCACAACAAAGTTGGTATTACAAAATTTAAAATGTCCAAAAACTAACATTATTTACAAGAAAAATGCGAAGAGTATCCTATAGAATGTGTAACAATTATATAAAAAGCTCAGTAAATCGGCGAAGAGTATAATGCTTCCTCTAGTTTTCTCCTTAAGTTACTGGACTATAGGACCTGGACACCCAATAAGGTAGTCGGCTTTATTAAAAAGCTGAACCTATTGGGTGAAAAACAATTAGGAGTGAGCCACAATAGACCAGTTGGTCGCAGTATAGTAGCCCACTCACATATCAACCTAACCTAACGGCACGAGTAATCGGTCTATAGCTTATATTAACCGGAAAAGGAGGATAGTATTAAAATAAACGTGGCTCAGTGACATGTACCGATTGACACTATTGACAGTTCTATTCACCATTAGCCTCCATTCTTGGCTAAGGAATACTGCCCTGCTAAGACAAGATGTCGTAACTGCAAAAAATTAATTTGTGAGATTTTAATTGCATTTGCACCGTAATAGTGATCCTAACCACTATACAAAATGTAGAAGTCGTATCTAAAGTAAAACTAGTGAATATACATAACGAATATGTGTCGAATCTACAAAATAGACCTATTCACTAAGCTCAAAAGTCATATCCGATCATTACCAGATTTATTTGTCGTAACTTAACATATATACAATGTTTTATTATATGGTTACACTGATAAAAGGGACACATATTTATTTGCCAAAAATGAAAATCATGAAAAATGAAATGTAGATGGTACAACAGGTAATTCAGAAAATAGTTGATTTCTCTAAAATTACATTTTCTCAGATACGACTTCTTGTCATAGCAGGACAGAATAGTAACAAACAGAGATTTGTACCATCTCAGTTCTTTTATATTTTTGTTTAAATATTTAAGTTTTTGTTTGTTCAATATATTATATAAGTACCTCTCTATTTTAGAGAAATAAAAAAATATTTAGAAAAAAATCATAATGTTTGGTAATATTTGGTTTATATGTTTAGTTGAATGCCCCCGTCCCCGAGAGGGCTTCCCATCCATTTATGGAGAGGAGAGTGATCTGGTTATAAATTTCGAATATGAAAACAGATTTTTCTAAGAATCTGGAGGCAATATATCGATTTTTCAAATGTTTTAAACAAGAACGCTAAAAAATAATATTTACGAAATCATAATAAATTTTTTATTACACCGTTCCAGAAGCACATTATAACCAAAACATATGTATGAGTGAGTAAGCATATAGATTGCGTCATTATTGCACCACTAATACTTAATAAACCGCTTTACAGGTCTTTCTAGGACTTAGTTTATGTATTATAATAGGTCTCCATTGGAAAATCTATATAACATTTACCTTATATTTAAGGAATATACTATTTATATTTAATTTCTAATAGAAACTAAGAGATCTGAATTTATTTATATACTTAATCATAATACTTTTCAAAAACACCAAACAGCATAACCAACATTAAGTAATGATTCGACGTTCACAGACCACTACAGTTGAAACAAAATAATTAATTAGTTAATCTCGCAATCATTTCGCCTGGGTCTTCGTAGTTCAGTACAGTACTGTAGTAATTACGTTTAATTAATGCAAGCCTACAGATTACTTAATTTGGTATTATTTTAATTCTAGATGAAACTCTGTGTGCTGAAATATGCGTAAAATGAGTTCCTGGAACTATAAATTTTTCATTGGTTTTTCGAAATATATTAAAAGCAGAATTTACTTACTCCAGTACTGAAAAGTATTAATAAACATCCTGGCAGAGACGAAAACAAATCTACGTTTATGATAGAGAGGCATCAAAAATACTATAGTATATCAGTGTATTGTGTATTTAGGTGTGAAAGCAATACATTCCCGGACGACGATGCAAATTTTTCAACAAGCGTCATGAAAGACTTGGGTAGTTAATCTGGATGTGGAATTAGTGATTCCTCGGGCAGCGGTTTTTTTGAGACATTCAATATTTAAAGTAATACTTCGTCTTATAAACGTTCGATGATACTTCTAGATTGCCGAAACCATTAATTCTGCAAAATTTAGAAAAACGAAATTCATTTGAGTTTAGTAGTTATTTTATTTGTGTCCAGGATTTTTTCACTAAATGTAATACTTTTCGAGTTATTTAGCGAAAACGGCCTTAAATACCTCTTTCTTTCAAGCTAAAATCGCAATTTTCAAGTCGTTATAACTTAAAAGACTATCAATTTATATGAAAATTTTCTTCTCAATATTTGATTTTTTTCAGTTCCATTTTTTTTTTAGGTGCCACCCCCCTGCGAAAGGGTGGCATCCTCCCCCTAGAAATTAGCAAGCCCTCGCATAATATGGAAACTTTTCTTTGAAGCATTTACTATTAAACTGGTAAAAAAAACGAAATCTAATTCATATACTATAGTTACTGTACCATAGTGAGACCTGTTTAATGGATAATTTAATCCCGAAAATCTTTACAAAAAATCGGTGCTTTTTGTGCTGATATGATCTGATCTCTAATTCTTATATCTCTTATATCTACGTCTTTTGATGTTTCCACACTATTTAATAAAAAGTTTTTTGTTTTCTTCAAGAACATTTGCTATAACAAAAACGGAAATAAATTTGCCCTAAATCGATAAAAAGAATAAGTAAAGTAGGGTAAATATCCTCAATGTTTTAATTTTTCTCTACAACTGCAGTTGTAGAGAAAAATTTAAAATATTAAGGATACTTACCCTACCTTGTCTGTACTTATAGCATATTAACATTTGTAAAATCGAATTTTATAAACTTCACACAACATAATCACGATTATGCAACAAGAGGTAATAACGATTAGCATTATGACGTTCATAGACTCGAGTTATACAAGAGGAGCCCATACTATCAGGGTGCCTTACTTTATAATAAACTGCCTAAGGATATAAAACAGTGCTGCTCAATTGCGCAATTCAAAAATCATTTAAAAAATTACCTTTTTAAAAGTAATTGTATTTTATTGTAAGTTTTAAGAACACTAGTATCTGATATTTTACTGTATGTAAGTTTGTTTCTCTATTCTCAGTTGTAGTTTATAGTTATTAGTTGTATGATAATATATGTTATCTTATCAATGAAAAAAAGTTGGGTCTAGTTTGCTGCACCCTCTATTCGTAGTGTGCGTTCATTAAACAGCAATTTATTTTGCGACAAAAAAAGAGACGACTAGAAATATACCAGTTAAATTTAAAGTATCAAGAACAAAATGACAACTAAATTTTTACTTGTATCTGAAAATTTATGAAGGCACTTTACACTAACGTCTAAAGACCGCAATATATTAATGAATACATCATTAAGAGACTTCTTTTGTATAGCTTCTTATCCAGAACCAACAAAAGAATCAATACCCATAAGTTTAATAGCTAATATAAAGTGTAATTTATCACCTTCCTAAAGTTGGGAAATAATGACCTATTATGCGTAACTAAAAACGTCAAGGAGAAATGAAAACCAAGGCGGAAATACTCCTCTAAAGACATAGACCAATGTAAAAATGTAACAGAAGGAAAATACATTACATATCGTTCAGCTTTAATGGACGTGTAATTATTTTATGTAATTATATTATCGCACCGTTTTTATTTCTACAACAAGGAATGACATAAATTGAAGCAGAATTCATTTATGTGAACAATAAGCACAACAATATTTATTCTTTGTATAAAGTGATTCCTTTCATCACTTTATTAAAGTTTAAAATCAGTTGACTTATTTTGAATTTTACGTCAATTTTTCGATTTCTAATCTTAGTTTGTCTTGAATGTAATAATAAAATGGAACATTACTATTTATACCGATAAAAATAAAATAATGAAGAGTACACGTTTGACTATGGTTTAACGAAACTCATTTGATTGCCGCAAAGGACTCATCACCTCGTTCTGGAAATCAAACTGTTAATAATAATTTTAGTTACAAAAGTTATTTTATCGATCCACCAGTGGCATCCCTGCAAACATGTCCTCTGATATTTTTTACCAAAAAAGTGGTATGCCACTGACATTTTTCCATGTGGATATATTTTTTTTTGATTAGCCTGGTCAATGCTACATGAAAACGGTCTGTTGCATTTTTCTCGTCGTTCTTGAATAAAACAATTACATTCAAATTGCTTAATTTAGCAGTATTGACTAATAATTTTTGAACACATAAATCTAGTTATCATGGATTAAATGACGGTTTTACAGTCATCGCCGGCTTTGTGAAAGTGTAGTTTCTAAAAAGGTACTTCGGAAGGTAGACCTCGAAGTGTCAGAATACCCGAAATTGAGGAAGCGGTGCTGCAAGAAACCGACGAACATCCCGAGACGAGTACGAGGAAGATTTCTAGTGCTTTGAATATTTGTCATCAAATTGTTTGGCGAATTTTGGTTGATTTTTTGTTGTATCCGTACCGTTTTAAGAGTACAGGCATTACTTCCCAGGGATTTCCCACAGCGTGTGAACGTCGTCAGTGGTACCTTCAGAATGTTAGACTAAATCCGCAGTTTGAGTCACAAATTGTGTTTACAGATGAAACAAATTTTTCTAGGAATGCTATTCAAAATTTCCATAATAATCATGAGTGGGCGGATGAAAACCCCCATGCCATAAGCGAAACTCATTTCCAAGAGCAATTTTCGGTTAATGTATTGGTAGGAATAATTGGTAATAATCTTATAGGCCCTTTTTTCTGCCAAAACACCAATTGCGTTATGTAATCAAATGTGGTACATGCATGATGGATCTCCTGTTCATTTCAGTGTAATTGTTCGCGACCATTTATGTAGTTTATCCTAATAATTGAATAGGTCGCGGAGGACCGCAGCAATGGTCAGCAAGATCCCCCGATCTCAGTAGTTTGGATTTCTTTTTGTGGGGTCATCTGGTATATAAATTTGTATATAATTTTTCCTATCTGATTCTCCTTAAATTTCTCTTTTCAACTATGTATAGCAAAATGGCATTCGTTTTTAAAATGGCTACTGAAAACCATTTAATTGCATTAAGTCAAGTTGGCTATGGTATGAAATGTAGTGGTAATTAATGCTTGGTGTGCTGTGATATCAAAAGAACACTAGTACACAATTTTGTGTGTCATATTTGTTTTATTCTAATCAGTAGCCGAAGAGACTTTGTACAATTTTTATATTAAATAAAAATCTCTAGACTAAATCCCCTAAATCATAAAAACTAAGATAAAAACACTAATTTTAAATTTTATCCATTTGTAAAATATTTATTCATATTTTACTTTTACCAATTAGATGGCCCCTGAGGCCACCGGATCTTAGGCCACTTGATTTTTTCATATGGGGCCATCTTAAGGAAATAGTTTATAAAATTCCACTGTAAAATTGGGAAGACTTGGAAATGAGAGTTAGGTTAGCAATAAATGAGATTACTGAATTATAGTTAGAAAATGTGCTTAGAGGTACTGTTACAAGAATTCGACACTGCAGGGAAAATAATGGGCAACATTTTGAGATTCTTCGAAAATAATTTTATTTAAAAGCAAGTAAAATCAGATATAAGAATGAATTGTATTGGGTAAAAGTGAAAGATGAATACATATTTTACAAATGGGTTAAATTTAAAATTAGTGTTTATGTCTTAGTTTTTATGATTTTGGGGATTTAGTTTAGAGATTTTTCTTTAATATAAAAATTCTACAAAGTCCCTTCGGCTACTGATTAGAACAAAACAAATATGAAACACAAAATTGTCTACCAGAGTTCTTTTGATATTGCAGCACATTAAGCATTAATTACCGCCACATTTCATACCATAGCCAACTTGACTTAATACAAGAAAATGGTGTTCAGCAGCCATTTTAAAAACGAATGCCATTTTGCTATACATAGTTGAAAAGAGAAATTTAACTGGAATCAGATAGGAAAAAAATATATATAGGGTGCCATTTAAAATAACGAAGTAGATGTCGCTTCCGGTTTCACCGGAAGTGGAAAAAATTTCGTGTTTATACTAAAAAAAGAACAATCACGTATTATATAAGTCTACCAAATTTCAAAATTATATCTTTTTAAATAAACATGCTACGGGGTGTTACATATCTCCTGTGTCACCCGGTATATGACAAATTAGATGTTGTTATTTCGTCCAAATGTCAGTATCATTTTAAACGGTGATTTTAATTTGGACTCGTCTCTAAATTCTAGAAATCTCACTGATTTTAGGAAACTATGTAACATATTATTTGGTTTTAACCTTCATCCGATGGTAAGGTGGCCGACCCGTGTAACGAGCTATACCTCCACTATCACCGATCATATTTTTTACGAACATGACAGATCATATTTTAGTATGTGTAAATGACAATGACATTTCGGATCACAGAACCGTGCTATTTGAATATAATTAAAATGTTCCTACTGTTATGTATTTGAACCCTCCATAGACATGTAGGAAAATCTAGAAGACTTTTATAAAAATAGCAATAAGAAAGGGTGGGTGAATGATGATGTCAAAGTATCAAGTAGGAATCTTAAAGATTTGCATAACATGAAAAAAGTGTACCCAAATTTAGCACCTGTATATAAAAATTCGAAAAAAACACATGAACTGTTGGTGGCTAATACTAAAAAGCAGCATTATCAAAATAATATAATAAATTCAGACAATCCGCCTTCAGTTGCGTGGAAAGTGATAGCAGAATTGTCCGGTAAAGTGAAAATTCATAAAAACATAACACTAAACAATGACGAAGGGTTATGTGAGGATCCGGATCACATATATTTAGTGAGTATTTCATAAAAGCACCGTTAGATATTGTCAATAATATACCGCCAAATAATGTTCCTATTAAAAATGTACCTTATTTCCACCAATCGATCTTTTTGGAAACCTTTGTTGAAGAAAAGCTATCCAATTTATTAAAATTAAAAAATAAACGCTCAGCCGGACCTGACGAGATTCCCTCCTTTATTTTAAAGAAAATGATTTGCGCAATCATACAACCTATTACTTTTTTAGTCAACCTCTCATTTATATCTGAAAAATTTTCAAGTAGCCTAAAAATAGGTAAAGTTGTATGTACCTATATATAAGAAGCACGACCCAAATATGGTCGAAAATTATAGACCTGTAACTATCCCGTCGGGTATCTCAAAAATTTTTGAATATGCTTTCTTACATCGGCTTATGAACTTTTGTGAAAATAATAATATTTTGACGGAAAATCAAAATGGTTTTCGTTCTAACAAATCCACACATGTATGCCTTCTTTGAGAGGCTCATTGATTATATCGAGGCTGGCGAGTGCCCTGTTGGGAATGTTGGGATATTTTGTGATCTCAGCAGGGCATTTGACTGTGTCGATCATGACAATTTATTAATAAAACTTTATGCCTATGGTATTCGTGGTGTGGCTTGGGATTGGATAGCCTCTTTCCTGAAAAATAGACAACTGTAAGTATCTGTGACATACTCCTCCGATGGAAATACCGGAAGTGTCAGCTCGGGGTACAAGGTGAATAATTTGGGCTCTGTTTTTACTTTATACCAACGAACTTGATATTTTGACATTTGAGGCCGACTTGATAATGTATGCAGATGACCAGTCTCTGCTATCAGATAGATTTGATAATTTATTGGAGCATAAATGTAACGTTTCTTTACATGAATTTTATAACTGGTACTGTTTTTATAAACAATTTTTAAATGCTGACAAGACCCAACATATAAGATTTCACAACCGACAAAAAAGTTGCATGGATCTAGATAATAAAATAAATGACAACAGTCTCTCAAATAGTAAAAATGTTAAATTCCTGGAAATAACATTAGATGAGTGTCTCAACTGGAAGGCACACTGTGAGCAATTAATATCAAAACTAAATTCGATTTCTTATTTGATAAGAAGTTTAAAAGCAATTCTATTAAAAAATCATTTATTAAATTCATATCAAGACTAAGCTATGGCATCGCCTTTTGGGGAAACTCCACCTTATCAGCGGATGTTTTTATTGTACAGAAACGGATTTTAAGAAACATGGCAGGGATTTCCAGTACCTGTTCTTGCAGAGATGTTTTTAGAAATTATAAAGTTTTAACCTTTGTTAGTATTTTAATGTATGATTTGTGAATATATGTTACAGTAATAAGGCTAAATTTATCACGAATAAAAAGTTTCATGCTAGAAACACAAGACAAAAAGAAGAATTTCATGTTCCTTATTATACATATAATATATCGACAAATGCACCCAACTGTTTAGGTCTTAAATTGTTTAATTGTTTATCTGACGACATAAAACAGGCAAAAAAATGTAAATAGTTTTAAACTGAAATTAAGACTTATTTTATTAAACCAATGTTTGTACATGTCTGTACTGTCTGAAAGGAAAATGAAGGTATGATTATATATTTTCTTTGTACACGCGTCTACGCATGACGTCATTAAGGACCAAGAAAATATTCCAACACAACGTCTGTAGATGAGAAGTGAAACTTTAAATTCGAGGAACCAACAAAAAAAAAATTAAAAGTTATGAGCCGACGCGCGACGGGTGAAACAACTCTCTATGGTTTATGGGCAGCGAATTTTTTACTATGAATTTGTGCACCGTCTATTTTAATCAAAATTTTACATGTGCACTTGATAATAGAATTACATACATTACAACTATTAGTCTAAAGCACAGAAGACAGGAACTATACAGAAGCGCAAGCAAGCCTTTCTGACGGGACCAAATTTGTTCATAGTCGCCATGACGATAAGGCATATATTTGTCAAAAGCCATATGATAATTTTTGACGTTGTGCGATTGACAGTCTTTGAAACTCTTACACAGTGGTTGGTTATTTTCGTGCTTTTTTCTTCCAATTTTCGACAATTTCTTATTCTAAGTTTATTTATTTATTTGATTTTTGTTTATAATGGGTTCTAAATGGTATAGGTATAGCTTATCATTCATGCCCTTCTAAGGTGAAACAAATAAGCTTCTTTCTATTTCTCAAAGATCCTGAAAGGTATGTACAAATTTATATTACTGAAACAACTAGAAAGTAATGTTAGATATACTAAACAATTAGCAGTTGAAAAGAAGTAATATGAAAGGAAATATTTTCTTATCAGAAATGCAATAAGTTACAGAATATGTTCATCAGTTTCTAAGGAACAAAATTGTATTGTGACCATGAATAAATAATTAAGTAATGACTCTCAACTCGTACCATACCAAAAAACTTTTCATTGTATCAATTAAAAAAAATCAATAATTGGACATGTGTAATAATGTGCATCAGATAACTAACAACCTCAAATTTTAAGTTTTTTCAAGTTTATTCTCATTTTTAATGTGTGTATACTCATTTCAGCTTTGAGCAATACTGGCTCCAAGCAAATATTTAAAAATTCAGGCTAATAATTTTTCAATAATGTTGGTTAATAAAAATAAACTGCTAATTACAGGTTA
This sequence comes from Rutpela maculata, assembly GCA_936432065.2. Classification (NCBI taxonomy): domain Eukaryota; kingdom Metazoa; phylum Arthropoda; class Insecta; order Coleoptera; family Cerambycidae; genus Rutpela; species Rutpela maculata. Next base: position 174,871,935 of record OW386287.2, read on the forward strand.
GATTTCCAACCTACAAAAAGAGTCCTATTTTATTAGGAGAAAGTATTTAGAACTTCAAAAACATTACACTGAATTAGATATTAGATTTTAGTTGAAAGTATGGAAACCAAGCTGAAATTTTAACAACAGCTACGAAATACTCATAAATGTTAAGAAATATATATTTTTGAGGTTAGCTGTGCACATGCCCTATTCACGTATATTGTTATTTTACGTAAACATTTTTTTCACTGTACTATTTGATTTGTAATATTCTATTCAACAATATAGCCAATATAGTTATATACATAATATATGTCTCTTTCATTGTATATCTATATATTGTACTACTTTCCATGATAGCATTTTCATATTCTGGTAGCAGTATGAAAAAAAATGCATTGGCTTAAAAGCGCATTATTATGATTTAAATACGGGATATAAATATAAAGTGTACTTCTTTTTTTAACATTCTGCAATACACTATGACTTGGGCCCCCAACTTCATTAATACCGTATATACGTATTCCTATTCATGTACCTATCTACTAAATATAAAACAACACAGTTTTCCCAGTGTACAGTGTATTGAACCGAAATATTGATGTATTTTTTCGTGTACATCATTTCTCTGAGTGTAGTAAGGCACTGTCACTTCGAGGTCACATAAATCAGACACCCGATATCAAAGGTGCCGCGGCAAGCTTTCGTTTCTGTATAGTTCCTGTCTTCTGTGGTCTAAAGTTAGTCCAGATTTCTGAATAAACTGCAGAGTCTGTTTTCTCTTTGCTAACACAAATTCTTAGACTTTCCAAATGTTACCCCGGTAACTTGGGAACTCCTTTGAGAAAATACTTTGTATTTTTGAAATAGAGTAACAGTTTGTTCTCAAGCGTAGAACAAAATAAGAAAAAAATTCGGGCAGATGCTCTAAAAAATTAAACAAAGTACCTACGGACATGGACATTTCGAAATTTCAGCGCAACGAACCTAAGGAACCTAAGGAATGGGGTACATCTATTCTTTGATTATATTGGTAATTACCTGCAAATGCACGTGAGCTTATCTACAAAAATGTCAAGTCCCATCTGATAAAAGATACAGCAATTACCATTGTTTTTGCCATTCTTCAACCGATCTAAATTTGAAAACAGCGTGGGAAAAAAAACCATATCAGTAAACAACATATAAACAAACACGTGAAACAAATTAATTAAAATGTCATTTCCACATTTCCGGAAGTGACATATAAGCAACACGAAAAATACACTATTGATTTATTATTCCAAGTTACATATTTGATACTTAGGTACTGGTTTATAAAAAGTTTACTTGGTAAAAGTTTATAGGTATTATATGTACTTGGTACTTGTAAGATATAAATCGCAGGCAATTCATATTGAACTAAATTTCATACATTATTTCATCTTATCGAATGCTGATCTATTTACCCTTCGAGATCTTACATAAAGACTTTCTTTTTTAAAAAATGTTAAGTTAGTTTCAGCTAACTCTAGTATACTAAATTGCATTACATAGTTGCTTCCTAACTTTCTGTAAACTTTCTTTAATGTTAACGAGATAATGCAAGCTGAAGTAGTCTCCAGTTCTGTCGGTATCCATTATTCATCACATGGCTACTTACTTTAAAATATTCGTTGTGTTTATTTTGTTTATAAAATTGAAATGTTCAATCCGCTTTTAAAGTTTCCGATGATAACATATCTTATATCTAAAAATTTAAATTGGTCGTTGCAAGTTAAATGACCCCTTACTTTTTGTAAAATATTATTCAAGGTTAAAAATAACACAATTTAGTTCTTTACGACAATTTTTAAATAAGCAATTGATTTATTTATTTGTGATACTTGTACATACAGATTCGGCAAATAGTTTTATATATCCTGAGATCAACGAATGTAAGAAAGAAAACAGAGAAATTACGAAAAGAATGACTGATGTACTGCAACCAGCATGTTCCACATTTCCTGAAATCTTAATCTTATCACCTTGTCGTGTGTGGTTCACTCCATTCTTATACTGCACATAAAAAACTCAAACCTGGCGACCGAGCTAATATAAGGGGAGACCGGGGCATGCTTTATTTTTCTACACTATATTAAATAATAAATATAATGTATTACTTAATGGAAAAAACATCATTACTCTTATGTAAATTATGTTCCGACAAGATTAAGATAAGAAATAAAACGGAAACACGCCTCTCTTAATTAATATTTTTAACTCTTGCGATATAGTTGCGCGAATCACCCCTAACTAGAACGGCGCGGAGTCCATTGTTGGCGTTAATTCCAGAGTAATAGATAAAAAGAGTCGTACTTTGAATTTATCTTAATGCATAAGATATTCCTATCTTGATAGGTCCTGGTAGCGAAAATAGGCCAACGTTAAATAAAGAGAAAAAGATTTAAAAAACAGAGTAAGATTTTTGTATGTACCAGAAACGCTTTTAAATTTCTACCGAAAACACGATTTTTTAAAACTCTAATATTATTTCGTGAATTCTAATACGCAAAAATTTGAAGTACGGCTCTGTAGTGCTCTTGACAGCATGTAATAGCGCCGACTTTGATATTTTTATGGCCCTTTTATGTGCCCTATTCATTTGTAGACAACTATTTATTCATAATACATGTGAATGTTGATGATAAATAATAACAAATGATATTTTTTCCCCCGTGTTATTTAGATTAATGTCCTGGCGGAGTTTAGCCTTAGGCTATTCTACCACTCAGCCAGGACGGACACACACACACATAGACAACATCACACATTGCCATCTGCCGCAGCTGAGACTCGAACTCAGGAGAGGAGAGTGACTAGACCGTGTTGTCTCTCACACAACCGCAGTCTTTCCCACTGCTACCGTCTTGGAAACACGTGAAAAATGCCACTACACATCCATTCTCTAGCCAGGATTCGAACTCGGGACCCCGTGGTCGTAAGCCTAACACCTTAAGCACTGCGCCACCGAGCCGGTTTCTTTTGTTGCATTTCAGACACCTATTTGATAGAGATTCACTGTTAAATTTTTCATTTATACCAATCTTGTTGGATATCAATATTATGTATTTTTATGAGATGGGTAAAGGAAACTTTCCAGGAAATTTTCGGAAGTTTCCGGAACGAAGTTATGATAAAAATCAGAGACGGTTTTGACAAAAATGAAAGTTTGCAATAAAATATTTGAATATTACTTTTCCGGAATTTTGGAAACTTTCAAATATTCAATGAATAAGTGGAGTGCTTAGTACCAGTATATGCAATGAATCCAAAAATGTAAAAATACACAGGGTGTTCCATTTAAAAATCCAAAGTTACCATCATTTTCGGTGAAACCGGAAGCGACAGACAATGATAAATCAGTCCAATTAATGCATATTTTGCCGTTATTCGACGTGCTCAAATTAGAAATTCATATCTTGTGAGATTAAGAAGGGTGAGCGTCATTTCGTGGTCATCCGGTATACAAAACATCCAACGAATTAAGTGAAGAGGAGAGAAACTGTAAAGGAGAGAAATAAAATGACATCCAGAGTTACAAAAGAATTATATCGTTTACGGATCACTTTTTAGTAAGAGTAAATTATACCATATTTTGTAAATATTTCTATAATTTAGTATATTTTCGTAGAATCTTTAGTTTGTTTGTTACTGTACATTTTAGAGTCGGTCTAACATAGGCCATTAGTTCAAATAAAGTAGGCATAAAATCCCTAATTTATGCTTCTTTCGGTTAAGTGAAGACGCCTCCATACCAGGTTTGCAATGCGCCGGCGCAGTGGCACGAATCGTGATTTTTTCGTTCAAAATTATCTAGAGCACTTGTTTCGCAACCGATTGGGACAATTTTTTTTTAAAGACTCGTTAATTCATTCCCGAAAAACGTAAGAGAGCCGATTTTTGAATTATGCTAACCAAAATTATTGAGCTTAGCCAAAATGCCTATGTTACGCTGTGATCACCATGTTACTTACAAATAAAAAACTTTTTTTTCTTATCCAATTTACATAAATCTTGTTACTTGGAGGTTCTTGAGGTCGCTGATTACGAATCTGACATCCAAATTGTCATAAACCAACCTGCAAGATGGCGGAATCAATGGCGGCTATAAAAATGCTAAAAAATGATGAAAAATGAAATATTTTTGTTTAAGTTTATGCCGAAATCGGCTCTCTTACGTTTTTTGGAAATTAAATGAGTATTAAAAAAAAAAAAAAATTATCCCAATTGTTGCGAAACAAGTGCTCTAGATAATTTTGAACGAAGAAATCAGGATTCGTGCCACTGTGGGGCGGTATAAAACCCTGGGCGCAATTATTTTAACGGACTTTTAGTGAACTTTATGAGAACGGGATGTGACTTTTGACTCCTTTTTTTGGGCTGGCATTGTACAGAGCGCAGGCCAAGTTTCGACCTGGCCATAGTTCTTTTGTCTAAACCTTTTATAAATTGTCTTCGAATTAGCTGCGTGCAGACCATAAAGAGGGTCTGTTTACTGGAAATTATAGAATTTGTCCTTCGGGTTAAAGACATCTCCAATAGGGCTTTACGTCGATATAAAGTTAATTAGAGAAGTTCCGTCTGCAACCCGGTAATATTAATTATCCAGTTATTACTGTTCCTGTAAGTAGTAGTAGAGACGTTAAAATAAAATGAGTGCTACAAAACTTTGAGATGTTATGGTTCCCTCCAATACTGTAAGTAGAAACTTTTTAAATAAAGATTTGCTCTGTTCACGTCCCATGTTTCTTGTAACGTTTGCTGTATCAACAGGAGTTGATGTTTTGTCGTGAGAAACCTCTCTGTGTTTTAGTGCGTGGACGCTAAAGGGTCTCGCCGGTTAAGTATATGGAATTGGGCCCAGCGGCTTATTGAGCTATTCATTCACATGAACGTTGCTTATGACTAGGAATCCTCAATAAAATATATAATAATCCTCTATCTCCTATATTACCTCAATTTTAAAATTAATTTTTTTCAAAACTATTGAAGATAATTAACTGAAATTTATAGGAGACGTTGATATAAAATAGCTTTATATTTTACATTTTTTTTACATTCCTATTACGTCATTTAATACATAAAAAAATAATGTAATTTTTGAGGGTGCTGTTTTTATATCAACCCCTTGAGTGACACCCACGAAATGTATCTATATTATTTAACACTAACATAATTATCGAGTGTAAAAATTACTTCAAGGTCAGATTAGTGGAAGATGCTTAAAAATATAAATCTCGGTAATGAACACAGGCACACAAAAAAAAATTAAGTGAGAAAAACTTAACCACTTAATTCCTACTAATTTGGAAGCTAATAATCAAAGAAATACACACTACCACTTTTAGCTTGGCTCTCAATTATTTTTTTGCTTAAGAAATATTGATTTTATTAGACAATATGGTTAGGCCATTTTAATCAATCCACAGAAATATCTCTTCAGGAAGGAACACTAGCGAAAAATGTTTCAGACAAAAGTTGTTCCGTTCAGAGGGAGACTTCGTTTCGGAATAACAGTTTTCCCCACCCCATCCCTGATGAGCGGGGTGTGGGGCTAACTTTTGAATTTTTAATGGCATCCTATATTTTTAATCGCGTATTTTAATTCTACGGTAGAAATTAGATAACTTTTGTACCAAACATCCCCTCCCTAGTCTGATGAGCGGGGATTGAATTTTCAAAAATCTGCAACTAGGACATTTTTAGAAAAATGTTTCAAACAAAAGTTGTTTAGTTCAGAGAGGGATATCTTTTGTTTTAAACATTTTCCCTAAAAATGCCCTAGTTCAGAGATGTTCGCCCGCAGGTTTTTCAAAATTCGAAAGTTACACCCCCATCCCCGCTCATCAGGGGAGAGAAAAAATGTTTGGTACAATAGTAATCTAATTTCTTCCGTAGAATCAGAATACGCGATAATATCATAGAGTGTCATTAAAAATTCAAAAGTTATCCCCACCCCCCGCTCATCGAGGGTGGGGGGAGGAAAATTATTCTGCCCAAAAGATATCCCCCTCTAAACGGAACAACTTTTGTCTGAAACATTTTTCGCTAGTGTCCCTTCCTAAGGAGATATTACTGTGAATTAATTAAAATGGCCTAACTATATTGTCTAATAAAATCAATATTTCTTAAGAAAAAAAAAATAATTGAGAGCCAAGCTTAAAGTAGTAGTATATTTCTTCGATTTTAGCTTCCAATTGAGTAGGAATTAAGTGGTCTAAGTCTTCGCACTTAATTTTTTTGTGTGCCTGTGTTCATTACCTAGATTTGTATTTTTAAGCATCTTCCACCAATCTGACCATGAAGTAATTTTTACACTCGATAATTACGTTAATGTTAAATAATACAGATTCATTTCGTAGGTTTCACTCAAGGAGGTGATATAAAAACAGCACCCTCAAAAATTAAATTATTTTTTTTATATATTAAATGACGTAATAGGAATGTAAAAAAAAATGTAATATATAAAGCTATTTCATATCAACGTATCCTATTAATTTTAAATAATTATCTTCAATAGTTTTGAAAAAAATTAATTTTAAAGTTGAGGGTTGTTACCACCATAACTCTGGTAATATAGGGGATAGAGGTTTATTATATATTTTATCGAGCATTCCTAGTCATAAGCAACATTCATGTGCATGAATAGCCCAATAAGCCGCTGGGCCTAACTCTATATACTTAACAGGCGAGACCCTTTGTCGTTTTCTGGTTAACTGCAATTTGTTAACAGCTTGTGGCTGTTCTTTTGTAGTAAAGTAATTTTGTATATTACTGTTACAGATTTTATATTTTTAGTTAAGTTATTTAGTAAAGTCTTGTCGTTTGAAAATTAAATATGCATTCATGAATCGGTTATCCAACGCTTTTTAGTATTTTTGGGTTATTAGAGATAATAATTTTCATATGATGATTGGTTCTTGTATTCTTTTGTGATTATTGTTTTGTGTTTTTGTGTCTTTTGTGCATTTAATAAATAATTATTAAGTGAAATGCAACATGTTACCATACCCTGGTGTTTCTTGCTCTACTGTTTGTTTTTGTAATATATTTGTTCTTTTGATTTTCGCGTCTGATTACTTAGAACTCTATTTCTCTTTCAGTTTTGATAAATAAATAGATAGTTAGGGGGTAAATGTGGAACATTCGAGATTTACTAGAATTTGGGGTACTGATCGAATATTGTGCAGTTATTTTATAATTATATAATAGTTATTTGTATTTTACCTTCAGGGTAAAGTTAAGTAATTATACCGTCGCTTCATCGTGGAGTTTTCTTGTTTTTGTTTTTGACAATACCGCGTAGAAAAAAGAGTAATTATATTACCTACCGAGAAAAATAAACCACTACGGAGCCTGAACAAGAGAATATACATACAGAAAGCCACAGCCAACAGAAAAACCCTGAGAAAAGCTGAAAGGGGCATCGTCCAACTGCTAGCAAAAACGATAAAGCTAAAGCAACAACATAAAACATCAACATTACGAGAAGGGAAAACGATTAAAAAATGATAGAAACATACGCAATGGAGTACTGGGGATATGTCCAAAGAAGGACGCAGCACATCTACTGAAGAAAGCGCTAATACTGAACAGCAACAAAATAAAAATAGGTAGACCATCCTACACGTGGAGAATAACAATCGAGAGAATCATGAACAAACTAGTAAAGGATCAAGCTAGGGAAAAAATGAATACCACAAAGAAATCGTAACGATATATGCTCTACCAAAATCAGAAATGGAGGAATCCGAAGACTCGGAAACATATTTGTAGACGCAGAAAGGAGCATAAACCTTTATATCATGACACAATGCGGCAACGCATTTCACAAACACCTACACTGCCCATCCCGCACTCCAGTACCATGCGTCATGTGGTTCTCGCTGCTGACAGCAAGCACGCCCAAATTCAACCCAGCGTGGGCGTAGCCGGCCCAGCGGCATATCTTGGGAGTGGCAGCAATGCCTACCGCACGCTGGTAATTCAATCAAAAAATTTACAGGTGCATTTTTTAATGTAGATGCAATATATGACTAATTCTAAAATAGTACACTAAAAATAACGTTAAAGATAGATAAGTCCATATAAATGTCAGTATTGATCCATTAAAATGTCGGCGTGCGTTATTAATTTACCGATATTGGTTATGTAAACTTTCTGAGAAGGAAATAACCACAGAAAAAATAAATTCTTTGCGGTATCTCAAATGGGAAACATTTGTTTTGAATGGAAAGAACATAAATCAAGCAAATGCCGTTGAAAACTGTGTTTTGAATACCAGCAGGAATTCTTCCTAGATGCAGCTTAATTTGTGTAAAGCTATTTACTTTACATATTTATAAGGTGATATTTTATTATGAAAAATATGAACAGTTTCGTTCTGTTTAAAATATATTCTTCATGTCATATAGAAATTTGAACCAAAAAAGTTTAATCTTACACATAACGGTAAATACAAGGTGTAGTTTCCAAAACTGCTTGACGTTACTTCCTAAACTATGCTGACGAACAAAAAGCCAGAAGCTGCAGTATACAGATTACAGATGGTATAATATTCGCCACACGATAAATATTTCTTCCGAGGCTAATTGCAATCGATTTGTTTTATATTGCTTATTTTTAAATAACGTGCACTGTTCAGCGTACCACTAGCAATAATTTGATGTATACTTACTATACTCTTTACAAATATGAAAACTGAGTATATTGCATTTGATTGCCGCATTTATAGAATCGTAAATGTCGCACATGGACAAAAAAAATTCATATTATTAATTCAAAATCTCCGTCTGTCCGTCCATTCGCCTTAAGGTGGGCGGTGACGTGAACGTAATTCGACAATTTCTCCTACATCCCTGAAACGATTACAATAATTTTTTGATAGGCTTTTAGATACTTACAACTTTATAGAATGGTACTATTGAAAACTGAAGAAAGACAATTTTTTTTACTTGTGAGAAAATCAATTTTTTTTTTTAATTTTTCAATAGCCTTGTACCATTGCCATTATATAATGTTGTCTCTGAAAGCCTATCAATGAAATTGAATCGGTTCAGGGATGTACAAGAAATTGTCGAATTACGAAATCATTTTCTTAAGCACGACACCGCCACCCTCAAGAAAGAACTTTTTTTTGAACAAATCGATCAATAAATAAAAAAGTTATTAATCATTTAAAACTTAAAAAATCGCTTTCTTAATTTTTCTGTTCTAACCTCCCCACAATAAAATTGTGGGAGGTTACTGAAATTGGTCCAAAATCGAATATTGAGATAACATCAAATCTTCATGTTTTGAGGTCCCAGGAACCCAAAAAAGTAGTTTTTAAAAAATGTCTGTGTGTGCGGGCGTGCGTGCGTGTGTGCGCGTGTATGTGAACACTTTGCATGAGGGTTTCTTTAGTTTTCCAGAAAATCTAAAAACGAAAAGGTTTTGGTTGAGATCGGAGTACGTTTAGTGCCGTTTTGGTACAACAAGTTGCTTATTTTATGATTACTTACAATTTGTACTGAAGAAAGAAAAATTTTTTTTACTTATGAGAAAATCAAATTTTTTTTTTTTTTATTTTTCAATAGCCTTGTACCATTGCCATTATATAATTTTGTCTCTGAAAGCCTATCAATGAAATTGAATCGGTTCAGGGATGTACAAGAAATTGTCGAATTACGAAATCATTTTCTTAAGCACGACACCGCCACCCTCAAGAAAGAACTTGTTTTTGAACAAATCGATCAATAAATAAAAAAGTTATTAATCATTTAAAACTCCAAAAATCGCTTTCTTAATTTTTCTGTTCTAACCTCCCCACAATAAAATTGTGGGAGGTTACTGAAATTGGTCCAAGCAGTAAAAATTCCGATATCAACGGTGTATCCCATTTGATCCTTTCGATTTAGTTTCCGTGAAAAAAATTAAAATGAATTCGTTATATGTGCACACATGACAGCATCCAAAAAATATTATTGGTATTATTGTTAGGGGAAAATGTATTTTGCCATCTATCAAAAATATATGGATTGGTAACCTTTGTGAATGTTGATTTATAGGTTATGGTACAATTATTACCCGACGCTCACAGCTAACCTCAAAAATATATAGTTCTTAAGATTTAAGAATATAACGTACCTAGCTATTATTAAAATATCTGCCTGGTTCCCGTACTTTCAACTAAAATCTAGTAGAGGGTAATGTTTATGTTCTAAATACTTTGTCCTAATAAAATAGGATTCTTTTTGTAGGTTGGAAATCTAACCTGTAATTAGCAGTCTATTTTTATTAAAGTGAATTTTTAAATATTTGCTTGGAACCACTGCGGCTCCAAGCTAAAAATGCGCATACAAACATTAAAAATGAGAATAAACTTGAAAAACTTAAACATGATGCAGATGCCCTATTGTATAGGTTATGTCCCTAAATATATTTCATAACCTAAAAATCAACATTCGTAGAGGTTACCAAACCAAATATTTTTGACAGATGTCAAAACTTGTCTTAGTTGGTTTTTTTAAAGGTAATAATTGTTTATAGCCGTGTTCGGATATTACGTCTGATTGATGGGACGCGTCACAATCGTTCGTCTAATGCAAATCGAGCCAACCGAGCTAAATCTGAAACGTTCGAATATTACAAAATAAAGGCCTCGGACCACGGTGTATTAAATACACTCTGCCTCGGACGAAGCTTGACCGGACCTTTTTGATCGAGCAGGAAGATTTTAATTTGACGCATGCGCAGTCTGCTTGAATTGTCTATGTTATTGACTTGTTGAGGTTAGAGCACACCTTCTGTGGTTAGAGTGTCATTTTGGCTAAATTCTGTGTTTTTTTTCGCTATCCAATGTTCTACAAAATCTTCGAAACGTTATCTGTTAATACCCTTATAATATCCGGTAATTGATTAACATGCACTATAAACAAACATCAGATGTTATGTTTTAACCGATTGCTTGTAGTCTCCACTTCAGTTCGTTCGATATTTGTTCATGAAATAAATGGCTCCAAAGTCAGGTGTAATTTATCTGTTTACTCAGTGCTCTGATTTCCGATGTAACATCCAAACACAGCTTATAAACATCCACCGTGTGGGGGAGGTTCGAGCCGCTTCCAGTAGCTGCCGATTTTTTAATTGAATAGAAATCTTGTAAAATGTTATTTCCTATCATTATTTGTCTTAGGGCGAGTTGTACCAAACTATCCTAACCCGGTATTAAGCTAACCCCGTATTAAAATTTAACACAGGTTAAAAAATTTCGCCAGTTGCACCATCTGAATTAACCCTGGTGTTAACAAGCACAGAAATAAGTATAAGCACAGAATAAATAACTACCAGAAGCGACACTCTCCGCACCTCAGGGCGAGTTGTACCAACACCCGGTCCAAACCCCATGTTAAAAGAGGATTAAGAGCAATGTCGCGTTGCCGTTGTACTAAAACGCTAACCTTGAATTTTAAAGTTATCAGGCGCACTTAACCCCGTAAAACTTAAACTAGGTCGTGGGGTGGTTTAAGGCAGGGTTAGTAATAATTTCAAATTTTGACATTTCCGTCTTGAGTATACAGTGTACATTGTAATTACTTAATAATAGTTTTATCGGCCCCTATTTCTTTTCCAACTCAAAATAGTCCATTTTCATTACAGATATAACCTACGACCTATACGTGATATTAATATTTAGAAATAATGCATTTGACACAAACTAACAAGCCAACACCCTCGCATTGCTAGCAACTTGCACTTTTGCACTTATACACTTTATTCTGTACTTATACTTCGTTATTTCTGTGTTTGTTAACATCAGAGTTAATTCAGATGGTACAACTCGCGAAATTTCTAAACCAGTGTTAAATTTTAATACGGAGTTAGCTTAACACCCGGTTAGGGTAGTTTCGTACAACTCGCCCTTATTAATACACATTTCATAACAATATCTGTCGAAATATGATTTTCAAATAAAGTAGGCACGGAACTACGGTGGGGTCAAAGCGGGCCATGGTCCACCCAAAATTACGTTGGCCCACCCTTGTGCCTACCCTGGCCCCTGACAAATTAAACATTTTATTGTTTCGAACGAACCGAGTAAATCTTCTAAAATATTTAAATAGTTAAAATTGTGTGAAGTTATGTTTGAACCCCTAGCCCAGCCTCGAACCATCGCACAGTGGTCCCAAATTGAGTTTTTTGGTTCAAAAATGGCTAGAGAGCAAATCTTGTCGGAAATGAACGATTTTTTTTTTAAATTAAAGCTTACCGAAATTCTAACAAATCCTCGGAGTCCGAATTAAAAAAAAAAATCCTTTTTTATTATATTAAGTTAAAGGCCAAAAAAAAATGGCTAGAGAGAGCAAATATTGTCGGAAATGAACAAATTTTTTTTATAAATTAAAGCTTAGATCGAAATTCCAACAACAAATCCTGTAAGCCCGAATTTTGAAAAAAATTCCTTTTTATTACATTAAGTTAAAGGCCAAAACATGTTTTTTGGCAGAATGTAATTCCTACAAAAAAAGTTCTATACACTTTTCTGATTATCCCATTGATTTTTCAAGTACTTTCCGAGATATATACGATCAAATGAAAAAAAGAAAACAGGAAAAAGCAAATATATATATATTTTTCAAGAAGCTTTTCTGGGAAAACCAATGGGATAATCAGAAAAATGTATAGGACCTTTTTTGTAGGGAATCTCATTCTGAACTAGTTTACTTATGTTCTTTTAGCCCTAAAATCGCGTATTTTTCGAGATATTTGCATTCAAAATAAAAAAAAACCGAAAAAACATAATTTTTTTCAAGTCGCTTTTCCGGAAAAACCAATGGGATACGCGGCAAAATGTATAGAGCCTTTTTTTGTAGGAAATCGTATTCTGAACACGTTTACTTTTGTTCGTTTAGCCTTGAAAACTCGTACTTTTCGAGATACATACGTCCAAATGAAAAAAAAAAAACACGAAAAAATGTCTTTTTTCTGCGCATAAGCAAAAAATTGTTCTAAAAGTTGAGACCTTACTTTCTATGCAGAGAAACTTTTCCCTAAAACGGCGTTTTTTCTCCTAATTTGAGTGCACTATTGAACGCATGTTTTGACTTTGACTCGACTTGAAATCCAAGGGTATTCTGTTCTAGACTCACGGACAATTGGGAATGTAGGTAGTTGTTTTTTTTTTTTAATTTTTTTTATACTATTGAGCGTTTCACCAACTAAGCTGGTATCATAAAATTTAAAATGTCCACAAACTAACATTATTGATAAAAAAACTGAGAAGAGTATTCCATAGAATGTGCAACTATTATTATAATATGTAAAAAGTTTAACAAATCGGCAGAGTATAATATTTAGTTTTAATAATATGGACACTTAAATGTGAGGGTCTAGACAAGAATGTTTGTGTATTTGTTACATAAAATGAGATTAATGAACTGCATAATCAAATATTTCCTGTAAAACAAAAATCCCCTGTCGCAAATTCAACCAACAATTACATTTCCCTCTTATCTTCCTGTACACAAGTTACTAAAGTTAATTTTTAAATATACATAATTATTTTTCTATCAAAGTAACTCTGTTGCTTTGATCATTTCTTCCCCTTTTTCCTTTGTAATTCCATGTAAATGTAAATTACTTCTCATCTCGCATTACATAAACAGTTTTCTTTGATATTTTGCCCGTTTAGTTAGATATCAACGTCAGCTTGTGCCGGGTCGTGTTATATTATTCATGTTCAGAAAAAGTTAATAATATTCGAGAATCTGATATCTGACACAAGCAATTTTCTTTTCACATCAAACACAAGAAAACTTAAAAGTTATATATTACGCTATACCTATAAAGACAAGTTAAATTAATGTTTTAAAAATAAAATTAAATACATGAGAAGGCCCCTCCTACATTTTAATAAAGGTGAATATTTAAAATCAAATTCAACACGGGACTGAACAGCAATAAAGATCTCTATAAAAACAGGAAGCTCGGAAACGCTGTTATCAGAGCAATTACTTTTAGGCCAGTAATTTTGATCTGGAAGAAAATAGTATTGAATGTTTTTGGTCTCAAATGTGTGTGCAGGATTAAACACAAAAAAAATCTTAAGATCTGTCAAAATATTGTCAAAACATCGAAACATTTTGGTGTTTTCATTTTTCTCACAATTTTGAAATTCCAGACTGTTCCAGAATTCCTGACTTCCAGATTTTCCAGAACTTTTCAATAAAAATTCCAGAAAAATTTTCTGCTCGAAAATGTAAATTGATGAGCGGGCCGGGGGGTTTAAACACCTTTTTTTACGAGCGGGGAGGAGGGCGCAAGATGGGAACAACTTTGCATATAAGTAGTTTTAATAAATTTCCTATAAATTCCGACTTTTCCAGGTTTTCCCTGTTTTCCAGAAAGTGTACACCCTGTGCATTTTACAGAAGAAGATTGATTGATTGACCACCATACGGTAGGCATTGCTGCCAAATCCTGGATTCTCTGTATTCAACAATAATAATCCACAACGGTTTGCCCTTAAATATGCAAATACGCCACCTGCATGGACACCCAAGTAACAGTTTGTATGACTGAGATTTTACAGCTAACTATTAGCTGTATGCAAAATTTCAGCTCGATTGGACGTCGTATCTCTGTTGGGTTCCATAATATGTTACCATGGTATCATAATATTGTATTGCCATCAGAACTACACGTGTGTGTGCAAAATTTCAGCTCGATTGGCTGTTGTATCCCGAAGAGATTCTATTATATTATTGTTGGGTTTCATAATATTGTACCATGGTACTATATGTCGTCAGAACTACTCGTGTATGGAAAATTTCAGCTCGATTGGACGTCGTATCTCGAAGAGTTCCACTATATTATTGTTGGGTTCCATAATATTATACCATGGTACCATATTGTATTGTCATCAGAACTACATACTACAGGTGTATGCAAAATTTCAGCTCGGTTGAACTTCGTGCCTCGAAGTGGTTCCATTATATTAATTAATTATATTGTACCATGGTACCATAATGTTGTATTGTCATCAGTCAAAATTTCAGCTCGATTGGACATTGCATCTCGAAGGGGTTCTATAATATTGTACCATGGTACCATAACATTGTATTGTCATCAGAACTACACGTGTATGCAAAATTTCAGCTCGATTGGACGTCGTATCTCGAATGGGTTCCATTGTATTACTGTTGGGTTCCATAATATGGTACCACGGTACCATATTGTCATCAGAACTACACGTGTATGCAAAATTTCAGTTTTATTGGACGTTGTATCTCGAAGGGGTTCTATTATATTATTTGGGTTCCATAATATGGTACCATGGAACCATAAATATTGTATTGTCATCTGTACCACACGTGTATGCAAAATTTCAGCTCGATTGGAAGTCATTAAGTAGTTCAAAATTGACTTGCAAGAGTCCGCCCAAACACACTAACTAACTAACTAACTAACTAACTAACATACAAAGCAAGTTAAATAAAAGCTTGTAAAAAAACACAACTCTCTAATTCGAATAGGTTGCAAGATAAAACGTACCAAAAAAGAGGTTTTCTAGCCTGTTTTACATGGCCGCTGTTTTCGAAAATAAATCTTTTTTTAACACACCTCAAAAAAATGAGATTCTCAATTCGACACGTATGTGTATTTTCTTTAATATTCGGTAAAAAATTATTACTTATAGATTCGTTTAAGCGATTTCTAGGAAATCTTTTTAAACTGTAAGGTCAGGATCGGCAGAGGTCCCATAATAATTTCATCAAGCTACGTCTAATACAAGTTGAGCAAAAATTGGAAACAAGATTTTTTTAGCTGAAAATTTTTCAATATATTGGAGTCCGCCCAAACACACTAACTAACTAACTAACTAACTAACTAACATACAAAGCAAGTTAAATAAAAGCTTGTAAAAAAACACAACTCTCTAATTCGAATAGGTTGCAAGATAAAACGTACCAAAAAAGAGGTTTTCTAGCCTGTTATACATGGCCGCTGTTTTCGAAAATAAATCTTTTTTTAACACACCTCAAAAAAAGGAGATTCTCAATTCGACACGTATGTGTATTTTCTTTTATATTCGGTAAAAAATTATTACTTATAGATTCGTTTAAGCGATTTCTAGGAAATCTTTTTAAACTGTAAGGTCAGGATCGGCAGAGGTCCCATAATAATTTCATCAAGCTACGTCTAATACAAGTTGAGCAAAAATTGGAAACAAGATTTTTTTAGCTGAAAATTTTTCAATATATTGGATTGCAACTGGACCATCACACATTACTACAAAAATTGAATGTCTGTAAGATGATCATTAGACAATTATATTTCAATGGATTAGATATTATTATGAAATATATAAACAGTGTAGAAGGTATGCTTTTAGAGGGCAGAATATTTACTAGTGAAATATTTTGTCGAACTCCTCTATATATTTCCTTAAATATATATATATATATATATAAGGAATAAAAACCAGACTGCAACCAACAGCTATTTCCCGGACTAATGCCCCGCTGAGCGCTGAATTACGTATTACAAGCCTGGCCGCGTTAGTGCAATAACTATATATTGCCACAAAACGCTAAAGTTTCGATTTTAATAGACACCAGCCGAAAGACTTATTCCTACTTAAAGGAGCTCTCGTGCCAGCCATAGTGATGCGCGATATATATCGATGTATCGAAAACATCGATATTGCGATGTACGATATCCGATATTTTTACATCGATAACTTACATTTTTAAACATCGATGAAATATCGATGTAATAGCAAAAATATCGGACAGTATTTTATAATAAAAAAATAAAGCAAATCTGAATCATTTGGGTTGTGGTACACCTGTTTGTTAGGATTCGCTTTGCTCAGCTCGTCAAAAAATTGTAACGAGGAGAATCTCCTTTCCCCCTCGTCCATCAAAAGAAAAATTTGGATCAGGGACCCCCCCCCCCCCGCTTATCGAAAACTTTAAATAAATATCGATAATTTACAATATCGATGTTTTTCACCCGATAAATATCATATATCGATACGTCTATTCGATGTTACCATCGATATGAAATATCGATACTTTCGGTTCGATGTCGCATCACTAGCCAGCCATCTCATACCACTTGCAGACTGCAGTTTCGAGCTATTGGCTCTCGTCAGTGCAAGGTAGGTCTGAGACGACTGGAACGAGGCATTTGTTCACTCTTGGTACATGACGAGATTTATAAAACCACGACATGCAACAAAAATAGCAGGCTCCATCTAGCGGCTGATGTCCATTACAATCGAAACAGCAGTAGCCCTGACATGGGCATAGTTAGAAGGTATGCTTTTAGAGGGCAGAATATTTACTAGTGAAATATTTTGTCGAACTCTATACATTTCCTTAAATATATAGGGAATAAAAACCAGACTGCAACCAACAGCTACTCCCCGGACTAGTAAGTAGGAATAAGTCTTTCGGCTGGTGTCTATTAAAATCGAAACTTTCGCGTTTTGTGGCAATACATAGTTATTGCACTAACGCGGCCAGGCTTGTAATACGTAATTCAGCGCTCGGCGGGGCATTAGTCCGGGGAATAGCTGTTGATTGCAGTCTGGTTTTTATTCCTTATATATTTAAGAAAATGTATAGAGGAGTTCGACAAAATATTTCACGAGTAAATATTCTGCCCTCTAAAAGCATACCTTCTAACTATGCCCATGTCAGGGCTACTGCTGTTTCGATTGTAATGGACATCAGCCGCTAGATGGAGCCTGCTATTTTTGTTGCATGTCGTGGTTTTATAAATCTCGTCATGTACCAAGAGTGAACAAATGCCTCGTTCCAGTCGTCTCAGACCTACCTTGCACTGACGAGAGCCAATAGCTCGAAACTGCAGTCTGCAAGTGGTATGAGATGGCTGGCACGAGAGCTCCTTTAAGTAGGAATAAGTCTTTCGGCTGGTGTCTATTAAAATCGAAACTTTAGCGTTTTGTGGCAATACATAGTTATTGCACTAACGCGGCCAGGCTTGTAATACGTAATTCAGCGCTCGGCGGGGCATTAGTCCGGGAAATAGCTGTTGGTTGCAGTCTGGTTTTTATTCCTTATATATTTAAGGAAATGTATAGAGGAGTTCGACAAAATATTTCACTAGTAAATATATAAACAGTGTGTCCCACTTAAGGACTAGCCACCCCTGTAAAATTTTTATTTATGAACCGATTTTTATGTTTTTTTTTAATATGTAGATCTCGCATTAGAAACATGTTCTATTAATTCCGGAACTCAAAGCCACGGCCAACTACGACCATTGTTTAAGTGCGAAATATTGAGAAGTACTATTAGGGATTTTTTTTTTTTTTAAATATTGGAACGGATTCTTATTTAGGACCATGTATATACCCTATTCTACCAATTTTTGTCGTGATAGTAATACAGGGTGGCCCAAAACATTAAAAATAACAAAATTTAAGTAAAAAAACACATTACTTTTGTATTATTTAAATTATAATGCAATATTACTCTTCGTTTTTGCGAAGACTATAATAATAGCATTTCAAAGTAAGCATGTTTGCAATTTATTTGTAAGTTTTGACGTTTTTCCGAACTTTTAATGTATATTTCAGTTAGATGCGCTCGATAAACCAAGAAAATCTATACCTCATTTCATTGTTGAGTATTTAAGCTTTTAAATAATGGTCAATAAATGGTAAATAATGTATATTGGTTCATCAAGCGCTTTAATGTATAAAAAACAAAATCGTTTCCGCGGGAGTCATAGTGGTGTCGACGTTGCGTACGAATTTAAACGTGTCAGCGCTCAAAACCACATATTGTCGTGTGCATTGAATAAACATATTGTTATCCACGATTATCGAATAATCATTGCATTCTACATTTAACAACTATTATTCATTATTCCAATCTAACGTATAATGAACATAATCTCATTCTGACGGATCTTTGATCAACCAGGAACTAGTTGCTTTCATTCTAACGCACCTTTGACCAATCAGGAGCTAGAAATTTTCATAAAGAACAAGAAACGGCGAATCAATTTTTTCCATGTTTTCGTGCATATTTTCGTGTTTGACGTTTAACACGTCAACGTTTTACTGTAAACGAACTTCATTTTTTCACTTTTGAACGATTAAAACAGTTAAAATATACGATAGTCGTGGATAAATTATAGTATTCAGCTCGCGGCTCGCATATAATAGCTATTACACGCTCGGATGATTTGCGACACGCCTTTGGCTCGTAACGTAAACATCACCCTCACGAGTCATAGCCATCGTTATACGCTCACTGAATAACCTACTATTCCAAAAAACTGTTTATCACTTGTCAAGACACATACTACTCGAAAAATATAATGACATATAACATCCCTGTCAAAAAATCCTTATAAAACCTTATAAAAAAAAATGTTTAAGTTTCTATAATTTTTGATGTGTGTATTTGAAATGTGTTTTAATTGTAAATTCTCATATGGTGTCTACAAGTATTGATAAGTTTTTATAGTAGATGTAATTAAAAGTTTTTATAGGTTTTTCTAGTGTTTTGAATGTAAATTCCCATATGATATCTACTAGTATTGATGAGTTTTTAAAGTACATGTAATTGAAATCTTCTATAGGTTTTTATAGGTTTGTATAGAATTCTGAATGTAAATTTCCCATAGAAATTCTATTAGTGTTGATAAGTTTTTTTACAGATTTTGGTTGTGTATTTTAATGCCAAGTTCCATAAACTTACATAGGTAAGTAAATGTTATTTACTTACTATTAATATTTCAAATATCAATAGTAATATATATAGTGGTAAACAATAAATACTGCAAAAGTCCTTGTTTCCTCTAACATTCTAGCCTAAACGCAGTTAATAAGTTAGTAGTAAAAGAGACTGCTTTAGTTTGAATTTAACAAGCCCACACTAGTTTCTTAGGTCACATTAGATTAGATACGAATTAGCGACATGTATAACAGCTCCCTCTACTGGAGACTGTGGTATGTAACACTAAACTTTTATAAGTTTTAATTATGTGTGTGTGCGTTTTAAATGTACATTCCTCATATGAAACCTATTAGTATACGTAAGTTTTTATAGTATTTGAAATACAAAGTTTTTTTTATAAGTTCTGAATGTGGTTTGATGTGGCTCTTTGAGATGTGTTTTTAATGTAAATTCCTTGCCTGAGGTCTATCATCATTTGCATATATTAATAGGAAATACGAAGTTTTTATAAGATTTGCTGCCTACAATGGGTTTTTAATGTAAATTCCCTATGGAGTCTATCAGTAGTTATACGTTTTCACGGTAATTGAAATATGAAGTGTTATAGATATTTTATATGTATTTGAAAAGTATTTTTAATGAAAATAATTCTCCATACGAGGCCTATCAGTATTTGCAAGTTCTTATATGGTGCTTGAAATACGAAGATTTTATAGGTTCAGATGTGTCTAAGTTTTTGAAGTATTTGAAATGTGTTTTGAATGTAAATTCCTTGCCTGAAGTCTATCAACACTTACAGGTCTTAATAATAAACCCGAAGTTTTTATAAAATTCTATGAGGATATGCAATGGGGTTTTAAAGTACATTCCCTGAATGAAGTCTATCAGTATATTTATAAGTATTTATGGTAATTAAATTGCGAAGTTTTATAGGTTTTTATATGAGAAAGATATTAATGTAAATTCTCAGTACGAGGTCTATAAGTTTTTATGGCGTTTGAAACACGAAAATTTTATAGATTTTGCGAGTTTTTAACGTATATTTCTCGCTTGAGGCCTATTGTAAGACATTTATGCTTTTATGGGAAGAAGAGGGTTTTCTAAAATACAATGTGTATATACTTACAATGGATTTTAATGTAAATTATATGAAATCTAGCATATTAGTAAGTAAGTCTAGTAAGTATTGTAACTTTTTTAGGTTGACTACTATTGAAATTCTATGGAAACTTTTCAAATTAATAGTTGTATATAATACTTTTCAATGGGTGCAATTCTTATATGAAAATAAACTAATAATAACCCTTCAAATCTTAAAAAAACCATGTACTAATTATTTCTTATTAAATGTTATAAAATTCATCCCTGGTTTCCTGATGAAACATTATTAGTTTTACCACTATTGGAATCCCATGAACACTTATCAAATTAATAGTTGTAAATCATTATTAATACTTTATAATAGATGTTCCTATAAATCCTTATTAAATTCTTATATAAACTAAACTGATATGGACCTATGAAGTCTTATAAAAATAAGTACAAATATATCCTTATAAAAATGTATAAAATGCCTACTAGGAACTCCTTGGTATATCTTTTCAATTTCATTACTCTTCAGATTCCAAAAAAAACTCAGAAAAGTATTCGATAATACCTTATTCATACTTTTTAACATGTATCCTTACACGTTTCCATTATTTATATTAACGTCCTGGCGAAATTTAGCTAATGCTGTTCTACCACTTAACCAGGATGGTGAGATGAGATCCGGTCACCAATCCAAGTGATGGACTCGCCCGGCCGTGCTTAACTTCGCTGATCGAGGTCCAGTCACTGAAACTGGTGCCGTACCTCACCTCACAATTCTTATATAAACTAAACTGATATGTACCCATGAAGTCTTATATAAAAATAAGTACAAATATATCCTTATAAAAATGTATAAAATGTCTACTAGGAACTCCTTAGTATATCTTCTCAATTTCATTATTCTTCAGATCCCAAAAAAGTCACAAAATGATTCGATGTAATTCCTTGTTAATACTTTTTAATACGTATCCTTATAAATCCTCATTAAATTATTATATAAATTAAAACTGATAAAAACCCCTCAGATCTTACAAAAACCATATACTAATTGTTTCTTATAAAAGATTACAGAACTCGTATTTGATTTTACTGATAAAACCTTTTCAGTTTCAACACTATTCAGATCCATGAGAACTTATCAAATTAAAAGTTGTAATGCCACATAAAAACTGTTTTTATTATTAACACTTATGGAAACATACCAATAACAATATGGGTATTCCAACTCAATTAAGACTCCTTTAGATACTTACTCATCCCGATATAATTTCTATATGGCAAAATTAATGTACTGTATAAAACCTTATACTGTATAATTGTCTATAAGTTTGAAATAGGATTTTTTGACAGGGATATGACATGGCCAATGGGCGAAAAAAGGCCCCTATCTACCCTTGTCCTTTCATCGGAATTGCGTAAAAATGCTAGTAGCTAGCTAGTAGGTATTTTAGGAGTAGCTGATAACGAATCTGACCGATTCAACACGGTGAATCCATATGGTTGCCATAATGTACCATTAAGAATTCTCTGATAACGAGCGACATTAAAGCTTAAAAATTCAAAATGATGAATATGTTAGTTTACTGTGTAGAAGCTAAATAAAGAGGTCACTAAAAGGTGTGAAAATAAATTGTAAAATCTTCAAAAAAAAAAAGAAACTGTGAAATAAAATTTCACCGTCGTCGCATCGTCCAATTAGTTGAACCTTATTACATAATATCGATGTTGATAGGTTGGTGTAAAAATCAACATGGATTCAAACGTACTATTAACCGACTTCAACGTCAATATTAAGTAATAAAGTTCAATTAACTGGGAGACGCGCGACGCACGGAGAAATTTTATTTCACAATTTTCAGGGATCGTTTTTGAAGGCTGTACAATTTTTTTTCAAAAATTTTTAAATGCACAAATATCATTCATATCAGAGTTAAATGGGATCAATGGATTGATATTCGGTGAAGGTACTCTCTGTTGTGAGAACCTCAACAGATTCAAAAGACATTATCAAATTCCATTGAGTGAAACTAAGTGTCTTAATAAAAATTAAAGTTTCTGCAACTTCCATTTTTGGGTATTGTGTCTTTCAAAAAGAAATGTATTTAAATAAATTGCAAACAGATATTAACTACACACGCATAATAAATTTTCTAATTCTAGCACATTTTGTAATAATCATCGATGTTTTTAACTACGTAAAATTTACTAATTTGACGTATACTGAACATTTATAGACCACCATAAAACTGTAATTGTTTAATTTTATTATATGAGTCATTACATAAGAAAATAGAACTCCAATTAAATTCTTGCAATTAAACGAAATTGGAAGGGCAAATCAAATTTAAAATAATAGAATTACACTCAGGGTTACCTATAAACTTTATTATGGGTACGACCTAGTTTTAGACGTATTTCGAAAATGTTTCTGAAAAAAATTTTGTGATAAAAGATAATTAGTTAGCAGAGTATACACTTTTTAATAATAATTTGTTCTTTTTTATATCTCAAAAAGACTGTGAATTGAGATTGAAAAACTCCGCTTTGGTGAAGATCGACAACACCGATTTCGACAAATGCAAAGTTGGTAAAGGCATCATACAGGGCTGTATTCTGTCAGCAATAGTCTTTAAAATCTATATATTACTTTATGCGAGGTGTGCTAGAGGACTGGAAAGGTGGAGTAGATATAGGCGAAAATAATATTTATAAATTGATATTTGCAGGTAACACCACCTTAGTTGCAGCTAGCGGGCATGAGCTCATACGTCTGCTAGACAGGACAGCTCTGAATCCAGTTTAAGGGTAAATTGCAACTAAACGAAAATTATAATTGTAGACAGAACAAAAGATGAAAACCACCCAAACACGTCAAGTATAATGAATTGAAAGTATGAAGACCTTTCAGGATTCAGAGTTTATGTAAAAAATGTTTTTCAACGACAAATAATAATAAATATTAAATTTAAGGTGATTTTAGATCAAATAATTTTTAGTTTAATTTTTGATTTGATAGAACAAATGACTTGTTATGTAATTTCTCCATTAGAAGGAACTCGGTCATGCGTACAATGCAATATCCGAACGAATTCAGTGGCATAGCCGATTTTTTGTAACATGCATTTATAAAAATTTAAAGTCGCATTTTAAAATAAAAGCGGCCGGGAGCACATAAGTAGTTTACTGTTTTCCATATTGTGACTCAGAATTCCCTGATTCCTGAATTCTCCGGGATTTCCATGATTTTTTTAGTGTTTTTAAAATTCCCTGAATTTTCCTGTTCCTTCAGATTTTTTTATACGAGTCCGAACCCTGCTTTTGTTTCTCTGTTTTCTCAAACCCCTGCTTTTCGAGTTTCAGTATTTATAGATATACGAATCATATTAAAAAATGTGTTTTTCTGAGATACAAATATTAAAAAAATCCAACTTTACTAGTAAAAAATAAATAGTTTTAAGTTTAAAGGTGAGTTTTTATGCATTCGACTTTCGATATCCGAATCGGAATCGTATCTTTTTACATTGTAAAGAGGAAAATATCAACTCACATAGAGGATACGAAATTTTTTATCAGTAATCATATGCTTTAGTGACATTTAAGCACAATTTTTGTAACTTTAAGTATAATTTTCGAACACTATAAACTATTCAACAAAATATCCAAAACTTCATTCAAGTCATTTAGGCCACTAGGCTTAAAATCCGAATCAGAAATAATTGCTACAAAAGGGTTTATTGTTTTAATGGTTTCATTTGTTGCCTAATATGACTATCCTAGGTCGCCCCCCCCCCTCCCCCCCGGCGGAGTTGTGCGTAACTGGTGGGGGCAAAAAATACCCCAAAAGGGGTATTTTTGCGGTTTTACGGTTATATCTCGTAACACAATATCGAAAACATAGTCCTATTAAAAGTTGTAAGGCAGTAAATTCTGTATTGAATGAGACCAGACGCATATTTTTTTGACCACCCGTTCTCATACTAGTGTTCATAAAAGTTGGACAAATTTTACATATTTATGAAAAATGTGTTATTTACATAGTACTATAGCACTCCATTGTACTAGTCTTGTACTTAGTAAATATGTAAAATATTAAAATTGTAGAATATAGGAGTAAAAAGATAATATTAAAAAATGGTTTCATATAGAATATTATGAGATCCAGTAAACTGATATAAAGATGGAGGCAGGATAAGATACACAATTCTTGAAATCAATTAGTGATGATTATATTTCATAATAACAAAAATTGTTGTTAAAAATCGTAGGCCAGCTTCGGCAATAGCTTCAGCTTGAGTGTCAAGAAAGGTTTGATTTCTTCGAGAAGACATTTATTTTCGACCAACAGCATGACCACCTTCTTCTTACCCTGCCTGAAGAGTGCTGAAGTTGTGTCACATCCACTTATGGAGTGGCCTTCTGATATTGTCTGCCAGTTTGAAGCTGTTGGGACCAAATACTTTTGATGAGGTCGTTCCTCTTCCAGGTTTTGAGAAATATGTTTGCTGATGGTGTAGCTAGGGCATTGAGCATGATGAGGAGATCCGTATCATCACCAACTACCACAAACTTATCATGCTCCTGTGATACCTTAAGGGCCGTGGCAACAATCAGGTGGTCTGCGTCTTCATTAGCTTGCTTTACTGAGAAGCCTTCACCTTCAAGCATCTTAGTAAGCAAGCTAATAAGACGTACTTCATTTCTGTCGTTGGAAAGGAATTGCTCCTGAGTCATGGTTACCACTATTAACTCGGTAAAGATGACCTCAGAGTAGTGTGTCTTTTGCTTCGATTTCAAGAATTGTATATCTTATCCTGCCTCCATCTTTATATCAGTTGAATGGATCTCATAATATTCTATATGAAACCATTTTTTAATATTATCTTTCTATATATTCTACAATTTTAATATTTTATATATTTACTACTAGGTACAAGACTAGCACAATGGAGTGCTATAGTACTATGTTTAATATAGTGTAAATAACGCATTTTTCATAAATATGTAAAATTTGTCCAACTTTGATGAGCACTAGTATGGGAACGGGTGGTCAAAAAAATATGCGTCTGGTCTCATTCAATGCAGAATTTAATGCCCTACAACTTTTAATAGGACAATTTTTCTCTTCTTCTCTTCAGGAATTTTTTTTTTTTTGGGTAGTCAGGAGGTAAATATACTAAAAGTCCCCGCCCCTAACCCCGCCGCTTCAGGGGGAGAGGGGGTGGAAAGGTTCCTTTTTTCGATTCTTCGCTTAAAACTCGGAAATGATGCGTCGTACGAAAAAAGGTAATCTACGCAAAATTAAATGTAATTAAATTTCCCACAAGAATGTTTATATTCATTTTCTTCCTATGTGTTACAGTTTACGAGATGTTCGCCAGCGAAAATCGATAATTAATAAAAATAAAATCAATTGTGTATCTTGAATATTTCTATCAAAGCGGTTTACCGTGGTCTGCTAATAAATCACAGTCACAAAATAATCTTTATTTTACAACACTGAACATATTTACTAACCTAACCTTTGTCGAAATCTATACATTTCCTTAAATATACAGTGTGACTCACTTAAAATGAAGATACCCTTATAACTTTTTCATTTTGTTTCCGATTTGAATCAAATTTTACTCAAGTATAGAACAAATTAGGTTCTACTTATGACCATAAAATCATTCACCTGCTATAAAGGCAAAGCTACCTGCGGTACCAAAATATGAGGAAAAAGATTAAAAATCATATTGATTTTTAATCTTACGAACGACGAATTTTACGTAGCCACCACAAATTGCGGAAACTGAGGACCCCCTGTCCCAGATGAGCTTATGTATGAGATATCCCCCATCAATAACCAAATCAAATTTTGATGTATGTACGTACGTTTGTGGCGCCGATCGGATGCATTTTTTAGAATTTCTAACATTCAAAATGTTTTATCTTCTTCAGCATATTTTGGTACCGCAGGTGGTTTTACCTTTATAGCAGGTGAATGATTTTCTGGTCATAAGTAGATCCTAATTTGTTCTATACTTGAGTACAATTTGATTCAAATCGGAAACAAAATGAAAAAGTTATAAGGGTATCTTCATTTTAAGTGAGTCACACTGTATATTTAAGGAAATGTATAGATTTCGACAAAATATTACGTTAGTAAATACGTCCAGTGTTGTAAAATAAAGATTGTTTTTTAACTGTGATTTATTAGCAGACCACGGTAAACCGCTTTGATAGAAATATACAAGGTACATAATTGATTTTTTTTATTACTTATCGATTTTCGCTGGCGAACATCTCGTAAACTGTAACACATAGGAAGAAAATGAATATAAACTTTCTTGTGGAAAATTTAATTACGTTTAATTTTGCATAGATTACCTTTTCCCATACGACGCATCGTTTCCGAGTTATAAGCGAAGAATCGAAAAAAGGAACCTTTCCACCCCCCTCCCCCCTGAAGCGGCGGGGCTAGGGGCGGGGACTTTTAGTATGTTTACTTCCTGACTACCCCCAACACATCCCTGAAGAGAAAAATTCTCCCCTCCAAAATGTTCTCTACAATCCCCTTTTGGGCATTCATTGATTGGACTAATATAATCCAGTATGTTTACCTACTAACTACTCCTAACAAAGTTCTGAAGTCAAAAAGTCTCGCATATTCCATGCTTTCTACAAAATATTCATTGAGTGGACTAATAGCTAATTGTGCAATAACGTATGTGGCGCATTTTTAGTATTTTTAAAAAGCCTACGCCTAATAAGGAAGAAACACATTTCCTACGTGTTGGATACATGATTTTTTCTACAGACGTTTGGAAAAATTATTAAACCGAGATATTTTTTGAATTTTATATTTGACATAATTTTTTTGACAATAAATTATTTTGTTCTAAGAATTTTGATTTAGGTACAACACTTTAGCGCGGAAATATCTTTTCCGCTCTAGTTAGGAAAAGTTCGACTTTTTCTACCTCGAATTAGTACTGAAACTGAAACATATCCAAACGTCAGCAGAAAAACACTAATTTGTCAATAAAAGTGAAGTTAAGATCTACAAGACATCGAAAAAAGTTTTTAAAATACTCAACTTTATTCGACGAGACGTCGGAAAAAAGTTAAAATTTTCGGACAGTGACAGCCGGCCAAATTAATTTCAAATAGTTCCAGCAATAGGAAACTTTTTAGCGCGGATCATCGTATCATCGGAACTCGGATGCATGACAGATCACCTCAAATGCGATTTTTTTAAGTTCTCTTATATATGTATTTTTTCTAGCATTTAAAGAATGAAAATTGAAAAAAGTAAATATATAAGAGTTTAAAAATAAAAATCAACGCATTTTGTACTACAATTTTAGCACTATTTTGCATATTACACCGAAATGTGATCGTAATTCTGTGACCAACGATTTTTTGCGAAAATGGAAAAAGAAGTGTTCAGGCGAAAATGGTAGAAAGGACGCATTTTATAGACAAAAAACCTATACTGTCAGCCATAATCAAACGTGTATTGTTCAGTATTTTATCTTCATCGATGAAACTAAACAAGTTTCCATGTTATTATGTGCAAGACGAACTAAAATAGCAAAAGTCAGAAAATTCGACGTAAAATTCAAAAATAATCAAACTATTTTTGGATTAAATAAAGTGATCAATGAATAAACAAATTCTTCAATTTTTGTCATTTTTTGTTTCAGAAAAATCAGTGGTTGGGGGGGGGGGGGGGGGGGTACATTGAGAAAAAAAATGTTGGCATTCACAGAGACTATTCTTTGGTACAAAAACTACAAGCCTGAGACGGTGCCGACATTTTTTTTTTTTTGAAAAAATATGGAAAATGGTCAAGGAGAAAATGTTGGCATATGGTTTTCCAGCAATGAGCATTGACAACGAAAATTTTCCGCCCGGTCAGAAGGTGTTATATTACGCTCCAATTTTGACCGTAATTGATGTGTTAGTGCTGCCAATTGCACGGAGAAAAAATGTTGGTATATATCGAATGTTGATCGCCAAGATACCCTCTCAACTAACACCAAGCCCCAACGTGTTATACTCTGTTCCACAATTCAATATTTTCGGGAGCGGCTAGCGCCAAAACGGTCAGGGGGGAGGGTGACTCACATAAGATAAAACACTCAGAAAAATATTTTCTAAAACATAACAGCAATGCCATCAGGTTATATCCCAGGTCCCATATCTGTAGCTATCTACTAGACTATTATGAAACTTCTTTTTAGAAGAGCGTTCGCCAGTTGATATTTAGAAAATCCAAAGCTGATTTTTTTGCAGTTCTTTTTTTGCTTTTTTGTTCTACGTGAGAATGAAGACGCGTCAAGTTACTTCTTATCTGTAGAGAGGACGATAATTTATCAAAAAGAAGAAAAGTTTTCAGAAATCTTATTTTGTCACATATTACGAGATTCATATGCATTAAGGCAGTTTCTTCCACCCTAGAATTTCTATAAAGCTACCAGGGGCGGACTGACAACAGTTTATCGGCGCTGGATCTTAGAACTCGCAGACCACTTATTACTCTATTAGCCGGTCATCTTGCCAATCAGCGGCGCACTATTGGAGCGGGCCACCGGGATCCGTCCCGGTAGGCCAGTCCGTCCCTGAAAGCTACTCAAAATTCACCCAAAGCAAGGCACAAAAAGTTCAACGTTTAGTTTCATAGACCTAATGAAATAGTTGGCTGAATTACCAAGTTGAAGCATGCAGTGATGGCAGTACAATTTTTGATCTTTCTAAGGCGAGAGAGAATAAGTTATAGAATATTTAAACAAAAATTTTTTAATTTATTTTGTTCCAGATAATCTTGATGAGGTTTAATGGAAAACGGAACGGAGTCTATTTCATTATTTATTCTTCAGAGTTTTGTTTAATTTGTGTGGTATTTTATACTTTGATTTAAAAAATTTTGAAAATATATTCTACCTACTACTTTAATTTTTTGAGAGGTATAATATAAAATTACTGTAAACCGGATAAAGTCTTATGCTTTTTTAAATTCCTGTCATTCTGGCTTTAATAATTTGTTCTAATATTTTGTTAAAGTTTGAGATACTTAAGTGAAATCGGTCTGATATTTCTGAACAAGTTGCTCATCCCCATTTTAGGGGGAGGTATAGGTACAGTAGGGTGGTCCAAAATGCTTTGAAAAATATAAAAGTAAAAAATGTTTATCTCCACATTGTTGCCCTCGTTCCACTATGCAAAATTAATTACCTTACCAAAATTGGGACCAATCGAAGCATATTTAAGGGTTCCGAAAAATTGAACGTTACAGTTTAAAAAAAATGTTTTACAAGTTTTTTTAGACAAATTAATAAACTATTGAAAGGTGCTCTAAAAAACCTAATATAAAATTTTTATTAGTTACTTACAGTTTACACAAGGTAGCAGCACCTCCTATTGTTTGTAGAATAAATAGTTCAACAGTTTTTTGCTAGGTGGCAGCAGCAGTTTTGTTATGAGGTCATAGCGGAAAATGACAAGTCAACTTTCTCTTTTAAGGAAACTTTATTTCTTCACTGGGATGGCAAGCTACTTACAGATATTACAGGAGGCACTGAAAAAGTTGACAGAGTGGCGATACTTGTTACTGGTGGTGGGGATGAAAAATTACTTGGAGTTCCAAAGATTACTCGTGGAACTGGTCAAGAACAAGCTACTGCTTGCCTAAACACTCTGGATAACTGGAACCTGAGAGAAAACGTGCGTGCTTCAGTATTTGACACAACAGCTTCCAATACAGGTTTAAAAAATGGAGCATGCGCTATTCTGGAAAAAAGTTTACAGACTAGTCTTGTATGGATCCATGTAGGCACCATGTACTTGAAATTGTGCTCTTATCTGTTTTCAGTACAGCTTTTGGTGTTAGTAACGGTCCAGATGTGGCTATATTTAAGCGTTTTAGGAAACAATGGTCTCAGATTGACAAAGACGTTTATTATCCAAGCAGCAATGATCTGTATCATTCTAATGAAGCAAAAAGGCTTAGGGAAGAAATGATGAGCTACTATACTACAATTTTAAAAGACCCTCACCAGTCAAAGCAACCTCGAGATGACTACTTAGAGCTTTTGCAGTTGTGTAATATCTTTCTTGGAGGTACCATCCCCGGGTCAAAAGTAAAGCTTCGAGCACCAGGTGGTTTACACAATGCACGTTGGATGGCAAAGGCCATTTATTATCTTAAAATCTATTTATTTAAAGATCAATTTAACCTAACATCTCGAGAAAAAGAAGGAATTACTGAAGTATGCTTGTTTGTAGCTCTCATTTACGGCCGGCATTGGAACGAGGCATCCAAGGCTGAGAAAGCTGTTATGAATGATGCTATTCTTTTAAAACAAATTGAAGCATACCCTAAATTCTAATATTAAAAAAGCTACTTCTGTAGCATTTCGACGTCATTTGTGGTTTTTTTCTGAACATTTGGTTGGACTTGCTCTTTTTGATTCTCGTGTTAGTGATGCCAATAAAATTGAGATGATAAAAAACCTACAGCGCCCACCAAAGGCTAAAGAGAATAGAGAGTAAATTCTTTAACCATGATAGTCCTCTAGAGACATACTTTACGCAGTGAACCACTGAAGTCCTTAACATCCTTCATACAAACAGAAAAGAAAAAGCTGCTTCTTTTCTTTGTAAGGATCCTAAGTTATGGTCTTCTGATCCCAACTACGTTGAACTAAAAGAGAGAGTACACAAAATGAAAGTAGTAAATGATTATGCCGAAAGGGGTATTGCTTTAATCCAAACATATAACACAAACATCACAAAGAATGAAGAACAGCTTCAATATCTTCTTCGGCTTGTTCAATTGCACAGGTCACAGTTTCCTACTTGCAAGAAAGCAACGCTGATGGCTGATGGTGTTTAATAACAAACAAGAACAAACTTCTTATAAATAAAAAAAATTTCTCAAAATATCGTCTTTTTTGGTAAAAACGTAGGTCTGACCTTAGAAGTGTTCATTTTTCGGAACCTCTAAATATTGACCAATTCACCTAATTTTTTTTCTCAGCTTTTTATTACCATATGGAATAAAGGCGAGCATGTGGAGAATATGTTTTCAAAAAAAAATTTTTTTGGACCACCCTAAGGTACAGGTATTATAATGGCTTATTTAAATACTGTTGGATTTACATCTGTTTGAAAAATGATATAAAAATAAAAAATTAATTTGTTTAATAGCCTAGAATACTGACGAAGATAAAATATGTTTATTCACGATCTTATGAATTTATCTTAGCCCACTCAAGTTGAGACGAATAAATTATTTTCTTAATTGTAATTATGTCTTGTGATAATCATCTAACAAATGCATAACATTTTACAGTCATCTTTATAGTGTAATCAATTAAGCTTAAAGTATTTCATGGTATATTATTTCATATGCATGCAGCTTGCTCCAGTTATACTTTACGATGTTTAATAAATTATTTTAAGAATACACTGCACAAACTATTTCATGCGCAGATTCGAAGAATGCCTTTTTAAATTACAAGCTATTTTATTTATGCCACTTAATCACTTATATCTATACCCTAGACTAATAATATAATATAAATAAGACACGACACTGGAAAACAGAACCTCGTTTCCTGAGAGAGACAGACAAAGTTCCAAATTAAACGTTCTTTTACGCACGAGTCACAGAAATTCCAGAGACAACTTTTACGTAGATATGTTATATTGTAAACGCCAAATGAGACATTCCTAATGAACGCAAAAACGGCGAATTATGAAATTTCATCGCCTCGTGTCATATTGTCCATGTTTCCTTGTACAATACGTAAAGTGTTATTTGTATGTATTTGTTATATGCATGAACATTTTGACTCGACTACGCATTACTTAAAGCCAACTCTGGTTTTAACGTCCTTCATAGCTGCGATTGCAGAGTTGCCAAATGGACATTTCAAATTAAACGCCTGGGATCAAATTTCTCAAAGGATGATAATGGGATTGCTCTGAGTATCGCGTCATACACTAGTGGCAGCTAGAAATCTTGGGTCGATCCTTTTAATAAGATAGAGTGAAATATAAGCAAAATAATGTACGCGAAAGAAAGCGATATATTAACGCTGATGCCAGGCATTTAGTATATTACGAGTTCCGCCGACGACTAAAAGTAGCTAAAAAGAAAAGTGGCAACAGCGCGGGTTAAATCTGTTTCTTTTCAGCATATTATTTGTCCATATCTCTTCTCTTCTACCTTACATTGGTATCTACTGAATATTTTAACATGCCACTACTGTATATATTATACCATTAGCAAAGAGGAATAAAATACAATGGAAGGTTCGCGTACACAGTCTCTCCGTCGAGTTCTAGTTAAGTCAGAATCCTAAATTAAGAATAATCTTATATAATCATCATATTGATATTATTCATTATATCCAAACTTATCGTTTATTTGGATTGAAACACATTTACTCAAATTAAATTACTTTTTGTGTGTATATTTAGGCAAGTAGATATAAGAGATGTGTACTTAAACCCGTGGATAACATAAAAAACACCAGACTTTGGCCGTACTCTGTACCTGCCGCATTGGCGTGATTGTTTCACCGAAAGCAAAAAACGCGGCACTTTGACCGGCACACGCCCGCTCAACTTTTTGTGGCAATTCAGGAATTGTAAATCAGTAATTCAATTATTAACTATTTAGAGCCTTGTAATGAACGCATTGTTGTTTCGCGTGCAAAAACAAAGGCGAAGGAAGCGAACGGTTTTCATTCATTCGCAATGACATGGCCTCACAATTTTGTTATTGGTAGTTTAAAGGTATACAATTTATAGGTATTGGAGCAAATCACAAATTGCGACATCTCTTATGTAAATAGGAACTAGTAAAGTGAGGGTATTAGTTAGATTGTCTGCCATTCAAAAAAACCGCTGTCCAAGGAATCATTACTTCCACGTCCAGATTTTCTATCCAAGTCTCTCACAACGAAAAAAATTTGTATGTGGAATAATTGTTTATGGAACTTAATAATATAATATTTGAAATCGTTCCATAAAACGATATGCCACATCGGTAGTTAAGGTCAAAAATTCTATCAATTCAAATTGGGCGACAGTCCGCTAACTCGAGACATAACACGAATCAGACAGCATAATGCCATACTTTTCGATATAAGACACCCATTACCATACCAGGCGTTGCCTATCTTTCGGCAACCTCCCTAGCCAAATCTTTCCTATACCAAAATTTCCATTTCACCACCTTTTACTCTCTATTCTCTCTATTAGTCTTATTTTTGTTCTTTTGTTTCTTTTTGTTCTTTTCAAAATCCCCTCTCGACCAATAACTTCTTACAAATCAAAACCTTTTAAATCATAACTTCCCCTCCACCCTACCTTTCCGAAGGCAGGTAGACCATCGGATGAAGGTTGTCATTTGTTCGAACGGGTTTTTTCATTGAGTTTTTCCCGTACTAGTAACCCGACCTCTTAAAACAGTGCGCATGTGCGCCAGTGCGTGTGCGCGCTTAAACAAAAATTCGCCATTTTCTATTTATTTCTAAGTAGTTCTAAGTATTTTAAAATCGTTCATGATTATTTTTCAATAAATTGTTAGGTTTAAGTTTAATTTCTTATTAAAACAGGAGCCCTACACTCACTTTACTTACCGTTCTAGCCGAGGCTGGACCTGCCCCACCCGGCCACCCATCTACCACGGCGTTGCGTGGTGGTGTGGCCGGCTCTGAACCGGGTTCCAACTCAGGCGCATTTTTTGTAACTAAAATGTTAATAAACCTTTTTGAATTGAATTGAATTGGTAGTTAGGGTGGGAGTGGTGGAAGGAGGGTGGTAGTGTGGGTGGATAAAGGCCTTTGGTTCTTGGTCACACACACTAAATGCCAATTTTATTTTTTTACCCCCTTTAATAATGGGGGTGGTAATACGGGTGGCTAATGCCAAAAATTTTTTTGACACCTTAACTTCTCTTATGTATACTAAATACCAATTTTATGGACTCTTACTTTCTTGATTTACCTATTTACCCCCATTTAGCCCTCAACCCCGAATAAGATCAAAATATAATTTAGTTCCAGATCTCGTTAAAATACATATGTGTACCAAATTTCAAGTCAATATTTTAAACGATTCAAGAGTAAACGTGTGCGCACAAACAAAGTTACAGACAGGACCGACCGACAGACAGACATTTTTTTGCTCAAACTTAAAATCTCTCATGACATTTTAAGCCTATTTGAACAAGAATTTTTTTTGCGTTACCATACTTTCACTGGATGTGGAAGTAATTCATTCATCTTTATAAGTGATCATTATTAGAAAAAATAACACAATTTAGATTCTTCGGCGTGTTAGAAAATGTTCACAAAACTAAGGAAATGCAACGTACAGGATTTCATTATATATTTATTTCTGTTATTGGAAATAAAAAAGTTTCGTATAAAAGTTGTAGGGTTTTATATATATTTTTACTTCCATATCTTTATAAAAACAATTGCTTGCATAAGTCACGTGATGTAATGATAAAGCGAAGAGTCAACCGCGCCCAAAATTTTGTATACCAGATTTCCTCTTTGACGAAGATTTCCTCGGATTTCCTTCTAGGTTGTACACCAGATTTCCTTCGCGGTTTGCCCCTCGCGATGAAGGTTTTTTTTTTAAATGGAAAACCCTGTTTGTTTTTACATATTCTTTTATATCTTTTTCCCCGATTTCAAATATGTAAGGGTTGATAGGTCTAGTTGCAATATTTCTTGACATATCGGACATTAAGTTTGATAGATTATAAGAATAAAAATAAAATTCTGAGATGAACAATATTTTATGATTATAATTCACTTTGTTCTTTAAATACCTCCACAAAAATATATCCAAAGGTGTTAAATCAGGGCTGTTTGGTGGTTACGGAATTGGTATACCATATTTTTGAAGTATTTTATTATTTTTATATATATTTGAAATCAGGGGGAAAATCTACATGTAAAAACATACAGGGTTTTCCATTTAAAAAACAATCTTCATTGTTATATCACGTGACCTATGCAAGCAATTGTTTTTTAACTGCATTAAAAAAAAATATATAAGCAACCCTACAACTTGTATACGAAACTTTTTTTTTACTTCTAATAATAACAGAAATAAAGGAGGTCAATATATAATGAATAACCCTGTACAACAGAAGTAACGACAACCACAATGTTTTTTCCTCACTTTATCCGACATATTTGGAATTTACGCATCCTGCGGATTGTCCCTTAGTGTTGATTAGGTATTTTTTAGTGACGAAGCTTTCTGTTAAGATTCCCACTGAACACCTCAGCTGTCTTCTACTCAACTTTAGCAATTCGTTAGTCATTGATTTGGCTACCAACGAATGTGAGTGACTATCTCATTCGTGACGCTCCCGTATTTATCTTTTACTTCTGAATAGCTCGTATGAGAAAGTAACAACTGTGTTCATTGATACAAAAATATATATTTAAACAAAATCTAACAAAGCAAAAAAACAAAAATAACATTTGGATGTTTAAAGCATATAAATATATAGACGCAAGTTTCAGAGAAACCTTGTACAAAAATATAAAACTTCTGAGTTTCTTGTCATCAAAGAAAAAACAAAAACAGCATTTGGATATTTAAAGCACATAAATATATAGACGAAGGTTTCAGAAAAACCTTGTATAAAAATATAAAACTCCTGAGTTTCTGACGTTTCTCGTCATCAAAGAAAAAAACAAAAACAGCATTTGGATATTTAAAGCATATAAATATATAGACGAAGGTTTCAGAAAAACTTTGTAGAAAAATATAAAACTTCTGAGTTTCTGACATTTTTCGTCATCAAAGAAAAAAACAAAAACAGCATTTGGATATTTAAAGTATATAAATATATAGACGAAGGTTTCAGAAAAACTTTGTAGAAAAATATAAAACTTCTCAGAGTTTTTGACGTTTCTCGCCATCGTTCTCCATCGAAGACTGTCTTTTCTTCGCAGCACTTTTTGGCTCAAGGGTCTGAAGCATAGCTTTTAATTCAGCACATTTTCGCGCTGCATCTGCGTGAAGTGTAGCACTTTTTACCAGCACCATCGAGTAAGGCCTTCCTGTATAAGAGATAGTTACCTTGACAGGCGCCTCTGACCGTTTCAATACGGACATAACGTGCCTACGAATCCTCTCATTGGCAGGCCATGATTTGCTCGTATTAGTTTTGGAGCGCAAGAAGTTCGACAAAATATAGCAGTGTTCGCAATTGCAGGATAAGACTTCTGAAAGCGACCAATCACCCACATTTCGAGTCTGCGACAACAATTCCTGCTTTATACCTTCTTCCAGACGAGCTCGAAAGATCTCCGAAAGTTCTGGTGATAAAGTTTTTTGTAACTGATGGTAGAGTTTAACCAGTTCCTTTTTCGGAAATAATTTCGGTTGAGAAGTCAAGTACTGGACAAGTTTGTCCTGAAGTGTAGTATTTCCAATTGCTCGGCATGCCTTAAATAGCTCTAGGGGTTTTTCTGATGATGTACTCCATCTTGAAGAAATAAAAGTGGTAACTTCTTTATTCAGTAGAAACTCTATGACAGGTCGATCACCCCCCGAAGTCAGAAATTCGAGTATGAAAGGATTAATAGCTTCAGAGGCCATCGAGGAATTCGAAAGGTAACCCCGTTGTAAAGCGTCAACCAGTTCTATTAACCAATCGATGCCATAAAGCTGCTGAAGTTGAATCAGCAGTTGTACGTTTTTGGGAATTAGAACGTTCAGACAAAAGGGGGAGAGGATGGCTTGAGCGTCCTTCTTTTCCTGAATGTACAGAGCGACATTGACAAACGTTTCGAAGTCGTTCGTCGACGGACGACCTGCTTGCGACAACTTGGCAGCCTTCTCCAGGATATCCGTGACCTTCTTCTCGTTTCCTGGAACACTAATGAGTGTACGTATTTCAGTCATCGCCCCGTCGTAATTCAGTTCGAATTTAGTTAATAGCGAATCGGACTTTAGCCACAAAACGACGGCTGCACGCTTATACCAATAATCCACGGTTGCTCCTGCATTGCCTGTAGGCCCAGAAAAGTCTTCCTTGGTTGGAGCAAAATTTGAGTAATCAGTTTCTCGTGCGAAACACACTTCACTCTGCGTGGTAGAATACTCCCCATAAGGTAATTTTATATTATTCGCATCGACCCAATAATTGAGAGTGGTTTCGGTTTCAAATAACTCGTCCGGCTCTGCTTTGTAATCAGACGCCGATAACCAGTTTTGATGAATTTCTGACAAAACAAGATGGACATCCAAGTCTAATTCCCGTGCAACTGAGCGGAAGCTAAAAGCATACTCACAATCTTCGCCTTTAAGCAAGTTCCAAAGCAAACTGTGTTCCGAATATGTATGATTCAAGAAGAAAACTAGTTTTTTGGGCTCTAAGTCTGACTCTGAGGTGTTGAAATAATCTCGCACGGCAACCTTCAGTTCCTCATTGGTACATGCGGTATCCGGAAGCTCGCCAGTTTCCAGGACAACGTTAAAAGTCAAAGCAACACGGTAACCACATCTGACTTTGTTAACGTTGTGCAGGCAATCGGAGTAGAAGCAAATGCATTTAACATTCTGCTCATCTACATTCTCAGAGATAAATATGTGCTTCTTTTTTCCGTGTACGATTATCAAATCTCCTCCAATGTGGGGCGATGGCAAAATTATTACCAGCGTTGCAATCATATTTGGTAGCTTCTCGGAATCGCGATGCTGATCAAAAAATTGTCCTGGACCATAAATCAACATGTTGTATAGGTGCGGGGTTAATGTGCTGCTTGCAGGTAGACCTAATGCCTTCTGCATGGTGTTTGTGATGCGCGATAAGGACTCTTGGTTTATTATGACGTTTAAGCTCTTCGATTCAATCATTTGTGTATCGCGAACATTTTTGTCCAGCAAAGTTTTCTCACCCATTCCAAAATTGGCAATTGTGGAAACGTTTATTAATTTTTCAACCTGTGCCTTATTAAGAGGAAAAGATAGCTTCCCTATTCCGTTTACTGTTACTTCGATGTCAGCAGGAGACAATGTCTCCTCGACGCAAAAATTTTCGTTCGAATTCTCCATCGAACTGTTGCTTTCGACGTCCTCATCTCCTGTCAGCGCACTGACAATTCTGTCCAGATTTTCATCCGAATACATCATGGAATTCTCTTGACTCTGGATAATCAATCAATGGTAAACTGCAACAATGCAAAGATAAAGTCATTCGATGGTAATTTGACAATGTTTTTATAGAATTTTTTTTAAAAGTAATTTAAACATAATTTAAATTAAAGATAGTCGATCATCGATAATGTAGTTCTCCCCGTAAATACTTACTAGATTGCGGGTGTAACGAAATTCGTGGGGGCAGGAATGACTAAATTACAAATAGCCCAATCAATAGTTAAAAAAAGTGGGTTCTTTGTGCAAAAATGCCTAAGTCAATTTTCTTTTTTTAATGGGTTCGGGTTCTGCCGTCATCTTTGCTAAAAGTCAAACGCAAATATCCCGAAAACAATTGATGCTAGGTCAAAAATGGTAAGGATCTTTTCTGTTTAGAGTTTTCTGTACAAATTACACAATTTACCTTATTTTCGTAAAAGTAACCGTTTGCGAGTTACAACGCGTCAAAGTTTTCAAATAGTAGTTTCTGCGGATTATTTCGTAAACTGTTGATCGTACATTAAAATGTCAAATAAAAAGGTTAACTATGACGCGCTATAACTTGTAAACGGTTAGTTTCACGAAAATAACCTTTCTATCTAGCTAATTTGTACATAATGTAGTGCCTGAGGCGAAAAAAAGAGTAAGTTCGTGAGTAAGCAAAGCCCCTGCGATGGTAATGCAAATATCGGTCATCCGTACTTGCTGAGGAACAATAAATATCAAAATCCTTCAAAGGCAAGTTGGAGAGGCATATCCCCGTCAAAAAATCCTATTTCAAACTTATAGATAATCATTGATTACCCATAAAAAATGTATAATTATCTATAAATTTGAAATAGTTTCTATAAGTTTGAAATAGGATTTTTTGACAGGGATTGTTCTTGTGAAAATGGCGTCAGTCAAATTCACCCATTATGATTATAACGTTCGAATTCCACTTGTGAAACCTTCAGGTGAGCATGAACACTGATCTCAGATCGTTTACATTCTGTGAAAGAGTAGAAATTTGTACGATCCATCGTAAAGAGAGTAGAGGATACGTAAAAAAATCAGCGGAAAATTTCTCTGTATCCAAAACTGACTTTTGGGGAATTCTCAGAATCTCCATCTGCGTTGCCCTTCGAAGAGGACTTGGCTCCAAGTACCTCTAGACTTTTTTGTCATCCCTTTGGAATCGCAAATGGAGAGAGTACTTCTCGGGACATTCCGTGGCAATGTAAGGCACATGATTTAGGAATTACTTTATCCGCAAGATATAATATAAATTACGAATCGCAGATTAAAAATCTATGATTTGTAGTATTAAATAGGAAGTATTTCATTAATTCTAGATTTTATTTATATACTAGATGTTAGGTTCGTTTAATAAGTTTGGCGTCACAACAGCGTTACTCATTTTTATATCATCTAAGATAAATATATTCTCGTTCGATGAATTATTATTTTATAAATATATTAATTTCTAATAAGATTATCTACCCTTCTAAATTATTTTAATAAATACATTGTCTATCCAGGCAAAAATATTAATATGAACTATTTTGTTAGTTAAGATGTCTATCAATAGAGGTATTTACTCTGTTAATGGATATCTTAACTAACAAAATATTTCACACAAAACTATACGTGCCATTTTGGTAAAGTATTTTCTCTAAAACAATGGTTAAAAAAAAAAAAAAAAAAAAAACAGTAAAGTTGATAGTTAAATGTGTACAGTCTCAAAAAAAGGCTTCCGAAGTGTTTGTTTTACATTATTTTTCGATAATACTTACGATTATGGTCAGTCATTTAACAGGATTGTCGCCACCCCTTCTGAAATTCTCTGACCAAATACATAACGCAGGTCTGCGAGGTTTTGTTGTTGGGCAGATTAGCATTATTTCCGAAATAATTTTTCGGCTGAATCCGAATCTGGCCTCAGAATTGGGCCATCATGTCAGGATTTTGAAAAAGTGAGGTTAAGTACTTGAAAAATGACTTTTTCCAGCTTATTTCTAATAAATAGATCATTTATATATCACCCTTCCTCTCTAAAATAAGCTTTCGAATGATCATCTACGATGTTTCTTCGCAGTTATAGCCATTTTAACATGACATGAATTTGAAACCATGATCCCCTACAACTCAACAATCTTAACCAAACGACTCAAAACGAATCGTAATACGAGCATAAAATTGCATTATTTTCACGCCCACTTAGATTGGTTTCCAGAAAACCTAGGCAATGTTAGCGAAGAGCAAGGGGAGCACTTCCATCACGACATCAAAGAGATGGAAAGAAATATCAAAGAAAATGGTCTACTTCGATGCTAGCTGACTTTTGCTGATCTTTTCAAGATGATAATCCTAATGTTCATCATAAAAGGCGTTCTGGTACAGAGTCTTTGGAAAACAAGAAAAAGATTTCATAAAAATTCATAAGATTCCGGGTTCAGGTTTTAGGGTTTT
This sequence comes from Rutpela maculata, assembly GCA_936432065.2. NCBI lineage: Eukaryota > Metazoa > Arthropoda > Insecta > Coleoptera > Cerambycidae > Rutpela > Rutpela maculata. Next base: position 174,913,352 of record OW386287.2, read on the forward strand.
GGGTTTTTCATGTTTAGGGTTTAGTGTTAAAGACTTTTTAAGTGTTCTGATAGAATATTGGCGTTTAAGAGTTCTGGATACATTTTTCTTCGATTCCCTTTGGGGTGAGAGGTATTGTATAAGGATAGTTTTCACCCTCCTAAGAGTTTGGTCTCGATACAATTTGGGAATGCGTTGGTTGTTACCCCAATGATATATATTTTGTAATCGAAAATATGACAATTTGTCCTTTGACTAATTGGTTAAGATTTTCCCTTCTGTGTTAAATTTGATTAATTTAGAGTCGTTTGGTTAATAGGCCAGGCAACATAGGGTTTGTAGGCGAATTAATTATCAGAAAGCTGGAAATGGTTTTGATCTCTTCATTTGCAAATTTCTGATTGTGCTGTATGACGGGCGTCCCAAAAACCTCGGTATTTTAGGACCTTTTTCAGTTTTTTACCAATAACTCCTAAATTATGCATTTCTCTTATAAATTAAAGTACATAAAATTCTACGTCGAATGTGTACCATACTTAAAAATGTGCAAAGTCGTTAGGAAGATATGCGAAGTCAAAAAACAACGATAGTTTTCATTTAAGAAAAAAATGTGTTTTTTACACATTTTCGCAACGTAAAATGTAATATATGAAATATATAACGTAATATGTGAATATCCTATAATATTATATCGCGTATCAAAGTTAACTGGTCAATACTTATCGTGGTCAATACTTGGTGGTGAATTCCTGGATTTTAAAATAAAAGCGCACATTGTAATTATAAATATGTAATTAAAACGTTAAAAATCGACTGAAAGTACAAAATGCTTTGATGATAAATTTTGATTTGTGGGTAATTAACAAAAAAAATTAGAGTATACAAAATTATATAAATACAACATCAATTAAGTTTGCTGCGTTTGGAAGTAGAAGCTGAGTGAAACAATTGGTCCAATTTATGGTCCTCATCATCCAGGTCTTCTAATTCGTCATCATCGTCAGGTAGTATTACTTCGTCGTCATTGAAGTTTGGTTCGTCATCAATTTCATCTGGTGTATTGGTACAGGACGCACCTCTGCAATTATAGCATAGTGGAGAACATTTCGTTCCTTGCTTCCTGCAACCACAAGCATTTAATCTTTAAAATAAATTTCGTTGAAATAAAAGATAAAATAAAATCGTTTCCTGGGCTCAGTTTCTCGTTTGGCAAAAATGAGATAGCCTATCTTGACGCTACATTGACGATATTTCGAGATGGAACACCATCCTTGCTATCCCTACTCACCTGTCCTTGTAAACTACCACCACAGATAAAACATTCTGATTCCGCCATCACTTTTCACAAAATATCACAACGCATACTGAAATGCATGGAAAACTAAATCTTGAAAAACGGCGAACAGCGAGCAAGATACTTCTCTGTGAAAGAACGGCGTAAAACTGAATCAAAGTAAAGTAAAGTTTGTTTATACAAACGTCAATCCGTACTAACGCTCAGGTAAAGCGATAAACACAGAATTTATTTGTAAGGCTGCAAGCGGTAGCTATGATAATAATAATAATAAACGTCTTTATTATATCCCACAAATATTTACAGAGAAAATAAACCACTTTTACAATATATATTATGTGGTACATAAAAGGCGAAGTTTAATGTGTCACAACCATTTGGTACACAAACAATCATGACCATCAGTTTTACACTTAACCTTAATAAAATTGTTTGCCTGAACTTAAAATAAGTCTACCGAGAGAGAGCCAAAATGTACAAAATTAAGCAAACAGTAATTATTACAATTGCTTTTTGATAATGCATTTATAACAAAGATGACGTAAGAAATCCTTAAAAATTACTTTAGGCTAAATTTTGGGAGCTACAAATTAGAACATTGACGTTCAAAGGGGACAGATTTATATGAATCTTTAAAATTATACATTATTTTGCTTTTATGTTGATCATCAATACCGTTGTAAATTTTGCAGATTTGGTAACTAAATGATCTTGTGAACAACTGCGAACGGTGTATTTGGAGGAGTTAAAAGACACTTAAACCTAACATTTAAGTTATGTGCATCTGTTCTGAATTTAATTTTCCTATACAGATATGTCGGGGATTTGTTCAATATTAATGCATGGAACAAACATGCAGCATGATGAATTAGTCGAGAATCTAAAGGTCCGAATTCGATCATGAGGTATGAACTCGCAGGTATAAAATTAAAAAAATATGTATATTATCTAGAATTTTATGCCGAATTCGATTCCAGAGGGCGCGATGTCAGTCAAGATTGCGAAATTGCAAAAAAGTAATAATTTGGAAAAAAATTTGGAACTTAAATATTGCATTATCTTTCGTTTACATTGCATTTACGAGCTTATTTACAATTTTTTTTTAATAATTCATATATCAGTCGAAAGCTTAATTGTAGTTTCATACAAGTGTAATAGAGAGACATTATTTTCATTATAAACAACACTATAAATTGTTTAAACAATATGTGCTCGAAAAGTGTAGCGTAATTTTCGGCATCGAGGTACTTTTGTTATTATTGCAGATAGATCTGTAGTTATTTGAGACAAAATATGTAGAATAGACCAATGAACATTATTTATTAAAACAATTTTTTAATTCGCTGAATAATTTAGGAGATATGATTTTTTAAATGTAGGGTGCGCGGCCGTAGTCATAACTCATCATAGTAATAAAGGGATGGCCGAAGATAGTGCCAGTACAACGATTTCCTCTATGAAACAAAGTAAAATTGTAACAGACTTACACTTTTCAAATCACAGCGAAGCAGACAGTAGAATACTTGCAATAGTTCAGTACCTCAAAGAATTACAAAAAAGAAATAATAAAAGCTACTGATACAGACATTTTTGTGATGGCACTATACTATGCTACTAGAATAAACATAAATGAGTTGTAGATACATAGATTCGATGTATATATACCTCTTCACTGCAGAATACAAAAACTGTCCACTATGTAGAATATATCAGAAATTTATTTGGCAATTTTTTTCTATGTACTTACGTCTTAAGTGGTTGGCGATACGGTCAGTTTTCCTTTCAGAAAAGGAAAAACTTACATATTCAAAACATGCCTCAAATATGCCAATGATCCTAAGTTACAGTCAGTATTGAATTTCCCATTCGACAATTCATTTGATACTGCTGAATTTGAAAACTCTTCACGATATTTCTTTAAAGTCTTATATGGTAGACCGTTTTTCATTGGTAATTTGGACAATTTGCGAGCCCATTTAGTTCACATTTGTAAATGGGATATTCAAAATTTGCCACCAACTGAATACTCATTTCACCAGCACATTCTCAGAGCTGCCTACCAAATAATTATTTGGAAGACAGCAAGTTGCGTCAATACAGTGCTTCCCAATTCTAAAGATTTTGGTTGGGTTTCGAAGGAATTAGTACCAAGACTTATGACAAAAAGTGCCCGTCTAAATGTAACGCCTGGAAACATATTTTGTAAATGCAAACAATTCCAAAATTGCATTGGAAACTGCAGCAGTGCTAAGGCTGGTTTGGCGTGAATAATAGGTTGTTTTTGTGAAGGCTGATGTCAAAGATGTTAGTTTAACCTTATACTACAGTATTATTACATCAATACACTTGATTATAGCATTATAACATCAATCATATGTATAACGACTTACCTATAATACTCCAATTTTAGTTATATCATATGTATTATGTACACAGAATTTACAATACATACAACAACAATTTGTCAAGACGAAAAATATTGTAATTTCATTGTATCTGTTCTTAAATTAAATACAGATAATTTGTTGTGTTTGTAAGCATTATTTATGATCTGTACGACCTTTCATAGGAAAGACGTTACAAAAATGTTGCTTATACCTTGCAAAAAGAATTAATAAAATAATGTACAGTGCCCGTCACAATAATCTTGTCAACCTGCATTTTTCGAAATTCTCTACATTTGCTCCTGGTGTATATTATTAGTTTTTTTTTGTTTATTTTGTTAATTGTCCTCTGCTGTATAAAAATAAAATGTCAATTGTGTTGTGGTAAAGGATGGCAGATTTATATAACTGATAAATCAAATAAAACTTGCCATAGGTGGCAAAATTATTGTGACGAGCACTGTACGTAATAATAAATACTTTTTATTATAACAGCAGTGCCTCGAAATCATGTGTAAATAGCCTACAAACAAGACAGCGCGCGCGGTAGACCAAAACAATGCGCTTCATTTAAAAAAAATCATATCTCCTAAATTATTCAACGAATTAAAAAATTGTTTGAATAAAAAATGTTAGTTGGTCTATTCTACGTATTTCGTCTCGAATAACTACACACCTATCTGCAATAATAACAAAAGTACCTCGATGCCGAAAATTACACTACACTTTCCGAGCACATATTGTTTAAACAATTTATAGTGTTGTTTATAATGAAAACAATGTCTCTCTATTACACTTGTATGAAACTACAAACATTAAGCTTTCGATTGATATAAGAATTATTAAAAAATCTTTATAAATAAGCTCGTAAATGTAAACGAAAGATAATGAAATATTTAAGTTCCAATTTTTTTTCGAAATTATTATTTTTTGGCAATTTCACAATCTTGGCCGACATCGCGCCCTCTGGAATCGGATTCGGCATAAAATTCTGGATAGTATCCACGTTTTTCAAATTTTATACCCGCGAGTTCAGGGTTCGGCATTTTAGACGCGTCTTTTTGGATGCTAGATTCCTTACTAAATCCTATTTTGCATATTAAGCCATTTTACTTCGCGTAATTTGTGTGATATTCTTTGGTTTCTACGAATTCCATATATTAACCTAAGACACGAATTTTGCAATTTTTGTATTTTACGTGCGTAAAGTGCATTAAGGCAAGGACCATATAAAGAATCTGCATAATTAAGAAGAGATAAAACTAAAGTTTCACAAAGCCATGATCTTAGTTTTCTGAGGAAGAGAGCGCCTATTTTCATATATTAAATTTATGGACAAATAACCTTTTTGAAGCAATTTATCAACATGACTACCAAATCTCAAATCACTGTCAATAATAACACCAAGACTTTTAACTTTATCTTTTTTTCCAGCACGTTGTTCTTTACAGCAATATTTAAATTTGATTTAATATAATTTCTTTTTTTCTTGGGTCCAAAAATTACTTCTGATTTGTTTGGATTTATTATTAAACAGTGACCTTGAGCTGCCATTATGAACTTTTTAATATCTTCATTTATACGGAAACCGGCTCTACTTCCAAGGGAGAAAAAGAGTGATAGAGTTGTGTGTCATCTGCATATAAGTGAATTTTACGATAATTCAAGTTATTGACAATGCTACTTTTATAAATTGTAAAGAGTAGTGGGTCAAGGACGGACCCTTGAGGTACACCGGATTTTAAAGTGAAATAATTAGAGCATAATTATCAAATAATTGTACTGAACCTTCAGTGATACCTATATAATGAAGTATAGCTGCAAGAATATCATAATTTATAGTGTCGAAGGCTCTACTGAAGTCCAGCAGAACTAAACATGCGCACATTCCTCGATCCGCTGCTCCTATAATGTCATCAACTATATGAAGCAAAGCTGTGGCGCAACTGTGACCAGGCCTAAATCCAGACTGAGTAATAGGAATCAAATTATTTTGCACAAGATGGGAACCGTAAAATAGTATTTAAAATAAATTGTCATTTCTAATTTAGAGCGAGATTAGATAAAGTTTTGTACTTAACATGTTATGAAAACAGTAATTTTACTTGACTCATGTAATTTGCAAAACTTGCTCGCTTCGCTCGCTCGTTTTGGCAAATATTACATTCGTCATGTAAAATTACTCTTTTCATAACTGGTTACGTAAATAACTACTACGTAATGGAAATAAGGTTTAAAAGTCCAATATATGATGTTTCCTTTAAAAATTAAAAAATGGTTGTTTTTTGAACATCGTCCATACCACTTGCTCATTGGATGTAAAATTTTGTGTATTTTACTTTATAAGAGTAAATTTTTTTTAGAAGTGCATCCTTTAGGAGTTATTAGTGAAAAACTGAAAAAAGTCAGAAAATGTAGAGGTTTTTGGGACACCACTTATACAACACAACCCGAAAATTGGTGCAAACTTCAAAAAACTCCTTTTACATGCAAATAAAGAGATTAAAACGATTTCCAGCTTTCCGGCAATTATTTCGTCTACACCACCTTTTTTGGCCTATGTTGCCTGGCCTATAAGAGCTCGGTATGTTTTCCTTTTGTTGTGTTAAATCTTGATTCGTTTAGAGTCGTTTGGTTAAGATTGTTGGGTTGTAAGGGATCATGGTTTCAAATCCATGTCACATTAAAATGGCTATAACTTTGCGAGGAAACATCATAGATGACCGTTTCAAAGATGAAGGATGGTACTAAATGATGTATTAATTAACAATAAGCTGAACATTTTTTTGTGTTCTATAGGTACATAACCTCAAAAGTTGCCAAAAGTCATTTTTAGGTACCTAACCTCAAATATTTCAAAATCCTGATGTGATGGGCCAATTCTGAGGCCAGATTCGGATTCAGCGCGAAAAATTACTTCAGAAATGAGCCTCAACTTGAGCATTCATGACCTCTTTATTCGCAGACCTGTTTTTTCATAACTCATTACAAATAATTATTTGTAAACAGACATACCAAGAATATAAATAATAAAATAAAAAATAAATTTTTATTCATATAATCTAACAAAGCGGGAAACTAAAACAACCTTTGGATATTTAAAGCATATAAGTATATAGATGAAGGTATAAGAGAAACCTTGAACAAACATGTAAAACTTCTTAGAGTTTCTGATGTTTCTCGCCATCATTCTCCATCAAAGACTGTCTTTTCTTCACAGCACTTTTAGGTTCAAGGGTCTGAAGCATCGTGTTTAATTCAGCACATTTACGCGCTGCGTCTGCGTGCAGAGTAGCACTTTTTACCAGCACCATAGAGTAAGGCCTTCCTTTATAGTCGATAGTTACGCTGACAGGTGCCTTTGATTGTTTCAGTACCGACGTAACGTGCCTACGAATCCTCTTATTGGCAGGCCATGATTTGCTCGTATTAGTTTTCGAGCGCAAGAAGTTCGACAAAATTTTGCAGTGTTCGCAATTGCAGGATAAGACCTCTGATAGCGACCAATCACCCACATTTCGAATCTGCGACGACAATTCGTGCCTCACACCTTCTTCCAGACGAGCTCGGAAAACCTCCGAAACTTCAGGTGATAAAGTATTTTGAAATTGATGGTAGAGTTTGACCAAATCTTTTTTCGGAAATAATTTTGGTTCAGAAGTCACGTACTGGACAAGTTTGTCCTGAAGTGTAGAATTTCCGATTGCTTGGCATGCCTTAAATAGTTCTCTGGCCCCATCCGATGATCGATTCCATTTTGAAGAAATAAATACAGTAACTTCCGCATTCACTAAAAACTCCAAGACCGATCGATCACCCCCAGAATTCAGGAATTCGAATACAAAAGGATTAATAGCTTCAGAAGCCATCGAAGAACTCTTTCCTGGTCGCAAAGCGTCAAGAAGTTTAATCAACCAATCAGTGCCATATAGCTGTTGAAGCTGAATCAGTAGTTGTACGTTCTTGGGAATTAGAACGTCCAGACGAAACGGAGAGAGGATGGCTTGAGCTTCCTCCTTTGTCTTAATGTACAGAGCAAAATTGGCAAACGTTTCGAAGTCGTTCGTCGTCGGACGACGTGCTTGCGACAACTTGACAGCCTCCAAGATCTCCGCGACCTTCTTCTCGTTTCCGGGAACACTGATGAGTGTACGTAGTTCAATCATTGCCTGATTGTAATTCAGTTCGAATTTCATTACCAGCGAATCGGACTTTCGCCACAAAACGACGGCAGCGCGCTTATACCAATAATCGACGGTTGTTCCTTCGTTACCTGTAGGCCCAGAAAAATCTTCTTCGGTTGGATCAAAATTTGTGTCATTAGTTTCTCGTGCGAAACACATTTCACTCTCCTTGGCGGAATAGTCGTCATAAGGTAATTTTATATTATTCGCATCGACCCAATAATTGAGAGTGGTATCGGTGTCATATAACTCATCCGGCTCTGCTCTGTAATCAGACGCCGATGACCAGTTTTGATGAATTTCTGCCAAAACAAGGTGGACATCCAAGTCCAATTCTCGTGCAACTGAGCAGAAGCTAGAAGCATACTCGAAATCTTCACCTTTAAGCAAGTTCCACAACAAACTGTGTTCCGAATATGTATGATTCAGGAAGAAAACTAACTTTTTAGCCCCTACGCCTGAGGTGCTGAAATAATCTCGCAGGGCAGCTTTCAGTTCCTCGTTGGTACATTCTTTGTCTGGAAGGTCGCCAGTTTCCAGAACGACGTTGAAAGTCAAAGCAACGCGGTAGCCACATTTGACTTTGTCGACGCTGTGCAGGCAATCAGAGTAGAAGCAGATGCATTTAGCATTCTGTTCGTTTATATTCTCAGAGGAAAAGGTGTACTTTTTTTTGCCATGTACTATGTTTAAATCTCCTCCAATGTGGGGCGATGGCAAGATAATTACTAGTGTTGCAACGCGATGCTGGTCAAAGAATTTCCCTGGTCCATAAATCAACATATTGTATAAGTGAGGAGTTAATTTACTGTCTGCGTGGAGACCTAAAGCTTTCTGCGTGGTGTTCGTGATACGCGATAAGGACTCCTGGTTGATGGTGACGTTCAAGCTCTTCGATTCAATCATTTGTGTATCGCGAACATTTTTATCCAGCATAGTTTTCTCGCCCATTCCAAACTTGGCAGTTGTAGAAGCGTTTATTAATTTTTCAACGTCAACCTGGTTAAGAGGAAAAGATAATTTTCCTACGTCTTTTACTGTCACCTCGATGTCAGCAGGAGACAATGTCTCCTCGGCGCAGAAGTTTTTGCTGAAATCCTCCTTCAAACTGTTGCTCTCGACCTCCTCGTCCGTTTCTTCTGTCAGAGCACTGACGATTTTGTTCAGAAGATTTTTATCCGAATCCATCTTGGAGTCCCGACTTCCGGACAATCAATGGCAAACTGCAACAATGAAAATCGGTAAGTCATTCGATGGCAGTGTAATCTTTGACAATGTTTTTATAGAAATTTGTTGAGATGTAATTTAACATAATTTAAATTCAACTTCATAAACTGAGAATTTACGATTAAACCCGTATCGATGATTTAGTTCTCCCCGTAAATACTTACTAACTTGCGTCGATACAGGGCATAATGAAATCCGTGAGGACCGGAATGATTAAATTGCAAAGGTCATCGCCTAAAAGCGAATAAAACAGTCAGTGCGTGAGTAAGCAAAGCCCTGACTACCGATGGATTACCAACCACTAATGGTAATGCAAACGTCTCCTGGTTCAGGAACATTGGATATCAAAATCCCTCAAAGACATATTGTGGAAATGGCGTCAGTCAAATTCACCAATGATTTTAACGTTCGAATTTCACTTGTGAATTTTTAGGTGGGCATGAACACTGATTTCCTATCGTTTGCAAAATAAACGTAAAATTTCCTTGTATCCAAAACTGACTTTAGAGAAATCTCAGAATTTCCATCCGTGCTGTCATTCGAAGAGGACTTTGAATTTGGCTCCAAATACCTCAGAATATTTTGTCTTATCCCTCTGGCATTACAAGCGCAGAGTCACTCGCAATTCTCAGGTGACTCTGTGGCTATGCATAGCACAAGATTGCGGAATACTTCATCCAGAAGAGATAATCGGCTGCTGATGTGTAATATAAATTGGGTATCATTTAAGCGCGCATTATTCCAAATACTTTGAGCATTAAAATTATTATTTTGCGCATTAAAATATGACATATCTTACAACAAATAAACATATATTTAAATGCACATTATAGTAAATAGTTATGCAAAATATATTAAATTTCTGCGCATTAAAACAAGATTTTTTTTTAGCATTACTGTTTGTGCATTAAAATAATGACTAGGTAATATTAAGTATTTCAATTGTTCCACTATCTTAAATAAATAACAACAACCTAAACGAATCTAACCAACAATCTCTGAAAAGCGCGTGAAAGCAGGTACAGTGGCTAACAGACAAGTATGGGTAAAAAACAAAATATGAATTATACAATATCAACTAAAAAAAAATCGAGACTAATAAATAATAACAACTAACACCAACTAAAACAAACCTTACCAACAATCTCTTGAAAGCACGCGAAAGATACAGCGGCTAACAAACAAGTATGAATAAAAAACAGAATATAAATAATACAATAATAACTAAATAAAATTCGAACATAATAAATAAATAACAACTAGCAACAACTACCGAACCTAACCAACAATCTCTTGAAAGCGCACGAAAGCAGGTAGAGTGGCTAACGATAACCGAGCTGTAACACGTAACATGTCTCACATCCCACGATTTGAAAAGCTTACACCTTATAGTGCGCATTTTATCTTTTTTAATGCGCATTTATTCATTTTAGGGCTAAAATAACATTTCAGTTGCTCATAAAAGTTTTAGCTCAGAACACATTGAACATACACAGTAGGCTAGAACCACCTTTAAATGAAATATTCATGCTCTCTCTCAATTCCTACGGGAAACGGTAGCTTTATCTGTCCCGAAACAATTCCCGTAAAATTTGAAATCATTCCCTTGGCCGTTTTCTAGAAAACTCACTTCTAATTTTTTTTTTGAAACTGATTTTTTGCATTGATAAAAACAAGAATCTACTACATTTTTGAAGTCTCTGAATACCCGGACATATTTCAAACAACCTATCATTTAAGTATCAGTTATCTTCTTCAATCCGTGATTCTTACGTTTATACAATAGACAAAGACAATATCTATTTTCATCTTGCGTTTTTGCATGATTGCTTTGATTTTAATCATGGTCACAAAAAATTTTCACTCTTGGAGTCTTGGATTGTTTGCCTAGTGAATTCTAAAGAGTAACTGACCGAGCGACGCCAATATTCTTTGGCAATGATGACGGTCTCAAATATGTAAGGTCGAGCAGGACTACTGCTCTTTATCTTAATACGTCGCTGTAGACCTGGACTGGCCTCGTGCGGGGTGAGCGAGCTTACTTTACATTAACCCCACTCACAAATGTGAGCGGTGTGGATGATTTCGACCCACCTCCCCGGGTCTTGGCTTGTTGGACCTTGCTGGCTAAGGCCTTCATCTTCTGGCGCTCTTCTGTCTTGATGATCTTTCTTCGCCAGCTTGTCACCCCCCGGGTCATCTGTCTGTTCGGAAACTTTGAGGTATTTTTGGCTGGGATTGACTGCCGGTACGCAGAATATTAATTGACATTCTGCCATCCGGATCATCGGTTAGGTAGAGATGACCTATGCAGCTCGAGGAAGTGCAGACCTAAGTGCTTTGGTAGCACTTTCGGTCTGCACAGAGCTAGGTGACTACGGGTTCTGGACGGCGTTTCGTCCGGTACCTGCAGGGTAGTGGGTGGGTGGTTGGGTTATCGTCATGTCTCTTCTGTGGGTTGTCTTCATCGGTAGTTCATCCGTTATCTCACTGAGCGAATGGAAAGTTTACTCAGACGGCCAGTAGAGGCGCTCGGATTTCCTTAGCAAATCCAGTTACGCAAATAGTAATGTTATTCATTGATTACGGATATATTGGTAGACAAAAATTGCTGTCATTCAAAATAACATAAGAATAGATCTAATGATTTTGTCTAAATTTACTACTTGAGAAGTTTATATAACCCGATTATTATCAAAACGTCTGGAGTTGTCGAGCATGAAGGTTTCTTGTATGTTATTTCCCCAAACTTGCCTTAAGTTTAAATTTGTATTGGAATGTTAAATTATACTTTCTTGATTGACATATTAACAAGCTTATCAATGAAAAAAATCAGTTTTCAAAAAAAATAATTAAAAGTCAATTTTTTAGAAAACGGCCAAGGGAATGATTTCAGATTTTACGAGAATTGTTTCAGGACAGATTAAGCTATCATTTCCCGTAGGAATTGAGAGAGTGCATGAATATTTCATTTAAAGGTGGTTCTAGCCTACTGTGCATATTAAGGGGAGTGAAATTAAAATATTATGAAAGTAATAATTTTAATGTAATTTTATTTAAAATATTGCTAATTTTTTCTTCTTAATATACATTAATTTTTTTCACGTAACTAACATAATGTTAGTTTAATTATTGTAGATCAATTATATTTAAGCGTAAAGACATTTATTTTTATTTAATATTACAATGATTTTTTAGATGCGAGTTAGTATTTATTAGTGTATTGTATTGGGAAATAATTTTGTGAAACGCTTGATTTGATTAATAACACAGGTTTACAAAAAAAATGTCCGACCAATGGGATTCCATTACCGTACCCCGAAGGTTTTTGACGTGCTGAACACGACACCGTGGTCCGTTTTGCGCCATCACGTCAGGATTTCGAGAAAACTTGACCTAAAAGTGCTAAAAATACCTTCTTCGCCTTCGTTCGTGCACAAATTAGTTCACTCAAACGACCCCAAAAACTCCCGAGTAATAAGTTTTGGGCCACAATCTTCAAATTTTGATAAATTTCTGGATTTTAGCATCTGCCATATTGGATCCGCCATCTTGCATTTAGAAATTATCAAATTCTGACTTCAGATTCGTAATCAGCGACCCCAAAACCTCCGAGTAACAAAATTCAGGCCAAAATATTGAGTGAATTAATTTGTACATGAACGAAAAAGATATTTTTAGCACTTTTAGGTTAAGTTTTCTCGAAATCCTGACGTGATGGCGCAAAACGGACTACGGCATCGTATTCAGCACGTCAGAAACCTTCGGAGTACGGTAATGAAAACCCATTGGTCGGACATTTTTTTTTTTTGTTGTAAACCTGTGTAATTAAGCATATATTTATTATAATGCTCAAAGCCAATGCCCATTATATTTAAAATAATGATCATTTAAATTGTCCTCATATAAATTAGGTATGGCAGATTAAAAATCTATGCTTTGTAGTATTAAATAGGAAGGATTTGATAAATTCTAGATGGTAAATATTTTTATTAGAAGATGTTAGGTCCGCTTAATAGACTGGACGTTGCAACATTTTAATAAAGAAATTGTCCATCCACATCCAAATATTAATATGAAGTAGGTCGTTAGTTGTTTTTTAACAGTATAAATACATGCTCACAAAACTATACGTACCTTTTTGGTAGGGCATAAAATTCTCTAAAATGATGGTGATAACAATTCCGAAGTGCTTGTTTTTCGTCATTTTTCGATAACACTCATGATTATTGTCAGTCATTTAACAGAGTTACCACCACCGTTTCTCATTATTTGAGATTCCCTGATTGATCAGGGAAATTATGTATTTGAATACATAATTTTTCATAGATAGATTTATTAATTCTGTATGCTAATTACAAAAATTGGATAGAATACGTCAATATACAAAATACAGTTACAAATAAATACACAACAATGAACATAACTCTATCAATAGAATTATTTTAAGTTATACCAAAAATATAAATAATGGCACAATTTATAAAATCAAAACTAAATTTTTATTCATATAACAAAAATTAAAACTAATTAGTATAGGCAAGTAATTATTTGTTATTTAATTTCAACACTATGAACAAAAAGCAAACTATTTCACAAAATAAAAATAAAATCGTATAGGAACATGGTCTTCTAAAGTAAGAAATATTAAGAGACCCCGTCGTTTTTTAATTTGGGTCAAATTGGTTGAATTTTTAGTACGTTTAGTCGAGTCAATGAAGCCTAAAAATCGTTAAAACCTCTTTATTCTCAGCAACAGCTCCTCCGATTTTGATAATTTTTTTTTAATGTGTGCTTTTTAATATTTAAAAAAACATCTCAAGTGGCGCAAATAATTGTTTAGATTATTTAAAAATAATAAAAATATTTACGAAAAAATATATTTCAAAAATTTTTTTTCGTGATATTTATAAAACATTAAGTTTTTATTGAAAATTTACGTTCAAAAATGTTTCTCACAGTCGGGGTTGACAATTATATTGTTTAAACAATAATAACGACTTTTACAGGAAAAATCAATTTTTTTATGTTTTTTTTCCGATATTTATAAAAAAGATAATTTAGTCCAGTGTTTGAAGGTTTTTCGCTCAGAATTCTTTCGGATAAAACCGATTGACGTGAAATTTTGACAATAATTAGGGAATGGCTCAAGCAACAAAAGTTATATAGTGCCGATGTGTGCTTTTACCCTGGAGGTGGATGCCACCCCTTCTCGGGGGTGGGAATTATTAGGTTCAAAGTAACTGCAGAAATCAATAGAGGAATGAATTCTAAGCGATAAATGTTCTATGAAATTTTTTCGAATGAGTCAATACTTTTTGAGTTATTCTTGATTGAAAATGTTGATTTTTCATCTAAAAAATGCAACTCGAAAACTTTACGTTTTACCAAAAAAATTATTGATTGATTTTTTAGATTTACCAGCGTGCGGTAGGCATTGCTGCCACTCTCAGGTATACAGCTGGGACTGCTACGTCCACGCTGGTCATGCTTGTTGCCAGCAGCGAGAGCCACATGGCGCATGGTAAAGGAATGTGGCATGGGAGGTGTAGGTATTTGTGAGATGCGTTACCGCATTGTGTCGTGAGGGAGCGTTTAAGCTCCCTTTTGTGTTTTTGATTCTGGACTTCTACCTCTTCTTGGTCTTCATGTGAAATATGTTGCCGCGTTGTGTCGTAATATGGAATGTTTATGCTCCTCTCTTTGTGTTTCTGCTTCTTCGAGTCTTTTTCTGAGTCTTTTGATTCCTCGGTTTCCGATACTAGGTTGGATTTGGGTCATGCTTGTTGTCAGCAGCGAGAGCCACATGACGCATGGTACAGGAGTGAGGGTGGGCAGTGTAGGTGTTTATTTATAAACAAAGTTGAAACCTATAAAATAACAAATCGATTGATTTTTTATTTCTGTAGATGTAATACGAGCCGAGTTATGGCTTACTGAAGGTGACTTTTTGTTCGCCGAAAACTGAATTTGATCCTTTTAACGTTAAATAACGGAAAAACGGAAAATTTTTGGAGGAAAACATATAAGACATTTCTAAAAGTACTTGAAAAGACCTTCCTAATCAACTTTGGTAAAAGTCTTTAGCATAAAAACTAACGGAGTTATGATGAAAATAAAACAGTTGTCTTTTTTTCGGAGAAAAAATCAGCAAGAATTGAAACCATTTACAATTTACTTTATTTAAGTACTAACAATATGTTCTAGAAGTTTGACCGGTTTAGGATGCATATATTTTAAAAAGAGTTTGATTCAAATTTGAAATGATTTTTGAAATTTCTTTAAAAAAATTTCATTTTTTCACAATAATTCAAAGACTAAAGAAGATACGTAAAAAATGCTAGAGTACAAATTTTAAAAGCCGGTAGGTACTGCACGATATTATTGTATGGAGCTGCTAAAGAGATACAGTTAAAAAAATTGAGCCGTGTCGAAGAGCGTTTCTCGAGCAGATGCGCTATGATTTGTATTTCAATGATAAATTCCTTAATTTTTAAGCTATTCAATCGCTCCAAAAATCATTTCACAGGGAACCTTAAGGGCTACAAGGCATTTCAACTTCCTTGAACCTTTCGTTTTTAACATTTTCGAGTTTAAAGGGCTCGGGGAAGGTGGTCATCGCACTCAAATGCAAACTTATAACGGTGATATCGCAATTAATTTTTATCCTAGAGAAATATATATACAGCATAGGCAATTTCTGGATTAGGTATTGCATAGTTTAAACGAGTAACCGACCGCCCACAATAAAGACGTCTACCAGTACCATAGCAGAGCAAACTGTGACACGCCTCTTAATTTATATAATTGCTTGCTTTGCTCTCGTTTGCTCTTATTGCCGTACCTAATCAAACGCTTGCCTATACTGTATATCGCGAAAAAAAATTTTTAAAATATATTTTTTTGTAAATATTGTTATTATTGTTTAAACAATATAAAAATTATTTGCGCCACTTGGGATGTTTTTGATTTTGAATAATATTAAAAAAGACGCATTTTAAAAAAGAATGATCAAAATCGGAGCTGTTGCTGAGAATTAAGAAATGAAAACCTTAATTGAATCAACTAGTTGTAAAATTCGACTTCCTGATCAAGAGTACTCGTAGACCTAAGTCGATCTACGTCTGAGATACAGCTCAAACAAGTTACAAGCGGTCAAGTTAGACTTCCGAACTTATAATGTTCTTACTATTTTCATCTTGTGGTACTTTCTAATTGTGTTTTAGAATATTTTGAACTAATAACACTTCGTTTTAATAAGTCCAATGCGTGGAAAAAATTCTATCAAATTAGATAAAAAATATATACTTATATAAACTTTGTGTTCTAACCAAAATACTCTTATTCAAAAATTTTCAGAAATGGCTCCTTTGGCCACAGCCATACCCCATCAAAATATTAAACATTATACATACAGCGTGATCTACCATGATATGCGGAAAATAAAATGGTGTACAAGTCTTCAATGTGCGAAAGCCCCTGCAAAATTTTAGTGTTCTGAGGTAATTTAGTATATTAAATTATTAGTAAATTTGCGAAGATACACTACTCTTTTTGAGTAGGTCAGGAATAGGTCGACGAACTTGTGAAAGAACGTACATTTCCTTAATTGGCATAAAAAGTGAAGCCGCCAACTGCGGTCAAAGCACAGATCAAAGTGCCGCGTTTGTTGCTTCGGTCGAACAATCAGACACCGGCGTGTTATTGAAATATCTCGTAAGTAATTGGTGGCGCCATTTCTACAAAAAAATAAGGTCGTTTTTTAAAAATTTTTCATTTTTTTTAACTCCTTTCGGTGGGGACAAACTACTATTAAATTTTCATGTCTTGGTAGATCACATTGTATATTGAATAGCATATAGTATTAAAGACAAAATATGAAGTAATCAAACATCATATCTCCACTTTAAATTACAAACAACATATTACGTTCATTTGTAGGCAATAGGATTTAATTTTGCGTCTATTCATAAACTTTTATTACAATTTGACACATTTCACGTTAGAATGTTCGGTAAAAAGTGTCAAGGTGAAAACTAAATTTGTATCACTAAACGTAGTAAAAAGTCATTGCACATCTTGACCAACCCGTCCAATTCCCAAACTTAGTAAAAATGAAATACCTATATATAATAATCATATCATTGTTTTCAGTATATTTAATTTTAAATTTACTAAAGTAAGCTTATAATTTAAAGCTTGAACTTACTAAGGCAAGCTTAACATTAAGATACCGAAAAGAAAATATTTATTATATTATAGATTTCTCATTTTTACAAAGTTTGGGGATAGACGAGTTGGTCCAATAATCCTTCGAGTTGGTAAACATGTGCAGTAACTTGTAGCAATACCAATCTAGTTTTTGCCTGTCTGTGTTGGGTTAAACTTAACAGACCATGGTAAAGATGTATTGCTAAGCTAGTGTGGTCATTTAAAAGCAGATTTGTTTAATCTGCCAGAGATGTACTTGACTATGATGATTTGTAGATTTTTGGAGTATTTTCACAAGAGTATGCAGCATATAAGTGCCGAAAAGAGGGGAATGAAAATGCAACTAGGATTGAATGACGTCACGTAGCGTCGATGTTCTTGATTAATTTTAAAGCCTACAGCGGCCTAAAGTTTTATTCAGAATTTGATACAGATGGAAAATAGTATGGGGAATACTTTCTATTGCATTTGGGCCATATTCACCACATATGGTGATCGCTCGAGGCGTGTAAACTGCCAAGCTGTATATGAATTACGTTCGATTATAAATGTCGAGCAAAATGTTATAAACGATTTCAATTAAGCACTCAGCGCACGTACATAAAACTGTTATTATTACCTCACAAAATTGTGATCAATATAACACGACAGCTGACCTCGACCATATTTTTTTTGGATGTACTACATTACAAACAATTGCGATATAATGGCTCCGTTTATAATATGCTCAATTTATTGACTATAGGAACATTTATACGCATATTATAGGTTTCTCAGAAGAGACTGGAATTAAGCTGTAAGGTTATCTTCGTTACAGTATGTTTTTTCTTATGTTATCTACCCTACCAACCGTGTTCCTACCTGTAGTGTCTATTTTAGGATGTCCTAGCAGACCCCAGGACGAGAAGCATGTGACCCTGTTATATCCATTTTTATCATCCTCTATACAGTAGTAGCATTTTAAAATATTGAGTCGATGCCAATGTAATGGGATATGACATGTTGGCATTGCTGTTATGTTTTAGCAAATTTTCTGAGTATTTTATCTTATGTGAGTTAGACCTCCCCCCCCCCTGACGGTTTTGGCGCTAGCTGCCCCCGAAAATATTCAATTGTGGAACAGAGTACACGTTGGGGCCTGGTTAGTTGAAGAGGGTATCTTGGCGATCAACATTCGATATATGCCAATATTTTTTATCCGTCCAATTGGCAGCAGTGGCGACATCAATTATGGCCAAAATTGGAACGTAGTTTAACACTTTCTGACCAGGCGGAAAATATTCGTTGCCAATGCTCATTGCTGATTTTTTTGGCCAAAAACGGGCCAAAACTGGTGCTTTTCAAAAAAAATGTTAGCACCTTCTCAAACTTGTAGTTTTTGTACCAAAGAATAGTCTCTGTGAGTGACAACATTTTTTTCTTCCCCAAACCACCCCCAAAACCCCCAAATATTCAAATATTTTGTTATGTTAAAAGGGATAATTTCTCGGGCATTACTGTGTCTTTTTTTAATTCTTTTTGGCATAATAATCGGTATTATTATTTTGGCATAATAATCGGCATGTTTGGGAAGAAAATGTTGGCACTCATAAAGACTATTCTTTGGTACAAAAACTACAAGTTTGAGAAGGTGCCAACATTTTTTTTTTGAAAAGCACCAGTTTTAGCCCATTTTAGGCCAAAACTCCAATTTTTGGTCAGAAAATCTGGAAAATGGGCGAGCAGAAAATGTTGGCATATGGTTTTCAAGCAATGAGCATTGACAACGAAAATTTTCCGCCTGGTCACTAAGAAAAATGTTAAAAATGTGTAATCAGAAAGAGAAAAAAGCTTTATTTTACTTGTTAGAACTGCTAAGAATTTTTAGAGGTTCCGTAGTATGCATTTAACAGTGCGCTTGGCTGAGCAAAGTTACTTCACTATTTTTTCCGGGAAAATCGTGGATTCAGCGATAAATTTCATTAGAACATTTTTTGTTCAGAAACGTGGTCTACCCACCTGTATTTTTTGTTTTTTTCTAGCCTGACTTGATTTAAAAATTTTGAAAATTGATAAAAAAAAATTTTTTCACTTTTTTTTATGTTCTGCATCCGAGCGGAATGTAAACTTTTCCGTATATTATTCTATACACTTTCACGAACTCATTAAAAAAAAAATTATTCAGTTTGCAACTTTTTGTGGGGTTTCACTATAAAATGATGTCTGTCGTCTGGGCTATATAGGATATTTTTTCATACTGTAATATGTTGCACCCCTTAAAATTTAAGGTTATGTTACTAAAAAGTAGGCAGACTTCAACAGATCGAATGTCTGAATGAATGTAGTGTATTTGCACCTACTCGAGAAACCTACCAGAAGTTAGTTCTGGTGACATCTGGAATTATCTAGAGAATGGTGGCGTCATCACAGAAAAATCGAGATGTCATTTTTAGGTATAAAAGACCGACCGCATTCTCAGCGAGTAGTTCAGAAAGTTCAGAAAGTATAGAAAGTGAGGTTAAGTCTTCAAAGAGAAACAAAGTGATAAACATTGTGATTTTTAGTAGTGTATTTAAATTAATAATAGTATTGTGAAGTATACAGTAAATATTTAATAAAGTGTGTTAGTGGACATCTCTTGTTATAATTTTTGGAACTCACGGAATTTGCAAGGGGTAGTTTCCTAATGGTGGAAACACGTTACAATACTTATCCACAGCAAAGTATATTGTATGAGCAATAAATTAATTAAGAATTTAATTGACTTCCGAACGTCATAAGGAAAAAAAACTAAGCACACAGAAATACGAAAAAGTATATGTAGAAATTAATACAGTGTGCCTCTCTCAAGTTCAATATCAATTTTACTTTAAAATGTTGAGGTATTTTTAATGAGACTATTACGAAACGAATAAAAGCAGCAGATGGCCGAAGCCGACCGCGAATACTTATTTGAACAATAAAAAATTGGAAAGATATTAGCTGTGTACTTAATCGCAGTGGCACCACGTATAAGTGAATTGTGACAACAAATTATGAAACTTCTGCAACTTTTGCTTATTACAAATATTCCTTTGAATAGGTACGTACGTTCAATAATTTGCAATATGACAATATGGTTTACGTGTAATATACAAATACTATTTACGGCTTATGTCTATGAGATGTAATATGAAATACTTTGAGATGATGAATAAAATCTGCAGCGTGTAAAATGAAAATTATATTATTTCTAAACTATTACAAGCATTGGCGGTCAAACGCTAATCATTACTGCATATAAAATGTATCTTTTACTTCTGAACAGTCAGTATGGGGGGAGAGTGCATAATGGCGTTTATTAATATAAAAATATTTATTTAAGAAATCTAACAAAGCAAAAAAACAAAAACTGCATTTGGATATTTAAAGTATAAAAAAATGTGGTCAAAGGTAACAGAAAATCCTTGTAGAAAAATGAACAAATTTTCAGACTTTTTGACGTTTCTCGTCATCGTTCTCCATCAAAGACTGTCTCTTCTTCGTAGCATTTTTTGGTTCAAGAGTCTGAAGTATCGCTTTTAATGCAGTACATCTTCGTGCTGCGTCCGCGTGCAGAGTAGCACTTTTTACCAGCACCAAAGAAAAAGGCCTTCCGTTACGGTCGATAGTTACCTCGACAGGCGCTTCTGAGCTTTTCAGTTTGTACATAACGTGCTTACGTATCTTTTCATTGGCAGGATATGATTTGCTGGTTTCAGTTTTGGAGCGCAAGAAGTCCATCACAACTCTGCAGTGTTCGCAACTGCAAGATAAAACCTCTGAAAGGGACCAATCATTCCCATCTCGAGTCTGCGAAGATAATTCCTGTTTTACACCTTCTTCCAGACGAGCACGGAAGAGCTCCGAATTTTCAGGCAATAAATTTTTTTGTAAATGATGGTAGAGTTCGACCAATTCGTTTTTCGGAAATAATTTCGGTTGCGAAATCAAGCACTGGGAAAGCTTTTCTTGAAGTACAGCATTTCCAACTGCTTCGCAAGCTTTAAATAGTTCTCGGGGTCTTTCTAGGCTATCTGCCTTACCAAAATGAAAGTTCCATCTTCCAGGTTGTTGACTAATAAAAATGGTAACTTCTGCATTCAGTAAGAATTCCACAGCCGATTGATCACCCCCAGAATTCAGAAATTCGTGTACGAAAGGATTAACAGCCTCAGAGGCCATCGAAGAAGAGTAATAACCATAACTCTTTCCTCCTCGCAAAGACTCAAAAAATTCAATCAACCAATCGATGCCATATCGTTGCTGAAGTTGAATGAGCATTTGTACGTTTTCGGGAATTAGGATGTTGGGACGAAACGGAGAGAGGATGACTTGAGCTTCCTTCTTTGCATTAACATACAGAGCGACATTAACGAAAGTTTCGAAGTCGTTCGTTGTCGGACGATCTTTCTGCGATAACTCAGCAGCCTTCTCCAAGATCTCCACGACCTTCTTGTCGTTTCCGGGAACACTGATGAGTGAACGTAGTTCAGCCATCGCCCCGTCATAATTCAATTCGAATTTTATCATCAGCGAATCGGATTTTTGCCACAAAACGATGGCTCCGCGCTTATACCAATAATCCACAGTGGCTCCCGCATTACCAGTAGGTCCAGAAAACTCTTCCTCGGTTGGGTCAAAGTTTGCGTAATGAGTATCTCGTGCGAAGCAAATTTCACTCCTTGTGGTCGAATATTCTCCGCAAGGTAATTTAACATTATTAGCGTCGACCCAAGAATTCAAAGTGCTATTGGTATCAATCAACCAATCCGGATCTGCTTTGTAATCGCACGCCGATGACCAGCTTTGACGAATCTTGGCCAAAACGAGGTGGACATCCAGGTCTAATTCTCGTGCGACTGACCGCATGTTAGAGGCGTACTCGCAATCTTTGCCTTTAAGTAAGTTCCAAAATAGACTGTGTTCCGAATATGCATGATCCAAAAAGAAAACGAGCTTCTTGGGCCTGACGTTTACAGCTGCCTTGAAATACTCCTGTACGGCAGCTTTCAATTCCTCATTGGTACATGGTATGGGGTCCGGAAGCTTGCTAGTTTCCAGGACGACGTTGAAAGTCAAGGCAACGCGGTAGCCACTTTTGACTTTGTTGACGTTGTGCAGGCAATCGGAGTAGAAACAGATGCATTTAACATTCTCCTCGTCTATATTCTCCGAGGAAAAGATGTGTTTCTTTTTGCCATGTTCGATGATCAATTCTCCTCCGATGTGAGGTGATGGCAAGATTATTACCAGCGTGGCAACCATATTTGGCAGCTTTTCGGAATCGCGATGCTTATTAAAAAATTGTCCTGGACCATAAATCAACATATTGTACAGATGAGGCGTTAATGCACTGTCTGCAGGAAGATCTAATGCCTTCTGCATGTTGTTTGTGATACGCGATAAGGATTCCTGGTTGATGGTGACGTTCAAGCTCTTCAATTCAATCATTTGTGTATCGCGAACATTTCTGTCCAGCACTGTTTTCTCGCCCATACCAAACTTCGCAGTTGTGGAAACGTCAATCAATTTCTGGATGTACGCCTTGCTAAGAGGGAAAGAGAGCTTTCCTACTTCTTTTACTGTCACTTCGATGTCGGTAGGAGATAATGTCTCCTCGACGCAAAAGTTTTTGTTCAAATTATCTTTCGAACTGTTGCCTTCAACATCCGTGTCTGTTCCTCCTGTCAGTGCACTGACGATTTTGTTCAGAAGATTTTTATCTGAATCCATCGTGGAATTGTCTTGTCTCCTGGATAGTAAGTGGTAAACTGCAACAATGCAAATAGATAAGTCATTCCATGGCAGTGTAATTTTGGACAATGTTTTTTATAGAAATTTGTTGAAATATAATTTACAACTATTTAAATTCAACTTGATGTACGATTAAACCCGCATCGATGTATTTCTTCCAGTAAATACTTACTAGCTTGCCTCACAATAGAGGGCATAGCGAAATTCGTTGCATAATGTTGGATATCAAAATCCTTCAAAGACAGGTTCAAGAGAGACATATTGTTCTTATGAGACTGTCTGCTTTGTATTAAAGATTAAGAACATTTTTATTGCAAATCATATAGACCATCACAATAATACCCGTAATAAAAGCTACCTTTTACCCAAAAAACAGAACAGCAACATTTAAAAAAAAATTGTACTACGTCGGATGTAATAGTATATTACGTAATGAGTGATGTAAGAAGCATATTACGCACGAATGTAAAAGTTAGTATTTCCATGAGTGCGAAATTGCCTTACAACTCGAATTATGTACTATACTTTACCTACGATCATATTTATTTAGTAAAATCTGGATTTAGTTTACTAGTCAACAATATTATTCAACAAATATTATGTCAGTTTTGACAGCGTTTGAAAATTAAGTAGGCACATTTGTTTTTTTAAACCCCGCGTCAGCGATATAAGCCACCTATAATTGCGTGTCCCGTGCGTTTTGTTTACCGTGCGATTTGTTTACAATATGTAAAATTCAACTTACATAGATGGCAGGTAGTGTGTTTTTTACTACTTACAGTAGTGATCGTAGGTAATAGTATATTACGTAATGAGAATTGTAAGAAGCACATTACGCACGAATGGAAAAGTATTTCCATGAGTGCGTAATTGCTTTACAACTCGAATTATGTACTATACTTTACCTACGATCATATTTATTTATTTAGTAAAATCTGGATTTAGTTTACTAGTCAACAATGTCATTCAACAAATATTGTCAGTTTTGACAGCGTTTGAAAATTACGTAGGCACATTTGTTTTTTTTAAACCCCGCGTCAGCGATATAAGCCACCTATAATTGGGTGTCCCGTGCGTTTTGTTTACCGTGCGATTTGTTTACAGTGCGTTTTGTTTACAATACGTAAAATTCAACTTACATGAATGGCAGGTAGTGTGTTTTTTACTATTTACAGTAGTGATCGTAGGTAAAATATTTTAACACACTGCCTGCTGAACCGAACACAACAAACAACCAAAACACCCCGCACAAAAGTATAGGAAAAGACCGTTCGTTCAAAATTTTTGTAATTTTGGGGAAAAGTTCTTATTTTTTAAAAATTATTTTAACCCGTTTTTTTAATAATATTAATAATTCTCTAATTATTCTTTTCTGTATAGGAGTTACAAAACTTTCTCGCAAGTATATAGAGAATGATCTACCGCAACATGCGGAAAATTTATCAGTAGGTTGTTTCCACCGATAGGAGTTAAAAAAATGAAAAATTAAAAAAAATATGACCAAAAAAATTACCTTATTTTTTTGTAGGAATGCGCCGCCTATGACTTTAACCAATCTGATGTAACGCGGTCCAACCATATCACTTCCCCTCTCCCTTTATCAGACTTGGGATTGACAGCAAAGCTGGAGAGGGTAGAAGTGACTTTGGTTTAATTCATACTACAAAAACAGCAAGATACGTCGGAAAGACATTGACTCAATGCCAATGAACTCTGCAGCAACAAGTAGATATAAAAGATATTTACTTAAACCCGTCGATAACACAAAAACAATAAACTTCGGTGGTACTTTTGTACCTGCCGCGGTGTCCTAATTCTTCGACCGAAAGCAAAAAACGCGGCAATTTGACTGCACGCGCCAGCTTAACTTTTTATGCCAATTAAGGAAATGTAAACATCTTCGACATGTTTTTCCCAAGTAAGTTCACTATAGTTGAGCGCAGATTTAACATGCACTTAAAAAATGTCGGCGCCTTTGACCAATCAAACACGCCGCATCGCAAAGCCAAAGATGAGGATATTTTTTTGAGTGCCTGTTAAATCTGCGGTTTACTATGCCCTATGACTGACCACAGACAAATAACAGTAGCGTATATTTGCAAGTTTTAATGCAACAAAAATTACTAAATTACCTCGGCTCACTTTAAAATTTTGCAGGAACTTTCCCACATACAAGTCTAGTACACCATTTTTTTCCCCACATGTTGTGGTAAATCACCCTGTACATGAAGCGAGAAAGTTTTCCAACTTCTATACGGAAAAGTATAATTAGAGAATTATTAACAATATTAATAAATTAAAATATTAATAATTTTAATAAATAAAAGGGGTTAAATTAATTAAAAAAAAAATAGAGAATAAAACGAACTAATTGGTTTATAAGGCCACTGGCGGACGAACTATTGAATTGTGCATTGTGCACATGAGAACTTTTGTTCAGTATAACCAGGAGAACTTTTTCCCAAAAATTTAAAACTTTTGACCGAACGGTCTATACTTTTGAGCGGGGTCCTTTAAATAGATTTAAATATAAAGTTAAGTACATACTTACCGATATTTAGGGCTTATTATAGTACTAATGAATTTTTAGCCGATACGTGATGTATAACATGTTTATCCGAACAAAACTGTATTGTCATGTATTTTATTTCTTCTATATCTATATTTTATTCATTTACATTTACTTTTACATATCAACATATTTATTTACTTGTATATTTATTGGTAGTGTTTATTTAATTTTTAAGTTTTGCTTTAACGTGACGTGCTAAAATAAATTATTTTTCTATATTTATATATGTGCATTGTACAGTAGGGTGCATCGATTTTCTTTTTTTTTACCTAATCCAAAATGGCGGGCGCCCAAAAGTTGTGTGATAGGGTTGTAAATAATACGTTAAAATTTCAAATTAAAATATTAACGGGTAGCGGGTTGGGGTCAAAGGTAAACATTTTTGATATTCTATATATTCAAAATGGCGGGTGCGCAAAAGTTGTGTTTAAGGGTTATAAGCAACAGGTAGAAATTTTAGTGAAAAATATTTAGGTTTAGGGGTAGCGGGTGAAGGTTAAATGTCCATTTTTTTTATTTTGTGCATATCTAAAATGGCGGGCGCGGAAAAGTTTGGTCTTGGGGTTGAAATTGGCTGGTAAAAATTTTAAACCAAAATATTAAGACTCGAGGGTAGCGGGTTAGCATCAAAGACCAAAAAGATAGTACAAATATTATCGATACTTATCAATTAGTAATATTTTTAAAGTATGTTTAATTACGATATTAAATTTAAATTACTTATTACTACCTGTGTATTTGTTATCTAATGTACGCATGCCCATAATACAGCATGCGCTGTGTTCTGCATACATGAAAGCTCGGTGAACAGTGAACACTGTCAGTTTTAGCCGAAACTTTAGATAGATGCGGTATTTCCGATAGAGCTGGAGCACTGATTGCTTCTTCAGTACTCCAAAATTTTGGTTTAATTAATGAATCTAACACAACGCATGTAATTGATAAAAACAAAATTAGAAGAGCTATAAGCAAGAAGAGAGGTGAATTATCATCATGTGGTACGCCAATATCATTACGTGGACTTTATTTCGATGGGCGTAAAGACAAGGCCATGAAATTAATAGATAACCGTCGAAAGATAACAACCGAAGAACATATAGTTTTAATTGGAGAGCCTGGATCATCATATTTGGGACATGTCACACCTTCTACAGGTTCAGCTGTAAACATCATTAACGCCATTATCAGTTATTTTGAAAACTCTCGAATCCCAACTAACACTTTAAAAGTCGTCGGATGTGATGAAACGGCTACAAATACTGGTCCTAAAGGTGGTGTTATAGCTCTACCTGAAAAACATTTTAAGAGACCACTTCAATGGTTCATTTGCCAACTGCATGCAAATGAACTTCCACTAAAAGGCACTTGATCGAACATACTGACGGAACTGTATTCAGGATTTTCAGATATAATAGGAAAGTCGTTAGTCAAATGCGAGTAGATGCCAGTAGCTGCATTTAAGATTATTAAATCCGAAATTCCTAGTTAAAGTGAAAGATCTTAACACATATCAGTTATATTTTTATGAAATATGCCAAGCAGTAATAACGGGATATGTTTCTATTAATCTTTCAAAACGAGAACCTGGCAAAATAGTCCAATCGCGATGGCTGACGACAGCAAATAGAATACTTCGCTTATATGTTGCTCTGCAGATTTGGTTACATCAGCAACGTATGTTGTCAAAGTGTATGCGCCAATGTGGTTCAAAATAGAAGCACATCCATCATCTCTGCAAGGTGCTTCAAATGTATGGAAGACCATACAATTATCCAGATATTTATCAGAAGAGTTGAAAGGAGTAGATAGTTGATCCCGTCGTAATACGAAATGGATATTTTGCACACCCTCAAAAACCGGTGTATTAGGGAGTTGGCCGTTCGCAGAATATTAAAAGCTAGAAAAGGCAACAATACCGACTTAAGAAAGTTTACACTTGCTCCGTTGAAACTGAATGCTACAAATTAGTATGAGATGATTAATTGGCAAGAATGTGAATATAATGAGCCACCATTAACAGTTGATTTATCCGAAGAGGGCCTTAATCAAATTATAAACAATCCTGAATTATCTGATAATTGAAATAAAGAAATTTCCTAATCATACACAAGCTGTGAAAAAGGCAGTCAAGCTTGTAACTGAATCTTCAGCGCTGGATGGATTAATTAGAACAACGATTAGATCCTGTAACAAAATTCCCAAATTCAACACAAAGAAAGATTACTACAAGCAAGTTTTACCATAATGTTTATAGTATTTTTATTTTTACTTTTTATTCTTTAATAAAATCAAGTTTATTTTCACATAAGTACCTTTGTTATCAAACTTCTAATAAAGAAATTAAAGTAAAAATAAAGTTTATTGTTTCACCCTATGATGATAAAACAAATAATTTCCCTTAAAAAAGTGGGACCTTTGAGCTTGTAGGGAATAGAAATGGATCCGATGCAGAACAAAGAAAATATCAAGTTGACTTTTGACCTAACCCGCTACCCTTAAATCTTAATATTTTTGTCTTAAGTTTTTACCTCTTATATATAACTGTAAAGCACAACTTTTTCACACCCGCCATTTTGAATATATAGAATATCAAAAATGTTTACCTTTGACCCCAACCCAAGGGTTAATATTTTAATTTGAAATTTTAACGTATTATTTACAACTCTATCACACAACTTTTGGGCGCCCGCCATTTTGGATTAGGTAAAAAAAAAAGAAAATGGATGCACCATATGTACAGGGTGGACCATTAATAATAGGCCATAGTTCAAGTGTAGATTCTTTGGATCAAAATATGAGGATATAACCAAATATGCTTTAGTAAATTGTTGTGGGAAAAGGTACAGGGTGTCAAAATTGTATTTTTTTTTGCAATATCTCAACTACCTCTTGACCGATTTTCTCCCAATTTGGTAAGGAAACATTTTTTTAAACCAAGAAACAATAATTTATGTATTACATCACGCTAGCCCATGGAGAGCGCCTCATGAGCTATACCTGATGGTGAATATTTTTTCTCTTTTTTTTTACGAAACGTTGTGGCACTTTTAATCTCATGCAGGAGTCATTTCTACATAAAAAAGAGGTACAATTGATACTCAATTTGAAAAGGAAATTGTATTTATTGAAAAGTGTGCTTTGGTGACGTCTTGGTTCTGTCATTTACGAACAATTTCATTAGTTTGACATTTTGACAGAACTAAAACGTCACCAAAACACACTTTTCAATAAATACAATTTGATAAATTCTAGATTGTAAATATTTATATTACTAGATGTAAGGTCCGTTTAATAGGCTGGGCGTTACAACAGTGTTACTCATTATTTATATCATCTAAGACAAATATGTTTTCGTTCGATGATTGATTATTTTATAAATATATTAATTTACAATAAAATTATCTACCCTTTAAATCGTATTAATAAGAAATTGTCCATCCAGGCCCAGATATTAATATGAAGTATAGTCAGAACAGAACAGAACAGAACAGAACAGAACAGAACAGAACAGAACAGAACAGAACAGAACAGAACAGAACAGAACAGAACAGAACAGAACAGAACAGAACAGAACAGAACAGAACAGAACAGAACAAATACACGCTCACAAAACTATACGTACCTTTTTGGGAAATCATAAAATTCTCCAAAATAATTGTTATATAGTCGACTTCAAATTTATTCTGAAAAAAAAAAATGTCGGCGTGTTTGATGGTGATCAAAGATCAAAGACGCCGCCATTTTTTATATGCAGAATAAATCCGAAATGATTTTTAGTTTCAGCAGGATGGTTGTCCCGCTCATAATAATGGTTTGGTAAAATAATAACACGAGGTGTAACAAAATTGTCCCTCATCCAGACAGGATTTTTTTTTTATAGTAAATTTACCGTCGTTGCGTGTAAAATTGCACCCAATTATAATGTAAATTTACCCGCAAAAAGAATCTAAAGTTTCTATTTACCTTATATTTTGGATAATCCTCCCTGGTAAATGGAATTTTACACTTATTTTGCGGATAAGTTACATTAAAATTTTACACGCAACGACGGTAAATTTACCCTATTTTTTTTACAGTGTATGTCTCCACTTGTCCCTCATTCAGAGCGAAAGATAGAATGCCGGCTTTTTTGCAATTTTTTCACCCCAGTATATAAATGTGGAGAAATATAATTTACAAATACTATTTATAGCTTATGATACATGTATGAATAGTTTCTAAAATTTGAAATAATGAAGAGAATCTGCAGTGGTAAAATGAAAATTATAGGTCGCAGTTTTAAACTAGTAAGCATTGACGGACAGACACTAATCGTTACTGAATATATAATTTAGTATGAGAGGAAAGTACACAACTGCGTTTATTAATATAAAAATATTTATTTTAAAAAACTTAACAAAGATAAAACAAAATTAGGAATTGGGTATTTAAACTACAGAAAAAGTAGATGAGTATCAGACAAATTTAGTAGAAAAATATTAAGATTTTCAGAGCTGCTGACATTTATCATCATCGTTCTTCACCAGACTTGTTTTTTTCGCAGCACTTTTTGGTTCAAGGGCCTCAAGCATAGCTTTTAATTCAGTTTGCTTTTGTGCTGCGTCCATCTGCAGCGATGTACTTTTCACTAACTCCATATAAGGCCTTCCATTATAGTCTTCAGTTACGTCAACGGGCGCTTTTGAGCGCTTCAGTACTGACATAATGTGTCTACGAGTATTCTCATTGGCACGCCATGATTTGTTCGTATCAGTTTTGGAGCGCAAGAATTCCTTTAAAATATAACAGTGTTCGCAATAGCAAAATAAATCCTGTGAAAGGGACCAATCACCCGCATCTCGAATCTTCGACAATTCCTGCTTTACACTTTCTTCCAGACGAGCTCTCAATAACTCCGAAGTTTTGGGATGTAAGGTTTTTTGCAATTGACAGTAGAGTTCGACCAGTTCTCCTTTCGGAAATATCGATTGCGAAGTCAGGCACTGGACAAGTTTTTCCTGCAGTGCAGCATTTCCAATTGCTTCGCACGCTTTAAATAGTTCTCGGACTCTTTTTAGACCTGCACGAAACATTTCAAATTTTCCAAATGCGGTAACTTCTGCCTTCAGTAAAGACTCCATGACCGATCGATCACCCCCCGAATTAATAAATTCGCGTACGAAAGGATCAATAGCTTCAGAAGCCATCGAGGAATCCAAAAAGTAACGATAACGTTTTTCTTGTCGCAAAATGTCGAGAAGCTCAGTTAACCAATCGATACCATATAGCTGCTGAAGCTTAGTCAGCATTTGTATGTTTTCGGGAACCAGAACGTTCTGACGAAAAGGAGAGAGAATGGTGTGAGCTTCCTTCTTTGCTTTAACGTACAGAGCGACATTGGCGAACGTTTCGAAGTCGTTCGTCGCCGGATAATCTTCGTTCCTTCTCCAATAACATTCCTGCGATAACTCGGCAGCTTTCTCCAGGATCTCCGCGACCCTCTTCTCGTTTCCGGGGACACTGATGAGTGTACGTAGTTCAATCATGGCCTCGTCGTGATTCAGTTCTAATTTTATTACCAGCGAATCGGAATTTTGCCACAAAACGACGGCTGTGCGCTTATACCAATAATCTACGGTTGCTCCTTCGTCATCTGTAGGCCCAGAAAAGACTTCCTTGATTGGATCAAAATTTGTGTCATCAGTTTCTCGTGCGAAACATATTTCACTCTCCCAGGCGGAATAGTTACCATAAGGTAAATTAATACTATTCGCATCGACCCAATAATTGAGAGTGGTATCGGTCCCATATAACTCATCCGGGTTTGCTTTGTAATAAGACCGCGATGACCAGTTTTGATGAATTTCTGCCAAAACAAGGTGGACATCCAAGTCTAATTCCCGTGCAACTGCACGGAAGCTAAAAGCATACTCGAAATCTTTGCCTTTAAGCAAATTCCAAACCAAACTCTGTTCCGAATATGTATGGTTCAAGAAGAAAACTAGCTTTTTGGGCTCTAGGTATGAGTCGTCTGAGGTGTTGAAATAATCTCGCACGGCAGCCTTCAGTTCCTCGTTGGTATATGCGCTGTCCGGAAGCTCGCCAATTTCCAGGGCGACGTTAAATGTCAAAGCAACACGGTAGCCACATTTGATTTTGTCGACATCGTGCAGGCAATCGGAGTAGAAGCAGATGCATTTAGCATTCTCCTCGTCTACATTCTCCGAAGAAATTATGTGTTTCTTTTTACTATGTGCGATGATCAAGTCTCCTCCGATGTGAGGTGATGGCAAGATAATTACCAGCGTTGCAACCATATTTGGCAGCGTTTCGGAATCGCGATGCTGATTAAAAAATTTCCCTGGCCCATAAATCAACATGTTGCGCAGGTGAAGCGTTAATGAGCCGTCTCTAGGGAAATGTAATGCTTTCTGCATGTTGCTTTTTATACGCGACAAGGATTCCTGGTTGATGGTGACGTTTAAGTTCTTCGATTCAATCATTTGTGTATCGCCAACATTTTTGTCCAGAACAGTTTGTTCGCCCATACCAAGCTTCGCAGTTGTAGAAACGTTAATCAATTTCTGAACGTATGACCTGTTAAGAGGAAAAGGGAGCTTTCCTACTTCTTTTACTGTCACCTCGATGTCGGTAGGAGCTAATGTCTCCTCAACACAAAAGTTTTCGTGCAAATTCTTCTTCGTTCCTCCTATAAGTGCTTCGACAATATTGTCCAGAGGACCATCTTCAAGCGAATACATTGTAAAGTTATCTTGACTCCTCAACACTAAGTGGTAAACTGCAACAATGCAAAGAGACAAGTCATACGACGGCAGTGTAATTTTTTAGTGTTTTTCAAAATGTAATTTAAACGTAAATTTAATTTGAATTAAACTTGATAGCTACGAGAATGTACAATTGAATCCGCATCAATGATACTGCAAGAACCACTTGAAGTAAATATTTACTATCTTATATAGCGATCTAGGAAAATTCGCAGCAGTCGAAATGACTTCTTGCACAAAATATAATTTTAGCATTTTTAGAATCTTTACTTAATACAAAACATAGCGTGTAAAGGATTTTTTCTTATTTTTTTCTTTTACAGATGGTATTCAACATTAAAGTTTGAATAAATCCGATGTTAATGGCAACGCAACGTCTAAAAATCAAACTTTAAAGTCATGAAATGAGTTAAGAAATGTCATGTTTTCCTGACGTTTGAAGAAAAAAATATTCTTCGCCATTTCACAGAAGACAGGAACTATACAGAAGCGAAAGCAAGCCTTTCTGGCGGGACCAAATTTGTTCATAATCGCCATGACGATAAGGCATATATTTGTCAAAAGCCATATGATAATTCTTGACGTTGTGCGATTGACAGTCTTTGAAACTCTTACACGGTGGTTGGTTATTTTCGTGGCTTTTTCTTCCAATTTTCGACAATTTTTTTATTCTAAGTTTATTTATTTATTTGATTTTTGTTTATAATGGGTTCTAAAGGGTATAGGGGTGTGCTTATCGTTCATGCCCTTCGAAGGTGAAACAATAAGCTTCTTTCTATTTCCCAAAGATCCTGAAAGGTATGTACAAATTTATATTACTGAAACAACTAGAAAGTAATGTTAAATATATTAAACAATTAGCAGTTGAAAAGAAGTAATATGAAAGGAAATATTTTCTTATCAGAAATGCAATAAGTTACAGAATATGTTCATCAGTTTCTAATGAACAGAATTGTATTGTGACCATGAATATAAGGTAATTAAATAATGACTCCCAACTCGTACCACTAAACAGCTTTTCATTGTATCAATTAAAACAAATCAATAATAGGACATGTGCATCAGATAACATAACCCCAAATTTTAAGATTTCAGCCTGGAGCAATACTGGCTCCAAGCAAATATTTAAAAATTCAGGCTAATAATTTTTCAATAATGTTGGTTAATAAAAATAGACTGCTAATTACAGGTTAGATTTCCAACCTATAAAAAGAGTCCTATTAGGAGAAAGTATTTAGAACTTCATAAACATTACACTTAATTAGATTTTAGTTGAAAGTATGGAAACCAAGCTGAAATTTTAATAACAGCTACGAAATACTCATAAATCTTAAGAAATATTATATTTGAGGTTAGCTGTGACGTCACGTGCACATGCCCTATTTATATTATTTTACGTAAACATTTTTTTCACTGTACTATTTGATTTGTAATATTCTATTCAACAATATTGAAAATATATTCTTCATCAAATCTTGTGTTTAATTTTAAGCTACATAATATATGTCTCATTGTAGATCTATACATTGTACTACTTTCCATGCTAGTATTTTCTTATTCTGGTAGCAGTATGAAAAAAAAATGCATTCGCTTAAAAGCGCATTATTATAATTAATGATGCCTGAAATACGGGATATAAAGATAAATGTGTACTTCTCTTTTTGAACATTCTGCAATATACCATGACTTGGGCCCCCAACTTCATTAATACCATATATATTCCTATTCATGTACCTATCTACTAAATATAAAACAAGACATTTTTCCCAGTGTACAGTGTATTGGACCGAAATATTGATATATTTTTTGCGTACATCATTTCTCTGAGTGTAGTAAGGCATATTTCTGTCACTTCGAGGTCACAGAAATCAGATACCCGATATCAAAGGTACCGCGTCAACCTTTCGTCTCTGTATAGTTCTTGTCTTCTGTGGCCATTAAAAAAAAAATAAGAAATTAGTTTTTATAACGAGTCGGTTAGTCGAGGTCGAGTTGGGAAATTGGACCTCCCCATCCCTCACGCAAAAGGCGTCGTTATGGTCCTGATTTTCAGCTTCGTACATTTCAAAAACAAAAACCTTTTCAAGTTTATTAATAAAGGAGTATGTATGTAAAACTGAAAAGGGTTCTCACTTTATAGGATATGTAAAATATCAATGCTCACTCCATTAAAATTAATGAAGTAATCAAACACCACCTCTATATCAAATTACATACAACACATTAAGTTAATTTGTAGGCAATAGGGTTTAATTTTGTCTATTTTGTGCTTATTCGTAAACTGTTATTACGACAATTAAAATGACTGACTGACTCTGTGTCGAGTTAAATTGAACAGACCAAGATAAGATTACAGACCAGGCGTCAGGTAATTTAATAAGGAAATAATTCCAGGAAATCTGGAATTTGTTTTAATCGTTTCAACTATCTCTCACCGTAACCTTACCAAGTTTTCCCCCTCGTAAGACGTCGACGTTAGCCGCCATATTGACCAAATGACGTCGAAAGGACAAGGGTAGATAAGCTATATATTTTCACCCACTAATTTCATAAAAATTATTTATTTATAGTTAAGCATATTATGATCTTTATGTTTCTATACGTTTTACATTATTATACTCTTCGCAAAAACGAAGAGTATATTGTATTTGATCGGCACATTTCTAAATCAGTAAATATCGCTCGTAGAGAAAATTTTTTTATTTCATTATGTTAGTGAACGAATTCTGAACAACTTTCAAAATGTCCGTCCGTCACGTTTCTTGTAAGCACGATAACTCAAGAAAGAAAAATCCGATTGTATTGAAATTTGGAGAGTAACTTAGTGTTAGCTAGAGGAAGAACCCTATTGTTTTTCAACAAAATAGTTTGGTAAATAAAAGTTATTAGTAATTTAAAATTTAAAAAAATATTTTTTACATTTTTTTATGGTTTGTAATAAATAGAAACCTTGCGAAATGTTATTTCCTATCACTATTTTTTTTTAATACATTTTACTAATGTGTGTTACCTAATAATCACAATAAATTTTCTAATGGTATATATTACACTCATTAACAATTTTAGTAATAAGAAATGGTGGTGTAGCGGCAAGAGTTTCGTCTCGCAATCCAAGGGTCCCGGGTTCGATCTCTCACATAGTGATTTTTTTTTCATATATTTTTTTTTCACAACAAAGTTGGTATCACAAAATTTAGAATGTCCAAAAACTAACATTATTTACAAGAAAAATGCGAAGAGTATCCTATAGAATGTGTAACAATTATATAAAAAGCTCAGTAAATCGGCGAAGAGTATAATGCTTCCTCTAGTTTAAAAATACAACAGTAGGTCGTAATAATAGCATTTCAAAGTAGGCATGTTTGTCAATTTATATTGGATCATCAAGCGCTTCAATTTGTAGAAAGAACAAAATCGTTTCCGCGTAAATCGTAGTGGTGTGGACGCTGCAAATTTAAACGTGTCAGCGCTCAAAATCACATATTATCGTGTGAATTGAATAAAAATATTTTTATCTACGACCATCGTATAATCATTGCATTCTACATTTAACAATTGACAAATAATGAGTCATTATTCCAACCTAACGTGTAATTAACATAATCTCATTCCAACGCATCTTTCTTTGACCAACCAGGAACTAGCTGTTTTCATTCTAACGCACCTTTGACCAATCAAGAACTACCAATTTGGATAAAGAAAGGTCGAATCCATTTTTCCAAGAAAGAGTCCGTGTTTTCGTGTATATTTTCGTGTGTGACGTTTAACACGTCAAAATTTTACCGTAAACTCTATTTTTTCACTTTTAAATGATTAAAAATGTTAAAATATACGATAGTCGTGGATAAAGTATTGCTATTACACGTTGAGATGATTCACGACACTCTCCTCCGGCTCGTGACTTAAACATCATTCTCGCGAGTAATAGCCATCATACGCTCGCTAAATAATCTGCTATTCCAAAGAACTGTCTTTTATTACTTGTCAAGATATATACTACTCGGAAAATATAATGACACATGACATGGCCGACGGGCGAAAAAAGTCCTTATCTACCATTGTTTTTCACGAATATCTCTTAAAATATTAACTTTTTGGCAGAAACACCTAGTACCAGTCTGAATAATCATCAAATTCTGTACAAGAAAGGTCCTTAGCACTTTTTCCCGAAAGTTAACCGTTTTGGAGATACAGCCGCGCAAAAGTCGATACTTTTCGAACACTATTAAAAACTGTTTCTTGCACTGTTTCGGTCCAATATGCATAATTCTTGTGTCTTTCTGATGTTATTTGAGAGAGGCATCGCAAGCTAGGTACCGAAGATCCCGATGTACTTATTGCAAATACAGCAATTGATCTGTCACACTCTAACACCTTGGTTATTATAGTAGCTTAGAATGTAGACATTTTGTTGGTCCTAGCAGGAATAGCGTTATCTCATCCCAATATACAGGATGATTTACCACGACATGCGGAAAATAAAATGGAGTACTAGTCCTCTATGTGGAAAAGTCCCTGCAAAATTTTAGAGCGAATCGAGGTAATTTTTGTTGCATTAAAACTTGCAAAGATACGCTACTGTTACTTGTCTGTGGTCAGTGATAGGGTAATACTTGGGAAAGAACATATCGAATATGTTTACATTTCCTTAATTGGCATAAAAAGTTAAGCTGGCGCGTGCGGTCAAGGTGCCGCGTTTTTTGCTTTCGGTCGAACAATCAGGACACGGCAGGTACAAAGTACCGCCGAAGTTTGGTGTTTTTCTGTTATCGACGGGTTTAAGTAAATATCTCTTATATCTACTTGTTGTAGAGTTCACTAGCACAGAGTCAATGTCTTTTCGACTTATTTTGCTTTTGTAGTGTGATTTGATTAAAACCAAAAAATCACTCCTACCCTCTCCAGCTTTGCTGTCAATAATGTCAATCCCAAGTCTGATAAAGGGTTGTACCGCGTTACGTCAGATTGGTTAGTCATTGGCGACGCATTTTTACAAAAAAATAAGGTAATTTTTATGGTCACATTTTTTGATTTTTAATTTTTTTAACACTTTTCGGATAAATTTTCCGCATGTCGTGGTAAATCTATATATTTCATGAAACAAGCAAAACAAAAACAAACAAAAGGTTATACTGCACCAGAAGTTTAAATCTATCACAAGTAGTACAGGGCATTTTGTTTTTACATGCATTTAGCGGGTGTGGCACAACATCGTTTTTCAGGGAGGGAAAAATGAATTTATGAAAATGTTTAAGAAAGACAAGAAATTGCTGGCAGCTGTTCATGTTTTCAAATTCAAACGCACATATAGGGGAAACTGATAAGACATGACAGTTATTTATCGTAGCTCTTTATGGAGCCAAAAACGATGGAATCCTCCGATTAAAGAGCTTATACCTAGATGCATAATGTGTATTGGTTTGTTTGTTGCTGAGATAGTCACTTCCATTATTTTTGGCTCCATAAAGCACCGCGATAAATAACTGTCATGTCTTATCAGTCTCCCCTGGATGTGCGTTTGAATTTGAAAACATGAACAGCTGCCTGCAATAAATGTTTTTCGTGTTCTCCGATCAAAACGTGGTGAAGAAGTCATATTTACAGTTTAGTAACAATATATTTAGTGCAAAATGGTGAAGTGCTGTGCCGTTTGCAGAAAGCAGTTTAGAAAAGAAAATCGATAGTTTCATAAGTAGGTAATAAACTTCATAGTCGTAACATGATGGGGTTCAGATTACAGTTGTAATAAGGTGAATAGCAACTAAATTTTAATATCCTTTCAATACATATTTCCTTTAACACATTAACTGCTGACTTTTTTAACTATGCCGACCCTGTGTGCTATTTTGTTTTTTATTAGGTTTCCACTTATTAACTCAGCACGAGTGTCACGGATCCGTGTCATGCTCACATGGGCGGGGTAACACGGATCCGTGTCATCAGCACTGAATGTGTTAATATCCTTCAGAAAGCAGCTATTTATTATTTTAAATATGTAACTCCCACCCAGACAATCTTGACATTGAATTTAAGGCTTGTCTAATTTGTGGTGTGTTTATTAAATATGATGCCATTTAATAGTGCAGGAATATAATAAATTAAAATGACCAACAATTTAAAAATATTAACAATTTAGCCATGTAAATATGTATAATATTTACCCTCTTATTATATTAGTTACAGAGACGCGAGTTCTGAGACGCGATGAGAGCTATATGTCTTCCGCTTTCTGAGGTGAAAGTATATACCTCAAAGAAAGAATAGAGAAATGTAATTTTTATGAATGTTGAGACATTTTACAGATTTGTAAAAATAGATAACTATATTTCATAGTTTAGGCTAATTAAATTTGAAATATATCAAGCATTATCTTACTGTAATATTGCATGTCTACATCACGTTGTACAAAGAGCTGGTAATGCAGGAATTGCAATAATTCATTTTAATGAAAATATTTACCTTTCTACACATACCCGCCACTGTTACTTATGGGATGTTATGTTTATCTGACTGTGTAAGGAGCAAACAAGATATATAGTGAAGAGATAGTTGTTACGTATCTAGTACAAGTTCTTTAATCGGAGATGGAAGCACAATAGATTAATCAAGGTTTCAAATATTGGCACAATAGTCAGCAAAAAATAGTTTCAGCCTCGCAAGCTTGCCTCCACTCGGACAGCGGCATGTCAGCATTATCTTAAAACACCATCAAGTTCAAATTAATATGGTGTGGAACAACAAGAACCCAGTAGATTGGGGATGGATAAACTCTAAATATGGTTTGGTTCTAATTACTACCACCAAGAATCCCGTTTCACAGTCGCTCCTGAAACAATAGCTTGTATATGTTCAAAACGATGTAGGACAGCTTGTGGTTGCAAAAAAGTGGGATTCCGTTGCTCTACGACTAGCATTTATTATTTAGGACAATTCTGTACAAGATGTGGAAGATAATGAAGATTGTGTGGAAAACATATACTTTCAAATGATAAAAGTGCTAGTAAAATTACCGAGTAATTAAGCATTTTACTAAGTATATTTCCCATGACATGACTGTAAATTTTTTTTGCTAAATAATATCGGTGTAAGTAATGTTCAGGTGTAACTTTAACATGTCGTACATTTACAGTAAAATTGTAATTTTACTTTGAAATTTGAATGCTTTATGTACACTATAAAAAGAAAATCCTGTCTGGATAAGGAGCAATTTTGTTACACTTCATGGTGTAACAAAAATGCCCCTGATCCAGGCATGATTTTCTTTTTATAGTGTACATTGTGAAAATGAGAGTAAATTTACCGTCGTTGCGTGTAAAATTACACCCAATTTTAATGTAACTTTACCGCCAAAAAGAGTGTAAATTTTTATTTACCCTATATTTTGGGTAATCCTCTCTGGTAAATAAAATTTTACTCTTTTTGTGGGTAAAGTTACATTGTAATTTTACATGCAATGACGGTAAATTTATCCTCACTTATTTTGTACAGTGTAGAGCGTTTAATATACCAGGAAACAGAAGGCCACATAACTTCAGAAGAACAGAATGAGAGTGTGAACACTACTATGGAAGACCGACAAAATCAGCCAGAATATATTTTAAGTAATTTTCACTGGGCGGCACTAGAGTTCGAAAAATATGCCTACTCAGGCCCAGTCAGGATTTATTTTGGAAAGTGATTTTTGCCGACCCGTACATAACAGTAATACAAGTAATACAAAATTTTGAATTTTTCAATGTAAATCAGTCTAACAATAAAAGTTACTATTTCCACCCACAGTATGTGACTCACTTAAGATACTCGTTAGCTGATGCTTGATAACTTCAAACTTTGGTGGTAAGAAAAGATCGATAAGGTGATTCTTTGACCAGAAAAACATTCACCTCCTACAAATGCAAAGCCACCTGCGGTACCAAAATATGCGGGAAAAATAAAAAAATTATATTAGGCAGTTTTTTTTTATCGGAAAATTTTGTCAATGAAACCTGTTCAGAATTGTCCAAAAACCTTAAGTGCATTTTATCAAAATAAAAAAAAATTAAAAAATTAAAA
Source organism: Rutpela maculata (assembly GCA_936432065.2). Taxonomy (NCBI): domain Eukaryota; kingdom Metazoa; phylum Arthropoda; class Insecta; order Coleoptera; family Cerambycidae; genus Rutpela; species Rutpela maculata. The sequence goes on from OW386287.2 coordinate 174,953,773, forward strand.
TTTAAAAATGAATTATTTTTGAAAAAACTGCAAATTGCTTGAAACTACCTGGCAGCTTGGGTTTAGTGTCAAACAAAATTGTCATAATACAGATTTTTAAACAAAAAAACCATTAAAATTATTATTTTCGGACTTGGACATTATTTTAATCAAAACTTCAATATTCTCTAATTTTGATTAAAAATTAAAATTTTTGGAAAATTCTGAACGTTTCATTAACAAAATTTTCCGATGAAATGCCTAATACGATTTCTTGGCCTTCCGCATATTTTGGTACTACAGGTGGCTTTGCTTTTGTAGGAGGTGAATCGCGAATCACCTTATCGATCAATTAACGGGTATTGTGGGTTGCGATTAAGGATGCCATTTTTAAATCTCCAAAAAAATAAGAAGTTATGTAGATTTTTAAACAGCAAATTGTTCCTCGGTTTATGATCTTTACCTTGGAGATTTTCATTTCTTTGCTAGGAGTGATACATTTCGATGAATTCGACAAAAACCGTATTGAGGTGTCCGTTTTCGCAATCTGTAAAGGCGAAACACGAAATCTTTGAACGTTCAGATCTTTTTTAATATATGAGTTGAAGGGTCATACTATGTCATTATGGAAAGAGAAGAATTGCATATGATGCACGTCGTGAATCGCACCGCTGAAATCGATAATTTTATGACCTGATTATGATGACAGATTGAATTGAGTTATGGCACACGCGATGTTTTTGAACTTTAAATCGTCTCTTGCGATTGCTCAACGAAAACTGTTGAATAATGAATATGATCTCTTGTGATTGGTCCTAGCCTATTAAATAATGAATTTGTATTTTGCTGCCGTTGGTAATAAGACCTACTAATATTTAAAAACGTATCTATAATAAATAAATTATGCAATAGTCGTAGAAAAAAACATTTATTCAAAAGAATCTAACAAAGCAAAACAACAAAAATAGCATTTGTGTCTCTAAACCATACAAAAATATAGATGAAGGTAACAAAAAAATATAAATAACAATACTTAGATATTTAAGGAATCTAACAAAGCAAAATAACAAAAATAGCATTTGGGTCTTTAAACCATATAAAATATAGAAGAAGATAACAGAAACATCTTGTGGAAAGATAAATGATCTTCAGTGCTTTTGGCGTTTCTTGCCATCGTTCTTCACTGAAGGCTGTCTCTTCTTGGCAACAGTTTTTGGCTTGAGGGCTTGAAGCATAGTCGTTAATTCATTGCATTTTGCTGCCGCTTCCGTGTGTATCGAAGCATTTTTAACCAGCACCATTGTGAAAGGCTTTTTTTCACGTTGTTCAGTTACGTCCACAGGTGCTTTTGAGCGTTTTAGTATGGACGTAATGTGCTTACGAATATTTCCATTGGCAGGCCATGATTTGCTCTTATCAGTTCTGGAGCGCAAGAAATTTGTCAGGATCTTGCAGTGTTCACAAATGCAAGATAAAACCGTTGAAACGGACCAAACATCCGCATCTCGAGTGTGCAATGACAATTCCTGTTTCACACCTTCTTCCAGACGAGCTCGCAAGAATTCAAGATTCTCCGGCGTTAAAATTTTTTGTAACTGACTGTAGAGTTTGATGAGGTCATTTTTCGGATATAATTTCGGTTGCGAGGTTAGGTGCTGGGCAAGTTTCTCAAGAAGTGCAGCATTTTCAATTGCTGCGCATGCCTTAAATAATTCTCTGGGTGTTTCTAGGTCCGCCTTGCCGTAATGATGCACCGTAGAATTTTCAATAAAAGTGGCAACTTCTGCCGTCAGTAAAAACTCCATGACCGATTGATCACCTCCAGTATTCAGAAATTCGCGTACGAAAAGATCAATTGCTGCAGAAGATCTCCTTTCTGGCTGCCAGGTACCAAGAAGTTCAATCAACCAGTCGGTACCATAACGTTGCTGAAGCTGAACCAACAATCTTACGTTTTTGGAAATCAGAACGTTCAGGCGAAAAGGGGAGAGGATGGCCAAAGCTTTCATCTTTTTCTTAATATATAGAGCGATGTTGACGAATGTTTCGAAGTTGTCGGTCTTTGGACCACCTTTGTGCAGTAACTCGAAAGCCTCGTCAAGCATGTCCGTAACCTTTTCCTCGTTTCCCGGAACACTGATGAGTGTACGTAGTTCAGTCATTGCCTGATCGTAATTCAGTTCAAATTTTATCTTCAGTGAATCGGACTTTTGCCACAGAATGACGGCTGCACGCTTATACCAATAATCCACGGTGGATCCCTCGTTGCCCGTAGGTCCAGAAAAGTCTTGGCTCAGAATTCGCGTAATGAGTTTCCCGTGTGAAGCAAATTTCACTTCTAGAGGTAATATATTTACCGTAAGGTAATTTCACATTGTTCACGTCGATCCAATTATTGAGAGTGCTATCGGTATTAACCAACCAATCCGGCTTTGGCCTGTGTTCGCTCGACGATGACCAACACTGACGAATGTTAGCCAAAGCAAGGTGGACATCCAAGTCTAATTCACGTGCAACCGATCGGAAACTGGAAGCATATTGGCAATCTTCGCCTTTGAGCAAATTCCATCCCAAACCGTGTTCAGAGTATGTATGATTCAAGAAAAAAATTATTTTCTTGGACTTGGCCTTTACAATTCCTGTGTTGAAATAGTCTCGCACGGCAACTTTCAATTCCTCATTGGTGCATGCGGTGTCTGCAATTTCGCTGTCTTCCATGACGACGTTGTAAGTCAAAGCAACGCGGTAGCCACTTTTGATTTTCTTAACTTCATGCAAGCAATCGGCGTAGAAGCAGATGCATTTAGCATTTTCCTCATCCACATTCTCCGTGGAAAAGATGTGCTTCTTTTTGCAATGTTCGATGATCAAATCTCCTCCGACGTGGGGCGATGGCAAGATAATTACCAGCGTGGCAACCATATTTGGCAGTTTCTCGGAATCGCGATGCTTGTTAAAAAATTGTCCAGGTCCGTAAATCAACATGTTATGCAAATGGGGTGTTAAGGTGCTGCTTGCAGGTAGATTTAATGCCTTCCGCATGTTACTTGTAATACGCGACAAAGACTCTGTATTGACGGTGACGTTCAAGCCTTTCGAGGCAATCATTTGTGTATTGCGAACATTTTTGTCCAGCACAGTTTTTTCGCCCATTCCAAACTTGGCAGTTGTGGAAACGTTTATTAATTTTTCAACGTGCGCCTTCTTAAGAGGAAAGGATAGCTTTCCTACTCCTTTTACTGTCACCTCTATGTTGGCAGGAGCTAAGGTCTCCTCGACGCAAAAGTTTTTCATCGACTTCTTCGAACTGCTGCTCTGGATGTCCTCTCCTCCCGTCAGTGCATTGACAATTTTCTTCAGAAGATTTTCGTCCGCCTCGCGTTTCATTTCATACGAATCCATCGTGGCAAACTGCAACAATGCAAAGAGACAAGTCATTCGATGGCAGTGTATTTTTAACAACGTTCTTATAGAAATTATTTTAATTTACGTAAATATAATTTAAATTTGCATTAAACTTTATAGGCCGACAATGTACTATTTATTGTATACGCTCGATGATGCAGTTCTCCCTGTAAATATTTCTTATCTAGCGATTCAAGGTGTAATTCGCGGGAGTCTGAAACGCTAAACTGCGAAGGGCATCGCCAAAAAATCGAATGAGAATCAGTGCGTGAGTTAGTAGAGCTCAGCAAAGATGGTAATGCAAACGTCGGTCGTTCTTACCCAGAGATTAAAATTAGGTTGACGAGAGATATATTTCATCTGTCAAATTCACCTATTACGAATTCGGGATTCGAGTCGAGGACTTCACTGACCAATCATCGGGTGAGCACGAACATCGATTTCTGAGAGCTTATAGTCTGTGAAGAAAACAGAAATTTGTACGAACGTTCGCGAACACAGCAGAGAATACTTAAGAAAAACAGCGTATCAATTCTCTCATACTCAAAACCAACTTTTGATAATTCTCAGAATCTTCATCCTTACTTGCCATTTTCCTGTTCAGAGAAGCCTGATGAGAACTATTTATATTTTTGTTTTGCCAAATTCTCGTCATCTGTTCTTGATTCAGCCATGCCCACATCTACTACAACTAGTAACATTTTGTTTACTTTTGGCGAACAGCTCTAATCGCCCAAATAAAATTTCTCCGCTAAAAATAATCTTTCTCTCTCAATGAAAAAGCCTGTTCCTATCTGTTTTACATACATGTCATGTAGTTTCCGTAAGCGTTGGCTTTATCGATTTTAGTTATGTTTTTATCTCCGTTTACGGATCGTACAATTTTGTTTATAGGCATTTTATTATCATAGAAAAATTGATGAACTGTACGTCGATTCCATTTTTATCGTAATTGCTTTTTCTGTACAGGCATCTTAAACTTCTGAAGTCTCCTTCATGATTTTTCTCTTCTAAAACTACAAACGGATTAACTCACACCGGTTTTAAATATATATGAACTAAACTTTATTTTGATTGCATCGGACGATTTTCTCCTCCAATGCATTAATATCGTTCAATATCATGTTTTCCTAGAAACTGAAACGAGGTATTTTGAAACCCACAATTTTCACCGCATCATTCGGAACAACCGGGAACCGATTCTATTTTTCACATTTGAAAATATTAAACAGCACTGATACGTAAATGAAACACTAAGGCGACATATTCACACACTTTGTAAACATCGAAACATTACCGCACAATTAATTAAATACTCTACCACATTCCACTGACAACACAGACTACATCTACCATCTTCAGCGAAAGGAGACTGAGTCAGCACTAACACTAACTACTAAGGTCGACGACTGATTTTCGATTAAGGTTTAAAGTTTATTGCACTGACGTATGAAGGAAATGTTGCCAGATACATTTTAAGCAAAATGGGAGAACTTATGTAGCTGTAAATTAATAAATAGCACCCAATTTGAATTTTGGAATTTACAAAATCCCTAAAAACGGACTACCACATATGTCGAAAGAGATTTATTACTGTGTATCATTAACATATAATTTGTTCTTATATCTGCGCGTCCATTATTAGTAGCCGCAATCAAACTATTGATCAACTTTGGAGAATTTGATATCAAGGGGAGTCTGTAGACAGTAGTTATACCACAGAAACGAGACTACAAGAAACAACACTTACACTGAGGTAAGGGCAATTAACAAACGTGAATCTCACATAATGTTTTATAAAACAAAAATAGAAAGAAAATGAAGAAAATATTTCACTTATATTAATCCGATTTTGATTAAAAACTGAAAACAACTAATTTTTTAAAAACTGGACTTTTATGGCGAAGGGACGGCAATTGCACGTTTTCGAGATAATGACCCTCAAGCAACTGCCGTAAACATTCAATTGTCAATTTATGTAGATTTTGCTTGCTTTAAATTTATACTTGTAATAATAATTATGGCAGCGCAAAAGTTGAGTATAACTAAAACACTATCATTTTTCGAACGGTGCTGTCGACGATTGTGGTTTCTTATTTTAAATTCGCGAGCTATTTCTCTTTATCAATTACCAAAAATTTTTATAATTGCGATTTCAACATAATTTCTTTATTATTTTAATGGTTATTAAGTATGTCAAAAACTGGTAATTTACTAGCTAACCATCCTGAGTTGACAAGTGACCGCGCAGAAAGAGAAGAAATATCGTCACTGTTGGACACAGACAAACAAGCTTGTTAAGCTAGCTAGGTAACTTAAGAAGCTTAAAAATCTCGTTTGTCTTTGTCCAACAGTGACGATATTTCTTCTCTCTCTCTGCGCGGCTACTTGCCAACTAAGGATGGTTGACTAGTACCTTTATTACAACATGGTAATGTCAAAAACATCGTTTTTTAAAATCTATTGGCAATATTAATTTACTAACGTAATATCTGTCGAATTCCTCTATACATTTCCTTAAATATATAGGGAATAAAAAACCAGACTGCAACCAACAGCTATTCTCCGGACGAATGCCCCGCCGAGCACTGAATTACGAATTACAAGCCGGTCCGCATTAAGTGCAATAACCTCCGATTAAAGAACCAGGGCTCCACATGGGAGGGAGGGGGTGTTCTGTAGGTATCGCGGTACCCGAGTCCGGCCACTTTAGGGACAATATTCGCTCATTAATTATGTGACATGGACAAATTTTTTTTTCACATTCAACATAAACTATTACATAAAAAAAAAACATGACCCGACACTGTACCCTGTGGAACATCACATGGGGCGAACGTAGAGGCGTGACTGTACAGTGTACACGTATTTCGATACTTAAAGTTAAGCAACGTTCATCACAATTAGTACCTAGATGGGTGACCCGACTGGGGAAATACGGCGATCTTGTCTCACTTTCTAGCGGCTTGTATATCAGCGTATACGTAGAAGCTATGTAATTTGAGGCGAGGATTACGAAGTGGATAAACCATTCTCGCGGATGTAAAGCAGTTGATATCTTGCATATTAAATGTTAGACAAGTAAAAGATCCCTACTCTGCGACAGAGAAGAGTTAAGTATAAATAAAAAAAAGGAACATTACAAAACTACTGCTCTTCCGTTGCTAATTTTGAAGTTTACTTTTACATATTGGTTTACAACCGCTTAAGTAACTAATCATAATATACGCTTTTCCTCTAAATCCCATATCTTGCAAGTCCTCTAACAGTTGTGAATGTTCTACTGTGTTGAAAGCTATTACAACATCCAGGAAGAGGCACAATATGTCAATTCTTTCCGTCTGCACTTGAGTCATAAACATCATGCAGATCTTACGTACGTCTGTTCAAAGCTAGTTGTGCGAGTACTAAACAAAAAAAAAAGAATTTGGCACTAAATGGGATCGCGCCTATGTAACATAATAACCTGTTCAATTCTTAACCTTACACATCTTTTATTATCTGAATCTTCCCCAGGCTCCAGTTACGTCACAAATTTTCATTGGCATAACTAAATCCTCAAGACTATTTCCACCTATACCAAGTAAAATATACCCTTACATCATGGTAATATATAGCATCCGTCTATCACTACGGATTCATGTCATTCAATTTTCAAATAAGCTTTATCCATTTTAATTTTAGGTCCATTAACATAACCTCAGAATACTCGAATATTCTGGTGCAGCTACACTCGACGAAAAGAACGTTATAAAAGCAGTTGCACCCGTCGAAAAAAAAAAAACAATTTACACTTTTACAGTCGATAAACAATTGACCAATTATACAAGCTTCAAATCAACGGTAATTTTATAAACTCTGAAAAGATCTGTCGACATTTTTCGCTAAAACGCTTATTTTTCGGCATATTTGCATAATATACACTTCATGTCTCGTCTCTAAAAAAATATTTTGCACATATGCTGCAATTTTGTACTAATGTAAGATAGCTCAACACGAATAAGGCATACAAAACAAATATCCAAGATAAATCAGAAAAATCCTTAGATTAATAATAGTACGTCGGATGGCTGACTCTAGCGTTCACTAACCCAATACCGAGGTATAACCAAATAAAACCTATTTCATTTTATTCAGCAGGTTTTTTTACATAGGAAATCACGCTTGACGACACTCTCCATTGGTCGAGACTGAAGTTACAAGAAAAACACAAAAAAAAATGAAAATAACAAAATTCAAATTCAACCACGAATAACTTTCAAACGAAAAAAGATAAAATTATATATTTTTTTTAGTTTTATAGTACAAACGATTCTCTTTAATTTGATGTATAATTTATTACAAAAATAATAACTTTAACATTAGAAAATTGACGTTAAGTTAGATGGTACACAAATTGTCAATTTTTTTGAAAGCTCTAACTCGTTGTAACTCGCTTATGTATTGAGCTATTCGAATGTTTTTTTTCACCAAAAACTGCCAAATTTCATAGACTTCATTTTGTCTCAATTAATGCTGGGTCTAGCTCTGTAAATAAAAGCGGTACATCCTTTTAAACGCAACGAAGCGCACTACGGCGGCGGAGTCGTGAGGCTTCCCCTCTCGTTCCCGGTACATCCCGCGTTCGCCATAAATCGCGCAATGCTTCCATCAGTGGCCGTAACAAAAGCTTTAGAATAATTTTCCTTTATTGTAAGATGATAAAATGAACAAATCAAATTGAATAATATGATATTAGTTGTAATAATCCATTATATATGGAGCCGTACAACGCGGGATGTGCGTTAATAAATGGAAAGTAATAGGTACCCCACAGAAATTAACTGATTTTCAGATACGTCATTGTTAAACTTATGCCAGCTAGTAAAGTTTTTACTTTGCCTCGTATATTTTAATATTTTCCATTAAGTGTCAGAGGTAACCATATAATCAAAACAATTATTTGCCATGCTTTCACTAACTCGTAGAGGCTCTGAACGATTAGTTGGATTTTTATACATAACTATATTTTTATTTTCATGTAAACTGGAAGGGTTAAAATCGGTTAAAATTGGATAGACGATCTAAATATGCTTGTGTAAATAGGCTGTTCTCTTTTTAAAATAATACTATTCCAAGTGGGATTTTTTCCATCTAGCACGTCTTCGTTTTGATCAAAATTATCGATGCTATGAATGTAATTGTTTTCTTCAGAACTTACTGGAGGAACTCCAGGTGGTATAAAAATGTCGTCACTAGTTTTTACTAATACGTGACTAGCTAAAGACGTTAAAAATGTCCGTATTTCATCGTAGGAATAACGTAGGAATAACCATAGCCAAAAGAATAAAGTTTTTTTCTTCTGACGGCACAATACACATATAGTAATATGTATAGGATTAAAAAAATGGCCTAAGCTGATTGTTTTTTTTTTCATATCAATTATTAATATAAATTGCATTACTATCGGAATAACGTTTAAATCAAATTTGTCTGTCCTGACATATTTAGTATCCACGACATAAATGTTTATAACAAATCTGAAACTTCTTATTTACAGTTATGTTCATTGAGATTAGTAGTCGATTAGTAGTCGCGTTTTTTTAACCCCGACCTCATTAGTTTGACGCATATGTTTGTATGTTTGTTTGTCTGTCTGTCTGTCTGTGGCTTCATATCTCTTCAGCAGGTGATCCGATTTTGATGTAGTTTTTTTTATTTGAAAGAGAATTTTGTCGAGATGGTTATAGGTCATATTAGATTTTGATGTTTGGTCGCCATCTTGAATTCGCCATGTTGAACTTCTCTAGAAATTGTCCGATTGCAGTAAAATTGAAAATGTGCAGGCATTATGGTAGCCGAACATGATTTAGGCCTCATTTTGATTCGGTCATATGAAACTGGTACGATTAGATACATTGCACACTGATCGGTGGTTTTTAAAAATTTTCAATTTTACTTGTTATAGGTTTAAAATATCCAGCTGCAGCTTCACTTAAGATAGGCAGTTTTATCAAGAATTGTCAATTCATTCTCATGAACCAAGTTTTCTTCGCCTGATTCAGCTGTGACTGACAACAAAAATCCTTTTAGCTTTATTATCACTTGAATGAACTGTTGTTGTATTTTCTTTGTGTTCTCAAAACACTTTGTTTGCTTAGATGTTTTTCTAATCTCTTTCTTATATTTCCGCTGCTATAATAATCTAATTTTTCTTCCCTCATTTCTTCAAATATATCATTAAGGCGTGTTTTTAGAAACGTTAAAGTTAAGAATTAATTTTTTGCAAAACAGCAAGATAAACCTCCCTAAATAAGATGTTTAACACTACTTTAAATTCATTTTTTCTTTCAGTTGTTTAGTTTGTATACATTTAATTTTTTTTTGCTAATATATTTTGTATAACAAATTTTATAATAATTTCCATCAGCCCAAATAAATCTGAATAAATGTGTAACCTGCCTTGTATTTCTGTATCACAATGCGACACTGCAGCTTTCTAGTTTCCGCACCCGTTCCTGTACAAATTGCTACTTAAAAATGTTCTTAATTTGTTCTTAATTTTTTCTAGATTTTCCACAAATCAGACAATGACATTTTATTTTAAACTAATTTTTTTGTTCTTTATTATAAATAACTACATGAAGGCTCACTTGCATTTTTTATCGCGTTACAAATATCACAGACAATACATATTGCCTCTGCTAATATTATTATTATTACAAAAAGATGTCCTACAAGAATAATGAAATCGGTATCGAAGAGTGTGCAAATAAAAATAAATAAAAAAAAATGTTTTTAATGAAATAGCATATTTTCTTTCATTTGCACAATTTATAATAGACTTGATTCCAGTAACAGTTGCTTTTTTATTATTAGATTTTTTCGCTATTTTCAGCAGTTTCGCAAAACAAACATGTAGTTTTTCTCCATTGATAAAAATGAATCTACCCTATACATAAACTGTAATAGCCTAAATGTGAATAAAATAATATATACACTTATTAATACTTATTCAGATACAATAATGAGGAGAGCAGCCGATACGTTTCTTAATGGGCCGAGAGAGTAGCGGAAGCGAGAGAGGAAGCCTCCCGTCTTCGTCGCCGTAGTGTGCTTCGTTGTGTTTAAAGCGCTTTTAGTTAAAAAATTAGATCTAGCATTAATCGAGACAAAATGAAGCCTATTAAATTTGGCAGTTTTTGGTGAAAGAAAAAATTGAATAGCTCATTATATAAGCGAGTTATGACGAGTTAAGAATTAGAAAAATGCTGCTGATTTGTGTATCCTTTTGAATTTTTCCAGTTTTTTTATGTTCATTTTTTTATTATTGCAATAAATTATACTTCAAATTAAAAAGCAAGGTTTACTTGTCAAAACCAAACAACAATTTTATTTTTATGTGCTTTAGTTTTAAAGTTATATTTGATTGAAAATTAAATTTCTAAATTTCTTTTTTTTTAGTTTTTTTCTTATATCTTCGGTCTCGACCAATGGAGAGTGTCGTCAAATTTGATTTCCTATGTAAAATAACATGCTTTAATAAGTAGTGAAGGTCCCATCTGGTTATAGTTCAGTATTGGGTGGGTCAAGAAAGAGAAGGCTTTTCGCGCTCTGCCCGACGGGCTATAAGTTAATGACAAGAAATTTATAATACATATTTTCGAACAATTTTTATTTGAACCATTTATTTTAAGTTCTATCACAGAAGACCTATATGTTTTATGTGGTTCTACCGTGTCTTCATATTTTAATTTAAACATATCAGTTTAATTTAACGCGCAAAACACTTATAAGATACATTTTCTTCTTTATCTACGAGGGCGATGACAGTTGTAAACAAAAAGACTTATTATCCCAGTTGTTCGGCAGAGTTCAGAGCACCATATGTGGTAAATCGAATCGTCAATCTCTAACACAGGATGTCAGACATTTTTCATGTTTTAGTAGGCAGTATTATATATAATATAAAAATATCGGAAATATATTAAATGTATGATCTATGGTACGACTAAAATAGCGTTTCAATATTCTCGATAATACATGTTTAACTCGGCTCCAGACATTGGAATTTTTGCGAAACTTTTACAGAATACACTAATTTCGGGTAGTAGAACACGAATCTGATATTAGTTTTCAATAAAAATGCAGTTTAAAAAAAATGAAACTTTCCATCATAACACTTAGCCTCTGTGATTGTGAACACTAAAAACACCTGAATTTCGGCCGATCTGCGTGTCGTGTTCACCAATATTATAGACCGTGAGCCAGCGACACGGAGATTTTTTTCTCTCTGCCTTTTGGAGGATCGATAGAAGTTTGGCAATAAAGAAAATTGAGGTCTTAACCGTGGCCCAAGTGTTGCTGCAATGGAAATTAGATTTTTCTTTGCAGAAAATTTTGTGTTTTGTGACGTTTGACGTTTTTTTTGTCTGACATATATATGTGAAAAGAAAGTCATTGAAAAGGAAATACGTAAAAAAATGGCAGGTTTGCAAGTGACGAAAGGGTTGAAAAAAAAAATAGAGCGAACGTATAAAAAAAAAAGTTATCTGTGTGTTTTTCGTGTATGCCAATGGAAAGTAAGTATACAAGTTTTTATTACAAATAGTCGATAAACAAATTGGCAGGTGGTTTGCACCTTGCCGAGTTGGGTTTTCTGCGGCAAGCTGCGTGGATTTCAATGATTTTTCTGTGTTATTAATCTGTAAAAAGTGAATTCCAACATGAAGTTAACGTTACAAAATGTTATGTGAAATGGCAGACGAGTGGAGCATGACCATCATATAAAAAATAACAAATGAAAATTTCCATATTTTTTTTGTCTACCATTTCGCATTTAAGTTGAGAATGTGGTTTTATTCTCAAAGTGCAAATGGCAGACAGTTTTACTATAACCAACGTATGAAAAATTATATGAAATAGTCCAACAATGAAGTAGGCCAGTGCAAGATACAGGGTGTTCCTTAATGATGTGCTAACATTAGATTGTGATTCCTTAGGTCGTTTTATGAAGAAAAGTTCATATGAACATATATGCAACGGCTTAAATTTTTTGCTACAGGGTGTTAATTTTTTTTATATCATTATTTTTTAATATCTCAGAAAGCACTTTACATATCATTTTCAAATGGCAGGCAAAAAAAACACAAAATTTTTATATGCTTTTCAACGGTTTTTCTTTTGTCTGCCACAATTTTATTGATTTTCAATCTGCCAATTTCACATGCTCAACAATTGTTATGAAATATTATATAATAGTAATGACAGTTAAAGAACAATCATGGAAAAATCATTGAAATTTCCACGCAGCTTTCCCGCAAAAAACCTAACTCGGTAAGGTGCAAACCACCTGCCAATTTGTTTATCGACTATTTATAATAAAAACTTGTATACTTTCCATTGGCAGACATGAAAAAAACGCAGAAAAGCTTTTTTTTCACAAGTTCACCCTATTTTTTCAACCCTTTCGACACTTGCAAACCTCCTGTATTTTCTTTTCAATGACTTTCTTTTCATAAATATAGCAGACAAAAAAAATGTCACAAAACACAAAATTTTCTGCAAAAGTAAATCCAGTTTCCATTATGGCGACACTCGGGCCACGGTCAAGACCGCAATTTTCTTTATTACCAAACTTACCTCTACCAATTCTCCAAAAGGCAGAGAAAAAAAATCACAACCCACCCCGTGTCACTGACTCGCGGTCTATAAGAGCTCTTTGGAAAATGCACCTTTTACACACTGCAAAAAATAGCTTTTTCATGAAAAAACTTCACGTTTTTAAACGAAAGGTAATCAAACCGTCAAACTAATACGCGTGCGTCTCCGTACTTTTAACGTTGTGTCCAGGCCCGGACAGGATAGGTGGGCAACCGGGCGAAAGCCCGGTGGACCGGTGGCTTACGGGACCGCCGAGGAGCCGCAAAAAATAATAAAGGTCTTCTTAAGCTATTAAATTAATATAAAATATATCCGGACATTTTCAATAATTTTATAAGAAATACTATTAGTGTTTATTAGGTACACAAATTAAAACTTTTCACAGTGCTTCTGGTCTAACGCAGCTATAGTGCAGTGAAATCGTATACCTGCTGGCAGGTGGCAAAGAGGAGAAAGAAATCAGTAATAAACGAAGAGAGAAACACAGAAACAGCACGATAAGACTTTACAATTTTATCACTAACAAACTGTATCTGTAATCTGCGGTTAACAATCTGTAATTAACAATTAAGTGTAGATAAGTGTAGACAATGTAGCATGTTACATTTTTTTTGCATTGTAATGTCGTCCTCAGCTGGCGGGATGTAAGGGTATAAATTAGGGACATACTAATAAATTCTTCAAAGCCTCAGAACACTTGAATGACTTTAGGCGTCAAAATTAATCTGTCTAAAAAAGGTAATAAATTAAAAAGAGATCAATAAATACTTTTCTTCCAGCAAATATCTAAACTAAATTCGAGATAACCAATGGCGTACTATGGGGTTGATAGTATATCGCGCCAAAACCGAATTTCTCTCAGCGCAGAAATACACGCGATATAAATTTTGTCAAGAAATAGATAAATATTATTTCACCACTATATGTACATAAATGAACATTTGCAGCAAGTCAGGGAAGGAGCTGGTAAACAGCAAATTATAATTACAAAATTTATTAAACACAAAAACATATCGGTATATGTAAATAATATTCCAAAAAAAAAACAATAAATTTATAAAACACAAAAAACGTAGATGTATACCGAGTGGCTCAGCTGTTAGGGACACTTTTGTAACTCTTGAACAGGAGAATAGATTCTTTTCAAATTTGGTGTAGTGATATGGGATGAAGCTTCCAATTTTACGATGTAAAGAACCAAAATGGCCGACTTCCGGTTTCGATGCAATTGACATGAAAATCAAATTTTTAAACGGGACAACTTGTATATTCTTGCATATATGGATGCTGCTGGCCAAAATACATATGATTTGACCCTCAAATATTACTTTGATTTCCAAAAAATACAGTTTTTTTTAATTTTTAGTTTTAATCATAGATGGCCGCGATTTTGCCAAAATTATTAAAAATCAGTCTGAAAGTTCTTTTAAAATATCATCTCTTCAGTTACTAACATTAAACACGATTTATTCATCATTAAGTTCAACAATATTGGTTTTTCAACGAAAACAATTTTTTTAATGTAACCCCTATGGGACAACCTGTTATTTAGTTAGATCTTTAAATTACGAAGAAAATGATATGCATAATGCCTACCTTCTCTTTGTACTAAATAAATTTATAATTAAATAAATAATAAAAATAATTTTTTTTAAAGATTTTTTTGAAAATCAAAATAGTATTTGAGATCATATGTATTTTGGCCAGCAGGATCCAAATATGCAAAAATATACAGGTTGTCCCATTTCAAAATTTGATTTTCATGTAAATTGCGTCGAAACTGGAAATCGGCCATTTTGGTTCTTTACATCATATAATTGGAAATTTCGTCCCATATTACTCCCATAAATTCGAAAAAAATCCGTTCGTCCATCCAAAAGTTACAAGAGTGTTCCTATCAGCTGAGCCACTCGGTATAACATTTCACATTGATATGCAAAGTTATAAATAAGTATAAAATGCAAAAATATGTAGAGTATCTGAGCATTCTGTAAATATGAGCGAGTGTGGATTGGCACCATAGGGTATCCTAAAAAATTCGTCAACCAAGTTAAAACTGCACTTTAGAATGAAATTTTTTACACTCTTTTTAAAGGACGTAAGTTTAATTGCTTTATATGACATGGTAAATGATTATACAAATTTAGGTTGCCGGAATTTTTAGCGCTTAGAGTTAACCTGATGAAATAATATCTTAGTTTATCGAGAAAAACAAACTATCATTGGTCAAAATCTGCAATGAAACACAAATTTTCCCCATTCCGATGGCTGTAAATCGTGAAATATTAACAATAGAGAGAAATAGTCTAAATAAAATGTGTAGCCTTTTTCATTTTCAACAATATTGGTAATACCTAATTTTAGGATTACATTAGTTAACTGCCTGTGGCAACCCCCCCCCCCTCCCCATCATACAATACAAAAAAATTTCTTGTGGGAATTCACGGGTACCCCACGTTTTTTTTTAACTACACACTATTATATTATTATGTAATACTATAATTTAATATTGCGCCGATTGCAATTACTGCCAGATGTGATTATTAACCGAATTAATAAACTCTCATCAGTGCTATTATTAAATAGTTTTTGAAATATAATTGACAAATTGATACCACTCGCAAATTAATTTAAAAATTTAAATTTAACACTTATCAGACTATCTGCCGTCTAGTTGTAAGATCAATGTCCATTATGATGGTTACGATTTCAGTTACTGGAATATTGAACTTGATTAGCTATTAAATGTTTTTAAAAAAATCATGTTATATCCATATATCTATTTAAAACATGAGCAGTTTTCTTTTCAGGCTTCGCCAGCGACCCCCACTGGATCGATTTTGATGATTCTTTTTTTAAAATAAAGCTCTTTATCCACAGATATGTCATCACTAACTTTTATTTTCTTAAACAGTCATTTTCATACATAAAAACGAAATAGAAGTTGAAATAAATAAATCAACCTCAGCGCCCGAATTATAACGCACCAATGCGATGGCCCCTATAACATCAAACGGCGCATGTAGAGGCATGTAGAGATCCGAATAAATAAAATTTTTCATCGTGAAACGACATATTATTCCCATTTTAGATGACGGCAATTGTTTATTTGTTAATTTGTTTATTTTTTAATATTATGAAGGTGTTTTGTTGTTTGTGACCCATCTTATACACATTTGTTATCGTTATCTGGTACATACGTTGGTCATGTTGAATTGCATTGCATTAGGCAATTATTTTCTTATTATTTATTTGGGGTATATGGAGACGAAACAACGAAGAAAGTTTTGACTAGGGTTCGGAAAATATTATTTGTAGCTAATTATAATCGTGAGAAACTTTCCGGAAATGTTTCCATATCATCATGTTTCAGATTATGCAGATACGAAAATTAGGGTTTTCCATTCCGTTAGTACTTTGTATATCTGTCGTGTGTCTGTCTGTTGGCGTTGGGGTCATTCCATATCAAATCAACCAAGCAAAAAAAATTTACCACTCAGATTTTAACGAATTTTGGTACACGTTTAACCCCTCGAAAGTATTAAAAATCCATAATTTCAAATTTTTCTGACGAGTAGTTTTTTTTCTATAGGACTCAAAAGAATAAAAAATTAACACATTTTATTACAACGGGGGTATTTTTAATAATTATTATCTCAGGATGCTGAAGAAGAAATTTTTTGTGTAAGCACTCGTTTTGTAGCTTATGGACTAAAGTTTATTTCTATTTAAAAAACTGACATAATTTCTTTGTCTCAAGGTCACTCTCAAGATCATAAATACTCAAATGGTCTTATCTAAAAAAGTAATTTTTTTTTTCAACTCAAAAAATTAAGTAATATTAACTGAACTTTCCTGTACCTCTGTGCCAATATTGAAAGTGGGGCGACGACAAATAAGTAAGTAAATAAATAATAAAAGTGTTGGTACATGCGCTGCATAAAATATCGCCTAACCGCGTCGCTCAGACCTGGCGCGCGACTAGCCTAGACCCGTCGTTTGCCGCGGATAGTGCATAATTAGGTGTATATTAAGAATTTATGTTGTGTTTTGATTTTTTGATCTTTTGTTTTCAATGTTATTTAATATATTATATGTATATCCATATTATCGATATGTAGGCCTATTGAAGAATTTAAGACTTATTTTTTTATATTTGTTATTTATTTTGGTTGTAGTTTCTAGTTCATTGTTAATTTTATAAACATTTTGACATATAACTGACAATTAATAAATTACATTTAAGTTTCATGCATTTTGGACAGTTGTTATTTGGCCGGATGTTGACCGGATATTATTCCATATCCGGCCGAAGCCGAATATCCGGTTTGGAAGCCGGATTGTCCGGATGCAGTAGCCGGACCGGATATCCGTCCCATCCCTAGTCCTAAACCAACGATTGTATTAAAATGAAACCAACGTAAATTTTCTTATATTAGGGTCGTACGTGCATGAAAGAAAAATGAGCGAAAAAAAGTAGGTTCAATTTTTTTTTTAAAAAAAGGGGTTTTCAAAATTTCAACATCCCGTATCATGAAAACCGCGCGGTATTCGATGAAAGTTTTTTCACAAATCATCATCCCTCCTTAAGGGCATTAGTATGTGTAGTATTGTAGATTAGAAATAATAGCCGTTTGTCCTGTACAGAAGACCCCCAAATTCGGACAGCGCGACCTTTCCGGCCTCGTACAGCCAAAACCGTTTGTCCTACGGCAAATGTGTAACATATTATGTAAAGGAGGGATGAATTTTCAAAAAGTGTAACTTGGTAAAGAGCCCTACGGGCAATAGGGAAACAGATATGGACACATAAGTAAAATTTCAAAGTTTCAACCCCTAAAAATAGGGGACGCACATGGTGTAGCAGGGTGTAGTTTTCTGTGCTTGCTTATTATGCCCTCTTAAACAACTTCCACAAAAAAAAGTCCGCAGTACGCAAAATTCTTTATGATGTCTAATTCGACTGGACTACTGATGCCGTTCTTTTCTAACTCATAAGTAACTTTTTAATTTTTTATGAACTACTCTAGGAAAAAGTGATATTATGTTGAGAGGGCCGCGAATTTCTAGAAAATGTGAGTGCTGGTATAAGTTTAAAGGTGTGCCTCAAAAGAATAATTTCTAAGATACATTCCGTCGAATTTTGACGGACTCGGCTAGTTTCTAATAATTTCCTATCCGCCCTTGAGAAATTTATTCAGTACTTAAATACTAGGGATTACGTGATCGATTATTAGAAATTGAATGCGGAGACATGATACTTATTTGAGGTCTACCATTATATTACATAAAAAAAGCCAAATGACGTCATCTCAATCGTTATGCTTGTGAATGTCCACTAGTGGAGCGAAAAAGAGGTAAAATTGTGTCGTTTTTTTTTATCAGCTTAGAACAAGATCAGACACAGTGGGTATTACCAACAACATCATTTTACACATAAAAATACGAAATACGACATTTTTTAGTGGTCACAGATATTCTTATTTAAAAAAAAGTGTAAAATTTAATTTTTTTTTAAATCATGGTTTTTTGTACATCTATTGCCATATCTCAAAAATGAATTGAGCTATCGATGTGAACTTTTTTTTGTTATAAAACACACCCTTAAACGCTTCTTTCTATACATAGGATTGCTAATAAAAAAAATGTGAACATGCCAAAAACGTAGATGACCCTGAAAGTTTAGAGAATACGCCATCAAATTTTCACTAAGCGAGGAACTTTTTTGTTTTTGAAAATTTTGTGTAACATGCTATGAATAAAATGAAGTCAATAGACTAAAAAAGTTTTTAGAAAAAAAATATTTTCATTATTAGCAACAGTTTGCTAGTAACGAATTTTTTAGTATGGAGGAATTGTCGAAGCGTACGCGCGCGGCACTTAAGAATAATAATGATTATGTATTGTGTGTAACGGAACTTTTCATTATTATTTTTTTATGTTTAGGACTGTTTTATCACGTTTTAGGATCTGAAAGGATAACTTATTTTTTCTAGTGGCGCATTAAGGACTAAGGTTGAAGGCAAAAAGGAATTAAAAATCTCAAATAAAGTATCTGGGATTAAAATGCATTACATTGGGATCTCGAAAACGGTAAAAAATAATATTACAGTAAATGGAAAAAAAGTTGCGCAACTAGGGGGCTAATAAAACAGAAGTTTAGGAAAAGTAATAATTTTGGAGTGTTTTGATAAAAAGTAAACTATCGAGTTTTCCTTTTTCTGCATTATTATTGGAGCTAAATAGAAAAGACAGTTTCTTAAAGCACTTTTTTTTGAACGTGGCAATCTTAATATTTGTATCCGACATTTTCTGTGTTAGAGTCCCTATCCGAAATTCCCATGCATTGCATTTTTACCCTAGATCCACACAATAATTGAGTAAACGTGTTATTTTCGCCTAAATTAGGTAACAGAAAAGAAAGAAATATCCTAAATTAAGTCTCTTTTAATTTCCGCAGCTCTAATTATAGAAACTCTGTTTCCATGGCTTGTGCACAAGTTTATCGTTCTCCTCTATTACTACGCCACATAAAATCCACTCCATTTTACAATGAAACTTAGATTGCTTTTTTATCTTAAATATTTTTTTAGCAGATAATCCACGCACAATTCGCACAATAGCCATACGGTCTACAATATAATACAAGTGGTAATAACGGAAAGAATATCGTTACACATTTTACTTCCACATCCAGTGTAAGTATAGTATCGATAAAAATATTTTTGAACATTTTTATTGTTTTTAGAATGTCATGAAACGTCGAGATTTTAAGTTTGAGCAAAAAGAAAAAATCTGTCTGTCGGTCTGTGCGCACAATTACTCCGTAACCGTTTAAGATATTGACTTGAAATTTGGTACACGTACCCTATGTATTTTAACGAGATCTGGAACTAGATTATTCCGTTAAAGGGTTGGGGGGTAAATAGGCAAATCAAGCAAGTAAGAGTCCATACAATTGGTATTTAGTATATATAAGAGAAGCTAAGGTCTCAAAATTTTTTTGGCATTAACCACCCCCATTACCAACTCCCACCCCATTATTCAAAGGGGCGAAAAAATAAAACTGTCATTTAGTGTGTGTACAAAAACCCAAAGTCCTCAAATTTTTTTTTACTTTATCCACCACTACTACCACCTACCTTCCACCACCCTCAGCCCCACTACCGATATGACATATCGTTTTATAGGTTTTTGGAGTAGACGATTTCAAATATTTTATTATTAAAGTTCCATAAACAATTATTTCCACATTCAAATTTTTTTCGTTGTGAGAGACTTGGATAGAAAATCAGGATGTGGAAGTAGTGATTCCTTGGGCAACGGTTTTATAATTTGACCTTCGACGAAAACGAATAACGTTGATCGTACACCGCCCTGAGATTAGTTAGTTTTAGTGGACGCGGGCGTATTAATACTCAATTTCTGCAATTCGCGCGCTCCAAAAAAATCACTGTACCTAAACTATCAAAGATACAATAAGAATTATGCTATCAAAAACTTTTTTGGTCTTTTGGCTTTATTTTCTTCGCAGCATGTTATACAAAATTTCCAAAAACAAAAAAGTTTGTAGCTTAGGGAAAATTTGACTGCGTATTTTCTGAACTTTCAAGGTTATCTAAGTTTTTAACATGCTTAAAAATGTTTTAATTAAAAAGACTATACACAGATAGAAGCGCTTAAGTGTGTGTTTTATAACAAAAAAAAGTTCATGTGGATAGCTCCATTCGTTTTTGAGTTATGGCATTAGATGTTCAAAAAAACATGATTAAAAAAAAAAACAAAATTTCACACCTTTTTAAAAATAACAATGTCCGTGACCACTAAAAAATGTCGTATTTCATGATTTCTAATGAACATCGACCTACTTAACGAAATGGTATATGTCTCAGTTTGTTCTAAGATTAAAAAAAAAACTCGAGAAGGAAGCGACTTTTGCCGTTTTTTACTCCACTACACAGTGAACTTACTGAAAACAAGGATTTGGAAAAATCATGTGACGAAGTTATATACAAAAATTAAAAGTAAACAAGTATTATACCATTATATTATTATACGCCAGTTTATTCAAGGTTTTATATAATCGTACAACATTCTATAGATAACTCTTCGCAGTTTTTTGAAAACGAACACATTTTTAAATTTAATAGATAATGCCCTGGTTAACAAAACGGTTGTCAGTACACTATGCAGTATTCTTGTTTTTGTAGAATCTTATCAAAAGTTGCAACTCTTTTCATGTGATTTTTTTTTTTAATTAAAATGTGGAACAAGTTTTATATTTATTGGTCGATTTTGCAAAAAAAAACAACACGGCCTTTGTTCATATAACACTCACTAATTTACTGTCCAAAGCCGGTAGCCGGATAAGCATGTGGATATGGAATGTGCCCTTGCATCGATTTGGAAAATGGTAAATTTTTTAACGATTTTACCCCACAGGAAATGTAGAAAATAGAGAAAAAATTAAAAACATCATGTACTCAGAAGGTAAATCATCAATTTTTTGTCAAATATTCCATATCATTATAACATACAGCGTGTCCCACTTTTAATGCCCCCGCCCCACAGTGTGAAATTAATGAGTTTTCATTTTCAAAATTCCACTCAACGCTCAATTTTTGATCAATTTGGATGAAACCAGGTGCAAAATGTTGGTGAAAGCTGGCTTTTTATCAGGTAAATGCGGGTTTTATGATTAAGGTATTATGTGCCTACTGTCAGCTGCCAAAACTCCGCGAAAATTATTCAAATTTTTATAATCTGTGTACTATAAGCTTTAGAGAATATTATTTAGGTATTATGCAAATCACAACTTACACACTTTTTTATTTATTATGAAAATACCTACTTTCTGTATATTGTTGCCCTAATCTGGGCACGCTAATATACTAGTTAGGTAAATACTTTAAAACACTTATTATTGGAGAACCAATCAAAACTCTCCTAGCTAATACTGACGAAGTATTGAATTACATGTTAGGATTCTTAGCATTTTAAAGAAAAAAGAAAAAAAATATTGAAAATACTTGAATCATTTATTTACATTTAGTCATTCACACTTTTTTTATTTAATATGAAATTATCTACTTTCTCTATATTGGTATCTTAACTGGGTCACGCTAATATACTACTTAGGAAAACACTTTAAAACACTCATTATTGGAAAACCAATCAAAACAACTATTCTTCTAGCTAATACTGACGAAGTATTGAATTACATGATAGGATTCCTGGCATTTTAAGGCAAAAAAAATATATTGAGAATACTTAAATTATTTATTGAAATTCAGTCATTCACAACAATTATTATTGAACCTTACATTCTATTTCAACTCTAGAAAAGTTGTACAAGTTTTTTCGAACTCGTTAGTTCTCATCAGTAGAGTATAGAAACATTCATTCATTATTTACAAGCCTATTCTTGATTTATTTTTTACAATTAATTATTTTTTATTTATTTGCTTTTATCATGATTAGAGAATATTATTTAGGTATTATGCAAATCACAACTTACACACTTTTTTATTTATTATGAAAATACCTACTTTCTGTATATTGTTGCCCTAATCTGGGCACGCTAATATACTAGTCAGGTAAATACTTTAAAACACTTATTATTGGAGAACCAATCAAAACAACTACTCTCCTAGCTAATACTGACGAAGTATTGAATTACATGATAGGATTCTTAGCATTTTAAAGAAAAAAAAAATATTGAAAATACTTGAATCAAATAAATAAAAAATAATTAATTGTAAAAAATAAATCAAGCATAGGCTTGTAAATAATGAATGAATGTTTCTATACTCTACTGATGAGAACTAACGAGTTCGAAAAAACTTGTGCAACTTTTCTAGAGTTGAAATAGAATGTAAGGTTCAATAATAATTGTTGTGAATGACTGAATTTCAATAAATAATTTATGTATTCTCAATATATTTTTTTTTTTTGGCCTAAAATGCCAGGAATCCTATCATGTAATTCAATACTTCGTCAGTATTAGCTAGAAGAGTAGTTGTTTTGATTGGTTTTCCAATAATGAGTGTTTTAAAGTGTTTTCCTAAGTAGTATATTAGCGTGACCCAGTTAAGGTACCAATATAGAGAAAGTAGATAATTTCATATTAAATTAAAAAAGTGTGAATGATTAAATGTAAATAAATGATTCAAGTATTTTCAATATACTTTTTTTTTCTTTAAAATGCTAAGAATCCTATCATGTAATTCAATACTTCGTCAGTATTAGCTAGGAGAGTAGTTGTTTTGATTGGTTCTCCAATAATAAGTGTTTTAAAGTATTTACCTAACTAGTATATTAGCGTGCCCAGATTAGGGCAACAATATACAGAAAGTAGATATTTTCATAACTAATAAAAAAGTGTGTAAGTTGTGATTTGCATAATACCTAAATAATATTCTCTAATCATGATAAAAGCAAATAAATAAAAAATAATCAATTGTACTACTTATAAGCTTTTTTTTAAACGGATTTTTATAACTTATATGAATGTTTTTTGGGTCGTTGATTACGAATTTCGGGGTCGAATAGCCTGGAAATGTGCGCAGGCACCCTCAAATTAGCAAAAAAACACCCCTTTTAAACACCTGTTTTCGCAATATTCTTACTGCGAGTCCTTAATTATCACATAAAACATATTTTTTGACTAGTGATTTGAAAATTCATTAGGTTGGACTATAATTTAGCAAAATGTTGATTTAAGAGTTAATTACAAGCGGTAAAAACTATCCCTAAATAAAAAAAAATGACAATTACATGATATGATTTTTTTAACTTTTTGCCCTTAAACCAATTAACAAATGAAATTTTGACGCATTTTCACTGAAAAAAAATTATTCACCTCCTCAGGGTGTATAAACAAATGTATAAACTATAATACCACCTTAAATAACAATTAACTTGAAAAATAAGTTGCAGAACGAGTTTTCAGTATTATTTTATGATTTTGGATGAGTCAGCTTACAAAAACATTAAAACCAGAATTTCACCCTACCAAGGGTCGAAACCACCCTGAGTTGAGCGTAAACATTTATAGGAAGGATAACTAGGGAGGGTAAAATAAAACTACCCCCAAATTAAAAAAAAATGAAAAAACACATGATATTTTAACTGATTGTAATGTAATAATAAAATTGAAAAGAAAAAATTAAAATAAGTGATAGTTTTAAAAATACATTTTATAATATCAAATAATTGTTTGTTAGTTATACAATTTGTGATATGTATGTTTGTATTTGTAATATATGGGCATTTCTTTATTTCTTCCAACAAATAACGATAAAAAATATGGCAAAAAGTTGAGTGCAAAAATGGTAAATGTATTTTGACTTCAAGAATAACATTAAAATTTCAGAAAATTCCCTGCTAAATTTTTCTCCTGAACCTCCTTAATATACATAATTAATAAAAAAGCTATTTTTTTGAAGCTATTTAAATTTAACAACGGCAATTAATAATTAAAAGTGTGATCTACATTTTTTATTTAGACTAAATGATGGTAAATGACTAATTGGTACAAAAATATTTGTTCTTTTTCTTTGGAAAAGGTCATTTTGAATGTAGTACTCTAGGTACTGTAGTACTCAATGTTACAAAGAACAAGGGGCTGATTTGCATTATTTTCAGAGATTAAAAAAATACAAATGTATAAACTATAATACCATCTTAAATAATAATAATTATTATCCTTAAGGATGTGAAAATAATTTTTTTTAAATAAAAATGTCATTCGTTACTCAATTCAAAAACAAACAGATAAAAAAAAAATTATATCATGTTTTTTTAATTTTTTTTATTTATGGGTAGTTTTAAGTTTTAACCCCCCCTAGTTATCCTTCTTATAAATGTTTACGCTCAACTAAGGGTGATTTCAGCCCTTGGTAGGGTGAAATTATATTTCTAGAGTTTTTGTAAGCTGACTTATCCAAAATCATAAAATAATACTGAAAACCCGTTCTGCAACTTAGTTAAGGAGGTGAATTTTTTTTTTTTTTTTTTCAGTGAAAATGCGTCAAAATTTCATCCGTTAATTGGTTTAAGGGCAAAAAGTTAAAAAAAATTATATGATGTAATTTTCATTTTTTTTTTTTTTTTTTTTAGGGAGTTTTTACCGCTTGTGATTAACCCTTACATTAAAATTTTGCTAAATTATAATCAAACCTAATGAATTTTCACACTGTGAAAATCGAATGGCTTACAACCGAAATATGGAAGGGGGTTATTAAAAGTGGAACCCGCGGTATATTAACCTCAATATTGTGCGATGGGTCTAACGTATTCATAATGGAAGTGCACATTTGCTTTATGCAGTTGGCTGCCGGTTAGTCCAACTGTGAATTTTTCTACTTACATATTACCTAATATAAATAATATTTGAGAAAAAATTGAGCACCGACTTCTGGAATTTTTCCAAATTTTTTTGCATAGATGTGTTCACAGACGTTATAGTAATCGTTTCTGATAGTTGAAATGTTGTGCTAGGGGTAGGTAGTTTTGAAAAAAAAAAAAGTGAAATGCCGGAAGTAGTATATTGTCCTTGCCCCAAATAATTTTATTTAGGGCAAGGACAATATTTTTTTTTAAACTACCTCTATTGTAGAGGGTACTTTTCCAAAATAAGATAAGATAAAATAAGATTTCAACTATCAGAAATGGTTACTATAACGTCTGTGAACACATCCATGCAAAAAATTGGAGAAATTCCAGAAGTCGGTGTTCTTATTCCGACTATTAGATGTTTTTTAAAAAAAAATTCCGTATTTTTTACATGTCCTGTGGAGTGAAAATCATAAAAAAAACCGCTGCAATAAAAACAATGACAAAAAAACAACTGCCTAAAGAATCACTACTTCCACATCTAGACTTCCGGTGTGCTGTGGGCTGATAACGAAAAAAAATTGAGGATTTTGGTTCTTGTACACCAATAAATTACAATTTTAGTTTTTTACCCCCTTTAATAATGGGTAAAATGGTAGTGATTGTGGGGGTGGCTGATGCATAAAAATTGCATACAAATTTTTAGAAATTGCTAAAAAAATCAATTTGGATCTGATCAATAAGTACCAACAATTAACTTCAAACACTATTGACGAACTAATCTGACAGCTGCAACAAAGACATCATCCACTGCCAATACTGCCATCTGAATAAGTCTGCCAAAAGTGCCAAACAAACAATACTGTCAAATTTTCGGAGTTTTAAAAATTTGCTCGAAAATTTGGATTTCCCACGAGAAAGCAGGCAGATATTCAGATTCCAAAAAAGTAAAATTATTTAAAAACAACGCCGGCACGTATTCTTGTGGACTGTGACCACCTTGTAGATGCCAACCTACTATTATAAACATTAACATTAATCGCTTGATTAATATATTTCGATCCATTCGATAGAATATGTTCGTCATAAAAGGTTTTGTTACTAACAAATAGTGAAATACTGTTAATTTCGTGTGTTTTTGTGAGACAATCTTCCTTAATCACCAAAAGACGACAGGTATAGGTATAAAAATTTAAATAAAATAGCCAAACACAGTAAAATTATTAAAAAAAACGGCAGCAAGTACCTATTCTATAAAATGTTAGGCAATAAGGTATAGGTATAAAAATTTAAATAGGTAAACTAGCGAAATTATTTATATCTATTTTTTTTATTTATAAAACTACATATTATACAAAGCGTGATCAAACTTAAATATAATTTATAAACAAAGTAAAAATATAATAAATATGTACTTACATATTTATAGATCCTTCAACTCTCACAGTGAGATTTTAAAATAAACAAATGCCTTCCTAAACAAAGAGGTCACTATAAACTGTTGATATTACATAGGCTTTAAAGGCTACCTGAACTGAATTTTAAAAACTGATCAATTGAAAAGGATAAAAAAAATAAAACACTATTACTTACGGTCTTCAACAGAAGAAAATGTGTTTGTCTCCAATAATTTGTAAACAATACATTTGTTTTCACTTTCTAAAGGCGTTGCTTATATTTTATAGCTGGTGTTATACAAATATCACAGTAATAAAATATATTATATAGTATATTTTGCAGAAAGTTACCCTGCAAACATTAGGGGTTGAGCATGCAGAACAAGGACACCAGTGAAAATGAAAAAATACAAAACCGGCTTAAGCACTACTTGCACATGGGTTTTCTGAACTTCATAACTGAAACTGTGGCTACTTTATGAATGGCAAAAAGGGACTTACCTATTCCATAGGATGTGAGGAACGATATTTACTAAAGTCTAATGATTTTGGGGTACACACTTTTACTTCACCGGGATCACTTGATCACTACCCTTTCACACCGATCTGTGGTCGCACGTACACTGTCAATTTTAGATGCTCTACTGTTCGCCCCATGCTGTGGACACTCTCATTGGCCCGTCTTCACTTGTTTTCAAACCGTTTGGAGGCGCTGTCGCCGTCAGAAAGAGATGGTAGGAACATCACGGTTGTTTCGTTTAGGTTTGTTTATTGTTTGTGAACTGTCACTGTCATCCATTTGCGATTTGTTGGGTTAGATATTTGGCATTCCTTAAAATCATTTGATCCTTTCGATTTTATTTTGCCATTTCATTACGTGCAACCTGCGTTAGTTGTTAGTTATAAATTTAGTTCTGATAGTGAAATTAATTGAGGAAGTCGTCTATTTCAGGTAAGTTGTTTATTACCTAATATTTTTTTTAACCTCAAAATATTTTAAACTTTTACGCAAATAGCTAGGAGCCAATAACCTTTGCGGCTTAATTTGTTTAAAGATATAAAAAATAAAACACTAAACATGACGACATATTTTGATTTATGATTGTTTAATTAAGTATATACTTAGCCGGAAAATTTGTTTTATGTAACTTTTATTTTGGTAATAGCTCTATATAATTATGCCTCAAATGCATGTTGAAATAGTCTAATTATAACAATTTTCTTTAAAAGCAGATTGGATGTATGACACCCATTACCTAATTTTGCAATATATTTTTATTATAATATATTAGGTATACCAGGTAATTATTTTCCTGGGCAAAACTTAAAATTGAACTTCCATAAAACTTGGTCATTATTTAATTAATTGTATATTTTTTATTCAGGTTAATTTATTGTGCCATAGCGACTAGTTGGGAACGAACTGGGAAACCATGAGAAGTAAACATAGATCTCGACATAGATTTCTTGACCCAAAGAAAAATATGGCTTTATTCTTGAGCAAACACATATTTTTTAAGTGAAGAATATATGACACCAGAAAGAATATACAAACTGTAGAGGAGTGTCATCATTTCTGTGATGTCAACCTCAGTACAATAAAAAAATAACCATTGCTCATTTGAATGTTCCAGGTAATTTAGGTACCCATAATAATATATTTCGATTTATTTTTTAAAATTCCTATTTTATCTTTATTTTTAGGTAATACCTATTCAAGACAATGATCAAGACCAACCCCACTGGTCGGATTGGAAAAATCCAATGAAAATCTCTGGGTAAAATATTCTAATTTTTATAATACGGAAGTGACAGTAATTTTAACTTTAGATCGGTCATTCATATTGCTTCCTTATCAATCATTTTTCATAAAGTTATCTCGGCTAGATTTAAACTGACGCATATATTCCCGTATAATATCACAATAACAGCACTATGTGTATGTTCTATTTTTAAAAGTTTTAATTTTTTATAATGTGAATCATTGCATTCATGTAGTTAATGTGTAAACAAATTCCAGGACTCACCTATGGTTCACACTAGAACCCTATGAGACTTTCTTGACTTGCATAATATACTATTTATTACAACAGTTTGATAAACCAAACTTTTCGACTGTCATATTACTTTCAAAATGACATGACGACAAATACATTTTTTTTTGCTCAAACTTAAAACTTGACGTTTCATGACATTCTAAGCCTATAACTTGAGAAACAAATTTAACATTTTTTTGTGCGCACGATTATTCTGAAGTGTATAATTTAACCTAAAATTGGGTTCAGGTATGTATTGTAACAAGATCTGAAACTAAATTATAATTTCAGCATCCGGAGTAAGGCGTTACCACAGTAATTTGTAAATAATTGCAATTATTATTTTAAAAAATATGTATATTTTTAGGTTGTGATAAGTAGTAGTACTATTTTTACTAGTCAATCAGACCGGGATGGCCCATTTTGCCTAGGGATCTAGAGTTTAACGTGGACTCCAAACCATGGTCCTCGACCACTAACTTTGACCCACTCTGGTCTACCCACCATCTTTCATGGCGGCTCAATAGCCTGGGATTCCCGGGTCTCCTGAGCCAGCCACTACCTTTCAAGGTGGTTCACTAGCCCTAGGATTGTCTCTGTTGGCAGCCTACCGACTATTAGATGAGATCATGGATTGTACCTCACTCCCTTGTGATAAGTAAGTAAGTAAGTTTATTGATGCTATTGCCATTGGCTTACACAAGTCAATACAGGACAGATTAAAATAACATTATAAGTTTATATAAGACAGATTAAAAGTGATAAATGATTATAAAATACAGTCGAACCTCCATAACTCGAATCCCCAAGGGGATTGAAAATGAGCTCGAGTTAAAGAGACTTTAGAGAAACTTTGAGTTATGGGAACTTTTTAGTAAGTATAATAGATATTTGTTGTTTTGAATGGCTTCGAGATATAGAGGATTTTGAGTTATGAACGTTCGAGTTATGGAGGTTCGACTGTATATGTAAAAAATTTGCACCGATATTCCCCACATCGGCAGTTACAAAACGTTTAAAATAACAAAACCACTGCCTAAGGAATCACTACTTCTACATCCAAATTCTCGGTGGGGGTGGCCAAAAAATATTTAGGCCTTTGGTTCTTGTGCACACATCAAATCACAATTTTACTTTTTACTCCCTTTAATAATGTGTGGGGGTAGTAATGCGGGCGGTAGTGGGGATGGCTGATGTCGAAACAAATTTTGAGGTTTTTGGTTCGCGTGCACACCACAATTCATAATTTTATTTTTTTCACCCACTTTAATCATTTTTTTTACGACAACTATACTAATTGTAGTCAATAATTATTGTGAAATTAAAATAATGAAATACCAACTTTCAGAACTGCCTGGCATTGTAGAAAATTTTAGTAGCTATCTGTTATCTACTGGTACTGAGGACCGTTTTTATTGAAAAAAGACAGTTATTAATAAACTGCATTTTTTTGGTTATATAGTTTAATACTACTGCAGAAATGCAGCTGGGTTATTACTTTACACTACAA
Organism: Rutpela maculata; assembly: GCA_936432065.2. Lineage (NCBI taxonomy): Eukaryota > Metazoa > Arthropoda > Insecta > Coleoptera > Cerambycidae > Rutpela > Rutpela maculata. The sequence goes on from OW386287.2 coordinate 174,984,078, forward strand.
AATAAATTTCCTTTTCGTCACCTCCCTCGTAAGTATACTCTAATTCAATTGTTTTGTCAATCGTAAGTGACGCTTTATGCACCAAATACTTGTTGCCATTGGCAACAGGTTGTTATTTTTCATAACGTCTCTAGGGAAATAAAGTAAATTTGGGAAAATTTTGTTTTATATAACAAGTATTAAATGTTTGAACTTTTTTGGAAGGAAATTCAGACAAGCTTCACTTGCTTCATCTTTTATATCCGACATTATTTTCAAATATGTTCAGAGCTATTATAATATGATTTAATTTATCTTCACAGTAGTTGTCATTTGGATAGAAGCCGTGTCCTAAATTTATTTTATTGACAGTTGCCATGGATATTTTAAGCATCACTACCTTTACTATTTGCTTAGCAAATATGAAACCTGACTCAATAGTTATTTATGTACCAAGGGTCGTAAGTGCCCTTTTTTTGGTCGAGAATACAGTTTGCAAGCCGAAGCCCGTGACCAGAGGCTTGCAAGTATTCGAGACCAAAAAATCGCACTGTACTGCCCGCGGTGCATATTACATTTTTCGTCATACCCATGAATCATTAAACTAGAAAAAACTTTAGAAAACTAGTGGAAAACTATTATTATTTGAGTCAGGTTTCATATTTGCTAAGCAAATAGTAAAGTTAGCGATGCGATATCCATGGCAACTGTCAATAAAATAAATTTAGGATGCGGCCTCTATTCAAGTGACAACTACTGTCAAGGTAAATTAAATCATATTAGGGCAGTTCTACAAAGCATGGTCGATTCATGATATTAGTGACTTACTGATCAAAAATTGGTCCAAGCTACAACCCGTGTCCAATATTTGCTTAGATGAGTCTTACCGCACCTTGTTATAATAAAAAACTTGAGCTAAATTACGACAAAAATAAAATATTGGCTGTTTTTACTCCTAAAACTCAAGACCGTTATGCGTAACTCCATACAGATTGACACTTGTTTTGGCTGAAATTTTGTTACCAGAGAAATGGTTAGTGTCCATGTCTGCTATAATTATTACAAAATATCCAAAATTTGTTGGCCAGATACAACTTTCATGTTTTAAAGTCTAGGATTTAATATATAAACTATTAAAGTCGCGTGACTTGGTTAATACTCACGACCGTCACAGCGCTCATTATTAGTTAATAAGTTGAATGCTAGGACTACCAGCGACATAGAAATTTAGTTTTCGTTGTGAAATTATGTGAGATACAATAACCAAGTGCTGTTTCCCAAAACATTTTGAATTTCCAGTAATTTATATGGTAAGTCTAATATATGGCCCTGTGCTCTCTTTCATGACCGTCACGTTGTGTATTTTAGCATTTATCAACTTATTAATATCAAATACGTTTTTATTTTGAGGTATCCAGTATACTGTCTTCTCCTAACCTTACTTTAATAATAGCTTAGGGTGAATATAATTCTTAGTCATTTTTGTCTAGCGGCCCTAACGACCGTCACACTCATGACCATCACATGGCACAAATTTGAGTGTGATGGTCTTGAGACTCTAGTGACGGTCATGAGAAATTTCATTGGCATTACTCTCCTTCACTCTTGTAACTTTTGAATGGTTGAATGGATTTTTTTCAAATTTGGTGTAGTGATGTGGGATGAAATTTCCAATTATATGATGTAAAAAACTAACTTCTGTCTTCCGATTTCAAGGCAAATGATGTGAAAATCAAATTTTTTAAATGGGACAACTTGTATATTTTTTCATATTTGGTTTCTACTAGCCAAAATGCATATGATCTGACCCTCAAATATTATTTTTATTTTCAAAAATTTGGCACCTCAGCCAACAATTACACGACCGTTTTACGAATCTCACAACCATCTCATGCCACTCACAACCGTCACGTGTAACTCACAGTATCTCATTCACAATGGTGCCATAAATATTATTTATCTCATTAGGATCATTGTCCTTTAAATTATGAACAAAACTGGTTATCAGTAACAAAATTGAGACACAAAAAGGTAATTTGAGTCAATACAGTTAACTGAATTTCGAAAGTATTAGGCTCAAATAAGAAAGAAACAGATACTTCCAGTTATCTCACTTTTTATTTTATTCATGGGTATTATTACGATCAAAATTTTCTCTAATACCTTGTAGGGCATATTTTTCACTTCAAAGAATCAACTTTTTCATAATCCATTTAGCATATTTATATTAATACACAGCACAAATATAAATGTGATGGTCATGTGTTTTGTTATACGTTTCACTAAGGAAAAACAGCTGTAACATTTTAGTCACGGGAAAAAAGCTGGTGCCACAAGGCATACCTGAAAAGTAGACTTTAACCATTTCAAAAATGTATGCCATCAATAGATTCCTGACATTTTATTTTTTAACATTGTCAATGTGAAATCGACCATGCTTTGTAGAACTGCCCATTATAATAGCTCTGAACATTTTTGGAAATAATGTCGGATATAGAAGATATACCTAGCAAGTAAAGCCTGTCTGTGTTTACTTCCAAAAAAGTTAAAATATTTAATACATGTTACATAAAACAGAAAATTTCCCCAAATTTACTTTATTTCCCTAGGGACGTTATGAAAAATAACGACACGTTGCCAATGGCAACAAGTATTTGGTACATAAAACGTCACTTACAATCGACAAAGCAGTGGAATTAGAGTATGCTTACGAGGGAGGTACGACGAAAATAATTATAGTTTTCCCTAGTTTTCTTAAGTTTTTTTCTAGTTTAATTATTCATGGGTATGACGAAAAATATAATATGCACCTCGAATTATACAATGCGATTTTTTGGTCTCGAATACTGTATATTTGACCAAAAAAGTGCAGTTACGACCCTCGGTACATAAATAACTGTTAAGGGTAACTGCCAAAAATGTCCCATTAATGTTTATTATCTTTTATTCTTTTAATTTTTAATCATAAAAAACACAGAACAAAACATAGAAAGACAAATGCGAAATGGCACATCATTGCTTCATGTGACTAAAGAATGACATTAAATATCATATAAGTAAAAATCTGCATTGTCAACAACGGATTCTAGGTAGAAAAAACCAGTCTAGTTCCCCGTTCTACTCTTACTCAGGCCTCATAGCGGGCCCATTGTGCGGCACCGAGCCTCTAATTCCTCAAGGCAGCTAACACTTGTGATGTATTTGAGGAGGCTAGGTGAGAAGCCACCTAGCTTAGCCGTACTGGGAAAGTTTCCCAGTATGGATCCTCTTTTCATTGAGAGAGCATGGCAGTGACAGAGCACATACTCGGTAGCCTTGTTATCCAGATTACACCCTCTACACTTGAGGTTGTCTATAACTCCCAGTGTATGGAGATGGGTTTAGTCTGCAGTGTCCTGTTAGTAATCCTATATAGATGCGCAGATTACTCGTGGAGACTGTTTGCCTAGCTTACGACTGGGTGTGGCCAAAGCCATTCTGCTATGTCTGCAGCTGCTTAGACCACTCTAACAGTCCGTGTGTATTTAAGTATAATTCTTTAGCAGGAAACTGTGGACTGAATCTGAGAGATCTATTGCAGGTTCCAGACCATGCAGGACGCTCTCAGATCCCTTGCGGGCTGAAGCGTCTGCTTCTTCCCTACCCTGAATTCCATTGTGTCCTTTCACCCAAAGGAGCTGGACGCTATTGTTTTGTGCAAGCACATCTAGGGCCTTTCTAATTTCAAGAACTAGCTCGGAGCCTGTCCTAGTTATTGAGTTTTTATTCTCAATTTTCAAAAGTTCTCGTAAACCTCGTAGTGATGAATACAATTTTTAGGTTAGGTTACAAAGTATCGAACAAAAATGAAAACAACCTGTTTACTATAATTTTTTAAATCAAGCTACCAGTAATAGTTTAAGAGCTGGTGAATTTTTTTAGTAGTCTATCCAAAATAGCAGAACAAAATTCCAGTGTTAGAAAACCCTGGCAGACTGTAGCAAACATCCCGTACGTTGGTGTATGTATCGAACAACAAGTCCATGAAACAAGCTCTATTTCTTTTAAGCTATGAAACATTTCAATAGAGTTGATATATTTTTTATGATTTAATTCAATTTTGAACAAAAAGTATGTAGAAATGATTAAAAAAAAATTGTCAGTAGTTCTCACGCACAGTCCTTCAGAATCCAATATTTTCATTTTAAAAATTTCCATCTTACAAAATTTAAGTTAGCAAGAAGACTATAATAGATCAGTGGGGAGCAGGGAATAATGTGTCAAATGAAGAGAGATTTTCTTAGTAAGCTAATTTTAGCTAAAACTCGTTTCAGTGGAAGTATAATAATCGTAAGTAGTAGTAGGTATTCATTTATGTACAAGAATTTTCTTTTTTCAGTTTAATAACGTCAGCTAATCTGTCGAAAATAACTTATTACTAATCACTATTTTAGTAGATGGGGCCACCATCTCTATATACTTCAACATACTAGCTTTATTCCTAAACAAATATGGTAAAATTTTTAGCAATTCTTATAAGCACTTCACAGTGATATATGTATTACATATAGTACAAACACACATACAGTATAAATTAATTATTACAATCTTGCATTGTATAAAGCACGTCTTGCTCCAATCTGATGAAGTATTTCGACCCTACAAACCATCATATCGGCACTTGCCACAGTACTCGTAAGCACCATTATATGCACAGATTTTAGGACTGACCTTGTCGCCTTGATTTGGTCTTAAAACCTTCGATGAGCTTGTTTCTTATATTTTGTTTTGTAACGTACAGAAGTTTTGTTGATTATAGAAAACGCCTTTAATAATTAATTTAAATAATGAGCAATAAAAACAATGACAAAAAAAATTGCTGCCTAAGGATTCACTACTTCCACATCCAAATTTCCGGTGGGGGTGGCTGATAACGAAAAAAAAATTTGAGGACTTTGGTTCTAGTACACACACTAAACTGCAATTTTATTTTTTTACCCTCTTTAATAAACAAATTTTGAGGCCTTTAGTTCTTGTACACACTCTAACTCAATTTTTTTTCACCTCCTTTAATAATGGGGTGGGGGCACGGTGTATTAAATAGGTGATCGGACTTACGGCATTATCCTATTATAATAATGGCTTTATAAGTGCATTACGGTTTCTATTTACTTTAGTAGATGGCGTGAGCTTTATGGTCCTACAATTACCTGTGTATAGTAATCATAAAAATTTGAAATTTTTATTTGCTCAAATAGGCTTAAAATGTCATGAAACGTCGAGATTTTAATTTTGATGAAAGAAATTTCTGTCAGTCTATGTGTACCTTTCTTTGTACGACAATTACTCTGGAATGGTTTAAGATATCGACTTGAAATTTACACGTATGTATTACAGTGACATCTGCATCATATAACTAACATAACCCTCAAATTTTAAGTTTTTTAAGTTTATTCTCATTTTTAATGTTAGTATACGAATTTTTAGCTTGGAGCCATACATGGCTGACTTGACCTTGACTCCTCGTACATACATTAAATCCCAAGTTTATGGACCTTTACTTGCTTGCTTTACCCTACCAACCCTTCTATGAAATAAGATCAAAATATAATCTAGTTCCAGATGTCATTGTAATACATACGCGTAAATTTCAAGTCGATATCTTAAATCATTCCAGAGTAATTGTCGTACAAAGAAAGGTACACACACAGACCGACAGAAATTTCTTTCCTCAATATTAAAATCTCGACGTTTCATGACATTTTAAGCCTATTCGAGCAAATAAAAATTTCAAATTTTTATGATTACTTACTATACGTCTACGATGTGGAGGTAATTCTGTCAATTATATAAAGCAAGATTCAGATTTCAGATTGGGCGGTTTTACTTGAGCTCTTACTAACTTTAATGGCTGTGACAGAGTAGTAAGCAGAATACCGCTTTTGTAATCCACAAATCTAAAACAATAAAAAAGGGTAAAAAAAATTCTCCAGCTAGTGGGACCACTATTTCCAATATAATAAAGGCAATTATTGAAAAATTTAATATTGATTTACAGGTTGTGTCGATATTATGGGGCCAGGGTAAGAATAATGGAGCAGGTATTGGCAACTTATACAAAGATACACAAAAAATTACAAATTAATGGGAAACATTAGCAATTCTTTACTCGACCCTCCACGTATGCTGCAAAGTAGTTCAAATTGATTCACCACTGCAAAATTGATGTTTGGAATCGATGATAGCAAAATGGAAATATTATGTTTCCCAACCCTTATTGAGAAGTTTTACAACGGCATGTAAATAAACTTATTAACGAAATTTAAAGTATAATTATTATTCGGAGCAACTAGAATATGTGGTCTACCGCCTACTGTCGGTTTACCTACGGCCACATTTCCGAAATAATCCAATTCTAAGCTAACATTAGATTCTTAGAAGATTGTTTATCAGTCAGTCAGATCATATTAGGGATTAACTATGGTGCTGTGTTCATCTGAACATGTCACCACTTCAGCACTCTTTCCTCACTATGTGATCATGATCCTGCGAGGCTGAATGGCTACAAACAGCTGTCGACATCACACATTTTGAAAAATTTTAGATCATGAAAGAAATATGTGATATATGGGAATATATTAATTTCTGTAATATCTGGGGCTATATGCTACTAGACTGCTGGCGCTCCCAACTTGGACTTGCCCGTGCCAAATTCACTTGTCTAGGAAAAACAACAGCAATCAAGATCGCTCCACCAATTCCAATGGAGGCCATCCCTAGACTCCATGTTCTTGCACATTGAAGCGAAATTGGAAACCAGGCAAAGCATCAAACAGACTGTCCAAGAATGGAATGTGGAATACAACAGGAAAGGGGCTGAAGTATACAAAGGCTTTCATACTACCTGTTTACTATTCCATATACAGTCGTACTCCCTAGTTCTAATGACTGGAGATGCGAATAAACAGATCTCCTAAGTTCCAGGGGGTCGGAAATGGTATACATGGTAGACGGATCGAAGGCTAAAGAGGAAACTGGTACAGGCATACATACAAATCAAGGACCCTGGCAAGTACCCAAGTGAATTGCAATCACAGATACAAAATTGTTATTTACTGTGTACGAGTGAAAATCTCAGAAGAGGTTTTGTTGACAACCATATGCCTTTGAGGCATCAGGCCTTTTTAATCCAACACAGTGACATTTAAGCTGGTACTACACTATCAAAATATTTTGACTGAGTTGTGCAAACACAACTCAGTCAATTTGTATGGGTGCCCGGTTATAGTAGCATAGAGATCGATCAAGAAGTAGATTGTTTAGCTGGGCCAGCCCTCAGTTTGCCAATAAATCTGATTCATTCAAAGCTACGAGACTGGGAAGTGGCACAGTTCAACAACTATTGGGCTCAAACCCCATAATGAGGCAGTCATAGTTCCATGTAAAGGAGCCTTCAACTGACTGAACCGTAAACTGGCTACTTGGGCTCGATAGAGAACAAATGCAATGAATATGGTAATTTTTTAATGAAAATTCTTGGCCTATGAAAGAACCTCGCACGGAATGATAGGAATATGGCCCTACATTAAATTGCACCAAATTTTCGTATGTTATAGGTCTTGGCCTCCTGAACAATAGTTCCCATGGGCACAATGCTCAAAAGTCACTATATCACAAGCCACTGCTTGTTGAAGACAGAACCATTAAGCGCGGAATCAAAGAAGTATACTGTTCTTACCCTACACGAATTAACGTATGTTCGTATTATTTTCCTAATTTTTTTTAAATTGCAGAAGAAATTGTTTTTATTATTATTATTATTATTATATTTATGTATTCCAATAGTGCTGTATACTCATGTATATGAGAATGTATGTATGTGTGGCATTAAGCAGGCATAATATGTATAAAAATAATCCTGCTAACAGCATTGAAGTATTCCAAAAAACCTCTAATTCTAAAACCATTGATGAAAACTAAGTATGAGTAGGGCCAAGTGATGTGCAAATTCCAATCCGTAATATCCTCACAGTGCACATTGGGTAATGCTAATACATGCAGTTCGTGAATATTCTTATATATTTGACTACTCTCTTAAATGAAATCTTTTTCTAATTAAATCATAGATTATGTACTTATATGCTAGTGGGCCTGCGTGCATATTAATACATTCCAAATGAAGTTTCAACGTAAACGTTTACGTCTCATGAATTGACACATGCATTCGCATATACATAAGCACACAGGATCGTTAAGGCCCGGTTGTGCAAACACGGTTTAACGCCGAATTCGACTAAACCACATTCAAAGATGAACTCGGCTCAAATCTGATATTCTGTTGTATACACAATATTTGAACTCAGTTAAATAGAACTGAGTGAGTTCAATGAAAAAGTTGTAAGGTTGGTAGCATTCGCACATGCGCAAACTGGCTAGTTCTGTCAAATGGTGTTTTGAAGTTTGACGGATCGATTTAACTCCAAATAGTTTGTTTATTTTGATATTTTTCGTTTTAATGTTGTCAAATTTCATACATGGAACACTGGAACATGAATTACTCTGTCGCTACCTGTGCCAAATTCAGATTAAACTAGGTGCTGCCACTATGTTTGTCGTTTACATTAGAATTTTCTTTTAAGCTGAACAAATAAACAAATAGTATTCGCAATAAAATAATTTTGCACATAAGTTTTTTCCCTATATTTTTGAGGTCGTAGGCAAGCATCTTGAAAACTTGAAACGCTTGAAAAATTTCAATGAAGTTTTCATCATCCGTTAATTCCTCCATATTTTCGTGAAGTTATTCAGCCATTTCTTGTTAATTTTTAACAGAACCACAACAGAAACAAAATGGGTGTGTAGAAAAATCAAAATAGAAAATATTTCTAGTTTATAATTATCTTGAACCAGGTTTAAACCCAGAAATTCGACAGCTTACATGAACCTTTGAAAATGACAGGACATGAACTCAGTTTAAAGCTGAACTTGGCTTGTACAAATCAACCTTAAATTTGAGCTTAGTTTAATCTTGAACCGGGCGTGAACTTGGATTGTACAACCGGGCCTAAAACACAAATATGAACATACATTAATTAGTGTATGGTAGGAACAGTATACTATTTCTTTGGTTTCACACTTAATGGTTCTGTCTTCGACAAGCAGTGGCTTGCGCTATATTGGCTTTTGAGCATTGTGCTCATGGGAACTATTGTTCAGGAGGCCAAGACCTATAACATACTAAAATTGAGTGCAATTTAACGGAGGGCCATTTTCCTATCATTCCATGCGAGGTTCTTTGAAAGTATAAATGACGCTGGGTTGTAGAAAAAGTGAATTTAAATAGAAAATGAAGAATTACTTTTTTTCAAAATGCAATTCGTTTAAAAGTTATTAATTATTTAATATTTCAAAAATATAATTTTAGGGGGCCGTAATTCGAAAATCATAAATCAAAATGTCTTAAAATTTTGGATATAGGTGTTTAAAGCATGCTGATCGATAATATTACATTAGTCTTTCAATATAAAACAACGGGCCGCATTACGCATACAGGCCCGCGTGCCTGCACAGAGGTGACGTCATATTACTAGCCTCTGCCTGGGAATGTTCCTTAGCCTCGCTGCACTGAGGTCATTTCTATTACGAGTAAGTGGCAACATAAAAATATATGTATTTTTTTATTGTTACATTAGTTTATAATACCGATAAATCTATAATTTCCAATTGAAATTCTAATTTTGTGGACATGCCTATTGAGTCTACTGACAATGCCAATCTGACTCTTTATGTTTAGTCGAATCCAATTTATTATTATTAATCATTATTAATATTATTAATTATTACTTTAATAATTAATTTGCTCTGCCTGGTACCAAATCATTACCATATTTTAACAAATTAGTTCAGGCAAATATTATGACGTCAGTTCAAAGATCCATTGATCCGGCTATAGACCGTATAGTCTCTACTTAAGACTGGAAAGGAGGATACTGATAAATGCACATGATCAGTGCCTGTAACAGATCCTACTGACGTTTAAATTTGGGTGTAATTTAAAATAATTTTTTATAAAGGCTTATTAAATTAACGTTGCTCAATGACATGTGCCGCTCGACACTCTAGACAGTTCAATTCATCACTATCCTCCTTTTCCGGCTAAGGTATAGTAGCACCAATTATTTTACTAAATATGATTTTTTTTAGGTACAAGTGGAACAAATGGAAATGGACAGCAAATAACATTGGAAAGTGAGGCTCGGCACCACTGTCATTGAAATGTTTGGACCAATTGTTTGACCGTTTGAATGGTAAATTTTTAAAGCGAAAGTCTTACAAAAAGCTATCGCAGAGAAAGAAACTTTCTGGAAAAGGACCTTAGCTCTTTTGTCTACAAGATGGAGTATGTAACCACTCATGGAAAAAAGTTTGGTATAAAAAACTATCAAGTCAACTAAAAACTTCAAACTGCTTGACAATGGGGAATTTCGGCAATTTCTTTTTAATTAAAAAATGAGTTCTTTAGATTAAAAGAAGAGACCCGTATTTGTTTTTTAAGACATATAAATGTGAAAAAAAATGTTATAGTTTAATTATATATTTTCCCCTAAAAATTTATGACATATGTAAACGTAGTTAGAAAATTTTAGGCTTACTATAAAAAGGGTACCTACCCTGCCAAGGAGTTGAGAAGAAGACAACCTAAAATTCTTAATTGTCATGTGAATTTTAATTGCTGTCAGTCTCGTCTCGGTCAGTGTCGTTTCTATTACCTTATGCTTGTTGTGTTTATTTGTTACACAGTTAACACAAACGGATTGACATCCAGTAAATTTTCGGAACATGCTTCCACAAAACCACTTTCCGTTCCTTTTTGCATAATTAAGAAGTTCAAAAACAATAAGAATTTACAATTAATTCACTAACAGGTTATTTATAAACTTTCTGACAGCGACAAGTGTCAGTCTATCAAGATTGGTAGAGTATAAGGTGGCCTAATAACTCACAATCCCCACCAAAAAATGGCATTAGCCAATGAACAGCTGGTGTGAAATCACACCAGATGCAGAGCCTTATTCAAAATATTGTAAGAATTTGTATAATGTTACAATTAAGCAAAGAACTCGTAACTAGAACGGGCTCTCAATGACTCGCTTTTGAGGTCGGTGGTAATTATCCTTCGCATTTTGAGTCACTGTTCTGCATGCTGGTAATGAGGATAAGTTGTAGGATGTAACACTACAGAATATAGATCACAGATCAAAGTATATGTGAGACCATATTTCGGGCTAGTACGGACGGTTCTTCTAGAGTGAGATAACTGCCCCGCTACTGAGCGTTCGAGGGAGAAGGATATTCTGACTTTTTATCTCCGCACTCACTTCTCGTCTAAAAGCTGTATATTAAAGAACCTCATACTCTACAAATCTTGTCAGTCTATGGCAGAAAATAACATGAAAGTAGATACAATTACCCAGTATTTGCAACCGTTACCGGTAAATCAAAGAAATTTTCTGCTACGTTTGTCTATGTCACAAAACGTTTAGTGACTTTTTGAGACCAAAACTTATGAGGCTTTAAAAAATACAACGAACTGAAAATAATTGTTTAAAATATTACTGGTAAGTTCTGAATATATTTATTATATCTTCATATTAATCTTGTTTTAAATATTTAGACTGAATTGAAATTCTCCATTATTAAAGAGAGAGAGCAAAGGGGAGATAGAAATGATAATCCTATACCCTGCATGTTCTAGATTCCCTGCATTTTACAGATCATTGTTGTTGAATAATAATAAAATATTTATTCTGCATAGACAATGTATACATAAAAGGACAAGGTGGATTTTACATGATTTTAACCTAATCCCAAAAACACAATAGTAAAATAAAATACATTTAGTGGAGTGCCTGGGGGTTTTGACCTCTGACTTCTGTTACAGTGAATGAATTTATATGGTCGAGGTGGGATTTTGTTTTTTATACTATAAATTTTAAAGTTCACCAAACATTTTCTTGTGCTTTTGATTTTATCATTATTTGAACAAAAAACTATAAAAAAATTAATATTTTAGCATATAATTTTATTTTAAATAATATTTTTTTTATGTATACGTTGAATTTCACATAAATATACATAAAAGAATATCTTTCAATGATACCTGAGTGTAATAAGGGTCGTAGGGATCTTAAACAGGTAGTAAAACGTGGAGGGGAGAACGACAGCGACAGCTGCAATGTACAACTTTACGGACGTAGTTCAAGATTTTTAATTGCAAAAATCAAGTGAGTTGTCCGTTATAGCCAAGATATTATTGAAGGCATAGAACATTTTTGTGAAATATCGTTCAAGAAAAGTCATCAACATAGTGATTCGACAGATGCTAGAATAGAAAGGGATGATGTCGATCTAAAAAGATTGGTGGTCTTCTTCAACCAACACAGCCATTTTCCTGATACAGATGCTGTTATGTCCATTGCTACCGACCGGAATTACAAATTGTTACGATGCTTTTGAAAAAGATTCAAATGTAATGAAGAAAACAGGGAAAACATTTTCGCGAATTGAAATTATCAAGGAAAGATATAATAAATCCTTTATAGACGAAAAATAACAAAATTAAAATTCATGACGATGTGATTCCTGTTGATTCATTGTTGCTGTTTCAACGTATTTGTATTTAAAAAAAAAACGATGAATAGCTTAAAAATTATATGAATTATGAACTCGCACCATATCCGCTTGCTCTATTTGAAAATGGCGAACTACGAAAGACAAAAAAATCAACTTTTTATGAGTTATTCCCGGAAATTTCCAATAATTTAAAAAGTCTAGACAATGTTCATTACGTCATTGATGGAGGCATGTTATTACATCGTTGCAAATGACCAATAACAATCCTGTAAAAATTAAAGATATGAATATATTGAGGTTCAATTCTTTCATAAAAGCAACGGCCAAAAATACAAGTGTTCTTCTGTTGTCATTACCTCCTACAACTGATGCAGCATTTGAAGACCTAAAGAGAGTGTACCTGCAAATCCAGATATGACTAGGAAATGACGAAGATACTGAAAATTGGGGATGGAAGTATTCCAACAACATGTTCATCCCAATAACAATGAATCAACTGCCGGCTCCGGATAATCTATTGCAAATGTTATTTTGTAATTGCAAAAAGGGATGTGGAGCTGCTTGTGGATGTCGGAAGAGTGGCTTATATTGTAGTGTAGCATGTCTACAGTGCAGCGAAAATAGTTGTTTTAATACTCCACCTATCATTCAAATAAATGAAGTCGAAGAAAATATTTGATATGGACAAAAATGTAATAGTACATTATCTCTAGGTTTTAATGTCATATTGAACGGATTTCGTTCATTTTTGGCAGTATAATAGTAAATACTTCACAGAAAAGTTTCTATATTGTGCGGGGGCTTGCTAATTTATAGAGGGTGGATGCCACCCCCTCTCAGGGGTGACACTTAAAAAATATATATATTTATTGGAGCTGAAATAGAATCAAATTTTAAGAAGAAAAGGCTCTATGCAATTTTTCACATAAATTGATAGTTTTTAAGTTATAACTTCAAAATTGCGATTTTAGCTTTTAAAAAAAAGGTATTTCCAAACGGCTTTCGTCAATTATCTCGAAAAGTAATACTTTATCGAAAAAATGTTACAGACCAATTACAGAAAGTACAAACTGGTAATTAGTTATATTTTTTGTTTATTGATGTAGGATTAATAATTTCGGAGATATTTAAGTTTATATTTGGTATCTAAGTGTTTCGAAATTACCTTTAAAGTTTAAAATACATTTTTTTCTAAAGCAAAATGAGCAAAAAAATTTGAGCATCTAGGTATTCTACATCTTAACGAAAAACTGTATTTGAGATAATTTTTTTAAATTACTGGCTAATTAGAGTAACAAAATGGCGACCTTTTTATATAAAAAATATAAATACGCACATTTTTCCGCCATAACTTCTTTATTTCTTATGCTACAGGAACGAGTAAAAAATAATTTGAAAGCGCAATTAATAGTCTTTAATTTCATTTCTTAGCATGTGTGACTTAGGTGTCACAATTTCTGAGATATTTAACATTTAAACTGCATTTTTCGTCTTATAAACGTTCGGACGCCATTTGCAAACTTTCATATCTCCGAAACTATTAAATCTATGTAAATAAATAAACAGCGAAATTCATTATCAGTTTATGAGCTTTATTTTTGGTCTCTACCCATTTTTCAATAAAACTAATATTTATTGAGATATTTGGAAAAGGAAAAAAAAATTACGTTTTATCGAAAATACCTTTATAATTTAAACCGTATTTTTTTCTAAAGCAAGTGCTGTATACAAACCAAAAAATTTGAGCATCTACGTCATGCTATATATTAATGAGAAGCAGTGTTTGAAATTCCTTTTTTATTTAATTACTGGCTAATTAGAGTAACAGAATGGCGACGTTGTTATTAAAAAAATGTGTAGATGCACATTGCTTCGGTCATAACTTCTTTGTTTTTTATGCTACAGAAACAAATAAAAAAAACAGTTGTAAGCTTAATTAATAACCTATTTTTCTACCTATTAGCATCCTTGACGTAGGTGTTACAGTTTATGAGATATTTAACTCTCACTCTAAATAATTATCTTATGAACACTTGGATGCCAAATGTAAACTTAAATATCTCCGAAATTATTAATCATAGATCAATAAACAAAAAATATAATTAATTCTCATTTTGTACTTTCTGTAATTGGTCTGTAACATTTTTTCGATAAAGTAATACTTTTCGAGATACTTGAGGAAAGCCGTTTGGAAATAACTTTTTTTTTTAAGGTAAAATCGCAATTTTGAAGTCGTTATAACTTAAAAACTATCAATTTATGTGAAAAAATGCATAGAACCTTTTCTTCTTAAAATTTGATTCTACTTCAGCTCCAATAAATATATATATTTTTTACGTGCCACCCCCTGAGAGGGGGTGGCATCCACCCTCTATAAATTAGCAAGCCCCCGCACAATATAGAAACTTTTCTGTGATGCATTTACTTTTATACTGCCAAAAATGAACGAAATCCGTTCAATATGACATTATTCCGAAGTTTCGCATATTTTTTACCTCTAGGTACTGTACTATAAATTGTTTAAATAAACAAATATTTTATTAATAATTTTCTTTTTTATTTAATTTTCCTTAATTTACTTCTTTTCCCCGATTACTGTCTCTATATAAATAGATACGTTAACTTAATTTCGTTATAAATAATGTTCTACACCCTAATATGTATTATACTATTTGAATTGTTGCAATTATCAATTTTTTTTTATTCAAATCAAGATCACAATTTTTTTAATAGGTAAACTTTTTTATATATATTATTAGCTAAACTTTCCATTTTGAATTTTTAAATTTCATTCACTGTAACTGAAATCCGAGGTTTTCATGTTTTTAATGCTCCAGGCACTCCACTAATTAAAATTGCGATAAAATACAATAATAATATAATATATAATATTTAAATACAACAAATATACAGGAAACACTTTTAAAATGTAAATATTACTGCAGAGGTCAATATTATTTAGTCATATCACAAATAACTTTCTTGAACTTAGATTTTATTGTAGTGAGCGAGAGACTAAGAAATTCAGCAAGTAGATTATTTTGAATATAAGGTAAGAAAGGTTTTTTGAAAAGTTGCACCACGATGTAAAGGCACTGTGACATGCTTAGCAATATTCCGTAAGTATCATTCATGAACCTGATCACGTCTGACAAACCTTATTAGATAGATACTCGGGCAGCCGTGTTCTTAAATTTTATTAGGAAAGTAAGGATAGTGTATGAACTCAGCTTCATTTTGTAAATAATCTAATCAAGATTTAAGCATAAATTACAAACAAAATTAAATTATGATTTTAGATCCAGCAAATGAAAACCACCCAGACATGTTAAGGTGATTCTGTGGAGTAAACATATTTCTGTAAAAAACCTTGGATCATTGGCTTTATGCTGGGTTTATACAAGCATGGATTTACTGGTGTGAGTTGCCATGCCAGTCCAACTTGCGTGCCAGTAGAGGTTTACACACAAGTGTAAATTATCTAGCCAGTCTCATTTTTTGAGTGTTGAGTGCAGGTGATTGTTGAAGTAAAATGTTATGTAATAAAGTAAAGAAAATAATAATTCGTACTGGGTGCTGTATGGTTCTACGAAGGATTGTTCAACAGAAGATTATCGATGTTGAAAAGAAATTAAAAGATAAGCGATGAGGCCGTATGTGGTTAAAAAAATGGATTGCAAGTAGACAACTTAGGTGCATCCGAAAGACTGTTAACAGAACTTCTAAGAGAAGATCCTGAATTTTACAGAAACCATTTACGGATATCAAAGGAATATTTTGACATTCTTCTTGAACATTTGACATTCTTGAACGTTAACACCATACATTGAAAAAAAGAACACCTCAATGAGAAATGCTTTATCTGCAAAACTGAAATTACATGTAACTCTGAAATATTTAGCATCTGGTGACTCTTTTGCATCTTTACAGTACTTGTGCCGTGTTCCAAAATGTACAATATCAAAGCTCCTACCAGAAGTTTGGACATGCTGAAGATGCCACGCTGCTAGAAGTTCAGGTCGCAGTTTCAGTTAATGCATCGAAGCCATCAATTTATAAAACAAACCTAGATATTTAACCGTTTCACTGTGGGAACCGTCTAAACACGGAAATAAAAGTCAGGTCTGTATGTCGGGAACTGGCTAGTTACGCAAGGATGGAGGCATGCTTAAATGCTTCAACCGACCGAATCCGTATGTGAATATGTTTATAATATGTACTAAACTTCAATTTGAAACCCACAAAGTATAACTGGGAAGGTCAAATTACCAATGAGACAGAAAAGTAAAGATGCTGTTATGCTCTTCTTTTATGTTTTTATTTATTCACCATTTTCTATTTTATATGTTTTTATAATAAATACTTCATTCTAAAACAAAATTTATTTAAAAATCTGTAAAATGTGACATTTTGCAATATTTACGTGTAACATTTTGAATACAATTAAAGCACACCAATGCGGGAAACATACACATCCGCGAACGTGATTCATATGTTATTTGCGGGAGACATACAAATCCGCAAAGCCTTACGGCAACAGCACTGTGCAAGCACTACTGTAAAATGGGAGCCGCAGTGAAAGGGTTAAATGTGACCGCACATACCGAGAATGCTACAGCAGTTCACTCGGCTAGCGTGCTCAGTATGCTTGGTCACATTTAAATGTACAGGTTTGTTTTACAAATTGATGGCTTCAATGCATCGACTGAAACTACGACCTGAACTTCTAGCCGCATAGCATCTTCGGTATATGCATTCCTAATTGAACGAATCTTAGCCTTAACATTTTATTGTCAAAGCCGTCAATCGCCATTGTTGTTATCTTTTCATATGCAATTACTCGAGATTCTCTGTTATTCAAATTAGAGTGCACATCTCACAAACACGCATCTTCTTCATATACTTCTAGAATTTTTATAATTTCATCAGAAGTCCACTTTTTACTAGTTGTTTATTTCTTATTGCTCATTTTTATATTCTATACGCGAATTTACATTAGTTGGTTACACGTACCAGCTACTAGTACATACAAGTAACCAGCCAAGATAGTGCCTCCAGGCAACGTAAGTAAAGGTTTGCACCTGCAATTGTAATTTATGGGGAGCGTACAAATTGGTATTGGCGCACTACAAAGTTAGAAATTCCTAACATTTTTGCATCAATGCATGCAAGGTCAAGACTCGCTCGCCAGTAAGTGTTTATATGGGCAATATTTTTTTATTGGCGCCACTAAATCCATGCACATATAAACCCGGCATTATGTATACATTTTTAAGTTGTTCACGATCTGTTCATAGCCTTTTGATTTTCTTCTCTATTTATATATTTTTATATCCCTGATGCAAGAGCATAGAGGGGGTATGTGTTTGTGTTGGTCTCTTATTTTGTATTTCTGTAATGGACGAATCGATTTACGGTTTTCACCATATGAATTATTATTTCTACCAGAATATGTACATATATAATATATCAATTTCGACCGCCAGGCACCCCCACCTGCCCGTTTGCAAAGTAATTATTCGGAAATATGTGTACTGATATTATTTCATTGTTTTAGGGTTTGCCAAAAGATAAAGTCACTGTTGAAATTGTGGAACTTACAGAAGTTTCGTCAACAATATAAAACTCAAAAATGTTTAGACCCTGCCTATATCAGTCAAAAACAAGGTAACATTATTTACCAGGAAATCAAGGCACAAAAGGAAATCGACATACCTTCGCAAAATGGACATTATTTCGGAATTAGTCTGAAGGCTCTGACAAAGCTAATGTATTTTCCAAGAATTTTAAAAACGCTTACTCTAAAGAACATAGATCAAACAGCTGGTACCAGAACTACTGTAACAACACTGCTGTCATCAACCACCCCATTATCAATGAAGATATTTATTTTGAATTAAAAGCAAAAAACACTGCACCAAGTATCGACAATGTTCATATGAAACATCTTAAAATAATTAAATTACAGTATTCACCAACACATTCTCAAAATCTATAATTTCTGTATTCAGAGGATGTACTTTCCAAACTAATGGACAAAGGGGGTTCATAATAACTATCCCCAAGCCCAATGCAGGTCATTCCAAAGTTCACAACTAACAACCAATCTCACTTCTATCGGCACTAGGAAAAATATTAGAAAAAATTATAAAAATGCTACATACAAAATACCGTTACCAATTTGGTTTTACCTCAAAGTCTTCTACACTTCGTTCACTAGCAACACTAGCATCAAATTAGGGTTTGGGTCCCAGGTCGTCTCGTATCTCGAAGTCCAGGGACTTTTCCCAAATTTAATTATCTCGTGTTCGGGGACTTTCAGGTCGAGACTCGAATTTTCTTTACAAAAGGTCATAATAAGCTTTATTAGCTCAGGCTTCCCGCAGTCTATCACTGAGAGCGCCATCTGTTAGTTTAAGGAGTAATTACTTGATACTAGAACTTCTTTACAAAGCTTTAAACACAATAAAACTGACATATGTTGAAAACGAGAGGGTGTTCTCTTTGTCCGGAGGCATTATTACAAAAATTAGAAACAGATTGTCGGACAAAGCTGTTAATGCACTAATTTTTTTAAAAGCCTATTTTATTAAATTGGGAAAAATACTAATTGATATTTCATTGTATTATTTATATGACTAATAGCTAGAGAGTAAATGATTGGTATGATTACTTTACTAAATCTGTTTTATGTTCTATGCATCTGTGTATAAGAATTAAACATACGAATTGTTTAGACTTTAATTAACGTTAGAAATGTTAGAATTTGATATTATGTTCAATAAATGTTGATTTTTAGTAAAATATAGGCGCGTGCTGGCCCACCGAGATACCAGGAGTTTCCCGGTGGATCCCTTACAAAGTGCCTCGAAAAAGCCCCAGACAAAGCTTATTCCGCCTGCTTAGGGCCCTTTCTAAGTTATTTTCCCAGGGCCCAAAATCGTCCTAGCACGTGCCTGATAAAAGGGCGCTTTTATTGATACATCTCGCCAAAAATGAACTCGATTCTAATTTTATTTTGAAAGATCACGAAGTCCCGAGATGTCCCAGGACTTTGAGAATGTCAAGACTTCCCAAACCCTACAACAAATGTACATGTTTAGACAATAATAAAGCATTTGATAGCGTATGGCATATGGGACTAATATACAAACTAAAATTGCTGGACTGTCCTGACTACATAATACACTTAATAAGCTTCCTTAATTTGCGACATGTACAAATAAAAATTAATAACAGCTATTAGGAATATTTTTCCAATCACTTGCCAAATCAAACATGGTATATCTGTAGTAGTCTTTTTATTAAATACGTCATTTCATGAAAAGCCTAGGCAGTACATGAACTGCCAACAAATCATGTAAAGTCTTGAGGTTGCACAATCTGCCTAGGCATTTCGTGAACACCGTGGTTGTTTCGGCACATGATGTTTAAAGTGATTCTACACGATCTGCCACAAATTAGATGCTGACTGTTCATGTAGTGACTGATACCCGGAATAAGTCTTTCGACTGGTGTCTGATGCAATCGAAATTTTAGCGTTTTGTGTTAATACACAGTTATTGTACTTAATGTGGCCAGGCTTGCAATTTGTAATTCAGCGCTCGGCGGGGAGTTAGTCCCGAGAATAGCTGTTGGTTGTCTGGTTTCTTATTCCTTATATATTTAAGGAAACGTATAGAGCAGTTCGACAAAAATATTTCACTAGTAAATATTTTGCCCTTTAAAAGCAAACCTACTAATATTTCATACAAATTGCTTAAGCGAATATATAAGTAACGATTGAACAAATATTAAAAAAAAAAACACATACTGGTCACCTCCTCCTTGTGAAGTAAATATAACAAACTATCAAACTAAGAAAAAAATATACAAAAAAAAAATATTAAATTGGCCAAATGAAACTATTAGGTACTCTAACGAAATAAAAAATAACAATAACAAGTCTCGTGAAACTTGGAAAATAGTAAACGAGAATTTAGGTAAGGTTAGACATAAAAAAGACAAAATAGAATTAGTTATAAATGATGTACTAATTACAGACACAAATTTAATTGCAAATACTTTTGTAAATTATTTCAGTACAATGTCAGGAATTAAACTTCAAAATCACTTTGGAGAACATTTTTCTTTGCCTTGTACTAAAATGGCAAACCAACCTAATTTTCTCTTTGTTCCATTTATAGATCAACATGACGTGAAAAACAAAATAAATTCCTTAAAAAATAAAAAAGCACCGGACTAGATGAGTTAAGTGTACAAAACATAATTAGTGAACCATTGGCAAATAATTGTAAAAACTCTCGTGGCAGGAATCTTTCCAAACATACTTAAAATAGCGAACACCATCCATACCGATATATAAAAAAGAAAACCCACGTGATATTGAAAACTACAGACAAATCTCACTCCTAAGTGCTCTATCAAAGTTGGCAGAAAAACTTGTTTGTAATGTTATGATAAATTATTTAAATAAGCAAAAGTTATTTACACCCTATCAGCATAGGTTCAGAAAAAAGAGGTCGGTAGAGACGGCAGCCTACTATTTACTAAATTTTGTTTATAAAGAATTAGATACAAAAAAATCAATATTACTCATGTTTGACATTTCTCGGGCTTTCGACACAGTTAACATCAGATTTATGGAGACCAAGCTGTATGCGATGGGCATTCGCAGAAACTTAGTAAATTGGATTATATCATACATGTCTGACAGGAGGATGTTGGTTAATTGCAATGGAGCGGTATCTGACACAAGAAACAAGAAAAGTTGAAATGGGTGTCCCCCAAGGATCAGTTTTGGGGTCACTCCTATTTGTGTTATATGTAAATGATTTGCAAAAAACCCAGAAGAATTGTCATCATATATTGCAGTCACTTGTGATGAATTAGAGGCTTGGTGTCAGCGCAATCATTTGATCTTAAATAAGAAAAAGACCGTATATATGAATTTTCATTTAAGATTCCCTTTACCAGAAACCGTTATATCTGAAAATAATCTAACACTCTCGCAGACATCAACATCCCTAGGTTTATGGCTAGATGATAGACTGAACTGGAATGGGCACATTGAACATGTTTGTTCTAAATTAAATTCAGCATTCTATACTACAACGCAATTGAAGTCTTGCTTAAACACCGAAGAAGTCTTAAACATCTACCACGCTTTTGCCTACAGTCACAGAGTAAATAATATTGTTTCTTGGGGCGGAGACAATGACTTGCTTAGGGTATTCATAGCTCAAAAAAGATTAATTAGATTAATTTTTTCACTTCAGCCATTAGAGATCTGTCGAAAAGTGTTTGGGGATAAAAAAATATTGACAATTCCATCAATATTCGTATTGAAGTGACGTTTATAAAAATAAAAATGATTTTGAAACACTTAATAATAACACAGGCCCACAAAAAAAAGTGGTCTGTGCCGGGGTACTGACCATACCTATCCCTTGTATTTTGACCCGCTGAACACGAATCTGACCTTAGTTTTTCCCTAGCATGTCAGGTTTTTTATTTAAAAGCACGAAATATTTATATATTTGCGTTAAAAGAAAAACCTGACGTGCTAGGGAAAAACTAAGATCAGATTCGTGTTTAGCGGCTTAAAATACAAGGGATAGGTGTGGTCAGTACCCCCATGCAGACTACTTTCTTTTGGTGGCCACTGTGCCACACTCAGTGTTTTAACAGCAAAAAAAGCCTGTTGAAACGCAATATTTATATATTTATTTGCTGTTAAAAAAAAAACCTGACGTGCTGGGGAAAACTAAGGTCAGATTCGTATTTAGCGGCTCAAAATACAAGGGATAGGTATGGTCAGTACGCCGGCGCAGACCACTTTTTTTTTTGTGGGCCTGTATAATCATTCTCATAATACTCGACATAGTAATACACCGAGAAAATTTTTTCACCATCATAGCGAAAAAATAAGCTGTCGTAGCAGAAAACTCTAATAACATAGGCGCCAGTGTAGTACTGTGCTGTAGCAGAAAATTTTGATTTGCTGGCAGTACTTTACAACCACAGTATACTTATTTCATAAAAAATAACTTTTCTGATCCTATTGCTACTATTGTTAAGGAGCAATTGCTGTTGTTGGCAAATATATTTCTGTCAGTGTAAAGTAACTTGCAAGGAATATAAATTGACTTCACTACCACAAAAAAGAGACTTGGAGTCACTGTAGATTGATTTGCCTATAGTCATAAAGTAATTTACTGTTACTATAAAGTAACTTTGCTGGCATTATAAAATAGTTTTGCTACCCTAGTAAGGGTGTTTCAGAATTAACCGGTCAAATTGTAAATTTGGAATAGGTATTTCTAAATATGAAAAATATTTCCTAGGTATCCGAAAATGCCTCATGAAGGAGTTATACCATTTCAAAATTTTTTGCTGCCATTTTTGTGGTATAATTCTTCAACGTTGCATTTCTGAACATACCTTCATACATAAAGGATTTTTTTTTATATTTTGAGGTGTCCCATCCAAATTTAAAATTTGATGGTTAATCCTGAAAAGCCTGTACAAGGTCTTCTAAATTAAATAGACAAAATTAGCTAGGTGCATGATTCATTTTTTCAGTACAAGGAAAAAGTGGCTTTATAATCACATAAACGTTTTTTAATGTCCGAGTCGTTTATTTAAAAATACATTGCTGTATATAATGCCAAAAAAAGAAAACCAGTTTAACATTTATTAACCTATAGGCACCTACTGAAAATGCAACTCTATATGTCAGTGATTTCCACAACAAAAGAAAAGAAATACTTTTTGAAACAACATTTTGATAAATAAATAATATGTAATTGAGGAGTTTCCGGTAGAAGGGGGCTAAGTGCCGAAAGTAAAATTTCTAAGTTATTGCAATCAAAAATTTCTACATACCACCTACTAATATGCAGAAAGCGGTTAGTTGCCAATAAAAGAAGCTGTTTAAATTTTACTTTTGGCACTTAGTCTCTTTCTATTGGAAGCTCCTCAATTATACTAAAAATTTTTCCAAAGGACGAATGAACATTGCCAGATGAAAATTGAAAATTCTTGACAGAAAATAAATAAATGAAATCAGTTTCACGTTTCTTAACGCAATCATACTGATACATAATTATTTGCATTTCGTGTAATTATAACGTACGTATCATAGATTTTCAAATCTCGAAAGAAAATGCAACTCTCTATGTCAGTGATTTCCACAAGAAAGGAAAATAAATGCTCATTAAAACTTTTTGAAACAACATTTTGATAAATAAATATGTCATTTTCATACTAGAAATTTTGCCAAAGCACGGATAACGATAACTACAACTTGAAAATAATTGGATTCGAAAGGCTTTGCACCACTAACCAGTAATCACTAATCACAAAATATATCTTCACCACTAATTAATACATAATTTGTGTACACGGCACACGGCATGTACCCAAAGATTAGCACGGATACCGCACCACACCACGTGGCATGTACTATAGGTATGCTACTCTGGTCAGTAGTGGCCCCAATACAAATATGATTGTATTGTGAGGAATGAGAGAATAATGTAATAATGAGATTCTTCTTCCAGCCCTCGCAGCATAACCAAAGAAAACAATAAAAAGACTAAATTAGAATTTCACTCTTATGACGAGAACCGAGTCTACTTTCGCAAAGCGCATGCGTTAGCTCAATTTTTTAAAGAATTCTCTTTTGTACCCGCTAAGTTTTTTTTAGGAACAAAAATAAAGTTTTCAACTGCAGTTAAAATATTTATACAAAATTTGACTTTCTCAAGTAACAAAGTACATTCCAACAATGGTAGTTAGAAATTATTTAGTGATTGTAAATTAAAGTTTTATAAAATATTTTATTGTGTTACAGTATAGACTATTTATTATTCCAGCAAAAAATGTTGCTGTTACTGTGAAGTGCCGCAGCATACCGATTTTTTTAACTGCAACATAGAGTGTTTACTGTTATAAAAAAAATATATGTTCTAATAGCAAAAAAAGTGGTAGCAAAGATTTTCTTTAGGCTAATTTTCTCAGTGTACTCTGTACATTCCAAATCACAACCACTGCTTTTAAACATTCTCCACTCCACAAATGTATTATTATATGTACAATAAGTTACCAAACCATATAAAAAATATTCAAAATGAAAATAAATTCAAGAGAGTTCTTAATTGACAATGTTTACTACTCTGTAAACGATTATTTAGATAGTTTTCGTCTCCATCGTTTTATACATTTTCTGTAGATTGTTTATATTTGTTGTATATTATTCTTCTATGTATATTAACAACATATTTGACTTGTCACATGTACAAAATCATGTATTACTTTTTAGTGACCAATAAATATCTATCTATTTTGTACATTTTTTACAGTCAGTTAAAAATAATCACAGAGGCTGCTTCATCAGTAATTGCAGAAGCTAAATATGGTTGCATAAGGGCTAAAATTGAGTCTCGCAAACTGATGCCTATATTTGAATCAAAACACGATTATGCATGATAGAATGTTGAAGATCATGCAAGGGAGCGAGTCTAAGGACGGTCTCCATTGCAGCTGTTGGAGTGGTCCTGATTGCTCTTATTTTCCTTAGGGATTGCATTACCGGTTAACCGGTTATTAGGACAAAAAACACATGACGATAATTACCGGTTATTTTAATTTTTTGCCGGTTATTTCGGTAAATTCTGAACTTACGATATGTCATGTATTCAACGTTTCTATTTATGTCACTGACTAGTATTC
This sequence comes from Rutpela maculata, assembly GCA_936432065.2. Lineage (NCBI taxonomy): Eukaryota > Metazoa > Arthropoda > Insecta > Coleoptera > Cerambycidae > Rutpela > Rutpela maculata. The sequence continues at coordinate 175,009,404 of OW386287.2, forward strand.
ACTAAATACAGAGTGACTGTCCCAACACCGAGCACTTTTAACAATAAATAAATAATATTATAAAAAGTAAATTCCAAACACCAAGCCCTAAGAAATACAAGACAGATATTGACAATATCTTACGACAGAAAATTGAATATTTCACTGCCGATGCCGCAAATATCCATGGAATACATTTAGAAGTATGTTATTACCTATTCTTATTAACTTATTGACCCACCAATATCGATTGAGGAAAGGCATTTTCAGCTGGTGGTATTCTATGCACAAATATCAGACGACTAACATATATAGCTTTGAAAAACAGGCTATTTTTAAAAAGTATTGTATTTTTAGATTAGGTATTCAGTAAATGCCCTATTTGAGTTTATGTTTATAATTTTTGTTATTTAAGTTGATATTTTTGTTATTTACAGAATAATTATTTATTTAAATTTATTTCATTTATATTTTTTTCCTTTTGATAAATTAACTAAATAAAGTCTATTTGACAGTCACATTTTTGTCACTTTGACAGCGATAAAAAAAGGTGCATCGTTTTTTATCAACGATAAAATGCCTGTTCTTCAAAAGAAGAGTACACCTAGTAGTCGCACGTCACTTTGAAATCTATACTGTCAGCTATAATTTATATTATATAAATATTGTGGAAACTATACTGTACGATATGAGTCGTTTTGGCAAAATTATAATTATTTTTAATAAATTATTGTTGTTGTTCGTTCACATTCATATTCTGTCGTTAATTCATCTTGCCAAAAAACACTCGAGCTTTTCTTTTATGGATAAATTTCTTTTTAACTCAAAATTTTGCCAATCAATCAGTAATTTTGCTCGAAACAAAATCGCTCGACCTCCGGTCTCTCGATTTTTTCATGTCAGTTTTTCTTATAAAATCACTGATTGGCAAAATTATTTCGTTACAAAGAGAAATTTATCCAATAAAAAAAAGCTCTTGTAATTTTACGGTTGATAAATTAATTCCTATATAAAAAAGTCTATTTGACAGTCACATTTTTATCACTTTGACAACGATAAAAAAAGTGCATCGTTTTTTATCACCAATAAAAATGCCTGTTCCTCAAAAGCAGAGTACATCTAGTAGCCGTACGTCACTTTAAAATCTGTACTGTCAGCTATAATTTACGAATATTCGACATGGGTGGAAACTAGAGAAGAGAATATTGAAATCAGTACACCAAACCAAACAATTTATAACAACTGTGTTTTTAATAACTGTTCCTTCAAATAATTGTGTAAATAAAGATAATTATTGTTGTTGTTCGTTCACATATTCTGTCGTTAATTTATCTTGCCAAAAAACACTCGAGCTTTTCTTTTAAGGATAAAATTGTTTTTAACTCAAAATTTTGCCTATCAGTGATTTTGTAAGAAAAACTGACATTTGACAAAATCGCTCGACCTCTGGTCTCGCGATTTTTTTCATGTCAGTTTTTCTTATAAAATCACTGATTTGCAAATTTATTTCGTTAAAAAGAGAAATTAATCCAATAAAAAAAAGCTCTTGTGATTTTACTGTTGATAAAAAACCTTTTGTTTGTTCATTATATCACATATACGTATATAAAAATGTTTTTTGTTAAATTTAGATAATTTTGTATATGGAAAAAGACAATTGCCATTTTCGCCACCCTAATCATCCATTCTAAAAATTACCGGTAAATACCGGTTAACCGGTTATTTACATTTTTATTTACCGATTTACCGGTTATTAAAATTTCCGGTAAATTGCAATCCCTAATTTTCCTAGGCAAGCTAGCTTGACATAAACAAGCCCTTATTGCGGAGCGCTTTGGGACTGCCACCACCATGAATGCCGCATATGCTATGAAGGATTTCACCATGACGGTGTACATTCAACTAGATAGCGGGATCCACATCATATGAGGTGTCCACAACCAGAGGATAACAGGCAAGGGTTCTATTGCCTTTTCCATGGTGTCTGGTGACGGATGAATTCCTAATACACGGTAGCCATAATAATCTACACCTTCCTGGCACAAAGCCGAAAAATAGAGCAGAAGCAAAGAAAATTACAGAAGTTAGCATTGCAATGGCAATAATGCTACAGCAGCCATGGAGGTACTGCTCTACCACCCCTCCTATATTTATCAGTGGAGAGTGAGGCACTGATAGCTGCATACAGTTGAAATTAAACAGATATGGGACTGTTCCAAAGAAAGGATTATTTTAACTAAAAGGGACGAATCAACTTACTTGATATGCAATCAGCTGAACCTACAACTTCACAAAAACCTTCAGGATACAGATACCCGATAGAGAAGATGAGAGAATAAGGCAGTTGCAAAGACATTCAAATGATGCAATATGGCAAACTTACAAATTAAAAACGTCAAGTAGTTCCGCAGCAGGAATTACGTGAGATCAACCAGGAACAGACATTAGTCTCAACCTGGATAAGTTTGTATCAGTGTTTCGAGTAGAAGGCATACAAGTCTGCACGAAAAATGATATATGGAGGTCATACACCATTTATTGGAGAATTTGCATCATCGTTGAGAGCCAAACAGCTCTTAAAGCTCTAGAGGCAATAGACATACATTCTAAAATGCTAATGGACTGCAGTACCTGATAAAACTGGCTGAACAAAATAGTGTACTACTGGAGTGGGTGCAAGGGCACCAGGGCAACATGGACATGAGAAAGCTAACAAGCTGGCCAGAAAAAACGCAAGAACAATTTTGATGAGACCTGAATTGGCCTGTGATTTTTACGAAAGGGTGGCCATCAAAAACAGTTTTTCAAATTCCCAGACTTTTCCCTGACTTCTCTGATTGATAAACTTCGGACTTCCATGACTAATTTTTATACCCCAAAAGTCAATTTCAATTCCTTTTTACATTTTATTGACAAAAATTGTGACCGAACGTAAGAATTAGTCAATGTTGCCTAGTTGTGCAATTTTTCGTAGATAATAATTTCGACAACTCTCATAAAATTTGCAATGAATAAAAAATGTTCAGCTGCAGACAAGAATATAAATATATTACAATAAATGTGTTTTACACAATTTTCCCCGACTACTTCTTAAAATTTCCTGATTTTATGTTCAAATTAGAACAGATTCTCTGATTTCTCTGACTTTTCCTGGTTTCTAGAAAAGTAGCCACCCTCTACAAGGCCTATGCATTGCAGTGTATTGCAATGCATAGACGGTGTATTTAAAGGCTGGCAGTGTATTATGATGTATTTCCGCGAATTTTGGAGCAGTGAGGGAATTACGCTACATTTTATTATGATTTCGGAGGACATCTCAGGCTCGTGGACATTTTCATAGCTATGGTGCGGGAGCTACGTGGCTTTTTTGGAAACTCATCGTTACAAGCATTTTCTATGCGTTGATTAATTCTATCGAACTTAAATAACGACAAAATAGACTTCTGGCATATGTCAGCCCGTCGAATTGGCCATGGTTCAAGATATAAATATCAGTGAAATTATATCATCGTTCCAAGGCTCATTTTTGTGTGCGTACACATTTTATGTTTAGAATGAATAAAATAAGATCGCCAGAAAGTGTGGGCCGTCAGGGGCGCAGCCAGAAATGTCAAAGATGTAAAAAACGTAGTTATATAACATGATTGTTACAAGCTTTTTTTAGGCTGAGCATGTTTATTTAAATGTTTTGAACACAGAAAAAATTCCCAGAAAGAAACTCCCGTCAGTAAGGCTAGCCAGAAAGAAAATGTTTAGGATTTTTTAAGAAAACTGTATTTTTTTACATATTTCATCTCAGAACTCTAAACTCATTGTTACAAGTTCTGGATCCTTTTTAAAACGTAAATATAAGTCCTTCAACAATAGAATAGCTTCCCCAGAAAGTTCTTAGTGTCAACAAAAGTACCATAGGCTCTTAAATATACAGAAATTGAACACTTTCGTTTAACTTTACTTTCTACGGTGCCTCAGATGCATTGTATCATTATTACCTTTCTGGTTGTGCCTCTTGACGGCCCACAATTTCTGGCGATCTTATTTTATTCTTTCTAAACATAAAATGTCTACACACGAAAAAAAATGAGCCGTGTAACGATGACATAATTTCACTGATTTTTAGACAGTGTTCGTGACGCACCTGACAGGAGGTGCCCCGCCAGGAGTCGATTTTATGAATCGTTATTATCCATTAAACCATACAAATATCTCAAAGTTCACGATGATGTGCCGAAAAAGCTACCTAGCTCCCGCTCTACTAGTCTTACTTATTCCCAATCAAAATCAAGAGTATAGGAAGATTCAATTATTTTATCTCAAATGCTTCCCAAATAATAAGAACTTTTTATTTTTTTCGGTATTCGACATGGAAACAGAAGGGTGCAAGTTGACTAAGAAATTTGTAATTTCCCGCCAGTGCTCTGGGTTGATAATGCAGATCTCATACTTAACGAAATCACATAACTGTCCCTCACAATCAACCACACATCCAGTAAAGGATTTAGACTTTCTTGTCAGTGTTCTAGATTGAAAATCGTAAATATATTTGTTGATGATGCAGATCATAATACTTAATACTTAATACTGGTCCATCTCGTACTTACTATACTAGTGCAAAAAGATTAGACAGTGAAAGAATGCAAGCTGGGGCTAACAAGCGTCTAGCGGCATGCTGGCGTGCAGTTCCATAGTATGGACTAAAAAAATTACATTTTGGTTCATCGCTATTACCCCACATAGAAACCTCGCACGGAATGATAGGAAAAGGCCCTCGGTTAAATGGCACCAAATTTTAGTATGTCTTGGCCTCCCGAACAATAATTTTCATGGGCACTACGCTCAAAATTCCATAGTTCGGTCGCCAGTGGCCTTTGAAGTCTAAAAATATAAAGTTCTTATATAGTCCCTTGAGGTGAAGCTTTGAGTGCGGGGGATTAGATGGTGACAATATTTTCCTTCATTCACTCCTAAACCGGAAAAAACCACCATTTCCGATTTTCCGGTGCTAGTCTTGCGAGGGCTTGTTGGATCAGTTTTTTTTTGTCAATTCGAATAAAATAAGTAACGATTGACCACAGGTGACCTAACTCACCTACCCCATTTTCGAAGGCGGGGAACACTATGGTGACAATATTTCTCTACCCTTTACCCACTACTCCCAAACCGAAAAAAACCAGCCCTTTTAACGATTTTACGGTGCTGGGCTTGTGAGGGCTTGTTGTATCGGGTTATTTTGTCAGTTCGAATAAAATAAGTAAAAATCGAGCACAAGTGACCCAACCCACCCCCGGGGGTTTAAACTACTCCCACCTCCAATAACGAAATACCATGAAAACAACGAAAATCAGCTTCCGTTTTCGAGGGCGAGGAACATATTGGTGACAGTATTTTCGAACTACCCATCACTCACTACCCTTGAAAATCACCCCCTATTCCGATTTTCCACTGCTTGGCTTGCGAAGGCTTGTAGGATAGGATTTTTCTCGCCAATTCGAATAAAATATATAAACTTCGTTCAGACGTGACCCAAACAACCCGGGGGTTCAAGCAGCATTTACACGAAGTGAACATTTACTTCAGTGACTATGACATGCATTTCAACTCAGATGAACAGTGGTTATAATTGTAAGCGTCAAAAGATCTATTAGCACAGAGTGAGAATTGTATATAATGAACCAGATGTAATGAATGATCGTTGAATGAATAAAAACGAGAATATTTTTACATATATAATCAATGAAAAACAAAAATATCTACATATACCAATGACCCGTGTTAATCAATTCCCTATAAGCCACTGAAAGAAAAGTTTACTTTGTGTAAAGGCTGCTTGAACCCCCGGGATGGTTAGGTCTCGCCTGATCGAGATTTAACTTATTTTGTTCTAATTGACAAGAAAAAATCCTATCCGACAAGTCCTCACAAACCCAGCACCGGAAAATCGGAAAAGGAGGTAGTTTTTCCTATTTGGGAGTAGTGGGTAAAGGGTAGGTCGAAAAATATTTTCACCATCGTGTTCCCCGCCCTTGAAAAGAAAACTATTTGACAGAAAAAAACAGATCACCAATATTAATAACACATATTCTTCAAGCCTTGACGTTGAGCTTGGTGTACCACAGGGAAGCATTTTAGGACCCCTGCTATTTATTATATATATATATATATATATATTAACGATATAAATTACCAGCTTGATTGCGAATTCTTGAATTTGTATGCTGATGATACATTATTGGCTGTATGTGATGACGATCTAAATAATACTGTCAATAAAATGAATATGGAACTTTCCAAAGTTGAAAAATATTTTAAAGTCAATACTTAAACTCAAATTAAATCCAAGCAAAACAAAAGCAATGGTGATTACAAATAGGTTTAGAAGTGGTAACATCAATTTTAATAATACTAATCTGTTCATAGATAATTCGCCAATTGAAGTAGTCAAACAAATTAAATATTTGGGAATAATTTTGGATGACATCTTGTCATTTAAACAGCATTTTGATTACACAAAAAAGAAAATTTAAAAAAAATTGTTTTACTTCTCAAGAATAGCAATTAACTTAGATATGAAAACTAGAATCACCGTATACAAAGCAATCATTTTGCAACACTTTGACTTATGTGCTACTGTTTTGTATTTACTTGACCAAAGTAGTATTAATGAATTACAAATATTGCAGAATAAGGCGATGAGAATAATTCTCAGATGCAATAGATATACACCTATTATAACCATGTTAGGGGTTCTAGAATGGATGCCTGTATCGGTTAGAATTACCTACTTTACAATGATTTTTATATTTAAAATTCTAGGGCTTATTACCCGAGTAATTGAATAGGTTCATTACATTTAACCACGAAATTCATGCATATAATACTAGGTCTCATACTGATATTCATATTAGCAGAACTCACTGCTGCAGAGCAATGAATAACATATTTTTTAAAGGAGTTCGTGATTACAATAACTTACCAAAGAAAATTAAAGATAGTAATTCCCTAAACACTTTTAAACATGAATTAAAATTGTATCTAAGTAAGTGGTGATTGATTATATATTTTTATATTCTTACTCTACATTATTCATAATTGTATAATGTTTGTTTTTATGTATGTATTGTATTTATATATTTATGTATTAGGAATTACCTATTTAAATAAATAAAGAAGAAAACAGGGTATGCCGTTTTCCAGCTGATTCTCGTTGTTCTCGTGGCACTTTGTTATTGGAAGTGGCGGTAGTTTCAACCACCAGGGGTGAGTTAGGTCACTTGTGGTCAATCTTACTTATTTTATTCCAATTGACAAAAAAACGGTCCGACAAGCCCTCGCAAGCCTAGCACCGGAAAATCGGAAAAAGGGGCGGTTTTTCCGGTTTAGTGAAGGGTATGTCGGAAAATATTGTCACCATCATATTCCCCGCACTCTAAAATGGAGGAGTAGATGTCTTGCGGTCCAGTCACAGAACTTTTGGGGTCAAAGCTACACCTCAAGGGACTATATAAGAACTTTATATTTTTAGATTTCAAAGTCCACTGGAGGCCGGACTATGGAATTTGGAGCATTGTGCCCATGAGAACTATTGTTCAGGAGGCCAAGACCTATAACATACTGAAATTTGGTGCAACTTAACCGAGGGCCATTTTCCTATTTTTCCGTGGAAGGTCCTTTTGTTTTAAAAATAAAGACTGATTTCCAAAGCGTCTTCTCTTTCTCAAAATACAAAAAAGTAGTTCTTCATTGAAAACTAGAATGTTCAACTTAGGTAAGCATATAAGTATTACCAGGGTTGCAAAAAAAAACCAGTTTCTCATTTTAAACAAAAAAATTGTTTTTTTTTATTTTAAACAGTTTTTTTCAATGTTTTAAATGGTATGTTCAAAACAGGTTTAAAATGTTTCAAACTCTATTCAACTAAAATTAAATGGTGCCAAGTTACTGCATCTGCTACTACTACTCGATGCCAGATGGCGCTTTTAAACAGATTTTACAACACTCTACATGCTGTTTAGTGCATGTGACCACTGACCATTTAACTCATATATGAGTAAGGCTACAGAGGCTATTTTTTTGTGAGTGTGTTTAATGTTTATATCGGAATTATTTCGGAATGGACCATCATCGGCACTTTTCGTGCTTTTCCACAAACCCCAAAATAATACATTTGTTTAAAACATCGCACTGCATTTTAAACTGTGTTTTAAACAGTTGTTTAAAATATCTCATTGTGTAACATGTGTTAAACATTTGTTGAAAACACGGTGCGATGTTTTAAACATTTTGTTTTAATCATGCCAACCCTGTATATTACTAGATTTTCATGAAAAAAAAAAAAAAATTTGAAACATGAAAATATCCAATGACATTTAGCATTTTTCAATATTTTTTTGTTCGTTAATTAAATAGGTCTATCTTTTGTTATAGTTACCAAAGTTCCCATTTTAATTTTTTTTAATATCTAATATTAATTGTGGAAAATATCAGCTTGAAACTAACAAAAATCATACCGCAACTTTTAGTGTAAAATATGTCCACCTTAAAACATATATCTTTTGCATCTATTTAGTAAATAAGGATACGTTCAATCCTGGAGAGTTGAAATATTTGGTGTGTCACTGACAACGAAGTAGTTTGCACAAACACCAAAACATTTGAACAGTACACTCTAATGCCAAATATTAGCATCATCAGGGAATGATTAAAACTTTTAATCATCTCCAGATGATGTCAACGTGGTTGGCGAAACGCATGTAGAGTAATGACATTCGAGTGTAGTGCTCAACTGTTTTGTTGTTTGTGAAAACTGCTTCACAGACAAAAATTGGCAATAATTTAATGTTAAAATCAAATAAATGAAACATTACTGTACATTTTTTATTCTATTTCAAATAGTTTAATGATATTATTAAACTGTATTGCACTGCTCGGAGGTTGCATATTATATCGCAACATTGCAATGTTCCACAGGTGCATTTTAGTGCATTGCATTGCAATATTTAATAATACAGTGCAGTGCACTGAAATACTAATAATGCATTATGGTGCATTAAAATATTTGATAATGCATTGCGGCGCATTGAAACTTGATAACGCTTTGCAGCACATTGAAATACTTCAGTTGCACATTGCAGAGTATTTCAGTGCATTATAATGCACTTGAGTATGCAAATTCTAGCCAGCGGTTTATCATTCGAGGATCTACTTATTCAGTCCTGATGGCTAGAAGACTTGCGGGAACCACTTCGGGGTGTCACTTGCGACACTAGAAGAGATAGTCAACATCAATTGTACAAGTGCCTTTCTGGAAGTAACGGGTCTAATGAAAACCATGGAGTACAATTATAATCTTAAGTACATCGGGTCGTCAATATACGCATCTCATAAGAAAAAACATTACCAGTAAAGTTACTCTACCCAACATTTATTAAATTTGTGTATCATAATAATCTCGAGCTTTAAATGATACTAAATACATAAGAACATAATGCATCTACTGAAATGTGTGTAATAATATAAAGTTTACAAAAGAAAAAATTCGAAAGAAATAAAACATTAAATTAATTTACTTCTTATCTAATTTTAAGAAATAAGTAATTCATAAGTATAACTTACCACTTTAAAATAGAATTAGAATACAACACTAACAGAACTAAACATAAAACAGCAGCATTATACTAAATGAACCTCAGGTTATGTACTCAGAATCCAAAATGCGTCGCAATTTACAAATTGGCGGGAAATCAGTGAAAAATAATTACCGGTCAAGGAGTGGGGGGTTAACTTTTGGGCCATGAAGAATATAGAGAAGAAGTAAGCACACTGTGCTCTAATTAAGTTAATAAAATTGGAAGAAGAAGACGAATGTGGGAAAATACCAAGGTACATGTTATTAACAAGGCATATATGCTGGTGCGCAGCACTGACATTAATAACAATCATATGCGTTGACGCCAACAGGAACCATATTGGTAATCACAGTAATCATAACCTTTCGGCGGTTGTATCAAATCAAATAATATGCAATGTCACAGACAATAATATGTAATTAGGCACCCCACGCGGCAACATGCATCATGGGTTGCATCGATACCATGTTAAGATCTATATATATTTCCAAATCACGATTCCGGATGGCTCCATTATTTCTTGTGCAGAATAAGTTGCATTCTAGTGGCTATAACAAGCTAACTATTCCGCAATTTAAGGCATTAAGTTTTCTGAACTGTTTTCCTTATTATTTTCGTAAGTGTGCTTACTCTTTTCTCTATTCTTCATGTTTTGAAAGTATACATACGTCACTTCCGCAAATCAGCGAATAGCGTTGCATTCCAATTGTAACGTCCATATTGAATTTTCAGCCAATGAGATAGATGTGCCAAATAGCGGTGAATTTAAATGTCATGAAAATTATAGTCGTCTTGTGAATGTAATGAAATTCGTAATATCTATTTGGAATTCAAAAGCAACTAGTACTGGTTTATAGAGGAAGTATAAAGTCGAGTAAACTTTAACTTGGCGTGCAGAGACGAACCCAGCTATTTTTTTGGGGGGGGGGGGGGGAAAGCTACAACTAATTTGCCAACTGCCCATTTTTTTTACAACTTATATTTCCTTATATTTTTTTTTATTTCAGACTTAATCTATAAGTAGCTTAGCGATACAAATATTATGCAAAAGAAGTTTAACTAAACTACATGATGAGGGCGCTAGACCTAAGTTGACCCCGCGCTCTCCTTCGTCTAAAAGCTACTGGATGAGGTAACCTTTATAGTTTAATGACCGTGGAGAAAAACAAGATATAGTTTGTACCTTTTACTGAAATTGATACAGGTCGGTACCCTTTACGTTTTTTTGCGAACTTTTTTATATCGCTGGATTAAGGGGTCTACACACGATCGAGCGGCAGGGAGCCAGCCTTGTCGGCATGCTTTGAACTCATTCGTAAAAGTTAACTGGTCCGCTGGAATTCCAATTATCTTCAAAGCGTACCAACAATGTCGGGTCCCAGCAGCTGGATCGTCCCAGTCCCAGATTCTGATTCAGTGTCCTCTAAGAATTTAATATTTTAACAATTTCTGACCGACAACAATTTGTTATTATTATTATCTCTCGTTGAGAGGTTGGTAACTGATATTAGTGATATCAGTATAAACCAACAACAAACGACTTTATAGCTAGGATAAAGCATTGTATTGATAAAGGCAAAAAGGAGTAATATTCTAATATTTCTAATGTAAGACAGTCTTTGTGAATTGTATGCTCTGGCCGTGCCGTCTACTGGGTCGAACGTCGAATTTCCGCGAGTTGACGAGTTTATTTTGTTGGCCCGTCGCGTAGGCCCGTCGGCGTTGTGCGTTGTCCGTCGACTATTCTGTGGCTCTCACATCAGTCACATCTAGTCATAAATAATATCAATTAAAATTATTTATAAAAAAATGGTCATAGTGACAGTGTCATTTAATTTTTATCAACTCATTATTCGTTTTTTTGCAATTATACCCAATAAAGATTTTTTTACATTTTTGGTGATTTTCCCAACTCAATCAACATTGGGGGGGGAGCGTACCCCCCCATAACCCCCCGTGGGTTCGTCTCTGTTGGCGTGTGTATGAGTTGGTAATACAACATACGATTTGATATGCGACGCGAACAGAGCCATATTGCAATAACGCAGAGAGAAACTAGTCGCGTATGTCTGATCCTCTTTAGTTTATATATAATAAAGCGACCTTTGGACCCGCCAAGTGCCTTTGTCGGTCGCTTTTATCGGCTTTGGCTGCTTTGTTATCAAGTTTTGATAGTTGATCATCATCATTTTGAGCACCTACTTTAATACGCATCATGGCCACTCTGTTTATACTTTTCATAGCAAGCGCGGATTTACGGGGGGGTAATGGGGTAATTACCCCCCCTTCAGGTTCTTTCGGTTTAAAATTTTATCATTTTTATTATTTTATTTTATATTTTTGAATATATGTTATTTTATTTAGTTGTATTTATAAAAAAAACTCCACCCCCCCGCTCATCAATTTTCATTTCCGAGGAAATTTTTTTTTCTGATTTTCCCCCCGTTTACCAATTTTAGTTTTCGAGGAAAAAAAATGTTATTTTAGCACACGGCTGTGTCCCTCAAATTCATAGCTTTCATTTAAATGGCTGGCCCCACAAAAAATTTGAATAATGCCTTTTTATGTATTTTAATATAATACAAGCAGTAGTACGTCATCGGAAAAGCAGAAAATCAAATTAAAGAAGTTACATTTAAATTTACCCTCTTACCTGCCTTTAAGCACGCCCATGATGATTACAATACGACTACATCATATTTCATAAATGACAACTCTCACTTACAAACAAACATTCAATTTCCAAATTTTCTTGTATTGTGTAAAAAGTATCATCAAGAATCTGCACCAGAAGTTTGTAACATCGATTCATTAACACCCTGTATGTAGAGGTTTAGTGTTCCCCTTCTAGTTTTTGTAATTTTTTTACAGCAAACTGATATTTCTCAGAGTACTTACCGTGCCCTCTAGTATCAGATAGCGATATGATGACACAAGTATACTTACTTACTTATTAAGGGCGATCTGCGATGTAACGACCTACAAAGAGAACTGAGGCCATTGTATATAGACTATATAGTAGTCTATATACAATGCTGAGGCCAACCAACACCAATATAGTTTTCTGCATTTAATATATTTCGAAGAGAAGTTAGTTTTCTCTTTAATATTATATTTGCCGCAATTGTACTTAAGGTCATAATGGTTAGGTGTCACTGCCAACATGAATTTTTGATATTAACTATATTAGAGGCAATATTTTTATTATGCAATAGATGTTTGTTATTCCATAAAAAAAATATAAATTTTGTCGAATAATAAATAATAGGTAAAAGTACAAGATTGCCACATTCTAGTTTATCGAAATCGGGAAAAGCGTTCTTAATCGGTAGCGAGAGGGCCTGCTATTGGTTTTTTTCGCCGTTTGTGGGCGCTCTAAAACTGAAGAGATATCAGAGAACCCTGAAATCATTATGTATCCAATTTCATGTAATCTGCAAAAATATTGCAAGTATCGTAACCATATTGGATTCACCATTTTGCATTATTAACTAAGTAGTAACTCCTAAAGTACCTAACTACCAATTTTAATGCAATTTCGACGGAATTTCAATTTTTTATCAAAAATTAAATTTAATGTTAACTAGTGACTTCGCCAGATTCTCGAAAAATATTAAATATTTTAAATACTTAATAACTTGGAAATGAATTAGGTAATTTTTATTTTCTATTTAACATATAATTTAACTTTTTCTACCACCTACTGTCATCGATAATTTCAGATTCGGTAATCCTTAATGCCCAAATAATTTACTGGGCTGCAGGTTCAAAATATTTGGTAATTTTAACCTCCCCATAAAATTGTGGGAGGTTACTAAAATTGGTCCAAAACCAAAAATTGAGATTGAGATCAGATTTTTACGTTTTGAGGTCCCAGGAAAAAAGTGGTTTTTGAAAAATATCTGTGTGTGTGTATGTGTGCTAGCACGACAGAGGCAAAACTGCTCATGGGCGGATCCAGAAGCTCCCTGAGGGGGGAGCACTTTTGCACAAATTGACAAATATTGAAAAGTACCTGATAAAAAAACCCAAGTAGCAAAATAAATGATTTATTTTATAGTAGTTTATACAACCTTTATAAAATTACTTTGCTACTTGGGAACGGTGTAAAAAAACATATGCTGGGTGACTTCGACAAAGCGGCTCCGCTGGACCGGACGTTTCAAATTTTCGCACTGCACAAGGATCCGCGCCTGAAACTGCTGAACGGATTTGGAATTTGGATGAAACTTTGCATGAGGGTTTCTTTAGTACTCCAGAATATCTGAAAAGGTTTTGGTTGAGATGGGATTACGTTTAGTGCCGTTTTGGCACAACAAGTTGTTTATTTTATACTTACTTGAAATTTGTAATCGAACCATTGAACAGTAGATAAAGTTCTGATTTCAACGATATATACGCATATATACACAAGCATATTTTCGATTTGGTTTCCGCGAAAAAAATTAAAAAACAAAATAACAATTTACAAATAGACATGCTTCTTGTGTATCATATATTTTAAAACCTAAAGCAACTCTCTGAATAGCTTAGTATGCTAAGGCGCGAGATTACACTCCCCTAAGACCCACATCTTCCACAAACAAACAAACCTAAAAACCACATGTCCATACCTACTTCCCACTCCCTTATATCCCCCTTGATTCCCTAGCTGAAATGCATAATTAATATAAAAATTATGCACTTTATACAACAAAATGATTTTGTCTATTGATTTACTCAAATAGGGTTTTTTATTATTTTCCCTATATATAAACTTCTATGATCAAAAAACACAAGCTCTAATCTTCTCAATTTTTTCATTCAATGCCATACAAAAACGCAAGCGAACTGAAAAGAAACTTGCTTCGGCTTTATAATGATCATGTCTGGATGCATTTTTTGCCTCAAAACCTGGCCGTAGCGTGACATCACGTGTTCTTCGCGTTAGCAGGCCTGTAGCTAGAAAGTGCTTGCAGGGCGGGCAAACCATTTTTCAGGGCGGGCCCATAAAAAAGTCCGAAAAATTTTTTGATGAGCAGGGGGGAGAAATCCAAAAAAATTTTTTTTGTCCGAAAATTTTTTTTTTGTCCGAAAACTGTTTTGATGGGGAGAAATCCAGAATTTTTTTTTTGTGCGAAAAATTTTTCGATGAACGGGGGGGAGAAATCCAAAAAAAATTTTTTAATTAGAAAAATCCAAAAAAAACTTTTTAATCCGAAAAAATTAAAAAATGTTTACCCATTCTCTTTCAAAATATTAAAAAAACAGTTAAAATTGCCGCCATTACGATTACCGTAGGTCGGGCAAAACTTATTCCAGGACGGGCAATGCCCGTCCTGCCCCCCCCCTAGCTACAGGCCTGCGCGTTAGCTGTCACGAAACTATTCAATAATGTAAACAATGAATAAATGCAATACAACCATGACATATACACTTTAGTTAAATAAAATGAAACATATTTAATTGGCAAAAAATTGGCGAGATTATAAATTTTAAACTTGACGTTCGCAGGTTCAACTCCTATCGATTGCTGTCGATTTCTTGAATGAAAATTTTTGACCTAAGTTTGCAAATATCGATTACTTGGTGGTAGCAAAAGTGAGTTTAAATGTAAACTGAAGAATGACCTTTTTTCGAGATATAATTCGTTTCCAAGTTATTAATTTTATTTAATATTTGAAAAATTTATTTTAAGGGGGCCGTAATTCGAAAACCACAAATAAAAATGTCGTTAAATTTTTCATATAGGCGTTCTGAAGTATGCTGATCAATAATATTGCATTAGTTTTTTAGTTAAAAAAGCTTAATATGTCCCTTTTTTCTTAATAAAAATGCACACCAATGACTGAAATAAGTTTGGTTTTACTCAAAAAGGATATAGTAAAGGTCTTTCACACCGACCCAAAGGTTGAAATTAAATGACTAATAACTGAGCTGCCAAGATGTTACCATGAAAAGTGGGACACGGTGTGTACAATATTGATAATAAATAGTATTACTAGGTAGGAACGGGGACATAATTATAAAAATTGCAAAAATTTTCACCTCTCTAGCGGCTGTAATTCGTAAAGTATTAACACAGGGGAATTTGTTTAAATAAAAGTTGCAGATTTTTTTATTTCCAACAATATTGATAATACTCTTTTTAGGGTAAAATTAATACATTAATAGGAGAGGAGATAATCGAGAAAACATTTTTTACAGCTATTTTTCCAACATGGCGGACATAGCACCAATGATATTTCTTTGGAAAACTTTAACGAGTGGTTGTGACATACATTATAAAAAAAAATCCTTTCAGGAACGTGCCCACAAACTTTATATTTTGTTATCATTCTATTTACAACTAATTTTAAGCAACTATTTGAAGGGTTTGCACAAATTCCTACTATGTTTCATCAATATAACAGATATACACGTCATATTAGTTTATCCGTATTTATTAACAATATCCGAAGAATCTGCAAACGTATACAACGGAAAAATCGAAACAATTAGGTATACAGTTTTCTGTTTAAAATATAGTAGAATGTGCTGTTTTAGTTAGCAAAGATAGCCATGGTTACCTCATGAGTTAACAATTAAATGTAGTAGACAGTCTTTTGTTTCACCCACCATGTTTCGTTTTGTCATTTGATAGCGTTATGTTTTCCACGTTTTGACCAGCTTTTTCCACAACATTTAAAAACTTTTAAGTTATATGTGATTTGCATCTATTTATTAATATTCGGGCTCATGGGCGCAGCCAGGGGGGGAGCCATGGGGCCCGCCCCCCCCCCCCAAGCCGTCTTCCATGAGCCAAAAAATAAAGAAGCAGTACAAAGCAGTATCTAAATTATCCATTGAAATAAATATTTTGTAATTAATGCCAATATTATCTAATAGAGGAATCTACATACACATCCGTTTTCAACCATTTTCTGAAAAATTTTCCTCATCCTCTGGGGAGGTCGGTTCTATTGGCCCCCTCCCCAGATGAATTTTCTGGCTGCGCCACTGTTCGGGCTTAAGCTTTAAAGGTAGGTATAATTATGTAATGATATTAAATGCGTTCCATACAGTGTATGCAAATGTAGGTATCTACTTGATGAATTTCTGGATGTAAAGTATTTAGCATTTGATTGAAAATATGCTTTCCTAGTAGGGAAGTAACTTTTATGTTTTTTGTTTCAGGAGGTAAAATTCAGGTGGACAGAGGAGACGGAAAGATTATGGATTATGTGTCACGTAAGAATTTGATTCGTTGGAGAATTACATATACTTTGGTATGTAGGTACTTATTAGTTATTTTACACATAATTTTTAAGAAAGGATTAAAATGTTATTTTATAATTACTAGGTAAGTATATTAAATTACTTATCAGGTTCCGTGATACTATGACTTCTCTTTTGATATACTATCATCATCTCACCTTGAAGCATTTATAGTGTAGTGATATTAAGCAAAAAAATGGCCAAACCCGGACATTCAAAAAAACAAAGGTCTGATTGTACCACGATGCTTGTTACCTCTGTACGCCCTGAAAAGTCCAAGAGGTTACAGCGTCGGGTTTGGGGGGGAGGGGGGGGGGTGGAAAGGGTCAGAATGTGTTTTTTTTCTCTTTTTCTCAAATATCTCAAAAAGTATGAGGTTTAGAGCAAAGATGTCTCTATACAAAATGAAAATACATTAAATTTTCTACAGAAAAGGTTCTTTTCGTTTTTTTTTTGTAACCCTAACCGTTTCTGAGGATAAAAAATCAATTTTTGCGAAAATTTTTAAAAATCGTTTCTAAGTCTTTTTTAAATTATTGTTCTTGGCCTATTGGTTGATTGGTTATTACGTTATCAGTGTACAGTTACATTTTTGGTGTAATTGCGATATATGTCAGGGAGGGAGGAGGGTGAATGACTGAACAGGAACAAAAAAGTGGGCATGTTTATTGTTCATATAAAACATGATTTTATTTTCTGAATTTAAAAATCAAACAAAACCAATTTTAGTTGTTAATATTAATGGAATATAAGTATTATAAACATGGTAGTACAGTCTCTAGAAGTCCATTTGTGAGTAAACATCTTGCTCAGTATTTGAGTCAACTTCCTCTTGGTCGATTTCCTGTTCAATTTCAGTATCCTGACCCGTAACAAAAAAAAGTCATCTTCAGGTACTGTATCATCAGCTATGTCTCTGTTGCAACAACCATGGCCTGCACAATGAGCAAAATGCATAAATTTTTTTGACATCACCGAATAATAGATCACTAAAAAGCGTTATTTTCTATGTATTTTTTATTTTTTTTTTATCGGAATTAAAGGATAAAAAAATAATTTAGTTTCGCTGAGAATTTAGACACGTTCAAACGAAGCAAGTTTCCCGCCATTTGCGTGTGACGTCATCCGGCATTTCGCATTGGCAATGTTTATTAGTATTATTTTCAACAGATATTTAATCTATGTACTTAGTGGTGGCAAACTATTTAATATAAAAAAGTTATATAATCTGAGATGAAAAACAATAGTTAATGTTGATAAAAATATTAAAATAATGCATTATGTTTACATATTCTGAGGTTAGGTATCTAAATCTAACTGCAGTAAAAGGATAAAAGTGAGCGTAAACAAATTTATTGTTACGAACAATGAATGATGCATCCTTGTCGCTTTTCCACCTCCAATTTCTGCACTGATATAATCGGTATTATTACCAAAAAATTGCTCATCATAAACACGTCGATTTTCGGCAAATTGTCACTTTGAGCTTGCACAAAGTCGCTGTTCGTCATTTTTACCACTTAGATAAATTAATACACTAATAATTTTTACAAAAATAAACAAATCGATATTTAAAGGTCAGCAGACTAAAATTTAACATTTAATTAACACACAATTTAATATTTCAGCACTAGCAGATGTAAACTGTCAAAGCTATCAAACTTGTCACTTGTCTCCGTACTTTTCTAAATTTACCGCTGGGTGGATAAAATACGAAGCTGATTGGCTGTGTTTTTCAAATTAGCCAATCATATAATGTTATTTCTTACTGATGCGCTCCACCGGTGAATTTAGAAATCTGCGGTCTATGGATGAAACTAAAACGTTATGCCAGATGACATCAGTACCGTTTATAGTCACGTGGTTTTGTTCCGATAAAATTTGAATTTTAAAATGATTTTTTTTTACAAAATAACTTTTTTTATAGTTTCCTTTTATTATATACTCGGCTTATATAATATGTATAATGAAAAAATAATAAATTGATGCATTTTTAAAATTCATGCATCTTGCTCATTGGCACATATGGTTAGGAACGTGAAGGCAGCCGCCAAGGATAGCCGCTAATTTTCCCGAAAGTACCCGAACGCACATGGACGTTCGTCAATATGGGTATTGCGATCACGCGCCACGTGGTCTATTGGTATCGAGAGGCGGTGAAAAAGATAGTATAGTTAGTATAGATAGTTTCTTTTGAACACAATAATAAGTGCCGAATAATATTTCTACGGATAATTTGAAGTGCTTTACACCACAAAAATTATATATTTTTTAAGTATATGAATTAAATATAAATTACTAGATTTCCAAAAAACGACATCAGTTTCAAATATTTGCGGCAAATAGTAGACATAACTATAACAAGTTTGCTTTGAAAAAATCTACTTGCGCTACGTTCCTTCATATTGAAAACACATTAAATATTCAATAAAATAAATTCATTATCTGAAAGGCAAAAAATAAATCAAGATTTTTCAAAAATTGGACATATCACTTTCAAAATCTCGTAGCCGATAGTACATACAAGTATAGAGAGTATGCCTTAAAAAAATCAACTTGCGCTGCCGTTTTTCATATTTAAAAAATATATATATTCAATAAAATAAATTCAATATCTGAAAGAGTCAAAGAAGAAACCAAGATTTTTCAAAAACTGAATACATTATCACTTTCAAAAATTGGTAGTCGATAATACACACAAGTTTAGAGGATATGCCTTAAAAAAATCAACTCGCGCTGCCGTCCTTCATATTGAAAAAAAAAAAAAATTCCATAAAATAAATTCAATATCTGAAATAGTTAAAAACATACGATTTTTCAAAAACTAGACATATCATCACTCTCAAAATTTTGTAACCGATAATTCACAAGAGTATAGAGGGTATACCTTAAAGAAATCAACTCGCGCTGCCGTCCTTCATATTAAAAAAAATATATTCAATAAAATATATTCAATATCTGAAAGTCTAAAACTGGATATATTATCACTTTAAAAATTTGGTAGGCGATAATACACACAGGTACAGAGGGTGTGACTTAAAAAAATCAACTCGCCCTGCCGTCCTTCATAGTGAAAAGAAAAATATTTAATAAAATAAATTTAATATCCGAAACAGTCAAAAAAGAAACTGAGATTTTTCAAAAACTGAATATATTATCACTTTAAAAATTTCCGTGCCGATAGTACACACAAGCATAGAGGGCATGCCCTGAAAAAATCAACTCGCGCTGCCGTCCTTCATATTGAAAAACAATATATTTAATAAAATAACACCAATATCTGAAACAGTAAAAAAAAACAAGATTTTTCAAAAACTAGATATATTATCACTTAAAAAATTTGGTAGGCGATAGTACACACAGGTATAGAGGATATGACTTAAAAGAATGAACTCGCCCTGCCGTCCTTCATACTGAAAAGAAAAATATTCCATAAAACAAGTTTAATATCCGAAACAGTCAAAAAAGAAACTGAAATTTTTCAAAAACTGGATATATTATCACTTTAAAAATTTCCGTGTCGATAGTACACACAACTATAGAGGGCATGCTCTGAAAAAATCAACTCGCGCTGCCGTCCTTCATGTTGAAAAAAAATTAATAAAATAAATTTAATATCCGAAACAGTCAAAAACGAAACTAAGATTTTTCAAAAACTGGATGTATTATCACTTTAAAAATTTCCGTGCCGATAGTACATACAAGTGTAGAGGGAATGCCCTGAAAAAATCAACTCGCGCTGTCGTCCTTCATATTAAAAAAAAAATTTAATGAAATATATTCAATATCTGAAACAGTCAAAAAGAAACTAAGATTTTTCAATAACTGGATATATCGTCACTTTCAAAATTTCCGTGCCGATAGTACACACAGGTATAGAAGGCATGCCCTGAAAAAATCAACTCGCGCTGCCGTCCTTCATATTGAAAAAAAAATTTAATAAAATAAACCAATATCTGAAACAGTCAAAAAAGAAATCAAGATTTTTCAAAAACTGGATATATTATCACTTTAAAAATTTGGTAGGCGATAGTACACGTATAGAGGGTATGACTTAAAAAAATCAACTAGCCCTGCCGTCCTTCACATTGGAAAAAAAAAATTAATAAAATAAATTTAATATTCGAGACAGTCAAAAAGAAACTGAGATTTTTCAAAAACTGGATATATTATCACTTTCAAAATTTCCGTACCGATAGTACACACAGGTATGAAGGACGGCAGCGCGAGTTGATTTTTTTAATTCATACCCTCTATACCCGTGTGTACTATCGCCTACCAAATTTTGAAAGTGACAAAATATCCAGTTTTTGAAAAATCTAAGTGTCCTTTTTGACTGTTTCAGATATTGAATATGTTTTATTAATTTTTTTTTTCAATATGAAGGACGGCAGAGCGAGTTGATTTTTTTAAGGCATACCCTCCATACTTGTGTGTACTATCGGCAGCGAAATTTTTCTTTTCAATATGAAGGACGCCAGGGCGAGTTGATTTTTTTAAGTCATACCCTCTATACCTGTGTGTACTATCGCATACCAAATTTTTAAAGTGATAATATATCCAGTTTTTTAAAATCTTGGTTTCTTTTTTGACTGTGTCAGATGTTGGTGTTATTTTATTAAATATATTTTTTTTCAATATGAAAGACGGCAGCGCGAGTTAATTTTTTCAGGGCATGTCCTCTATACCCGTGTGTACTATCGGCACGGAAATTTTGAAAGTGATAACATATCCAGTTTTTGAAAAATCTCTGTTTCTTTTTTGACTGTTTCAGATATTGAATATACTTCATAAAATATATATTTTTTCAATATGAAGGACGGCAGCGCGAGTTGATTTTTTAGGGCATGCCCTCTATACTTGTGGGTACTATTGGCACGGAAATTTTGAAAGTGATAATATATCCAGTTTTTTAAAAATCTCAGATTCTTTTTTGACTGTTTCAGATATTGAATATATTTCATATTTTTTTTAATATGAAGGACGGCAGCGTGAGTTGATTTTTTCAGGGCATGCCCGCTATACTTGTGTGTACTATCGGCACGGAAATTTTGAAAGTGATAATATCCAGTTTTTGAAAAATCTCGGTTTCTTTTTTGACTGTTTCAGATATTGAGTATGTTTTATTAGTTTTTTTTTTTCAATATGAAGGACGGCAGCGCGAGTTGATTTTTTAAGGCATACCTCCTATACTTGTTTGTACGGCACCGAAATTTTGAAAGTGATATGTCCAGTTTTTGAAAAATCTCGGTTTCTTTTTTGACTGTTTCAGATATTGAATATACTTTATTAAATATATATATTTTTTTAATATGAAGGACGGCAGCGCTGGTCGATTTCTTTTATTCATATCCTCTACACCCGTCTGTACTATCAAATTTTTAAAGCGAAAATATGTTCAGTTTTTGAAAAATCTTGGTTTCTTTTTTGACTGTTTCAGATATTGAATTTATTTTATTGAATATTTCTTTTTCAATATGAAGGACGGCAGCGCGAGTTAATTTTTTAAATTCATATCCTCTATACTTGTGTGTACTATCGGCACCGAAATTTTGAAAGTGATAATATGTTTTTTGAAAAATCTCGGTTCGTTTTTTGACTGTTTCAGATATTGAATATGTTTTATTAAATATTTATTTTTTTCAATATGAAGGACGGCAGCGCGAGTTGATTTTTTAATTCATACCCTCTATACTTGTGTGTACTATCGGCACCGAAATTTTGAAAGTGATAATATGTCCAGATTTTGAAAAATCTTGGTTTCTTTTTTGACTGTTTCAGATATTGAATATGTTTTATTATTTTTTTTTTTTCAATATGAACTACGGCAGAGCGAGTTGGTTTTTTTAAGGCATACCCTCCATACTTGTGTGTACTATCGGCAGCGAAATTTTTCTTTTCAATATGAAGGACGCCAGGGCGAGTTAATTTTTTTAAGTCATACCCCCTATACCTGTGTGTACTATCGCATACCAAATTTTTAAAGTGATAATATATCCAGTTTTTAAAAAATCTTGGTTTCTTTTTTGACTGTTTCAGATGTTGGTGTTATTTTATTAAATATATATTTTTTCAATATGAAAGACGATAGCGCGAGTTAATTTTCTCTATACCTGTGTGTACTATCGGCACGGAAATTTTGAAAGTGATAACATATCCAGTTTTTGAAAAATCTCTGTTTCTTTTTTGACTGTTTCAGATATTGAATATACTTCATAAAATATATATTTTTTCAATATGAAGGACGGCAGCGCGAGTTGATTTTTTTAGGGCATGCCCTCTATACTTGTAGGTACTATCGGCACGGAAATTTTGAAAGTGATAATATATCCAGTTTTTGAAAAATCTCAGTTTCTTTTTTGACTATTTCAGATATTGAATATATTTCATATTTTTTTTTTAATATGAAGGACGGCAGCGTGAGTTGATTTTTTCAGGGCATGCCCGCTATACTTGTGTGTACTATCGGCACTGAAATTTTGAAAGTGATAATATCCAGTTTTTGAAAAATCTCGGTTTCTTTTTTGACTGTTTCAGATATTGAGTATGTTTTATTAAATTTTTTTTTTTCAATATGAAGGACGGCAGCGCGAGTTGATTTTTTTAAGGCATACCCCCTATACTTGTGTGTACGGCGCCGAAATTTTGAAAGTGATATGTCCAGTTTTTGAAAAATCTCGGTTTCTTTTTTGACTGTTTCAGATATTGAATATACTTTATTAAATATATATATTTTTTTAATATGAAGGACGGCAGCGCTGGTCGATTTCTTTTATTCATATCCTCTACACCCGTCTGTACTATCAAATTTTTAAAGCGAAAATATGTTCAGTTTTTGAAAAATCTTGGTTTCTTTTTTGACTGTTTCAGATATTGAATTTATTTTATTGAATATTTCTTTTTCAATATGAAGGACGGCAGCGCGAGTTAATTTTTTAAATTCATATCCTCTATACTTGTGTGTATTATCGGCACCGAAATTTTGAAAGTGATAATATGTTTTTTGAAAAATCTCGGTTCGTTTTTTGACTGTTTCAGATATTGAATATGTTTTATTAAATATTTATTTTTTTCAATATGAAGGACGGCAGCGCGAGTTGATTTTTTAATTCATACCCTCTATACTTGTGTGTACTATCGGCACCGAAATTTTGAAAGTGATAATATGTCCAGATTTTGAAAAATCTTGGTTTCTTTTTTGACTGTTTCAGATATTGAATATGTTTTATTATTTTTTTTTTTTCAATATGAACTACGGCAGAGCGAGTTGGTTTTTTTAAGGCATACCCTCCATACTTGTGTGTACTATCGGCAGCGAAATTTTTCTTTTCAATATGAAGGACGCCAGGGCGAGTTAATTTTTTTAAGTCATACCCCCTATACCTGTGTGTACTATCGCATACCAAATTTTTAAAGTGATAATATATCCAGTTTTTAAAAAATCTTGGTTTCTTTTTTGACTGTTTCAGATGTTGGTGTTATTTTATTAAATATATATTTTTTCAATATGAAAGACGACAGCGCGAGTTAATTTTCTCTATACCTGTGTGTACTATCGGCACGGAAATTTTGAAAGTGATAACATATCCAGTTTTTGAAAAATCTCTGTTTCTTTTTTGACTGTTTCAGATATTGAATATACTTCATAAAATATATATTTTTTCAATATGAAGGACGGCAGCGCGAGTTGATTTTTTTAGGGCATGCCCTCTATACTTGTAGGTACTATCGGCACGGAAATTTTGAAAGTGATAATATATCCAGTTTTTGAAAAATCTCAGTTTCTTTTTTGACTATTTCAGATATTGAATATATTTCATATTTTTTTTTTAATATGAAGGACGGCAGCGTGAGTTGATTTTTTCAGGGCATGCCCGCTATACTTGTGTGTACTATCGGCACTGAAATTTTGAAAGTGATAATATCCAGTTTTTGAAAAATCTCGGTTTCTTTTTTGACTGTTTCAGATATTGAGTATGTTTTATTAAATTTTTTTTTTTCAATATGAAGGACGGCAGCGCGAGTTGATTTTTTTAAGGCATACCCCCTATACTTGTGTGTACGGCGCCGAAATTTTGAAAGTGATATGTCCAGTTTTTGAAAAATCTCGGTTTCTTTTTTGACTGTTTCAGATATTGAATATACTTTATTAAATATATATATTTTTTTAATATGAAGGACGGCAGCGCTGGTCGATTTCTTTTATTCATATCCTCTACACCCGTCTGTACTATCAAATTTTTAAAGCGAAAATATGTTCAGTTTTTGAAAAATCTTGGTTTCTTTTTTGACTGTTTCAGATATTGAATTTATTTTATTGAATATTTCTTTTTCAATATGAAGGACGGCAGCGCGAGTTAATTTTTTAAATTCATATCCTCTATACTTGTGTGTACTATCGGCACCGAAATTTTGAAAGTGATAATATGTTTTTTGAAAAATCTCGGTTCGTTTTTTGACTGTTTCAGATATTGAATATGTTTTATTAAATATTTATTTTTTTCAATATGAAGGACGGCAGCGCGAGTTGATTTTTTAATTCATACCCTCTATACTTGTGTGTACTATCGGCACCGAAATTTTGAAAGTGATAATATGTCCAGTTTTTGAAAAATCTTGGTTTCTTTTTTGACTGTTTCAGATATTGAATATGTTTTATTATTTTTTTTTTTTTTCAATATGAAGGACGGCAGAGCGAGTTGATTTTTTTAAGGCATACCCTCCATACTTGTGTGTACTATCGGCAGCGAAATTTTTCTTTTCAATATGAAGGACGCCAGGGCGAGTTAATTTTTTTAAGTCATACCCCCTATACCTGTATGTACTATCGCATACCAAATTTTTAAAGTGATGATATATCCAGTTTTTAAAAAATCTTGGTTTCTTTTTTGACTGTTTCAGATGTTGGTGTTATTTTATTAAATATATTTTTTTTCAATATGAAAGACGGCAGCGCGAGTTAATTTTCTCTATACCTGTGTGTACTATCGGCACGGAAATTTTAAAAGTGATAACATATCCAGTTTTTGAAAAATCTCTGTTTCTTTTTTGACTGTTTCAGATATTGAATATACTTCATAAAATATATATTTTTTCAATATGAAGGACGGCAGCGCGAGTTGATTTTTTTAGGGCATGCCCTCTATACTTGTAGGTACTATCGGCACGGAAATTTTGAAAGTGATAATATATCCAGTTTTTGAAAAATCTCAGTTTCTTTTTTGACTATTTCAGATATTGAATATATTTCATATTTTTTTTTTAATATGAAGGACGGCAGCGTGAGTTGATTTTTTCAGGGCATGCCCGCTATACTTGTGTGTACTATCGGCACTGAAATTTTGAAAGTGATAATATCCATATCAATCAGACCTTTGTTTTTTTGAATGTCCGGGTAAAAGGCTAATGTTATTAGCAGTGGCGGTCTGTCCAGGTCGGCTAGTCGGCAAATGCCGACTGGGCCCTAGGGTCGCGTCTAATGAGGGACCATGCTTATCAAATAAAATTAGGTACGGGAAAAATTTTTTTTAGATTTCTCCTCCTCTGCACGTAAAAAAAATTTCCGGATTTTCCCCCCCCCGTTCATCAAAAAAATTTTTTCGGATTTCTCCCTCCGCTCATCAATTTTGGGACGATGTTTAGATACATGCGAAGCAAAAATATTCAAATCGCTGACGAACTGAGTTTGAATGTTTATTGTAAAATGCCGACTAAGCCCTAGACACCCAGACCGCCACTGGTTATTAGACTATTATTAAACTCATTTATAAAATATTTAATAAATGTCATAATTTAACTAATTTTCTCCTTACATACAGCTTATCTTCTAAATGTACTAGTGAAAAGTTTATCAAATTAATTACATTTCTAGTTATAGTACGTACAAATTATAAACGTTGATTTGGGTGGACATTTGTCACGACAATAAACGTTCAAATTTACCGTTTTTTGACGTATAGTTTTGAAGCATATAAAAGGTTTCTTAGACTTTTTAGTATTTATCTACAGATTCGGCAAATATGCGCGCAATGCGATCGCCGTTAGAAACGATAGGTAGGTACCGATGCCCTGCGTTGATACACGACAAGGTGATAAAAATAAGATTTCATGAAGTGTGGAACGTGCTGGGAGCAGTACATCCGTCGTTCTTTTCCTAATTTATCTGTTTTCTTTCTTACACTCGCTTACCTCAGGATATATAAAACTACATTTGCCGAATCTGTAGAATAGAATAGAATGGAATAAGTTTTTATTTGTGCTAAAAATGTATAGAAATTGTACAAAAATAAACAGTTAAGTCACAGAAACCTAGCAGAAGGTTTGTTCGTGACTCCTGTAATATTTACAATTTGTTGATGGGGCAGTAATAACATTACATATAAAAAGTTTCTAAGAAACAATAAAATAGTACTTACCACTAAAGTTAATCTAAATGAAATAATACAAGGTACATTCTTACAATAAAATAATATAAAGTGTTGTTACTAATTTTACAAGTTTCTTAAGTACAATTAAATAGTACTTTTTACTAAAATAAAATTGAAAATAAAAGTCTTACACTAAAATAATATAAGGTTTAAGGTAATTTACTAAATATACAAGTTAGGGTATTCTATAATGACAAAAATGTAGGACGCTAGTTAAATATGTGATCAAGATTTAAATTTGAATTTTTAATCCACATTTTAATTTTTTTACTGTAGAAAATGATGCTGCCATTAAATAGTCTAAGTTCATTCGGTAGTATATTGTAAATTTTAGATAGGTAATACAGGAAATATCTTTGAGTTGTCGTTTTGTGTGAAATAGGAAGTATACATTTATGATTTTTTATGGCCCTGGTGTTATATTCATGTTCAAAAAGGCTTACGTAATTTTTATGCTTATAATAATATTTCAGTATATCAGTTCTCTTAAAGTGAAAACATTAAAATTCGAGAACAAGATTCTAGTTGAGTAACGCATTGATTTCCTAAGGATGGTTTTAATAATTATTTTCTGACAGACAAATACTTTTTCTAGATTATTTTTATAAGTTCCACCCCAGGACAGAATGCCATACGTTAACAACGGCTGTACAAGAGCATAGTAACAATTCCTAATCAATTTGTTGCTAACAAGGGCGGATCTGGACCTTGAGCTTGGGGGGGGTAACACTGAACCCAAAATTTTTTGGTGAGCGGGGGGAGAAATCTGAAACAAAATATTCGCCCTAAAATTTTTTTGAAGAGCGGGGGGGGGGGGAAATTCAAAGATGATTTACAGAATCTGGGGCGGGGGGGGGGATAATTACCCCGTTACCCCCCCCCCATACATCCGCGCCTGGTTGCTAAGAATGCCGCTTAAACTTTTAAATATGAACATGCATTTTTTTAATCTTTTTGTTAAACAGTTAATGTGTTCATGCCATTTAAGAGACTGATCAATGATTACGCCAAGGTATTTGATGTTATTAGTTTGTTCAATATACGAGGGACAATTACATGCATTTCTATTGCATATATCCTGGTGTAAAATTAATTGATTTAAATTAACTTTGTTACGAAGTGAAAAACATAAATTTTGATTTTGATGTATTCAGTTTTAGCAAACTGCTATTCAACCATATTGTTATAACTTGTAATATGTGTTCATATTTTGAGCGAACATCCTCCCAAGAATCACCACTAACGTGAATGACTGTATCGTCGGCATAAGCAAAGATACTCACACTATCCGTATCAGTATTTATAAACAAATCATTAACGTAAATTATGAAAAGTACAGGGCCAAGAACTGTACCTTGTGGTACACCACAAGTTACTGTTGATTCTCTACTCCTTTCATTATTTGTTACAACATATTGTTGTCTGTTACTGAGATAAGTTTTTATTAAATTATAGGAACAGTACATTTCTAATTTTCCCAGAAGCTTTACATGGCTGATAGTATCAAATGCCTTTGCTAGATCTAGAAAGATAGCAGCTGTTGGTATGCTTTTATTTACATCATTATATATTTTTGTTGTTCTTATGGCCATAATTGCATCCTTGGTGCATTTATTTTGTCTGAATCCGAATTGATTATTTGAAATAATGTTGTATTTTTCGAAATAATTATACAATCGTGCGGTTATTGCTTTCTCAAAAATTTTTGCTATATTTGATATGAGAGAGATTGGACGATAGTTTGCCATCTGATTACGATCGCCACCTTTATGTAATGGTTTAACAATAGCACACTTTAATATTTGAGGAAATATTCCCGACATCATTGACATATTTATTAACTGAGTTAGTAGTTTCACTATATATAATAATATTATTTTTATGGTGGATGATCGTATGCCATCTATTCCTGGAGAGACATTATTATCTAGACTGTTAATGTAATTGGTGGTTTCTTGTTCAAGTATCGACTCTAAAAACAGTGAATGAGCAACTCGTTTAATCTTGCTTTTAGTATTATTATTATTATTATTAGTTTTTGGTATACTTTTTGTGATGTTTGCGCCAACATTTAGAAAACGATTGTTGAAACTTTCGGCAATTTCTGTATTTTGTGTTATAGTACGATTCTCTTTTATAATTTCTTCAATTTTGTTATTGTTATTATTTTTTTATTATGTATTACTTCATTTGTGATTTCCCAGATTTTTTAGGATTATTTAAATTATTTTTGATTAGATTTGAAAAGTATTCTTTTTTAGTTTTTTAAATAGATAATTTAAGTGATTTTTGTATAATTTATAGTGTTCTTTTAATTGCAGATTATTGGGTTCTTTCATTGTTTTTAGATACATAATGTTTTTGTTATTAATTGATTTTATTAACCCTTGCGTTACCCACTG
This sequence comes from Rutpela maculata, assembly GCA_936432065.2. Lineage (NCBI taxonomy): Eukaryota > Metazoa > Arthropoda > Insecta > Coleoptera > Cerambycidae > Rutpela > Rutpela maculata. Next base: position 175,039,074 of record OW386287.2, read on the forward strand.
TTTTCTTTGAATATGTGTTCTGGTTAATGTTCTAGTTTCAGTTGCTGTGTTTAGAATATCTTTTATTTTGTTTATTAAATTTTCTGTGTTAATATTTATCATTTGTATTTAATACATCTACCCAGTTTACTTTAGTTATATTTTCTAGTACTTTTTTATGATTAACGTTTCTTATTATATTATGTGAGTTAGCTTTGTTGGATTCAAAATTATATATTTGTAATATGCAGGGTGAGTGATTTGTTATATATTTATTTTAGGTAATAAAGACAAGTTAGCTGGGAGACTGGGTGAAATATTGTTTCATAATTTATAATACCGTTTTTTTAAATGCAGAACAATTTTTTACAAAATTTTTTTCATGGCCACTGGGAACTTGATAAACTTTGTATTGTTTCTGAAAATACATATACATTTACCTTAATTTTTAAAGCAGAAATTTTTTTTCTTAAATTCTCTGTACTTTAGGTAATTTTATATGATATAATGTAAACTTTGAAATCATCATCGCACTTCTTTCCCTATAAATTTCCGCTAATACTATCTACTAAAACCCCCTTTATTTGTCTAGTTGTCGTATGCAATCATGCGGGTTTTATCCATTCTATCGCAGTTGTTTACAACATCGAAAATATCACCTGCTAGTTTTTTACGTGTTGATAAAAGGGGCTGATGAATAAGTAGATAAAATAAATAGGGATAATAGACCAAGAGAAGCTGCATAAGGGCGTATCACTGTGATAATAGTAAGTATAATTTATTTTAAAACGTAAAAATTGGAAATATTAGTGCTTTTATTGACATACATATTTAAATAGTAAAGATATATTTACTTACAAGTAGTTGAATGGGGTCATCCCGTACATCTAAATCGTGATATTCTAATGCATGTGGTGAACAACTTTTATATAGAGATTCTAATTAGTAAATACAGTGGCATAGTTTTGTCTATTGTTTAAAATTAATTATTTGTGGCATAATATGCATGATTTCTTACTGTTTGTTGGGTATTTTGTCACCTTCTGTAAAAATATTTAAAAATTTTGATAAAAGGATCAGGCAGGGGCTGGCTTTTTCACCGACTTCATAAAATTTAAAAAAGGAGACTCAATTCGATCCGTATGTATGTTTTATTTATATTTGTTTAATCACTACTTATAAATTCGCTTAGGCACTTTCTATGAAATCTTCTTAAGGTATGACTCGGCAGTGTTCCCATATTAATTTCGGCAAGCTACATCTAGTACAAGATGAGCAAAAATTGGGAAAAAAATTTGTTCTTCAAACTTTTGCAATATTTGGCGAAGGCGCTAGTCATAATTTATTCATTAGATACAGAAATTATTGCAACAGTTCTCTCAGACCATTACACATACACAGGACTACAAAAAAAAATTCTGCTCCACGGACTAAACCTATCATGCCTTAAGTATTTTTGTGCGCTGAATCCGAATTTTCACTTTAAAAAATTTTCTACCACCTAGATTTTGAGTAAATGTCAAAAATTGTCAAAAAATCGTATTTTGACGATTATTTCACTCATTAACGCTATAGCCAATGAGAGCCCGTTTTTTCACAACATTGCACCAATCAAATGTCATTATTAGTGGTAGTTCAAGCTAGATCGGCTTTTGACAGTACCAACATGCAAAATTTATCGCTCTAATTTTTTATGTCGCTGCAGCGGCAAATACTGCGATAATTTTTTGATGTTTTGTTTCGTGAAATATTTTCGGCAAATAGGGCAACTCGCACTTTTAAATTTTATCTATAAATATCTTCTCTAGCTTATTACTAATTGTTAACTTACCTTGTAAATTGTAATATTGTTTTATGTACTAGCAAACATAAACACACCACATATATAGTAAACAATCGTCAGTTCCAAAGAGAAGCCTGTCTGAAATATATAGGCTATAACCCTTGCCTATCTGTAACTATTTCAATTTGCCTACTTTTCAATCAGGTAACAATAATATACAAAGATTGTACTTAATATACCTATCTTATAATACAGGAACAAGTCAAGCACAGCTTTCAATAGCTCAATAACGTAGTTACAGAGTTAAGCAAATCATTTATTATAAATGTCAAGTAAACACATTTGCTCTGGAAACAAACTAAAAATGTACCTAGGTACCTACTTACATACGGTAATCTATCAAAAAGTAACTAGTTGAATCAAAGCTGTGCAATATTTTAATTTGTTGTATTTAAAATTCACTCTGCCTAACGAAGCAAACCTCAACATAATTTGTAAACTTCGTAAGTTAAAAATAAGGATTAAATATGAATCAATGAACAATTATTATGGAATATAACTCTAGTAGCGGTAGCGCTAGATGGCGCTCTCTATGTCAAACTCGGAACCATGAGTGTATAGTAATAGTAGTAGGCGGGACATCGGGAATAAAGTAGTGCTTGCAGATTAAAGATGTAGTGCTCTCTCTATCGTTCCTCGTGATATTGCACCTCAGAAACGCCTGAAAGGTGTTAAGCCAGTCTATATTCTATATATTATAATATCTAAGGTTTCAACTCGTTTTAGTTACTAGTTGCCATAGAAATGTCAGTAGATTATTTTAAAATATAGGGAATCTCCATTGATAGTCTACCAATCTTGGTTTCTACTGCGTTTGTTTCAGATTTGCTGTTTTGACAATATGAGTCGGTTTGGAAATATTTCTGTACCTATATCAAATTAATGAGGAAATTGAAAATAAAGGTCAGTAAACTCTAAAAAGTGACAAGAAAACGTCTGAAGGCAATTAATGAGAAAACATAATATTGAAGATGTATTTAATGAATTATTTATTCGCGAAATATTCTCCTCAAATACCACTCGTGCTTTAAATTTTATCTAAAAATTTTTTCTCAAGCTAAGTCGCCCCTAGTTAATATAACTCGTGCAAATTGGCATTTTATTATCAAAGATTAAATCCCTCCCGCTAAAGCGGTCGGGATTTAATCAGATAATAAACTGCCAATTTACACTCTTTATATTACCAGGCAACACGCTTTCGAAAAAATTTTCGATAAAATTTTAAGCACTAGTGATATTACATACGATAAAAATCGGGATTTACTCGAAATCTACGCGGTAGAAAATTTCTTACATTGAAAATTCGAATTCAGCACACAAAAATACTTAAGGCATGATAGGTTTAGCCCTTGGAGCAGAATTTTTTTTCTTGTAGACCGGTGTTATGCAGAAAAAAAGTTACGTTAAATTACTACGACAAAAATAAAAAAAAATTGCTGAAAAACTTCTATTCAGTGAGGAAAACATTAATTATTTCAAGTACCCAATTTCCGGAGAATTATGGCATGATGTATACCAGTAGTCCAATCAATGAATGCCCAAAAGGGGATTGTAGAGAACATTGAAGAGGGGAGAATTTTCCTCTTCGTAAATGTGTTGGGGGTAGTTAGGAGGTAAACATACTGAAAGTCTCCGCCCATAGTCCCGCCGCATCAGGAAGGAGGGGTGGGTGGGTGGAAAGGTTCCTTTTTTCGATTCTTCGGTTGAAACTCAGAAACCATGCGTCACAGAAAAGTAATCTATGCAAAACATAATTAAATTTCCTACAAGAATGTCTATATGCATTTTCTTCCTATGTGCTATGGTTTATGAGATATTCGCCAGTGAAAATCGAAACCTAATTAATAAAAAAAAACCATTATATATCTATCAAAGCGGTTTACCGTAGTCAGCTAATAAATCATAGTCACAAAACAATCTTTATTTCACAACAATCGACGTATTTACTAATATTTTGTCGAAGTCTATAATACATTTCCTTAAATATACAGTGTGACTCACTTAAAATGAAGATACTCTTATAACTTTTTTATTCCGTTTCCGGTTTGAATCAAATTTAACTCAAGTATAGAAAAAATTAGAACCTACTTATGACCAGAAAAACATCCGGCTGCTACAAACGCAAAGCCACCTGCGGTACCAAAATATGCTGATAAAATAAAAAAAAATTTGAATGTTAAAAATTCTAAAAAATGCACCCGATCGGCGCCACAAACGTACATACACCAAAATTTGATTTGGTTATTGATGGGGGATTTCTCATACATAAGCTCATCTAGCAAAGGGGATCCTCAGTTTCCGCAATTTGTGGTGGTTAGGTGAAATTCGTCCAGACCCGTATGACGTTTTTAATCTTTTCCGCATATTTTGGTACCGCAGGTGGCTTTGCCTTTATAGAGGGTGAAAGATTTTCTGGTCATAGTAGATTCTAATTTGTTCTATACTTGAGTAAAGTTTGATTCAAATCGGAAACAAAATGAAAAAGCTATAATGGTATCTTCATTTTAAGTAAGTCACACTGTATATTTAAGGAAATGTATAGATTTCGACAAGATATTACGTTAGTAAATACGTCGAGTGTTGCAAAATAAAGATTGTTTTGTGACTGTGATTTATTAGCAGACCACGGTAAACCGCTTTGACAGAAATATTCAAGGTACAAAATTGATGTTTTCTTATTAATTATCGATTTTCGCTGGCGAATATCTCGTAAACTATAACACATAGGAAGAAAATGAATATAGACATTCTTGTAGCAAATTTAATTATGTTTAATTTTGCATAGATTACCTTTTTCCGTGTGACGCATGGTTTCCGAGTTCCAAGCGAAGAATTGCTTGGAACTCCCCCCCTGAAGCGGCGGGGTTAGGGGCGGGGACTTTTAGTATGTTTACCTCCTAACTACTTCCAACACATTCCTGGGTGGCTATTCTTGAACTTGGGGGAGTAGAATGTGTAAGAGAAAATAATCATTTTCTACTCCCTCATGTAAAGATTGTATTCTTGAATTTATTTTCCCCAGCCACATAGACGAAAACACTCCCTACTAATTCCCTTACTTTTAGTGAGAGAAAGTCGAGTGAATGCAGAAAAGAATCATTTTTTAAGTACTTTGTAGGTTATGATCGTGCGTGTGGAGACTTGTCATATTAATTTGATTTTATTAAAATAATGGATATCGAAGATTTATATAGTGGCTAGACAAGTTTTGGATGATTTAGAAGATGCGAAGGAACAGTTTGAAAATGCGAAAAATATTCGAATTTTAGGAAAAACGGATCAAATTTTTGTTCGTTTATTTTTATATCCGCAATTTTGTTCATCAGGATGAGGGTTAGTTCGTATTTTGCAAAATTGTCGCATGATGTAGAGGTTAGGTATACTGCTGCCATCGAATTAAATCCTAATATTTTGAGAAAAAAATGCTTCAGTATAAATATTGATGTATTTCCAAATATTACACATATGGATACTGTGAATTACTTGGTTTGCATAGACGGAAGGATGACTGAAGGATGAGTTCAAACCATTCAAAAGTCTTGAAGCTGTTTGTGGTTAGGTGAAAGAAGTACTCTGCAAGAAATTTACAGAATAAAAGCTTGTTGCAAAGGTAAGAATTGTTATCAGTGATCAACCATTCTTTCCATATATATACTTGCCTAATTAAATGTTGCTTTATAAATAATTGCTAACGTACAAATTAATTTTTCAGGTTATAAACTCGTAGCATTGTGAACAAAAGCAATTGACTCCTTGGACTATTGCAGATTCAGATGGTTCCTTAGTACTTACTGTGAATGTTGCTAGTCTAGACAAAACATGTTCAATACTTAGCGACAAGAAGTATTTCCTTTTAGTTTTTTAACAGTAAATATGGCTATGGTCGAGGTATTAATCGCTGTAAATTTTTTTAAAGACATCATATAAATTAAGCAATGAAGATTGAGGTGCTATAAACTATTTGAGGTACCTATGTAATAAGACGTACATAATTTCTTCCATCAGTTACCCCTCGTCTATAATGTATCTATAGTTTGGACTATATAATCCATTGTATAATTTCTGTAAGAATTTTATTTTTCATATATTGTTATGTAATATATGTTTTATAATTTTATGTGTCATTTGTTCATTATTATACTCTTCGCAAAAACGAAGAACAACTTTCAAAATGTCCGTCTGTCCGTCCGTCCGTCACATTTCTTGTAAGCACGATAACTTAAGAAAGAAAAGTCCGATTGTATTGAAATTTAGAAAGTAAGTTAGTGTTAGCTAGAGGAAGAACCCTATTGTTTTTGAAGAAAATCGATCAGTAAATAAAAAAGTTATTAATTATTTAATTAAAAAAAAAAAAATTCTCTTAATTTTTGTCGCTTGTACTAAAATGGAAATCTTGCGAGATATTATTTCCATAATAAATTTTTTTTTGTTTATGAAGTTTACTAATATATATTTCATAGAAGTGAAATATGTATGAATGTCGAATAGTATATAATACAGACAATCAATTTTTGTAGCAATAGGTGGTGGCGCAGCGGCTAAAGCTTTGCGTTGCAATCCAAAGGTCCCGTGTTCGAGTCCCACAGGTTGGATATTTTTTTCAAGTCCAAAAACTAGAATTATTTACACGAAAACTGCGAAGAGTATCCTATAGAATGTGTAACAATTATATATAAAAAGCTCAGTAAATTGGCGAAGAGTACGTTTTTAGCTTGTTATTTTATTAAATATTCCCGTTTTATTATGTTCTATTTATCACTCTACTATATATTGTTATAGTAAATCGAAATAGTTAATCACGTCGAACTTGTACTTAGGTACGTGCATGTAACTGAAAGCAAAACAAAATATCTTTACTAATTAAATAATTTATTATCCAAGGTCTATTAGTACTTCTAAGGATAATCGAGAAGAAAGTTATAATTTATATTGTAAGAAAAAAATAAATGATTGTACATAACGTGTATACTTTATATTAATATCTATCTAAGCAATAAAAGTAACATTCATAGTTTATATATAACAAAAAGGGCTTTTATAGCTACAATTCAATACTTATAGCCCATTCAGACTTTGTTTATATGTTCACTGAACTTAGACCACTTCAAAGTTTTAATTTTATACTTCTTCAATGTTCAATAGTCCAACATTCAGTTTTTAAACACTACACGATATACTTTAAAAGAGCACATTGCATCACTTGTTGACAGCGGGTAGGTACTTTGGAATTTCCTTTCTTAATTTATGTACTTCATCAAATATCTTTATGAAGCCTGCAAATTTTCTTTAAAACAATTTCTGCTATTGCACTTCTCTCTCTCTTGGTACGGCTCCACACCTTCGCTCAAACAAGAAATAATTTTTAAAAATACTGACAGACCAATATAAAATGTTAATTTTCTATACCATGAACTGTTTATTGCTTGTTTGAGCGGCAGTAATTATTATCATAAGCAGTTTCAGTTACACATATGGGTTTTAAATTATATCCCTTATTGAGAGAGGATGTCCAACTGGAAGAATAGTACCTTAGTGTACTATTCTTGGTCCAACTGGACATATCATCATGGTCTTGTAATACGGCTGTTTTTCTTACAACATAAACCCACGTTAAAAATCAGATTCTTACATTAATATGCAATAACGTACCACTAATAAAATCTTTGGAAGACGCTTGTAAAATCATTTCTTTTAATTGTTTGAAATCAGTTGCAGTCTTTTAACCTTTAACTTCTTCTGGTTGTAAATGGAGGTTATCTTATAAAAATTGGCATTGTTTCGGATTGTCAAACTTCCACAATTAATAATAAACCAAAAACTTGTCATTTTGTATGTATAATATACATAGAAACAATAATATTACGAAAAGTTTAATCAGTTGCCATTTGACAGTTAAAGAATTTCAGTTTGTTTTTCCTAAGGTCTGAGACTGTGACGTCACGCGCACGCGACCCATAAATATGTTTTTGATCTGTCAACTGTCACGCCACCACCAAACAATTTTTGGCCACCACAGCTGATAAATATCAGATATAGGAGAGTTCTGATTGGTTATATTGTGAAGAACAATATGACAACACTGTAGACTTCTCCCTCAAACTTTTACCGGTCCCTCGTTATTCCTTTTGTTCAAGAATACATGTTTTTCGAGTAGGGGAATTTCAAGTGAAAGGCGAGGGAATAAATTCGCCGTGGAGTAACAATTTCTCTCGCGCTCAAGAATAGCCACTATGAAGAGGAAAATTGGCCCCTCCTCAATGTTCTCTACAACTCTTTCGTTGACTGGATAGAAAAAATACCTAGTTAAAAAATTGAATGTGTTCTTTAGTATAATTTCATAGATATTTAATATGTATTTCCATATTAAGACAACATCGACAGAACTCAAAAAACGAAAAATATCGAAAATATCCCTGACCAGAACTTATTGAGAGTTTTCTACTAAAAAATATGCATTATTTGCAACGTAAACATAAAAACCAAGACCTCAACATCAGATACAATGTTCTAAAAAAAGGCATGATTTAAATATCATACACGCTAAAAAGTCATATTATGACAGTCTAATAAAAAATGCTGAAAATGAGACCCAGACGGTATGGAAAGTAATTCGCGATAATGTAAACTGCTCAAACAAAAATCATAGTATACTCCCAATTATGCGCGACTAAAATGGTGTGGCTGTAAAATAGAATCAACTTGCTGATACATTCAATAACTTTTTTATTGAGTCGATAAAGAACATAATCCATAAAATAAACAATAAAAATTTCCCTCGATACAAGAAACCGACTAACCAAAATTTACATACAATGTTCGTGTTACAGATGGATGAATATGAGGTGATATTATTAATTCCTGTGGCAAAAAGAAAAATCATCCGGAAATGACGGAATACTTATTAAATGAAATAGTGGAATATGTTGTAGCCTCATATCTAATAAATCCCTTCTTGGTAAGTGGTTATCCTCCGGATAAACTAAAACAGCAGTAGTAGTACCAGAGTATAAAAAAGAGGATGCCTGTGAAATTAAAAACTATGGACCAGTTGCCTTATTATCGCTGTTCTCGAAAATATTTGAAAAAGCTTTTTACACAATAAACTGATTTGAAGACGGTTTGGATTTACTAGAGGGCGCTCTACGCAAGTGGCAATAATTTAATTCAATGAAAAAATCCTAGACAACCTAAATTGTAGCTTAAAATCATGTGAAATTTTCTATGACCCGTCGTGAACATTTGATACAATAAACCACACAATTTTGTTGGAAAAACTGGAAGTTTACGGAATTGAGGACCTACCTTAGCGTGGCTAGATTCATATTTGACAAATAGATACCAACTAGAATGTGTTAACCCATTTAGCACAAAAACATTATACTTTATACTCTGGTTACTTCTGGCGTGCCACGGGGCACTGTGCTAGACCCACTCTTATTTATAATTTTTGTGAATGATATCTTTAAAGCCTTCAATCTACCTTCTTAGCATTATTTGCTGACGACACGTCTGCAATTTTACCATCTAAAAATTTAAACCAACTTAGTAACAAAGCAAACATGTGTTTTCAAACTGTCTGACTGGTGTCCACATAATGGCCTAGTACTCAATACAAGTAAGACTAATTTAATGACATTATCCCGGATAAAGAAAAAAAATTGATTACAACCTCCTGGTAAAAGCGAATAAAAGTCTAGAACAACAAAATGAAGTTAAATTTCTGGGAGTAACTTATCATGGGATATAGCCCAGACGACAGAGAACATTTTATAGTGAAACCTACGAAAACTTGCAAAATGAATAATTTTTTTTTAAAGAGTTCGTGAAAGTGTATAGAATAATATCCTGAAAAGTTTATATTCCGCTCGGATGCATAAACATAAAAAAAAGTGAAGAAAAACATTTTTTCATCCATTTTTTCAAAATTTTGAAATTTAGTCAGGGTAGGAAAAAATAAAAAATACAGGTGGATAGACCACGGGTTTCTAAACAAAAAATGTTCTAATAAAATTTATCGCCAAAGCCAAGGTATTCCTGGAAAAAAAAAATAGTGAAGTAACTTTGTCACTTTGCGCGGCCAAGCGGACAGTTAAATGCATACTATGAAACCCGTAAAAATTTTTCTTAGTGAATAGGAGGATAAATAGTGACTATGGATGGAAAATATATAATTATGAATGCATACATAGACACCACACATAGCCGCTGAATCGCTCACATGAATTTTTACGTACCTTTACTGTATTGTATTTATTACAGGTACACCCATCCACATGTCAGCTATATCCAATGGATTCCTTATACATTTGTTAATGTATCCAGAATTTATATTCAAAACAATCAAAGATATATTCATAGTTATAAGGATTAGATCGTGAAAGTCGCAATTTCTTATCTTGATCTGACTGATCATATTTTCGAAAAAAAATGCATACAAGTAAACGAATTTGTGTTTGAATATTCGAAAAGTATATTTTTTCCGAAATAGTGATATTTTATTTTTTCCAATTTCTCGGCAAGTTACAACCTCCAATATACATATTTGTCATCAAGTAATGGAATTAAAATGATTTGAGATGTATTTTTTTGTGAATCCACTTTACTACAACTTAATACACCATAGTAATCATGAAGTGTACATACTTTTTAACAGTTCTCTATGAAGGGCTTCTATTCTTTTTCTATATTTTTTATTGCGACGATTGAGTTCGGGCGTGATAATATAAATATAAGTATAAGATAAGTATATTTTTCCCATCCATCTTTTGCTTGTATTGTTTAAAACTAGGAAGCATCAGAAAGCTACAATTTCCATCTTTTAACTGAACCAACACTCATATATATTGAACAAATTCTGATTTAGTGATATGTAATTCAATGCGTCGATGTCACAGTCATGCGTATTCAAGCGCGCGCACGCATGGATCTCGCTTCAAGTTATAACGTTACACTTGACTATTTTTTTCCTGGAAAACCGTGTGGCTTTAGCGATACATTTTGTTAGGACATTTCTTGTTCATAAATACATGATCTATCCATCTATATTTTTTATTTTTCCTAGCTCGACCTAATTTCAAAATTTTTAAAAAATGGATGAAACATTTTTTTTTCACTTTTTTTATGTTATGTATCCGAGTGAAATGTAAACTTTTCAAGGTATTATTATTCTATACACTATCATGAACTCGTTAAAAAAATATATTATTCATTTTGCAAGTTTTGTAGGTAAATACCTTCATCGACAGGACTAATAGCCATATAAACGTCCTTTCGGGTTAGCGGGCTATCGCCCAGTTTGAATTCGTAGAATTTTTGAGAAATTTCCTGGACGTAGTCCGCTAGTGGGGTTATGTTGTGGCAACGAACATATAAATCTCGGAGGGAGGTGTATCTGTCCGAACCAGAAATGAAGTGCATAAATTTCCCAGGCAGCAAGGTGCCGTCATTAGGACGTCGTTTTTTCGGCATTAATTACGTCAATTTCACCTTCAGCATGACGTAAAAATGACGTGAAAAAGACAGCACAATGTCACAGCCCAATGACGTATTGGTAATCAGTGAATTTTGGAATGCAAACCTCTCATTATAATATTTTTCCGCAATTATTAATAAAGTTTTTGACGAAAAAAAAAAACGGAATGTGCAGGGATCGAACCGCCGACCTCTTGACTCGCAACCTAACACTTAACTCACTAAACTATTGAACATCTTTATTTAAATATGTTTAAAAGCTGTATACCTAGTTAGAAATAGTAAAACAAAATTATTATTAGTACGTGGCAAAAATTGAACTAGTCACTAAATACTTCTATTTATTTTTATTTTATAATGATTTATTTAAATTAAAATTTCAGGTTGCAAAATATATTTGGCAACTATGTCAAAACATACTGATGTTTCTATATGTACGTTTTTATTGTAATAATATATTGCTATTTTGATTGGTCAAAGATCTCTATATACATATATACATATATATAGTGAATATATGAATATATATAGTGAACCAAATGACCAATTTTGACGACAAAATGACGTCATTTTAATGAGGTCAAAATAATGACCTAAAAGAAACGTGTATTTGACGTCTTCATGATGACGTCAGAAGTACGTTTTAAATATCACGACTCTGGTACGTCATTTATTGGTAAAATGACGTCGGCGACGAAAAATCACCTATAAAAGACGTCATAATGACGTCACCCTGCTACCTGGGTTATGTTCGAGAACTCGAAGTTTTCTCATTGTCGTGGCCGGGTATGCTGCACCACACCGGCGCCGCGTATGTGATGGCCGGCCTGATTACCATTGTGTACAACAGTATTTTATTCGTCCTGTTAAGTCCGCTATCCCTGGCCAGGAGCGGATACAGACTCCTGGACATGGAGTAGACCTTGCGTACAGCCTCGTTAACGTGAGTGTTGAACGTCAGTCTTTTGTCTAGGTTAACCCCCAAATACTTCACGCACCGTTTGATTGGAATTTGTCTACCCCCAATCGAAATTGGCATTAAAATCCAATTTTAGGTGAATCGGCGCGTGAAGAGAATCGACTTCTCGGCATTGATCCGAATCTTCCACTTGTCGTAATACGTCGTGGAAAGGGCCATGTGTGCTTTCAACAGCAGATTAGCTGCTTGCGCGTTATGTGAATGCACATACATAGCCGTGTCGTCGGCGTACTTGGCAAGGTTCGTGTTCGGGAACTCCGGAAAGTCGAAAACCATCACACATTACCACAAAAATAGAATGTCTGTAATATATATCTTTCGGGAATCATATTTCAATGCATTAGATATATTATTATAAAATAATATTAGTAAAATGTATAAACAAAAAAAATATATATTATAGAGATAACATTTCGCAAGATTTCTATTTAAGTACAAGTGACAAAAAATAAAAAAATATATTTTTTTAAATTAAATGATTAATAACTTTTGTATTTACTGATTGATTTTCTTAAAAAACAATAGGGTTCTTCCTCTAGCTACTAACTTACTTTCCAAATTTCAATGTAATCAGACTTTTCTTTCTTAAGTTATCGTGCTTAGAAGAAACGTGACGGACGGACAGACGGACATTTTGAAAGTTATTCAGAATTCGTTCACTAACACAATGATATGAAAATGTTTTCTCTACGAGCGATATTTCCGGTATTAGAAATGTGCCGATCAAATGCAATATACTCTTCATTTTTGCGAAGAGTATAATAAGAAGTATTGATGTTTGTAAATGTAATAATTTAATGAGATTTAATAAATGTATACTACTTTCTAATGTAAAGTTATACTTATTATACTCTTCGCAAATACGAAAACGAAGAGTATATTGCGTTTGATCGGCATATTTCTAAAACCCTAAATATCGCTCGCAGACAAAAAAATTTCATATCATTGTGTTAGTGAACGCATTCTGAACAACTTTCAAAATGTCCGTCTGTCCGTCTGTCCGTCTGTCCGTCTGTCCGTCCGTGACGTTTCTTGTAACACGATAACTCAAGAAAGAAAAATTCGATTGTACTGAAATTTAGACAGTAAGGTAGTGTTAGCTAGAAGAAGAACACTATTGTTTTTGAACAAAATCGATAAGTAAATAAAAATGTTATTAATGATTTATAATGAATTTGAAAAAAAAATTTTTATATTTTTGTAATTGAATAGAAATCTGGTGAAATGATATTTCATTTTAATATTTAAATATTTATATATTTTACAAATATACATATCATAATGTATACTCCTTTAACTCGGAATCCAAGGGTCCCGGGTTCGAAACCCAAATGGGGTGGTTAATTTTAACTTTATTTTACACTGAGTCTTTTACGAACTAAGTTCGGAGTATAAAATTAAAAATGTTTAAAACTAACATTATTTACAAACAACTGCAAATAGTATCCTATAGAATGTGTAACAGTTATATAAAAAGTTTAGTAAACCGGCGAAGAGTACGTTTTTAGTTTATTATGTACTTGTTTTTACTTCCACGTCCAGTGGAACTATAGTAACGACAAAAAAATTTTTAAAAAATTTTATTGTCCAAATAGGCTTAAAATGTCATGAAACGTCGAGATTTCAAGTTTGAGCGAAAAAAAAATTTCTGTCTGTCTGTCGGTCTGTCTGTCTGTCGGTCTGTCTGTCGGTCTGTCTGTCTGTAACTTTTTTTGTGCGCACGTTTACTCTGGAACCGTTTAAGATATTGACTTGAAATTTGGTACACATATGTACTTTAACGAGATCTAGAACTAGATTATATTTTCATCTTGTTCCGTCGAAGGGTTGGGGGGTAAATTGGGGTAAATTTGGGGTAAATGGGTAAATCAAGCAGGTAAGAGTTCATGAAATTGGTATTTAGTATATACAAGAGAAGCTAAGGTCTCAAAAAAATTTTTGGCATTAGCCACCCCCATTACCACCCCCACCTTGTTATTAAAGGGGATGAAAAAAAATTGTGATTTAGTGTATGTACAGGAACCAGAAACCTCAAAATATTTTTTTACTTCATTCACCCCCACTACCTATCACCACCCCCACCCCACTACCGATGTGGGGTATCGTTTTATGGGTTTTTGGGGTAGAGGATTGCAAATATTATATTATTAAAGTTCCATAAACAATTATTTTCACATACAAAGTTTTTTCGTTGTGAGTGACTTGGATAGAGAATCTGGATGTGGAAGTAGTGATTCCTTGGGCAGCGGTTTTTTGTATTAGCTTCTCTCTTAAAAATAAAACAACATATTTACAAGTGTAAATTTAGACAGTTTCATCATCATTCTTCTTCCAATAATTACCACATTTTCGACCAACCGCTGTTAGAAACATGAGCGTTTTATCACAGGACTGAAATTAACTTCTCTCAAACTTCTATGGATGCCCTGAAAATAATTGTAGTATTCTTTCCCTCTAACATTTATAACAATTTCCTTAAATTATTTTGACACGATATATTCGAAACCGGACAAATAATTTAATTCCGTTCACAGTTTGACGCCTAATTACGAGCCAAGTAATTGAAACCCCGCAAACAATTAGACTGTCACTTGTCTTGGTTGGTGGGTGTCGGCGCCAGCTCGACGAAAAGCCTGCGAAAAGCCCCCTTACACAGGGGCGTTCCATTAAACTACCGTTTGTGATTAAAACGTTTTCTTAAGGAGTGGGTATATAACATTGATTTTAATCTGTTGACACAAGTCAAGAATTGTACTTTAATTTTGTTTTAATTAGAAATAAAGAAAATAAAGAATTATTTTCGAATTTATGTCGATAATTCGATTTCCATGAAATTTATTTTCGTACCGTAATTTTGATTTCTTTATGATTTATTTCTTAGTTACGATGTTCCCATATATCCTAAGTGAGCAATTCCTTCCGTCTGAGGAGTATTCTCTCTAATTTCACAATTTCACATTACTAACGTGATATAGAGTGGTGGCTTAGAACAAATACTAAGCAGAATCGTGACCTGCTGGATTAAAGCTCCAAATTTTGCAGAGTTCTTAATTATCCTCAGTACTATCAATTTGAGGGGGGTGCCCGATTTCAGTGTCCGCCATCTTGAAATACGACGCTACCTTTGTTTTCTTTGGATCGTAACTGTACATTTTCGACTTTTATTTGGTTTTTACTAAATATCTCCACAACTTCTGGGTTTGCAGCAAAAATGATTTAATTTAAACTAAATGTGCTACAATTTGAGACCAGAGCCGCTTTTGTAACTTTAATATTTTGCGAGATACAAGCTTCCAAAGTTTTGGAATTTTTTCAGGTTATTACAAAAATCGGTTGCGTTTACAGCAACACTATTCGAATCAGTTTTAATCTAGACTAAATTTGCTACAACTTTAGACTAGATCTGCTTTTGTAACTTTAATATTTTCCTAAATATGATGCATGTACATTAGGGTGGCCCATCTCTATAGGGGGTGAATTTTTTTGCGTATTTTTTAAGTCTCACCCCACGAAAATATACTATTATACTAGGAATAATTTATGTCAAAGTTTCAGATAATTCGGTGAACGGTAACCCGTGCCGCATTCAGGTAGAAATTTGTAGATAAGATTTTATTACGGTAATACACTTAAATTTTACTTAAAATACAAATATCTACCTCTTTTCTCATAATGTTTTATTGGTGTAATTATTTCCTAGAAATTATTTGTTTTGGAAGTTTGGAAATATAATGCACCTAGGGTAGGTTTTTATGTCAGTTTGCAATTGTATTTTACAGTGGTGACATTATATATTAAGTTCTAGCTTACGTTCCTTTTTGAAAAAATATTTAACGATGGCTGATGTTAGATCCTTACGAAAGGATACTTTCATTTACTTAGTTGGACACTATTCGTCACAAATCATTGGCAATAAATTGCCGTCTAATAGACAAGTATTACAAGTGCTCTTTTATAACATTCGTGAAGTGAAGCTAAGTGTACATGAAAGTGCTAAATTAACAATAAAAGAGGTGTCAGTTTTTTGGGATAATGCTCGCATTCCGACACGTCAGGATTTTCATTGTGTTAAACAACTAGATAAACTTTATGCAGAGTGGAGGAACTTACAAAAATCGGCTAAAAGGGCCAGTGCGGGAGTAAAGAAAAAAAATTCGTTGAAAAATT
Organism: Rutpela maculata; assembly: GCA_936432065.2. Lineage (NCBI taxonomy): Eukaryota > Metazoa > Arthropoda > Insecta > Coleoptera > Cerambycidae > Rutpela > Rutpela maculata. The sequence continues at coordinate 175,055,513 of OW386287.2, forward strand.
GGACGATCTTTTTGACATTTCTCATGCAAATGCATTGGAGTTGATAAAAATAGATGAAGATAAGCAGTTTTTAATTAACCAAAGAAAAAAGGGACGTCCTGAATTTATGCATGGTATTGATTACCAACTTGCTTCTCAAGAAAAATCAGCTGGGGAGAAATTACAGAAATTATCCGAACGAATGCAACGAAGTCAACAAGAAAAAGCTAGATTAGAGGAAACAGTCACCTGTCCATCATCAAGTAGTAATTCAGCCGACTCCAACGAAAATGAAGATGAAATAATCGAAGCCCAAGAAGAGTTGTTACAAGACCAGCCTGGCCCGTCACAGCCAAAAAGAGGAGATTGTATGGAACATGTAACATCATCACACCAAAAATAGCCGCTGCATTTGATCCTTGCAAAATAAGCGACAGGTATGGAGTCCATATTTTGACGGCAGTAGCAGAAGCACTAGGACATGACACCACATCTTTGTCCATCAGCAGAACCACACTTCAACGCTCTAGACAACGCATCCGCGAAGAAAGAGCTGGAATATTAAAAACTGCCTTCGGTAATTCTGAATTGCCGGCCCCAGTCATCCATTGGGATGGAAAACTTTTACCTTCTCTCACTGGAATGGGAAATATCGATAGACTTGCTATCTTAGTTACTAGTGGAGATATTGAACAACTACTTGGAGTACCAGCTTTGCCCAATTCAACTGGAAGAGAACAGACTGAAGCAGTTTATGATGTGCTTTGTGAATGGAATTTGGACGAAAAGGTAATAGCTTTGTGTTGTGATACAACAGCATCGAATATGGGTTATATAAATGGGGCAGCCACACTATTGCAACAAAAATTAGAAAGAGATATTCTATATTTTCCTTGTAGACATCATATTTTTGAAGTGGTTTTGAGAAGTGTGTTTGACACAAAAATGCCTTCCTCATCTGGTCCAAATGTGCCACTATTTAAACGTTTTAGGGAATTTTGGCCTAAAATAGATCAAAATAAACTAAAAACTGGATTTCAGGTATCAAAAATTAAACACATTTTACAACCAGTTAAAGCCGAAATTGTAAAGTTTCTAAATACAGCTTTAACTTTGCAACAGCCTCGTGATGATTATAAAGAATTTTTAATGCTTTCTAAACTTTTTGTTGAAGAAGAGCCCACTCATACGACATTCTATCAACCAGGGGCATTTTATCATGCACGTTGGATGGCCAAAGCCATTTACTGTCTAAAAATATTTTTTTTCCAAGATCAGTTCCAACTAACTAAAAAAGAAAAAATAGGTATTGAAGATATATGTCTCTTTATTGTAAAGGTTTATGTAAAGGCCTGGTTTACAGCGTCATTTGCTAGTAAAGCACCGCTTCATGACTTAGACTTTTGTAAAGAACTCATTAATTATCAAAATATTGACAAAGAAATATCTCAAGCCGCAAGTAGGAAAATAGTGAACCATTTGTGGTACCTTAATTCAGTAAATGTTGGCTTATCTTTCTTTGATGACGATATTTCAGTTACCACTAAAAGAGAAATGGTTAAAGCTTTGAATAGGAAAGCACCAAATCAAGAGGGTATTAAACGACTTATGATTAGTAACATTACTGACGTTGAAAACAAGGAAATTCAGGACTTCGTATGCGAGAACACTAAACAGTTTTTTCAAAAATTAGGTTTGTCTATGGAATTTTTGGAAAATGATCCAACAACATGGAAGGAAAATGAAAGTTATACCCGATGTTTCAATATTGTAAACAAAATTAAAGTTGTAAATGATGCCGCTGAGAGAGGAATCAAACTTATTACTGACTATAATGACATTTTAACAAAAAATGAAGACCAAAAACAGTTTTTACTCCAATTTGTAAATGATTATAAATCACAGTTTCCAAATGTAAAAAAAGAAACCCTGTCGCATGCTTTGGCCTAGTGCAAAAAATATTGTTTTTATTACTATATGTCTTGTAGATTTAGGATAATATTTGGTACTATGTATGAAAAAAACGTTTCATAATAAAATACACGAAGATAAAACGAGAGTTTTATTTCAAAAACTTCTAGTCTAGTTTTCTTAGACTACGAATTTACAGTAGTATGACACATGTCATAGTCACAACAGATAATGTCTTTGATATTTGTATGACTTGATTAGTCATTCTAAAGATAAATGTTGCTGATTAAAAAAAAAAAACAATGCATCAACCAAAGAATGTAAATAATTCCATTTACTTTTATTATTGCATAATAATGCATTCTGCGGCACCCCTTGCCTTCAATTTGCCTCAACAATATTTTGAGGGGACTGTTTTTTCTTCAAATGGAACCATTTGCAGGGGTGAGAAATAAAAAATTTCGATTTCGAAAAAGATGGGCCACCCTATTGTACATTTGGAAATATAGTGATATGGTCTTCTTACCATGGATCAAGAAACAACTGCAGGATTGTCTACGAGTCAATGTTGTTTGGGACATATACAAGCCAGACAGTCTGAAGGAAATTACACGTGTGAAGAGAGGGAAGGGAGAAGGGAGAAAAATCACAAGGGAAACCACACTCCCCAAAAACTTTGTTACATTCTTGAAGAATTCACAGAACAAGACAGAACTGTTTACCCTACTAAGTGATGCAGTCGCAACTTATGACGTACAAGAAGGTAAAGAAATATACATCAGCTATGGCAAATCTGTTATTTCAAAAAATATTTGTACATCGATGTCCGAAACTGACAACGAAGAAAATGATATCAGAATGTATCTTCATATATTGGATGCATTACAAGAGGGTGCAACCAACATCCTCATAAGTACAGTTGACATAGATGTTATTGTAGTACTAGTGGGCATCTTTTTCGAGCTACAAACTTACAAACCTAATATTCAACTTTGGATTGCATTTGGTAAGGGTAAACAATTCCGATATTATCATATTAACGCCATCTGCCAAGAGCTCGGAGAAAATATGTCGCAAGCATTGCCCTTTTGATATGCATTCACGGGTTCAGACACCACATCACAATTTTTTGGTAAGGGGAAAAAGTCAGCATGGAAGACATGGAAAGTATACCTTCCAGGCACTGAAGGATTTATCTTCTCTGCAAAACATCCATTTCAGGCAGTAGATGCTAAAACTAACGCATTTGAACTTATAGAACGATTCACATGCATTCTGTACGATGGCATAACAAAACTTGACAGCATCAACAAGCTCAGAGAGGATCTCTTCACACAAGGAAAAAAAGTAAAGATGATGCAAAGTCTATCGCCCACACAGGATGCCGTCATTAAACACACTAATCTCTGCATCTACCAATTTAGCGTTTGGTTAACCAGTTTGAAATCACTCCAAAATCTTCCCACTCCACCTAACTTTGGATGGAAAAGAAACGAAGAGACATGCCAACCAATTTGGATGTCTATACCGGAAGCAAGCAAAAGCTGAAGGGAATTAATTAAGTGCGGATGTAAGGCCGAACCCCCGTGCTCTAAGAATTGTGATTGTAACAAGGCTGCACTTGCCTGCACAGCTCTTTGCCATTGCAAAGGCCGTTGTGAACAGTAAACAACAACATTATAAATATAATAATAACAACATTAAAAATATAATTTTTATGATTATTTTCTTAATAGTTATTCTGTAATTTTTTTATTGAAACGTTTGTAACATGGTCAAATACATTATCTCAGCAAATTGTGATTGTATCGATGTCTTTCTTTACTCCCATTGTAGCCTATTTATTCTTCTTAAACATTAATAAAACAATGTTTGCTGTAAAACTGACTGCATTGGAGATATTTAGCAAAACCGACCAAAATATAGATTTTTGTAATAACCTGAAAAAGTCCAAAACTTTGGAAGCTTGTATCTCGCAAAATATTAAAGTTACAAAAGCGGCTCTGGTCTCAAATTGCAGCAAATTACTTTAAATTAAATCCTTTTTGCTATGAACGAAGAAGTTGGGGAAATATTTAGTAAAAACCAAATAAAAGTCGAAAATTTACAGGTACGGTCCAAAGAAAACAAAGAAAACAAAGATGGTGTCGTATTTCAAGATGACGGACACTGAAATCGGGCACCACCTCCTGATATATACTGAGGGACGAGGGTACATAAGAAGTGCGCAAAATTTGGCTCTTTAATCCAGCAGATCACGATCTCCTTGCTAAGCCATCACATTAATAGTAAAATACCATTATAAGATTACATAGTCAAGAAATCGTTCTCGGCTATACTGTCACAGTGTATTAATTCTCACAGTACAATCATCAATCTTTATTCTGAGCATTTTTTTCATTAACTGCTATCACAAGTATTTTTTAGCTTCGAGATTTGACCTAACAGCTTCTAAACTTGCCTACTCTGAATCCGATATAATTATTTTTTCGTTGATATTTATGTCCGTCCGTATGTCGTTTTTCCCTTCGTGCTTCGCTCTGCGCGTTTTCAAGATTACTGAGTAAGTATTGATACACAGGCCCACAAAAAAAGTGGTCTGTGCTGGGATACTGACCGTACCTATCCCTTGTATTTTGAGCCGCTGAACACGAATCTCACCTTGGTTTTTCCCCAGCACATCAGGTTTTTTTTAACACTAAACAAGTCTGTTTGATCGTAATATTGCTTACCCAGCTCATTTAAATCAGACTTCAAAAGTGATTCAACTTTAAAACGTTAACCTAATAATATTGTGGTGTCTCAGTCTTGACTACATAACTCAAAGGAAACCATAAAAACCCATAACTCCTTACCCCCACAACCCTTGGAATCCGATGAAAATAATGGGGAATCTTGATTGGGGAATTAATGTTTATGACCTCGGATTCTTGTGCTTGAGTATCATGCAACCACAACCTAATGATCCCGTAATCCCAGCATCCCATAACCCCGTAACCTCTTAACTCTGAAGATCCAACGGAAAAAATGGAGAGTGATTCGTGCCATTGTGAGATTAGAATCTTGTAAACTAGCACCCTATGACGCCACAGCTCTTCAACCGCAGTCCTCAACCCAATAACCCTGAGGATTCATTGAGGCTGTTAATTGGGGAATCAATTAGATTGTGCCCTCGGAACCTTGTTACCAGGCTAAAAATGTTGAATTTTATTTTTGACTTCGCAACTTTGTTTGGACTAGTCCTGGAGATGAATATATCGAAAGTCCCCACTCCTAGGTGGTGAGCGGGGGGGGGGGTTAAAGGTCCCATTTTTGGTTTTTCGTTTATATTTCGGAAACTATGCGTCGAAGCGGGTTGACCACTCTATACAAAATTGAGCTGACAAAATTTGCTACAAAAATCACTACTTACATTTGTCGATAGGTATGTTGTTCTGTTTTCCGCAATTTCTGAATTTCTAGGGCAGATATCTCGAGAACAGAACAACGTACCGACAAATGTAAGTATTTTGTCAGCTTCAATTTTGTATAGAATGGTTAAGCCGCTACGACGCATAGTTTCCGAGATATTTAAGCGAAAAACAGAAAAAGGGGACCTTTAAAGTGACTCTAAAGACCCCCTCCCCGATCACCACCTAGGAGTGGGGAGTTTTGATCTGTTCATCTCCAGACTAGTCCAAACAAAGTTCCGAAGTCAAATTTTCTGTCCCTAAAATTTCCCTCTATAATCATTCGTTGCCTAGTCTAATAGACGTTACGCGCCTTTGCCACATTTTTCGGTTTCGCCAGTACGTCGCGTCGCCTCGTTAAAATTTCATAGTCATTCTTTTGAATGATATCCACAATGACTGTATTTCCAGTTTCATCATGTTTCGTGAAGCGATAAAAAAGTTGAAAATATTCAGTCCAATTTTGGCGCACTTTCGAAAAAGTATAATACAATGTGAACCATCTCAAGTGGACACCCCTTCGTAGCTCAGTTATTGGTCATCTAATTTTAACCAAATTTGGATCAGTATCAAAGATCTTTAATATTTTTTTTGGGTAAAACAAAACTTATTTCAGTCAGTGGCGTGCATTTTTATTAAGAAAAGAAGGGTAGATTTTTCGAGAAATCATATTAGGCATTTTTTTGTTGAAAAACTAATGCAATTTTATTGATCAGCATACTATAGAACCTCTATATTCAGAATTTAACAAAATTTTGATTTTTGGTTTTAGAATTACGGCCCACTTAAAATTGTTTATTTTAAACATTAAATAATCAATAAATTGGTAACGAATCTGTTTTCGAAAGAAAGCCATTTTTTATTTTCTCTTTAAATTCATTTTTTCTACCACCTTATATCATCGATACTTTTAAATGCGGTAATCCTTAATGCCCGAATAATTTACAGGTCTGATGACCCAACATTTTTCAATGAAAATTCTTGGCCTTCGAAATTTGAAAGTTTCGATGATATGGCATAATAGAGAAGAGAAAATGAAGAATGGCTTTTGTTCGAAAAAAAATTCGTTACCAATTTATTGATTATTTAATGTCTAAAATAGGTAATTTTAAGGGGACCGTAATTCGAAAACCAAAAATCAAAATGTTGTTAAATTCTGGATATAGTAGTTCTACAGCATGCTGATCAATAATATTGCATTAGTTTTTCGAGAAAAAAATGCCTAATCTGATTTCTCGAAAAATCAACCCTTCTTTTCTTAATAAAAATGCACGCCACTGACTGAAAGAAGTTTTGTTTTACTTAAAAGAGAAATATTAAAGATCTTTGATACCGATCCAAATTTGGTTAAAATTGGATGACCAATAACTGAGCTACGAAGGTGTGTCCACTTGAGATGGGACACACTGTATATTTCTTTCCTGAACCAAAAATATACTTTTATTTTCGGTACACTTTTCAATGACCAGATCAGATACCTACTTTCACTCTTATGGCCTGGACATATCTTTCTTAGTGAAAAGTCGAATTTTCACCTGGTGGTGTTTTACTTCTCTGCGAACGTGTATGAGTCCTTTTGTGGCAGTCTTCGGCGTTAATGCCTTTCAATCTGGTATGTTATGCTTTGAAATGTCTTTTTAATAAATTTTTCCTAAGTCGAAATTTTTATTTATTCTTTGACTTAGGTCGATTCTGGGATGTTCTATAACATAAATACAAGCACCCTTTTAAGTTTTTTATTTTTCTTCTGATTTGAATCAAATTTTACTCAACTATTGTAACAGATTCTACTTATGGCCAAAACCACCCGCGATACCAAAATAAATGGAACAAATGAAAATATCATATTAGGCATTATGCCTCTCGAAAAATTTTGTTAATGCAAGTTGTTCAAAATTGTCCAAAAATTTTAGAAAAAAAATCGGCAGCTACTGGAAGCGGCTGGAACCTCCCCACCCGGTGAAACTTTGAAGCCGAAAAGAGCACTAAACAATATGAACGATCTAATTTAATTATATTTATTAAGTTGAAATATTTGTTTCGTATTAAATCAGAAAAAAAGTCTTGCGTTCGGTGGGATTTGGACCTAAGAACTTGGGTGTTAAACTTATAGTCTGCAAAACATTAATATTTTATTCAATGTTTTTAATACAAATATATGCTTCATCGGATCCTAGCCCGGGGCCAGCCAGACAACCACGGTGAACACCGCCGTGGCGAGTGTGAGGCTGGACGGGGTAGGTCCGGTTTGGCTTGGAGAAAAATAGAAAAGTAGCTCCTGTCTTCTGTAGGCAGGCTTAAAGACTAGGTTAAAATTATAATGTGTCCACATGGACCTAAAATTAATATAAAAATAAACACAATTCTATAAAAACGTTCGTAGGCAAGAGCACTTAATAATTTTGATTATTGATACGGGAAACAACTAAACGAAAAAACCTGTTCGTTGGTAATGGGATGGATGGCAGGGATGGCCATCTTTGGAAAAACCATATAACTCTTGGTGGACAGCTTCCCTGCCAGATGTAGCCAGGGTAGTGTTCATGGTGGATCGTTTAAGTTTGAGTTGGTATATTTTGTTTTATCTTTTGGCCTCGACCAATTTTTCACTAAATCGGTCGGGGAAGTGATAGCTGTCAAATTTTTGGTTCCAATGTTTCTCTGGGGAATTTGGTTTTTGAAAAATGTTTAGGTTGGTACCAATGTCTTAAATTGTTTTTAGGTTATGTAGTACTATTTTTAGGTTATGTTGCCGGAAGAATTTCCGGCGGGATGCCGGAAGTAGCGGAAATAGTTTTTAAAATATAATGTCACCGTCACTTTTAAAGTTTTATTGGAAAAAACTCACCGAAAGCGTTCCGGTGGGATTGCTTATACTTGTAGGGCTTGTAAGCGGTTCAGGATGGCCTCTCACACCATACGTGGGCTTTATAAACGTCGAAAAAACTTGTAATCTCTTGATGCACCTGACACGTCAAAAATACTCAGCATACAGTCTGCACGCTTTAACACACTAGCAGAGAACTTATACCACAAATGGACCCGTAGTATTTTTTGGGAATTTTCCTTTGAATCCATTTAATAAAATTTGACATTTTTCTGAAAATTTGACAATTTTCTGAAAAGTGATATTTTTCCGAAAATTTGACATTTTTTGAAGTGACACTTCTCCGAAACTTTGACATTTTTTCGAAAATTTGACATTTTTCTGAAGTGACATTACTCCGAAAATTTGACAATTTTTAAACATTTGACATTTTTCTGAAAGGTGACATTTCTTCGAAAAGTTGACGTTTTTTCGAAAATTTGACATTTTCCTGAATTTTTGAAATTTTTCTGAAAAGTGACATTTCTCTGAAAATTTGACATTTTTTCGAAAATTTGACATATTTCTGAAAAGTGACATTTCCCTGAAAATTTAACATTTTTTCGAAAATTTGACATTTTTCTGAAAAGTGACATTTCTCCGAAAATTTGACGTTTTCCTGAAAATTTGACATTTTTTAAAAATCTGACATTTTTCTGAAAAGTGACATTTCTCCGAAAATTTGATATTTCTTGGAAATTAAAAAAAAAAATTTCATGACTCGTCTTGAAAAAATATTTTTTTGATATCATCATCAGTTCGCCTGTTATAAGAATTTTATGCTTTTACGACGTCATCAGAACGTAGGTGTATTTTTAATTCACTCGTATTCCATCCATCTACAATATTTCCATCTACGTTTCAAACTTTAATTGGACGTTTCCAATAGTTAAGTCGATATCTGCACCAGTTTCTAAGAATTTTTCTTATTTGTGACGTCATGTGACGTAGGTGTATTATTAATTCACTCGTAATCCGTCCGTCTACAATATTTATACCTACGTTTCAAATTTCAGTTCGATATCTTCAACCGTTCCCGAGTTATCAGCCGAAATCACTGAATACCTCTGTCATTATTAGAATATCACCCTGTAGATTGCACTGCTTTGAGGACAAAACAAGTGAAATTTTTGTTTTTTAATTTTTTTCACGGAAACCAAATCGAAAAAGTGCAAGTGTGATATATCGTTGAAATCGGAATTTTTACTGCTTTTCAATGGTTCAATTACAAATTGTAAGTAATCATAAAATAAACAACTTGTTGTGCCAAAACGGCACTAAACGTAATCCGATCTCAACCAAAACCTTTTCAGATCTTCTGGAGCACTAAAGAAACCCTCATGCAAAGTTTCATCCAAATCCGTTTAGTAGCTTCGCCGCTATCGTGCTAACATACATACACACACACACACACACACACACACACACACACATACAGGTCTGACCGTATTTGTGACAAACCATCCTCAAATGTATTTGTGGAAGCTTTGCTAATACGGTTGCCTGCCTATCAGGTAAAAATTCTTCTTTTCGTAGATATGTCTCATTTTTCGATACACTCCGTAGTTAAGAAGTTATAAGGTGCATATATTTCTGACGACGTTTGCCACTAATACTATGTACGTGTGTAAAATGTATTCCACAAATCTACTGTGTATCATGTACGCCACATATATATTTAATGAATGTGTGTATGAAAATATCAGTAAAAATACGAATTTCCAATATTACAATTATATTTAATAAAGATATAAGTGTATCTGTTTGTCATTCACAACATTCTAGCTAATATTTAGATACATTATTTAATTAATAATCACAGATTACGTTATATATTCCTATATAAAATTTGTTACGTATTTAATAATTTGTCATTAGATCAATCCTTTAGAAAACTTTTATGTACGATAAGTAGATAGGCACACTTATTACAAGCTTTTGTTTAACTTGCTTTGTATGTATGTTAGTTTGTATGTTGTTAGCTTGTATGTTAGTATGTTTAGTTCAAATCTTGCAAGTCAATTTTGAACGACTTAACGACGGCCAATTGAATTTTGCATACACATGTAGTTCTGGTAACCATACCATAATATGGTACTAAAAAGAGTATTTTTACTTCCACATCCAGTGGAAGTATAGTAACGACAAAAAAATGTTTAAACATTTTTATTGTTCAAATGGGCTTCGAATGTCATGAAACGTCGAGATTTTAAGTTTGAGCGAAAAAAAAAAAATGTCTGTCTGTCTGTCGGTTTGTCGGTCTGTAACTTTTTTTTGTGCGCACGTTGACTCTGGAACCGTTTGAGATATTGACTTGAAATTTGGTAAACATATGTTCTTTAACGAGATCTAGAACTAAATTATATTTTCATCTTGCTCCGTCGAAGGATTGGGGGGTAAATTGGTAAATTTGGGGTAAATATGTAAATCAAGCAGGTAAGAGTTCATAAAATTGGTATTTAGCATATACAAGAGAAGCTCAAAAAAATTTTGGCATTAGCTACACCTATTACCACCCCCACCCCATTATTAAAGGGGATGAAAAAAAATTGTGATTTAGTGAAACCTCAAAATATTTTTTTACTTTATCCACCCCCACTACCACCCTATATCACCACCCCCACCCCACTACCGATGTGGGGTATCGTTTTATGGGTTTTTGGGGTAGAATATTTCAAATATTATATTATATATTATTAAAGTTCCATAAACAATTATTTCCACACACAAAATTTTTTCGTTGTGAGTGACTTGGATACGAAATGTGGAAGTAGCGATTCCTTGGTCAGCGGTTTTTTTCTTTTAAAGTGCATGTACTTTACGGTGGTGTTTGGAAAGAAAAAAAAATTAAACTTAAACCAATTTTTTGGATTTTAATTTTAATTATGGATATTGCACGTGTAAACAATTTCAAATAACTACGTCATTTTTTTGTGAAACCAAAAAACGATAAGTGAATTATGAAAGTATATGAAAGAATCAACGTTTAAAAAAAGAATTATGTTCTACTTGCATCTGAATCCGTGATACGTTAGTTTTTGTTCAAAAATGATTATATTTCTCTCTCTGCTAGTTGAAAATTATCCACAACTAAAATTTTTTAAATTACATCGCATAAAGCACCATTGAGGACATAACATACGTTCAAAAAAAAAATTATCTCCCCACCTCTTAAATATTGTAACTAGACAACTAGCTTAATTAATGGTATACATCAGTCCATTTTCAGCATTCGAGCCTTTTTTTAAGCTATTGCATAGCTTCTATCGCGGGCCTTGAGCGCGGGGACCGAATCCAGAAATTCCGTAACGAAAAAACCTCACGCTCCCCACTCCGACGGGCAAGGAGGTGTGGCTTGAAGGCCGTGCATCGTCTAACGTCGTTTCAGTTCAGCAGTCTTCGACACGGCGTTGTGTGCGTGCGATTAGACGTATTGTACGACTCTACGAAACTCGCACGAATCGAGACGAGCTGCTCCGAAATCGGACGAATACATAAGCAGCTGTTTATGAGAAAGTATATAGGTGTATAGGTATTTATGTACAACAGTGAATAGCTGTACTTGTAAAATTTGTGTATAAAGTGTTTTGAATATGAATGAACAAAGTGCATTTATTATTAATGAAGAAAGTCATTATTTAATAATAGAAAAATTTGTTTTCTTATCGGTCACCACGCTCAAAAAGTGTAACTTGAATTAATATCAAATAAAAAGCAATACTGCATGAATAAAATAAATAAATAAAATTATAATTGCATAAGTTGATACAAAATGCTATGCAATAGCTTTACCGCGGCAGTCCCCGAGTGCCACACGTCTTTTTTTAACATTTTTGGTCTTTTTACTTCCTCGTCGAGTGTAAGTATAGTAACGACAAAAAAAATTTTTAAACTTTTATTGTTCAAATAAGCTTAGAATGCCATGGAACGTCGAGATTTTAAGTTTGAGTCAAAAAAAAATTATGTCTGTCGGTCTGTCTGTAACTTTTTTGTGCGCACGTTTACTCTGGAACCGTTTAAGATATTGACTTGCAATTTGGTACACATATGTATTTTAACGAGATCTGGAACGAGATTATATTATCATCTTGTTCCGTCCAAGGGTTCGGGGGTAAATTGGGGTGAATTGGGGTAAATAGGTAAATGAAGCAGGCAAGAGTTCATAAAATTGGTATTTAGTATATACAAGAGAAGCTAAGGTCTCAAAAAAATGTTTGGCATTAGCCACCCCCATTACCACCACCACTCCATTATTAAAGGGGATGAGAAAAGATTATGATTTAGTGTGTGTACCGTGTACAAGAACCAAAAACCTCAAAATATTTTTTTACTTCATCCACCCTCCACTACCTCCTATCACCACCACCACCCCACTACCGATGTGGGGTATCGTTTTATGGGTTCTTGGGGTAGAGGATTTCAAATATTATATTATTAAAGTTCCATAAGCAATTATTTCCACATATAAAATTTTTTCGTTCTGAGAGACTTGGATAGAAAATCTGGATGTGGAAGTAGTGATTCCCTGTGCAGCGGTTTTAAACTATAATTTGATCGTATAATTTATTCATTCACACACTGCATTTTAAATGGCGATCAGGTTTAAATTATAATTTTTATATCGGATAGTGTATTGACTCAGACGTTGAATTCTAAGAAATAGCGGAGGATCCAGTATTATTTTAAGTAAAAACGATGCAATGAATATAAAATATATAAATATTAAAACGTAATACTAAGATGTAACTAAAAATTTTGAAATAAAATTAAATGTAATTAAACGTAAAAAAAATATTATTTAAATGTACCTAATAAAACGTAAAAAACCGCTGCCCAAGGAATCACTATCATTTCAATATTTTTTTCTCGTCTGTGGTGCATGGGACCCATACGAAATTTGGGAAATAACATCTAGAGAAGCATTTCTTTAATTACTCCTAAAAAATTTTGAAGAAGCAGTTTGCGAAAAAATTTTTGAAAATTCGTTAGCCTCCCCTGGGTCTAGGGACTCCTGTTTATTTTTATTTTTTTTTGTCATATGCATTTGACTTTTCATAAAAATACAACAACAGATTTTGGAGTTTATGAAAATATTTTCATTACTAACTGAGATACAACGAATTGAAATATTGTAATTTGTTAAATTGTAAATTACAAAATTTCAGTTCATTGTATTTCAGTTAGTAATGAAAATATTTTCACAAACTCCAAAATCTATTGTTGTATTTTTATGAAAAGTCAAATGCATATGAAAAAAAAATAAAAATAAACAGGAGTCCCTAGACCCAGGGGAGGCTAACGAATTTTCAAAAATTTTTTCGCAAACTGCTTTTTCAAAATTTTTTAGGGGTCATTAGAGAAGTGCTTCTCTAGATGTTATTTCCCAAATTTCGTATGGGTCCCAAGCGCCACACACGAGAAAAAAAATATTTAAATATCACCAGCCGCCACTGTTAGTTTCTATTCATATTCTAGTCACGTTTCTTTTTAAATTAAAATAAGTATTTCAAAGATGTTTCTGTCATAATTTCTTTGCCTTTTATTCTATAAAAATAGTTAAAAAAAATTATTTGAAAGACTAATTTATTAATAGTCTAAGGAGAAAAAAATTTTTCTCTACGACTTGATGGTATTCCAAAACAATTGCTACTCAATTTTCAAATTTGTTATTGTATTTTAGGCGTTGTTATAAGCATTTCTACTTGAAATTTGATATGACGTTAATTAGTTCCACTAGAAGCACATTTTTTTAAGTTATCTGGTATCGTAACAGAAAACCAGATTGTTGGTTATGAAATTGCGAAGAAAATTGGAACTGTGCCATCTTTTTCGTAAATAACAAAACAATTAAGATCGATCTTTTTTAAACAGTTGACAATAACTTAAGTGATAATATATATGATTTAACGAAACTTTCGAAAAATATGATTCTAGGGAAACAAAATACCTAATTTTCAGTCAAAATGTAAATATTTTTAAACATTTCTGTTAATACCACTAAAAAGTACAAAAACCCAAATTCTAAAAACAATTATGTTATTCGGCGACTTAATGTACTTAAACAATTGCGATTTTTAGGCACTATTATACATTTTTTTATTTTAAATTAGACATTTATTATTATTATTATTGTTATTTTCGTGAATTGCTTAAGGATGATTGATCGTAATTGTTTTTATTTTCCGCAACTTAACAATTTGAGTAAGAATATTTTAGTTTTGTTCGCAATTTCATAATGAACAATCTGTTTTCAATATATTGTGAATTTTTGTTTAAAACCAGAGATATTTTAGAAGAACTGCGAAAAAATACTGTAGGTATTGTACAATCGGCAAATAAAAATTGCCCAAAGTAGATCATGTTTTTACGATTAAAGAAATAAAAAGACATGTATTTCTCGAAAAAGGCAGATAGAAAATTGCATTTACTGCAATGTATACATAAGTTTCATTGACTTTTATTACAGACTTTTTTCGGTTGGTCTTTGAATATGAATGCGGAGGAAGCAATTATGTTGCCTAATTATTTCTAGCACGACTAATAAAAATATGAAGGGGATCCAATATTTGACACCTTAAGCCAAAAATGTATAAATATTTAAAAACAGCGCCGCTACTCGACTGTGCTACCGATATTAAAATATTAAAATTATGTGTTTTAAATATGGCAGAAAATTTTAAAAGTTGTTAATTTCAACTCAACATGTGGCAGGTCATAAAGTCATTATTAGCTCTGCAAATGGTTTGGGCTTGAAAATGAAATGCAGGTCATTTTATGCCTCGACAACCTTTAATGGATCTAAATGCAAAGCAATCGGATTCACAACAAAAAACATCCTATTATAAGTGAATATGATACTATAAATATATTAAATCGTACCTCTGAAATAAAAGAACTAGGTGTCAGCTTGAAAAACAATTTTAGCTACCGAGGAGGAGGTGTTGGTCAAGTATTCGTAATATAAACATCACCACCCCATTGGTTGTTTATTTTATTATTCACTGAAACGTAAATTGTTGACACAAAAAATCGTACTAGTAAATTCAAAACATTAACTTTTACTACAAGCTGCCATATATTACTCATATTGCTACAAAATTACCTATGGAAACAAAAAAGAAGTTTTAGGTAAATATATAGGGTGTCTCACTTAAAATTCCTGGTGCCATTTTATTGATAACTAAAAGAGATATTTGAATTCTGTTGGAAGTATTCATCAAAATATATAAATGACTTCAGTTTTTAATAAAAACGATCTCTCTACAAATTAAGATATAGATAACGTTGTGATGCAAAGCAATTTTTAAGGACTTAATGGATTTCCCATAATAATACATTCAGCCGTGCAAATAAAAAAATTACATAATTTATATTTATTTGACATAATCTTATTTTAAACTTATCGAAAAGATATTTATTATTTATTGTATTTCTATAATATCGACGTTATTTTTATAAGTTTGGTTTAATAGTTTATTACAACTTTTGGGTGAAATACTTGAAAATAAATAATTTTTATAGATCAAAGGAAATAAGTTTAACAATAATGGGTAACCTGAGATCTGTTTTTAATGATACCAAAAACTAATCTTTCATGGAAAGCGTAGAGGAAATGGATCATGCTGTAGTTTGAAAATTCCTATCCCGAAATGGATAAGGAAGCGTCGACTAAACGGTATACAAAATCAAAAACTAGATTCTTATGCAGAATTTTCTATCGGATTCAAATTTCGACGGTTTATATGGAATTGCAAAAATAGAACAAAAAGTATTTGTCTGCAAAAACCGCAAAAAATATGAAAATATGTATGCAATTATCTTTTTAGTTCTTACTCAATATTGCCATTAAAAATATCAAATTCAATAAAACAGCATTCAAACTGTTTTTTAGCTGTAGCCAGACTAAAAGTGAACCTTACATGAAGTTTTATAGTAAATATTTAGAGTTGACTTTTCTATTTAATGATTGATTTTAATTGCCTTCAAGTAAATATATCCCATGCACTAAGATTCTTTTACATTGTACGTGTCATTAGTTAGTGCGTTTTACTAGGCTTCTTAAATTATTGTTTCAGACAGCTTCATAGAAAACATAGTTCCAATAATGATGAAAAAAGAACCAAAAGCCTAAAAGTTTCAATTTACATTCATTTTGTAAGACTTACAAACTGCTGTAGTTATTATCGTTGCAACAATTATGAATAATGGCACGTCGTATTTTTGTGTGCTTCTTCAAAAACTTAATAAAATTTTGTTCTGAAATTATAATGAAACAGTTCGTACAATATGCAGTTAATATAAAACGCCTCTAGCGATCACTCTGTATGATGGATATGGTCCAATTTCAATCAAGTATTCTGCTATTATATCAAATAAGGATCATAATGCATTTGCAGTTTTTCTATAATTTTTTTTTTCATTTGGGCAATAATAAAAATTTAATAATATAGTTAAATTTATTTTGAGAAAAATCATAAAACATTATTTCTTATTATTTAGTCTCATATAATGTTATTTTTCAATTTGTTCACGACATATAAAATCTTGTCATTAGCAAACATTTTTGACTTAGTGAAAATTTCACTTTCCTTGAAACCAAAGTGCTGACACTTTACGAGTACCTAGGTAAAATTTTATTACGGTCGCTCAGTTAAATTCTTTAAAAATAGCGCGAAAATGATAATATCTACAGTTTATTCCCAATGATTCATCTGCAGGTAGTTAGTTTCAAAATTTAGAACACGTAATGAAAATAGATTATATGCACTTTATATATTATTTTGTGTTTGTACATTTTAGCATGTTTTATCAAGTATGCTTTCTTTTCATGTTTGATTTAATAAATACGCACTTAGTTATTGTTAATTTTTTAAATTCTCTTAATATTATACAGTATGTCCACCGATTAAATTCGGAAGAAAGGAAACTTTTTATCTGCAAGTTATTTTCACGAAAAGCAAGAAATTTATATTAATTATAAGAAAATGGATCAAATAAAAACTTTTTATTTTCATGCTCATACTAGGCTTTCAGAAACAATAAGATCATACATACATAATCCGTAAAAGTAATTATAATCTGCACCAGTAGTACAACCACACCAAATTTATCCAATATTTAATTCTATCCAATATATGCTTTACTAAAAGATAAATATGAAAGATTTTGAGAAATTGCTTAAAAGAAAAAGTGAAAACATAACAGGATCTATTAAAAATTTCACTGGAAGATTATTATACTCTTCGCAACTAGGAAAACGTTGGTGACTGAATTCTGAACGACTTTCAAAATGTCCGTCCGTCCGTCCGTCTGTCTGTCGGTATGTCCGTCCGTCACGTTTCCTTTAAGCACGGTAACATAAGAGTGAAAAGTCCGATTGTATTTAATATTATTTTTCATTATATATATTTTTTGCTCTGCAAATTATGTAAGTATGGAAAACTATTATTAAGACCATAAGCAATATTCGTGATTTTTTTTCGGGCTGAGGCAATGCGATTTAATATCTTTTTGAAATACTTAAAAATTTAATTTAGCAATTATAGAAAGTTAAAGAGTCAGAAAATTTCTTTGAATTTATCAAAGTAAAAATTATATAATTTGACAACAATCTCCAGATTATCGTAATTTTTTCTAAAATTGAATGTTTAAAGACTTAAAAAACATACTAAATCTCATTGCCTCGGTTAAAAGAAATGACGAATATTGCTTGTGGTCTCAATAATAGTTTCCCATACATAGTTGCCCAGAAAAGTAGGATAACATACAAAAAAATGTATTGTTAATTTTTTTGTTAAAATAAAACTTAAAAATATTTAAAAAAACGATATGATTGTTTCAACGTATATTTTCACGTTTCGGCGAAGCGTTCGGTTTTTTTTTCAACTCTAATATACCGGATACCCACGAGATCAGTTACACCACCACATCTTTTATTTTTAAGGAATCACTACTTCCACATCCAAATTTCCCATCCAAGTCTCTTTAATCGAAAACATCTTGATACTATATTTGCACTCTAGTAAGCGAAACTAATCGCTCATAGAATTTTAATATAATGTTTGAAATCGTCGATAATATGTGAAGTCGTCAATTAAGTTAAACTGTTCGAATGAAAATGTGCGCACAAATAAAGTTACAGACAGAAGAACAGATACAAAAATTTTTTCTGTCAAATTTAAGTCTCGACGATTCATTGCATTCTAAACTTATTTCAACAAAAAAAAAATGTGTTTTTTTACGATCACTATAATAGTAATACTTTTCGATTGACTAGTGCGGGCACTTACTAGGTATTATAAACTTAAATACGACTTTCATTTTTCCTGTGCAACCGTTGAACCGTTCGCATCATGTCTTTCTCAAAAAGAATATCCGAGCCAAAACTTTTGAACTTCATTGCACCTCAGCTTGTGAAAAGTACAATGGTGTAGATTGTACTAATTGTAAACCTGCGGAAGATTTAATAGATACTAACGGAACAAATGAAACTTTGGAAGTTGACGAAACAAATTCATTTGATGAGTCTTTACTATAAATAAAATTATGGTTACAATATTTATACTTTAAATAAAATAAGTGTTATACTTGTAACTATATAAATCTATTTCAATCCTTTGAATCAGTTCTCCCACTTTTATCATTACCAAATAAGAATTGTGAAAAACAAAAATTTTCCGGAAAACTTTTTCACATTCTTAATCTAAAAATTATATTGAACCTTTAAAAATGGTATAACTATATAGGTTCCATATGTTTTTATAATAATATATATAGTTCACGGTCATTTTTTGAATTTTCATGTATTTTGTAATGTGCAAAAAATGTAGTACATTATTTATCGTGAAAAACTGCCTGCAACTCGGAAAATTAGCAAGTTACAAAAACATTCCAAGAGACAAAAAATATTTAGAAGTCCTCAATGCATAAAGTTTAAATTTTTTCAAATTTTTAAGTTACTTATTTTAGCGCTACAATTTCAAAAAAAGGGTGGTTTTTCATGTTTTTCCGGAAAAACTCGGTGAAAACACACTTTACAGGGAATCTGCAAATAAAAAAAGGCTTGTATTTCGATGATATTTCACCTGAATTTTTTCAGATTTTTTTTTCAACTTTTACATTTTCCCTCCCCCACTTTTATGGATTTTGGAGTGGCCATATCTCGAAAAATATGCCTTTTTAGAAAAAATTCATAAGAGTAAAAACATATTATTTTGGGTCAAAAAGGTAAACATATTGTTTTATTACATTCTTGACCTAATTCTACAAGTTACAGAACCCACGATAAAAGGGGTGTTTTCTACCCCTTCCGATCATCTCCTACTCTAATATTTTTTCAACATTTTTATTAACTTCATTACAAACACAACAAGGTTTCATCAAAATCCATTCATTAGCACTCAAATTAGATGTTATGGAATCCAGATATATTTTATACTTTGATATGACAGAAAAAATTACATATATAGAGTGTTTTTAATTTTAATTTATTACTTATATTCCTTATATTAACGGACGGAGCTATAGTTTCCTAATATCATTTGTTAAATCCGTTAAATAGTTCAATTGAAACAATTTGTATAAAATTGCATGAAAATAAAATTATTAAAATTCAACATAAATATTTAATAGTTTAAAAACTATATATTTTGTGCATATGAGTAATATCAAATATCAATTTAGTCAAAAAATCCTTATAATCACACATAATGCTAGAAATCCCGAAATTACATAGAGAAATAAAATGATTCTTTGTACTAAAGTAAATTTTTTTAAGTGGGACCATATTGGTAACAAGGTAGTACTACCATTAAGAAGGAAGATATTGATAAGCTAAGCTAACTTTGCATATCTGACAGGTACAACTGAAATTACCGTCCATATATAATTGAAGGGTAAGATGTAACTAAGGTGGTTTTGAAAACAGTGAAATATTTAGCTTATCAAACTGTTAGGTCGGCTTATCGATATTTTCATTGTATTACTTCCTCCACGTAATGGAGGTTTTTGACGAGTGTTGAGACTTGAAGAAAATGACATTTTTGATGATGGCCATAAAAAAGTATTATTTAAATTTTTTGCAGATATTAATGTAGAGATATTTACTAGAAATCGGGCAAAAACGCACTACCGCCTCTACGTTTTCCACCTCCTACGTCCCTCAGGCCGGTAATTTACTTAAAACATGTTAACCTCCATCTGTCATTTTTTTTTTTTTGTTAAATGCTTATCACTGAGATAATAGACATTTTAGACACATAGTACCTTATATGACGATGATGAAAATTTGAAGTAGAATCTAAAACTAAAATAATATACAGGGTGTTCCATTTAAAAAATACCACTTTATCTTGTCGCTTCGTATAAAAGCATGAACAAAATTTTATGTAAGTAAAAAATAATAGTTAATTTCATTTGGAACAACTTTTACTTTAACATTTGTTACTTTAACATTTTTTTTATTGTTTCCGAAAAATGTATACATTAATCATGAACATTTAAATATATGGCTAACAATAAGTGTCTGTTGAGCACATTATTAGTATTATATTTATTTTTAGTAAGTATCACTTTTAATTTGATCCACTCAAAAATACCCATTTGTGGCTAACTTGAATCTGTCGGAAGCAGAAACTACTAAAAGTGCTTGCTGTAAAAAATATAACGTAGAGGGCGCTCTAGCACAGTATAATAATACACAATCCGTGCATGCCACAAATATTGTAGAAAGTACCACACGTAAAACTATGCATTTCTGGCAACTTTTCACACATTTTGCCTTTTGAGAAAATAGTCGATTAACTTATTCTCTATGATAACGATTATTGTGAACCGTGACGGATAAATGGTCACCCGAAGGATTTATAATAGATAGTCCGCTAAAATATGATGAATCACAGAGTTCTGGTGGATAAAGACTCTGGCATACGCGTGTATGTATGCCACAGTTTTGGAGTATCCCAGAAATGAGTTTGATGCACACACAGGTCTCCATAAATATGACGGCACATACACACACACACACACACACACACACACACATACACACACACAGACATTTTTCAAAAACAACTTTTTTGGGTTCCTGGGACCTCAAAACGTAAAGATTTGATGTTATCTCAATTTTCGATTTTGGACTAATTGTAGTAACCTCCCACAATTTTATTGTGGGGAGGTTAATAAGGAAAAATAAAAAAAAAATAATTATCAAATTACTTGACAACTATTTGACAGCTTGCGACTCATTAACATGATATTTTCAGACTTGAACCTTTATTGAAAGAAAATTTTAATATCTTTTCGCAAAGATAGTAGCTAAGGTCACAGCCCCCCTCACATCCAGTCCCGCCAACTTGGTAAAATACTCAAAAGACACCCCACAAAATAAAAAAAAAACCTTTGCATCCACTTTTTTTATCTGTTGATTGAACTATATCGCAATTTTTTATTTTAAATATTTAAAGCCCTGTAAGTTCTTAAACAAAACGGGTCGGACCCATGTTCTTGAAATATTTAGAATCGCATCATATTTCATCTGATAAAAATTATGAAGTGACTGAAAAAAAAAATTGTGCTGCTCATATTTAAAAACCTTCCTAGTAATACATAAATATCTACTCGTATTATTAAGACAAGCATTACTTGAAAAATATCCATAAATGAATTAATGTGGCTATGTAATCTTACCAGATGTATGACCTTTCTGAGAGAGCAATTTGTTTTAATTGTAATTATATATGACCCAGAAGTGCACCACTGACTTAACTTTGTGGCCTCATGTTTATTTGTTCATGTTTACTACTATAAATGCTAATTGGTTGATTACACCCCCGTTGGCTCCTGTTATTTTTATCGAGGCAGTTTGTTCCCCCACCCCGTAGTAGAAATGAAACTGGCTAAATTCGAAAAAATGGGCATTGAAAACAACGAATGAGAAACCCAACAATAAATGTGCGCCAATTCAACGATTTCGCTTTGTTGAGATTTCGATAGATATTTGTAGAATAAACCGAGCAATTGTAATATACAGTGTCGCAGTGTAAATGGTAGACATCAACTTAAGTTACGGAAACTTAATTTTCCATCCCTTACAAGTTTCAGATGCCTAAAATGTGAACGAATGGATGATTATTAAATGAATGTGGTTTATAATTCAGTAAAATTAGATATTTACTAGAGCATAATTTGTACCTTAATTTATTTTTTCGCAGGCTTCTTAAATTACTTATTTTCAAGAAATTGGTGAACCTCGAGTAATAATATGTTGCTTTATGTGTTAGAAGTGGGATATTACGGACCAAAATCAAAATTTTTGTAAACGTCTCAAAAATATTGTTTTTATCAAAAGACTTGCAGGAGATTCTTAAAGTTCATAAAGAAATATTTGAAAGTGTTTTTTGTTGTACGATGGAAATTGACCAAGATAGATTTTTTTATGTTTTCGAAGAAGCGATTTTGGCATTTTATTTAAAACTGGTCATACTCACCAATCCTTAATTAATAATCGGGGTCCATAGCTTATCCCATTTCACATGGTCAAAAGCCTTACGAAACAATGGTACATAGGCAGCTAATACTCCCTCGTGTCTTCGATTAGTTGCCATATGTTAATAGACTGGGTGGCGCCTACCTCATAAGATACATGAATTAAACCATCATGTAGCGAAAATACTATGATAGGAACTCTAAAAAGCATGAGGTTGCCATATCCTAGACTGGAAGGTACCTCGTGGTTCTTAAATATATACACCTATTTTTACCCAAATTTACATCATAAGATAAACGAAAGAAATTTCTATGTAACGGTAAAAGCCAATTAGACGAATAAAAAACAGAGTTTCTTAGGCATTTGCAAGATGTGGGAGAAGAGGAGAATTGGTGATCTGCAATTGAATTAATTAGCTCTCAAGTGAGCATCACCGACTTAAGCGTTGAAATTACCCAATACAATGAAAATATCCCTTTTTGAGTTTATATGTTTTCGTATAACTCTTCCAACTCCTCCTCTGCAGCAAAATTTGTAGTGCATACAGTCGAACCAAATTCACTGTTTTTGATTGGACCTTGACTACACAGGCCCACAAAAAAAAGTGGTCTCTGCTGGGATACTAACCATACCTATCCCTTGTATTTTGAGCCGCTGAACATGAATCTGACCTTAGTTTTTCCCCAGCATATCAGTTTTTTTAACACTAAAAAACTATGTTGGAACGTAATATTGCTTACGCAGCTCATTTAAATCAGACTCCCCAAAAGTGAGTAAACTTTAAAACTTTAACCTAATAACAATGTGGTATTCAGTATTGACCACATAACGGAAACCGTAAAACCCCATAACTCCTTAACCCCATAACCTCTCTCAACCCTATAACGCTTGTAATCCGATGAAAACAGTGGGGAAACTTGATTGGGGAGTTAATGAGATTGTGAACTCGGATCCTTGTGTTTGAGTATCATACATCCACAACTTCATGATCCCATAACCTCAGCATCCCACAACTCCATTACCTCTTGATTCTGACGATTCAACGGATTCTAAGTTGGGTGATTCGTACCATTGTGACCTTAGAATCTTGGAAACAGGCACCCTATGGCACCATAGCTCTTCAACGGCAATCCTTCTATCCTTATAAACGATTGCATGAAAATTTGGTATTGAGTATATTTTACCCTCAACTTCAAAAGTGACATATGCTCGACTTGCGCTTTTTGCATTTTAGGGGTGAAATCCACCCCTGTTGTTAAAAATGGAAAAAAATGCAGATTTAAGCATTCTGGCGTAAGTAATCTCGTTTAATTAGATAAAATAAATATTTTTCAACACTTATATGCATGATTTATGATTTTAATTAATTTTTCAACCCTTTTAGCAACCTTAAATCGAAAATCATGAAAAAATCATTTTTTGTATTTCTGAAATATGAAATCGCATATTAACATTACACAAACGGTTTATGATATAATTTTTGGTTGACTGTGAAATTTCAACCCTTAAAAACCACCCCCTTAATGCAGAATCATTGAAAAAATTGGTTTCAAGAAACTTCAATCATTTGAATAATACATTACTGAATTAAAATCCTTATTTTTTAAAAGATAAAAGGTTAAAGGGCCCCGGTTACATGGTTCTCGCAGTAAAATTTAGGCTTTAAACGTTTCTATCTCGGTTATTTTTTATCCTACAAAAATAAAAAAGAAACTAAAATCTTTGTTAAAAAAAAAAAACTCGAATTTCGTTCTCTATTATTTTTTACGTATATCGAGTATTTTTGGAGTTATTATCAAAAGAAAATGAAATTTACGAAAATTTGAAAAATTCTGATTTTTTTAAATCATACTTTTTTCCAAAAATATGCATTCTAAACCGGTCAAAATTTTTAAAGTCATTACTTATGCTAAAATAAAGAAAGTCTTATAGGGATTACCATAAATTTTAATTTTTGTGGAAATGGCGTAGGTTTTATTTTTCACTTTTTCCTAAAAAATTCGAAAGGGTCCTCTTATTTTCATCATAACTTGCTTAATTTTGATGATATCAACTTCTTCTGTAGCTCATTTGATAGGTATTTCTGAGGACTTTGAAAAGTGTTCAGTATGTGTATTTTATAAAATGCATCGTTTTCCCGTTATTTAAGCTTGAATACTTAGATTTGAGTACTCGCCGAAAAAAAATATACATTCAATTACCTATAGCTCACTTTGAATTAATATGAAAAGGTTCTTTAAGGAAGGAATTTATTCGTTTTTTTATTAGCTTCAATTTTGGTAATGACAACTTTTTTGTAAAAACTTATAGTTTTTGGGGTATTTATGAAAAACCGCTTTAAAACATGCATTTTTTTCACGAAAAATCAAAATCTTTGATCTTTAATAACTCAAAAAGTATTGATTTATTTTAATAACTTTATATAACAAATTTTGCTTAGAATTGGTCCCTCTATCGATTCCTGGGGTTATTTTTTATAAAATAATTTCCACCTCCGAGAAGGCATCCACCCCCAGGGTAAAAGCGCAAGTTGGCACTATGTCACTTTTGTTTCTTGAGGTATCCTCTAACTACTCACAAATTTTCATGAAAATTGATGGAGGTTCAACGAAATCGGAGGTGAAAACCTACAGTGACTGTACTAATAATAGTTACGAATTAGGTATATACCGCCTGAGTTTCAGGTCCTTTAAATCACGTCTGAAAAAGTACTTAAGTCGATAGTGTCGTAGTTGTTTAATTTCATAATTGCATTCATTTAAATGTCTCCTTGTCAAATAATATGTTTTGATTACTCTGTTTTTACTTATTTAGTTTTTTAGTTTCGAAGATTAGCATTCGAAGTGTGTAGACGTGTAGATGTGTGTTAGAAATTTTAATTATTCGTTGAATCTGTGAAAACTATGTTAAAGTGGCAAAATGCCACCAGAAACAAGAAATAACCAAAGTGAAATTATAGTAAATTTTTTGAAAAGTCAAGAATTTGCTGACATCGTAAAAAATGTTGTCAAAACGGAGACACAAAACTTAGCAGAGAAACTAGAAGAATTGCAAGTGGAAGTAAAAAATCTTAGGCAAAGTAATGTTGATTTGATTCGATTGTTAACAAATAATGAATCAGCACAAAAAGAAGCCCCGTCAAGAAACAATAATAATAAACTCGCAAATAATGCACAAGGAAACAAAAATTTAAGTTCAAATAAAAAAGAATTGATAACAATTAATCGTGAGGATAAAAAAGTAAACAATGAAGAACGAACTGAAAAAGTGTGGAATCAACAAAAAGTTATTAATGATAAACAAGATCTGGTAAATAAAGGGCACCATACACCGCAAGGGCATGAACAGTGGGAATTTCCTAGGAAGAGAAAATGGAGAATAAATAATAGAACACGTTCAATATATGGAAAAGCCGATGAAGGGTTGTCATTTAAGGGGGTAATAAAATATGTAGACTACCACGTGTACAGATTGCCACCCAACCTCAATGAAAACGATATTAGAGAACATTTATCATCAAAAGACATTACAGAAATTAAATGTACGAAAATGCAGTCGAAATATCCTGAAGAATATTCCTCATTTAAAATATCTGTTTCACTTAAACAGGAGAAATTATTTAGAAACCCGAATATATGGCCTGAATATTGCGTAATAAATCATTTTTTAAACAAGCTGTCCGAGAAAAATCAGATACATTAAAGGGAAGAATTCCTTGTAAAAAGTTTGTAATTCTAAATCAAAATGTACAGTCAATTGGAAATAGTGTGGAAAAACTTAATAATTTAGTTAATCAAAATAAGTGTCAGGTAGTTACAGTGACCGAACATTGGAAGTCCTATGAACAAATAGATGCGTATAAATTAGAAGGTTTTAAATTAGTTTCCAGTTTCTGTCGAGGATCAGGACAACATGGAGGAGTTGCAGTTTACTGTCAAGAAAAAATATCTGCCCGGATAAGGACCGATGTTAATGAATTATCTGAATGCTACTCGTTTGAATGTGCGGCTGTGGAAGTAAGTTGTGGAAGTTCGAAATATGTAATTATAGCTCTTTATAAATCACCAGACTCAAATATAGACAGTTTTTTAAGAAAATTTCGTATACTTTTAGAATTATTATTTAAAAACAGTGATATATTTTTTGTCGCCGGGGACTTCAATATAGATTTTAAAAATGTAAATAATCAAAACACTAAGAAAATGTTATCACTCTTAGAATCTTATAATGTAAAAGTAGCTATAGACGGTTATACCCGAATAACTGGCACTTCAAAATCATGTATTGACAATATATTAACAAATATAGTAAACTGTGAATTTACTAGTGAAATAATAAACTCACATTTATCTGATCATATGGCACAAAAGATAATTGTACAAGTGCCAAATAAAGACTCACAAGAATATAAATATATACGTTGCTTTAACGAAGCTAATATTCAAACTTTTTCAAATTCTTTGATGCAAATTGATTGGTCACATATTTTAAGTCAAACAGAAAATGATGTAAACTTACAATGGGACACGTTCATGTCATACTTTTCAACTCTATTTAATAATAGTTTTCCTTTAAAGAAAGTAAACATTAATAACACCAATGACACGTGGAAAGATACTCCCGAAATTTTAGAATGTAAAAAAAGACTTAGTACGATTTCAGTAATATTAAAACATAATCCAAATTATAGAGAATTATACAACCTCGAAAAAGCTAAATTAGAATTATTACTAGTTGAGGCTAGGAAAACATATTATAGTAAAAAAATTGCAAAGTCAGACAACATATCTAAATCGATTTGGAATATGGTAGATAGTATAACGGGAAATTTAAAAAAAACAAAAAAACATGACATCTTATTTTCAGAGAACCTCATCACAATGGCTAACAATTTAAATTCTTATTTTGTAAACGCGGCAAGCAATTTAGTTGAAAAATTACAGAAAATACCATTTATTAATAATATCCCAAGAAACCAAACTCCCATAATTTTTGAGGAGGTTACAGAAAGTGAAATTTTAGAAATTGTGAGATCTTTAAAAAACAAAAATAGCTCTGGAGATGATGAATTATCGACATCTCTTCTGAAGAAAATAGCAGTTCACATAATCAAACCTCTTTGTTATGTTATTAATAATTCTCTAAAATTTGGAATATTTCCAAACTTGTTAAAATTAGCAATAGTTATACCTGTATATAAAAGTGGTGACGAAAATCAAATGGAAAATTTTAGACCAATCAGTTTGTTGCCAGCTTTCTCAAAAATATTTGAGAAAGTAGTTTGTAACAGATTGATAAAGTTCTTTAATGATCATAACCTCTTTAGTCAAAATCAACATGGATTTTTAAAAGGTAGGAGTATAGAAACAGCCGTATTTGAATATGTAAATGGCATTTTGAATACATTAGAAAATAATGAAATACCCTTGGGAATATTTTTAGACCTATCTAAAGCATATGATTCTATTAATCATGATATATTATTGCAAAAACTAGATCAATATGGAATAAGATCAATAGCATTAAAATGGATAGCATCATACTTAGACAATCGACAACAACTTGTAAAAATTAATTCTCAGCATATAAATATTAAATCGGAAATCAGAAATACAAAAATTGGAATCCCCCAAGGTAGTATTATAGGTCCGCCGCTATTTAATATATATATATAAATGATTTGTGTAACATTTTAATAAATAGTAAACATTTAATTATAAATTATGCAGATGACACGTCATTATTAATAAGAGAAAAGAAAATAGAAGTATTACTAAACGAGGCAGCTTCAGTAGTAAATATTGTAGGCGATTGGTTAAAACGAAACAGGCTAATTCTAAATGAAAAGAAAACATCGTGCATCATATTTCGAACAAATAGATCAAATATTAACTTGTCAGAAATTAATCTTGTAGTAAATAATGAAAACATCGAATTTGCCGAATCAACAAAATTTTTAGGAATTATTACAGATGCCACATTGAGTTGGTCACACCATATTATAAATTTATCAAAAAAATTGAACAGTGTATGTTATAGTATGAGAGTATTAAGGAAATATGTTAATGATGTGACGATGAGAACAATTTATTACGCTTCCTTCATTTCAAAATTAAAATTTGGAATACTATTTTGGGGTAGTGCGGCGGATATAAATAAAATATTTATCTTACAAAAACAAGTTATTCGCGTTATTGATAATAGTTCAGTAAGAGAAACATGTAGAGGTAAATTAAAAAAAAATAGAGTATTGACAGTGTTTGCAATATATATTTATGAGTGTTTGGTTTTTAATTTTAAGCATAAAGACAAATATGAAAAACAACAAATTAGTCATAGTTACGGCACTAGAGGTATTAATAATTATAATTTTCCTATTCATAGACTAAGTATGTATGAAAAAGGGCCTCTTTATTCAAGTATGAAATTTTTTAATACTCTTCCAAATAAAATTAAAAATATAAAACATTTTAAGTGTTTTAAGAGGGAAATATTTAATTACTTAATTGAGGTGGAACCGTACACAATTACAGAATACATTAATTATAGAAGATCCCATTTATAAAAACCAGTATTGTAAGAAACCGTATGTAAAATAATAGATTGTGTTAGGATATTTAAGAGTTTGTTTTTATTAAACTCTACAAATTTTTGTTAACGTTTTTCAACCCACTGTGTCTATATGTATATATTGTACATTGTGGCTGTTTGAGAATAAAAGTATTATTATTATTATTATTATTATTAGTTTCAGATCAAATGTTAAGTATAGGTTAGGGTTTAAGTACCATATTTAGGCTTTATAGAACATGCATTCTGCAATTTGTAATTATTTCCTTTTTTTTGTACTCTGTGTCATTCTGTCATTGGGCAGCTCGACTGTCTGTTGGGTGACCTGTTTCTTAAATACATACCCAATAACCAAAAAATAGGATGCTCTCGATAGGGGAATCAATCAGATTGTGCCCTCGGAACCTAATAGTAAGTGAGCCTATAGCGCTCCAGCAGCAAACCCTACTACTACATAACCCAGTAACCCCGTAAACCGATAACTGCATAACTCTGGGAATATAACAGAAGAATGTGAAGAATCTGAACAGGGAAATTCATAAGATTGTGTTTGGATTGGAATTTTGAAATCGAGTAGTCCGTAACCCCTTAGCTTTTGAACAGCAAAACTTTTAGCCGTATAACTCCGTGATTCTGAGGAGTCAGCAAAATCAAATTAGAAAATCTTAATTGAGGATTCAGTGAGAATGTAACTTTGGAAGTGGAGTATTTCTTCAAGTGATTTCTGTTTAAGCGACTTCATTTAATCTCTTGCTTTTGCGAACTCGTCCATCGCGGGATTATACTTGATTGAGTAAGTACAGAGACCTCCAAATAGAAGTTAGTAGAATGTGGAATACAAAGATCACAGTCATGTCAGTAATTGCCAGAGCTGTGCCGAGTACCAAAAAAATGTACTTGCAAAAATTCGAGTACGAGTACCCGATTCATTTTACTTATGAGTACAATACTCGTAAGTATTTTATTAATAAGAAAGTATAAGTACGAGTAATACTCGCAAAACCATAATAAATTCGAGTAACGAGTACGAGTACCCATAACCATTAAAATAAGTTAATATTTTCTCTTCATAGTCTTTAGATAGAACTTTTTAACTATATAGATAAGAACAGATAAAAAGACACTCAGTCAAGTTTAAAATAAAATAAAACCTTTTATTTAATAAAACAAGTTTAACGAAATAACCATTTAGGCATTATGGTTCACAGAAAATAAAAATGTTATTATTTATAACATAGGCATAGGGCATCTCACTTTTGATTAGCAGAACTTCATAGAAGACCTCATTTTGAAATAAAAGTCTCTTCAAACGTTGCTCCTTATTATCATTTTTGGAAATAATCGTTCATAAAAAAATTGTGATATTGCTGCGAATGACTTAGTATTTCGTAGCAAATAATTCAATACTGAAAATCATCCTATTATTTCTGGCGGCGAAAATAGAGGGTATTTATGATTTTTTTTTTTAAAGATTTATTTTAATAATAATAAATGATCGCCGAATTGAAATTTTCCACACATTTTCAAAAAATATGAAATGGCATTCAATGTTATCCCGAAAGTAAATAAAATAAAATAAAATAATAAATAAGACAATGTAAAATCATGATTTGGCTTCTAATCAGTCGCTTTTTCTTGAAAACGATGCGTCCTATCGATTTCTGGCAAAAGGGCATTTTCTAAACAAAATTGAATACTGCTTAATATTTTTTAAAAATATTTGCAAAATTTAAGTTTCATGAATAGTAAATATCTTTCCATCTTCGTATCTTCTCAATTGGTAATAATAGGCAACCAATGGTTTTCAGTATTGAATTATTTGCTCTCAAAGAAGTCATTCGCAGCAATATCACGAATTTTTTTGCGAGCGGTTATTTTAAAAAATAATAATAATAAAAATGTATTTACAAATACAATGCCCCGTGTCACAGAAACGAAACATCTTAGGATCAATGACTATGGACACTTTTATTCTCAAAATTACGTCTTTTATCGACTAATGATGTCATGCTAATAAAAAGTGAGATACCTTGTATAATATCAAACATATATAATATATACTGCTGAGCTGACGACAAATGACAATTGACTGGTTAGTGCCTGAGCCCCGAGTGGTAAACTAATGGCTGCACATTAAAGTAAACTAAATCTCTGAGACTACTGTACCAGAGAAATAGAGGGGGTTGAGTACTCGTAAAAAGTAACAATTTTTGACGAATACTTTGTACGAGTAATGTGCTGCAAATACGAGTATTAAGTCCTCTATACGAAGGCGTTGTAGGGCCACATAAGTTTTTTTTTTAATTGACTATAGTCAGATAATAACTAACTATAGTTAAATAATAATTGACTATAGTTAGATAATAAGGAACTATAGTCAGTTAATATGTGACTATAGTCAGATAATACGTGACTATAGTCAGATAAGATCCGACTAGATCCTACGGTGATAGTATACCATTTACCGGGTGGGCACGAGAACCGGCCCAGGCTTATAGCTCCTTAGTTTACGAATCAACTGTTTTTACATTTGGAATATGTATATAAGACTTATTTTCCAATTTAGTGACATGTGTAGCCAAAATGGCCGACTTCCGGTTTTGCCGGAAATAACATCAAATTTGATTTTTTAAATAGAACACCCTGTATATTTTGGTATTTCTGGAATTTACGGACCAAATTCTAACTTATCACGTTGCAAAATATTCATTTTTCAAAAATAATTTTAAAATTTTTAATTTCATTTTGCAACCTATTTTTGAATTATTTAATTTTTTAGTGTTAAATAGAAATAAAACTAGACATATCGCATATTGTCGTATTCGAAATAAAAGTCTCTGTCTACTGTTGTGGCTGGTCCATAAACGTTCCATTCAAAAAATTGACTTTCTTGTCAAAAACCAACACTTTAAAATTTATTGGCCCACAATACACTTAATATTAACTTACTACTAAGAGTTATCAATTGTGTGAATGAAAGAGTGGAGATAGATAAATTTTACCCCAGTCACAGCCTTCTGGGTTGAAAAATGAAATTAAATCAGATAGAATTTGGTCCGTAGATTCCAAAAATACCAAAATATACAGGGTGTTCCATTTAAAAAATCAATTTTTATGTTATTTCCGTCTAAACCGGAAGTCGGGGTCACTAAATCGGAAAATAAGTGTTATATACATGTTCCAAATTTCAAAACGGTTGATTCATAAACAAAGGAGCTATAAGCCTGGACCGATTCTCATCCCCCCCCCCCCAGTATATGGTATGCAATCACCATAGGATATAGTCGGATCTTATCTGACTATAGTCACATATTAACTGACTATAGTTGCTTATTATCTGACTATAGTCAATTATTATTTAACTATAGTTAGTTATTATCTGACTATAGTCAATTAAAAAAAAAAACTATGTGGCCCTACAACGCCTTCGTACCTCTAAACCAAAAAGTACTTACGAATAATTAAAAAAGAGTACTTTTAGTACTCGAGTACAAAATACGAGTAAAGTATCCGTGTACTCGCCCAGCTCTGGTAATTGTAGGAGCCCTTGGAACTGTCAAGAAGAACTATAACCGAAATGTACAACAATTTCCTGGTCAATCGAGCGCATAAGAAGTGCAGAAGATTGCACTTTTGGGTACAGTGCATATCTTAAGGAAAGTGTTGGATTAGGAGTCTCTGTGATCCCTTGTTTGGGTCTGGACTCTGAGTTGTTGGAGCGGACATCACCACATCACCAACGTCGCCTGAATGGCCCAAAAACCTGGAACGGGCTCCAACAGAGCCGCGAGGGATTCGGTGAATAGTTTCCAGCTACGACTCAGAAAGTGTGCCGGTGTTAAATCTGTAATAATAATAAACGTCTTTATTATTTTCGTAAGAAAATATACAATAGTTACATATGATTTTCTTTTCTTTTACAAAATTTTACGAAAATGAATGACGAAGTTCAGTTTTCCACATGAAGAATAACTGTTCTTCAAGTTAACCATATCATTTACATTTCGTCTTAACTTTTCTCGGTCCCTGTGTCCTCTAGATCCTATGTATAATATTGTATAATCATAATGACTAATGTAGTGTTATAGTTCACCTCACATTTGAATGAACAAATTCAGTCCATTTAGTTTCACATGCCAACTAACTACTTTTAAACCGTTTGCATATAAATATTATTTTTTCATACTGGAGATAGGACAGTTCGCGCACTGCGCTTCAATTAAAATTTCCATAATCAACACTTCGGTAATATCAAAGCAAATTGAGCCTGAACCATGACATGAATCTCCTTTAGAGTCATAACAATATCTTCTACTCCATTGCACTTGATTGTGTTGCTTGCTCACTGCCGTCACCATTTAACAATTAATTTACAAATTTGTATTTAAATTAACATTGACTCAGGCGGTCTGCATTAAATTTAACACGGTGCTAATGAATTGGAAACATCGCTCATAATAGTTCATGGTTTTTAGTGCCTTTCGGAGATTTCGTCGGAAACGTCACATTCAGAGAATCTGAAAAACTAGTAGTAGTGGAGCGAAAAAGAGGTAAAATTGTGTCGTTTTTTTTTATGAGCTTAGAACAAGATCAGACTCAGTGGGTATTACCAACAACATCATTTTACTTTTTTTTGTTATAAAACACACACTTAAGTGCTTCTCTCTATTCATAGAATTGCTAATAAAAAAAAATGTAAACATGCCAAAAACGTAGATGACCCTGAAAGTTTAGAGAATACACCATCAAATTTTCGCGCAAGCGAGGAAATTTTTTGTTTTTGAAAATTTTGTGTAACATGCTGTGGAGAAAATGAAGTCAATAGACTAAAAAAGTTTGTAGAAAAAAAATATTTTCATTATTAGGAATAGTTTGTGTACGCGCGCCGCATAATGATTATGTATTGTGTGTAACGGAACTTTTCATTATTATTTTTTTATGTTTAGGACTGTTTTATCACGTTTTAGGATCTGAAAGGATAACTTATTTTTTCCAGTGACACATTAAGGACTAAGGTTGAAGGCAAAAAGGAATTAAAAATCTTAAATGGAGTATGCATTGCATTGGAAAATGGAAAAAATGTTGCGCAACTAGGGGGTTAATAAAATCCCATAAACAGAAGTTTAGGAAAAGTAACAATTTTGGAGTGTTTTGATAAAAAGTAAACTATCGAGTTTTCCTTTTTTTGCGTTATTATTGGAGCTAAATAAAAAAGACAGTTTCTTAAAGCATGTGGCAATCTTAATATTTGTATCCGACATTTCCTCTGTCAGAGTCCCTATCCGAAACTCCCATGCATTGCATTTTTACCCTAGATCCACACAATAACACAGGTCGACAAAAAAAAATCTACTCCAAGGACTAAATCTATCATGCCTTAAGTATTTTTGTATGCTGAATCCGAATTTTCCACTTAGATTTCGAGCAAACGTCAAACATTATCAAATCGTATTTTGACGATAAAAACCGGGATTTACTTGAAATCTACGCGGTAAAAAAAATTTTAAATTGAAAATTCGGATTCAGTACACAAAAATACATAAGGAATGATAAGTTTAGTCCTTGGAACAGAACTTTTTTCTTGTAGATCTGTGGCACAGGTGCACTTTGTACACAGGTCTACAAAAAAAGAATTTCTGTTCCAATGACTAAATCTATCATTTCTTATGGATTCAGCTCACAAAAATACTTAAGGCATGATAGGTTTAGTCCTCGGAGAAGAATTTTTTTTTTTTTTGTAGACCTATGAATTGAGTAAACGTGTTATTTTCGCCTAAATTAGGTAACAAAAAAGAAAAAAACATCTTAAATTAAGTCTTTCTTAATTTCCTAATTATAGTCTCTAAACTCTGTTTCCATGGCTTGTGCACAAGTTTATCGTTTTCCTCTATTACTGCGCCACATAAAATTCATTCCATTTTACAATGAAACTTAGATTGCTTATTTATCTTAAATATTTTTTAAGTAGATAATCCACGCACAATTCGCACAATGACCATACGTTCTACAATATAATACAACTGGTAATAAGAGAAAGAATATCGTTACACATTTTACTTCCACATTCAGTGAAAATATAGTATGGACAAAAATATTTTTGAAAATTTGTATTATCCAAATAGGCTTAGAATGTCATGAAACGTCGAGATTTTAAGTTTGAGCAAAAAAAATTCTGTCTGTCGGTCTGTCTGTAACTTTTTAGTGCGCACGATTACTCTGGAACCGTTTAAGTTATTAACTTGAAATTTGGTACACGTACCATGTATTTTAACGAGATCTGGAACTAGTTTATTCCGTAAAAGGGTTGGGGGTAAATGGAGGTAAATAGACAAATCAAGTAAGTAAGAGTCCATAAAACTGGTATTTAGTATATATAAGAGAAGCTAAGCTCTCAAAATTTTTTTTTGGCATTAACCACCCACATTACCAACTCCCACCCCATTATTCAAGGGGTAGAAAAAAATAAAATTGAAATTTAGTGTGTGTACAAGAACCAAAGGCCTCAATTTTATTTTTTCTTTTTCCACCACTACTACTACCCCCCTTCCACCACCCTCAGCCTCACTACCGATGTGGCATATCGTTTTATAGGTTTTTGGGGTAGACGATTTCAAATATTATATTATTAAAGTTCCATAAAAAATGATTTCCACATTCAAATTTTTTTCGTTCTGAGAGACTTGGATAGAACATCTGGATGTGGAAATAGTGATTCCTTGGGCAGCGGTTTTATAATTTGACCTTCGACGAAAACGAATAACGTTGATAGTACACCGCGCTGAGACTAGTTAGTTTTAGTGGACGCGGGCGTATTAATATTCAATTTCTGCAATTCGCGCGCTCTAAAAAAAATCACTATACCTAAACTGTAAAAGACACAATAAAATGTATCCTATCAAAAACTTTTTTGGTCTTTTGGCTTTATTTTCTACGCAGCATGTTATACAAAATTTCCAAAAACAAAAAAAGTTTGTAGCTTAGTGAAAATTTGACTGCGTATTTTCTGAACTTTCAAGGTTATCTAAGTTTTTAACAAACTTCAAAATGTTCGTTTTTGAGTTATGGCATTAGATGTTCAAAAAAACATGATTAAAAAAAAAAAAATTCACACCTTTTTAAAAATAACAATATCCGTGACCACTAAAAAATGTCGTATTTCATGATTTCTAATGAACATCGACCTACTTAACGAAATGGTATATATCTAGGTTTGTTCTAAGATTAAAAAAAAAAAACTCGAGAAGGAAGCGACTTTTCCCCTGTTTTTTACTCCACTATAGTGTTTTTATTTCCCTCGCGTAGGGTAATGGTAAATAATTACTCTCTGATATTTCTTCGGACTTTCATGTTTCAGAGTATGTAAATTACGAATATTAAGGTCTTTCAGTTCCGTCTATCTGTCAGTCTGGTATATGCTTGTTTGTTGGCGCTAAACTATTTGACACAGAAGAATAATATTTAGTAGGAAGTTGACACCGTAGAAAAAACAGTATATACCTTTAATGAAAAATATAGACGGTGAAAAAAAAATAATGAAATGAATGTCTTGGAGAACAATGATAATAATAATAATAATAATAATAACTAGTGGAAGCATTATACTCTTCGCCGATTTACTGAGCTTTTTATATAATTGTTACACATTCTATAGGATACTCTTAGCAGTTTTTTGTAAATAATGTTAGTTTTTAGACATTCTAAATTTTGTGATACCAACTTTGTTGTGAAAAAAAATATATGAAAAAAAAATGAAAAAAAAAAAACGTCCTGTCGGGGATTCGAACACAAGACCTTTGGATTTCCACACAAATATTTAGCCATTGTACATCAAAATCACTACAAAAATTGAATGTCTGTAGTATATATCATTCGAGTAACATATTTCAACAAATGATATATATTATTATGAAATATATATATCTTAGTAAAATGTATAAACAAAAAAAATTATAGAGAATAAAATTTCGCAAGATTTCTATTTAAGTACAAATGACAACAATTAAGAATTTTTTTTTTTAATTTAAATAATTAATAACTTTTTTATTTACTGATTATTTTTTTTCAAAAACAATAAGGTTCTTCTTCTAGCTAGCACTGACTTACTTTCCAAATTTCAATACAATCAGACTTTTCTTTCTTAAGTTATCGTGCTTACAAGAAACGTGACGGACGGACGGACGGACGGACGGACGGACGGACGGACAAACGGGCATTTTGACAGTTTTCGTTCACTAACATAATGATATGAAATTTTTTTCTCTACGAGCGATATTTACTGATTTAGAAATATGCCGATCAAATACAATATACTCTTCGTTTTTGCGAAGAGTATAATAATAACAAATTTTATTTCAAAGAAAGTCTTACACCATATAGTATAGATAATACATTAAATGAAATAACGTCACAACATCCATCTAACTTCTTTTTACAAAACACTCACTCAGAGTATAAAGTTCCAAATTTACAAGATACTTTTTTTATTTTTCTTTTAAATTCATTAACATTTTCAATGCGTTGAAACTTCTTAGGCAAGTTGTTATATAATTTGATGCACATACCGGGTGATTTTTTTAGTTGGTACAGCACCTTTTCCTTGCTTATTATTAAAGATAGAGTTTTGAAATTTTGCAGGCATACTTAGTGACATTTTTTGCATCTAATGCACTTTTTAAAATTTTTCTGCTGTTTCCCGTCTAACCGGAAGTGATGTCAACTTTCGATTTTCAAATGAAACACTATAGTTTTTCTTTTGGATTTCAAAACTAGATTCTTTTCTGAGTTGGAATATGTAAAAAAAGTATTAGGTTGGAGAGGAAAGTTTTTGAGATAATGCGATTTTAAGGTTTAGGGTGTTGAGAATCACTAAACATCGAGTTACCTATGGAATGATTTTGTGGCAGATTAAAATTGCCGTCAAAGCGCGTAGTAGGTGCATGTCAAGTCAATAGAAGTTTGCGTTGTTGTCTTCGAATTTAGCATTTCAAACAATAAAAAACAAACAAAACAATAAACATTTTTATTTCAAACAGTGACAAAAATTTAAACATGAAACTGCAATAACAAGGAAATTATCACAAATAATTTTCATATAAGCCACCTATAGCGATAACGCTATAAATAAAATTAAAATCGAAGTAAATATACTTATATTTGTTTCTAATACATGTTCATATTTTATGTGATTCTGGTATTTTTTTAGTATATTGATATTATATTTTTATTATCGAATGTTTTTTATTTTTCTTAGCGACTCCATGGAAACTTCTCCATTATGGATCGAGTTTTCCTTTTTGTTTCTTAGCGACTCCATGGAAACTTCTCGCTTTTGGAACTTCTCGATTTCCAGTGAGTGAGTCGCTATAGTCGCTATACCACCCTTTTGATCTAAACACTTTTCAACTCTTCTCTTGACACTTTTTGTTGTGTTTTCAATAAACTGGGGGTTCATCTCTTGGCAGATGTCACGAACACGTGCTTCCAAAGCCGCTCTTGTTTCGCTTTCGAATTCATAAACATTATCTTTAATGTGACCCCATAAAAAATCCAATGGATTGAAATCCGGGGACCTCGCTGGCTATTTAATAGGTCCGGAGGTTTCGATCCACCTGTTCTCAAAAATAACTAGACCATCCACCACCCTTGCATTGTGAGGTGGGGCTCCGTCTTACATAAAATAAATTTCTCTAAGTGCTGCCAAAGGTAAATTATCTAGATAATTTTCTTCCAAGAAAGGCAATATGTTTTGGAAAACTCTGCATTGAGATTTTGATCATAAACAACAGGTCCAATCAGTTGGTTGTTAATAAGCCCAACCCAAACATTGAACTTACAAACTATCTGAAAGTTGCTGGATTTAGTTAAGTGTAATTAAACCGTAGACCAGTAGTGTGCATTATGTCGATTGAAAATGCCGTTATTGGTAAAACTGGTCTCGTCACTCCAAATAACTTTGCGCTAAAACCCCGAATCTTCTTGATTTTTTATCATGAACCATTCGCATAACGCAGTTCGTCTGGGAAAATATCCAGGAAGTAACTTTTGATGTATCGAGTATTTGTAAGGATGCTGCCCATATCGTTTCAATATTTTCTGGATGGAGGAATATGATATGTCAAATTGCACTTCTAGTTGACGAATTGAAATATCTGAATTTTCCGTAACGGCCAACAGAATATTTAATTCATTATCCTCTTGCCTCGTCACATAGCAAGTTCTGTTTCGTTTTACTTTAAATTGTCCTGAAGTTCTTAAATTTGTAATTATTATTTTTTTTAATCGGCGATCAAGTCTTCTTTTCTCGGGATATTCTGCATTGAAACTACGAGAAGTTGGTAAATATCTTTGAACATTTTGGTTAAAAATTATAAAGATGTTAAAGAAATATTCGTTTGTGTAATCACTTTCCATTTTTTTCACTAATTTTTTGTGAACTGACGCCAGAAAACTTTGAAATGCTAAATTCAAAGACGACAACGCAAACTTCTATTGACTTGACATGCGCCTACTACGCGTTTTGACGGCAATTTTAATCTGCCACGAAATCACTCCATAGGTAACTCGATTAACTCGATTTTTAGTGCTTCTCAACACCTGAGACCTTAAAATCGCATTATTTTAAAAACATTCCTATTTAACCTAAGACTTTTTTTACATATTTTTACTCAGAAAAAAAAATCTAGTTTTGAAATCCAAAAGAAAAACTATAGTGTTTCATTTGAAAATTGAAAGTTGACGTCACTTCCGGTTAGCCGGGAAACAGCAGAAAAATTTTAAAAAGTGGATTAGATGCAGAAAATATCACTAGTATGCCTGCAAAATTTCAAAACTCTGTCTTTAATAATAAGCGAGGAAAAGGTGCTACACCAACTAAAAAAATCACCAGGTATAATGTGGATTTCTTTCTGTTAACGTTAACCTATTTATTAGGTAGTTTATACCAACCATTCTTGTATCATGCTTATGCACAATATTGTGATTAAATAACACTTCTTTGTTCCTAAAAATAAATAAAAGACATGCATATATATAAATAGCAATTAGTCTAGATACATTTTTTGATTTAAAAGTTCCCCTACATATTTCTATATATTTCATATTATACATTAATCTTATGATTCTTTTTTGATGAAAGCATTATTTATGTACTTGTTGCCTCCCCAAATAATAATACCAAATCTAGCAACTGACTCGAAATTGGCAAAGTATATGTTCCTCATAGATTTCTCATTTAAATATTTATTTATAACTCTCATACTATAGCAAGTTTTGTTCAGTTTTTTACATACAACATTTATTTAAAGTGACCAAGGAGTACAAATTTGTATTCCTACAAATTTTATATAATTTTTGAGATCTACTGATTCTTCAACAATTTTTATATTTTTAGGTGACTGAATTTGTAGTTGTTTTGTTCTAAATAATATAATGTTGGTTTTCTCTACATTTAATAAGAATTCATTTTTTATGAACCAATCTCTAGCTTTTACAAACAATATGTTACTGTCAGTAACAACGCCTGGGAACACTTTTGAGGATACCAAAAGGTTTGTATCATCAGCATAATTTGTTATCATCGTATTGGCTTGCGTTAATATGTTAGACAAATCATTCAAAAAATAATAAATAAAATTGGTCCCATTACACTGCCTTGCGGGATGCCTATATGAGTTTCTTTAATTGCAGATTTACTTCTGCTACCATTTTTATCGATTACAACTCTTTGCCTACGAGGAGTAAGATATGATTTGAACCATGCTAGTGTATTTCCACGTATTAAATAAAGCTTAAAACAGTCATATGCCTTCGATAGATCTAAAAATATTCCCAATGAGAGTTCATTTTGTTCGAAAGATTTTAAAATCCTATCTGTAAATTAAAAAATAGCCATCTCTATGGAACGGCCCTTAATATACCTATGCTGAATATCATTAAAATTATTACAGGCTTTCATGAAACTCACCACTCTGTCACACATGGACTTTTCAAATAATTTTGAGAAAGCAGGCAACATACTTATGGGTCTATGACTTTCCATAAGTTCTGGATCTTCTTTTTTATATAGAGGTTTAATTAATGCCAATTTCAACTGCTCAGGAAATATACCAAATTTAAAAGAATTTTTAATTATATGACAATGGATTTACAATAGCATTTGCACACATTTTAATAACATTTGTGGAAATTTCATCATCGCCACTGCTCATTTTATTTTTTAATCTTTGTGATAAATTATTTTGTTCTTTGGGTGTTATTGGTTTTACAAACATAGATTTGGTATTATTTTTTATATTACAATTAAATGTTTTTTTATCCATTTTACTTAGTAATTCTGGGATAATCTCTAAAAAAAATTATTATATTCATTAGCCGTCTTTAATTGTATATCTTTATTATTATTTTTGCCTATAATTTCATTATAAATGCTCCACATACACTTAGTCTTATTATCAGACTTCTTTATTTTATTTTCATAATATGTAGCTCTTGCCTTGGCTAATAAATTATTGTACTCTTTTCTTTCTCATTGTAAAAGTCTTTATAATTTGTATTTCTGTATAAAATTAATAATATATCTAAACTATTTTTACATTGGCATGTAGTCAACACGATGTCAAGGAAGAAACCTGCCACACTTTAAGTGAAAAATATGCAAGGTGGACACTCTAAGAAAATAATTAACGTGTAACGGGCACACTTTAAGAAACATAGTTGCTCATCTATAACCTATTATGTTTTTATTATTTATCATATTTTTTGGAAAACCCTATAATTATTACTTTATATTGTAACATTACTTTTGCCTTCAGTTGGCGGCTGAAGAACAAAAGCGAGTGAAACGTAGCAACCAGCTAAGCTCAGATGTTGAATGATGAAAAAAAACCCAGTTTTTTTTAACAGTCGTAGAAAAAATTCTTTAAACCAATTTCAAAAGATAACTTTTGGCCATTTTTAAGTGCCTTCTAGTCCGCAGAACATTGCAGCAACACCTAAAAAGTAGGTGTATGGATTTAATTCTAAATTTCATTTGAGATTTCTTTTGAAAGTAAAAAGATATTTACCTGCCTTAATTTTTTAAATTATTTAACAATATTGAAGAGTCCAGAAAGCCCAAGTGAGTGGAGCTTTGATAAAGTACTAATTGAATGTAATTTAAATTAAAAATATATTGCATACTCTTGTAATAAATCGTCCGTCTATTTTTTCTTTAGTGGATAATGTTTTCGTGCACGCCAGTGATTAAAAATTGGAGCACTCTTATTTTCACTGAATCAATAGTTTT
Organism: Rutpela maculata; assembly: GCA_936432065.2. Taxonomy (NCBI): domain Eukaryota; kingdom Metazoa; phylum Arthropoda; class Insecta; order Coleoptera; family Cerambycidae; genus Rutpela; species Rutpela maculata. Next base: position 175,098,055 of record OW386287.2, read on the forward strand.
CTTTGAAACAGAACTGAATCGAGCACAACAAAGAACTGTTTCAATCACTTTTTACTTAAATTGAACCATTACCATTCCGCCAGCGTTTAAAAGAGATGAAAGGGCCAGGTAATCGCTAAAGCTTGGCGTGGAAATGAAGAAAAATGTAAGTAGTGCGTCCCGCAATAAGGGATACAGACGAGTATAAACAACTTGACAACTTATATACCCTAAAATTGAAAATTATCTAGAAATATCAAAATCTGTTCCGCTAAAGTAATTATTATAAATTTTTTTGTCTTAAATTAACTTTTTAATATTATATTATTTATGTCCTCTTGGGATTAGTTTTATTTTTCAGGATTTCTACCTTCCACGCTAATCACAGTAGGCGATACACCTACATACACACGAACACTCACGTATTCATATAATCAAAGTAATTTTTGTTTAAATACGTATTATCCGACACGTTATAGAAACATAATGTTGTTTTGTTTTGAGATATGTTAATATAAAAACTTTTAGGATATTTCATTTTAATGAATTTCATGCATATACAGGAAGATATTTAAAAAAATATTCGTTAATCTGATGGCGATTCATCACTATCAGCAACAATCAGGGCCGCGCCAAGTCTTTTGAGCGCGGTCGTGCAAATACGAACATGCGCCCTTCAGTAGTATCTAGAATTCAGCTGAAAAGAGAGGTTGAGGAAAAAAAATATCTCAAATAAATCACGCTAAACAATTAAATATAAAAATTCCAAATTTTGCAGTTCATGCCAGGGCCGGATTAAGGATTGGCGCGCTTTTAGGCAAATGAAGTATTTGCATCCTCTTATTTATAGGCGGGGTTATGGAAGTGTAAAATGCGCTGCAAGCGAAATGTTCTAATTTTTCAAGGTCAAGCAGCCTCAAATTACAAGTTAGAAATTTGACTTAAAATTATATTGTCTTCGAAAAGTAGGTTTCGTGGACGCAAGACAAAAATATTGTAACGGTTTGTTGTCGAGTAGCTGGTTTGGAGATTAATCAGGGTCCAGATTAGTTAATAAGACAGCCCAATAAAAATATAAGCAATTTATTTTTCTTCTTCAAACAGGTAATGTGTGGCAGTGTTACATAACATACAGGTACAGGTATCTTTTACGGTTCTTAGAATAACATTTTCTATTATCTGAGGGAGAGAGAGACAGAGAGAGAGAGAGAGAGAGAGCGAGTGTAACGATGCAATGCGACGTTAGTTGCTGTTACTGGAGTGGTATCGGGCGTCGGGCGAATATCGTCGACTCAAGAAGTTTCCCAGCTCAACAAGCTGTAGGAGGTCTCCAGGTCAGGCTCATCCGCTCTGGTTCTGGCGGCGAAACGGCGTCGACTCGAGCTCACCACGCTGAACGATTCCCTAGGTCAGATTGCATTCGTTCCATCGTGTTTGCGTCGGGAAATGCACTAAACTGTAATATGTCCAGCTCACCACGCTGAAGACAGATTGCCAGAGTTGTCCACACTGAATCTAATGATTTGGGGGCCGGGATTTTATATCCGAGAATCCTCGCTTACTGGTGACGTAGAGCTGCGTATAGATTGGTGTCGCGTGCAAATCCGTACCTCTAAACGAGAACTGAGTAGATTTGCGTGCCGTGTGCACATTGGTATCGTGTGTAAATCAGGAAATTTTAGTAATGGAGTAGAAATTTAAAGAATGCTTCGTTACAATATAAAATATATATAAATGTTTTATTATAACAAAATTGCAGTATTTATATTTTCCTCTGAACTAAAATTAAATATAAACATTAAATATAAAAATAATATATTGAAAAATATATTCTTTTTCGTCATTTCTTGTTTGCGAACTCCGCTATAGTATAATCCCTTAAAAAAGTCTGTAAGTATTGCTACAGCACAGCGGTAATAAATGCGACAATTCTATCAAAATAAAATAATCAAAGAATAAATAAACAATTTCCTTATACATTTTATTTTCCTACAGATTAATGGTAAACGATAAACGTCGCCCGTCGAGAGATAAAATTAGTTAGTTTAGAACTGCTGAAGCGCCCCCTCGCGCGTTGGGGCTCCTAGGCAATTTCTTAGTTTGTCTATTGGATAATGCGGCGCTGGTTCATGCTATATTGTAAATAAATATTTTTATTTTTTTAAATTTGAAATTTCAAAACTCGCGGCGCCTTACGGCGCCTTCAGTTACGTGGCACCGTCGTACGCCGCCCGACTTGCTCTTATGGACGGCGCGGCCCTGGGCAACAATAAACAAGAAGTTCTTATGAACTACTTACTTACTCAGTGGCACAGAGCTTACGGTGTTAGACTTGTGACCAGAGAGTCTCAGGTTCAAATCCTGGCTAGGGTATGGATGTTCAGTGGCGATTTTCATGTGTTACCGAGAAGGTAACAGTGAATTAAACCGTGGCTGTGTGAGACATAACACAGCTAGTCGCTGCCCTCCCCCGAGTTCGAGTCTCACTTACGGTCAGAGCTGGGTCGGATACAGTTAGAATGGTATTCGTGTGCCGGATACGGATACATCAAATGTATCCGAATACCCGATACAAGATACGGATACGTTTTGCTTTAAAAAGTATCCGAATACCTTCTATTCGAATATTTTTTTCGGATACGGATACCGGATACTTTTCTTTAGTTTGTGAAAAAAATATCTTGTGAAATTCAATTTTCTTTAAAGCTCTTCGATAGGCTGTCTGTTTTTTTTTAAATAAATATATGTAGTAACCATTCCGAGGAAATGAATATTTTCCTAAAAGTGTCTTTTAGTATTTTATTTGTTTTTTTTTTTGACTGACTGATTCTTCTGACTCTAATTTTTCTATATCCGAATCTAAAATTTAACAAATGAAGAGGCGAGAATGCGACATATCTAATTCCAAACATTGCAGAAAGGTAGATCACAAATTTCTAGATCTAACTTTTGATCAGATCACCACTGGGGAGCTGAAAAAAAACTCTTCTCAGAACACATAAAGCTTTGGTCCGCTGCAGACTGGCAACATAGTCTACCCTCAAGTCACCTGAGCGAGCTCCCTCTTCGTTTATGCCATGAACAATTGCTCTTGTCATATTCTGCCAATGTATCTGCTAACTCTAACGATTCAATCTTCAGTATCTTCAGTTCTACTCAAATATTACTACTCAACCCCCTCAAAATGCTTTTTTCAATCCCAGAAACTTTTATAAGAAGTAATATCAACAAAACATCCACTAACTCCACTTCACCTATACCACCTTGGGTCGAAACACTGCCTTATATACTATTATGTAAATATAAGATGAATGAAACTACCAATTCCTTCCTTAGGCAAGTCCTCTTAGAATAACCAACTTAGAACATTTAGTAATATCCTTGTGCTAAAACTGGTGTCAGCTAAAGTTGCCCTATAAACTCTATCATAGCATAGCTTCTACTACCACGCCCTATAGTGTTCATACGCTAATGATACTGAAGACGGTAACAGACGCAAATGGGACAGTTACAATATGTACAGACTCACTTGCATCTATCAAAGGCTCAAAATTCTGGCCCAGAATTACAGGAGACTTGCCACTTACTTGCTGCCTTAGGTATCTCTGGGTACCATTATAAATACTGACGCTACCACATAAGACATTTTCCAAAAATCCACTTGGAAAAACGATTGAAAACTATATCGAAAATTTAATATACTCGATTTTTCATTTATCTCTCCATTTTCGGAATTGAAACTTAGGATGATTTCATGTCACATTATGAACAATTCAGGAGAATTAGATTTAGCATCAATATGAATGTAAATAATAAATGTCTTCACATCTTCATGTCGTAGGCATGAAAACGTCATCTATGTGCTTCCAAAAGTTCATATCTCAAGGGCGTAATTAATTATCGAGAAAACTAGGGCACTCCGTCAAATTTTGCCCCGACATTAGTATCTGTATCTCCACGGAATCTCATATTTATAGTGAGTGGGGTATGATTTTCGGAACACTAGTTAGAGTCTGATTAACTAGTTTCACAAAAACATTTGAATTAGTGTAGTTAAATCATATTTAATTCGCTGTGAAATAGTCGATAATTTGAGAATTCTTCTTTTGTTATCGATTAATTGGGTATCAGCCTAACATGATTAAAATTGAAATTCTAAGTGAAAATATTAGCGAAATGCTTTACTAATAAATAGATATCTCCTGTCACCCAAAACCAATAATAATTAAAAAGACATCAACGTGCCATTAACAGATGAGAACATATATCGAAATGATATTAGTTACATGAAATGTGTGTTAATTAAAAACTTCATTTGAACATCAGCGTCCTGAGGGAAATATACGGGTTTGCGGGGTGTTTGAAAATGAAAACAGGAAATGCGATTGAAAATTAAAATTACGAACATATTAAATAAGCTATGAACTGAGATTAATGTTACTTAAAAATAAATACTCTTTGACCCTTTGATTAAATGTTTTACGAACAATCAAAACTGAAAAAATGTGGTTAAGCCGGACGGCTACAGAGGCGGATCTAGGACTATATTCAAGGAGCTTAAATTAGAAGTAAAGTTAAATAGTCTTTTATTTAAATTCCAAAAGAGAAAAATGAAACCTACACATCGCAGTAAAGAAGTTGTAGTGACCATTGGGACATTTTTAGACATATTGCTGAAAATGTTTAACGTGCATATTAGCCAATGCTAGGTCATCCAGCCTATTCTTACCTTTCAACCTCAAACTCTCAAATTTCCAGAAGTTAGTACCATTACACGTCGCAAAAATAAAAAAGCAAGCCCAGCTCTCGGCTAGCTGATGACTTGAGAATTTTGAGGTTCGACTCACCTTAGGCTTTTAGAGAAAAGTACACACTTAAATAACTACTCCCTGTTACACAATTAGTTCTGGAGAAAGGAGGGTTTATAATCAAAGGTTGAATTTAGGGACGCCACCTGCAGCACTTGATTTACTTACCTCCTATCTCCAGGGCAAAACTCCAGAAAGGTAATCAATAAATTCGTAAATAAAAATGTAAAAATCTCAATAATTTATTGAAAATTTAAAAATGTTTCTTTACGACTGAGCAGAACAATATAAAATGGACATTAATTAAATTCTACAAGTTCTATTTAAATTCTTAAAAACATTAAATACCGTTTGAAATAGCAAAATAGACCATTTTAGGTCACGTGACTTTAATCTGGAGGACAATGCAAATGAAAACAATTAGAGATGAGTTGCTATTTAACAAAACATATTATTTTATAAAAATAACAGCTAGCTAGCTTTAGAAAACAAAATAGTTTTGTGCCCTCCACTCCGACAGCGTGACGTCATCCTAAAATGGTCTATTGCATAAATCTTAATAATAAAATAAAGTCAATAAACAATTATTAAATAAGGGATATAAAAAATGTCGAACAATAGAAATGTGATCAGGTACAAATAGAAATAAGAAACACTAAATGGTTTTTATTACTGACTCGGAAATTTTACGCAACACAGAACTTAATAACTCTCACCAATCCTGTACTAAGTTGCTAGACCTTTTGGATGACATCACCTCGAAAATTGTTCAATGAGCAGACCCTTGATCGTTTAGACGCTACAAATCTCGCACTATAGCGGAGGCAGGGGCCCTAGGGCGGTGCGAGCGGTGCGGCCGCCTTCTTGGGGGGGGGGGGGGGGGGGCGCCGAAAATGCAGTGATAGTTCGTCTGCGTAAAAAATAAAACCCAAGCACCTTAATATCACTTAACCTTACAACTTCCATTTCCGTGAAAAGATCTATATTCATTTGTTTTAGTTCTTAATTAATTTACGATGTAAATTTTTTTTTGGGATTTCTCCCCTCGCTCTTCAAAAAATTCTTTCGGATTTTACCCCCCCGCTCTTCAAACAATTTTTATGGATGAAAAAAGTTTCTCGGATTTCTCCCCCCCCCCTGCTGTTTTCGGACTGAAAAAATTTTTTTTGATGTAAAAAATGTATGTTATCTTCGGTCTCTATGTACAGCCTAATCACGAATAAGCGATTGCATATTGGGGGCGGGGGGGGGCACAATGAGATCTCGCACCACCTGAAAAATTTGCAAGAGCCGCCCCTGAGCGGAGGCAGTGAGTTCATGTGTACAAGACTTTTGGGATGACAAATATGCAGAAAATGAGAACAAGTTCTTATTTTTTCTTACTGATGGAGTGAATTATATGAAAGCTGCTGGAAGCATTTTTGAAGGAAACAAATAATTTAACATGTTTAGTACATGGGCTTCATAGGATTGCTGAAATTATTACTGTTGATTTAGTTGAAGTAACGAAAGTTTTTCTTAAAACACCAAGTCGTGTACGGTTATTTCACGAAATTCTACTAAATACTCCATTACCTCCAGAAACAATTATAACACAATGAGGAACTTGGCTAAAGGCCGCATTATTATTACTATTACTGTCATTTTGAAAATGTGAAATCCCTAATACAGCAGCTAAATCCAAATGACGCAGTTGCCATTTCACGGGCTGTTCAAAAATATCTGAAGACCATACATGGATGTTTCTCACGAATTCCTCTAAACAATATCAGCCAACATCAGAATTTACTACAGTTGATGTGATAAACGTTGTGTTCGATCTTGACAACATATTTTTATATTACAGGGAGAAATTGCGGCGAAGGCACAAACGTAATTTCAAACTGGTTTAAGAAAAATGCCGGATTTGTTATGATGACAGGTGTAATAGACCTTTTAAATGGTAAAGAAGTAGGCTTTGCTAAACCGGGCATGAATGTGGTGACTTTGCGAAAGTTTAGATATTTTAAGTATGCCCCAGTTACATCCGTCGACGTCGAGCGGTCCTTCTCACAATGTAAATGAATTTTCAATGAAAGGTGCGGATGTTTAACTCCAGAACATTTAGAACAGATATTAGTAATACACTTTTATTTTTGTAACCACCGCACCGGCATTGAAAAATACTTGTCTGTGTTAGTTAGTGTTAAGTACATTCCCCTATACCTACAGTTCTCTTCGAGTGAGCGAGTCTTTATAATAAATTAACTTTATCAACTTTAGATAATACGGAATTCGCATACAAAAAATTTCAAGTTAAAATATCGTCTTATACATGCATGCAAATCTTTATACGCTGACACATAACCACCTAAAGCCAACCCTGGTTTTACATCATATCCGATCGGTAATTCCGACCCTTGACCATTACTTACGGACCACCTTGTATAACTTGAGATTTGCAGATGATACGAGCTTAGCTGCAGCAAGCGAGAATGAATGAGCTCATACACTTATTGGTCACGCTCCAAGCAATGATCTCTGATTACTGCTTAAAAGTAGATTGCAACAAGAGAACAGTTGTTGCTGCAATTCGAGCAAATATAAATCACCCAGACATGATACGGATAGGTTATCGCGAGATAGTAAACAAGATATAGCTATACTTTTCAGCCCTAGTGAACAATACCGGTAACTGCGAACATGAGTTTCGACAAAGAATACATGTTTGCAAGAATTGATCAAATTACGGCATGACAGAAATAGCACTAAAAGATGAGATCTGCTAACCCCCCTAGTTTTCTCCGTTTCTTTTTACGCATATGAGACATGGACTAATATGGAGACAGAGCGATAGCATATTGATGCTATCGATGTAGGTCCGGAGACCTTTTTAATTGGTAGCAAACGTCTCCAGGTGCTCCATTGCCCCAAGGGCAAAAGAAATTCGCCTCCTAATTCAACTCTATAAGAACAACGCTGAACGGTATAAAGAGCTAGATAGAACTGTCACCAAAAAGATAAATGAGGCTAAAGAGTAATGGTTAAGCGAAAAATGTCAAGAGATAGAGGAACTAGAACAGAGACACGACAGCTTCAACATGCATAAAAAGGTAAAAGAGTTTACATACACTTGTAAAAAAAGACAGTTTGGAAAGCTAGTAGATTAATACAACAAGCTTATTGTAGACAAGAAAGAACAGTTACAGATATGGGAAACTCATATCAAAAATTTGTTAACTGACTATCATCAGACAACGAATACTCTTGAAATTGAAGGACCAAAGATATTGAAAAGTGAGATAGAGTAAGTAGAATAAACAAAGGAAGGAAAATCACTAACATATGATGCAGTACCTGTCGAATTTCTGAAATTTATTGACGAGAACAACCTGAACACCTGTTTAATATACCTAATCTACGATACTGGTCAAATTCCATCGGACTAGGTAAAGTCTACGTTTATAACAGTCCTCAAAAAGCTCAACTCCAAAAAGTGCAGAGAATATCGCTTTATAAGCTTAATGAATCACACCCTTCTTGAGAATTATTTATGCCAGAATAAGAACAAAACTAGAACAGCATCTAGGTAGCACGCAGTTCGGATTTAGATGTGGGTATGGAACGCGATGCTGGTCTGGATCAACAAAAAAGATGTTTATGCCTGCTTTATCGACTATGAGAAAGCGTTTGACACCGTCAAACACGACAAACTTATAGAACTATTACAACTTTCGGGAATTGATACTAAAGGCATTTAGATTATAAAAAATCTTTATTGGAATCAAACAGCACACATCAAGCATGAAGGCATGACGAGTCCATTGTAATTGCTAAGAGAGTTAGACTGGGTTGCATTCTTTCGCCACTGCTGTTCAATTTATACTCTGAAGAAATGTTTGTAGAGACACTGGAAGAACACAATAAAGGCATCAAAATTGATGGGGTACCAATCAGTAATCTCCGCTATGTAAATGATACTGTTTTGCTGGCGGACACTATCGAGGATTTACAGATGATGCTCAATAGAGTAACTACAATAAGCAACCAATTTGGACATAAAATCAACAGAAAGAAAACTAAATTTATGGTAATTAGTAAAATGAACATCCAAAATATCGATCTACAAATAGGAACCGAATCCATCAAAAGAGTACACTGCTACAAATACTTAGGATACAGAATAAATGATGAATGGGACCTTGATTTAAAGGTCAAGTTCAGAACAGAGATAGCAAGATCAACATTTATAAAAATAAGAAAGCTCCTGAGTAACCGCAACCTAAGCATTGGTACCCGATGGAGAGCCACGAAATGTTACGTGCTCTTTACGTTGCTTTATGGCGTGAAAGGGTGAACATTAAAAACAACAACAATGAGAAAATTAGCAGCTTTGGAAATGTGGCTATATAAACGCATACTAAGAATACCTTCGATTGAAAGAGTGACCAATATGGAGGCATTGAGAAGAATGGATAAAGATCTGGAATTGTTTTCAACTGTTAAGAAAAGAAAAGCATCCTATCTGGGCCATGTGTTTCGGAATGGCAAGTATGGTCTATTACAACTTATCATATAGGGAAAGATAGAAGGTGGGAGAGGATTAGACAGAAAGAAACAATTCTGGATGAAAGACAGACTTACGTGAATGTTTCCAAATACCAGAAACTTCAACTATAATTCCTGCGGCGCAGAACAGAGAAGCCCATATGATGGTCGCCAACCTTCAGTAGAAGAAGGCACAGAAGAAGAAGAAGAATGCAACTCTCTGGCATTGAATTAGTTATGTTCTGGCAATGTCAATTGGGGAGAGAACAATATAGAATGGTTGATAATTCAGGCACATCCAGACGACAAAATGAGGAGAAAATGTTTTCAAAAATGTTTCTATAAGATTTTGCAAGATTTTATGAATTTCAGGCACTTTATTAACATTTCATTCACTCTATAGTAAAGTGGCACCTTGGTTTGTCATATTTACCACCATTTCTCTATGCACCGAGTGGAAATCAAGAATTCATCCCTATTTTTCTCCTGTCTGTACATGGACACACATGCACAAAAAAGTGCCATGTGCTAAGGATCAGGCCAACCATACTCTTATGTACTTTGAGCACTTATCTGAATCTGCGTTAGAATTGATTTATCACGTCACGGTTGTTTTCTAGCCTCAAAAATAGTGAATTTTTTTATGAATTTCTAGCTATTTGTGATAGAGCAATTCTAATGTCAGTTTGGTATTCAGAGTATCAAAATTTAAGGGTATGGTAGTTTGATTCTTAGTACATGACATTTTGTTTTGTTACAGCAAATATGTTAACAAAAAATTTTAACCTTTTAGTAAACATATCTAAATTTAATGGTCCTTTAATAAGTTCAAGTATGTTACTATACTCTATCAAATCTTTATCACATAAATATTTTATGTTTTCATCAATAAAGCGGGATATATCCATACATGATCTCTCCGGTGTTTTAACTATGAATGTTCCTCCTAAATTGAATATTTTCAGATAAATATGTTGGTAGTAAATTACTTAGTAATTTATAAATGAATAGTAATGTTCTGAATTTAATATATTTTTAACAAAAAGCCAATTGGGTTAATTGCATCAATATTATGTTTGTATAACTGCTACATTTTAATATGAATATCATGCAATGGTTTTGTAATAACTGAAGCTTGTGTAAATCGATGTACATTTATATAAAATTTAAAAGCAATAACCAAAGTGTGTTTTGATAATTGAATATGAGCTCTGTGCGTACTTGTGTGTGTACAAGTTTAAATGGTAGTGGTATCATACCAACTGACTAGTCATTATGAGCTCTCTATATTGACAAGTTTTTACTTTCTTGATAAGCAAGACCAATATATTTTTAAGATATTCCATATTGTCTTCAAAATTTTCATTCTTAGTCAAGAACTCCCAACCAGCAAATTTGTGTTATAATTTAAATATTATACGGTTATTTTGTTTTATTGTCAATTTAATTAACGCTTCTAAAATGCTAATTGACTATATTTTGCAGAAAACACTATCTGATTACCTGCAACTGAACTGTTTTATAAATTTATCATCAAAACGTCTTTACAGCAAAATTATAAAATATCTTATAAATCAGTTAAGAAATTAGCGTTTCCATGACTAAGCTATTAAACATTTCAGCTTATAAAACCAAATAATTTTATAGCGCTTTTTTAGTAATGTTCGGCAGTATTTTCAGCACCGTTATAAATATATATTAAAATTATATTTTATAATTAATTCCTATTATCTTATAAAAAAGTTACTTGAGACAGTTTTGCTATTGAAAGTAAATTTTTGTTCCAGAGTCTGCTACATAACACAGGCCCACAAAAAAAGTTGTCTGCGCTTTCCCGCACTCACCTTCCCTATTTATACCCCCCTAAACTATTAAATAATCAGCATTCAGTTAATTTTTTTGCAGGTCATTGAAACATTTTAACATGACTGTTGCTGAATAAGGATATTTTTGATTTTATACGTGTACTTTCATTGTTTCGGAAGAGGTGGGGGGAGGGGGCGACAAGGGTAAAAAGGGAAGGTGGGGGAAAGTTTCGTTTGGGGTGGAAACGATTAAATATTGTTAGTAGATACTAAAAAAATGTTTTTCGAGTTTTTTCCTCAAGAAATAAATTAGGCCGAAAACCGGCCTTAGAGACCCTCCTCCTTTACTATGAAAAAAAATCCTGTCTGGATAAGGGCCAATTTTAATTACATGTAATAAAATTGCCCCTTATCCAGACAGGATTTTTTCCCATAGTAAATTTACCCCCAATAGTAATGTAATTTTACCCGCAAAGAGAGTGGAAAATTTTTATTTACCTTATATTTTGGGGTAATCCTCCAAGGTAAATGGAAATATTCCTGTCTCTTTGCGGGTAAAATTACATGGGAATTTTACACGCAACGATGGTAAATTTACATCATTTTTTACAGTGTATGAAAAAAAAATTATGAATTCGGAAATTTTTTTACTTGACCGCTTGTACACTTTTTGAGCTGTATCTGGGAAACTAGACTTGGGATCGAGTTGGGCCCATGAGAACTCTCAATCACGTAGTCGAAATCTAAAACAATTACCAATTTTAGTAGCTTAAACTGAATTAAGCTATTTTTAACCTCGTTAATAATTCAAAAGTTATTAATGTTGATAAATAGTAAATTAAAAACGTATTAAACTAATGGTGTACCAGCACTCAGCATGTAATTAAAAGGTGTGCACATTTATTAAAAAAGTGAAAGATTTCCAAATTTTAGTAGCTTGAACCTACTTAAGATAAAGAAACTCACAAATTATTTTTAATTTTAAACTGCAAATGTAAATATTAATTGTAGACCTTCCTATAACCTGTCAACAAACAAGACTAATCGAGGGGGCAATCACTTGAAATTATGTGTCCTATAATTGCAATATTGCACACATATTGCACGATATTGCACACCATTGCACATATACATGTCCCACATATTGCATAAGTGATTATTCCCTCAAGACTAATAGATCAACTCAACTTTTATATTAGTGTATATTAAAAACATTGATAGTCTATTGATAGTATCGATATTTACTATCGGAAGCTATCGATAGTGTTTGATGACACATCAATAGTTTACAGCCTAAGCATTTCTCCCCCCCCTCTCATCAATTTTGAAACTTGAAATTTCTTTCCATTATGTCCCGTATTGACAAGATTCAGTATTTAAACTGTCGATAGTTATTGATAATTTTTGTAGTAAAAATATCGATAAGTATCGATAGTTCTGACTATCGTACACTACTTTCTACGTAGTACACAGCCTACTAACTAACATAACCTAACCTAATCCAGCTGTCATTCTGATATTAATTTTTTCATTTAATTCAGGAGTGAAATTTTCTTACTATATCCCCATGTGCTTTAATTAATTACCGGACATTTTTCAAGCACTAGGGAAATTACCGGTGAAAATTTATATAAAATGGCCAAGGGTGTTAAAATGAAAACCTAACATGCAATTTAAAGGCAACAGTTACAATAAATTATAGTTTTTATCAAAATGTTTGTGATTCCGGCTACAGTTATTTTTCTAGGCTTATAAGTTATAACAAAAATACAAAACAACCCTTTTTTGAAAAAAAAAATTTTTTTTCATTTCTCACAAGTCCTCTAAGACACATTATTATATAGATGTTTTGTAGGAATCGCCCTTAAAATTCTTGTTATTAACATAAAAATATTTTATAGAGGGAAGCCATTCCATGAGACCAGCGGTCGAGGACGTAAATGTCACAAGACATACAAAGTTTTAGAATCACATTTTTATTAATATTCATGGCAGTTAATATGTGCTAATTATAAAGTTATGATGAGTAAAATAAATTGGCGTTAAATTTCATTATAAAAAATTTTAAAATGTGAAATTAATTTTTATAAAATTCCAAAAATTATTAGAAACATTCAGTAAACATGAAGGGCATTTAAAATTCATCAAGAATACATGGCATAATTCACAGTAAAATTTCCTTCGCATAAAAAATTGCAGGCTGTCTCTAAAATAATTATTAAGTAAGTTCTTACGCACTATCCAGTAAAATCACTGAAAGCTTGGTTACATAGAAATCAGCATATTATATGTTTGTAAGTACATGCATGTGATTTTTTGAATATATTTAAGAAATCGTATTATTTTATTGGTGTTTTATAGCAATAATAACAAACAGTGAATGTGCTTTATAATGCAATTAAATCAAGTTTCAATAAAACTGTTTTATAGTGGCAGTACCGAGTCTGCGGAAATGTTTATACAGTTATTTTGTAATGGTTGCAATATGCTATACAAAATATCAACAGTGGCTGAATTATTTTATAAGATGATGCCAATATTACATTTATAGCTGTCGTAATAACGTTTTTAAAGAGTTTCTGAGAGTAATGTTGTTTTATAAAATTTGTGTCGGAAGCATTTCTGCAGCCTTTATAAAATACCAAATTGCTAGTTGGGCCACACCTAATTTATTCCTCCATATTTAATTGTTATTATAAAATGCTTTTAAATACTTTATACTACAATTAACATGTACTTATCTGGATTTACAAGCAGTCTTTGTTTTTAATATGACTTAGTTTAATTTTTGATTAGCAGCATCAACTAAGAAATAAAATTAAATCAAGTTATAAAGAATAAGATCTTTATAGTAAATAATTTATTTTTTAAGCTTAAGATAAAACAGAAATAACAATCCATTATTAATACGTTTCTGCAGAAATTACTGTAAGAAAATAAAATAATAGTAACAAATAACAAAATAGTGATTATTGCTTTCCTTTTCTATTATATCTGTATTTATCAAAAAGTGACTGTATTTATAAAAGTAGGTACTTGTAGTACAAGTACAAGTACAATGTAATAATTGTACTTAAGTCCAATTACAATTACTTCGAACTGGAACTCACATGTATTTAAGAAGAATTACAAATTCAACAGAATGTATTAATTACTTTGTATATAATCCAAGCAACGAATGCTCAAAAAGGGGTGAAGAGGGAAATATTAGGGACAGAAAATTTGACTTCGGAACTTTGTTTGGACTAGTCTGGAGATGAACATATCAAAAGTCCCCACTCCTAGGTGGTGAGCGGGGGGGGGGGGGGCATTTTTGGTTCTTCGCTTATATTTCGGAAACTATGCGTCGTAGCGGCTTGACCACTCTATACACAATTTGCTACAAGAATCACTACTTACATTTATCGATATATTGTTCTGTTCTCGAGATATAGGGTCTCGAATTTCGGAAATTGCGGAAAACAATTTTTTCGCCTCACGTTAAAAAACTTAAAAATTTAATGCTCTACAACTTCTTTTCTCACGACTTTTTCGTGGGAACAACATTTGAAGAGTCATCTTAACAAATAGACCAAAAAATTGTTTTTAGCAATTTCCGAATTTCGAGGGCGGATATTTCGAGAACAAAACATATGTAAGTAGTCATTCTTGTAGAAAATTTCAATTTCAATTTTGTATACAATGGTCAAGCCGCTACGACGCATAGTTTCCGAGATATAAGCGAAAAACAAAAAATGGGATCTTTAAAGTGCCCCCCCTCCCCCCGCTCACCACCTAGGAGTGGGGACTTTTGATATGTTCATCTCCAGACTAGTCAAAACAAAGTTCCGAAGTCAAATTTTCTGTCCCTAACATTTCCCTCTACACTCTTTTTTGAGCATTCGTTGCCTGGATTAAACAGAAGACCATTTATAACAGAACAATTTCATTTTTTTTTTACCAATCATAAGATAATTAAAGATTGTCAATTCGGCTTTGCGCCTCATTACTCAATGGAACAGGCTATTTATCACCCATTATCGAAAACTATTACAGTCCCTACTTGATTTAAATTTAAAGGCAAGCTACCTCTACTTTGATATGTCAAGAACCTTCGATACCAGTAATTATGAAATATTGTTAGACAAGTTAGACTGTTAAGGTATACGAGGCACATGTAACAAACTACTTCAGTCATATCTTACTGATAGATTTCAAGTCGCAGCTGTAAAAACTTATAAGAATGGAACACTTCAAACATTTTTTTCATATAAAGTTCATGTATTACAAGGAGTGCCTCAAGGATCTATACTTGGGCCTCTATTGTTTATTATGTATACAAATGACTTAAAAGATCACATCAACTTAGATACTTTATATCAATATGCTGATGATAATTCCTGTATGACAGCTGAAGAATCCGTAGTGGCTTGTGCAAATAAACTTACTATAATATCTTCAATTACGACTAAGTTGTGGCTCGAATGGCTTGGGCCTAAATGAAAATAAAACTACCCTTGTTATGTCATCTCCAAGTACTGATCTTGATTATTCGTTGTACGTCGAATTAAATGATTATTCCCTCGGTTATTACATTAAACAAACGGACAATGTGATATTTCTTGGTATAACGCTAGATAAGATATTAAACTGCGAATCTTATACTAATATATTGATACCAAGATTAAATGTATCCTGTTATCTAATACGTTTTATGAGAAATCAGCTTTCAATAGACAGCCTAAGAATATTTTATTTTTCATGTATGCAAAGTATTTTAGAATATGCGATAATATTCTAGGGTTCTTCCCTATATTGGCAGAAAGTGTTTATTAACCAAAAACGCATAATTAGATGCATGATCGGCGCGGTAGCTCAATCGGTTAAGGCGTATTGAGTGGCGAATATGCTGATCGACTGCCTACCGCGCTCTGGGTTCGACCCCCAGCCCCGGTATTGACAACACCGGTGGGTGTGGATGTATGTCTGCGTTTTTCAAATGTGTAACCCCCTTCCGCACAGCCTTGGCTATGGATTTGGGGGTTGTCTACTATATGTGGTGTGTTTATGATGAATGCCTCTTACAGAGATTCTTGTAAACCTTTCTTTAAGGAACTGAAAATACTTACCATCCCTTCCCTGCATATCAAATTAGTCTTGTTCTTAAACGATAACGATATATATCAAGTAATGACAGCAATAAGGCATGGGCTTGATCTCAGAATACCAATTCATCACCACAGTTTTTATGAAAAAGGTCCATATTATAACGCTATTATGGCTTAAAATGCCCTGCCAAGCGAATTAAAATCCATAAATAATACTCATTTATTTAAAAAGCAACTTAAATTGTATTTATTTGACAATGCATTTTATTCTTCTAGTAATTTAAATACAATAAAAAAATTGTATTGTTTGTTAATTATATTATAGAGAATAGTTTAACGTATCTACTCTTTTACATTTTAAGTTTTAGGCAAATGTTAGTTGTTTTTTTTTCCTTTTGCTGCTCTCCTTTTTTATATATTTCACATATTTTAATGCTTCATACATTTTATTTTATTGTAAATTTTAAATATTTCATTACTTTGACAATGTTAATGTCTTTCTTTTTGCAAGATCTACAGCAATAAAGTTTATTCTATTCTACTATTAGATTACTAATAGGTAAGACCTTAACGCTTAATATAAACATCGCAAAAAATTCTTCAGAGTAAGCCTTATCACCGTCGGTTATCATCTGTGGTTAATTTTTCTGAAAAAGGAGTGCGAAAATCAACCAGCAAAATATGTATAATATCTGATAGTTTCTGATAACGATGAATTTGTCATACTGCATTGAATTAATATAATTTAAGGTAGAGCAGCCAAAGTATAGTCGCTCGGGTAACATTAACCGTGCGGTGAGGCCGCTCCCACATAATTTCATAATGGCCGGTTTCACGTGACAAGTGCAAACAGACGCTAATCGCCTGTAATTTAGTAATTATTGATCACCGTTTTTAATACCATGTGCCAACATAACGAAGTAAATTTGCCTCATTCCACTTGTGCCAATATTAACTCATTTGTTTATACCATCGATGCTTTTACAACACAGCGTACGGTGAGCTGTGATATATACTCTGTCTTGTGTCAACAGAAAATTAAATGTATATACAAAAGAGAATCAACCATACGTTTCAGTAGAAGTGTATATTTTATATTTATATTTATAATATTGAAAATAATAAATTGGATTCATTTAGGAATAAATAATAATGACAATAATTTAATAATCCTATCGGTCACACATACTTGTCACAGGATAAGTTAAATATAACGTTATCAGAGTTTATCTGCAAAGAGAATATAAGAAGTACATGCTCAAACGAACTAGCTGATTTAAATAAAAAAAAATAGAAATCTATAATTATGTATAAAACACATATGAAGAGTTAAGGAGTGAAACTGCGCATATGAGTAGAATAATACCTATATATAGGCTGGATAGCCTATTTTTATCAGAGAGGATATATCGCTTAATATCAGTAGTACAAAGAAATATTTTTATAAAAAACGTAACGCTTTCAAACAAATATTATCTACAGGGTGTTGCATTTTCAACGACACACATTACATAATAATATACTTAGCTTCTGGCACACTATATGTTACTGTTATGTTACCATTTTTACTGCTATAATAATTATTAATATGGTTTAATATTTTAATTTTTTACAAATATCGACAGAATGCATATCTCTATAACAAACTATATATTAATTTGCTGTCTTGTGACTACTTTGTAATATCACTTACTGAGTGATTAAAAAACATCTTACTGGTAAATTTTTGTGATGCAGATTAAATAGATTAAAGTGAGCTTTCGGGAATAATTAGACGGTTAAGTAAGTCTGGAAGAAATCACAGGAGGACGGGTATCGTTGACAGTGTGGCAATGAGAAGCAAGGAGACCCTGTACCGTCCTGTTTAGTGATTTCCCCAGAGTGATATCGATTGGGGAATGTAACACCTACCTGATGCTTGCCCAGTGGCGGAGACATTGATGAGTAAAAGATAGACAAAATAATCACGTATTATTTGCATTTTGTTCACGGAATCCAATCATATTAATTACGTCGTTAAGGAAATGCGAAGCTACCAAGTGCATCTTCTGTAGATATTTCTAGCAATCAATTCGGTGCTTTGTTATACGGATGTTCAAGATCTATTGAGAACCATTATAGGTAACATTTTTACAAAGTTTAGCATTAGTAATTTTATTATTCTAATTATATCTAATTGCCTGACTATAAATTGGAAATCATATCCTTTCTATTAGAGACTTCTTCTGAAGAGGGTGAATTTATTTATAAGAGACAGCTCTATAATTAACGTAAAATAATGAATTTTAAATATCAACTAGACTAATACCGCCGAGATTTGAAGAAATGGGAATGTTTGAAGATGTATGCGAGATATTATACTCTTTTTGCTACCAGCAGAGATATTTCCAAGAAACTTGAGGCGAGGCGTTGATCCAACTTAATGGTCTCACCTTTTCTTAGAGAAGTTAATAAGGAACAAACGAATACCACCCATTTATTCCCATCTATAATCCACCCGTCAATTAAAAAAATACATTAACACACCACACATAGTGGGCCACTCCGAAATCCAAAGCCATGGCTGTCCGGGGTTACACATTTGAAAAGAAGCAGACAACATCAACTACTCACCGCCATTGCTAGTGTCGAAGCTGGGGATCGAACTCAGTACACACAATGTTAACTTAGTTTTTTTTAAAATTTTATGTACTGATAATATTGAAAATGAAATATAAGAAATCTGTAACAGTATTTACAAAATACTTTTTTCTCTGTTTGACAACTTTATTTATTAATTATGTTATTCTTTTGGTGGTCACCCTCTAGATTTTTCACTAACACTAAGAATGTTTCTCGGCAATTGTGTTAACTGTATCGCAAATATTATTACTTTCATTAACATATTTTTTCACAATTGTTTTTTTAGGATGTCGTCCCTTTTTAATCAAAGTAGGCAGCTTTCTTTCCATTTTCTTCAATTAAATAGTGTTTTTAGATATAACGTCAACAGATCGACATACTTCAGTTAAATAGGGATAATTAGAGAGAAGAACTGATAATGTTTTGAAACTTGGCAGATATGTCCATTGAGGTCCACTGTTAAACATACTAAAAGTCCCCAGCTGCTCATACCGCCATCTTGGAGAAATGGCACTTCGTCTAAGTTTTTTGTTTATATCTCTAACCATTAGCGACATCGAAAATATGTTTATAATAAAAATGATTATAAAAATATCTACAGAAAATGTTGTATGCATTTTTTTTCATATCTATTATTATACTCTTTGGAAATACGAAAGCAAAGAGTATATCGCATTTCATTAACACATTTAAAAAACCGTAAATGTCACTCGTAGAGAAAAAAATATCATATCATTGTGTTGATATAGAATTCGCAATATCTTTTAAAAGGTCCGTCATGGGGTCCATCTTTCTGTCAGTCTGTTCGTCTGGCCATCTGCCTCTCCGTCCGTCATCGCTCTTTTAAGCTAAATAATTTAAGTGGAAAGAGTCCCATTTTATTGAAATTTGGACAATAAATTACTGTTAGGTAGAGGAAGAACTCCAATGTAAAAAGAAAAAAGATCAGTAAATAAAAGGTTATGAAACATTTTATGAAGAAAATGCACATGAAGAGTGTCGTAACACCTTTGACAAGATTCAGTAAACACAAAGATACTGCATAGTTAGTGTTGCCAACCGTCCCGATATATCGGGACTGTCGTCGGGACAGTCACCGTTATTGACCTCTATGTCCTGACGTCACGATAAAAACAATTAAATTTCTTAAAATAAGAAGCAGTTTTAATTTTGTTAAAAAGACAACGATATATTTTTCTTTAACATATATGCCTTTTTATTACGGAAATACATAGTGTCCCGATATCGTTTCCGGAAATTATGGCAACCCTATGCATAGTATACTGACCAACGTTTCGACAGTCAAGATGGTATCATTGGGAGATTATTAAAATTGCAAGTATGGCACTTAAACCTACCGAGAGATCGAGAAAGACAACGTGACGTCACACGGAAAAGCCACTAAAATTATCAAAATTGATTTCTATTCTACATACATTATTAAAACTAATTTCCTATGTTGCTAGTCACTGTTACCAATCTGATGTCTATCATTTTCGTGAATATTATTATTATTGGCGTGTGTTTGATTTATCATTTATCTCCCTTTCTGACTAATAAATCAGTGTTCTTCAACGCAATCAGTTCACTGTCACTTGTGTGGCAAGTTAATAAAGAAACTTGCATTTTGTGTAAATACTGTAATTGACTATGTTTAAGGTTACTGTCGCCAACGTGACAATGTTGAAAGTACCAGAAAATAGTACATATGTATGCAGTATGTAGGCGGCACAAAAACAATCTTTAGGGAGCGGCACGTTCAGTCTTTCTCGATCTCCCTGTACAATCTTATCAAAGATTGCAACAGCTTTCACGTGTATTTTTTCATAAAATGATTCATAACCTCTTTATTTACTGATCGATTTTTTTCTAAAACGCTCAGGTTCTTCCTCTAGCTAACACTAATTTAATGTCCAAATTTTAATAAAATCTGACCTTTCTCTTTTAAGTTCGACCTCACAGATAGAATGCAAAAAGTAAAACTAATTAATGCTATAAGTAATGGACAAATAATAACAACTGGTGTCCCCCAGGGTATATATGAATGAAGTTTGAAGTTTACCCATAGAATGTAGTGTTATCTCTTATGCTGATGATACTGCATTATTGTTTTATGCTGAAACATGGTCAAATATGTACAAAAGGGCAGAAATAGGTCTCAGTGCGACGCTAGAGTGGTTATATATCAGCTTGTTAAGTCTTAACACATCGAAAACTCATTTCATTACTTTCTCCGCTTCAGCTGTTGACCAACCCGAACATCATATTTTAAAAATACATACACACAATTGTAATGGAAATATTTAACAACAAAAATAAGAAAGTCTTCTACAAGTTTTATCAGTTGCGAGATATTCTGAGCAGAAAATTATTAATAATATATGTCTATAGTTGAGTCCATTCTACGTTACTGTATAATTATCTGGGGAGGCCTATATAATAATGCTGTAAGACATATTTGTGTATGTCAAAATACTGTTTTGGAAATAATTTTTAGGAAAGAACCTTTGTTCCAAACCCTTCGATTTTGTAAGGATACCGGCATCTTAAATATTAGAAATCTATATGCTTTCTGCTGCTTAATTATATTATAAAAATCTCTGAATTACGACTAACTATGTCTCACAATTATCAAACTAGGTCTAACGCAAACGAATTATTGAAAATACCACTGTGTAATAAATCTGTTTACCAAAGGTTTATAACTTATTATGCACCAAAATTCTAGTCCATAAGACATTTATTATATAATTGTAAACATTTTAAACCTGAAACCAAAAGAGTATATTCTCAAATTTTCTGATAAATTTACACAAATACTGAACAACTAAAAATGTATGGTAATACATATAACATCATACTCTGTGTTTTCTTTAATTCCTCCAATTATTTTTCTCAACTTATATAAAAACTGTTTATGAATGTGATCTTACCATGTCCCTCCTAGCTAGTATTCTACATCTACAGCTAAAGCAGTATAGTATGTCATCTTTTAGCTTAAAAGGATATACAGTTTAGGTGAGGTTCCCCTTTTTATCATAAGTAAAAAAACCGCTGCACAAGGAATCACTACTTCCACATCCAGATTCTCTATCCAAGTCACTCACAACGAAAAAACTTTGTATGTGAAAACAATTGTTTATGGAACTTTAATAATATAATATTTGAAATCCTCTACCCCAAAAACCCATAAAACGATACCCCACATCGGTAGTGGGGTGGGGGTGGTGATAGGGGGGTGGTAGTGGGGGGTGGATGAAGTAAAAAAATATTTTGAGGTTTCTGGTTCCTGTACATGCACTAAATCACATTTTTTTTTCATCCCCTTTAATAAGGAGGTGGGGGTGGTAATGGGGGTGGCTATTGCCAAAAATTTTTTTGAGACCTCAGCTTCTCTTGTATATACTAAATACCAATTTCATGGACTCCTACCTGCTTGATTTACCCATTTACTCCAAATTTACCCCAATTTACCCCCCAACCCTTCGACGGAACAAGATGAAAATATAATCTAGTTCTAGATCTCGTTAAAGTACATATGTGTACCAAATTTCAAGTCAATATCTTAAACGGTTTCAGAGTAAACGTGCGCACAAAAAAAAATTACAGACAGACAGACCGACAGACAGACAGAATTTTTTTTTTCGCTCAAACTTAAAATCTCGACGTTTCATGACATTTTAAGCCTATTTGGACAATAAAAATTTTTAAAAATTTTTTTGTCGTTACTATACTTCCACTGGACGTGGAAGTAATACAATGTAACTGTATAGATGTGCATGCATATATTATGTATACACACTTGAATATATTATACATTTTGTTAACATCATTATTAGATGTATTTTGCATATGTAAATTTATAATTTATAAACCAGAGAATAAAGCTGTATTGTATTGTATTGTACAAAAAAAGTTAAAAGAGACATGACGGACGGAGAGGGAGGCGGACAGACGAACGGACTGACGGAAAGACCCATGACGGACATTTTAAAAGTTGTTGCGAATTCTATGGCATCACAATGATATGATATTTTTTTCCTTTACAAGCAATGCAATATATTCTTTACTTTCGTATTTTCAAAGACTATAATAATAGACATGAAAAAATGCATACAATTTTTTTGCAGAGAATTTTATAAGCTTCATTTTTTATGTCGCTAATGATTAGATAAGCAAAAAACTTAAACAGAGCGCCATTTTTCCTAGATGGCAGCGCGAGCGCAAGAGATAGAGCTAGGGACTTTTAGTGTGTTTAATAGTAAACCTTAATGAACATTTTTGGCAAGTTTCAAAACTTTATCAGTTTTTCCGTTAAACGTCAAAATTTATTTCTATTTGACTGGAGTAACAGACAAATAGGCAGACTGAGTGACTGCATTGAAAGATCTTAATTTTCATAATCTAAATAATGTGAAATATCAAAATCCTGAGTAATCTGATATTAATCATTTTTTCATGATTGCAATGAAATGCAAAGAGAATGTAAAGAATCTGCAAATTATTTTCAAAAATTTCCTCTTTCTATATGATATTCTTAATTTATATTTTTTTCTTTTCAGTGAGTACCTTGTATATTTTTTCGTCGAAAATATATCAGAATATCTACGTTAGCAACAGTGTAAACCACATTCCAACTATAATTTTCCTGTCGATTTATTTTTTTAGAATAACCACCAAAGTTGGTTTCTTCTTGTGTTAGTTATATGCAAAAGATGAGTATTCTCTGGCGCATTTTTTCACTAATAATTTTTTTAGGATAACCAACCTGTACATTTTTTAATAAAAGTGTACTAGATTTCTTCCTTGGCAAGCGTCAACTACCTGCTAGATATCATTTTTTCCCGTTAAATATATTTTTAGATATAACGCCAACAGACAAACACCTGACACACATGCAGACATACTGAGAGAATTGAATGACCTTAATTTTCGTAACCTACATGATCTGAAATATCAGGATACGAAGAAATCCCAGAGAGTGATTTTTCATGATTATAATACTTCCGTTCGGCAAGCAAGGAAAGTAATAGACTAGAAAGTAATATAAATCAAATTAGTATACATAATTAAACAACTGTAATGTAAGTGTAAGATATAACGCCCACCAAGCTAAGACGCAAGACGCCTCTCTTAGAAGTTCTCAATTTTCACTGGAAAGTAAGATTGACTTAAAATGACATGAGCATTGAACACACACGCTGGCCACAGCATAAGAAACATATACGGTGCACTGGTGCTGTAGTTAATTCAGACTTTTCAGAGTTTGTCGCTAGTGTATTTCTGCGTTTGCACCTGAAAATACTAATTAAAAAAAAATATTCGTGATAACAACTTTGTAAAGCTTTAATTTAAAAAAGATCATAAAAATCGGTCAAGTTGGAGCCGTTGGGTGATTTATCACAAAAGTTAGCTAACTGACGGTACAGAAGCTTTCATGATTTGCAAACTAAGAAGCTATGTGAAACTTAAGAAGTGTTTCAACATACTCTTAAAAAAATCATAAAAATCTTATTCGTTTGCAAAACATTCTCCCAATTATTTGAAGTACCAAAATGCTAACAACAAATTTAAAGTTGACTGGTAATTATTCTGGCGTAACGAGTAATCGTAATTATATACAAACCCTCTTCCTTTAAAGATAAAAAGGAGAATCAATTTTCAGATGTATATCGTGCTGCACAATAATTTAACAAATTCTTCATAGACTATGTTGATAATCTCATTTAAAAATTAGGTCCTGTTAATCCACCGTTATCAGAAAATTCTGTAAATTCAAGTATTGCATTTTTAAATTCGATGGAAGTCAGTGAAACTAATGAATCATAGGGAAGGTGTGGTACAAAACTTTGCAGGTCACGATGACATCCTTTGCTCAATTATTATTCATATCATGGACCTCATTACTTTAATTCTAACAGAGGTAGCTAACGCTTCGTTTTGTCAAGAAATCTTAAAATCGCAATTGTAATTCCAATTTACAAGAAAAATAAGAGCATGAATATAGCCAATTACTGAACAGTGTGTGTATTATTCTGTATACTAGAAATTAAATGAAAATGGATTTTTTGCAGTAGATTAAGTTAATAGATAATAATAATATACTGCATAAATATCAGTTTGGTTTTGGTAAAGGGCTGTTAGCACAATGGTCTACGGCTCTCTGTACGGCCTCCGATCTAGGCGCCGGCACTCGATTCATCCCGCAAACATCCATCCCCCCAACCATCCTATCTCATAAATTGTCCGGTTTCTGGGGAATCCTGCATCAGGTAAACATAAAATTATAAGAGGTATTATTACTTACAAACTTTAAATACATCAATACCTATTTGCCTTACTAATTTTTTGTTCTTTTTATTAGGCTGACTATCTTTTTCAAGCAGGTTTTTACACTGTTTTCCTGCATGATCGATAAATCGTTTCACATCTTTAACTTATCTACATATATTATCTTAAACTCATAGTATAAAACATAAACGCGTATTTGTTTTTAGAAATACGATAAAATAAATCCATCAAATAATAAAGGCTATGCGTTTATTCCCCGGGTTACCAGCAGCCCATTTGCAGACGCATCTCGTCTCCGCGACTTGTTACGTTTGTAAATACATATTATATTGTATACTAAATATAATAAACGATACACCTATAAAATGTAAACATTTATAAACAATAAAGAGATTTTGAAATGGAATGGAATGGAAATGGCACTCGATCAGCGATGTTAAGCAACGTCGGTCGCGTCCAGCGCTTGGAATGGTGACCCAAGTTCTCGCTGGAGATCTCAGTCCATATGCTGAGCTGTAAAAGCCTGACTGGACTGAGGCGGCTCGGCGAGAGAAAGACAGAGGCTGATAACCGTGCCTGGGGGCCCTTATCAACAGACTCGAAGTCTAGGAAGACCATGTTTGGATGGGGAGCCCTGAGGCACACAAAAAGGAGTACTACAATAGACCTTATAGGTCGCAGTGGGGGAAGGCCAATCGCCCGCTCCTTCAGAGTAATCTAGCACAATGGTCTCCTTTATTAACTATATTTTGAAACATCTCGACAAAAATCAAATGTATTTTCCATGAATTAACACGTGCCTTTGACATCGTGAATCATAATATTATGTTAAAAAAAAATGTGCAGTTAATAAGAGGACCGGCTTATAATTTGCTATGTTCCTATTTTACAAATATAACGCGAAATGTAGTTTTAAAATCTGTAATGGAGTACTATTATGGACTACGGCTATTTAGTTTTGGTGTACCGCACGACCGCAAGCTAGGTCCTCTACTAACTTGCCTATTTATAAATGATATTCGAACTTTTACACATAGCACTTACAGCACTTCTACAGACAATACGGCAGTGCTCACATCAGATGACTGAAAATTTCCTAGCCAAAAAGTAAAAAACGTGCTATAACTCCATAATTTTTTACAACTTTGACCTTTCTGGCTGTGCTTCCTGATATCTCATACTTTCTGGTGATTTTATTTATTTATTTTAGGCATAGAAAGTGTACGTACACAAAACATGAGCTTTGTAACGATGGTAATTCCAGTGAATTTTAAAGAGTGATCATGAGGTATCTGCCGTGAGATGCCCGCATGAAATCAATGTTTCGAATCATTATCATCCACAAAACGTTAAAAATACCTCAGAGAATAAAACGATAACGTGCCAAAAGATCGACCTGGATCCTCGATTAATATGTTTATCGATGCTGAATTTTATGCGAAATACAAATATATGAACCAAATGTATGTGGTTGTTTTCTTGTTTAATCTTGCACATTCTTGATAATTCTCACCTAAACTCTACAAATGATGTCCATCAACACCAGGTTCATGTAGGAAAATATGTATTAGATTTGAGTGGCTCTGTTTATGGGTTTTCAAAAATAATTAATTGTGACCGGCTCCTCCGCCATAAATTCAATAATATTAAATATTCTCAATAGGGATTGCAATTTACCGGAAGTTTTAATAACCGGTAAATCGGTAAATAAAAATGGAAATAACCGGTTAACCGGTATTTACCGGTAATTTTTAGAATGAATGATTAAGGTGGCGAAAATGGCAATTATCTTTTTCCATGTACAAAATTATCTAAATTTGACAAAAAAATTTTTTGCCTACGACTATTAAATAATGTACTCATTATGTATGTGTTTCCTCAAGGATAATGCTATACATTATTCCCTGCAGTGAATAATGATTTCAGTATTCACTAGTGAATAATAAGGACAATCAGTTGTTTATAAGAAGTCACGGGCAGGTATTTTTTCAATTCGAGTGCAATCTCGCAACTTTTTAGTAGAATTTATGGCTGGTTTCTGAAACCTTAAATATAATTATTCGTTAACTGTCATAGCTACAATTGTGTAAACAATTTTACTGTTATTATCAAATTTATGAATAGATAACTATTTAGCGTTTCAGAAACAAACCCTCTTTTATCATACAATTTCGTTTTTAAATTTGATTGAGTAGGCCGTTATGTGTCAAATTAAATTTAAACGTCAACGTTATTTACTATAATTTTACATATTACTCAAAAAGAATAATATAATATAAATAATTCATTAATTAATTTCTTCAGTAAACAATTTAACAAAAATATCTAATAGTCGTGGAGAAAGTATAGTATTCTACTCGCATATTAATGGCTACTCTGGTGATTTACGACATTCGCCTACGGCTCGTGTCTTAAGCTTCACCCTCGTGAATAATAGCCATCATTATATGTTCGCTGAATAATATACTATTATATACGTATATTTAATATAATGAACAAACCAAAGGTTTTTTTAGCAAAAGGAAAAAATATAAATGAAATAAATTTAAATAAATAATTATTCTGTAAATAACAAAAATATCAACTTAAATAACAAAAATTATAAACATAAACTCAAATAGGGCATTTACTGAATACCCAATCTAAAAATACAATATTTTTTAAAAACGGCCTGTTAAAATGGTTAGTTTTTCGAAGCTATATCTGTTAGTCGTCTGATATATGTGCATAGAATACCACCAGCTGAAGATGTCCTTCCTTAATCGATATTGGTGGGTCGATAAGTTAATAAGAATTGGTAATAACATACTTCTAAATGTATTCCACGGATATTTGCGGCAGTGAAATATTCAATTTCCTATCGCACGATATTGTCAATGTCTCTCTTACTTGTATTTCTTAGAGCTTGGTGTCTGGGTTTTACTTTTTATAATATTATTTATTTATTGTTAAAAGTGCTCAGTGTTGGGACAGTCACTCTATATTTAGTGAATACTAGTCACTGACATAAATAGAAACGTTGAATACGTGACATTATCCTGAGTTTAGAATTTACCGAAATAACCGGTAAAAAATTAGAATAACCGGTAATTATCATCATGTGTTTTTTGTCCTAATAACCGGTTAACCGGTTAACCGGTTAACCGGTATTGCAATCCCTAATTCTCAATGAAACGCGTTCTCACACTAATCAGACTGCTACTTTATTCTATAGTATAGAAATACCTAATATAAAATGTCAACAGTAGTCGGTTCTGGATTTCGCGGACATATTTATGGCAATGTAAAGAATTAAACCTTGGGTTTCTTCAGCATAGCGCACCCAGTTCAAGTTTCTTTAGCCATATTCATAAAGCTGATAATAATCATCTCAGTACTAGTGAGGTGGCTTAGAGCTGTAATTCAAGATTACCGTTACTTGGCGGATAAAAGCATCAAATTTGGTAGGAAGGTATCTCAGGGTATATTAATAAATATTAACCTAGGAGTCCCCGGAATTTCTAAAAATTTTCATGTACAGCACTAAAATCCAAAATAGCCGACAAATACGACAAAATATCACGTAACACAATCTATTGTACTGTTAATTTTGAATTACAGCTTTAAGCCAACTAAGTACACTACATATTATATAAAATACAATAAAATATATCCATATCATTTATTACAGTAATATATAAGTCCAAATATAACGGTAATAAGAGTTCCCAATAACAAAAAAAATATAGCTACCCATTCAATGGAATTCAGTATGCAACAGTGGTAAATAAATTACACTTGCACTTGCAAAGTGGTGAGCAGTCCAGACTAGCTTTCCCACATTTGTAGTTTTTGCAGTCTCCTCTGCAGGAACATTTAGTCAATTCCCTGGATGATCGGGAAACATCTGGAATTGTCATCGAAACTGGCACCCATGACTCTGAAACCTCATTCCAAGCAAAATCCTGTAGAGAAGTAATCACTTTCTGTATTTGTGTGATGCTCGTCTAAATATCTGCTTGATAAACTGCCCTTCGGATATGTCGAAGAAGCTCATCCTCAGTCGGTGGAATTTGTCCATTGCTTGATTCTTCTGACAGAAAAGCTCCCCTCTTATCTGGCTGATACTACTGAAAGGAGTGGTTTTATCATATAGAACAACAGTCAGTCGTTCCAACTTCTTGAAGTGTTCAGGTTCGGCTTTCAGCAGTTGGAATAGATGAGTGGCCAAATACACAAATGTACCACTGACGTCTTGAAATGCTTGCCATGCTTCCCAAATGGACTTCTTATTTTACCTTTGAAGGCGGAGGTTGGGTCGCAACCAGAGAATGAGTGAGACACAGTTAAGTTAATGCTTTTCCATGCCAAAGACCACCCAGATATCGGCCAAAGGTCACTATTAGATCACAGAATGTGCGAGCAAGAATGACAATCAGATCTGTGTCTACAGTACGCACAAGGATACTCTTTGCCCCTTGCTGTAGTGAATGGAGTACATGAACCATAAGCATAAGCCTCTTCATGATTGCAATTTTCCATGTGTATTCGAACCGATTTGTGCAACTGATTTTCTGATGTGACATATATATCTTTTCCTGGTGGCCAGTTGAACTCTACAACCTTGGAAGTCAAAAAGTTGAATAATTTCTTCTTGTTCGTTGAGTCACAGAGAAAGTCCATCCAATTCCGTGGCAGTTTTGTGTTGCCAGATACTTTCCTTAGAATCCCCTCTCGCCTTTTCTTTCCCGGGTAGACTTCTTTAAACTATCTGGAATGTAGGTGACCCAAACAACATCTAACCTTTGGGCATTCTCCAGCTGCTTATGAAGGTAAGTTAGAAATATCTTATTAGCATACTGATTGAAGATGTCGACACTAGTAGTGGGAAGGCAGTGGCGATGACGGCACCTTCCAGAAATTCGGAGTCATAGATTGAAGGGGTCTCTGGCTGGCCTGGCTGCTCAAGACATTGCAGTATTTCAGCCTTGTTGTTCGGAAAATGAAGCTTGCTAAAGTCTAAAATAGAAGGAGGGAATGACTGCATCTCGTGCACAAAAAATTCATCCAAATCATCTCCGGTTCTATATATATAGTTGACTAAATAGTTCCACATTATTCTGAAGCACTTTCAGCTTCCTCCCCTGCTGAGATGTTGCTTTATGCTTTGGTCTCTTGAAGAGTGCAAGAGAATCGAATTTAGTGCTTTTATCCGCCAAGTAACGGTAATTTCAATAAGCCACCTCATTATACGGATATCCAAATAATATACAAACGTGTGTTGGAAAACCGCGAAAAATATATTACAAATTTTTGTTTAATATCTGATGGAAGAGAATTGCAACTCTGTTTTATTTTGCTTAGCAAAGGTAACTGTCAACTAGCAGTTCGCAGGAATTAAAATTTTCCGATCCTCTTTTGTTCAATTAGGTCTTGTTTAGTTTTATTATTCGATAGAGATACCCATTTTACAACTTGATTTTTTCTTGCTTAATAATGTTTGAAACCCTTTAATTTATACAACTGTGCATCAGTTCTGTAATATTTTGGCAAGTAATGATGTCAAATGCTTTCTAAACACGTGCAGGAACGCGCCCAAAATTTTGTACACCAGATTTCCTCTTTAACGAAGATTACACAGATTTCCTCCAGATTCCCTAGGATTTCCTGGGGTTTCTTAAGATTTCCTGGGATTTCCTTAAGATTTCCTCGGATTTCTTTAAAATTTCCTCGAATTTTTTTCAAAAATTTGAAGAGCGGGGGAGAGAAATCCGAAAAGTAACAGATATCCTGAGATTGCCTAAGATTTCTTCGGATTTCCTAAGATTTCCTCGAATTTCCTAAGATTTCCTCGGATTTCCTTCTGAGTATACACCAAATTTCCTTTGCGGTTTGCCCCTCGTGCAGGAATCTACTTTAGTGAATTTAACCTAGAATTTCAGTTTAAAATTTCATAGTAAATTATGCATTATGTTTCAAATTATAATATTGATATGTAAAATTTGCCTTGATCGCTGAATAGAGCTGCTAAATCTTATGTATCTTTTTATTTTCTTTGGTCAATGAATCTATCTGTCTATCTTTTTAGCGAACACATAATAGTGCTTTGGTGGAGGTACTTGTTACAATCCTTAATATATCTTAAAATCCTTAAAATATCTTAACACTTTTATTTGTATTATCGATACATTTTGTATTTTTATCAACATCTATCAATTCTAGAGAGAACATTTTTGTTTGAAGCATCTTTATATTTCCAATAAGGAATTAAAGATTTTCTGTCGATTACATTCTAACACAATGTCTACATCACATTACTACACCACTGCGTATTTCTAAATTGTTGCACAATTTTTTCATAACCACACTATAAGTATACTTCAGGTTATATACTTTTATACTGGCTCATAGCACTTTCTAAGTGTCATTATACTTAGGTATAAGATTACTTTCCTAGAATAGCTATTTAACTAGATTAAATTTTAATGTGTTAAAATGTTTCTATTGTCCATTTCTGCTTAGTTGGAAAATATATTAAATAAAAATTGACAAGAGCTATATAAAGTTGATAAATTAAATAACATTTATTAAATTGATATTTTAATAATTTGGGAGTTGGTAAAAGTATTAGTTTGGTTCTTTCTACCGTTTAACTTGATAACTTTTTTATTTTCTTTTCATATTCAGCATTTTGCCTTCTGAAGTTACTCTAGATAACATTTGCTAGTAAATTCATTTTATACAAATTTTCATTTGTTCTTGTCAATTTTTGGTTAAAAAAGAAATAACTCTATTCCATCTAGACGTGTAAAACATTCACTTCAAAATCAATAGTTCATGATTCATATGTTTAAATTTTTTTAGAGTATCTTTATATCATGTTTTGGTTTGAAAAGTTATGATTATATATATAGATGACAGGGAAGAGAGATATTTATTATAAATGACAAAAAGAAGAAAAAGGAGAAAAAAGAGAAAAGTTAAAGTTTTGAATTATCATAGTAAGAAAGCTGGATTATAGAGGATATAGTTTTAGGATTATGGCTATATAGGCTGTCAGAAAATGGTCAATATTCAGGTGTTGCCCATACCAGCATACCAGGGTGTGCCTTATTCGAAGTGAGAGGTTACGCTCTCTAATTTCTGTGATGTTGCTTGTTAATGGACTGCCACCCAGTTGATATTTTTGAGGTATCTATTGAACAAAGTTCGCTATGAAATTATGCAGTGCCAACGTGCATATAAGAGAGGGACTGAGGGAGGTGTACCATGATGAATTTGAGATGAAGCTCATACATTTATGTTCCAAGACTTAGTTCTTGAAGCTCGTGACCATCATGCTGCACCATACCGGCGCGCGGCGCTGCTCACGTTACACGAATGGTGAATATTAAATTTCCTATTGTATCTACTGGGTCTGCTATTTTCAGTCAGGAGCTAGACAAGGAACAGATGGTCCGTATAGTCTCCTTAGTGTGCTTGTGCAAAACCAGTCGTGAGTCGAAGTGTATGCCTAAGTACTTGACATTCCTCAAGGCAGCATCCTCGGTCCATTATTATTTATCATACTGATCAACGATTTTTTTGCTTTTAAAGCATCTAAATACGACGATAGTTAATTATGCCGATAACATTAATCTGCTGTTTATGGATCAAATATGTCCTTAAATAATAAATATTGACAGTACTATATTGTAACCATCAGAGTTATTTTTAAACAGTCTGGATTAACTTTAAACCCAGACAAAACAAATACAGTGTTTATTGATACAAACTAAATACTCCTCAACAGATCACGTTAAACAACCAATCTATACCATTTTCCAATTCAATAGAATGTCTGGGAATTATGTTGCCTGAGATGTTACGATTTCAGTCTCACGTTGATAACTTACGAGAGAAATTAAATCAAGCTTGCGATGGTCTCGTGAATTGTATCAAAGAACTTAAATAATACTAAAACTTTCTACTACTCCAATTTTCACTATGGAGATATTGGGTTTCCTGTGTGACAGCTGATAGAGTTTGCAAAGCACAAAAAATTAATAGAATAGCGCAAAACGTAAAATACTTAGATTCCTATTATAGCGACCACTTTAAGGATTTAAAATTGTAATGTTTTATTTACGAGTGTATTAAATTCATTTAAAAAAAATATAATTTACTTTGAATCATATAAAACCCTTAATCATTATGTTACAAGGGATGGAGCAAACTGTATCTTTCCTAAGCATCATGGCGCAATGCTCGAATGAGGTGCTCTCTAGTTCTGTATTAGATTTTACAATCATCTACCTAGGCCAATGGGGATGAGGTACTGTCACCGGTTTAAATTTCGACACTCGGTCAGTAGAGTAGGCAACGTTGAACGAATCCGGCATTAGGATGGGTGACCGTTTCATCTAATAGTGATAGATTATCAATAGAGGCAATCCCGGGCCATTAACCTGTTAAGTAAAGCGGGGCATGACCCCTGTGGCTGACATGATGACTTTGGGCCATTGACCTGGGTCATCCAGGGTGGGTTAAAACTGGTGGCCGTGGACCTTGGTTTGGAGTCCGCACTAAATTGCAGATCCCTAGGTGCAAATGGTCAGCCATTTGGCCTAGTTGCCTAATAAAAAGTAGTATTATCCACTCTACTTATGCCAATTAACAATAAACTCGATTTAGTTTCATTTATTTGTTGTTATAAATTATGACTGACTCATATTGTCATACTGTCAGCTTTATAATACACTAAACTTAAGTACAAATAATTTTTTATACCCGAGGTTGTCTCAAATGTCACAAATAATGTAAAAGCTCATGTTATTAATATTGTTCATGTGAATGTGCAAAGTTTAGTTAATAAAATGAATAATATTGAGATTTTTATCACTGAAAAGAATCTAGATATTCTATGTATATCTGAACATTGGATTACAAACTCAAATATTCATCATACTGTATTACTTAATTTTAAACTTGTTTCGCATTTCTCACGCAGTAATCATATTCACGGTGGCTCTCTAATATACGCTAGGTTTAGTTCTAAGTTAATGTTTAATGGAATGTAATATTTAAGGAATTAGCTGAAGAATGTCACATTGAAATGTGCGATATATTGGTAAGTTTAGAGCAAAATATTAAAGCTGTAATATGCTGTGTGTACAGACCTCCTAACGGAGATATCAATATTTTTTTAAATAAATTAGCTTTAAGTTTTGTTACCAAAAAGAAATATGACTTCATTGTTTTGTGTGGTGATCTAAATATTAATTTATTTGACAAATGCCTAGCAACTAAACTAATATGTGACATGTTTGAATCATTTCAATTAGAAATTGCAACAAAGGAACCAACTTGCATATTTCAAATTGTAAATGGTCGTATGAGTTCTACGGCCATAGATTATTTAGTAACTAAACTATAAGGTACAGGTATACGATGCACTATTAGCAAATCACGCTGCGCATTTACTATCCTTTAGCATTAGAACTGCAACAAATAATAATTTTGATAAAATTTCTACGTCTCTAAGAATTGTTACAGAAGAAAATTTTCCTGAATTCAGTGTGTGGTTGTCCAGCATTAACTGGGATTATATCTCAACATTAGACCCAAGTGAAGCTATCACCACAGATGGAGAATGGTGTTTCGATGTATCATGTCCTCTTGAATACAAAAAATCTAAAAGAAATAACAACAACGACAAAGGTTGGATAGATGATGAAATAATTCAAGAAGGGCCTAGCACTTTAAAATCTATACAATAAAAACCTATACAATACCATGAAAAGCAGCCAAAACTAAAATCATAACAGCGCTGTAATATATAATGATAGGAACCGACAGCACAAAATAAACATTAAAAATGCTAAACAAATTCATTAAAATAACAAAATAGATAACGCCGAAAACAGATCGAGAATAACTTGGGATATTGTGAATCAAAGACTTGGCTAAACAATAGGTTTAATTGATAGTAATAGAATTGCTAACTGTTTTTCGTCTCACTTTGTTACCGTGGGCGTGGCCCCAATTAATGCAAAAAGACATTTTGGCTGATTTATCATTACCTCTTACAGTGTCCGAAAATAACGTACATTCATGCTTTTTTACGATTTTACAAAATCAGAACTGACTGAAGCCATTAATGAACTCAAATACAAAAAGTCATTATATTAGGCTTAGACGGTTTAACTGTGCAAATAATTAAAAGTATACATACAACATAATTGATCCGTTATTACACCTTATTAATAAATGTATTTCAAATGGTCACTTCACTGATGCACTAAAAATCTCGGCCGTTCTAGACTAGGAGCCCGCCGACCACTAATTGTGTGCCATAGATTTACTCCCAAAATGTGTGAATTGTTGTTAATTTGGGGTAGTAGAGCACAGAAATGTCCATGCCAGTCCTTTTTTTGTTGGTACAGGGGCGTACGGCAGGTCCCCAAATTTGTAAGAAATATGACTTGTAAAAGTAAAGCAAACAACCACAAATAAGTCATAGGTTTACGCATGGGGGTTGAAGGGATTTCTTAATTTACCCCCAAAAAGTATGAATCCAGACTCCCATTCATTTTCGGTGGTACAAGGAAGCTCACCCAATTCTAAAAAAAAAACAGGTAAAAACAATGATAAGTTTATGAATGGCAACCAAGAACTTGGTAAATATGAACCTCCTGAGTGCGAAAATACATTCGTCATTTTTGAAAAGTGGTCGAAGTGAACGTCTTGCCTTTCACGATAATTGACGATGTATCGGCTCTTCCTACCGCATATACTAATTATCGTTGTAATTCGACAAAAATCATAAATTTACGACTGGTAATCAGACACTTGGTAATTATGAACCTCCTGAGTGCGAAAAAACATTCACCATCTTTGAGAAGTGGTGCGAACGCCTTGCCTTGCATGATAATTGACGGCGCATTGGCTCTTCCTATCGCATGTACTGGTGTACC
This sequence comes from Rutpela maculata, assembly GCA_936432065.2. NCBI lineage: Eukaryota > Metazoa > Arthropoda > Insecta > Coleoptera > Cerambycidae > Rutpela > Rutpela maculata. The sequence goes on from OW386287.2 coordinate 175,134,108, forward strand.
ATGTAATTCGATGAATACTATAAATTTACGACTGACAATCAGATACTTGGTAAGTATGAACCTCCTGAGTGCGAAAATACGTGCGCCATCTTTTACAAGTAGTACAAGAGCCAGCTAGAGGAGTTGAAACGTAGTACATGCGGTAGGACGCTCCGATACGACGTCAATTATCGTGAAAGGCAAGACCTTCGCATCAGTTTCCAATGATGGCGAATGTATTTTCCCACTCAAGAGGTTCATACTTACCAAGTTTCTAATTGCCAGTCGTAAATTTATGATACTCATGGAATTAAAAGGGTAATCAGTACATGCGGTAGGAAACTCGGGAGTAAGCCACTAATTACCGTGAATGGCAAGACCTTCGCACCACTTTTCAAAGATGGAGAATATATTTTCGCACTCAGGAAGTTGATACTTACCAAGTATCTGATTGTCAGACGTAAAATGATATTCATCAAATTACAAGTGTAACTAGTGCATGCGGTAGGAAGAGCCAATACGCCATCAATTATCGTGAAAAGCAAGACGTTCGCACCACTTTTCAAAGATGGCAAATGTTTTTTCGCACTCAGGAGGTTCATACTTACCAAGTATCTGATTGCCATTCATAAACTTATCATTTTTTTTACCTGGCTTTTTTTCAAAATTGGGCGAGTGTAGCGCTTACGCTTACTTGTACCACTCAAGATGAATGGAAGTCTGGATTCATGATTTTTGGGTAAATTAAGAAATCCCTCCAACCCCCATTTACTTTTACAAGTCATATTTCTTACACATTTGGGGGGTCTGCCGTACGCCTCTGTACCAAACAAAAGGGCGACATTTGGACATTTGGACATTTCTGTGCTCTACTACCCCAAATTAACAACAATTCACACATTTTGGGAGTAAACCTATTACACACAATTAGTAGTCGGTGGGATCCTGGTCTATTATTCCAATACTTAAAAAAAGTTGTGAGCACGATTTGGAAAATTACCATCAAATATCTTTACTAAGTGTAATATCAAGAATTTTTGAGCGTATTATCAGTAATAGGGTGACAACATTCTTAGAAAAATATATTATCAAACTCCCAACATGGCTTCAGAAAGGGTAGATCAGTTGAGAGTGCGTCTACTAAATTGTTTCATTTCATTTATAAGGAATTGGATAGCGTTAAGTATATTGTGACAATTCTATTTGATCTCTCGAAAACTTTCGACTCTGTTAATGAAGATATCTTAACTTATAAGTTATAGACTATTGATATTAGAGTTAAGTTATTGGAGTGCATGATTTCATTCATGCAAAACAGAGCTCTGCGTGTAAAATGCAATGAAGTGCAGTCGGGCATCTTTGATATTCTCTTGGGAGTTCCTCAGTGATCTAAGTTAGGCCCGTTATAATTTTTAGTTTATGTCAACGATCTTCCAAATTTGACCAAAAATGGTTTCACCATTATGTATGCAGATGATACTACCATAACGGTAGCTGCTACAAGCCTTGAAGAACTATCCAACAAAGTTTATATTGTATTGAGTGAGATGAGTACCTGGTGCGATCGAAACAGACTAATGCTAAATGAGAATGAAACTATATTTCTAAATTTTAACTTAAGGTGTATGATTACTTTACCTGGAATAATTTTAAGTGACTGCTCAAAATTGACTTTGGTAAATAGCAACTTATCATGGGAACAGCATATTAATCACCTTTCCGAAGGCAGGCAGACCATCGGATGAATGTCGTCATTGGTTCGAACGGGTTTTTTCGTTGAGCTTTTCCCGTACCAGCAATCCAACCTTTTAAAACAGTTCGCGTGTGCTGAACAAAAACTCATTTCTCTAGCTTTAAGTAGTTTATAAGTGTTTTTAAAATTATTCTCTAGTTGTGAATTAAAAAATTGTTAGGTTTAAGTCTTATTTATTTTTAGACAGGAGTCCTAACTCCACATTCGATGTATTGTCCTAACTTGAATTGAACCCGCTCCATCCGACCGTACATTCACCATGGCGCTACGCGACGTGGTTGTGCGGTCGGCTCTGTACCGGGATACGATTCAGGTGCATGTTTGTATGCTAAACATCTAATAAATATTTTTGAATTGAATGGAATTGAATCACGCATGCAAAAAATTAAATCAAGCCTACTTTGAATTATTGCAACTTAAAGATATGTTAAACAAAGTATAGAATTCATTAGTATTTACTATGCTTCAACATAGTCACACATCACCAAATATTTGTATTTGGGGTCGATCATCCTCTGAATATTGAGGTTTCTATTTAACGTAGATTACAGGTAAAGCTGTAAAACTGCTTTTATAAAGAAACAAAACCTGACAATGCCATGTATTTATTTTTATAAATGTTTAATTAACCTTAAAATTAATATGGACACTTTTGTGAGTCTGTCTGAGCATCGTTTGTATAATACACGAAACAAAAATATTTTAACAATTCCCTTTCAAAGAATCACATCAATATAACTCTATCGTATTGTATAACAGATTGCCAAATAATATTCAAAATATGAGCATAGTAAATTCAAAATTACTGTTAAAAAACTCTGGTAGAAAAATAGTCTAAGAGCTGGCTACAGAGGGGGACATGTCTCAATGTAGTCGATATTTTACCGACTTAGTGAGAGCCCGGTCGCCAGAAGGCAGTCAGGAAGGATAATGGGTGGGTGGGCGGTCAAACATGTAATTTTTTCGAATAAAAAAATTGATAAGGTGCAGTACTAAAAATTTGTAGAATGACTGAAGTGGGTGGAAGGTAAAGGGCCGCCAGAAGGCGCCAAAAACATTTACATGATCAAGTGCACTTCTGACAATTTGCGTACTTATTGTTTGTTTCAAAATAAAATTATGTGCAAAACACCAGAAGGCTAAGTGGAAGAAAAAGGGAGAAAATATCGATGCTAAGAGCGTCAGCCCCTTAACCGATCGATCACTTTTCTCTGTATTTTCACATTTTACATCATCGAGTGTACTTTGTCGACATAATTTGGAGGTGTTCAATAAACTATTGGTTAACTGCCAGAAATCAATTAGGAAGATGTGCATAAGTTATTAATTTTATTAATGAAAAGATATCACGACTTATTTTATCTTTATTAAAAATATATTAAAAATTTTAAATATTCTTAGAAAAACACTTTCACGTTCGAACTTTCAGTATAATCTTCTGTGGAACGAATTTTTTTTTCAATTGTGTTTGAAAATCTTTCCGTTGACTGCCACGAATCCAGGTATACGGTCTCTTCTGAACATCTGTGCTATTGTTTTCTCTCTTTTTCTTCCTCTCCCATACTCTATTTTATATTCCTAAAGTTGACTACATACTTTTTTTAGCGTGTAAAAAATGTCGACGTCTTTGATGGTCTTTAATGGTCAAATGCGCCCACATTTTTTAAGTGCTTAGTACACCTGAAAGCAAATGTATTCCTCTTTACATCTATAATAGAGTATGTATGGAAGTTTTCGTTGGAAGGGAGAGTGACGCATTCCAAGGAATGCGAACGGTAGTTTGGCTTGAGATTTGGAAAGGTAAAGATCGTCAGCGTGTATTGTTCATTTTGTATTTTCGTTTCTGATCGACAAAAAATGAATTTATTTTGCGTGTTCAAATGTGAAGATGTGCCCAACAGAATATGGCCCTTCACTGAAGAAAAATTGCGACAATGCCACGAGAAATTGTGTATTCGTGTAGCATTTCAAATGAAATACAACGACGTTGTTCTTCCCGAACATGTTACTGAAGTTCATGGATATCATTCCATTTGCTTAAGAACTCCTTGGCAGTCTCAAAAAAATATGTAGAGAAATACGACAAAAAAGACTAATTGAAAAAATCTGAAGAAAATACGAAAGCATCGACATCATTTACGAGTGTCTCAGGTAATTTGAATTCTCTCAGCACAACTTTATGCATGTTGTCAGTGTCAGACTGGATCTAAATGCCCCCCCCGGGCAAATCCTAAGGAAAAGAGCGTCCATATACAATACTTTCGAAGTCAAAACAATATCAAAAAGCATTTGCTTATTTAGGCGATACTTCTGTAGATAAAGAAAATACTTTCTCTATTGTTGAATCATTGAATCATTCGTAAATAAGCTGAATTCGAAATGTTCCTTCGAAATTGCACGATAAAAAATGTTAACAAGCCTTTCCAAAATATTTGAAAAACTTCGATGCTTCCTGCTCATCACCTTGCTACGTCGAACTGCGTCAGCAGACAGAAAGAACTCGTTATATTGCACATGTATGGAGGAATGCTACCTTATACGATCCATTGGAACCCGAAGCAGAAAATTCAGGGTGGATACTAAACGGGTCCGAATATGAATTTAAATGGTTTGAAGGACCACAATTACCACCGTCTATTAAAGACGTTCTTCTTGATAGTGATAATTCGGAAGATAATTTTAAATTCGATTTTGATGATTGTGTATCTAATTTATTAACTTTATTAAATTATTAATTTCTACTTTCAGCTGAAGATGATGACATTTACGACAGCTATGAAGACCCTGACTATGATGATGATTTAGAAATTAAGGCTTATGAAACAGAATAATTTTGTATTAGATTAGTATTAGAGAAGTTTGTGTTTTCTAAGTAAAAATAATAAATATTTTTATAAGATTCTATGAAAACAATTCATGTCTTCCTAATTGACTTCTGACAGTTGAATAGTTCACTGAACATCTCCAAATTATGTCGACAAATCGTCAGAAGTACACTTGATGATGTAAAATGTGAAAATACAGAGAAAAGTGATCGATCGGTTAAGGTGCTGACACTCTCAGCATCGATGTTTTCTCTCTTTTTCTTCCACTTAACTTTCTGGCGTTTTGCACATAATTTCATTTTGAAGCAGACGATAAGTACGCAAATTGTCAGAAATGCACTTGATTATGTAAATGTTGCGAAATTTTTTGCAATTTTGGCGCCTTCTGGCGGCCCTTTAGCTTCCACCCACCCTTCTGGTGATTTCTTTCCTACTTACTTATACTATCTTCAGTCATTCTACAAATTTTCATTACTGCACCTTATCAGTTTTTTTACTCGAAAAAATTAAATTTTTGACCGCCCACCCACCCATTATCCTTCCAGACTGCCTTCTGGTGACCGGCCTCTCACTATGTCGATAACAATCGAACCTATACTCGATAAAATATCGACTACATTGAGTCACATGCCCCCTCTGTACCAGCTCACTCTAAAAGGATACTACACAATTGATGAATTTTAAACCAACATTATTATATAACCTACTATATTATTGTATTTATTTATTTTAAGTCATTACAATCTGGATCTTTTTACTATTAATTTTCCTAATGATTCATTGTTTGTTGTAACTTATATTTCTTGACAGTTCATTACCTCTTTTTGTTCGTATGTACGCACGTATGTATATATGTTATATAAAATTATACGCTTATTACCAAGACTTAGTCATAACAAACCTTCACAGGTATATCATATTACATGATAACGACTTCTCTTATTAATCGCTTATCTTAGAGATATTATGTTTCACCTTTGTTTCTCACATTTTATGCTGATTGTAGAATTGCATTTCCTTTGTTCTATATTTTGCTTACTCAGGTTCTGTATGTTATAAATACGACTAAACACACTTTGTAGAATCAGTTATTAAACTCACTTAGAATGAAACACTTCTAATTATTGTATTATTCCTTCTCCAAGAGCCAACGTTGGCTCCATTTAATTAAATAAAAGTTTTTAAAAAGCAATTCATGTGAACCATGATCTAATATTGGCGCAGTCGGTAGGATCCGTAAACATCATCAGAACAAGAAGCCTAACTGGTAGTGAAGCGCAAAAGAACAAGGACAACATCTGCAGAAGGTGCCTAACTAGTGCGTGTACATCTGCGAGAACAAGGAGACCTTCCTGGTGGTGGCGGATCCCAATCCCTTGATGGACGAAGAATCTACCCATGGAAACGAAACTAACGTCATTTAAGAATCATCTCGTACCATTTTACTATTTTATTATTTTTCGCAACTTATTTTATTAAAAGTGTATTATACTGCTAATACACTCGGCGCACAAGGCCAGTTCTCTTGTCAAAGTGAAACCATTCCTTTACAAACGCAACGAAACAAGTTCATTTAATTTTAAGTTTATTTACTTTCGTATTATACTGCTAATACGAAACATTGTGTATTATACAGCTAATATACAATCCATTTACGCACGCAACGTAACAAGCTAATTTTAATTTAATTCTCGTATCATACTGCTGATACGCAACCAATCTTTAATTCAAATAATCTCTAAATACAACAGCAACAATGCCAGATAGAGATACAGCTCAACCAGTAGCACCCCAACCAAGAGTACCGGCATCAGCCGACAACAACAACAACCAGAGCAAATTGAGCCTTACAAGCTCTCTGAAATATTTTCTCTAATACCTGAATTTGATGGCAATGCCATAAATTTACAAACATTCTTAAATTCATGTCATTGCGCCCAAAGCATGGCAATTGGAGATCAAAAAATTCTTTTGACCGTCCACATAAAAAATAAGTTAAAAGGCAAAGCTGCCGAATTAATAAATTCGCGTAATCCTGGCACATGGCCAGAAATAAAAGCACTTTTAGAAACTCATTTTGGAGATTCTCGAGATTTAACGGCTCTTATCCAAGACCTACAACGAATTCACCAATTGCCCGGTGAATCTGCTGTAACATTTGTTTCGCGTTTACAAACGCACAATGCGAAAATGCACGCCGCGGTGCAAAAACAACCTCTCACGACAACGCAAAGAGCTGCACAGTCAGATCTCATCGAAACGATGACCTTAAACAATTTATTAACAGGCTTAGAACCGAATTTAGGCCGCATCATACGTGCTAGCAATCCTCCTAGCATACTAAAAGCTGTAAGCAGAATTCGTAGAGAGCTACAACTCTCTTATTTCGAGCAACAGAAATTTTCGAAAAATAGTCCGGTCAAAAATCCTATTATGCAACAAAAACGACCAACTTCAAATTTTCAGCAGAAATTCTGTTCATTTTGTAAACGAAACGGACATGTCATAAATGAATGCCGTACAAGGCAACAAACACAAACAATGCCGTCAACTTCACAAAACTTCCAACGACCAAATTACCCAGGAAATCCAAGTTTCCAAAACTTTTCACAAAATAATCAATTTAGCCACAGGACATTCCCTCAAAACGGCCAACCTAATCAATCGCAACAAAACAGGCCCTCAGCCATAAGGCCGAACCCCAACTTTACGCAACAACGATCATCCGCTATTCAGCCTAACCCGAATTTTAACCGCTTTAATCAGCAAAAAGCACATCATTTAAATTACGAACCTTACGATAATTATGCCGATCAATTTAACCAATACAACGACTACTCTCCCGACGATTACCAAATTCAAAATGAATCATACGAAAACTACAATTTAGAAAACAACCAAAACTACACAGAGAATTATACTGCTAATTCTCAAAACGAGCAATACGAGGATTATACTGCTAATCCTCAGGATTTTTGCCAAGGTTTAGACCAACCAGCGGATCCTCCCAACGAGGAGTTCGAACCAATTACGGAACTAGAAACTCAAATACAAACTATGAACCTCAACGACAGTTTCGACCCAATGCTGAATTTCCCAGAACAGACGTTCATGTAAATACGCCTCCCCATACCCTATTAACTGTAAATTCAAAGAACCTTTACTATATGAAAGATGCAACGGGTAATTTTAAAATTCTAATTGATACAGGCGCAGGTATATCAATTTTTAAACCTAAAACAGCCGAAAATTATAGACGTAGATCTCCTGAAAATGTAATTATTCAGGGCATTACTGATCAAAAAATTTATATCAACGAATCTGTTCTCATTCCCTTTTCAGATGAATCACACAAAGTTTATATCTATAATCTAGATATAGAGTTTGATGGACTACTAGGCGCGGACTTCCTAGAACATTATGAATGTAAAGTAGATTTTAAAAACAAACAACTAGTCACGAATTTTAAAACCGTACCATTGTTTAAGGTCACGGAAGAAACTACGGTAAATTTACCTTTACAACCAACTATTAATTCTGATACAAAAAATTCGAATTTAAGCAACATCAAAAATTTAATTTCCATTGAACCTCGCATGGAAAAAATCTGTAAACTAAAATGTAACCTACGAAATACCGAGGCTATACTGTTAGCCCAGGAAAACGAGAAAGTACGCTTACCAAATGCAATTGTCAAAATCGATCACAATGGAGAATTTTTAACTTCAATAATAAACGTAAACGCTATTCCAAAAACCATAAACTTTTCAAATCTTAACCTAGAACCAGTACAAAAATTCAAGTCAATTTTTAACTTAAACGCGCAAAACTCTGTCCAACAACTAATGACGGACAGATCCTTCGAAATCAGGAACGAATTGCGCTTGGATCACCTAAACGAAGAAGAGGCCGAAATAGTAACGCAGCTTTGTTTAGACTTTCAAGATATATTCTATTTAGAAGGAGACAATTTGACCTTTACTAATGAAATCAAACACCCTATTGACACCGAAAATTCCCGACCGATATTCACTAAATCGTATCGATATCCTCAGGTCCATAAAGAAGAAGTTAAGTCCCAAGTATCGAAAATGTTAAGTCAAGGTATTATTCAACCCTCAATCTCACCTTGGTCCTCTCCTGTCTGGGTAGTTCCCAAAAAACTGGACGCTTCTGGTAAACAGAAATGGCGCGTTGTAGTCGACTACTGCTTATTACCAAGACTTAGTCATAACAAACCTTCACAGGCATATCATATTACATGATAACAACTTCTCTTATTAATCGCTTATCTTAGAGATATTATGTTTCACCTTTGTTTCTCACATTTTATGCTGATTGTAGAATTGCATTTCCTTTGTTCTATATTTTGCTTACTCAGGTTCTGTATGTTATAAATACGACTAAACACACTTTGTAGAATCAGTTATTAAACTCACTTAGAATGAAACACTTCTAATTATTGTATTATTCCTTCTCCAAGAGCCAACGTTAGCTCCATTTAATTAAATAAAAGTTTTTAAAAAGCAATTCATGTGAACCGTGATCTAACATATATATGTATATAAAATTATTATATAAAATTGTCTCTTAATATGTTCTCTCGTATGTATGTTGTTTTTATTGCTTTGTTATTTATTTATTCATTATTACTATTGTATTTTTTTCCGTTCTTGATTTGCCATATATACATAATCTGTATCTTACAATTGGTGAATAAAATTATTATTATTATTATTATTATATTATTATTTTAGTCATTTCTGTATGTGTTACGATAAAGTATTATTATTATTAATACTTCACATATTTTCTGATATGAATTTGACTTCCACTCACTGAAATAGACTTTAATATTTTTGCGTGTGCTGACTTTCACTTTCACTTTGTCACACGAGTTATATAAACTATATGACATTCTGTATATAATGGAAAGGAAATATTTATTTACCGTGAGTTAAGTATGCCAAACGTTCAATTTATACTAAATTTTGGAACAGTGTTTTGCAATAAGTAACTATTTTTCAAAGCTTTGTAATTAATGTTACGTGTTAAGTTTCTCGACGAAAATTAATTTGCCGGGATTGCTCCATTATTGTTTGGTGAATGTTATAAGAAAATAAACTTTGTACACATCTAAACTTGTTATGTTTCGAATCTTTGAAAGTTTCCAACTATTAGTTTGTATAACAAGGTGTTTAATTTATATTGAGTAATTTTAAGTTTGTTGTAAGGCTTGAAATTTGCAACACCAAAGCTTAACTGCATCAATCGGAGTGTACAACAGAAACAACACAAAATAACGGAATATTGTATAAGTATATATTTTAGTTTGTTCGTGTTATGCAGTGTTTTTGAAATGAGAAATCAAAACTTTGGTCCATTTAGAACAAATCAAATGATGACGAAAGTCTCAGTAACGCTTTTCTCTAAAATGCTTCTTAATACTCCAGGCCATTTAGATTTTGCTGCCAAATTCGTGCCATACGAATTTTTTTTGTAATTGTGTTTATTTGGAGGATTTCTTGAAACCGCGGATTTGCGATTTACTCAGTTTTAATGGTACAAATGGGAACAACACCTATTATAAAAGTTGTACATCTGTAAGTTCTCTACCTTAAAGGTGCTATACATTTTTTTCATACGCCTAACCATTTTGGAGATATGACGCGGACTAAGTGAAAAATGCATTTAATTCCGCCAAACCTCTTTCGCGCCACATATTTCGAAAATTAAATATTTCTGTTATAGAGCTCGGTGATCTTTATTCTCTACCAGAATGTCTTATAGATTTTATTTACATTTATTTACAGTGAATAAGTCAAAAAATGCATTCATTTCCGCACCACTCGAGAGGTAGAATGCTTGGTGCGCTTTTTCTACATGGTTCCCGAGGGGGCCTAATCCATGCCGGATCTTAAATTAGTCAATATTTCAGACTCCTTCGGTATCTGACACGTTATCGTCCAATGACAAATCGTTGTCATTACTTTTATTCTGATAAGATTCTACGTTGTCCATTTCGTCATTCATAGCAATTATAGTATAGGTGCGGTATTCAAGCAGGAGTGACCGTGGCAATGGCCACAAGCTGTTGAACAATTCAGTCCCACTTTCCTATAGCTATAGTAGGAGAGCCGGCAAACATTATGGTGAACGATAATATTCAAAATTTTCACTGATGGCAGTCCATTCTTTGGTCTTTGGGTATGTCAAAACCGATCGTTTGCCGTTTCAAAGTGGAAGCATTAACTTGGGGGGTGTATTCAAAAAGGTTTAGGTTTTAGTGAACCATATTATTCAAGAAAAATTTTTGCAGGGCAGACGATTTTTTTGGTAGCATTATCATAGCAGACGCAACTCAAAATGGCAAAAAAATCACATTTCGGTGAACTATATTATTCAAAAATAATTTTTGCGTCCTTCGATTTGTCTACTTATGGTTTAATAAATAACGAATCGGTAGACGAAAAAATCGGTAGCATCGCCTTAGCAGACGCTGTCAAAGTGACAGATCCGGTTTTGATGAACGACATTTATCAAGAAAAATTATGTAGGGAATGATAAATACAACAACTCAAGATTACATTCTCGCCTGGGCAGACGATTTTCTTGGTAACTATGTGTATGGCAGACGCCTGTCAAAGTGGCAAAAATCACGTTTCGGTGAACTATAGTGATCAAAAATAATTGTTGCGTCTTTCGATTCGTCTATCTATGGTACAAATAATGAATCGACAGACGAAGAAATCGATAGCATTTTCCTAGCAGACGCTGACAAAATGACAGGTTTAGTTAGTTTAGTTTAGTTATAAATATAATATTTAACTTAATACAGAACACACATTTTATTAATAAATTTATTCACTATGCTTTATATAAACATTCGCAGTTGCGCCTAAATAAAAAATTAACTGAATTTTTGCATATTTGTGCGGCCATATAAAGTTTTCTTATTGTACAATATTATTGCCCAATCCCATGAAAGTAGCTTTTGGGCGAGATGCTAGTCTATTGGTTTTGCTACTACACCGTGTATAATATCTTATCCCGGAGGAATGTGAAACAGCGAGTGGTGGACCAGTGACAACCAAACTGTTTGCGACTCGAAACCGAAAATATTATCGATTTTCAATTTTTCAGTTTGTTAACAAAAAAATTAAACAGTATCAATTAATTATAACCGGCGAAGTACATCGAGGGTTGAAATATAACGACGCACTTAAGACTCACCCTGTATAAGTATACCCAAATAATATTTTAAAATAACCGTAAGAACGGAAATAAAAATTATGGTAATTTTCTTCAAAGAAATCACCTCGAATATCATAGAAGTAAACAAAGAAAAAATGCAATTATTAGTTTTTCCAGGGTTTAGATAATATATTTGAAAACCTAAATGCAATTTAACTTTTGTAATTTTCTATTTTTTTTTCTAGATATTGTTTTTCTTATGAAATAAAAGATATTTTCTAGTTGGTGTCAATAACTCAGGTTCGGATTTTTCAGCAAAATTTATTCTTTCCAAACCCCATTTCAGATGTTTCACAGAAAAATTAAGTATTTTGAAAATTTTATTTGCGCGCTTGTAAGACAACATTTTTTGTTTTTCACACGAAACCAACATAAGTATACTAGTTTCATTATTCCCAATTAGATAAAAAAAATTCAATCGAGGCTTCAAATGTAACATGACCAAATTACTGAATAACATTTTGAATCACTTAGAAGGGTTTTAAGTAGAACATTTTTATCGTAGTCTGATCAAGAAGCTAGACCATCAAAATTCTCTTTTTTGGAAGAAATTCGCGTGATTCCTCCAATAGCGAATAAAGGGCAATGTGTGATTCCTCCGGTTCTGGGAGAAAATGAATGCACTATTTCAGTGCATTCTTCTGGAAGAAAATGAAAACGTAATTCCTCCCTTTTTAGAAGAAAATCAATTCGTATCTCTATCTGGTTTAGAACAAAAAAAACAATATCAGAGTTTATGTTTTTGTTAAGTAAGGACGTTGATTTTTTAAATAAATATTTAAGTTATAAGTTACTTGTGATATCGTATTTAATTTTCCTTTTGGTAATATAAGCTACTGTTATCAATAAGTCATTTGTATGTTCCTTACAGTATAGCAGTATATGACAGATTGATACTCTATACATATTATTTAACGTTACTTTTAATTATTATGTTCTGAAAATAATGTTTTCTAGGCTTTTTGTTATGTTATTTTTTTATTTGTATAGGAGTAATACATCTGTTGTTTAAAGTCAGATTTGTATTTTTGTTTTATTCGCATTGCAAATATAACGACCTGTCACCGATTTTCTGTATGCAGAGAAATTCTTTGTTTGAAAACTGCTGTCTAAGGAATCACTATTTCCACATACCATCAAAGAGGGTAATTTGATGATGGTACGAAGGTAACGGAGTGGCCGTGGCGGTGGTCGATGGCAAAATATTTTGATAATTTTAGCCCATTTAATAATGGGGTGGAGGTAGCGGCAGTGGCTGATGTCAAAAAAGAATTTGAGACCTTTGATCCATTTAAATAATAGGGTGGGGATGGCTGATGCCAACAAATTTTTAAGGTTTCTCGTACATATACTAAATCCCAATTTTATGAACTCTTACTTGTTTGCTTTGCCTATTTAACCCCATTTGCCCCCAACACTTCGACAAAATAAGCTTAAAATATAATCTAGTTCCAGATCTCGTTACAGTACATAGATACACCATAAATCAATATTTTAAACAGTTCCAGAGTAATTGTGCGCACAAAAAAGGTTACAGACCGACCTACAGACAGATTTTTGTTGTTAAAACTTAAAATTTCGTCGCAACATTCTAAACCTATTTATATAACAAAAAAAATAAAATAAAATTTTTCGCTTTGACAGCGTTTGCTAGGAGAATGCTACCGATTTTTTCGTCTGCCGATTCGTTATTTATTGTAGGTACCATAAATAGACGAATCGAAAGACGCAAAAATTATTTTTGATCACTATAGTTCACCGAAACGTGGTTTATGCTACTTTGACAGGCGTCTGCCTGTCAAAGTGGCAAAACATAGCTACCAAAAAAATCGTCTCGACGAGAATCGGCGAGAATGTAATCTTGAGTTGTTGTATTTATCATTCCTTACATAATTTTTCTTGATAAATGTCAAAACCGGAACTGTCACTTTGACAGCGTCTGCCAGGGCGATGCTACCGATTTTTTCGTCTGCTGATTCGTTATTTATTAAACCATAAGTAGTCAAATCGAAGGACGCAAAAATTATTTTTGAATAATGTATTTCACCGAAATGTGATTTTTTGTCATTTTGAGTTGCGTCTGCTATGATAATGCTACCAGAAAAATCATCTGCTTAGGTAGAAATGCCGTCTAGACTAACTATATTAGTCACCCCTGCAAAAATTTTTCTTGAATAATATGGTTCACTAAAACCTAAAATCACCCCTTTTTGAATACACCCCCCCAAGTTAATGCTTCCACTTTGAAACGGCAGACGATCGGTTTTGACATATCCAAAGACCAAAGAATGGACTGCCATCAGTGAAAATTTTGAATATTATCGTTCACCATAATGTTTGCCAGCTCTCGTACTACTACATTTTCCTGCGCAGCCCTTCGTACAATTGCAAAAAATTTAATTTAACAATATGTCTGGTGCTGGTGGTAATTGCATTGGTACTGGCTGCAAAATATCATTCTTCCTAATCCAGCCCCACTGCTCAGGATCAATATCTTTTCTCAACCAGGGTTGAACTTGATAATATTTAATTTTCATTCTGAGACATAGAAAGGAAGATAATTGCGAAATATGTGGTGCGAAAGATGTTTGGAGGAACTAAATGCATTTTATACTTAGTCCGTGTCGTATTTCTAAAACGGTTAGGCGTACGAAAAAATGCACAGGACCTTTAAGGTAGAGAATTTACAGATGTACAACTTTTATAATAGGTGTTCCGTTTGGGGTCATAAAAACTGAGTTAACCGCGAATCCGCGGTTTCCGCGACCTTCCGACGCGATTTTCAAGAAATCCTCCAGGTGTATCGTGGCGTAACTACCATGTTATTCAAGACGTCCAAATAAATACAATAAAAAATTTTTTTTTCGTATGGCACGAATTTAGCACAGAGGTCAATTTTACAACTAAATTATTATTTTAACGCCTGGATTATAAGGAATCCGCCTTAATGGTGGGCCTCTTTTATTAAATATCTCAAAACTCTCTAAGACAAAATTGTGATATTTTCTACAGGCACTAACCTTTATATAGTTATGAAGATAGACTCATAATCATCCTAAACTTTATACAGTGGTTTGTTAAATTGAAGCGGGGAGTAAATATGACCTTCAATTTTTGTTTATAATTTTTTAAAATTAATTGCACGAAATCATATAATTTTAAAAAGGTACTTCTGGTAAACTTCGAAAGCATGCACCGTTTTTGAGTAAAATCGGTTGAATAACTTCCTTACATATTCTAAAATGTTTTGTAATTAAGCCTTACCACGTAAAAAATTTTTTTAGAGAAGAACCTGATTGGACTAAGATACTCAAAATTTGGTTGTAAATAGGCACTTTAGAGAGTTTTTTAAATTGATTTCTAGTAGAATGTAAACATTCTCAAATAACACAGGTATAGGTAAATAAGAAAATAATACAGGATTATCGGAAAAAAATGCCCAACCATATTCCCGTTTTTGATAGTCCTCCTGTTTTCACTCTGGCCAGAACTCTTCCTTTAGCTATTGGATCTAAAGATAATTTTTCTTTTATTACACGAGTACCAACAATGGATACTCCAGGACAAACTCCAATACCTCCAAACTTATGCTTCTTTTGTGCTGAGAAAGAGATACGTGTCCAAAGAATAATTGTCATTGTATAAAATTTACTAAATATAAATTTTAAATTTTAAACAATACAAAATACAATACAAAAATTACAAGAAACAAAAATACATGTATATTTTAGAAACAGTGTATGTATAATAATAAACAATGTCGCATTAAAGTGTATCGTCATAGTACTCCTGCAAATTATAATATAGGGTATATTTATCATTTAATATATTTTTTCATGGCTTTCCTAAATTGTTTTTTGGACGAGATAATTCCAAATGTTGTTGGCGGATGGTTGTAGTCTTTTTACTTCCACATCCAGTGGAAGTATAGTAACGACAAAAAATTTTTTAAAAATATTTATTGTTCAAATAGGCTTAGAATGTCATGAAACGTCGAGATTTTAAGTTTGAGCGAAAAAAAAATTTCTGTCTGTCGGTCTGTAACTTTTTTTTGTGCGCACATTTACTCTGGAACCGTTTAAGATATTGACTTGAAATTTGGTACACGTATGTATTTTAACGTGATCTGGAACTAGATTATATTTTCATCTTGTTCCATCGAAGGGTTGGGGGTAAATTGGGGTAAATTTGAGGTAAATAGGTGAATTAAGCAGGTAAGAGTCCAGAAAATTGGTATTTAGTATATTAAAGAGAAACTAAGGTCTCAAAAAAATTTTTAGCATTAGCCACCCCCATTACCACCCCCACCCCATTATTAAAGGGGATGAAAAAAAATTGTGATTTAGTGTGTGTGTACAAGAACCAGAAACCTCAAAATATTTTTTACTTCATCCACCCCCACTACCACCCCCTAGCACCACCCCCACCCCACTACCGATGTGGGGTATCGTTTTATAGGTTTTTGGGGTAGAGGATTTCAAATATTATATTATTAAAGTTCCATAAGCAATTATTTCCACATACAAAGTTTTTTCGTTGTGAGTGACTTGGATAGAAAATCTGGATGTGGAAGTAGTGATTCCTTGGGCAGCGGTTTTTCTATTATAAATTAAAGAATTTCTTGTAAAGATAGAAGATGGTATGGGTAAATTAATGTTATTTGCTTGGCGAGTGTTGCTTGGCAACTTTCTATTTTTTTCTTAAATAAGCATACCGTCTCATGGATAAAAATGAATATTACTGTTGATACCTGGTAAACAACAAATAGAGGTTTGCAAGAGTCCCTCAAACATCTTTACAGATATATTTTATTGTTCGCGTTTGCAAGAGGAGGAGTACAATAATTGTTGCACAATACTCAAAATGAAATACCAATTGTTATATAAGACTGTGAGGGAAACATACAGTGTCTTTGCCTTAGAGTATTTCAGTTCCATAGAAATAGTGTGAATAGCGTAACATCTAAGCTAATTACTTCCACATTCAGTGGGAGTATAGTACGACAAAAAAATTTTGAAAATGTTTATTTTTGAAATAGGCTGGGATGTCATGAAACGTCGATATTTTAAGTCTGAGCGAAAAAAAAATGTCTGTCTGTCTGTGTCTGCAACTTTTTTGTGCGCACGATTACTCTGGAACTGTTTAAGATATTGACTTGAAATTTGGTACACGTATGTATTTTAACGAGATCTGGAAATAGATTATATTTTGATCTTTTTCCGTCGAAGGGTTGGGGGGTAAATTGGGGTAAATGGGAGGTAAATATAAATAGAATGTCATGAACCGTCGAGATTTTAAAATTGAACAAAAAATAAATCTGCCTGACGGTCTGTGTAACTTTTTTGTGCGCACGATTACTCTGGAACCATTTAAGATATTGACTTGAAATTTGGTACACGTATCCCAACAAACACATTTACATTGGGCCGCTGTCGGGGGAATAACTCCTTGCCGGAAAACGAAACGTCGGTACAATGCTGGCTTCCAATGCATCTCCAGAATCAAAATGCGCCGGCGGCCACTATTTTTACGACTTAAGCGGCCCGACGTTAAATTCCAACTTAAACCCATCAAACTTGATTGGTCCTCTTCAGGCAAGATGCAGTTGTTATGTACTTTTCGAAGAAGTAACGATTGACTACCAATGCTGGACTTACGTACTATCACATAATGTTTTAAATAAAATTCGCCTACAGTGAAATGTCGTTGCTCACACAAATGATGTACATTGGCATTACATCGGTCTATGCTTGAATAATTGAATCGTCCAGATTACTTTTGAGAGTCAGACCTGCATTGCATCATGCACTACCTAGGAAGCTCCTATAGCAGTTTACCTCTGCAACAGGGAGTTTACCCCTGGAGCAGGGGACATGGTTGCTTAAACAACGTTTCGACAGAATTACATTTGCCATCTTTAGGTTCTCACTGATAGCTGTTTACTCTAGTGAGGTTTCTCTTTATTTGAACTAAACTTAGTTCAGAAATGCTCAGTTCATGTAACGATGGTCCGTAGTACCTAAGCAGCTACCAGCGAGAACCTAAAGATGACCGATGATTCTGTGAAAATATTGTTCAAGACTACATCCTCCATAGACAGAGACACACACACGTATGTATATTTATATATAACACAAATCAGCTAAAGTTAGAAATTAACAGTAATGTTTAAAATTAAATGCCTCATATATTTTCAAATATTTCGGAAGATTAAAATCGGAACAAAAATAAAGTGTTCATTTTGACTCATTGAAAATTATATTTCTAAATTTAAAAAACATAATCATAACTTTTCTATTGTTAGAATTATTATACTTTAATTTTTCTGTTCAGTATTTATAACAATTTTTTTTGGAAATATCTGAAAACATAGAGGATGTTCCATATAAAAGAAATGCTACATTTAAACTTTTTGTTTATACATTATAATCTGCAAACCAATCTACAATACTTGTGAATCTAACCAATGCAACTAAAATAACATTAAAACCTTATTTATTTTTAAAATTTTTATTGTTTCATAGCAGATGTTTTCGGGACATGGAAACTTAAAAAATTTCGCTGCTTTTTTTTTAATAAGTTTGTGTAAGTTATGATTTTTTAACCAATTTTGCTCGTACATTTTACAATTTCAATTATATTTCAAAAATAATTCACTAAAAATATATCTATATAGAGCAAGTTATTTTTGTGAAGCATTACAAAACAGGTTGAAGGAGCTATATGTGAATGTTTTGGAGTTTTTCAATAAATTAGAAGAAAAATAATTATTGACAATGTGAACAAAACTTTGTATTAGGACTGCACATTTTTCACAACTTTCTTCATAAGATTTAATTATATTAATTTAATGAAAGGTACTTTACTCTTGACAAATATTTATATTTTGTTCATTTCCGATCACCCTGTATAGTAAATCTTAATTCTGACAACGCCTAAAGAATATTCAGAGTAAGGAGAAGTTTCTATGAAGAATGACTTTTTAACATAAAACCAAAAATAAAACAGGTATACAGGTATAGTAAAGTACATCTTGACTTAAAAAAATATTCGAATACAACAATAAATATAATAGCGTAAACAGTATTTTTTTCTTTTGCTGTGCCCACCTTCTTGGTCATGCTTTTGTAATGGTTTCCACTTCCACTTGATGGGCATTTTTGGATTGAGGGTTTTTCCTCACACATACTAGAACAAAAAAATATAATAGTTTTGCAACCATTTCATGTTGTACCATACATATTTTACATATATTAGAAAATTGATATAAGCACACAGTATAGTCTCTTTTTACTGTTTATTAGGTATCATTACATTTTTTAAATATTTTTACAGATGGAAAAATACCCAATAAACAGTAAGAAGTTATGAATATGCCATAAAGAAATAATTATAGACAATATCAGCATATGTGTTTGGGTTTTATTGTGCTTTCTAATTTGGCAATTCGAATTTGGCTTCCAACAATTTTTTTATGCGTCGATTTCTTGGACTTCTACTTATTTTCTTTTTACCATTTTTTGTTTTTCTAAGCCTTCTGCACTTATCAAAATAAAACTAATCACGAAATATATGATATATAGCACCACAAGTGTGCATGGTCTATTGACACTGAAATAACAACCTACAAATTCAACAGGAAAATATTTATTAAAAAATAACCAAAGTATACTTACCTAGCCTAGCAGGAAATAAAGTTAAAAAATTTTTTTGTCGTTACTATACTTCCACTGGACGTGGAAGTAAAATTTGCTGTAATAAAATATTAATACATGGCTGGCCAAAGCTGCAGTCATCATATAGGTAATAATAATAATAATACTTCAAAATAAAAGTTTTAGATAATCTAATTGTTTAAACAATGATTTTTAAAGAAACTGCTGCAAAATTAACAATTTTTCGAAAAAAAAAAAAATGACAAAACTTTTTTTTAATTGCCAAGTAATTCATTAAATTACAGATTTTTAGATTTTACAATCTACTTATAAAATATATTTCTCCCTCTTATTTTTTACTACACATTTTGTTTTTTAGTTAGTATTATATAATTAGATGGTTCTTGTCATAAAACAGGTAGTTTTTATAGAAAAAAAAGCCAGTTGAATGTATTTTAATAACCTACCAAAAATAAAGAGTAATATTTTTTGATAGAATTACCTATGCTGCTGCGAAGTTTGAACCAGCGATGTTATGTACCTAATAGAAAATTTTTATTTTTCCTGTACTATTACATTTGTGGCAGAATTGTAAACGAGTATGTATCATTTTATTACGCGTATTTTTATTTCGCAAAACTCAAATTCGAAACCCAAGGGCAGATTGAAAAATCCCAAATAAATAAAACCAAATTTATAATGTTCAAGATCAAATAGGAGTATTTCAATGATCGTCAGTAATGGTATCTACTATTTTATAATAAACATAATATACTTACATAGTATTCCGACTTTTTTACGCACACTGCAATTTACTAATCGTAATCACTAATGCCAATGAAAAAACAAAAAAAAACAAATTGACGAATGACAATACGAAGAAAAATTCAATCATTAAGCAACAAGAACAGCCAACAAGTAAAAAGTAAATGAACTCGCCCAATGGAGAAATCGTCTTTGATCTTACCCATACCCACAGAACATGGACTAGTCCATGACATCAAATAATGCGCATCAAATTCCATTAAATATGCGATTAATTCTAGACGTTTGTGACGGGTGAAAAAAATAAAATGATTGTGATTTATTGTGTATACAAGAACCAAAGGCCTCAACATGTTCTTCTTACTTCATCCACCTCCACTACCGATGTGGCATATCATTTTATGAGCTTTTGGGGTCGATTACTCCTACGAAAAAAATGTTTAGCACATAAACCATAGGAAGTTTTACGCCCTTTAATACGCTGTATTTGTTTTTTATGTAGCCTCAACAGAAGCCGAGATATTTGAAAAAACGGTTTTTAACCATTTTTTTCAAGATGTCGGAAAACCCAGGTCGCGCAACGTGCTGAAAATTCACCAATACACTCAATAATCCCCCCACCAAGTCCCAAATGATCGCTGACATCGCATGACTGTCGATCTCCACCTTAGTGATTTCATTTATACTGACTGGGCTATAGGTAATAAATCACGTTTTATGTATATTTCCGTAAAATCTAGAGACGAGTCGCCTATGTCAAATCAAGATAGGCTCACCGGTACAATCTGCCATCTAAGATGATAGGAATACGACAATCACAGAAAATGTTTTGTCAGTTTGTTTTCCAGTTATTTCTTTACTTCCAAAGTTTATTCTTTGATAGTAGTGGTTGGAAATAACTTCCAGCTCTGTTCAAAAAAGTTTTCATAAAGATGAATAGAAATTTTATTCGTTATTACTTTAAATTAAATGCGATTCCAAAAGATCGTGTTTTCGAGTGAAATGATATCATCACTTCCATCTCAAATTTCAGCTTTATTCCCCGCTACCCAAACCATAATAACTTTAACATCAAAGACTTCCCGGTTATTTTTAAAGAGAAAATATTACGGAACGAAATGACCTGGGACTTTTGTTGCTAGGGATCTGATAAGATAATTCTACATAGTAACCATTTTATATTACTTGACGAGGTATTTATTATTTTAACCGACTTTAAAAAATTTTAAAGAGGAGGTTCTAAATGTGTTGTTTAATTTTTTTATGATTGCTCAATTATTACTCTGCTCTGGGTTGACTTAAGTGTAAATCACTTAATAATATATTTTGCAAATTGTAGGTTATTACTCGACACTAGTCTAATTATTATAGTTTCATTAAGCTACGTCTAGTGAGAGGTGAGCAAAGATAGGATAATTTTTTTTTAATTGAAAATTTGCGAATGCTCTAGTGATAATAAAACACGATTTATAATCATAATATTTTTTTACGACTGTTGAATAATTTATTAAGTATCAACACGTTTATTAATAAGTAATAGAGCTCATTACTCACGGCCGTGAGTAATGAGCTCTCCTTCCTTAAGGTTTACTCATTATATATTTTAGAATGTGTGTTATGTCAGAAAAAATATTGATCAAATACCTAAATGTAGTGACATAAACAGATACACTACATGTGCCGCAAATGACATATTTATGTTCCACCGAGTAGGTTCGCTAAGGTGGGCAGGGGACCATATATAAATAACTTCCATTAAGCTCTGCAATCACTTACCTCAGAGTCTGAAGGATTTAAGCAGCTTCTTTTTTAAATCTATTTATTTAACGTCGGCCTATTTCCGCCTATCACCGACGCCAGGAGACGAGCTACCCCCAACCTGGAAATTTTGCCGAATCTCTTCCCTTAAGAAGAGTATGGATCTTTTACTTGCCTAACATTTAATAGACAAGGGACCACCTGCTTTACATCCCCTCCAAAGGATGGCATATCCACTACGTAGTCCTTGTCTGAAATTACGTAGCGTCTGCGTATACACTGATATACAAGCCGCTAGAAGGTGGGATGAGAACGCTGTATTTCCCAAGATGGGTCACCCATCCAAGTACTAACCGCGTTCGACCTTGCTTCAACGGAATATCGACTGACATTCACATTGAAGTCGCCTCTACGCTCGCCCGATTTAAGCAGCTTCAATCAATTAAAAACCTATTAAAGAATCAGTGTTTTTATGTCGTCTCCGAATTCTTTCAATTTCGAAATAACCATTAATTAATGACCTGAAAAATCTGATTTTACTGACTGTTTATTGTCAAATATTTTAAGCGTCTTGGGACAAGTTCATGATCATACGCTAGGTTGTTTTATACTTTTTATTAACTTTTTTGGTTTCTGTATTGAGTACATATATTTAAAATGTGTATTTATATATCTTTTAATAACGTGTTATACTGTACAGTGTGCACTATTTGACACTGCCAATACTGTTATTGCAGTCTAATTGGAAATAAAGTATATTATTATTATTATTACTCAATGGATTAGCACCAATCACAAGATAGTATATTAAGTAGAGGTTTTAACTTCGGAATAATGTCATATGAATAGATTTCGTTCATTTTTGGCAACTTAATAGTAAACGCATCAAAGAAAAGTCTATATTATGTGGGGCTTGCTAATTTTTAGGAGGTTGATGCCACCTTTTCAGGGTGTGGCACTTAAAAAAAAAACCAAGAACATTGGAGCTGAATGAGAATCGAATTTTAAGAGGTCCTCTGAAACTTTTCATATAAATAGATAGTCTTCAAGTTATAACGGTTAAAAATTTGGAATTTACCTTAAAAAAGAATGCTACTAAATTGGGGATGAATTTCGATTTCTTTCCTCAATTTCTGTAAAATTGATGGTTTCGGAGATCTGGAAGAATAAAGATGGCATCCGAAAGTTTATAACACGAAGTATTTAAGTTAAATGTTACATATCTTAGAAACTCACGTTAAAAATGCCAGCAGCCAAATTGAAAGACTAGTAATTGCTTTCAACGGACAGAAGCAATGCGCTTCTTCACATTTTTTAAAATAAAAACGATGCCATTTTGCTAATGTAAGTGGTGAGTAATTAAAAAATATATTTTCATATAATGTTTTTCGTTAACATATAATATGACTTAGACTCAAATTTTTTCGTCCGTTTGCAGCTTTAGAAAAAAAAATACATTTTAAACTATAGAGGGATTTTAGAAAAACTTAACATTCTTGTTTCTTTGCAAATATTTCAGTAGATATTAGTTTTTGGCGAGAAAGTGGCGAACATCAAAAATGAAGCTTATAAACTGAGAAATAATTTATTTCCATAATATATTTATGCAGAATTGATAGTTTCAGATAAATTTATGTTTATAAATGGCATCTGAACGTTTAAAGGATGAAGTATTTTGTTAAAATGTGTATTATTAGGAGGTCTACTTGTGGAATAGTTGAATAAAATGTAATTTTTTTTTAATTGTTTTTTTATTTTGCAACTAAACTCCGTATTTAAGCTTTTCTTCAAAATTGAAAAAACTTTGTTAAAAAAAATTATCAATAAAAATGTAAAAAAGGTAGTTTGCTTAAAGTAGATTTAACATTTTCTAATTTTTAGAATACCCTGTATAATTTACCTTAAGTTTGTCGACTGCTTATGACTTCCTAAGACAAGCAAAACTTTTTATAAACAATGACTTTTCTCGGCAATCAAAAATAAGAAAATTTACAAAAGTGCGGTACCCCATCCGAGGACACACTGTATATAGTGTGTCGCACTTAACTTTTTTATTTTCTTTTAGATTTGAACCAAATTTTACTCAAATGTAAAACAAATTAGGTTCTATTTATGGACAAAAGGACATTTGCCTCTTATAAATGCAAAGCCACCTGTGACCAAACTAAAAGAAAAATATTAAAAAATCATATTAGACATTTTTCATCGGGAAATTTTATTAATGAAAGTTGTTTGGAATTATCCAAAAACCTTGAGTCTAAAATTTCTTCAATGTAAAAAAATACTGAAATTTTGTTTAAGATAATGTCCATTCAAATCCGAAAATATGATTTTAATGGTTTTTTTTTGTTCCGAATGTGTGCCATGACAATTTTGTTTCAAATTAAAAGCAAACTGTCAGGTAGTTTTCAAGTAATTTGTATTCTTTAAAAAAAATTTTTTTTAAGTTTGATGAAATGGACAATTTTGAAAAACTTTCGTCGATATTTTCCAATAATAAATGCTTCTAATGATTTTTTGATTCTCTCCTTTTCATTTTGTATTACAGATGAATTTGCATTCTTAGAAAGCGATTGTATCGATTTCGATAATGACGGATGCATAATTCCTATGGGTGTGGTTAATGTAGTAGTCTTATCTCTCTCTCTCTCTCTCTGTCTTTACTCGTGATGTCTTTGAATTAAGGACTCCTTAGTGGCTTTGAGCCAGCCGATGTATTACAATATCTATGGTTCCAATGAATATTTTGGTTCTTGCTTGTCATTACATTGAAACTATATAGAATTTTGCGGGCTATTAGTTTCTGCAGCAGCATTTGTTAAATATTTATACCTACATTATTTTTTACTAAATAAGACGCTTTGGGAATACATGTTGATGTGACTAATAATGAAATTGAAAAATGGACAGTAAACAATAAAAAATATCAAGGAAACATCTGGAAGCAATTCACGTCAAAAGATAATATTGAAGATAAGTTTGATGTATTTAATTCATTCGTGAAAAATGTTCCCCAAATACCACTCATGCTTTTAAATTTTATCTATAACTTTTTTAAATTGAATTAAATTGATATTTTATTATCATTTATCATTATCAAAGATTAAATCGTTTGCCTTAATGCACTCGGGATTTAACCAGATTATAAGCTACCAATAAACAATCTTTAGAGAATATTATTTAGGTATTAAGCAAATCGCATCTTACACACTTTAATATTTATTATGAAATGACCTATTTTCTGTATATTGTTGCCCTAAATCTGGGCACGCTAATATACTAGTTAGTTAAATATTTTAAAACACTTATTATTGGAGAACCAAAACAACTATTCTTCTAGCTAATACTGACAAGTATTGAATTACATTATAGGATTTCTAGCATTTTAAAGCAAAAAAATATATTGAAAATACTTAAATCATTTATTTAAATTCAGTCATTCACTCTTTTTTAAATTTAATATGAAATTATCTACTTTCTGTATATTGGTACCTTAATCTGGTCACGCTAATATACTACTTAGGAAAATACTTTAACCACCCATCATTGGAGAACCAATCAAAACAACTACTCTTCTAACTAATACTGACGAAGTATTGAATTACATAATAGAATTCCTAGCATTTTAAGGCAAAAAAATACATTGAGAACACTTAAATCATTTATTGAAATTTAGTCATTCACAACAATTACTGAACCTTACATATTATTTCAACTTTAGAAAAGTTGTACAAGTTTCTTCGAACTCGTTAGTTCTGATCAGTAGAAACATTCATTAATTATTTACAAGTCTATTCTTGATTTATTTTTAAAATTAATTATTTTTTATTTATTTGCTTTCATCACGATTAGTAGAGAATATTATTTAGGTATTAAGCAAATTAAGCTTACACACTTTAATATGTATTATGAAATGATCTTCTTTCTGAATTTTGTTGCTTTCTTTCTGTATATTGTTGCTCTAATCTGGGCACGCTAATATACTAGTTAGGTAAATACTCTAAAACAATCATTATTGGAGAAACAAGTACTCTTCTACCTAATATTGACGAGGTATTGAATTATATGCAACAACCTTTATGTCAATAGGCTTTCAATCCTCAAAAAAAAAATTTCCAATAAATTTCTAGGAATTAGTAATATTACACACGATAAAATTCCATCGTGAAGCTTTTATTTCTGTTGCTGGTATATAAACATAACATTTTAGTCAAGCATAATAATTACTAGATAATTGATTATGACACCTCATTAATATTTTATGGGCGTAGCGATCTCATAAAACGTACATAAGTGTATTTATAAAATACACCAAGTAGTCAGTGAAACCGGCTAACTAGATTTGGGGCTCATCTGGTTCGTTCATCTAATTTGCTGTAGGGAAGGGTTACCAACGCGTCTACCCAATTCGCTCGAGATTTTTATTAAGTGAAACTCTATCTAATAAACTGGCAAACCTTATTTTGCACTTTCTGTTTTACGGATTCTTCACAGGAACTGAGACTTAAACTATTTAAAGGAAATATAAATGCTCGTGTATAGGCGATAAATACTCTCAATTATCAAATGATTTATTTTTACTAAACTAAAGATTTTTAGTAAATAACGTAGACATAGATTTTTCCTACGCTATTCTGAACTTTGAGATATAATTAATTGTGTTAAATTAAATTAAATTTGTATCAAAAAATTGAAACCACATAGTGGTGTGCATTTAAACGGCAAAAGTAAGTTCAATTCTAAATAGATTGGACCTGAAAAACTGTTTTAGTAACTTTCTATGATTATAAATGAAGTTTTTTTACCATTTTTATTGAAAGGCAACATTTTTTATACCTCCAAAAACACGATTTGTTAGGAAAAATTATTTCGAACATGATATAACTCGAAAAATTTCTGTTATTTTGACCCGAAAATATTTACTTAAAGAATCTCGAGATAGTTGATGACGAATCTTGTATTTAAGGAACTAAAAAATAAAAAATGGCGGCTCCAAAATGACCCGAATATAAGAACAAATTTATGCAAAATGCTGTAAGTACTAATAAGTATTTTACATTAAAGTTCAGATATTCTAGTAGGTTTTTTATATATTTTTAACAATTAAGGTAACGCTAAAAAATAAAATACAAGATGGTGCATTCAAAATGTTTTAACTTAAGACAAATATGCAATATTTGATAAATTAAAAAAAATAATCGTGGGGTAAACCGCGAAGGAAATCTGGTGTATACTCAGAAGGAAATCCGAGAAAATCTTAGGAAATCTGAAGAAATTTTAGGCAATCCCAGGAAATCTCAGGAAATCTTTTGCTTGTGGGGTTTCTCCTATCCCCAAATCATAAAGAATTCCGAAGAAATCTTAAGGAAATCCGAGGAAATCTCAGGAAATCTTAGGCAATCCGGGGAAATTTAAAGGAAATCCAAGAAAATCTTAGGAAATCCGGAGAAATCTTGGGAAATCCGAAGAAGTCTTAGGAAATCCCAGAAAATCTCAGGAAATTTTTGCTTTTCAGATTTTTCACCCCGCTCCTCAAAAATTTTTTTGAAAAAAAATTGAAGAAAAAAAGAAGAAATCTGGTGTACAAAATTTTGGGAGGAAATTTACGGTTGGAATTATCAAGTTCTATCAAGTGTACCTTTTTTTACGTAGAAATGACTCCTGCATGAGATTTTCTAGTCAAAAGTGCCACTACGTTTCGAAAAAAAAAAAGAGAAAAAATATTCATCATCAGGTATAGCTCATGAGGCGCCCTCCACGGGCTAGCATGATGTAATACATAAATTATTGTTTGTTAGCATTAAAAATGTTTCCTTACCAAATTGGAAGAAGATCAGTCAAGAGGTAGCAAAAAAAAAGACAATTTTGACACCCCGTATCTTTTCCCACAGCAACAATTTACTAAAGCGTGTTTGGTTATACCCTCATATTTTGGTCCAAAGAATCTACCCTTGGCCTATTATTAATGATCCACCCTGTATAAATTAAACAATGAACGACTGACCTCCTGTAAACTATTTGAAGTATGTAATAAGCCGTACAAAATTTCTTCCAGTGGTTAACCCCTATATTTTATTTCATGTAGGTCAATTGTTAACTATGTCTTGCATTTTATTGATTTTTTCTTTTTTATTATGTTTTAATTGTATTTGTCACTCCTACATCTTTAGTAGAAAATTGAAATAGTCAATTACGTTGAACTTGTGTATAGGTGCATGTATTTAACTGAAAGTGAAACAAAATAACTACTAAAAGTCATTATCCTAGGTCCATTAATATTCCTAAATGAATCGACAAGAAACTTACAAGAGATATAAAGAAAGGTCTAT
The DNA here is from genome assembly GCA_936432065.2 of Rutpela maculata. Lineage (NCBI taxonomy): Eukaryota > Metazoa > Arthropoda > Insecta > Coleoptera > Cerambycidae > Rutpela > Rutpela maculata. The sequence goes on from OW386287.2 coordinate 175,162,426, forward strand.
ATTGTAACAAAAAATTAATTATTATAACATAATATTCTTTATATTAATATAGAGTGTGTCTCAGGATAGATGTAACAAGAGGTGTAATATACCAAAAATTTTGGAATTTTGGAATGGTATTTGGGGACTGAGTCCTGCTTGTTGTAGAACTAAAGTATACCAAAAATGACTTGATTTGGTGTTCTACAGGGTGTTTTATAAGCAAAGTTGTAAAAATCACCACTAATAAAGTACCCTTATTTTTCAAAATATGAAAAAATTCCACTAAGAAAAGTTATTTAGAATGCAATTTTATACCTCCATACCAAAGTTCAGGAATATAAAATTATTTTTTTGAATCTTCTCATTTTTTGCGAATTAAGAGTTGAATTCATATTTAAAGTTGTGTAGGAGCAAATGTTAATCATCTCAAAAGGTAGGCTATTGGTAAATAAAAATTGAATATATGAGATGTAAGAAGGTATAATGTTAATCGAACTAATTGTAAAACAAGAAACAATTACTAACAGAAGATTAATGGGGTTTAAAAATTATAACAAGTAATAAATGTCAAAAACATAACAGATTCACAAACAAATTAATTATTGACCAATACAAAACAATGTTTACAATTTTTTTATTATTCGACGTAGCTACCACCCACATCCACACACATTTCGATCCTTCGCCTTCTTCCTTAAAACTGTTTGGAATGTGATCTAACCGTATGGAGTTTACGGCATTTGTAATTCTCTGCTTCAATACTGCTACATCGTTAGGAAGTGGTTCAGCGTAAACCAACTTAGAAATCTAATATTGATAGGTCTGGGGATCTCGCCGGCCACTTGATCGGTCCATTCCTGGCAATCCAATTTTCTAAAGAATTTAAATTCAACCACCGATTAACCATTTCTGTATACTGACCAGGGCAACCATCATGTTGAAAATGAACTAAAGGCATATCTCTTAAAATATTTAAATGTTCTTCAGAAAATCTTTCAAGAAGCTGTAAATAAGTGTGCTGGTTTAACCTCCCTTCAATGAAATAAGGTCCAATAACTCCAATGTGATAAGAAACGGCACACCACACATTCACTTTTTTATAATATATTGTCTTCTACAATGAATTCTAAAATTTGAATTTTCAGACCGACAATTCTGAGATGAAACAACACCATTGGTTGTGAAAGTGGATTCGTCTGAGAAAATTATGGTCAAACAAAAATCCAACCTACGGCCGTCATCTCCATCTTCAAACGTATGTTTATAATTTGCTTTATATGCCCTAATTTTCTTTGCCTTGTAAATTCTTTGGAGTTCAGACTTGCTAATATTAATAAGAGCTGATCTCTCTCTTAGTGGCATCCTAGGATTTTCTATAACAGCGGCATGAGCTATAATAGCCCCAACATTGTCTTCATCATATGCTTTTATTTTTCTTTTCATGTTAAGAACACTGCCAGTAGCCAGAAACTTTTTAATTATTCTCATAGCCTGAGTACGTGACAAAGCAGTGTTTGGAAATTTCAAATTAAATTGGCTTACCACTTCTCTTAGCGAGTTTTCACCGCCAATTCCGTAGCATTGCACAATATAAATTTTTTCACGCACTGTGAGTACCAATTTCACTTAATTTTTTATGCTTGCTTCATTAATTTGAAACAGAAATTAAGGATAATATTGATTACGTGTGACAGATATGTCAATAATAAATGATAAATGTGTATCCACTGCTTTTCTCATAGCCTACTTTTAGCTTCTACATAACTTTAAATATTCGTTCACAAAAAATAATGTCTATGCAGTTTTAATTGAATGGTTCAAAATAAAATACTAATTTATTGAAAAAATGGGAAGTTTCAAAAAAATAATTTTATATTCCTGAACTTTGGTATAGAGGTATAAAATTGCATTCTAAATAACTTTCCTTAGTGGAATTTTTTCTTATTTTGAAAAATAAAGGTTACTTTATTAGTGGTGATTTTTACAACTTTGCTTATAAAACACCTTGTAGAACACCAAATCAAGTCATTTTTGGTATACTTTAGTTTTACAACAAGCAGGACTCAATCCCCAAATATCATTCCAAAATTCCAAAATTTTTGGTCCATTACACCTCTTGTTACATCTATCCTGGGACACACTGCATATCTGTCATAAGTAACGTTTATAACATATTTAACTTGAAGGATATTTATAGCTAGAATTCAACACCATAGCCTGTGCAGACTCTGTTGACAGTGTTGACTGACCCTAGACCATTTCCAAAGATTTAATTTCATAGTTTTTGAATAATAAACAGTCCAACATTGAATTTTTAAACACCACACAATATGCTTTAAAACAGCACGCCCAGTTGCCAGATCACTTGTTGACAACGGTGCTTTGAACTTCTTTTCTTGAGTTATGTATTTCATCAAATATCTTTATGGAGCCTGCAAATCTCCCTCTTGGAGTGTGCTTCATTTAAAACAATTTCTGCTATTGCACTTTTTTCTCCTTCGGTATAGCTCCACCTTCGTTCAACTAAAATTTAAACAAGAAATGATTATTAAAAATACTGACAAACCCATATAAAACGCCAATTTTCTTACCAGCAATTATTTATTCCTTCTTTTAGTAGCAGTTATTTGTTTCACAAGCACTTTCAGTTTCACATTTGGGTTTTAAATTGCGATGCTCAACAGGATGGATCATTATGTTCTTGTAATAGAGCCGTTTATCCTACAATATAAACTCTCGTTAAAAATCAAATTCTTACATTAACATGCATGGTTAAAACACTCCTGAAAAATTATTCCTATTGCTTGTACAGTTGGAGTCTTTTACTTAACCTCCAAATTCTTCGGTTATTTTATAAAAACTGTCTTTGTTTGGGATTGCCACAATTCTACAATTAATAACATTCTAAGAATTGGTCATTTCGTGTGATAAAATGTACACAAAAATACTGATAGTACGAAAAGTTCAATTAGTTTGACAGGTTAAAAATTTCGATTTGTTTTTCTTAAGGTCCGAAATCTGTGACATCACGCGCATGCGATCCAATGAGCATTACTTTCTTAAGTTTTAGACTATGCCTTATTTATTAAAGTATAAAAATGCAATTTTTACAGGTTGTTGTCGATAATTCAATTTTCAATCATAATTTATTACTTTGATTTGATTTTCTCAGATATTGCAAGAAACAATTTATTAACCGCAAACAGTAAGTAACTTTTCAGGTTTCAATGCTTAGGAAATCTCGGCTCTCGAGCCTCGGTTTCCCAAACTACATAAAAGCCACAGCCGCACAAAATAAGTCCTGATCCTGGAACTTGACCCAAGTAGTTCAATGTATTTTTGGACGCTGAATTCGAATCCGACCCCAAAAAAACTCAAACACCCTCAAAATTTTGAGCTGCTCTTCATATATGGTGACAATAAGTACATGCAAAAAGTACTCGTAATGTACAATCCTAGGGTTTTTGAGGTTGCTGATTTCAAATTTTATTCTCAGGGTGAAAATCGATTAAAATAGGTTTGCCATTACATTAAAACCCTGTTTTACTCGATTTTCACCTTAAGAATGAAATTTGAAATCAGCAACCTCAAAAATCCCTAAAAATAAACTTTTTGAATAAAAATCACGCATTTTGTCAAATTTTCATTTTTACACCCCTTTCAAGCCCAATCTTACTCGATGTTCACCCCAAGAATGACATTTGAAATCACCAACCTCAAAAATCAATTGAAATAAACTTCTAGAATGAAAATCATTCATTTTGGTTTTATACACCCTTTTCAACCCCCATTTTTACTCGATTTTCACCCTAAGAATGACATTTGAAATCAGCAACCTCAAGAATCCCTAGAAATAAACTTTCAAAATGAAAATCGCGCATTTTGTCAAATTTTCATTTTTTCACCCCTTTCACCCATTTTACTCGATTTTCACCCTAAGAATGACATTTGATATCAGCAACCTCAAGATCCAATTGAAATAAACTTTTAGAATGGAAATCACGCATTTTGTAAAATTTTCATTTCTACACCCCTTCCAACCCCCATTTTACTCGATTTTCACCCTAATAATGACATTTGAAATCAGCAACCTCAAAAATCCCTAGAAATAACCTTTTAGAATGAAAATCACGCATTTTGTCAGAATTTAATTTTTACACGATTTTCACCCAAAGAATGAAATTTGAAATCAGCAACCTCAAAAACCCTGTACTGTACATTAGGAGTACTTTTGCATGTACTTATTGTCACCATATATGAGGAGCGATTGTACCCTATTCTAAGGGTGTTTTTCCGCTCCAGCTCACAGTTTTAAGGGTGTTTGGGTTTTTCTGAGGTCGGATTCGAATTCAGCGTCAAAAAATACATTGAACTACTTGGGTCAAGTTCCAGGATCAGGACTTATTTTTTGTGGCTGGGTTATTTTATTGAATTTTTCATATTTCTTGCTTCTTCTCGCCCCATTTTCGAAGCCATCATATTAGTCGGGGAGCCCTCACTAGCTGTACGTGCACCCCCAGCCCGATCCTTGGTGACAATGTTTTTCATAAAGATTGAAGCCTAATGAACAATTTATGACATATTCTAAAAAAAAACTGGCTGTACTTTCAAAATGGCGGCCATATGTTAAAAAAAACTGTTGCCAATGTTGTTTTTGTCATTTAACACAAAAACTAAAAAAGATGGACAAAAACTTTCTTCACAAAAAACAACGCGCATAAAATTTTCTACAACTTTGTACCTATACAATATTTTGGTAGGAGTTACCATTTTCCAGATAAATGAGTCCAAAATTAAGAAAACATGGAAATTCATATATCGGTAAATCACTTAAAAGAAATAACTCATCATTATTGTAAGGCGTATAATAACTTTATATTACTAACATAAAAATTAAATAAAATAAACTGAAAAAAATTAATAATAATAATAATATTGTAATTTGCAGACATTTATCTCGAAAACGGTAACTCCTATCCAAATATTGTATAAGAACAAAATTGTAGAAAATTTTATGCACTTTGTTTTTTGTGCAGAAAGTTTTTCTCCATCTTTTTTAGTTTTTGTGTTAAATGACAAAAACAATATTTGCATTGTTTTTTAAACGGATGCCATTTTGAAAGTACAGGCAGCTTTTTTTTTAGGACATGTCTTAAATTATTCCTTAGGCTTTAATCTTTATGAAAAACATTGTCCCCAAGGATCGGGGGGGTGCACGGACAGTTAGGGTGGGCTTCCGTAATGTTACGTTTTATATTGAATCTTATATTTTATCTTAAGAGCTGAATCATTTATCTGGAAAATGGTAACTCCAATGCAAATATTGTATAGGAACAAAATTGTAGAAAACTTTATGCACTTTATTTTTTGTACAGAAAGTTTTTCTCCATCTTTTTTAGTTTTTGTGTTAAATGACAAAAAGCATATTTGCAATTTTTTTTACGGACGCCATTTTGAAAGTGCAGCCAATTTTTTTTTAGGACATGTCTTAAATTGTTCCTCAGGCTTTAATCTTTATGAAAAACATTGTCCTAAAGGATCGTGGGGCGCATGGACACTTAGGGTGGGCTCCCGTAGTATATTGAAAAAAAAAATTTCTGCAGCGAAACCATATTTAGCATACCCAAGTACTTAACTCTACCAAGTTTCGTAAATTTTTATCGAAAATTGGCTAGGTTACCGATTTTTGACGCCAGTTTTCAATAAAAGCACCACTGTGCGACGGCGCGGATGATGTCACACCACTCCTCTGGTTCTATGATTTATGCGATTATATAGTTTAAGAGCTTTCGTTGTACACTGTGCGGATGTGATGTTATTTTACGTTATTTAACTAATTTGATTCTGTTATTTTTTGTGTTCTGTAGAAAATGAATTCGTTAAATTGATTTCAACATTTTGCCGTGTGCAGACATTTTTATCTTTATGGAATATTATAATAATAATAAAGATTACATAAGTGCTGAAATGGGAGGTGTCAAATTACCAGAGTAGGTTAACTAGATTCATATCTACTTTAATAAAGTTTACAGAATTTATCTGAAGTTTAGATCAGCCAGACAAAATTACGGGGATACTTCTGTTGGTTATATGCACATATAAGGTATTTTATAATACATATAATTTTCCATATCCTCTTCAAGCTTATTATTGTACAATTTTTAATAATAACCTATTAAACTAGACACGTTAAAATGATCCTCACAACAATACTTCCTCCCTTTATTACTAAAAAATTTCTCCCTGTGCATAACTTGCTGCCACAAATTTCCAATACATTGATCACTTGGTAAGGAAATAAATATTTTATTGGGAGTTGACACTGATGTACTTTTGCAATCTGGAACATATACAATATTTATATCCTTTTTTATCCATGTTAGTAACAAAATACATAACACTTAAAAGATATGAACGAAATTAGCACATCCGTCGTACTTGCTGTACGAAACTATATGGGAACAACAGGTGAGCGGTCGACCGCCGAGTGGTGTGACGTCACACTGCATTTTCGCGCGCTCTATTTTCATTATTTATTTTGCACATTTACTAACTACAAGGTGTACTTTCGAAATATAAATTTAAAAATAATGCAAAATGAGCTTCGATTAATCATAAATTTAAATAAAATTGAAAAGATTATTACATTTGCTTTCGAAAAAGCGTATTTTTCCAATGAAAACATTATAATGATATTCCGTCCTGTATATGCCAAGTCATCTCATTTTCATACTTTGGAAGCCGGTCCCTTGTTATTTATTCATACTCAGCACTCTTTTAATAGATGTGGTCAATTTTAAAAACTTTTTGCATGTTAATCAATTCAACCTAACTTTGAGATACAAAATCAAATTTTAAATTGGTAATTTTCGTAAAATAATTTAACTTCAGATTTTTATTAACATATTTTATAGCAGAGGTCTTGAATATAGGTCTGTTAGCTTCCGTAAAAGTCAAGAAATCAATACAGGCTATGAATGAATCAAACAGTGTGAAATCTGATAAAGACAGTTCTCCAAACATGTAGATAATTGTATTAGTCATATGCATGCCAACAGAAAAAAACAGGTTTCATTAAAATAATTCTATGATAAACAATGTGAATTGAAAATGCAGAAAACTATTTGGACAATACCAAAAAATCTCTATTAAAAGTACAATTCTATACATAAAAATTTGTAAGAGTACCAATATATTATCGGTAGTAGTTTGAAAATATACAGGCTTACTGGGGTGTTAGAGGACTTAATTTGCAATCACATGTGTTATATGCAAAAGTTTTTACTTTTCGAGATATTTCAATTTTTTACTTTTTATTGAAAAAACCCAATTTTGAATATTCAAAATTAATTTAAAAATTACCACTAACTAACTCAATGGCACACATTTTAATTTTCGTACTTAGATAACTCTTCAACAATGCATTATTAATAGTAAAATGTCAAAAATTACCCAATGTAAAATGGTCCAAAGATGCAACAAAAAATAAATAAAACAATTTTTCGATTTTCGAGGGAAAAGACTTAAAGTTAATCATTCAATCAGTACAGTGCAACAGTTCAAATAATGTCATTTATTGGCTTATCCAAAGAATACAGATGATAATATGCATAATATGCAATCTTATCTAAAGAAAATATGAAAAATTTTAATCGAATCGCCTCTTCAAGCAGGACAAGGACGAATGCCTATTATAGAAGACATTAATAGAAAGTGTGCAATAGCAATCGATTGGTAAAATGACTCACACAACTTCCTCAGAAGATTATGAAGACACTTTGGTTTTGGGACTGAAAAAATATAAAAATATTTTATTTAAAAAATTTAGAGACACTGGTGGTTAGCTTTGGGTTTCTTTTAGTGATTATATCATTCACAAGAACGGAGTTCAACTATATATGAGTTTATTGTGCTTTCCTGCCTGCTTTACGATGGCGTACTGGCACCATATAGGTTCGAATTATGGTATGTGACATGACCTCGCTTATGAGCGACTTTTTTGCAAATGACCTTTTTTATCTTACTTATGCACAAGGCGGTCTCTATAACTTTGCCATCTTTAAAGACCTGCATTTGGATTGGCTACCACAGCTTTCTGCCGATTCTCCAACGCACTCGTCCAACTGACGAGTCGCTGGATAAGTTTAAATTTGTTTTATTCGAGAAACCGTCCATTTTTACTAATTTTTATCCAATAACTGTGTATAGATGCTACGTCCCTTTGTCACATTTTTCGGTCTTGCCCTTTCAGTACGTCGCCTCATTAAAATTTTATTGTATTCTTTTGAATGTTATCTACAATGTCTGTCTCCAATTCCCCCGTGTTTCGTGAAGCGATAAAAATTTAACAATATTTTAAAAAGATAAATGAATTTTATACCTTTGGACTTTGGTCGTCGCCGAACGACGTAAAATATTTTTTTAAGTGAAATTTTTGGCGTACTTTTGAATTGTGTGTCTTGTGCACTTTTGGCGTACTTCTTAAAAGTATAATATATATCTATATATTTCTTCTTGTGCTGCACAAAAATGTTTACGTTGTTCAAGTGAAATTTTGGCGTACTTTTCAATTGGACGCCAGGCGTTGTGCCTTACGTTTCTCCGAACATGTATGAGTTTTTTTGTGCCAATCTTCGGCGCTGATGCCTTAAATATTTTTAGTTATGTGTAGCGTATCCACTTACATGTGGATTAACCTCCATATTATACTCTAAATTGTCTTTTTAATGAAATTTTCCTAAGTCGAAGTTCTTTACTTATTCTTCAACTTACGTCGATTCTGTGAGGTTCTATAACATTTACATCCCTTAGTAAACACCTTGTATCGTGGGTGGGTTTGAAAATAATAATAAAAGAGTAACACTAAACCCTATTTATTAACTAAAGGATCTAGTTACAATAGATCATGCTTCACTAATATATCACCGAGTACTATAATTCAATAATGGAGTATTTTCCATTTTCTTTAAATTCAGTTTCAGTAATGTTATTATTTTAACAATTACGGCACAATCAATTTAAACCAAAACAATAATTCCTTAAATAAAAATAAGAAATAAGAATATGCCGGCCTAGACACAGATTTCAAATTATTTTATTTGGAGGAAAATAATTTAACCAATAATAGACAACTTTCGCTTACACTGTAACTATCTTATATGAATGCCAAATTGTGTATTTACTTTACGTTATTTTACCTACAACACTTCAATTTTGCTCAATATCTTGAGAATCAATAAATATGATATACATGTACTTAGAAGGAATTAAAAGGTATTTATGTTTGCTATTAGTTAGAAGTTATCTTAAAAATGTAAACAAAACTCACGACGAGGATTATGTGGCAACATTGTATAAAAACGAACCTCTTCGAACTCTGCTTGCGTGCTGTCAGTTGTCACTTCTTGTCACCATACAAGTGAAAGAGACATATTGGTTAGATTTATTTGTTGTTTGTTTATGTGAATATGTGGCGTTTGATTTCGTTATTTTATATTTTATCAAAAAAACTATTAAGATAGAGTTGAATTTTGTGAAAGGAGATTTATCCAATTTGCCCAAAGCTAATTATGACATGATAGTTTCTTTCTGTGAACAAAATTTGGATTTTTTGTCAGCAAACGTGAAAAATCAACACGACGTTAGAACACATCTGTCATTTGACTAGCCGGTGACATTGTTGGCATATATTGCTAAATATGTTTTTAAAAATCTAATCGGCATTAAAAATTATTTAAAATATTTAATAATTCACGCCTATTATTATATTTTACATCTCAAAATTAAACTTCGTGGATAAATATATTTACATTGATTTAATATATAAGCTTTATACTCCCATTTTCTTCAATTATCTTTACTAGAACTAGAGAGGAAATTTCAATTTGGCAACACCACACTGTTTTGAATAAAACCATTCTATCGGCAAATCAACACAGACTACCTACGTCATCGGCAGATTACTTACGTCACCAGTTTAAAACGCTTTTTGCGCCACGTATTTTAAATCTTGTTTTCTCAAAAAAATTGATAATTATTTTCACGGAAATCTGTATTGGAAGGCTTGTTTATACATAATCTATGATATTATTCAATAAAAAAAAGGAGAATACCTCATTCAGTCACTTTACCACTTTGCTTACTTCTTCTTGAACTGATCTGATCTGAACTATACTGTACTGACCTATGCGGCCACTCGTCCTCTATTTATACAGCTAAGTAAGTGGTTCTAGAATTCTCTACAAGATTCTAGAATCATCTAGTAGATGTCAGCAACTTCTAGATGCCGGCGCGGCGCCGATGCTGCGCCATCTCGGAGACAATTGCCGAACTACTAATTAACTATGCGTAGTTTTCTGTTATTCACACAAGATCTATACAGCTACCTGTAAATAGGATATAAAGCTGTAACAATAGTTCCCCTTCAAATAGTTGATAACAAACAAAATTTTGTTTGGGGGCAGATTTTACATGCTTATCCTGTTATGCCCTTTCAAAACTTCCGAACTTAATTCCTGGTAAGGCCTTTTTATATGACCTGACGGGTGGACTATAAGCAAACTAAACATTATCAGTCCCATCTTCATAGTAACCTATTCTTTTATATTAACGCAAGGAATATCCTCCTCTTTCTGAATTGGTGTCGCAAATTCTTAGAATACCCGATATACTAAAAAAAAAGACATTCTCACATAATACAGATGTTAAAGTCTTTTCACATTATTTTGAAAAAGTGTAATTAAACCCTGTTTGAGAGTTTTACAAAAATAAACTATTGGCGAGAAATAATGGAATATTTTCATCCTGTAAACTGAAATTAATATTTATGGCGGAGTTTCAGTGGCCACGTTGTATGTAAATGAGGCGACTTCTTCGATACAAAATGAGTTCTTGTCAAGATGCTGAACAGTTCGTTGCACTTGGATATTGACAACAATGTCAAAAACATTCTAATTGAACACGGGACTTTAAATTAAAACAACGGAGCCACTGTTTTACGTCAATTTATTTGAAAATAGATTCACCGCGAAATTACATCGCAATAACAACTTGTTTTTCTAATTAATAAAGTAATATTAAACGTCATATCGGTCCTGACAGTGACAATAAACCGAATTGTGTAAACATGTATACGGAGGAATTTTAATTAACTAAAAATCTACCTGTGACTACGGTTAGTAAATAAAACAGCTTTGTCGATTTGTGTGCAAGTCTATAATGGCTACGAAAAAAGTATTTTCTGGTCAAAATTAGAGATAACTAAATTAAACTAAACCTAAGCGGCCCTTTCAGAATTTTTGTTGCAAGCAAAATGTTTAATTGAATGAAACTAATTATATGTTGCTGTTTTAAATTTTTATTTTCTTTTTATCCAGTGGTTTTATTTTCATATAATTGTGTAAACAGAATTCAAAGAAGTTTTGCAAAATAACTGGGGAATTTAATATAAAATGCAAATATTATAAACATATTTATAAACGATAAAATTTAAATATAAAATATAAATATCTCCGGACGTATTGAAATAAAAAATTGATCTTACTCGTAATAAAACTTTGAACAGACCTAGATATACAAGACCTCTACTAAATATGATTTAACATAAAAAGGAACGAAACAGCCAGTATAAAGCTTATTTAAACAATTTTATATAGCTTCAGTAATAATTCATAGATTCAGTAGGAAAATTTTGGAAAAATATCCTCTCTATGTAAGTCAGCAACCACAGAAAATTTCAAGTCAAAATATTTGTTTAAGGTGAGGGGTATCGGGAACGTAATAGTCCGGTGATATTAGGAAAATGTCTCGGAAAGTTTTGGGACAAGCCAAAAATTAGTCTACCCCCTACAAAATTTCCTCAGGAATCCGAAAAAGATAGTGTTGATCACTCAAAATGGCGGCTTTAATGGTTATTTAACTTTTTGTAAACAAAATGAATTTTGCAACTTATTTGTTTGCTAGTATCTTCGTTTATAAAGGTGGTAGAAAAACGTTCGACCCGTCAATTTCTTCGTCATGGATTCCCCTATAAGGTAGATATATGCAAAAAGTGAATTTTTGATTGTTAATAACATTTTATGACAAGAAACTGAAAAAATTGAATTTCTCGATCGTCGATCTTTGTAGTACTCTAGAAATAAATGTAAAATCTGCATGTTAACGATATTATGGAAAATAGTATATATTTTTACCCTTAATGAAATGCATTTTGTCCCGTTGCAAAATATTAATAATTTATAAAAAAAAAAAATTCAAAGTGTTATACTAAAAGATCATATTAATATTTTACAGTTCTGTTTCGGTAAAAACGTTGTATTTGACGTACGTTTACATAATCAAAAAGAATATTTCAAAAAATTTTAATTTGCTACTTTTTTACGCAAAAAATCAATTTTGCAACTTAAACAAATGTAAATATCTCAGTGGATATTGCATAAAATTTATTGCAACTAACGGAATTTTAATTGTCATAAAAAAAATTTTTTTGTTCCAATACTTTGGAGCCGAGATATGAATTCTTCACGTTTTTTGCGATTACGGCGAAATTTGAAAATATTTTTACTTGAAAATTTAACTGAATATACCTCAGAATGTGTGTTATCACTTACAAAAAGTGCCACGTCTATATATCTAGATGGGCCATGGAAAGAAAATCGAGAAAATTGCATCCTTGGCGCTCGCGCTTACGCTAGACGCCATATCCCCCTCCGCCTTTACTGCTATTGGTGTACTTGGACAGTTTTACCGCGGCGGCAGCTTTATTTCTCTTTTTCTCGGCTTCAGGAGTGGCTAGATGGACGTTTTTTTTTTTAATTCAACTTATTTATTTCTCAGCTTTCCGATTATTCGATTATTTTTCAATCATTCAATTACGTTGCTTCATAAAATAAATAAGTAAAGATTACATACAATTTATTTGATAAGACATTGATGAGTGAATAGTTTTTACTCTTATTGGGGATAAAAAAGATATACATTTTGTATTTAAAAATTAATTTATTGAATATACAAAATAAAGTTCATTTTTCTGTCCCCGTTTTTTTTAAGGTTGATTTCCTGTGTCGGACTCGCTGTCCGTTTCGTCTCGGATTTCTGCGTACAGACAATCATTGTCATCATCAGCATTATTTATATCAACATTTTCAATAACTTCCTCATTTTCTTGCATTTCATTTAATTTAAACTGACAGACATAAATATTGATTTAATTTGTTTTAAACAGCGAAATAAACATCTAATTTATAACATAACAATAATGCGTGATTGCTTAAATTATAGGATGTTTGTAAAATTGTAAAAGAAAACGCTGTCCAAGGAATCACTACTTCCACATCCAGATTTTCTATTCAAGTCTCTCAGAACGAAAAAAAAAAGAAACCAATAAAACGATATATGACATCGGTAGTGGGGGTGGGGGTGGATGAAGTAAAAAACAAAATTGAGGCCTTTGCTTCTTGTATACACACTGAATCACAATTTTATTTTTATCACCATTTAACAATGGAGTGGGGGTGGTAATGGAGTGGCAAATTTTTTGGGACCTTAGCTTCTCTTATTTATACTAAATACCAATTTTATGGGCTCTTACTTGCTTAATTTACCCATTTACCACCATTTCCCCCAACCCTTCACGGAATAAGATCAAAATATAATCTTCCAGATCTCGTTAAAATACATGCATGTAGCAAATTTCAAGTCAATATATTAAAAGGTTCCAGAGTAATCGTGCGCACAAAAAAGTTACAGACGGACCGACCGACAGATCGACAGACTTTTTTGCTCAAACTTAAAATCTCCACATTTCATGACATTCTAAGCCTATTTGAACGATATAAATTTTTACAATTTTTTTTGCGTTACTATACTTCCACTGGATGTCGAAATAATTATAAGATGTTTGATTATAAACTACTGAAATTATTTTATCTATAATAATAAAATAATAAAGCCGCTGTATTACAAATTCTTTTTGTGATGTTGATACCCGGGCTTATTTTACATCAGCAACAATAATTATTGCTGTTCCAACAGGTGAATTAAAAAAAAAAAAACGTCCATCTAGCCACTCCTGAAGCCGAGAAAAAAAGAAAAAAAGCTGCCGCTGCGGTAAAACTGTCCAAGTACGCCACTAGCAGTGAAGGGGGAGGGGAATCTGGCGCCTAGCGTGAGCGCGAGCAACAAGGATGCAATTTTCTCAATTTTTTTTCATGGCCCATCTGGATATATAGATATGGCACATTTTGTAAGTGAAAACACACACTCTGAGGTATATTCAGTTAAATTTTCAAGTCAAAATATTTTCAAATTTCGCCGCAATCGCAAAAAACGTGTATTCTTCATATCTTGGCTCCAAAGCATCGGAGCAAATTTTTTTTTTTTTTGATTCGTGTTTTTTTATGACAATTAAAATGCCGTTAGTTGCAATAAATTTTATGCAAAATCCACTGAGATATTTACATTTGTTTAAGTTGCAAAATTGACTTTTTGCGTAAAAAAGTCGCAAATTAAATTTTTTTTTTTTGATTATGTAAACGTACGTCAAATACAATGTTTTTACCGAAACAGAACTGTAAAATATTAATATGATCTTTTAGTTTGAATTTTTTTTTTTATAAATTAATTGCAAAAAAAATAATTATTATTTTGCAACGGGACAAAGTGCACTTCATTAAGGGTAAAAATATATACTATTTTTCATAATATCGTTAACATGCAGATTTTATATTAGTTTCTACAGTACTTCAAAGTTCGATGATCGAGAAATTCAATTTTTTCAGTTTCTTGCCATAAAATGTTATTAACAATTAAAAATTCGTTCTTTGCATATAACTACCTTATAGGGGAATCCATAACGAAGAAACTGACGGGTCGCACGTTTTTCTACGACTTTTAGAAGCGAAGATATAAGCAAACAAATGAGTTGCAAAATTAATTTTGTTTACAAAAAGTTAAATAACCATTAAAGCCGCCATTTTGAGTGGTCAACACTATCTTTTTCGGATTCCTGAGGAAATTTTTGGCTTGTCCCAAAACTTTCCGAGAAATCGTTATTTTTGAATCTAAAATCACCGGACTATAATTCTACAATTTCTTTCAAAAAATTCTTTAATAGGCTTTTAGAGACAACTTTATAGAATTAGGAATATTTTAAATGATTTATAAAATACATTAAAATTAATATTTGTGATATTGGTGGCCTTTAATAATATAATTAACAAAATTGTTATATAATACATCATTCAATTTATTATTCCAAGTGATACAAATCCTAGAATATTGTTGAACTAGACGACTGCGTAAATTGACTGCCGGTTTTGCAATAAGTTTCAAAAATGTAAATTCAAGGCAAAGGCATAATCCTTTATTTTTTTAAAAGTACCTGGTACGGAGTACCATAAGCCTCATCTTCAATAACACGAACAGCTGCTTTTTGCAAAGCAAATAATTTTCCAACTGTACTGTACATAAGGTAATGCCGTAGGTTAGGTGACTATGTATTATCGCAAAATACACAATATGTAGAGCATCAGAACATATAGATTGTTTTAACTGAAGTATGCGGAAAATTTGAGATGAAATTTTACAACAGAGGTAGTCCACTTAACATGGCCAATTTAAGCTACTATAATCTCAAGCAATTTAGATTCAAATAGGTGAGTATTTATCGAAGTGTTGAAGAGATTTTGATAAAAAAATTCGATATTATAAGGCAAAGAAAGGTGAAAAAAGAAAAAGGACAATGAATAAAAGTAGGAAAAGTTACGAAAAATATAAGGTCAAGAAATATAAAAATAGTGAATAGAAAATAAAATTTAGAAATTCTTTCATTTGTAATTTTAGTATTGTTCTTAGGAGATCGAGATGAGTACCACTATTTCTAAAATTTTTATTAAGTTTAAAATTAGAGAACTAGCAGCTGTGTCAGGTATTTTCAATACGCCTAAGGTACTTGCGAAAGATGCAAGGTCTGTGAATTTTTTTTATGGAATCTAAAGTACATACATAAATAAGTATGCCTGTAAGTTTTGAACTCGAGGTCGAGATCATATTCTTTCTAAAAATTGAAATTGCAATACATTGTTTTTTCTCATTTATTTGCAAATACTTCCGGTCGCATTGGTCTTATTGCAAAATCAAACAAGCTAAAGAACGTAGGTATTGTAGACGCAAAAGATATAGTGAGGTCATCAAAGGCATGCCGATAAAGCATTTAAAGCCGACAAAGCGGCCGACAAAGGACACTGCCGCTTTTTTTGTTTCTTTCTGTCACTATATGTATTTCGTTTACTATACTCTTCGCCAATTTACTGAGCTTTTTATATAATTGTTACACATTCTATAGGATACTCTTCGCAGTTTCTTTTGTAAATAATGTTAGTTTTTGGACATCTTAAATTTTGTGGTACCAACTTTGTTGTGAAAAAAATATATGAAAAAAAAAATAAATAAAAAAAAAACATCCAACCTGACTAGGATTCGAACACGGGATCTTTGGATTGCAAAGCAAAAATTTAGCCACTGGACCAACAGAGATCACTACAAAAATTTAATGTCTGTAAAATATATCTTTCGAGAATCATATTTCAACGCATTAGACATATTATTATAAAATATATGTTAGTAAAATGCATAAAGCGACAAAAATTAAGAAAATATATTTTTTTAAATTAGATGATTAATAACTTTCTTATTTACTGATTGATTTTTTTCAAAAATAATAATAAATAGAGTTCTTCCTCTAGCTAACACTAACTTACTTTCCAAATTTCAATACAATCAGATTTTTCTTTCTTGAGTTATCGTGCTTACAAGAAACGTGACGAACGGACGGACGGATATTTTGAAAGTTGTTCAAAATTCGTTCACTAACACAATGATATGGAAATTTTTTCTCTACGAGCAATATTTCCGGTTTTAGAAATGTGCCAATCAAATGCAACATACTCTTCGTTTTTGCGAAGAGTGTATACAGTGTGTCCCGATTTTCATAAATCCACCCTAATATCTAAGTTATTAATAATGCGATTTTCTTCAAATTTGGGTGGTAATTATATGTTGGAAAAATGAATTATTTGGCATAGTAAACATTTTCATTTTTCATTGGCGTGCGGTTTTAGGGGGTAAAAAGAGGTCGATTTTTCGGCAAAAGAATATTAGGGCTATTTTCGACAAATATTTCTATCATATTTGGATTCAGCATGTCCAAAAACCCTTAATTCATATTTTTCATGATTTCAAAAACGGATTATGGCAGAAACGAAATATTAATTAATTTCTTAAAAAGCATTTTTTAATTTTTTGCTATAACAAACCTAAAAACAATTTTTCTTTATAAATTCTGGTCTCTTCAACATAACCACCTTCCAGTGATACCACACCGTTTGTCATAAATGTTGCCTCGTCACTAAACATTATGTTCTTTAAAAAAATCTGTCGTTAAGATAGTTACCTTGCAACCATGGCATTAATCAAAAGTGCTTTGAAAAACAAGTTTTTATTTGATATTTGGCGATTCATAAGAATTGTCGAAAATTAAATAGTGTTATTGAATTTATCAATCTTACTGATAAAGGCAGAAAATCGGAGAGTAGTTCTTACAATTGAAGAAAAAGTTGAAATGATCCGCTTAATTGGTGATAATGAAAGATCTACGCATCAGGTTGCTCGAATATTTAATCAATGTCATCGTGATCGAGTACCAATATGGCACAAAACCATTGGTGACATCAACAAACTGTTTGGAAGAACCGGAGCCATTTTCAAGACAAGACGAAGAAGGTACAATTTAAATTTACGACAATATCCAGACGACGAACGCATTGTAACAGAATTTCGGAACAATCCAAATGGCAGTATAAAAGGGCAGTTGCGAGAACTCTAAATTTCACCAAAAATAAAATATGGAGGTGTTTGAAACGCAGTAGAATTAGGGCATTTAAACCAAAATTTTTGCATACGCTCTTAGAAGGTGATTTTGAACGGCGGTTTGAATTTTGCATATGGTTGCAAGGTAACTATCTCAACGACAGATTTTTTTTTAAAGAACATACTGTTTAGTAACGAGGCAACATTTACGATAAACGGTGTGGTATCTAGTCAAAATTGTAGATATTGGGCAGCCGAAAATCCCAACTTTGTAATTAACTGTAAAAACCAATACAGTGAAAAAGTTAACGTGTGGTGTGGCATATTAAACGAACAAATTGTTGGCCCCTTTTTCCTGGATAACCTCAACGCAGAAAATTTTCTACATTTTTTACAAAATGATTTAAATGATTTTTTAATGGAAATGCCTTTAGCACATAGAGAAAATGATACTTTCAGTTAGATGGTGCCCCGGCGCACAATTCTCTGATAGTTAGAAATTTTTTAAATGCAAATTTCCCTATGAAGTGAATAGGTAGAAATAGCCCTTTAGAACCGTGGCCCCCTAGATCGCCTGATATTACCCCTTGTGACTTTCTTCTATACTTCGTTTTTGCGAAGAGTATAATAATAGAAATTGTTCCCAATAAAATTTCGAACAGATTTGGATATACAAGACCTCTGTCAAATATGTACTTATTCTCGAAAGAAAATAAAAACAAATATATAGTTTCTTTAAAGAATTTAATATAACTTCCATAATAATGTATCGATTTATACAGAATTTTGAAAAAATAAGCTCTTTATAGATATAAATAACCACAGAAAATATCGAATCTAAACGGCGAAAAGAAATCATCGGTTGTTTAAAACTTCGCAGCCACAAAAATTATTACATCAAGAAGTGAAGAAACATTTTTTTAAACTCTTTTAAATATATCTTTAGTTGGTGTTAACAATTTTTTTAATTTTAATTCTACTATCCAGCCATGTCAAAAAATTTTTGTTTTGTAAAAAGAAAATCGCAAAATTACAAGCATTTGGCCTAGAGTTTCTTTTTTAAAATGTTTCTCTACGACTTGATGACATAATATTATGCCGCAAAGTTTTAAACAATTTATAGGCCGTTGGAATTAATAAAAAAAAGGTGATTTTCAAGAAGTTTTATCTCCAAAAGATTTTATTGCATAGAATGCATCTTTTAGGTACAACAACTTGAAAAATCATAGTCCGTACGCACAGATTGACGGGGAAAGTACCAAAAAATGCATAATTATGCAAAAAAAGTTCATTTTTTGCTGTTTTTATGCATTTTCAAAGATATTCATTAAGATTCATAAAAATTTGAGAAAAATGGTTTGTTTTAGTATTATACATGCCTTAAGTAACATATTGGGTCATTTAAGACCCTTTATGGGCCGATTGTAGCCATTAAACGCATCCTAAAGTGCATAATTTGCATCCGTTTTAAAAAAAGTTAATAATTTCTCTAAAATTCATAAAATATCGTCCAAATTTTATACTCGGGGGTTTTCGAGGTCACTAATTACGAATTTGAAGAGAAAATCGGAAAATTCAAAATGGCTGGCTGATAATCGCGCGAAATTCAATTTTAAAAGTAGATACATTTTTTTCCTTTTTTTTCACATAAAATGAATGCAAAGCAAATAAAAAAATGAATTTACGTCTTTTTTTTAACTAAATTTTCAATTTTTATTTTTTTTTGCATTTTCCCCTCCCCCCCTCCTATATCTTATTTTTTAACGCGTTGGCATTGAATATGAAAATTGATAAAAAGAAAAGTGCATAAAATTTTTTTTTTTAATTATTTTTTAATATATAGCTTATATTATTTTGAAATTCGCGCTATATTTTTAAGTTACCATAAAAAAGTAGAGGCACTACTTTTGAGCAAGTTACATATATACACGCAGTCATCTTCTTTTTTACCGTTATACTTGTGGGAGTATATACGCCGGTTATTTTTTTGTTGTTGAAGAAAACATGTGCTGATTTATAAATTTTGTATGCACTTTTCTTTTTATCAATTTTCATATTCAATGCCAACGCGTTAAAAAATAAGCTATAGGAGGGGGAAGGGATGCAAAAAAAAATTAAAATTGAAAATTTAGTTAAAAAAAGACGTAAATTCATTTTTTTATTTGCTTTGTTTACATTTTATGTGAAAAAGTAGAGTATAAAATTTGGACGATATTTTATTAATTTTAGAGCAATTATTAAAATTTTTTTAAACAGATGCAAATTATGCATTTTAGGATGCGTTTAATGGCTACAATCGGCCCATAAAGGGTCTTAAATGACCCAATATGTTACTTAAGGCTTGTATAATACTAAAACAAACCACTTTTCTCAATTTTTTATGAATCTTAAATGAATATCTTTGAAAAACCCTTGAAAAACAGCAAAAAATGCACTTTTTTTGAATAATTACGCATTTTTAGGTACTTTCCCCGTCATTCTGTGCGTACGGACTATGATTTTTCAAGTTATTATACCTAAAAGATGCATTCTATGCAGTAAAATCTTTTGGACATAAGACTTCTTGAAAATCACCTTCTCTTTATTAATTCCAACGGCCTATTATGTTTTGTGACCGTTTGAGGATGGCAGTGTCGTGTTTAAGAAAATGATTTCGTAATTCGACAATTTCTCCTACATCCCTGAACTGATTAAAAAAAATTTTTGATAGACTTCTAGAGACAGTTTTATAGAATGATTCTAGGCTATTGAAATCTAAAGAAAGAAAAGCAGATTTTTCTTGTGAGAAAATAAAAAAAATTTTTGTGTCGCTATATTAAATTCTCATAATTATTATCGATCTAGCTCCTGTAGAAATAGAAATTCTGACAAAATTACATGCGAGAAGCAAACTAACAAATAAAGATGAATGGTGATTAGAACTTTTTACGTGACAATGACACTGAAATAGTATGCACAAACACTTAAACATTAAACACCACAAATGCAATGAGTTGAAATTATCTAACGATAATCAAAATCCGCGGTCTCCGATGATTCCAACTTAGTTGATAAAACGCGCATTGAGTGTAAAGTTTTGGTGTTTTTGAAAATTATTAAAATTATTCCGTATAAAAAACTTGTACGCCGCTGAGTTCTTGAATAACTAAAAATTCTTATGGAACACTAAAAGACAATATATTTATATAAACATGGAACCTGTCACGTATTTAATTGTGCTATGTTGTCGTAACATATAAAACTAGATAGCACAAATGAAGTGTACTAGTAACTAGTTGATAACGACATCTGTCCGATGAAAGATAACTGGCGCTCAAATTGATAAAGACAGTGGGAGCCTCCAGGTGGTTATCTCCCCTACGCAGTGGCGTAGAAAGTGGCACGCGTTCTATTGTGAGTTGATAAAACTTGTTTGGTATCGCGCATTTCCAAATAACGTGCATTATTCAATTAGTGAAGTCAATAGTTATTTACATTACTAGATGCGAAAGTTTACTTTTAAGTGTGTGGTGATTTTTGAATGGTCGAGGCGAAGCCGAGATTTTTCAAAAAAACACCGAATACCAAGAAGGCTTTCGCATCGTGTAATGTATTATATTTTTTCTACTACCGAAAGATATTATGGGATTTAATAATTTAAAACTAATTGTTTCATGAAATTATTTGACATTTTTAATAAATTTTATAGTTTAGTAGACTGTATGTGAAAATTGTTTTCATGCCAACGAAACATTTACTATGTGTCATCGGGTGTATGTTAAACATTTTAATTTCTGGTGGTTCCAAACTAAGATGAACAAATATGTTTGGTGACGATGAAAATGGAATACAAAAAGCAGCCAATATTGCTTGTGCCTCGCTTTACCTTAAGAAATTAAAAAATATGCTAGCTACGAAATTTCTACTTTCGTAGCTAGCAACATCTTAGCAACTATGTATAGGGTTCTAACGAAAGTAGGTAAAACTTTGCCCTTTATTGGACCCTTTTGCCAAATTTTAGCGAAAACATTTTTTTTAGCGCTTAGAAATAATGGTGCGGGAGCTAAGTGGCTTTTTCGGACACTCATCGTTACAAGCATTTTCTATGCGCTGATTAATTCTATCGAACTTAAATAACGACAAAATAGACTTCTGGCATATGTCAACCCGTCGAGTTGGCCATGGATCACGATATAAAAATCAGTGAAATTATATCATCGTTACAAAGCCATTTTTTTTGTGTGTACACATTTTATGTTTAGAATGAATAAAATAACATTGCCAGAAAGTGTGGGCCATCAGGGGCGCAACCAGAAAGGTCAAAGAGGTAAAAAAACGGAGTTATATAACATCATCGTTACAAATTTTTTTAGGGTTGAGCATGTTTATTTAAATGTTTTGAACACAGAAAGAAATTCTCAGAAAGAAACTCCCATCAGTAAAGCTAGCCAGAAAGAAAATGTTTAGGATTTTTGAAAAAAATTGGATTTTTTTTCGCATATTTCATCTCAGAAGTCTAAACTCATCGTTACAAGTTCTGGCTCCTTTTTAAAACGTAAATATAAGCTCCTTCAACAATAGAATAGCCTCCCCGTAAAGTTCTTAGTGTCAACAAAAGTACCATAGGCTCTTAAATACAGGAATTTAACACTTTCGGCTAACTTGACTCCGTATCGTGCCTCAGAGGTATTGTATCATTATTACCTTTCTGGCTGCGCCTCCTGACGGCCCACACTTTCTGGCGATTCTATTTTATGCAATCTAAACCTAAAATGTGTTCACAAAAAAAATGAGTCTTGCAACGATGACATGATTTCACTAATTTTTAAACAGTGTTCGCGACGCTCCTGACAGGAGGTGCCCCGCCAGAAGTCGATTTTATGAATCGTTATCATCCATTAAACCATAAAAATATCTAAAGTTCATAAAACGATGAGCTGCCGAAAAAGCCACCTAGCTCCCGCTCTATATATGGATATTTCGAAATTTCAATTACTTATTGTTTCAGCACATCGACTTATAAGAGGACACATTTTTCTGAAATTGTAGGTTTTTTTATTACTACGGAAGCTCGCCCTAAGTGCTCGTGCCCCCCCCGATCCTTGGGGACATGGTTTTTCATAAAGATTAAAGCCTAAGGAACAATTTTGGACATGTCCCAAAAAAAAATTGGCTGTACTTTCAAAATGGCGTCCGTTAAAAAAACAAAAATTTGCAAATATTGTTTCTGTCATTTAACACATAAATTAAAAAAATGGAGAAAAACTTTCTGCACAAAAAACAAAGTGCATAAAATTTCCTACAATTTTGTTCCTATATAATATTTGGATAGGAGTTACCATTTTCCAGATAAATGATTCAGCTCTCAAAATAAAATATAAAATTCAATATAAAACGTAATACTACAGGAGCCCACCCTAAGTGTCCGTGCACCCCCAAATCCTTGGGGACAATGTTTTTCATAAAGATTAAAGCCTAAGGAATAATTTAAGACATGTCTCCCCCAAAAAAAACTGGCTCTACTTTCAAAATGGCGTCCGTTTAAAAAAAAATTGCAAATATTGTTTTTGTCATTTAACACGAAAACTAAAAAAGATGGAGAAAAACTTTATGCACAAAAAACAAAGTGCATAAAATTTCCTACAATTTTGTTACTATACAATATTTGGGTAGGAGTTACCATTTTCCAGACACCATTGTTGCCGTTTTCGAGGTAAATGTCCGTAAATTATAATATTATTATTATTATTAACTTTTTCAGTTTATTTTATTTTTTGTTATGTCAATAATATGAAGTTATATTACACGCCTTACAATAATTGTCACAGTTATTTCCTCTAAATGATTTACCGATAAATGAATTTCCATGTTTTCTTAATTTTGGACTTATTTATTTGGAAAATGGTAACTCCTATCAAAATATTGTATAGGAACAAAATTGTAGAAAATTTGATGCACGTTGTTTTTCGTGGAAAAAGTTTGTGTTCATATTTTTTAGTTTTTGTGTTAAATGACAAAAACTACATTGGCAACAGTTTTTTTAACATATGGCCGCCATTATGAAAGTACAGCCAGTTTTTTTTTGGGGGGCATGTCTTAAATTGTTACTTAGACTTTAATCTTTATGAAAAACATTGTCCCCAAGGATCGGTGGGGGGGTGCACGTACACCTAGGGAGGGCTCCCCGACTATATGTATTTTACAATGGAATTTAAAAAAAATGATTGCCTTCATTTAAACCGATTTTTCAAAATATAGTTTTAAACAAATTCAATTTTTTAAATGGCAAATGGAATTATGAAAGTAAATGAAACAACCAATACTTTTCTTACATAATTAATTATCTGCTGGGGGTCGAGATATGTTAGCTCTTGCGTATCAATTAAAAATAAACAAATCGATATTTCTCCTCGAAATTAGTCCGATTATCCTTCAAAGCTTATATTTTTGTCCCTGCTATTTGCATGTAATCCAAAATGATAATTTTTAAAATTACATCGAGTAAAGGGGCTGAAAACATAACGCACATTTTCAATAATCTTAAGGGAATACCAACCTAACCTATCTTTATGTCCATGTATACAGCTTTGTAAAACTTTTAATATTTCTTATAAAATAAGACAGAATGTGCCGCGATCAGGATTTCAATCCGAGACGTCTGCATCTTGGAACAAAAAGCGCATCTTACACACTGAACTATCAGACCATTAAAATCCGATTTTACACTATATTTTAACAATTGTGCTTCTGAATTGTTTTCAACTAGTTGAGATAAAAATATAACTATTAAAGAATAAACAGTTCAAAATTTGAGAAGAACTGAAACCCAAAAACTGATTAAAGTCTGTTCGGTGATAAAATCCCGGTCGTATAGTGTAAGGAATATCGTCCTTCCTTGTTTTTATTGAAATATTGTTTGTAACATAATCTGTAACGTAAGTTTTAATCTTTGTGGTCAAGTTATGACCGACGTGCGGCATTTCTATTGTTCAACAGCAATCCATTTTACGTAACGCGTGTGGTCGTCGAATGCGGCTGGCGATTCTAAAGGCGGGATGATTTTATCGGAAGTCGGCTATTGCAAGTATAGTGCACTTATTTCAATTAGTGCTTAAATTTTACTCTTGTTCTATTGTTAAAATAGTAAACATGCATCTTGGTGAATTTTTAAATCCGCAATCACAGAGATTAGTTTTGAATTTGTTGGAATATTTTCAAAAGGAAAATGAAAATTGTGGACCTTTATTGTCAATAAAAGCTGTTCAAAGGCGAATGGGTGAGACTTTAAAAATCGATGAAAACACTGTAAGAAAAATAGCTAAAAACGACAAAGAAAATGTGGAACCTCACACGGTTAAACGGAATCGTAAAAAATCCAAAACAGTGTTATACGATGCTGTAAAATATGAAATAAAAAATGTTATTTATGATATGGTGTCTGATTATAAACATATTTCCTTGGCTATCCTTTTAGAAGAGCTATAATCTAGAGCAATAGTTGATATTGGCCGTACCACTTTATATAAAGTGATTAAAAAATTAGGCTTTTCCTTTAAAAAAAAAATGACAATAGAAAAGTACTCTGCGAAAGACCACAAATTTATCTAAAACGGCTAGAGTTTTTACGCAAATACGTAAAAAAATTGAGAGGTCAAAGCTTGGATCTTTAACAGAGCAAGATGATGATTCCAGTAAATCGAAAAGGCGTCGTTCGGCTACAGAAGGTGAAAGATTTATAGTTGTACATGCAGGATCTATTAATAGCTTTGCTGATGATGCGAGTTTAGTTTTCTCGGCCAAGAATAAGTCAGCAGATTACCATGACAACATGAACTCTGAAAATTTTGAAAAGTGGTTGACAGAGAGACTTTTGCTGGGGTTAAATAATCCAAGCATTATTGTTTTAGATAATGCTAAGTACCACTCTCGGGTGGAAGAAAAACAACCAACCCGATCTTGGACGAAAGAAAAAATACAAACACACGGGGAAAGATGGTTTTAGTGACGAAGCCATTCTTGCTATGTAGAATGAGGCTTTATCTCAAGTGTCGAGCTCAATTTGGTCCAAGTGTGTAGTAAATCACACAAATGAATTGATTTTAGAGGCATATGATCGGGAGGTTCATACTGAAGAAGTTATGCCACTCATTATAAGTGTTAATAATGAAAGCGACGATGAGGACTCCGAAGAATTAGACGTTGACGAAAAAAACTAAATTTATTTATTTATCTTATACTAGGTATTTGTATTTTACTACCATATTTGTTTTATATAGGTTTCGGCATAATTAGCATTAAGTAAATATTTTTATTTTAAGATTACATATACTTATTTGACAAAATTCTCTTAATGAATAAAAAATATTTAGCTGCAATTATTTAACTGTGTTTATTTTGTATATCTGCTCTATCATATTTTTTACTTGAAACCAAAACAATTGAATATGATAATTTATTTATTTAACTTAAATTACTATACATTTTTTTAACTATTTAACGTCGGCCTATTGCCGCTACCAGGGCCTATCACCGACGCCAGGAGACGAGCTACCCCCAACCTGGAAATTTTGCCGAACCTCTTCCCTTAAGAAGAGTAGGGATATTTTACTTGCCTAACATTGAATAGACAAGGGACCGCCTGCTTTACATCCCCTCCGAAGGATGGTATATCCACTACGTAATCCTCGTCTGAAATTACGTAACTTCTGAGTATACACTGATATACAAGCCTCTAGAAAGTGGGACGAGAACGCTGTATTTCCCAAGATGGGAGCCCATCCAAGTACTAACCGCGCTCGACGTTGCTTCAACGGAATATCGACTGACATTCACATTGAAGTCGCCTTTACGCTCGCCCCTTCTATAAATTTAAAATAGATGTATTATATATGCTTATAATTCAATTTCCTTTGAATAAATCTAATTAAATACATCAAGTAAAATATAGAACAAAGCGACGCCAACTAGCCTATGGCATCTTAGTTCAGATGTTCGTGACGTCACACCGGGACTCAATCAGTGAATAGACTTTAGAAGAGTGTTAATATTTCATCTATTTTCATAATTCGTTTGCCGTTCTTGGTTTGATAAAAAATCCACAGAGTTATTCGAGTTTCTTTATAACTATAAAACGGTTTAAATGAAAACAGATTTTTTTTCTTAATACCACTGTAAAATACATGGAAAAACTAACATATTCTTTCCCGAAACGTGTATAATGATTAAAATATAGTCAAATTACTAGAAATTCCTATATAAAAAAAATTAACTGCCTTTCATTAGAATCGTTCAGATTTACTAATTTTAAATTCCCACCATCTTTTTGCAACCGATTCTTAAAGTTAAAACATGCTATAACTCTGTTAGGGCATATTCAATTCTTAAATTTAGAGAAATGTTGATAAAACCAATAAAGGTAGAGAGTAACAACTAATATTATTTCTGTTATATTTGGAATCAAAATTTAATCTGAACCTGAACTTGTCGTATTGTCTCATAGTTATACATGGAAGATTAGATTTGCTTGACGTTGTACGTGTAAATTATCAAACTATTAATGGGAATGTTTGGCGGCACCAAATGATATGACCACAAAAGTTTTGCTTTGATTTTCTAGTTAATGCTTGTTCGGGATTAAACGCAGCTTGTAGAGGAGCAGAGTCTGTTTACCTGTAGAATTTCGAACATATTCACATATACAAATAATTACAATCATTAAATAGATCCAATGGTTCCAATTACATTCCTTTCAATAGATAGGCAATACACATATTGCAGAAGTTAAACTAGTTTAACGTAGACCGGTACAAGTTTTCTTATAGATTGTCTAAAAAACCGTCCAAAGTCTAGAGTAGTAACGTATTTTAACTTTAAATTGTTCGCTGTTTGCTAACATTGGAAATTTGAAGTAGTAAACGATGTCTTTAACCCTATCTTGCTTTTAAACAGACTTAGACTTCTAAAAATAGGGCCACCAATTTTACTTCCACATCCACGTAGTGGAGTAGTAGTATAGTGTAATTATTTTAAAAATTTTCTTCCTCAAAGAGGTTTAGAATGTCCTGAAACGCAGAGATAAGAGCAAAAAAATTTCTTTCTGTTGGTCTGCCTGTCGTTCCGTCGGTAAATTCTTATTGTGCGATCGATTACTCTGGAACTGTTTGGTATCCCACTTGAAATTTATTATGCATTATAATGAGATCTGGAACTATTTTGATCTTATTCCGTTCAAGGGAGGAAAATGTGGGGTAAATGGGTAAAGTAAGCAAGTAAAAGTTCTTAAAGTTCTTAAAATTAGGATTTAATGTATGTACGAGATGCCAGGGACCCCCACTATCACCTCTATTACCACCCCCACCACATTATTAAAGGAGGTACAAAGAAAAAATTGCGATTTAGTGTGAGGAACCAAAGGTCTTATTTTTTTTTACACCAGCCACCCCCCACCAATGTGGCATACCGCTTTATCAGTTTTTGGGTTAGACGATTCCAAATAATATGTTATTAAAATTCTATAACAATTATTTTCACATAGTGGAGTGCAAATGTAGTATCAACATTTTTTTCATTGTAAGAGACTTGGACAGGAAATCTCGATATGGAAGTAGTGATTTCTTAAGCAGCGGTTGTAGGAATGATGTATTTCTTCAGAAATGTATGTCACTATATTAGCCACAGTATACTCATTTGCATTGTTGTCTAATTCAATATAAGCAGAAACAAAAATAAATTATACGGGATGGTCAAGAATATCGTTAAATTTACGTTTTAAAAATATATCAGAACAATTTCTTTTAACATAGCAACTCTCAATTTTATGTCAGCCCCTAGTTATTTATTAAAAGTAATGCAAAACAGTGTTTATATCAAAAGGGTATAGTGCGGGATAATTACTCTTATAATAAGCCCGATGTGAACTGCTACGAATATCAATATATTTCTTATTTCTGTTGTTTAAATAGGCATTCTACAGTCTATATTCTACAGATTTATTACAACTTTCATTCATTTTGTACGTCTGATTAAAAGTACCTTAATAATATTTTAAATAATATTGATATATCTTCCAATCTATATAATGTACCTTCGAATTCAAGTATATCGGAATTTCGATATCTACATGTATTTTCCTGCGATTAATCAAAAACCTTAGTAAAATTTGGCTTTAAAATTACAATAAATCGTAAGAGTTTGTGAACTTCCGGCGATTACTCTGTATAACGAATATGGCTCAACTTCAATAGGATTATGCTATACAGGGTGTTTCACGACGAAACGGACGTGCTTTAATGACAGATAGACACCGGTGGTAATCATAATCAACCATAGAAAAAGCTAGTTGGGCCCTCGTTGCTGAAATACAGGGTGTTTTATGTATCTTGGTCAAAATTTCTTTTGGTTGTTACTTTGTAAAGGAATAGAATACTAACTTCATATTCGGCACATATAATACCCTAGTGATCCTGAATAAGTACTTGTATGATGCACATAAAAAATCCAGGTCCGGACTTGAGAAAAAAATGTTTTCGTTGTTCTTCAGGAAAAGATGTTTTTTAAAATTTCAATACTAAACTCGAAAAATACATAAAAAATTGAACAAAATGGCTTCATTAATTTTTTTGCCACACCTCTGTCGTCTTCGAAATTAATAATGCAATATGAGACTTTAGAAAATATCGATGAATGACATGCGCAAAAAATGCTTCCACTATTAAATTGGGCATTTACTTTTTTTTCAGCAATAACTATTATGTTCTAATTACATTTTTTTATGGAGGAGGTGAAAATAAATTAAAAAATAAATATTAGAGGACACCGAATCAAGAATCTATTTCATTCCTCTTATTTATTAAAGAGTGGTAATACAGCTACACAACATACCTATTACCAACAACAATAACTGTAATAACAAAGTTGTATATCAATAATGCACATAGTAATAAGATAACAACAAAATGTCAACAGAATAATTGTATCAAAAACAAAAAATGCTATATTGTCATAAAAAATATTTACAAATTAGAATTATAATTAAATTTTATGTTCAAAATAGCCTCCTCAGTCTCAGTACATTTTCTAGTGCAGTTCACGAGATGACCAATTGTTCTTATCACATCTGGACTAGTTCTAATTTCGTTGCGGCATTCAACAATACTTTTGAATTAATTGATCTACGCAGTCAATGTCCACTCTTTAAGTGACCTCATAATCTAAAACTAACTGATTTTACGTTTAAGGCCATTGTTTAAAGTAAAATTTCTGGTCTGATCTGATCATTCTTTTTGCCAATTAGTTTAGATAAAAATCTCAATCTTAAGGTTTTTACAACATACATTACCGAATCTTTTAGGAAATGTAAATATCCGAGGTATGTTCATTCAACATGATGGAGCCTCACCACATTTGTCCAACCAAATTAGAATCCATTTAAATGATACATATCCCAACAGATGGATTGGCCACGAAGGTCTTCATGTATGACCAACAAGGTATTCGTATTTCGACCATGTAGATTATTTTTTATGAGGTCTACAAAATGGACACTGATTGCATGGAGCAATTAAATTCAAAGGATTGATGAATACCACAAAAAAATTAGAGACGGACAGTCCAGATGTGATAAGATCAATCGGCCATCTCGTGAAGCACACTAGAAAATGTACTGAAGCTGAGGAGGACATTTTGAACAGATAATTTAATTATGATTCTAATTTGTAAATATGTTTTATAACAATATCTGCATTTTTGTTTTTGGCACAGTTATTCTGTTGATATTTTGTTGTTATCCTGTTACTATGTGCCTTATTAATAGGTAACCTTGTTATTACAGTTATTTTGTTGTTAATAGGTATGTTATGTTGCTGTATTACTAGTCATTTAATAAATGAAAGGAATGAAATAGGTTCTTGATTCGGTGTCCTCCAACATTTATTTTTTTATTAATTTTATCCCATCCATAAAAATTGGTAATTAAAATATAATAATTATTGCTGACAAAAAAGTAAATGTCTAATTTAGTAGAGGAAGCATTTTTTGCGTGTATCATTCATCGATATTTTCTAAAGTCTCATATTGCATTATTTAGTGGAATTTATTACGAAGATGTCAAGGGTGTGGCACAAAATTAATGAAGCCATTCTGTCCAGTTTTTTATGTACTTTTCGAATTTAATATTGAAATTAAAAAAAAACATATACATAGTAATGTTTTCCTGAAGAACAACAAAAACATTTTTTTTCAAGTCCGGGCCTGGATTTCTTTGTGTGTGGTATAAGTACTTATTCAGGATCACTAGTATATTATATGTGCCAAATATGAACTTATTATTCCATTCCGATACAAAGTAACAACCAAAAGAAATTTTGGCAAAAATACATAAAACACCCTGTATTTCAGCAAGGAAGGCTCAACTAGCTTTTTCTGTGAATGATTATAATTACCCTCGGTGTCTTCTATCTGGCATTAAAGCATGTCCGTTTCCTTGTGAAACACCCTGTATTTCATGGGTTTCAAAGGAGCCTGCACTTTTTAAAGGTATTTTGGTGATCAATAGATTTTTCTGATTTTTTTATATGTTAATTCTTGAGGTATGTTTACCAACTCTGCAAAAGCACAATATGGAGTTCTTACTTTAGACAGGAGAGGGCGTTGAAGTTGTCTTTGTAAGTTTTATATTTGCTTCCATTCCGGTAAAACCGTTAAGTAAAACTCACCGGGAACGATACGTGTCATTTATATCATAAAACGATTATTGTGTCACATCCATTTGTACCGAAAATGACGTAAATTGCAGATTTAGCACCAGAATTGGGGGTACGGCGTATAAGTATCTATCTATAAAAGGTATGTCTGAGTTAATAAAAAGCGTAATGACATATTTTTGCCACATCTATACAGCGTGATTAATTTTTAGCATCTACAGGATGATGCAGTTACATCCATTCGTAAACCAAATAAATCGAGAAAGAGAGTAGACAGAATAACACAATCATTTTTTAGGAGAGGCAGTACACATTAACAATAAAACTATAGCAAATATGGTAGTAGTATGTACATATTAGAAATAAAACAATACTTGCATCAAATACTTTGCTTAATGAATACTGGGCATACTATCAGGTTCAAAAAAAGGCAGATAGTCAAGCATCATACTCTATATCCACAAGTCCAGGTAAAGCTCTGTCGACGGCATCATTAATTTTTCTTAGCAACTAAGAGACCTGCTTTAAGTAAGGTATATTTTTTATGCATTGAGTATGACTGTCTAGCAACATGGAAATTAGAGCTTTTGGGCACTTTTAAATACGTACAATCGTAAAGTATAACTCGCGCGATTTCGGGGTCAGGGTTATAAAGATGATTGGCGAATTCTATCACGTGAGTCGGTATGAACCGCTCTGTCTCGAGCCTCTATTGATTGGACACCAGTATTTACAAATCTTTGCATGAGGCTTAATCTTACTTTTTGAAAAATTAAACTTACCGTTTGCCGCGATGAATAGCCTAAAATTGCCTGTATAAATATATCCGACAAACCTTGATGCAATTTCATTAAGAATGTTATTAAATCTTTTCTTGACACATTCCGGTTGTTCCCATACATTTGTACTGGATCACAACATTCAAATAGTCTTAGAAACTGTGCCTTGGTCAAAGATATGATGCACTTGAAATCTTCATCTTCAAAATTATCTTCACTGCATCATCCTGTATATGCTAAAAATGAATCACGCTGTATAGATGTGGCAAAAATATGTCATTACGCCTTTTATTAATTCAGACGTAGGTATGTATCCAGATACTTATACGCCGTACCCCTGATTCTGGTGCGAAATCTGCAATTTACGTCATTTCCGGTACAAACGGATGCGACACAATAATGGTTTTATGATATAAATGACATGTACTTATACACGTATCGTTCCCGGTGAGTTTCACTTCAACGGTTTTATCGGAATGGAAGCAAATATAAAACTTACAAAGACAACTTCAACGCCCTCTCCTGTCTAAACTATGAACACCATATGATTGTGCTTAAGCAGGGTTGGTAAACATACCTCAAGAATTAACATATAAAAAATTTGAAAAATTTATTGATCACCAAAATACCTTTAAAAAGTCCTTTGAAGTAAAAATTATAAATCTGACAATCCCCGTGTTTACAAGAAATGGTCTACACCCTCCCATATGTATGCAATATATATACACGGATTTCGTCGATACATTTTTTTTCTACAATATTTATTAAAAATTTTTGATCCGTTATAAAAATTTGATCAAATCACATAGTAATAATAACACAGGCCCACAAAAAAAGTCTTGCAGTTGAAAGGTGAGGTACTATACCATATGTTTCTTGGTGTCCTGAAAACGAATCAGTCAAAATTGACTCATCACCTCAAAGAATTTATAAAAATACATCTAAATAAAACTATACAAATGATATACCAATCGATAGAAGGAATAATGGTCTTTATTTTTTATATCTTGTAGAATTTTGATTTATTGGCCCGTTTTAGAGGTATAGCCAGACATGTGTCGTTGTTGGAAGGCTCCTCACCCTTTTTTTTGCTGTGGGGCCTTAAAAAAAAGAAAACAGCAAAAAGCAAATGGAGGGTTTTAAACAAAATTTTATACTCTATCGAATGGCACTAAGATCATTCGTCTAGCTCCTACCGTTTTTGAGAAAATATATAGGCAGATACAGGCAGCCCCTTTGAGGGGGGGCAGGGGGGGAGCAGGCATGATTCTCGAGTTGGGTCTGCTCGAAAATCGACTTATTTTGACTAGTTCTATTCATGGTTAAAAGGATTTGCTATTACTCAAAAGTAGAAATATCAAAACACCTAATTCACTAAGAAATAACTCGTTTTTTGATTATAATGACCTTTTGAGTAGGACATTTTTTGACGGCTTTGAGATTTTGAAACATCAGTATATCATCATTAATTTTATATCAAATTCAGCTTGTAACAACGAAACCCCCACAGAACTGATTTTTATGCGTATATCTGGGCACCGAGCACTCTACTGTTATGTCGAAAACTTTGGGTGATGGGTCGGGTCAATTTTGACTCCGGATTCGTTTTCAGCATACCAAAAAAGCATGCGGTATACATTCAACTACAAGACTTTTTCTGTGGGCCTGTGTAATTATTATCATCTTTGCTTCATCTTGAGAAAAAAGTGATCACCATTATAATATCAATACCTAATTTAGTGAGTTCTAGCTATTAGAGATATTGATTATTATTATTGTTATCATTATCCCTGTTTTTCTTTGTATTTTCCCCTAAGATCGGGATCTAGTACGATCCAAGATCTTACAGTATCCAAGAAGAGCCCGAGCCTAGTGTGTTTATCTAAGAAGATTTTTTTTTCCTCTGCTCATTTAAGCTAAGAACTTTGCGCACAATGTTGACAGTGCCTAGGAGTGCAGCTTTATACATCAGCCGTAAGTGTCTCTCTTGAAGATTCAATTTATCTTTTCCTTCTGTCCAGTCTCTTGTGACTGGCCCATTTGTGAAGATTACCGAAGGTACGATTTCTACCGATTTTAAGTTGTATATATCTTTTAACTCTACTGCTAATAGTTGTTGATACTTGCGTTTCTTTTCGCCAACGGTTCCCAGTAAATTATCCACAATAGTTGTTGTTTGTTTTAATTATTATTATTGTTATTATTATTATAAGTATTATATTATTATTATTATAAGTATTATTAGCTATTAGAGATATTGGCCAATGTTTTAAGAACTATCAAATGCAAACATTGTCAATTTCTATATTTTCCAGTTTGGTAAACTGATACAAAATCTTACCAAATAAGAAAAAGGACGTGCCACCATTCATACAAACACAAGTTGTGGCGGTTTTTGTGAGCCACCCTGCATTGTCCAAAATATGTTCTAGGGCGCTGCAACTTTTAAACTTATATACTTATACGAATTTTTCGTTATAAATGAATGGGAACTTACCTAAATGAAAACAACTTGTTTCTTTTTATCGCGCTAATAAATCAGCAATGTATAATAAACAACGTTTTCAACTGCAAATACTTATGGATAAGTGATATCCACAAAAATAGTTTGGTTTTACAAACGAATTTTGCCGTCTGATGGAATTTACGCGATTTGAATTTGTGGCGAAGGCGCCTACACCAAAACCCAGCATACAATTATTTCAATAATGCTCCACCACCTAAAATCATGAGATTTAAAATAATTTTTGTTTTTAGTACCTACCTAAAAAATAGTGAAAATTTATACACCAGTTAACTGATAAACAATTATAACAACAGGACTCAGATATATCGAGATGAAATATTAGGGTTTTATACAGCATTCACAAAACCTAATTACTTCCACATCGTGGGAGTATGGCAATGTTAAAAAACAAATTGAATTCTTTTTTCTTCAAATAGTCTCAGAATGTTATGAAACGTCGAGATTTTAAGTTGGAGCGAAAAAAAATGTATGTATGTATGTCAGTCGGTGGGCCTTGAACTTTTTTTGTACATGCGATTACCTCGGAACGGTTTATATATTAACGTGTTTGGTACACAAGATCTGGAACTAGATTAACTTGATCTTATTCCGTTGAGGGATTGAAAGGTTGGGGGTAAATGGGTACAGCAAGCAAGTAAGTGGCCATAAAATTGGGGTTTAGTGTATATATGAGAGGCCAAGTTATCAAAATATTTTTGGTATCACCCCATTATTAAAGTGGGTAAAAAATAAACTAATAAATAAAATTATGATTTGGTGTGTGTTTTATGGATTTTAAATATTATACCATTAAAGTTCTATGAACAATTATTTCTACATAGTGCAGTGCAAATATAGTTTCTAATTTTTTTTCGGTGTAAGCGACTTGAATAAGAAATTTAGATGTGGAAATAGTGATTCCTTAGGGAACGGTTTTTTCACTATATCTATTTGTGATCGAGATATAAATATTACGTATGTTTGAAATCTAGATCATATTGTATGTAATCCAAATTTGAAAAATATTACAAAGTGTTCGATTTAAAGATGTCATATGGTAACTGATAATAAAATATTAAAGAAAAATTATGTTTATTCGAATCATAACAAATGTTTTCTGACCCACGAAATACTTGAGTTTTCCTCCCTTTGCTATATGGCACACACATTTAACAGCATCACGGCATTTGTCGCTATTGCCTCATTCCTTATGGCATTGGTGACGTCGTGTAATTCGGATTTATTTACATAATTTTATGGAGTTGCTGTGTGAAAATAAACGCAGTTACTTTTTGGAAAGAAGTCTTGGGTTCAATTTCCAGTTGAGGAACTGATATTTTTCTAAAAGAAAAATTTGTCACAAAGTACCTACATACTGAATGTGTGACCTCTGGTTCCAAATGTAGAATCCGCTCCAGCCTTTGACGGATACAGTAGTGGGTGCTATTACTTCGGGTTTTAATATTTAGTTATGTTAAATAAGCAGTCAAAGTGGTTAAGATTTTTGAATTAATGAAAATTTCAGCTTCGCATCGGAAACGATGATGTGGAAATTGCTGATGTTGGAAACGCTGATGTGGACAACGCTGATGTGGGAAACGCTGATGTAGGAAACGCTGATGTGGGAAACGCTGATGTTGGAAGCGCTGATGTGAGAAACGCTATACAGTTGATAATCTCAAAAAGTTCTATTATTATGATTATTCATATTTTTGCATCATATAGTTTGGAAACTAGAGGAGGCTGTTAAATATCATACATTTTTTTCCCCAAAGAACGCACTATTTCAAATTTCAAAGTTGAAAAATATGATAAACTTTAGTCAGAAAGCTCTTTCATGCTATACGTCATACGTGAATATTTGAAGAAACCTCCAAAAAATATTTTGTCTAAATAACAGTGACTCTGGTTTTGCGTAATTCTTTTACATAATTGATGCAAGATTCAGATATATAGATAGCATTTATAGTTTAAAAGTTAGAAGCAAGAACAAAAGGTTCCTACGGAACCTAAACATGATAATAATCTTTATTGCAGATAATTTTATGGCAAACGTTTTTTGTTCAAAACATATTATAATAGAACCTGCCATTTCCGAAACAACGTCAAGAAAACGTTTTCCGATTACTGTCGTTCGTCTCACATCCCCCTGAATATGAATTGTATCTCAATGGTTTATAGACAAGGTTGTAAAGGGTAATAATCTGGCATCCAAATATGAACTGAACTATCTCAGGCAAGTCTTAGAATAACAGAAGCAAAATAGTAAATTGTCAGTTGCGCAATGGACTTTAGTACGTTTACTCTAATCAGCTAACTGAGCTGAAAAACTTTTCCCATAGCTGGTGAAACTCTACTAGTAAATAATTCATCTCTGCCTTACCTAGGCAAGCTTAAGATATATATATTTTTTTAAATTATCCGTTAACCTTCATTCTGAAGGAATGTTGAAGACAAAGCGTTAAATATGTGGTCTGTTTGATGAATGCATAATCAGACCACCTGACTGACAAGTTATAAAGGCTTGTCTGAACATGTGCTTGTGTATGTTATAAATAATTTAAATATGCAACGTTCATGTTCTCTAGCTTATCTCGATTAGGTGGTTAGAAAAAAACAAAGGTGCAAACTCCGATAGTTGTTCTATCCAATAAGTGCTTCGCTTGTAATACTAGTTTATTGTTCAAATTATTATTATTTTTTAAATTTGTTGTTAATTTTTCGTTATTAAACAATTTACCAATAAGAAAAACTGTGGCAGTATTGGAGATTGAAGTTTTTAGAAAATTACATAATAAAGAAATTGAATTCATTCAACACATATTAATATTACGTTTTCTGCTTACTATACAAATACATACTCCTGCAAATGCTCATATTTTATCGACATTGCATAATCATATTTTCTACACGTATTAAGGTTTATTCTACATAATTTGTTAACAAACATGTGGTGATAAAACGAAAATAATTTCAGATACATCCATTATTCCCTCTTTGAGTTAGAGTGAATTAGATGAAAAATATTAACTTGAAATTTGTTACACGTATGTATTATTACAGCCCAGACGACAGAGAAATCTACAAAAACTTGCAAAATGAATAATTTTTTTCTAATGAGTTCGTAAAAATGCATAGAATACTATCCTGAAACGTTTACATTTCGCTCGGATGCAGAACATAAAAAAAAGAAAAAAAAATATTTTTCATCCATTTTTTCATAATTTTAAAATTAAGTCAGGGTAGGAAAAATAAAATATACAGGTGGATAGACCACGTGTTTCTGAACAAAAATGTACTAATAAAATTTATCGCTTAAGCCACGGTATCCCTGGCAAAAAATAGTGAAGTAACTTTGTCACTCTGCGCGGCCCAGCGCACGATTAAATGCATACTATGGAACCTCTAAAAATTCTTAGCAATTTTAACAAGTAAAACAAAGCTTTTTTCTCTTTCTGATTACACATTTTTAACATTTTTCTTAGTGAATAGGAGGATAAATAGTGAGTATGGAGGGAAAATATATAATTATGAACGCATACAGACACCACACATAGTCGCTGAATCGCTAGCACGAATTTTTATGTGCCTTTACTGTATTGTATTTATTACAGGTACACCTATCCACATTTCAGCTATATCCAATGGATTCCTTATACATTTGTTAATGTATTGGAAAAGTCCCAGAATTTATATTTAAAACAATCAAAGATATTTTCATAATTGTAAGGATAAGATCGTGAAAATCGCAATTTCTTATCATGATCTGATTGATCATATTTTCGAAAAAATGTATACTTATAGGTGTTTCGCCAACACAGTCGTCATCATCGGGAGAGGACATAAAATCGATAATTTGATCGGTGACTAAACAATTTTACGCTATTGTATTAGTCATAGAATTCTGAAAAACTTTAAAAAATATCCGTTCCATAGTTCGTTCATCCGTTAGATTTATTGTAAACACGATAACTTAAGAAGGAACATTTGCATTGTCTTGAAATTTTGTTAGTAAATTACTGTTAGATGGAGGTACAGCTCCGTTGGATTAGAAAACAATCGATGAGTAAATATATACGATGGCACTGAAGGGCCAATGCAATAAAAACATTTCAATTATGTCGACTTAATTATCTGGAAATTTCCATTTACTAATTGGAAATTTCTACTTTTTTTTTTTTGTTTAACGTCGGCCTATTTCCGCTACCAGGGCCTATCACCGACGCCAGGAGACGAGCTACCCCCAACCTGGAAATTTTTTCCGAAACTCTTCCCTTAGGAAGAGTAGGGATCTTTTATTTGCCTAACATTTAATAGACAAGGGACCGCCTGCTTTACATCCCCTCCGAAGGATGGTATATCCACTACGTAATCCTCGTCTGAAATTACGTAACTTCCGAGTATACACTGATATACAAGCCTCTAGAAGGTGGGACGAGAACGCTGTATTTCCCAAGATGGGAGCCCATCCAAGTACTAACCGCGCTCGACGTTGCTTCAACGGAATATCGACTGATATTCACATTGAAGTCGCCTCTACGCTCACCCCTGAAAATTTCTACTTACTTACTAACTGGAAATTTCCATTTACTAACTGGAAATTGGAAGTGCCATTGCAATACTCAATATTGCCTTTACTGCGTTGTGGTTATAGTGATGTTTGGAACATACATAAAATAGCATGGTAGAATAATCCCTATTGAAATTGAGTCGTATCCGTCATAGAAGGTGATCGTTAGAGGTGTGTGAACTCTCATATTTTATATAAACTTAGATTTATTATAATTTTAGAGCAACATATTACTCAGGTATTTGATTATGAAATGATTAGAGTTGAAGTCGGGCGTTGCCGATCGCGAATTTGTATTAAATATGATAATTCCTGTTGGACTTTAAATTTTTATTTCGAATTTGGAACATATTAGTGTAGTGACTTAGGGCATCTCATGTACAATTGAATGATAGGAATATGCGACCACTTAGAAGTTGTTCCTTATGTGCCCCTGAGTAGAGGATGGGGGTTTTAAAATATAACGATTTTTTTCTCAGCACCAAAAAGTTAAAGGTTATTAATATCGCAAGAATACAAATTTATTTGAAAAAAGTTAGACTTCATCTTCATCAGTTAAGTCACTTCTCTGATTATTATTTTATCATTATTCTCAGTTTTCACCACCGCAAACTCACATCTCCGTACAGACCACTTAATTTACTACGCATTTGCACGGACCTCCATGCAATCTTTTACGACAGGAATACTTTGTGACTTTTTATATACAGGATTACTGGTAACTCGGTATATTCCTGTCGGGAGGGTGTTAGAGAAGCTAATTAATAATCATTTCAACCCACGTGTTAAATTTTTAAAATCCCAAATTTGCATATTCAAAATTAAATTTAAAAATCTCTAACTCAATGGTGCTGATTTCAATTTTCGTACTTGGGTAACTTTTCAGCAATGCTATCAACAGTAAAATGTCAAAAAATACTCAACGGTTCAAAGATATTTTTTTTAGATTTTTTTAATTTCTGTTAAAATGACAGCGATTTATTGCAAAAAATAATTAATATAATAATGGGAAAAATCATTTAAATAACATCTCTTTTCTTATTAGCTTAACCAAAAACCTTAGTAACGGTTTGCTCTCAAATTGTGATAAAACATAGTTTATATCAAATATTAGAATATACACGCTTCTGACTATCACCCTATCACCCTGTAGGGTGGATATGATCAAATTTCAATAAGAAATATTTTACCGTATTTTATACATGTTTCAAATTCGAAATAAAAATTTTAAACCCAGCATTTAATAGATATTGTCACTCGGCAACGCCCGTTTGCAACTTTACTTCATAATGGTCTTATTAAAATTACCTTAATGATGTTTCAAGATAAAAAAGCGCTGCCCAAGGAATCACTACTTCCACATCCAGATTTTCCATCCAGGTCTCACAACGAACAAATTTTGTATGTGGAAGTAATTGTTTATGGAACTTTAATAATATAATAGTTGAAATCGTCTACCCCAAAAACCCATAAATAATAATGGATAAAATAAAAAAATATTTTGAGATTTTTGGTTCTTGTACACACACTAAATCACATTTTTTTTTCAGACCCTTTAACAATGGGGTGGGGGTGGCAATGGGGGTGGCTAATGCCAAAAAATGTTTTGAGACCTTACTCTTTCTTATATATACTAAATACCAATTTTATGGACTCTTACCTGCTTGACATACCTATTTACCCCCATTTACCCCAATTTATCCCCAAACCCTTCAACGGGATAAGATGAAAATATAATCTAGTTCCAGATCATGTTAAAATACATATGTGTACCAAATTTCAAGTCAATATCTTAAACGGTTCCAGAGTAATCGTGCGCACAAAAAAGTTACAGACCGACAGACAGAAATTTTTTTTGCTCAAACTTAAAATCTCGACGTTTCATGATATTCTAAGCCTATTTGAACAATAAAAATTTTCCAAATTTTTCTGTCGTTACTGTACCTCCACTGAATAGGAAAGTAATTGATATATCATCCAATCTACACAAAGTTGGTTCCAATCTTAGAGACGTACTGGATATTATGGTTTGGACATCTTATACATCTTCATATTTTTGTATGCTTAATCAAAAACTTGAGTAATATTTTGCTTTGAAATTGTAATAAAATATAAAATATGAGAGTTCATACCCCTCTAACGATCGCCTTCTTTGACGGATACGACCCAATTTCAATAGGGAGTATTCTACCATGCTATTTTATGTATGTTCCAAACATCACTATAATCACAACGCAGTAAAGACAATATTAGAGTACCTGGTATTGCGATGGCACTTAATAAAGTAAGTGTAAATTTCCAGATAGTAAGTGGAAATTTCCAGTTAGTAAGTGGAAATTTCCAGTTAGCAAGTGGAAATTTCCAGATAGCAAGTGGAAATTTCCAGATAATTAAGTCGACATAATTGAAATTTTTTATATTGCATTGGCCTTTCAGTGCCATCGTAAATATAAAAGTTATTAAATATTTTAGGAAATAAATGTAATCGGATATGCCTGCAAACATTCATAAGATACCACAAAAACGAAAATATTACATAAAATTGTGGGGAGTTTCCCTGAAAAATTAATTTATCCTGTAATTAATTAATTTCCTATAAAAGGTTCAACAATTATATAAAAACTGCAAGAAACTGTCGGAAAATTTCACAATTACGTCTAGTTTATAGAGAATTTTACTTTACTAAACAAAAATTCAAAAACTGACCTAGCAAACTTTCTTAACAAATGGGCAATAATTATTTTAACAGTTCAAAAAATTTTTAAAATCTATAAAGAATTCAGTGGACAATCACCAACATCAAATTTCGGAGGGGCATTTACGATTAAATCACGAATGCTAAAATTGAAGTATTTCTTTAAATATAATGAGAGTAATAAGAAACACATTTTTCCATAAAAAGTTTAATATTTAAAAATCAAAATGGCAAATTCGTTATAAATTTGATATCGAGAGGTAGCGCGATTACATTGTCTGTAATAAAGTGGTAGTTGATATGCATACTCAACAAGAAGACGTCGTTTATTATATAAGTTAGGATAAAAGGACCAGTATCCTGCAACTACTTACCTACTTATACTCTTAACAATATCATAATTTCAGGATTAAAACCCGACTGGATTCCAGGAGAAACCAACGTGTAGGCTTCAGCACTAGTCAACAAACGGATACATCTAACAAATAATTCATTATTAATAATTCTCCTGTAATACCTTTGAGCTGCCTTAAGATTAGACGGCTCGAGTGAATTTCGTATAGTAATAAAACTTAGTCTGCTTGCCTTAAATTTTAAAATGAACGGCAAAATCTCAAAATACACAGACATTTTGTTGTAAGCAAGCGATAAACTATTAAATATATTAGTAGGAAGTTTTCAGTTAGTATGGATTATACCTAATGTGCAAATTACCAAGAATTTTTGAGTTTGGTGTTCATATTCTGGATGTAGCTTTTGCTCCTAGTATAATAAAAATAAGAAATTTGGGGATCATGGGAATTTTGAGGATATGTCCATTTTCACATAACTCTTTCAGGGATGGTTGAGACTATCTCAGGATCACTTCGCCGGGTAATTTCTCTTTTTTGAGATAATGAGTTCTTGCAAATGCCTTGAATAATAATACAGGTCAACATTTGATTTAAGAATCACCAGACTTTACCAATGTACACATAAGTTTTGTGGGTCGCTGATTCCGAATCCGAGGTTAGTTAAGCTTCATCACGTCAGGTTCTTGGTAATTTGAAGGTCAAACTGAGAAAAAGTGTTGTAAAAAATTTGAAAAAATTTATGTTTATCTTTCTGAGATCGCTGAATTCAAATCCATTGTTATTTTTACCCTTCAAGAACATCAGAACATCTAGAGGTCATTTCAAGGCATTTTGAGATCATTTTGAGGTCAAATTGAGAAAAAGTTACTAAAAATCTGGAAAAATGCTTACATAGGTTTTTTAGGTCGCTGACCTCGAACCCGTGGTTGGCTGGACTCTATCACATCGGATTCAAGGTCATTTGAAGGTCAAACTGAGAAAAAGTGGTGTAAAAAATTTGAAAAAATGTATTTTATGTTTATGTTTTTGGGATCACTGAGTCCAATTTTGTCGTTATTTCATTTCAAAGTTTCTTTTTAATCATCATTTTTTAATTTGACCTCATATGACGCGAAATGAGTTTGAAATAACCAATAGGGTATCCTTCAATGTCAAAATGACAACTAATTCGAACTGAGCGACCCCAAAAACATACAAAAACTTTTTCCCAGTTTGACCTTCAAACGACCTTGAATCCGACGTGAGCATTTTTCCAGACTTTTTAGCCGCTTTTTCTCAATTTGACCTCAAAATGCCTTGAAATGACCTCTAGATGTTCTTGAAGAGTAAAAACAACAGCGGATATGAATTCAACAACCTCAGAAAAATAAACATATATTTTTTCAAATTTTTTACACCACTTTTTCTCAGTTTGACCTTCAAATGACCTTGAACCCGATGTGGTAGAGTCCAGCCAACCACGGATTCGAGGTCAGCGGTCCAAGAAACCCACGTAAGCATTTTTCCAGATTTTTTAGTCGCTTTTTTTCAATTTGACCTCAAAATGATCTCAAAATACCTTGAAATGACCTCTAGATGTTCTGATGTTCTTGAAGGGTAATAATAGCGGATTTGAATTCAGCGGCCTCAGAAACATAAACATAAATTTTTTCAAACACTGTTTCTCAGTTTGACCTTCAAATGACCAAGAACCTGACGTGATGAAACTTAACCAACCTCGGATTCGGAATCAGTGACCCAAAAAACCTATGCATACTCTGGTAAAGTCTGGTGATTGTTCTTAGATCAAATATTGACCTGTATAATTGATTCAGGGAAAAATATTAAAAAGCATTTTTCAAGCTTACAAAATTTTCGTTAATTTGAAACATATGGTATGTTCATTTTTAATGATTATTTCACTAATTAACGAGATAGCCAATGAGAGCCCGTTTTTTCACAACATTGCACCAATCAAATGTCATTATTATTGGTAAACCAACCTAGATCGGCTTTTGA
Source organism: Rutpela maculata (assembly GCA_936432065.2). Taxonomy (NCBI): domain Eukaryota; kingdom Metazoa; phylum Arthropoda; class Insecta; order Coleoptera; family Cerambycidae; genus Rutpela; species Rutpela maculata. Next base: position 175,206,853 of record OW386287.2, read on the forward strand.
CAGTACCAACATGAAAAAATTATCAGCTATAATATCCCTAGGATATTGATAATGAACGAGATAATTTTATGACAATCGAAAGCATGTTGCTTGGTAATAGCCTGACGCCGAAGACGGAGGGCTATTAATTACCAAGCAACGTGCTTGTATAATTTAAAAACATTTTTTTTCATCTGTCATCAATATTTAATTGATTTCATAGCAAACCGAACCTCCCCTCCACTCGCACATATCTCTTCTACCTATTAAGTATTAGATAACCAGAATCCAGGAACGGTGCCCGCTAATTTTCTTTTGCATTTAAAAAGTTTTTTTTTTCAAAAAATTTCATCTGGACTACCTTCCCCAGTAATTCTTTTCACCCACCACTCCTACTTACCCACCCACACCCTTATCTTATAACTGGACTTTATAAACATACAGTTATATAATGGAACTACAAGAATTCGTTATTTTATCACAAAAAAGATGATTTTTTACACCCGCTCCTATTTTCTCTTTCCCCCACCACGCCTACCTACGTAAGTAGGCGTGGTTGGGGAAAAGTGATTAGTGGGGAAGGTAGTCCAGATGAACTTTTTTGAACAAAAAAACTATTAGAGGGTTCTAAACACTTTTTAAATGCAAAAAAAAATAAGCGTTTCTGGATTCTGGTTATCTAATACATAAAAGGGTAGAAGAGATATATCCGACTGGAGAGGTTTCATTTGGGGTAAAATCAATTAAATATTGATGATAGATGAAAAAAAAATGATTTTTTTAAAAAGTTCAAAAATAAAATAGGCCTAAATCCGGCCTTAGCTACCCTCCTCATTTGAAGTCAATATCTTAAACAGTTCCAGAGTAATCGTGCACACAAAAAAGTTACAGGCAGACAGATCGACAGAGAGACATTTTTTGCTGAGACCTCGACGTTTCATGAGATTCTAAAGCCCATTTGAACAATAAAAATTTTTAATTTTTTTTGCGCTGGATATGGAAGCAATTTAGTAGAAGCTCTCCAAAATTATTTTAAAGCATTTTCCCACTCAGGAGATCTTATCCAATATGTTTTTACTTGTTGTAGTCACATCCCAGCCCAGTCCGACGAAAATTCTAAAGTCAATTGGTCTCCCTACTATAACTACATATACAAGTATAATATTTTCTCTTCTGTAAAAATGCGCATTTCAAAAAAAGAATTCTATCTCTGTAAATTTTTATAGCAGCAGACAATTTTATTAGCTACAAAAACGTATCGTTTATAGATTTCGTAAAAATTAATATTTAAAGAGATATCTACTAAAAAAACGCGCAAAAACGTACTGCCAAACCTTATTTTTAAATCCCGTATGTCCCTAGGTAGGGGATCCACGGATTTTTTTTTTTTTTTCGTAAAGTATTACGACTACAAAGTGTTCACCAGCTAATCAGCTATGCATGCTTATGCATGTTTTTACACCATTTTTTTTACTTTATTTCCTGTACTAATAGATCATTTACACTTCTTTGAAAACCAAAGAATTCAATATAACATTGATGTGATTTTTGTTTAGTAATTTGAAATAAACTACTTCGAAGAAAATACCCCCACTCTGAACTATTTCAAGTACATTTTTCTCTACCGAAAAGGGCCAATTTCCTCCGCCAATTACAAAGCTACGCACTTCCAATCGTCAAGACATGTTTAAAAAATTCTACGCTAATTTTCAGTCGTATCACCTGCACTTCGATGTACACTCCTAATGTTGTTTGTAGGTTCGGGGTTGGAAAGAGGGGATGACGCCGGCGCCGTGGACGCCGTTGGGGTGTGGCGGACGCCAGCTCGTTCTATCTTCACAGTCGGTTGTGCGTCCTTCGAATCATCAACAACATGTCTTGATGGAGAACGTACCAGCTCGTACTAGTTCACACGTTTATGGACGGTTCTATCCCAACTCAGCCGGTAAGTACAGAAACATGTTTTTTATTAGGTTAGTAAATTTAATTCTTTCTTATTATTTTGTACTTTTGCTAATTTAAAACTAAATCAGAGTGGGAAGTTTCGCAAAAGTCGATGGTAATTTCAAAAATCTGTTTTAGTGATGGGGGTTCATATGACATGATAAGTTTGAAGAGTGATATAAATAAAAGGAGACTTGACGTTTATTTTATAAGGAATAGAAACTTATAAGATAATTATTAGAAATTTTATTTAGATATAGGGGGTGGTAAATAAATTCCCAAAAAATTATACTTAGACAATTTTTATCTACGTATTTATTTTTCAACGATCATTCAAAGACTAAATCTAAGTTTATTTAAAATCCATTCTTTTTTTATACGCGATAATAACTACTGGAATATAGTTATTTTGATAAATTTACCTTAATACCGGGTACCAACAAGATCACTTTCAGGCCGCCATTTTTTAAATTTTTAACGGATGGAAATGAAACTTGACATATGTCACGTGTTCTCAAAATGTCATTTCTTTATCTATCTGTCAAGTTTTTACGACATCTGATTTTACAGGAAGTTGTTGCAACTTGTTATTTTTAAATAGGACAATCTGTATATTCTTGGAATCTAGACTACATTTTGTATACGATTGTATTAATCTCATAACTGTTTACGCAATTTTGAAATTTTTGCGGCTAATTTTAATTTTTGATCTAGTGTGCCGTGACCCTTCTAAATCTCATCTAAAATCGTTCTAACATTCATAAATAATTGAAGAATAATACGTCTTGAATTCTTTTGTTGCTGAGTTGTGTTAGAGAAAAGTCCAAAGTTGATAAAACCACTTTTTTAGAAATTACTCAAAATTTTCAAATGGAGCATATTACTGTCATACTACAGTTAAATGTAATTTTAATATTACAACAATTATTATTACAACAATATTCAAACCTATTATGTTTTTAATGATTTAAACTACTATAGTAGGTATAAATATCCTCTAACCCTTAACAAAACAACAATCAGTACTTCCGGTGAAAGCGGAAGTCATACAAACCTCAGAGATAGAAAACTTGTCGTTTTGGTAACGTGACATATTCCAAGTTTCAATTCGATACGTTAAGAAATCGAGAAATGGCGACCGAAAAGTGATCTCGTTGACAGTCCGAACAAAAAACGCAAGCAATAGGAAAATAGATATTCAAGTTCGAAAATCTCAAGTTGAATATTTAAAATATATTTAAGAATACAAGGTGTACTATTAAGCAATAGTATAAACATCATTAATAGTAAATTACAATGCGAGGTTTACGATACAAGTATTTAACAACTACGTATCGTATACTATTTTCGCAACATAGTGCTTTTACGATGAATGAACAATTTTTAATTTATTTTTGCAAATGTCTCTATCAAAATTTTCATGCGCACTGTTTTTCTAGAAATGACAAATTCTGAAGATGTTAACCTATTTTATAATTTGTATAGTATTCAAGTTTCTGCTTCATCTTAATCAATTAAGTTTGAGAGTAAAGATAGAAAATATAAGTTCATAATTCATATTGATGAGATTCAATAGAGATTTTGTTCTAAAACCTCAATACTCTGATATCTTACTTATTGCACTCGTTAGGTTGTGACTTATAGCAACATTGTAATTTTGCTGCTTTCTATGGAGACTGGTCAGAGCGTCGTATTATATTCTACTTACATGATCTTTCAGCTATGTCTGCAAGCAGAAAAATTATTAACAGAGGCAACAGTATTATGTTTGCATCAAGAAGTAATTCATTATCATAATGTCTTCCCTGCATGAAACCTGTTTGATACAGAGTTGTCATCTGAATGTTCAATATACAGGATGTTTTAAAATACTACTCAAGTTATCAAAAAATGTTTCTACAAATCTATGATCAGAAATTCTGCCATGGGAGCTTCAAGCATCTAACACCTAAATAGTGGTTTTAACTGATTATCTTATAATCACGTTAAAACAACGTTATGAAACTTAATTTAGGATTTTGAATTATTAAGGTCTAATGTTTTATAGCATTAACCAAAATATGTTTTTTCCACAGCCGACGAAACGAGTGGTAGGTACTTTGGCTTCTACGTTCTTCTCATTTACGTTTTTAGTAGTTAAAGACTTAATTATGATTCCCTGCCTAATATTACATAAAAATGGCCTTTTTGACAATTATCCGTAAGACAAAACGTTTTCGAGAAAAACCACTTTCAACGAAATATTACTGTTTCGTTTAGTCATGCACGTTATGAATTTTCAAACTGCGCTTATTTCATACACAATAAACATACGCGCACATGCACACATCTACACATACACGCGCAGTGTTTCCGAGACAATTCATAAGAAATTCGAATCCTTTGAGCTTGTCCAAAATGCTCTCGAATTTTTTTGAAATTATCTCTTAAGCAAGAGGGTCGTTATTAATGGTCATCTATCTAACTATGTAATAATCAACACGTAATGTCACAGGGAAGTATATCAGGCTTGTTATTATTTACTATTTGCACAGCTGATGTTAACGCTTGTCTTAATAATTTCAGCATATATCAGTATGCTATTGACATCTATTTTTCATTTAGACTTGATGACCTTGATAATTCATTTAACATATTCAAAGCACATGATTTAGCATTGAAGCAAAAATTAACTTTACACAATTTTCTACACCTATATTCGCTTCCCACTTGTTCATTGCATCATAAATTTTATCTAAACTGTTTCCGAAATGTCGAACAATCGTTTCCATGCAGAATAATCATTATAGAATAGATTTACACAACTTTTCAACTTAGTTAATTCAGGAACATAGGACAAATTATTTTATTCCCTTTTGGGCTCACTATTTTTCTTAATCAGGTTAGTCGAAAAATGCCGAAAACTTCTTGATTGAATAAGCAATCATTCATCATCTGTGGAAACGAAGATAGCCAAATTATAATTATGATTAGTTATTTCCTCCAATTAAAGGCCAATTGCCCTTGCAATAAAATTCGTGATCAAATGGAGTAGAAAGGACAATGTTAAAATAGGGTTCTTTTGGCCCATCCGTGGTAAAGTGTGGCAGCCATCTTCTTTTACTAATTTTGGGATGCTGAAAACGAATCCGTCACCCGTTTTGGCAAAAAATCTCGGGAACGCATTAAAAAACAACCTTTATTTGGGTGCTATAAAATGAAGATTCTCATTTTCCCAACCAAAGTCATTTAAGTAATTAAAGAAAAACAAGTAATATTTTCTGGATAGTGATATGCACACCTCCAACCCCAAGAGTATGAAAAATATCCAGGGGTGAGAAATATCCATCTGAATTGACTAAATCACCTTATTATGATAAAAAAACATCAAACTAGGCGATCTCTTTTGCAATTAAAACCAATAAAAACTTTAAAAAGATCAAATCTACCACCTTAATTGGCGGGGGAAAAAGCCCTTTTTTTTACTTTTGGTAAAGTGTGGAAACCATCTTTTTTTACCAATTTAGGTATGAATACGAATCTGCCATCCGAATTGGCTAAAAACATCGGGAAAACAGTAAAAAAGAACCCTTTTTTGGGGGTGGCATTGAAATTGATATTAGAACTTGCAACAAAAAGTTGTTCTTTAGAGCAGGAAATTCTTTCAAAATACTCAGTTTCGTTAGGTAAGTAGAAAAAGAAGCAAAAATTCTAAATACCCCCTCCCCCTTCTCGTTTTCCTCACATTTCATCACCCATAAGAATGGTGTAAGTTACAATATCTAATATTCTGTTGTTTATTTATTTAAAAAAAAAACCAAAACTTCTCGTTAAATGGCTATTATCAGGTTAGAATGTGATTACTTTTGAATACTCTTACACCCATTCCCACCAATTAAGGTAGTGGATTTTATCTTTTTAGAGTTTTTATTGGTTTTAATTGCAAACAAAATCCCTAATCACCCAGTTTTATGTTTTTTTATCATAATAATGTGATTTAGTCAATTCAGATGAATATTTCTCACCCTTAAATATTTATCACACTTTTGGAGTTCGGGTGTACGGTGTGCATATCACTATTCAGAAAATATTACTTGTTTTTTAAATTAAAAAATTCTTTAATTATTTAAATGGCTTTTGATTGGGAAAATGAGAATCTCCACTTTATGGCACCCAAATAATGGCTGTTCTTTAATACGCTCCCGAGATTTTTTGCCAAAGCGGGTGGCGGATTCTTTTTCAACACCCCAAAATTAGTTAAAAAAATGGCGTCCACACTTTACCACGGATGGGCTAAAAAAAGCACTTTTTTAACATTGTTCTTTAAACTATTATTAAGTAAAATTAGTCATATAGCCATTTCTTTCTTTATGATTAAATCTGTGATCAACCTTTCGTTTTTCAAAGGTCACATCAATCAATATAGAATTGTGATAAAATAACGGTTACAGTGATCCGTAAGCATAATCGTTACCAACTATCACTAGCGGACATATCTTATTGACAAGATACGAGGTAATTTATCTAAAATGTGTGTTACAATAACATTAGCGAAATTAGTTTCTCAACATGCAGTGTTTTCCTCCTTTGTGTAGTAGGTGTCACAGGGACAAATAAACTGGCGTCGCGCAACAAAAGCTAGAATATTCGGGTGACAAAGAGAGGTAATTATTATTGCTAACGCGTTGTGATGATAATAAACAAACATCATAACTTGAATGTTTTCGAACAGTACACAGTGGGACCAAAATCCAGAAATGCAAGGCGACAAATAGGCTGACATCTCAGGGGAAAAAATTAATTGTTAAATAGTACAGTTACACTTAAGATTATCGTTAAATATCTCAAGGCAATGACTGAAATAATTTTACTAAATTTATAACGGTGGTAAACGGAAAAGTTTAAAGTACTCTAATTATGTCTTTGTAGGGGATGAATAATTTCAAAAACTTTATTTTTAATTTACAACAGATTTTTTTTTTAATTAAAATCACTATCGGTGTTATTCTGGGTTAAGGAAATCTCATCTGCGGATAGTAACAGGTTATCTTTTTGATTTTTATTAGGTTATATATGAGTTACTATTTCTAAAACAACAGAATTTTTATCGCGCCCATCTTAGAAATGTTATAGGAAATTAAGATCTCCAATAAAATTACAAGACGGTAAAGTAAATTTTCATTTTACAACTTTTCCTCGTATGACTTCCCCTGAATACCTAATTTCAAATTTTTATTTATTTTGGTCTCTCAATATGGGATGAATAGAATAGAATAGAATAGAATACATTTATTCATCCAATAGATCACATACATGATATAGGACAAGTCAAAAAACATTACAGATATCAAATGAAAGAAAAAAATATATATATACACATATATACACACATACATATATACATATATATACATACACACATATAACACACATATATATATACATATATATACATATATGATAACAGTAAAACAGTATTGTAAAATAAAAATATGCATAAGTAAGTGTGTAGTATAAATTAATACATTAGAAATTCATCCACAGAATAAAATGCATTGGAAGTAAGAAATACTTTTAACTTTGCCAAGAATGTTTTTATGCTAGCAACATTTTTTAAATTTGGACTAAGTTTATTATAGAGCACAGGGCCCATATAATATGGATTAGATTTGTATAATGCCAACATAAAAGTAGGCTAAAAAGTAAAGGTCCTTTTAGACGGCCAGCTCAGTTATCCGTTCGGTTTCAATTTCAATTGAGTTGTCAGTTAAGTTCGGAAATGACATTGTATTCAGACGTCAGTTGAGTTTTCATTCTTCTCGTCCACATTGTTAGTCTCTATGGATGACCAATGTCTAATTGCATTAGCTTTAAGTTTATTCCGAAAGAAACGAAGAAAGCGAACTAGTAAGTAAATGGAGCAAAAACTGTCTCCTGAAGAAAAAATCACTATCCCATGTAAATTTAATTGGTTATAAACTAAACGCAAGCTATTAATTTTTGCTTTTCTTTGTCATCTGTTTATCATACTCTTTGAATTTCCCTAACATGAGATTGTAGAAAGCCTCTCTTTTATTGGCGTTATGGTAGTGGGGATCGTTCTTTTTTCCACAAACATGAACATTTCCAATAAATCTCAATAAACGAAAACTGAGCCATGAAAGGACAGGTTTGTTTACACATCCTTTTAACTGATAACTGATACAATTACTTTTGATAAACCCATCAAGCCACAGCTCCGTATCAGTTTCAGTTAGGGTCTTCATTTTTTGTTTTTACACACAAGTTTAACTGAAAACTCAACTGAAACTTAGACTAAACGGACAACTGAACTGATCGTCTAAAGATACTTTTAGACGGTCAGTTCAGTTTTCCGTTCAGTTTCAGTTTCCGTTCAGTTGTCAGTTATCTTATGTGTAAACACAAAAAAATGGAATGGAAACTGAAACTGATACCTAACTGTGACTCGATGGGTTTGCGAAAAGTTTGTGTATCATTTATCAGTTAAAATGATGTGTAAACAGCTTTGTCTGTTCAGTCTCAGTTTTCGCAGTAGGCTGGTCAAGTGTACATCTCGCAAAATGTCAAAACACGACTTCCTAACGGGGTTTATTGAGTTTTATCGGAAAAATTTATGCCTGTGGGAAAAAAAGGATCTGCAATAGCATAACACCCACAAAAGAAAGGCTTGTTGAAGAAATACAAACAGCATTATAAAAATGCGACTTTGAAAACGGTTAAAGCAAAAATTAATAGCCTGCATTAAGCTTATAATAAATAAATAAAAAAAGTTGAGGAGTCGGATAAAAATGCAGCCTGAAATGACGAAAAGTATCCAAACCGTCCATATTAGCTATCGCAATCTGTCATTCTTCATCTTTGACTGCACTATGCACGACAATAATGAAAACTAAACTGATCGTCTAAAAACACAGCGATTTCTGAACTTAATTGACAACTGAACTGACACTAAAAATGAACGGACAACTGAACTGACCATCTAATGGGACCTTTATGGAAGCTTAAAAGTAACCCTATAACTCAAATAAATAGGTGTGTCCTAGAAGCTTGCTGCTCGAATATCGCATTTAAAATGGACCAGTCATGATTCGACCCATATACAAACTATTTTCTCATCCGCAACTATTTGCATCCATGTTTCTTTTCCTGTGTTCTATAGGCATTGGGCTTTTACTTCATTGCTATTAGAACTAAAATAGTCGAGATGATATAAATTATAGTATTTTATCATTTGGGGGTTATACACGCCAGGGGGCGACTTTTAATAAGTTTAAGTTTCCCGTACGTAGTATGTAGGTTTCAAAAAAAAAAAAATAGTAATAATAATAACACTCCAAGTACCCCTTCCGGCGATTTCTTGCATGCTCCCATAGACAGCAAATTTTATACTCATTGAAAACATTAATTTTACTACAAATAAAGTCCTATGTATATTGCCGATACTCGCAATGTTTTTCGAGCACTGAGTGATCAAACTAGCGGGTTGTGTCTCGGATGTGTGCACATGGCATATTTTTAACAGAATATGGCACACAAGACCGCAATTATACAGTAAAGTTTTCTCTTCATCTGCTTCAAACTGAACGTTACGGCATCTTTCGCGGCATGAGTTCTACCTTTAAGGTAGCAATGTTAGCGCATATTTAAGTGGTTTCGTCAAGAAGCCCGATCTACTGATGAAGATATGATTAATCAGTATCAACTTGCGCAGTGTATATTTCAAAATTATAGCCGCATCGCTTACCGTAGCTTTCCCTACAGTTGCAGATTATCAATGATGAAATAAAAGCTGTGGCTGGTGCCTTTGTAATGTAAACAGGTAACACGGCATTTTTCATTTCCTTCCAGTCCCATAACTGGTTGCTAAATTTGTCCGCGCCAAACCTGATTTTGGAGATAAATACGGCGATAGTGCAGGTGTACTGCACCTGGTGCGTACGGGAGTTTCGACAAAGCTACGACTCTATTTGCTTAGCCAACGAAATTGTTGAAAGGGAAATCTCTGCTTACTCAGGCGCCTTTCCGATTGAGTTGAACCATTTTTCAGCATTTTAAATTTTTCTGGAAGTTGATTCAGTGTTGTTAAAAATTTCAACGACGCTGTTCATGTCCTTTTTTTTATCAAAAAGTTTTCCGGACAACAGTTTTCTTTTTCCAAAGAACGCTGATGTGCCGCAACCAATTATAGAATTGATATATAATATCGACTCTTTGTAGTTGAGAAACATACTTGGTAATAGTTGTCTCGTGAATTGTACAGTCGTTTTTTGATATTGCCTCGTGCTTCTTTCAACGAGATGATCCTATTGCCTGAAGTGAGATCATTAAAAAATAAGAAGGTCGATGTTTTGTCCAACCATGACAACGATGGCAGTGCGAGCAATGTGGATATCAGCATTTTCTTCTGCACTACATGTGTTTATGTCGTTTTTTTATTTTTTAGATAGAAGATATTTTTTAGTTCACCGAATATTTTTTTGTCAAAATAATTTCACGTGACGCACGCTTAAGCAATTGTCTCATACGTTCAACATTTTTGTGCTAACAACTTTCGGAATAACCGTCAAATACGACAGTAACATTGTAGTTACTATGCTTGCGAGTAATTGAAGGGAACAAAGACATACGTGAAAGTTTCTTCTCTTGACTCCACCACTCAATTAATGAAGCAATCACAAAATGACAATTCGTTTTGTCTATTTTCCGTTCCGGAAATTGCATTGAAAATTTTGTAAGGAGCTGATTCTCTTCATCTTCCTTATAAACCTATTGTTGTCAAATAACGAGAGCGGTATCGAACAAATGTGTACATAAAGCAGGAACATAAATTCTTAGGAGATTGTATGGTACACACTATTCACTGAAAGAGCTGCGTGGAGTCGACTTGAATAATATTTTTATCAGTTTTGACCTTGCTTGTTGTTGAACTCATAGTCTTCACCAAGTTGACATGTTTCAGTTTAAGAGTTCCGAATATATTTCCTTCAGGAACAGATAGCACTTTTTTATCAACATATTTTGTTTTGAAACATTAGCGTGCTTATCGGCAAGGAAGCCGGTGGATAGCGAACTACATCTGCTTCGGTTGTAGAAAAACTACAACTAAACCAGACTACCTGGCAAAGAACGCGGATGTGACTCCAGCCCTTTCGTCCAATACAGGTAGAGATAAACCCTTGTATGTATCTTACAATTTTTCACTCAGAAGTACACCTTAAGCCCAATCCCCTAGTTTGATCACTCATTGCTCGAAAACTATCGCGTCTATCGGCAATATGCAAGACTTTATTACTAGTAAATTTTATGTAGAATGTTGTTAATGACCATACAATTTTTTTGGACCAACTATTTCACAGAGAAAATCGAAAAACTGCTGCATAGTATGTAAGGGATGGTCCTTGAGGGTGAAGCTGTCACTTGCGAATTGGAAATTCTTTTGCTTCTTAAACTAGTGACCTTGCGTGTATAATTTACAAACTGTAAAGCATTATAATTTATTCCCCTATTTTTTCTAATGTCGGTGGACTATTTGTTATGGTGTTATATTCATAACCCGCTGATAATCGGAATCATTTTTTATAACTCAGCATTAAGGTGTGCTGCGCTTCCTATGTTTAATGCATATTATATTTCCTCCCAACCAAAATTCATTAACATCTTTATTGTTTATAAATATTTTAGTGAATATTAAATTTATTTTTTAAAAGTCCACAATTTTCGGTCGTAGAATTTATTGATACATTTGAGGATATATTGAGCACACTTGTACCAAAATACGATTATGTGTTGTGCGGTGGTGACTTTAATATTGATTTTCTAAATACAGCTAGCAATCACTATATTAAAATGTCCACATTACTTGAATCTTTTGGTTTAGTGCAGATAGTGGTAGAACCAACGAGGATGGGTCCGACTTCCGCAACTTTATTGGATTTATTTCTTTGTTCTGAAAATGTAAAGGTAGTTGATTATGTTGTAACAGATCTTCCAAATTTGTCCGATCATTGCATGGTAACTTGCAAACTTGATTTTAACCTCGAAAGCTCTGTACCGTTTTTTTGTACATATAGGAATTTTAAAAACTTTGCTCATAATTTATTTCACCGCGATTTACAGGGAACTGATTTTAATCAAATTCTTTACTTGGAAAGTATAGATGAAAAAATAGAAATGTTTAATAACTTAGTGATATCTCTATTTGATATACATGCTCCAATTATTACTTCAAAAATTACAGAAAAATATGCCCCATGGTTAACGGAGAATTTAAAACATTTTATGAAATTAAGAGATAAAGCTTTCATGAAATTTAAAAAAACAAAAAATAATATTGACAACAGAGAAACAAAAAATGAGAAGAAAATATATTTTCAAAATAAAATTGCTAATAATAACAATGGTAATGTCAATAACAATACTAAAACTATTTGGAAAACTCTTAATGAACTAGGCATTCATGACGAAAGAATAATCATGATATACCTGAGCATTTGCAGGATTTAAATGGTTTAAATCAGTTTTTTGTTAATGCTGGCCACAACATAAATACACCTAATAACGACACAGTAAATTATTATGCAAATAATATAAAACTAAATGTAGGAGAATTTTATTTTCATGTTGTGGACATTGATATGGTTAATAAACATTTACTTAGTATAAAATCTAAGGCTACAGGATCGGATAATATTAATTTACATATGTTGATGCATTGCTGTCCATTTGTTCTTCCATATCTTACTCATTTAATTAATTATTGTATTGAAAAAATATGTTCCCCTTACACTGGAAAATTGCACACGTTAAGCCATTACCTAAGAATAAGGAGCCAAGTGACTTCAAAGATTTGCGCCCCATAAGCATATTACCGGCATTGTCAAAACTTTTGGAGAAGGTATTAAATGAACAAATTAGAGAGCATATTGAGAAATATAAAATTATACCAGATAATCAATCCGGATTTCGTCCTAACCATGGTTGCGTAACAGCATTACTAAAAGTAACTGATGATATTTTCTTTGCTAGTGATTTCAATAAATTAACAGCACTAATATTAATAGATTATTCGAAAGCTTTCGATACGGTAAACCATCAGTTACTTTTAGCTATTCTTCATTATAATGGATTCACAAATAGTGCCGCAGCTATGATTGAGAGTTATCTTAGTCAGCGAAAACAATACGTCAAATTAGAAAATGATATATCCGAACCACTAAGTATCTGTCGCGGAGTCCCACGGGGGTCAATATTAGGTCCCTTATTATTTACTATATATACCTCTAAAATTTCATCTTTCCTAAACAATTGCTAATCTCACTATTATGCAGATGATGCCCAAATTTATTTTTCTTTCAGTTTTGACGATGCCGAGAATGCAAATAATGTAATAAATGATGATTTAAAAATTTTACATGAAGTTTCTACTGATCACTGCCTTCAAATAAATCCGGATAAATCGAAAATAATGTTTTTTGGAAGTAAGCCGCAAAGAGAAATGTGTAAACTAAACTTAAATGTTGAACTAGATTCGAAAAAATTAGAAAGTGTGAATATAACTCGTAATTTAGGACTGTCCATCGATGCTGATTTAAGATTTTCACAGCATACAACTAACTCTATTAAAAAATCGTATTCTAATTTAAAATTGTTGTATGGATGTTCCACTATATTAGATAAAAAAACAAAGACAATGCTGTGTAACTCACTAGTTCTGAGTCATTTTAATTATGCAGATATAGTTTACCATCCTTGTTTAGCAAAAACCGACGAAATACGTATACAACGTGTGCAAAACTCTTGTGTAAGGTATATTTTTGGAATAAAAAGATATGATTCCATATCTAGTAAGATTTTGGAACTACAATGGATGACAATGCATCAAAGGAGAATATTCCATACTTGTTGCTTCTACCACAAACTACTGGAGCACAAGATCCCACAGTATTTATTTGATAAAATAGTACCACGAGGTACTGTACATCAAGTAAATACTAGAAACAGAAATTTGTTAACGCCCCCACTGCATACGACCGCTTTATATGAGAGATCGTTCTCATATACCATCACTAAGCTTTATAACCCCATCCCACAGAGAATAAAGATTCTTAAATATAGCTCTTTCAAAAAAAAAAAATGAAAAAATATATAATGGATATGAATTATGATCATTAATATAATAATTCAAACGCAAGCCACATATTTTTATTTTCATTTTCATTTTAACTTTGTTAAATTAAGTTTTCGCAGATACCGTTTTTTTACCGTCGTATTTCATATTTATCAACTGTTTATTTAAAAATATTTGTATATTATTTATTTGTATGTCCTGTATATTGCTTTCAAAGACAAAGACAAAAAAAACATGTGTAATTACACAGCATTATTACTTAAATGTTTTATTATTATATTGCATGGTTAAGTGGAAGAGCACTTTCTTCAATAAGTGAACTTCGCCAATTAACTGTAATTATATTATATATATTTTATTTTATCTATATTTGGTATATACATTGTGTAATTATGGTTAATAAAGACATTATTATTATTATTATTTATATAGGGTGCGTCATTTAAAACTTCCCAGACTTGTAACTTCTTTATTTTTGAAGCGATGACCATATTGGGCACATCAAATTGTAGACATTTTTAAAGCCTTTAAACATGCATACAGAGTGATTTAAAAAAAAATTTTGAAAAAATTGTTAAGAAATAAAACTTAATTTCTTTGAATACTTTTTTACCTTATCCTGTACATGAACTGTGTTAATGTTTTCTTATAAAGGTTTTAATTAGCTTCAATTTATGTTATTAAAAAAAATTATATTATGTATTACAAAATCCAAAAAAACAGTAGACAAAAATATGTTTCAATAATAGCACTCCAGCACATAGAAATAGGTTTCAAAAACTACAGTCATCATTGTGATCGACACTGTGATCATCGTCATCACTTTGAAAAAAATTTTCCTCGTCATCCTCATCATCAGTAAGGGAAGCATTATTGTCACACAATTCCAGATCACCACTGCATTGGCACATTTCTGTGCATTGCAATTGGTTTACAACACAAATGCATGACTGGTTACATCTTCTCTGCATACATCCGCACCTACCGACTTTCAGAAGGAAGGATGGAGCACGAGATTTTGTACACGTAATGGGCTCGAACTTATCCTCGACTTTCTTCCAGCCATGTTCTTCTGGAGATGGTAATACTGGGTATTGTGTTAAATCTTGATGCCATATCATTGCCTGCAGATTTGCTCTTTCAGTTGGCTGTTGAAGTGCTTCTTTTGTTGGTGGTAAACTTTCATCATAAAATTGTTTTTGGTAAAAAGCCACCATCTGGCCTCAGCAATATCCACAATAGTGTTAGGAATATATACTTGACAAATGAACTTCTCTAAGGTGACCCTGGTTTCCGCTGAAATAGCTGGTGACGTACCAAGATTAGCTAAACTTTCAACAACAGCAGTAGTAGCACATTGGAAAGCTTTCCACCAAGTCAGTTTGCCTTTGTTTACAAAAGAACCAGTGGTGTCACAACCAGATAATGAATGTAATCCCGGTAATGCGGATGCTTTTAAAGGGCCCAGAATACTGTAAATAGGTCGTAGACTTATAAATCTCTTAATTCCTTGTCCAAAGTAAATGCCCGTGTCTTCTTTGAGCCACGTAAGCACCATGAAGAATTATTTTGGTGTCTGTTTCCTCTTTACTTGATTGTAACATTGTGACATCTGTGTGAGTAGCTGCAGCTGTTTCTTGCCAACTAACAACAAAATTCTTCTTATGCTCTTTACCATAGGTAATGAAATATTCCGTTAGAAATGTGGTCAACTCGTCTTTTATTTTTTCATGTGACAATAACTTTCTCATTGTTATGTTGCTGATGTTTGTTGTAGGCAGAATCACAAAAAAAAAAGAATTAAAATTGCATATTGATTTTTGAATGAATTTAGCTGAGAATTTCAAGGACATTTTATAGTTTGATCTTTTCAACAATTCAGTTAACTTTTTTTAATTGTGCGTCCCAAAGAAACAGACAATTTGATATATCAAAAGACCCATGTAGGAGGAATTCGTAATGTCCTTTGCAGAGACGGCCATCTTGGACGCCATGTTGAATATCTCCGCATATTTGTGAAAGTAGGTTTTCCAAATATTTCACTTTCATTCTGTGAACTGAAATACATATAATTTGACACTAATTTTCTTAATATAGTTCAACTATAAATGATTTATATATTTTGGCAGCAACTTTGGCCGCCATCTTGATTTTGGGGCTCTGAGCAATATTTCATTTTGTCACCATTAATATTCTTGATAGGTGTACTTCAAGTACCTATATTTAGAAAGTTTCCACTCCGATAATGTTATATGCTATATTCTTTATACATTATTTGTTGAAACAATACTGTTAGACGATTTCAAGATAGTTGTAATGTTTAAAGCTAGATGCCACTTTTAGTGGTAGGAAAATTGCATTCAATTCGCGTGTGAAATTCTAAATTACAACTAGGTGTATAATTTTACAATAAATGAAATGCTGAAACCTAAAATTCATGATTTTATCCTTTGGCAGTTAATATTTTGAAATTCCTTGACTCAATGAAAATTATTGCAATTCCTTGATTTATAAATAGTAACTAGAGGTTTCAACTTCGGATCTTCGGAATAATGTCATATGAAACCGATTTCCTTTATTTTTGGCATCTTAATAGAAAATGCACCAAAGAAAAGTTTCTATATTATGCGGTGGTTTGCTAATTTATAGGAGGTGGATGCCACCTCTTTTCAGGGGGTGGCAACTAAGAAAAAATAAGAATATTAGAGCTGAAAGAAAATAGAATTTTAAGAAGAAAGAAAGAAGAAATTGATAGTCTTTAAGTTATAACGACTTAAAAATTGGGACTCTAGCTTAAAAAAAAGGTATTTCAAAACAATATTCGTCAAATAACTCGAAAAGTATTACATTAAGCCAACACATGCTAGAGACAAATAAGAAAGCTACTAAATTTCGTTTTTTTTTTCTAATTTCTGCAGAGTTAATGGTTTCGGAGATCTGGAAGTATAAAGGTGGCGTCCGAACATTCATAAAACGAAGTATTTAGTTTAAACGTTAAATATCTCAGAACACTTACGTCAATAACCAAAATGAAAGAGTATTAATTAGGTTTTCAAATGATTTTTTGCTATTTCTATAGCATAAAAAATAAAGAAATTATGACAGAAACAATGTACTTTTAAAATTTTTTTTTAATAAAAACGTCGCCATTTTGTTAATGTAAGTAGTCAATAAAAGAATATATTCCCATATACTGTTTTTCGTTAATAGTATGACCTAGATGCTCAAATTTTTTCGTCCGCTTACAGCGCTTGCTTTAAAAAGAAAATGCATTTTAAACTGTAGAGGAATTTTAGAAAAAACTTAACATTTTTGTTTCTTTGCAAATATCTCAAGAAATATTAGTGTTAGAGAAAATATATTGGACACCAAAAATGAAGCTTATAAATTGAGAATTTGTTTTTTTATGTATTTATATAGAGCTGATAGTTTCGGAGATATTTAATTTTATAAATTGCATCCGAACGTTTTTATGATGATATATCTAGTTTAAAATGTTGAATATCGTGACACTTTCATCAAAAAGTCTAAGAAACAAAATTAAAGATAATTAATCAATCTTTAAAATTATTTTTTGTTTGTTTCTACATCACAAAAAATAAAGAAGTTATGGCCGATTCAATGTGCGTTTTCACATTTTTTTAAATGACATGTAGCTATTTTGTTATTGTAATTGCTCAGTAATTAGTTTTTATAAATGCTGTTTTTCGTTAAAATATAGCATTACCTAGATGTTTTATTTTGTACGTTTAAAACACTTGTTTTAGAAACAAACATTACATCAGCCATATTAGATCCGCCATTTTGAATTTTTTTATTTTGACTTCAAATTCGTAATCAGCGTTCCCAAAAACATAACTGTTCCACTTTTCAAAAATAGATTAGTAACACTTTTTCAAATATTGAATATCCAGATTTGGGGGTGGTTTTCACCCCTTGAGGGTAAGAGCAAGTATCCGGACCATATAGAAACTGAAGACGATACCTTTTACTACAATAATAACCCATAAAGAAAAATTATCATTGCATTTGAGATTACTCCGAAATTGGGCCGGGAAAGTAACATTCCTGTACGGTTTTTTAAGTATAATTTACACAGTAAATAAATACGTGCAGACAAACCAACTCGTATTAAAACTGCATTTATTAGTAAGCAGTTAGATTGTAATGAAGAAATGTTATGTATTATTACAAATTCCTTAATTTATAATAATATTGATTGTGATTTCAGAAAAAATAGTATGTGTACTTCGGTGTGAAACCACATTCCCGGACTTGTTGGCTTCGGCTAGCGCCTCTGCCAACAATTTGCATCGTCGTCCGGGAATGTATTGCTTTCACACCTAAATACACAATATACTATTTTGTAACGCCATATCCTAAAATGACATGTATTTGACAATTTCAATGAATAAAAACAATATCACTATTGACAAGTGTAAAATAAAGAACAATTTGCATCGTCGTCCGGGAATGTATTGCTTTCACACCTAAATACACAATATACTATTTTGTAACGCCATATCCTAAAATGACATGTATTTGACAATTTCAATGAATAAAAACAATATCACTATTGACAAGTGTAAAATAAAGAAAAAAGAGTGAAATAAAGAAATTTTATTTCACAGTGTGAAATAAAACTTATTGGTTTCTATGGAAACAGCAATAGAATTTAGTCTATTTTTACAAAATTATATTGTTTTCTAATTTCAAATGGCGATACAAAAAATTTTGTATATACCTAGAGACTAAAATGTATTTTTTTACTTGTAAAGAAACACCATTTTAGCCACTTGTATAAAATACTATTTCAAATTTCTTTATTTTTCTGTAACTCTTTTAAAATAACTTTATGTTCCCCTTTTTTCAATCTCTAGCAATCTCTATATTCATGGGGATTTAAATATTGCACTCATTTACACTCCAGGCGATTTAGACTTTTGCTGCCAAATTCGTACTGTCGTGAGCAAAAAAAATGGGACAAGTCTTATAACGTATTTTTGCTAACTAGATTTAGTGTGTACATCTAAATTTAATTTTTATGACATTGTCAGTTGTTTGTCAAAATTCATTACAAGTGTACAAATAGAGGCAGATCTACATTAGAAAAAAAACAGTTGTCCTATTTTTTTTTGCTCACGACAGTACCATACGAACATTTTTTTATTGTGTTTATTTGGACGTCTTGAACAACACGTGGTAGTTACGCCAAGATACACCTCGAGGATTTCTTGAAAATCGCGTTGGAAGGTCGCGGAGACCGCGGATTCGCTATTAACTTAATTTTTATAGCTCAAACGGGAACAACACCTATTATAAAAGTTGTACATCTGTAAATTCTCTACCCTAAAGGTCCTTTACATTTTTTTCGTACGCCTAACCGTTTTGGAGATATGACGCGGAATAAGTGAAAAATGCATTTAGTTTCGCACCACATATTTCGCAATTATCTTGCTTTCTATGTCTCAGAATGAAAATTAAATATTGTTGTTATGGAGCTCGGTGATCTTTATTCTCTACCAGAATGTCTTATAGATTTTATTTACATTTATTTACAGTGAATAAGTCAAAAAATGCATTCGTTTCCGCACCACCCTAGGGGTAGAATGCTCGGTGCGCTTTTTTTACATGGTTCCTCAGGAGGCAATCCATGCCGGATCTTAAATTAGTCAATATTTCCTACTCCTTCGATATCTGAAACGTTATCGTCCAATGACAAATCGTTGTCATTACTTTCCTTCTGATAAGATTTTATGTCGTGTACTTCATCATTCATAGCAATATAGGTGCGGTATTCAAGCAAGAGTGACCGTGGCAATGGCCACAAGCTGTTGAACAATTCAGTCCTACTTTCCTACAGCTACATTTTCCTGCACAACCCTTCGTACAGTTGCAAAAAATTGAATTTAACAATACGTCTGGTGCTGGTGGTAACTGCGTTGGTACTGGCTGCAAAATATCATTCTTCCTAATCCAGCCCCACTGCTCAGGGGATCGATGTCTTTTCCCAACCAGGTGTGAACTTGATAATACACTCTACATAAATGCTGTTGAGCTGTTGAAGACGTTGGAGGAACAATGCATTTTTCACTTAGTCCGCGTCGTATCTCCAAAACGGTTAGGCGTACGAAAATTTTTAAGGTAGAGAATTTACAGATATGCAACTTTTATAATAGGTGCTGTCTCCGTTTGGGCCATAAAAACTGAGTTAATCGCGAATCCGCGGTTTCCGCGACCTTCCGACGCGATTTTCAAGAAATCCTCCAGGTGTATCGTGGCGTAACTACCAAGTGTTATTCAAGACGTCCAAATAAACTCATTAAAACAATTTTTTTTTCGTATGGCACGAATTTAGCACAGAGGTCAATTTTACAACTAAAACGCCTGGATTATTAGTGGAACATGTTCTTATAGACCCAGAGCTAGCGACACTCAAACCGAGCTGATTCCATTGTGAACAAAAAAATTACAGAATGTAGTACTAACATTGTATAATATGAGATCGCGTGCCTGGCTGCTCGGATCGGTTGCGTTTATTAAAAAAAAAAATTGTGACATTTTCAAAACGTATTAATGGTCTCATCGCAATGTGGATAAAATTTTTCATACAGCTGCTAGACACACTAATAAATACGAATTCAAGTGCCTGCCAGTCGGAATCGGTTGCGAAATCCCGCCTGCCAATTAAAAAAACCGGGTCCAAAAACTGCATAATTTGGCTCATCGCAATGTACACGAAAAAAATTCACGAGATAGTTTAAAGCATTCAAAATTAATTTTTGAGTGACTGGCTTGTCGATCATGTTGCTCTAAGTGCCTGCCAGCCCCTGGAAAGTCGCGCGCTCGGCGCAGTTGAAAGTTGATCGGGGTCATTTCAATGTGCACCAAAATTTAAGAGAATCTAGAAAGTAACTTAGATGCGATTTAAAGCATCTGCCTCTCCGAATATAATGCACAATGCCGCCTACCAGCTCTCCAAGGCCGCACGACCTCGCTCAGCCCCGGTGACATCTTCTTCCCTGTTAAATTATTTTGTTATTAATTTAAATGTGTAATATATGTTGGAATGGAAAACAGGGTATTTTGCATCAGAAAAAAAAAGAACTTCTCTTATCGCGTACTTCAGTGCATAAAAAGTAATGGGTGTTTTTTCCCCTTCAAAAAATATTATTTACAAACTTGTATCTTCATCAATTTTTGAGATACTACAAGAAGAGAAAATACGTTTCCATTTTACAAGTTTTTATTTCAACAACAAAATTTATTAAAAATTAATTTGCTCAAGTATTCCTCATCGGAAAGATTCTCGCTATCATCGCTTTCTACCCCATCGCTGTCATTCTCATTTTCTTCAATGCTTGCAGCGTTTTCCGGCTGATCCGTTTCCCCTGTAAAATGAATAATTTATTAATATTACTTAATAGCAGCGCATGCGGAACGTAATACCTTCAATTGATGTTTGGGGCTGGATGATTATGTCTTAGACGAATCGTGGGACTTGGTCTCCTTCGAACCAGTTGAACGTGTACTTTCCGTCCTTTTCAAGCCATCCGCAATCAGTAGGGCAAAGAGCCGTTGGTATTTTCAACTTTTTTTCCCTTCCTGAAAAAAAATGGGTTGAAGTCACAACCGCTGAAAGTATTGAATCCAGGTAGCGACTTGCATAGATCGGGACCCAAGTGTGAATACAATTTCGTTAGTTCAACGTAGCGCTGAGAATTCGATGCGCCAACATTCGTATAAATCTTTGTTCCCATTTTTACGTGTTCCATGTTTGCAAGCATTACTATAAGAATGTCGGTACCTGAACATGACGACGTTTAAATCTTGATTTGCATTGCAAACATGGTACACGACTTTCGTGTCAGCCTCCTCGTGCTCTTCGCAAGACAATTCTTCAACAATTGTTGAAACGACTTTTCCGTTGACAACTTGAAATTTGTGGCACTGTTTTGCGTTAACATACAGCGTTTTCGTCTTCAAATTCATCGCGTACTCGTCTTTCGACCACTCTTTGATAAAAAATTCAATCAAACCCTTTTTAAAATTTATGCTCTTCAAATCTTTTGTAAAATCGGTGCAGCGCTTTTGTTCAGAACCTGAGATTCTGAATTGGTGATCTTCTGCATTGTCTCGAAGCAAATATTCATTGTTTACGTTTCAAAATATTTGAAAATTACTCGAAATTGCACCCTTTTATCAAGTGTTAGAAAATTACCACCTCGGGATTGAAATTACCCGCAAAACGGGTAATTACCCGCCAATTGGCAACACTGACGCTTCTATTCAATCTATTATGTGTGTGGAGACCGTATCAATATTGAGGGAAGGGGCGAGCAAGGCTGCGCGGTCCTGAAGAGCTGAAAAGCGGAATTGTGCATTGTTCGGTCAACTTTCAACAGCGCCGAGCGCGCGACTTTCCCGGGGCTGGTAGGCACTTAGAGCAACATGATCGAAAAGGCAGGCACTCGAAAATGAATTCTGAATGCTTTAAACTATCTCGTGAATTTTTTTCGTGCACATTGCGATGAGCCAAATTATGTAGTTTTTGGAACCGGCTTTTTAATTGGCAGGCGGGATTTCGCAACCGATTCCGACTGACAGGCACTTGAATTCGTATTTAGTAGTGTGTCTAGCAGCTGTATGAAAAATTGTATCCACATTGCGATGAGACCATTAATACGTTTTGAAAATGTCACAATGTTTTTTTTTTAAATAAATGCAACCGATCCGAGCAGGCAGGCACGCGATCTCATGTTATACAATGTTAGTACTACATTCTGTAATTTTTTTGTTCACAATGGAATCAGCTCGATTTGAGTGTCACTAGCTCTTGGTCTATTACTACCACCACCATTTTGATTATAATTTGACACTTTAATTGTTTGTTCTGTCAAGTTAAAGTGGATTGATATAAATAATTGAATGCGTTTTTATTAATAAAGCAATAAATGATAATAGAGTTGGGTTTACTTTGTGGGCGACGAAATGAAGCAGATGTTAAATATCAGGCACGTATGCATCACACGCCTTTGTTTGCCGAGTGTGATAACACAATTGATAGCGCAGTTTATGACTAAAACAATATATTTCATCTGCTCCTGCTTACGAGGGCACCCTTAGGGGAAGACAAAAGGAGATTATTATTTCCATCAACCTTGAATTGGAGCTACAAATCATTCCATTCGATTTAATACCTATATTCCTTCAAAGTCAACAAGTGTATGAAGAATAAAGTGAATTCGACTCGTTACTTTAACAAAAAAACAACCAAGCATGTGGGGGACTCTTGAGGTCACGAGAATTTAAATAGATGAGTGTACAGAGAATATAACTATACAGGGTGTTTCAGGTATGCAGTAATTAATTGTTAAGGGTGATTTCATGCCAAAAAATATTAAGAAATTTACGATAAACACGGATATCCAGTATCTTAGCTCTTAGCTAGGCTACATGGGACCGTGGGGCGACATACATTTTGTGGTCTCTATAGAAAATAGTACGAAGCTCTGGAAGGGACACCTAAAATAAAATAATTTCTAGTTCTAAAATTCCGTGTTGTATCTCGAAATTTTAAAATTCCGACTTCTAAGTCGAAATTTTATTTAAAAAATTCCGAATTATAACTCAAAATTTGAAAATTCGGAATTTCGAATTCGGAATTTTGACATAAAATTTGCAGTTATAACTCGAAATTTTAAAATTCCGAGTTATAATTCGGAATTTTGACGCAAAATTCCCAGTTATATATCGAAATTTCATTTCAAAGCTCCGAATTTCTGATTGATTCGTAAATACGCGACAATAAAACTTTAGGGCCGATAGTAGACAAAAATTGGCGTACAGACTGTCATATAATCCAAGGATTCACATCGCATAATTCCAGGTTGATACAGGCCTCCTTAAAAGTAACTTGTTTGGCGATTCCTTCTAGATGGCATGAAATATCAAAGGTAGCTTCAGGCAGGAAGAAAGTGTTCTGGATTCCGGATTGCTTGGAGGGGGATAAACTTGCGCTCACGTGCACTCAGGCCTCATAGGTGGGGCCATTGTGTTACCCCTGTAGATGGCGGCATATCGGGGATCAATCTAGATCGAAAAAGAAACAGATACACGATTTAATCGGTACTAAAGAGATCTTATTTTGGGAAAATATTTTTTAGCCCAAACAATTAATAAACTAAGAAATAAAATAAATATGTGACCTTATTTTTCTTATTTCTTCACATTAGATTATAATTCAATAAATTATAAAAGTAGTAGTGGAAGAATCGTGATTCATGATATAGGTATATTCATGGTACAGACAGTTACATATATGCTCGTCCTAGCGATCAGAATGCAATTTGCTCTGTGCATGAAATAATGTAGCTATCGGGAACCGTGTTGAAAAATGTTTAGATATTGTGATGTGTAATATTCTGATTTATTTCATATTTGTATCTTTTTTAAAGTAACATTATTGCAAGTATACGATGACTAATAACATATTATTGTCTATATGCCATTGTATATTATCTTATTTGAAGTACGCGTTAGTTTGGTTTGATTGGGTAAATTTTGTAGGTTTGAGCCATTTATAATTTTAAGTATAACTATAATGAATGAATTTAAATGGCTCTTCATTGTTGTACAAGGTTTTCATAGCAGAGGAACGAGATCGCAAATCATATAAAACGAAGTGTTGTGAGATAAATACAGGAGTGACATTTTAAAATATTGAGTCGATACCAATGTAAGGTAGAAGAGAAGAGAAATGGCATCAATGTTAGTATATAGCTTTCTTTCACGTACATTATTTTGCTATTTATTTCACTATATCTTATTATAGCGATCGACCCAAGATTTCCAGGTGCCACTCGTGTTGTAAAAGAAAAATGATAAAATGGTATAGTATATTATTATACAGGGTGAGTCATGAGGAACTGTACATACTTCAACCGTACGTAGAGACACCTAAGACGAATACCAAGTGACCAATTAAAAGTGTTTGTTCCCTTTCTTTACTATCATACAGAGCAATTTATAAATTTTGTCCAAAAATTGTTTTGGTCATAACATTTTAACGATTAATCCGATTTGCCCCATTTTTTACAACAATGTACACTGTTGCCTAACAACCATCATACATATCCAAAATTAAAAAATCCAGGGACGGTTTCAAAAAAATTTGTTGGATTGCTTCGTATACGATAGTTCACCCTGAATATGATTTATCTAAAACTTGATATGACATTTGTATAGGACACAAATAGGTAGTAAAACCTGAGTATTTGAAATTTTTGTCACACTCTCAACAAATTTTGTATTAACGATCAATTTTCAAGTCAAATGATAAGTTTGGCAAAATGGAATATTTCAATGTATGCTAATATTTATTAATACAAAACTTTAACTAAAAAAAAAAATAATATCTACATAACTCGTGCCTAGGTTTAATAAGTACCATCATTTTAATAAATTTCCAGGTCAGGTCTTAAAAATATGGCTGTTGTGGTTCATCTAAAAAGTTGCCTCTGTATGTGATTTCTCCAATTAGTCAAATTGCTTCCAAAAGGACAGTCTAATTTGTGTTATCTAACTTTCCCCCATTTAAAGTGTCCAACCTAAATATTCAGTTTAAGATCAATTTTAACGATAACTGTAAATTTTTCGAAATGTTTTTAAAAGCCATCATATTCAAATGCAAGCATTGAATTTAAAATAAATTCAGCATACGGATCTACGTCCTTTAGTGCTTGTTATTACGTAGATACTTCCATTTTATTTAATTTTCAAGCAATTAAAATATCAAATTGTCACAGACGTCTATGATCTCCAAAAATTCAACAAAAATGGATGCATAATGTATGAAAATTAAATAAAATGGAAGTACCTAAATAATAACAAGCACTAAAGGACGTAGATCCGTATGTTGTATTTATTTTAAGTTCAATGCTTGCATTGAACAGGATGGTTTTTAAAAATATTTCGAAAAATTTACAATTTTCATTAAAATTGATCTTAAACTGAACATTTAGGTTGAACACTTTAAATGGGGGAAAGTTAGGTAACACAAATTTGGCTACTTATTTCTGTCCTTTTTGGAAGCAATTTGACTAATTGGAGAAATTACATACAGTGGCAACTTTTTAGATGAACCACATCAGCCACATTTTTAAGACCTGGCCTGGAAATTGATTAAAATGATGGTACTTATTAAACCTAGGCACGAGTTATGTAGATATTATTTTTTTTTTTTTTAGCTAAATTTTTGTATTAATAAATGTTAGTATACATTAAAATATTCCATTTTGCCAAACTTTTCATTTGACTTGAAAATTGATCGTTAATAAAAAAAATTGTTGAGAGTGTGACAGAAATTTCAAATACTCAGGTTTTACCACCTATTTGTGTCCTATACAAATTTCATATCAAGTTTTAGATAAATCATATACAGGGTGAACTATCGTATACGGAGCAATCCAACAAATTTTTTTGAAACCGTCCCTGGATTTTTTAAATTTTAGATGTATGATGGTTGTTAGGCAACAGTGTACATTGTTGTAAAAAATGAGGCAAATCGGATTAACCGTTAAAATGTTATGACCAAAACAATTTTTGGACAAAATTCATAAATCACTCTGTATGATAGTAAAGAAAGGGAACAAACATTTTTTAATGGTCACTTGGTATTCGTCTTAGGTACTTCTACTTAGGGTAGAAGTATGTACAGTTCCTCATGACTCACCCTGTATAGGGCTATTAGTTCAACTTATACGTTTAAAATTTACCTATACGTCATCAGATCAGGCTACACGAAGTTTAGATAAATACATAAATCAGCAAATTGTGAAAATAAATAATGCCTTATTTCTATATTTCTTTAAAAAAGTCGTTATCAGATCTTTGATCAACCTGATTTGGTTTAAACTTGATCGATACAACCCACCTTAACAAAACTAGGTCATTTGCCATCTTTTAAATATCGATCTTCCAGAAAAACCGATTTAAATTAAAATGGAGACTCTTAAAAGATCGATTCAAATATCGGCTTTTCCAAAAGATCTGCGTCTTTGCTTGGCATGGATCATGTTTTCGTTGGCAGAGCAGGGCAGTGATATGATACATGCTCGTCTTGTAGGTTACATGCTCTACACTTGGGGTTACCTATAACCCCCAGTGTGTGAAGACATTTCTGCAGTGTCCTGTTAGTAATCCTATTATAAATACGTAGATTACTCCTGGATATCTGCAGGCGGTTTGCATAGCTTGCGACTGGGTGTGTCTAGAGCCGTTTTGCTGTGCCTGCAAGTCCTTAGACAACCACAAGCGCTATTCTCCGGACTAATGCCCCGCCGAGCGCTGGATAACGAAATACAAGCCAGGCCGTGTTAAGTGCAACAACTATGTATTGCCACAAAACGCTAAAGATTCGATTCCAACAAACACCAGCCGAAAGACTCATTCCTACTCAAAGAAGCTCTCGTGCCAGCCCCTCCACACCACTTACAGACTGCAGTTTCGTATACTCTTCCTAATTTTTTGTTAGGTCAAGTAGGGCTGCTCTGCTGTCCGTTGATATGAGCACCGTTTTACCACTGACGTTTGAGTTTGCGATTTCTGTTATCAGAATTACTTGCAGAATTACTATTAGTTCCGCTTGGAATGTAGTGGTATGTGTGCCTAGTGTTACCGTCGAGTGCAGATCTAGCTCTTCCGAGTAGACTCCAGCTCCCTATCTACAGTCCATTTTTGAAATATCGGTGTAGATTGATACGTCGGGCTCATCGTTTCCTTATGCATTTAACTTTATCTCAAAGCTAAAATTATAAATATGAGGGATATCTCGTAACCGTGCCCTTTATATGTTATTAGCATACAGATTGTAATCTCAGAGCAAACCTCATCACCACATCTTCTATGGATAGAAAAAAAGTAAAGTAGAACTCATTTTTATGTCGACATCGCGGAATTGTTTCTCCTTTTTTAGTATTTTTTAAGGGAAGGGGATGGTCTTTTCCTCGAAGACTGTTATTTTTTCCAACATGTATTTAACGATTATTTTTTCGTTTAATACAAATGCAGCGAAGAAGACATGTATTAATAGGAACAGTCAACTGCAACGTGCCTTTGATGACAAGGAATGTTTGCTATACCTTTTTTATTTGTTACCTAGCAAACTGTAGGCTTGAAAAATATAGAATGTGGTTGCTCAACTGCCTTCTTGAACTTATTAAAACTTAGTGTACCTTTTCCTCAATGCGATTAAGGTAGGTAGATAAGGAGCGCATGAAACTGGCATTCCTCGCTCAATCCACCTTTGCCGGTGTTTGTCGATATTTTTAATTAAGCTACCGTAATGCGGTAGACCACCATTAAATTCATACCAGCTATGAAATCGTACACTTTGGGAGGAACATCGTTTGAGGATGTTCTTCCAAGTGTACAAAAGGCTTGGCAATTTATGCTCACCAAAACCTATCCACATTGTAACAATAAGTTCGAATTTCGCAGTTTTTCTTACGCAGATTACATGTAAATTAATCTTAATATACATACGCGTTTACGCGTTACATGTCTTCAGAGAGTTGAGAGTTGATAATGGCAAGTATGACGTTTATCCTAGAGTAAAATTCTTACAAAAGAAGATTGTAGCTGTTGGCTTACTCCTCGTTTGCTAAGGCTAGGATCTAAATCAATAGCCTCAAAAATATCATTATTTCTGTTGTGGTGGATAAATAGTGATGGTTGGTCACTTGGTCAGTATTTTTACCGTTAAATGATCTGGTTTTCTGACAATCTACATATCCAAAAAAATATTTTACGATTTGGATATTTATTGAGGATGGGAAAAACATTTTGACACTCCAAGGTCAGGAACAAAACATCATATTTGCATATTCTGAAGTAGAATTTGTAAATAAATATGTAAATCACTTTACAAATTATTACCATTAAGTGAAAGTTTTATATTTAGTTCAGGTTACATTAATCCAGTGACCCAGTGTTACGTGTTAGGCTTGAACAGTTGCATATTCTGGAACGGTGCATCAGACACCGAACCAGAAAGAATACAGATCACGCAAAACATAATTCTCTGTCTCTTAGCAAACTCTAATCAGTACATAAGAATGGAAGAGCTAGGTTACCCAAAATTCAATTGACAACTGATTGACAACTGATTTCATAAGGGAAGAATTATTTTATGAACAAGACTGAACTATCACAACTGCCAGGAAACATCACATAAATCATATACGCTACGCAAGTTAACTCAAAGAAACAGACAGACAGTCTTCCTTTCTCGCCAACATTCCTGCGACCTACATCCTCCTCCTCCCACAAAAAATTCCTGCCATTAAACTAAATAGCCACTAAACTTAAATTATTTAAATTATTCTTATTTTTTGACAAAACGAAATATCTAAAGCAGATTTTTATTATATTTCTGCATGTATAAACGACAGTGAATCAATGAAAAACTATGGCAAAGTCGATTATTAAAAGTAGATTGGCAAAGAAAAGATAAATGTGTGACACTGGGAAAACACTTGTTTTTCTAAACTTTTTCTTCTGATAATAATGCGCTCCTTATGTGGTCCTTTACACCTCAAAATATATAGCTAGCGTCCTATTCGCATTAGAGTTATTAATTATTGAGATTGGGCGGTTAACGCTTTATTGGTCGCGTTACAAAGAAATGCAAATTAGTGTCAAATTATAAAGAATAGCAAGTGTCTCTTTTTTGCCCCCAGCAAAATAGCTACCATACTTTCTGCAGCCATACTATAGGATAGATAAGTATAGGGAGGGAGTACCTACAAAAATGTTTTTTTTGCAGTTTTGTTGAGGAGAGTTGGCGCTCTAAATTGAATCTATCCAGCAGATAATGTTGCTAAAATAGTGATGGCAGGCTTGAGATCACGGGGTCCCAAGTGTGCTAGTTCGTGGTTGAGTGAGACAGCAAGGACTAGTGTTAGCCCTGTTATCTCTCTTGAATTCGAGTCACAGCTACAACAGACGACAATGTCTCAGTTGCTTTGTTATCTGTGTGTGCATATCCTGGTTGAGTAGTGGAATAGATAGATAGACAGATATCATGTATTAGTGTCAATGATACAAAATGTTTACACAAGTCCAAACAAATGAATAGAGTGAATATAGATAGATAAATAATAACGTTAAATAATTGAATAAATAGTATATAAACATATTTAAATACAAGACAACCAAATACACATGTACACACTTACTTAAAAATAAATGTAAATAAATAGATAAAACTTTGTAAGGATTGTGAGAAATATGCTTATATTAGTGTAGGTTTAGATGTCAAAAAATGATTCCTTAAAATATTCTTCAAAATTATAAAAGACTTTACTTTTAAGGTATTGTTTAATTTTTTGTTTAAAATTATTTAGTCCTAAAAATTTCATACGATATGATAATTTATTACAAAAATTTATACAATGAATACCTGTGCCGTCTCTAGATTTTGAAAGTCGAAGATATGGTATGTTTTATATTATTTTTAAAACGCGTAGGATATGTACGAAGTGCTGATTGTCAAATTTATTGATATTACGTTTGATGTATAGTAGACATTCCAGTATATAAGTCGATGGCAGAGTAAGAATGTTAAGATGCTTAAAATAGTCTCTACAATCGTCTCCATAGTTTAACTCTGCTAAGGCTCTAACATATTTTCTTTGCAGACTAAATATTTTTGCACTCTGAGATGAGTGTCCCCAGTGTAATATAGCATATGACATGCTTGAATGAAAAATGTCGTAAGAAAACTGATATAGAGACACATTTGGACACAGTATTTGCTAAGTTTCTTAAGAGAAATACCTTTTTTGGAAGATACAGATTCAATGCATGCTTGTCCTAATCAGCAAATAATACGAAAGGCGTGTTTTTATCACAGTTCGCAAGGTCATTTATATAAATGATAAATAGGACTGGACCGAGTATTGAGCCCTGCGGTACATCATGTTTTATCCTAGTTGCTGTGAGTTACTATTATTGTATGAGACGTATTGAACCCTACCTGAAAGATAAGATTGTATCAGAGATGATTTGGATCAAACTGATACCGTCTCAGTTTATCTAAGACAGTGGTTCCCTCATCGGTCGCTATACTGACAAGGACTCCTTAAAAGCTTAAATTCTTAAAATGAAGATTATGTAGAATCTACCACTGCAAGTCAAGTAAAATACAAAACAATTGAATATCTCAGTGACATTTCGCGGACCCTTAAGACATCGTCCGCGCACCATCTGTTGGGAATCCTTGATCTAAGATATGAGATACACAATCGAAAGCCTTGGTTAAGTCATAAAAAGTTCTGCTGGTTGTACTACTTAATTCAAAACTATGTAAATTGATTTGAGTCAAGTTATTAATCTAGTGTGGTAGAAAGTTTGTTTCTTAAACCGAATTGGTTAGGATAAAATAAATGGTTTTCTTCGAAGTATTTGAAGTTTTATAACCGCTTCGAAAATTTTCACCAATAATTGGAATTAAGGAAATGGTTCTGTATTTCGACACATCTTCTAGAGAGTCCTTTTTAATGTTTAATAGCTATGGCTAGCCTTCCTTAGGACCTTAATATAAATAAGGCATTAAAATAAAAAATAAAAATAAAAAAATAACCCTCTGCTAAGCTTCAGTTTCAATTTTACATTTACATTTTTCATTTGATGAAGTTTAATTCTGATTGCACATTCGAAATGGATTGCTAGTTTACTAGCCTATTATTAACGCCAAGTTTATAGGAAAAATATAATAATTTTTTCGATTTCTACCGGTTCCCGAAGTTTTAACCCTAGAAACTGGCTCACCTTGTATATGCCATAAATGATATTATTTTTCCTACAAATTGTACTGATTGTAAAGGGAGTTTGTTGTTTGATAATTGTGCGAGTTACATGACAGAAATTGATTAATGTTACGAGGTCAGTAGGTAACTCAAACATTAATCATTTAGCATTGCTTTCTAACGAAAATTGGAAAGAAACTGCAAATCATACATAGAGAGCTAATAAAAAATTTAATCTGTTCATAGAGATTTTTCTAGAGTAATCTGAGATAGCATTTTCAATCAAAAGTGTAAAAATAAATTTAAGAAAATAAAGTAATAAATGGAACATGCCTGATCTAATAATTTCTAGATTTTATGAGGCTATATTATTTGTAGAAATAAATGTTGTAGGAGTTTCATCAAGCTACGTTTAGTGTGAGCAAAAATTGGAAATAAGATCTTTTACTCGCAAATTTGACGAATGTGCTAGTAGGCCAGTCGGCAGAGGTTTTGACTAGAAAAAAAAGGGGGAAAGCTGAGAACTGTTTTAATCATTTCATTTGGACATCAAATATAAATTCCTACAATGATAGTGGACCGGAACATTTCGAAATTTTCTAAAACACTCCCTCCAAAATTCGCTTCTCTATGTCACTTTTATATTCCTAGTCACTTGTTTGGATGATTGTCGAAGAACTTTTCGAGTTTTCCATTCGCAACATCGCCATCTTCCAGCTTTGTGATGTTCTTCCTCTAAATTTACTGTCTAAATTTCAATACAATCGGATTTTTCTGTTTTAAGTTATGGTGCTTAGAAGAAACGTGAACGCGACGTGAATAGATAGACAGGCGAACAGACCGACGGATAAATCGACGGACGGACATTTTGAAAGTTGTTCAGAATTCGTTCACTAACATAGTGATATGAAACATTTTTCTCTACGAGAGACATTTATGGTTTTAGAAATATGCCAATCAAATGCAATATACTCTTCGTTTACGTATCCGCGAAGCGTATAATTAACAGACGTTTCTTGTTACCGTTATGTAACTTTTATGTTAAATTAACATTCGCAATTCTTAAGAAATAAAATTGGCATCATGGACCCTGAAAATATTAGGGACCAGTTTGCAAATTCTATTATTTATCGAGTTGTAGTATCAAAGAAACAATCTATATGCTGTCGCTAAAAAATAATGAATCATAATGTGGTTCTCTAGTTAATAAATATATTTTCAATTAACTAATTTAGAAATGTTTATTTATAAAAAATTATATATTTGAATTAATAACTATACTTTTAATTAATTACTTAATTACCTAATTTATTTCAAAAGTATTTGTTTTGTGATGAAAACGATAAAATATTCCGAACCATGTTCAACTTTGTATTTTAAATTTCCTAGTTTATTTGTATATATATATTTAATACAGTATGGATGCTATTTTTAAATATAGTTTTTGTTTTGTATGAAACGTGAAATAAACAAAACATAAATAAATAAATAACTACGACTTTTATTTAATTTCCGGAATAATCAATATTAGTGTATAACACAATTCAAATCAAATATACATACGGGTTAAATAAGAATAAATAAATAATTAAATACCCCGATTGATTAAAATGCAGGTGGAAGTATGGCTACAAAATACAAACATTCGTTTAAATACGATTTCCTTCATTTGGACATATTTATGAACTAGCTCATTTAGTTTTAGCTGGTAGGATATTAGAAAAAAGTTATGGACCGTGAAGAGTTCTATTAATCATTAATGTTGATGAAATTTACTTAGGAATGCTTCAAAGCAGTGGCGGATCCAGGGGGGACAGGGGCACGTGCCCCCTCCTGTCGCTTATTTTGGTATTCGTTTTTTATTAAATAATAGTGATTTATGAACAACAATATTAATTGTTATTGTATTATATACAGGATGTCCCGTAAATAATGGATAATCTTGAAAATGGTAATAGGCCGAACCAAAACCTGTCAGAATATCGCAACTTGACCTTATTAAACGGTTTTCGAAATATGGGCATTTTTTTGAAATTAAAAAATTTCTACTCTAGAATAGTACTTTGTATGCCTCTGTCACAAGATGAGGATCTTTTACTTCCACGTTCAGTGGAAGTATAGTAACGACAAAAAAATTTTTAAAAATTTTTATTGTCCAAATAGGCTTAAAAGGTCATGAAACGTCGAGATTTTAAGTTTGAGCGAAAAAAAATTTCTGTCTGTCTGTCGGTCTGTCGGTCTGTCTGTCTGTAACTTTTTTTTGTGCGCACGTTTACTCTGGAACCGTTTAAGATATTGACTTGAAATTTGGTACACATATGTGATTTAATGAGATCTAGAACTAGATTATATTTTCATCTTGTTCCGTCGAAGGGTTGGGGGGTAAATTGGGGTAAATTTGGGGTAAGTGGGTAAATCAAGCAGGTAAGAGTCCATGAAATTGGTATTTAGTATATACAAGAGAAGCCAAGGTCCCAAAAAAATTTTTGGCATTAGCCACCCCCATTACCCTCACCTCCTTATTAAAGGGGATGAAAAAAAATTGTGATTTAGTGTATGTACAGGAACCAGAAACCTCAAAATATTTTTTTACTTCATCCACCTTCCATTACCACCCCCCCTATCACCACCCCCACCCCACTACCGATGTGGGGTATCGTTTTATGGGTTTTTGAGGTAGAGGATTTCAAATATTATATTATTAAAGTTCCATAAACAATTATTTTCACATACAAAGTTTTTTCGTTGTGAGTGACTTGGATAGAGAATCTGGATGTGGAAGTAGTGATTCCTTGGGCAGCGGTTTTTTATTCCCTTCTTTGGTGAGTATTCTACAACAGTTGTGCTATCAAACGTGTGTAGGAGTTTTCAGACAACGACCACGGTATTCTAAAATATATATATATATATATATATATATATATATATATATATATATATATATATATATATATATATATATATATATATATTTCTTAAATTTCGGTCCCACCAAGATTCCGTCTGCTGGCTTTAATCTTTGATGGTGTGAAGAAAAGTGCCAATCGAAATTTGCCACTTATCTTAAAAACTTGCCCGTTATTATTATATTCTAAAATGTTTAAAAATTCTGAGGTAAGAGGACGAAGAAAGATCGAAATAAAATAAAAAGTAATTTCACCTGCACTTATTAAACATTATTAAAAATAAATAGTCAAACAACTTATAATAAATGTTCGAATTGCTCTCCTCCACCCTGATGCAGGCTCTGTGCCTTTTAATAAAGGAACGTTTTAAATGGTGCGAATATCCGGATGGGCTGATTTCTTCAGCGGCCACTCCGATGCGCTCATGCAATTCATTTAATGATTGAACAGGTCGGAAGTACATCCTTTCCTTCATGCATCCCCAGTAAAAAAAATCTAAAGGATTTAGGTCTGGTGACCTAGGTGATCACAGAATTGAAGCTAAGCGAACGCACAATCAGAACTTATTATCTGCAGCAGGTATAAGAGCTCATCCGGAAAGACATAATAACCAAAATAAAACTCGAAAGATTAAGATGGGCAGGTCATGCCGATACATATGAAAAGAACAACCCAGTAAAGAAGGTTCTTAGGACAGAGCCCTTTGGCACGAGAGGTCGGCAAGACTTAAACTGCGTTGTATGGATATCGGTAGAGGATGCCACAAGAAATTAGATGTACCAAATTGAAGAGGTCAAGAGGTCAAAAACCGAGATAAATGATGGAATAGGCTGGAGAACGAGTCCTCCTAGAGCTCTGTATATGATAATTTTCTTCATGCCCACTTTTTCACCGCATTTCTCGCAGAGTTTGAAGTGAAATCCGATGTTGCTCCATTTTTAAAAAGTTTTTAATATCAACTTCTTCAATTTTATTATATATTATTTGTTTTTAAGAGTATGCACATTTTGCTGTTGAAGTTTTGATTGTTTAAGAGCGAGTACTTGGATAAAGAATTATTAAATCATTTGGTTAGAATTTCCATCAATGGGGAACTTGCCCAATTTTTTTAAATTTCATTAAAGTGTGTATTTATGCATAAAAACACGCCACACCGAATTTCAGCTCTTAAATCGCAGTACTTACTTTGCAATAAATAATTAAAGTTGAAATCTTCGTCACTTCTCACGAAAGGCACTGTGACGTCACCGGGTGAAAACTGGTCTCGCGTGGTGTTCAACAGATGGCGTACTTTAGCCATTCACCCCAATTAATAGACCAGGCGGCGCGGCGGTTGGCTTTGAGACGTCCGCATCTTCGGTCATAAGTCTTTTGTTTTTTATGTTAGAGAAAAAATAAAAAAAGTGTCGGAAAGCTCAATTAATTCTCTTTACATAAGCTATCTACAAATTTTTCGAAAAAAACGATAATTATCGAGATATTCGAGGAAATATAGGAAATTACACGTTTTCCTATAGTGTATGTAAATCTTAAAAAAACATTTTTTCTCTGAAACCTTCGTTTCGAAGGGCCGATATTAACGAAGCGTCAAAATAGTACATGATATTATGTGAACATCGTAAATGAGATCGATTTCAATTAATTATCGATTAACTACGGTGACAAAATTGAGAAATTTTACCGAAAAAAAAAATCCCAAATCCCGCCCCCTATAATTCCTTAATTTTTGTCTCAAAAAATAAAAAGAGCAGTTTTAGCAAATTTAATTATGTTTAAATTAGCTAGAGTAGTGTTTTGGCGTAGGAGCAAAGATTAAAAAGTTGCCAACTGTAGAAGCTCAAAATTTGCGATTTTTTGCCGTACGTGGCCGACATTTCTGTAGTTATCTTCGAAACGAAAAAAAAAGTCTGGTGATAGCGAAAGATTGGCAGTGGAAAATATTCGTTTGACCTTGTTTTTTATTTCGAGCTAACTCCCACCATTTCGGAGATATATGTAAAAAATAGCAAAAAACAGCTTACATTTCGGAGCCGAAAAAATTGCAAAAACATGCAATCTTGATACGTTCATATTTTTCGAAAAACACCATTGGGACGGCCGTACGATATCGCGACGTAAAGAGGAAGACTTCCAGATAAACCTGATCGTAAATTGCACGGCGAAATTCGAAAATTCGGCTCGGCACGAACGAATCAAAAGTAGCATTTTGTGACATTTCAGAATATTGAAGATGTTTTTCCAACGAATTTGAGGTTAGGTTGTGTTCACTGCTAGTTGTTTCTGACAAATGAGCATGCGAAAGCAGAATCGGTGTCTCTTGACGCCGTCATCCGACTTTCACGCTCTGACGTCACGTTTCAGGAGTGGGTAAAATCCGGCAGATTTTAATCGCTTATATTTCTGGAGGATTTTTTTAAATTATTTTTTGTTGTCTATGGGGTTTTTAATGATGTTAATTTACGATTTTGAGTATTTTAATTCAATTTTATTTTTTGAGCAAGTTCCCTATTGAAACATATTATGTCGTCAATTAATATATTGAATATACTATAATGACTAATTATCGGTATAATTATTAAGCTCTAGCAGGCTTATAAATTTCACTAATTATGAATTTAATACATTTAATGATAACAAGTAACAACTAGATTACCCCTAGCGTTTCAAGCTAATGAAATATGTATGTCAGTCGATTAACAATGAAGTGCAGAGTTATCTCACATGTTCTCTTCGAGAATTCAGATTTGTATATCAATCTCCATTACTGCGGTTTCTAGTATTTTGGCAACTATTAGTAGGAAACATTCCTAGATTATTGTAAGTTAGTCTTTTTAAATAATATGCCTACAAAATTTGAGTTACAACAAGGTTTGCTTGTGATGTAGGTCCCCACAGTTTAGTTATAAAGAAATTTTGTTTATCAGGCTTTATACTAATACGTAATATCTCAGATCTTCAGAGTTTGAAGTTTAGCATTTCAACCTATATGAGCCATAAATGTCTGTATCAAAATGCAGCTTTTTTGTAGGGGATGTAATGTTAAATATTGTTATATGGAATAACGCTTAGCTCTGGTTGTTAGTGATGGGGAGATCTCCGACAAAGCAAGTTTCATGTTACAGAATGACTTATGTTTAGGGGGGTTTAGGTTTTGGTGTTTGATTACTAGTTTGTAGCATTTTTGTTTGTGGTGTGATCAAATAATGTACGTTACTTAATGTTTAATTGCACTTTCTTGTATACTTGTAGGGTTGTATCATTACAAGAGCATAATTTTGTTATTTATATCACTCTTTTGATTAATTGATAAATAAGTTACTAGAACTAGCTTCAGTAGTTCAGGGGTTAGGGTCATGAATCAGTCAGATTCGATTGATAACTGTTTTTACGCGCCACGTATCCTTAGTAAATATACAAAAAATTAAGTTAAAAGACAGTGAGATACCATGCAGCATCTTCGTGTTTATAGAATCTTATCCAGCCGAGGCGCATACATGTCCCCTAACATGAATAAATATTTTTGAATTTGAATTTGAATTTGAATTTGAATAGAATCTTATCAAAGGTGTTACAACACTCTTCACGTGAATTTTTTTTTAAATGTTTCATATCCTTTATATTTTACTAACCGATTTTTTTTCAAAAACGCTAAAATTTACTGACTTACTATAGTACAGGAAAACTTTACTATAGCTCGAAAAAAAATTGTGCAGACCTTAAACATTGGCTATAGGTTCAAAACAGAGCTGGAGTACTTCAAATAAAAGTAATTAAAAAAAGTACTTCAAATACTTTCAGTATTTGAAGTACTTTGCTTCAAATCCTTTCGATTCTTAGTATTTGGTACTTGGTATTTGAAATACTTTGCTTCGAGTATTTGGATTTGGGATTTGGTTTTCAGAAATACTGGTATTTGAATTACTTTGCTTGGTATTTCAAATACTCTCCGGTATTTCAAGTACTGTCCCGGTATTTGAAGTACTAGACTTAACAATTTATAGAATTTGAAATGTGTTTTTTGATATTTCAATTAGTTAAAAGTATTTGAAGTCCTTGTAGTTCCATGTTTTAGATATTTTAAAAAACAAATTTCACTAAAAAATTGTTACTGCATAGCTGTTTTTATTCAGTAATCAGTGTTAACATTATGTGGGCAGTGGGGGATTTAGGGGGTTGGCTATAGAGGCTATAGCCCAGGGCGGCAAAATCCAGGGACGGCAAACTTTTTGAAAAAGAGCAAAGGCACATAAAAACAAAAAAATATTATTATTAGTATGTACTAAGTATCAGAACATTAATTTATTTAAGAAAGTGTTTTTTATTTTAACTAGACTAAAGTTCCTTATTATAGTCAACTGTGCAGGGTGGTCACGCGAACGTTAGAACCTCATTTAACATCGTTATTTTTGGAGTTACGTAAAAACGTTTAAAAATAAAAGTTATGAGAAATCACGTTTATTTTCCAAAAATCATTTCAGAAAAACAATTAAAAGTCAAATTTCTGAGATACGAGCTTTACTTTGGTTTTTTTTTACATGGAATACCCCATATATTTTTACACCATTAGAAAGGCCATAGAAAAACCTTTTTCAATGATGTATGACGTATGGAATTTTTCTTAAAAACTATAGTAGATATTATAAGTTTTATATTTTCTTACATTAAGGCATGGTAGTCCGAAATAGTAGTTTGTGCAAGAAGAGTGGATTTGATATCCATATCGCACGATAAAGAAGTTTGAGCACGACGCCGTAGGCGGAGTGCTCAAATCTTTTGAGTGCGATATGGATAATCCACTCGAGTTGTATGTACAGTATACTTTTTCTACGACCAGCTTAAAAAACTACAATATTTATTAAACATTAATATATTACACAAATACACACTGACAGTTACTTTGACAGCTTACGCACTAATTTGATGTTAAAATGAATAGTTGCATATGTACTTAATACACGAACTGTGATTGGTTCGTTTTATTTCATATCCATCCCAGAACTGATATGAAATATATTCGTTCAGTTACCTGGAATTGCCTACTTATCCATTCTACAGACTGTACAGAAAACAGTAAATTTACATAAGGGAGTAGAAAAAATATATATCAATTATTGAAATTCTCCATTTTATTTAAAATAAAGTGAAATTAGATACTAACATGTATCTTGACAGAACTAACATATTGTTTATTTTAATTTACATACTTTTGTTTTCCATGGATAATTTGATAAATTGTAAATTTATAGTAAATTAGACAAATTTTTTTTAAGATAAATACCATGTATATAATCAAATAGCCTTTTTTAAGGCTTTTCAAATGGTGTAAATATATATTGAATATTATTTTAATCAAAATGTATACATTTTTTTATTTTGATTACATTTTGGACTTATGGTTTTTGGACAATTCTGAACAAGTTTCATTAACAAAATTTTCCGATAAAAATATGCCTAATATGATTTTTTTATTTTCCCCGCATATATTGGTACTGCAGGTGGCTTTGCATTTGTAGGAGGCGAATGCTTATTTGGTCATAAGTAGATTCTAATTGGTTCCATACTTAAGTAAAATTTGATTCAAATCGGAAAAAAATAAAAAGTTATTGGGCTGTTACCATTTCAAGTGAAACACACTGTATAAAAGCCAGTGATAAAAAAATAATTGAATTAAAAATTTTTCAATACTTAAATGACTCTGACACCCAACTTGCTTCTCAGTAAAAACAGTTTTTTATCGGTTCAATACATGCCTTGCATCATCAACTGTAGAAAGACTCTTTTCATTTACTGAAATTATAAATGCTCCTAGAAGAAATGCATTAACTAATGGAAATTTCGAAAATTTGGTGCTATTAAAAGCTAATGATAGATCTCAATTTTATTATTTGTACTTGTACTTACCTAAAATTATTACTATGTTTTATATACAGTATCGGAAAGTCCTGGCTTAGGTGTTGTATAGTTTCAACGACTTAACCGACCGCCCACAATAAAGGCGTCTACCAGAGCTCTAGCAGAGGGGCAAATAGTGACACGAATCATCAAGCATCAAGGCGGAAACAAATTGAAATTCCACAGACAGGCTGCCCACGCACATGTGGTGGGGAAAGCAGGTGGCACGATTGTAGGATGTGTTATATGATAAAAAGGAATAGACTAGTTGCTTCACTCTTGCTTGCTCTTATTGCCCATACCAAAGCGAACATTTTCCGATAGTGTATAAGTTGGATTTCTTTATTACTTTCCTGACATTTGAAGGAAAATCGACCGCAGCAATATTTATTTTTGTTGGTTTTTATATTTATATAATAATAAATTATTTTTTCTATTGGTTTTGAATGATACTGAGTTAAAGAAGGCTGTTAATAAATAATAATAATAACAAATTATTAAGAGAAAAACTAAATAAATAAAATTTTTTATGGGTATTGGAAGAACTGTGGAGCATTTGAAATATGTTAAAGTACTTGAAATACTTGAGTATTTGAAATACTTCAGAGTAATTGAACTACTTTGAGATTTGAAGTACCTAGTGAAGTACTTCAAATAATCTGAAATATTTGAAATACGGTACTTGCGATTTACTTGAAGTACTTTCGACAAGTATTTGGTATTTGTATTACTTTGCTTCAGGTCATAGTACTTGGGAATTGGAGCAGCAAGTACTTTGTCAGGTACTTGGTATTTGGTACTTCAAGTACTTTCATTGGGTACTTTCAACAGCTCTGGTTCAAAATAGGCCAAAGTTTACGAAACAAAAAAGTTTAG
The DNA here is from genome assembly GCA_936432065.2 of Rutpela maculata. Classification (NCBI taxonomy): domain Eukaryota; kingdom Metazoa; phylum Arthropoda; class Insecta; order Coleoptera; family Cerambycidae; genus Rutpela; species Rutpela maculata. Next base: position 175,248,387 of record OW386287.2, read on the forward strand.
GAGTTTTACGGATCCATGAGAACCTATAGGGGTTGAAAAGGGGTATTTTTAATTAAAAAATCGGTTTTCCTCTATTTTCACGAGAAATATGACATTTACAAAAAATTAGTTCAAATAAAAGTTGTTTCTGACAAAATTATCTTTAATTTATTGTTTCCAAATTTAATTTTATAGCAACAATAACCGAAATACTAGATACACAAAAACATTGGAGCTGAGAGAGAATTAAAGACATCGAATTAAACTATTAAAAAAAACCGCTGCCCAAGAAATCACTACTTCCACATCCAGATTTTCTATCCAAGTCACTCACAACGAAATAATTTTGTATGTGGAAATAATTGCTTATGGAAATTTAATAATATAATATTTGAAATCCTCTACCCCAAAAACCTATAAAACGATACCCCACATCGGTAGTGGGGTGGGGGTGGTGGATGAAGTAAAAAAATATTTTGAGGTTTCTGGTTCTTGTACACACACTCACTAAATCACAATTTTTTTCATCCCCTTTAATAATGGGGTGGGGGTGGTAATGGGGGTGGCCAATGCCAAAAATTTTTTTGAGACCTTAGCTTCTCTTTAATATACTAAATACCAATTTTCTGGGCTCTTACCTGCTTAATTTACCTATTTACCCCAAATTTACCCCAATTTACCCCCAACTCTTCGATGGAACAAAATGAAAATATAATCTACTTCCAGATCACGTTAAAATACATACGTGTACCAAATTTCAAGTCAATATCTTAAACGGTTCCAGAGTAAACGTGCGCACAAAAAAAAGTTACAGACCGACAGACCGACAGACCGACAGACAGACAGAAATTTCTTTTTCGCTCAAACTTAAAATTTCGACGTTTCATGACATTCTAAGCCTATTTGAACAATAAAAATTTTTAAAAATTTTTTTGTCGTTACTATACTTCCACTGGATGTGGAAGTAAAAGTGGTATTTCAAATACGTTTTCGTTAAATAATTCGAAAGGTATTACATTGAGCAAAAACATGCTAGAAAGAAATAAGAAAGCTACTAAATTAAGGATGAATTTCGTTTTTTTCTAATTTTTGTGAAGTCAATGGTCTCGATCTCTGGAAGTCTAAAGGTAGCGTCCGAACGTTTATAAGACGAAGTATTTAGTTTAAATGTTAACTATCTCAGAAACTATCGCACTTGGCTAAAAACGCTAATAACCAAAATGAAAAACTATTAATTAGGCTATCAAATGACTTTTTTCCTATTTTTATAGCATAAAAAAAACAAAGAAGTTATCACAGAAACAATGTACTTTTTCACATTTTTTTTTAATAAAAACGTCGCAATTTTGTTAATGTAAATGGTCAGTAATTAAAAGAATATATTTCCATACACGGTTTTTCGTTAATATATAGTGTGACCTAGACGCTCAAATTTTTTCATCGGCTTACAGCGCTTGCTTTAGAAAAAAAATTTCATTTTAAACTTTAGAAAAAATGTAATATTCTTGTTTCTCTGCAAATATTTCAGTAAATAATAGTTTAAGAGAACATATGTCGGACATCAAAAATGAAGCTTATAACCTGAGAATAAATTTATTTTGTTGATATATTTGTGTAGGGTTGATTGTTTCGGAGATATTTAATTACTTCCACATCCAGTGGAAGTATAGTAACGACAAAAAAATTTTTAAAAATTTTTATTGTTCAAATAGGCTTAGAATGTCATGAAACGTCGAGATTTCAAGTTTGAGCGAAAAAAAATTTCTGTCTGTCAGTCTGTCTGTCGTTCTGTCGGTCTGTTTGTCGGTCTGTCGGTTTGTAACTTTTTTTGTGCGCACGTTTACTCTGGAACCGTTTGAGATATTGACTTGACTTGAAATTTGGTACACATATGTACTTATGGTAAATTTGGAGTAAATAGGTAAATCAAGCAGTTAAGAGTTCATAAAATTGATATTTAGTATAGAAAAGAGAAGCTAAGGTTTCAAAAAAAATTTTGGCATTAGCCACCCCCACCCCATTATTAAAGGGGATGAAAAAAAATGTGATTTAGTGTGTGTACAAGAATCAGAAACCTCAAAATATTTTTTTACTTTATCCACCCTCCACTCCCACCCCCTCTCACCACCCTCACCCCACTACCGATGTGGGGTATCGTTTTATGGGTTTTTGAGGTAGAGGATTTCAAATATTATATTATTAAAGTTCCATAAACAATTATTTCCAGATACAAAATTTTTTCGTTGTGTGACTTGGATAGAAAATCCGGATGTGGAAGTAGTGATTCCTTGGGAAGCGGTTTTTTATAGATGGCATCCGACCGTTTTTAGGATGAAGTATTTAGTTTAAAATGTTGAACATCTTTGAAACTGTGACACTTTCATCAAAAGTTCTAAGAAACAAAATTAAAGGTAATTAAACAATCATTAAAATAATTTTTTGTTTGTTTCTACATCACAAACATAAAGAAATTATGGCCGATTCAATGTGCGTTTTCACATTTTTGTTAACAAAATGTCGGCATTTTGGTATTGTAATTGCTCAGTAATTATTTTTTTTTTAATACTGTTTTCCGTTAATATATAGCATCACCTAGATGCTCAATTTATTTTGTCCCTTTAAAACACTTGTTTTAGAAAAAAAATCCATCCCCCATCGAAAAATGACCGTATTTCGGCAAATTATTGCTATAAAATTAATTTAAAAACACCAAATTAAAGATCATTTTGCCAGAAACAACTTTCATTTGAACTATTTTTTTGTAGATACCATATTTCCCGAGAAAGTAGAGAAAAATCAATTTTTTTATCCCATATAGGTATCCGCAGATTCGTAAAACTCCTAAACTTTTTTGTTTCGTGAACTTTGGCCTATTTCAAACTTATGACCAAAGTTTAAAATCTTCACACATTTTTTTCGTCTTACGGTCATTTCTTTCAGTCTCTTCCTGTACTACTGTCCAAATTTAAATAAAAGCGGATTTGTCTCTTAACTTATCGTGTTTACAAAAACAGAACAGACGAAGAAGCAGGCGGACAAACTGACAGGCAGACTGATAGACAACAGGCATTTTGAAAGTTGTTTAAAATTATAAGACTAATATAGTGATATTAAATTTTATTCTCTAAGAGTGATATATAAAGTTTTAGAAACGTGCCGAGTTGGGTAACAAAACATTTCTATATTTTCCCCAAACTATGTGTTAAAAGAATATAGAAAATTTAATATTAAATACTTCGAAATCACTAAAAACAGCATTCAACTCCAATTGGATATTTTTCCACAAAAATTGACATCTAACTAATCTATTTGGCATGGACATTTTTTTTTCAGAAAAGTGGAAAACTACCATATAAAGAGTAAGAAATTATCAATATGCCACAAATAAATAATTATAGACCATATTCAATTGTTAATGACAAAATAATACACTTCAGAGTTGCGCAAACTGTGTGTAAAAAAAAGCAAGGAGACTGGTCTTTAATTTTGCGTAAAGTGCTTAATGACAGTTCCCGAATAAAATAAGGTTTTCAATATTCTCATCATTCTATTGTTTTTTTTAATTTGCTAAAATAATTTTTTGGTGTCGAACTTTAATTGCATTCAAAGAAGATTATCTCTCCTTTTTAAAGATTTATTTACCATTTTAATGTCGGACGTTTTTTAAAATTCTTTATTTGATTTATAGTTAAGTAAGTTACATAATATTATAAACTTATACATAAATTGACGCTCATATTAATTTTAAAAGTTATGGAAACTAGAGAAAGTTGTTTTCATTATTACTTGTAACATTGGACATGACAGGTAAATTGCAGTAAACTCGGGATATTGCACCACGTCGCTGTTGGTTTACATAAAAATGTTAACCCATGTATATTGGCGTAGGGAAAATAATTCTTCAGAATGGTGAATATATATACAGTGTGTGCTATTTAATACCGCAACATCCCATTATTTTGAAAGGCTTTGATCGATTTAAATTTATTTTTTTGAGATATAGTGCTCTACGAGCTTTATTTGACCGGTTTGAAAACTGTATAGTTTTCATATTTTCAAGGCCTAAATTGGTCGAAATTATTAGGCAATTTTTTATCGGCAAATTGGATAGCGTACTCGCTTCACAGTTGTCTCTATACAGATATATCCTGTTTTATCGATGTTTATCTTTAGGCCCCATTTCTCGTATTCTTCTTTCAGTTTTCTAAACATGTAGTCTGCATCACTCTCGTCTCCTGTTATAATTATCTGGTCATCAGCGAATAAAAGAGTTGTTAAGCACTGTTGATCCATTTGTATTCCTTCTCCAGTTACTGATTGTTTTCTCGGATATATATTTTGAACAAGGCAGGTGACAAACTACACCCCTGTTTAAGTCCCTTTTGGTGTAAAAACTTTCTGACAGGGCATTTCCCACTTTCACCATGCTCTTTGATTCCTCATATATATATATTCCATACAGAGTTGACATAAATATTACTCAGGCCAGACCTCGTCAAAGTTTCAAAAAGTTTCTTTAAAGGTACTCTGTCGTAGGCCTTTTCTAAATCAACAAACACTAGGTGGGTAGACAGATTATGCGACGTTCGTTTTTCTAATATCTGTTGTAACACAAATATGTTATCAGTACATGATCGTCCTGCACGAAATCTCGACTGCTCTTCTATTTTCTTTATATCCATTTCAATTCTTTGTTTTAATATTCTACCGTACAACCTCCACATTGCACTTATGTCCCTGTAATTCTGCCACACTTTTTTATTACCCTTTTTGTGTATCGAGTTTATATATGGTGCATTTCCAATCTTCCTCTAGTAAGCATTTATTAAATAAGTTTGCCAAATTTTCAAGTAGTATATCTGGTCCATACTTGACTAACTCAATGGGGATATTTCCAGGTCCTGCAGCATTTCCATTTTTTGATTTTTCTTTATTTCCTCCAACGTTATTTCCATCACTTCTTGGTTTTTGGCTGTTTCAATGTTTATGTTTGTTAGTTTAAATTCGTTTCTATTTTTCATAAGCAGTATTTTATAATGGTCTACCTTTTCTCTCAAACTTATCAAGTTTAACTTGCTGTTATGTTTTCCTTCTTTTCTCAAGCTTTTTATAATTTTCCATGCTTCAGCTACTTTTGTTCCCCCTATAAATCTGTCGAATTCTTCAAATTTTCTTTCCCACATTTTATTCTTACTCTTTGTAATTGCTAATACGAAGGAAAATATAAAAATAACGAATTTTGCTGACGGAAACCGGAAACCGAAACTGGTTCCATGTACATTAACTATACAATTTTAAGTACATATTTGTTATATTCAATATCCATAGATGATTACCACTTACACAGAACTGTTAATACAGTTGCTAGTTTTATTCTAACCAATGTTAAGTTTGTTAAGTTCTTCTTTTGACATTGGTAACCAGGTTGTTACCAATGTTAAAAGATCTCTTTAATTAACTTGAATATAGTAAACTACCATATCCATATTTTTGAATCCTTGAGCGATAACATCTGACTCGGTATCAGCGAATCATGGAAACCCCATGTTCTAAATTTCATATAAATCTGCAAAAATTTTGTAGCAGCCATTTTGGAACCGCTATTTTAAATTTTTGACATCTAATTGAGTATCAGCTACTCCAAATATATCCAGCTACTATTTTGTGCGTGAACACAGTATTTTAGATTTAGACGAGTACGTAATTCACGTTACTTGAATCATTAAATAATGTTATTGTTTGAAAAAAGTTGAACTGGGACTTTAAAAAAATTATGCAAGTTAATTTATGAGTATTAATGAATAGCTTATTATTTGAACCCACGAAGTTGTTTAAATATATCAATTTAACATGTTTCTGTCTCGGTTTCACTAATGCCATTGCTTTTTATTAGTATCATCTGAACAGGCACTGTGATTCGTGCAGAGTGTTCAACATAGCTGAGTATATCATTAATGTATAACAGAAATAAAGTTGACCCAAGACAGCGTCTTGTGCTCCTGTATTGACCACTATTAAATCTGATACAACATTAAGGGATATCCTCTGATAATGGTCTGAAAAAAATAGCGTAAACCATTATTTATTAGATCTCATAACCAAATATTTCTAGCTTTGGTAGTAATATATGATCCACACAATCGAATGCATTAAAAAAGTTAAGGAAAAGCCTCAAAATAATTTATGATTTATTTAAAGCAGATACTATGCCATTTTCAAATTCGCGGTATCCAGAATTTTGTTCTGTAAAACCATGATGATTTTGCCCTCTACATATTTATTTCAGGGTGGATTCTTTTCGGTATGACACCTTTTAGATGTAGCATGTGTAAATAACTAATAATAAATATATGTTCTTATGGAATAAAGATGAATGTAAAATGTCATCCCTGAGGAAATTACTATTCTCTTGGTATCGCTTGAGTGATGATAGATATAGGGCTATTGTGAAGACTAAAAAAGTGATCTTTTATTTAATATATTTGGGTATGACAAATTAAATGCAGTAGAATTGGAATGTTGCACGTCGTTATATATAAAACTACCTACACAGGTCTCTGCTTGGAATATATTTGCTATTTTAAAATACAATACTATTATGTTTCACTTTATTGTGCAAAATGTTTAATAATTTCACGTTTGTTTTTTGCAATTCTATTTAATGCTGTTAATGTGTTGGCACGTTCTGTTTATTGAGTTAATTAAATGTAATAGGTGTTTAATGCATATGTCAACAACAAACGAATACAAATTTTGAATAACTAAATTAATAGGTAGAGTACATTGAATTCCCTTGATTAGTAAAGTTGTTTTATAAAATTTTTTGGGTATGATTCCGTAATATATACATGACCAGTGGCCATAGGATTGACATTACTTTTTATTAGTATTTGGTAGTGGCCAAGAAATATGCAATTTGATTATCACATATATGATGAATAACCAAGTGTTCATATGGGTATCCGTCGTATTAATGATAAATAAACTGCTATGGGTAACTTCCAGTGGCGGCTGAGGAGACAGGGGAAGCTGAGCCTCCTCTAGCAGCATATCCAGGGGTGATGAGGAAATGTACAATTTGTAATCGTATTGTCTTTTAAATATCAAGCCTCCTCTGCACAAAATATCACGAGCCGCCACTGGTAACTTCCGATATATAGTGGATATGCATATAGTGGAAGCCTTTGATAAGCCAATTAGCAAAGAATTGCTAAGTCAGATCGATCAACTCGTCTCTCAGAATGAGAAATATTACATCCAAGATGACACCCACATCAGAGGGGATGTTGGTAATCAAAGAATGAATTGTGCTCACAGGGATGTGTAGACAACTGTAGGGTACTAGCCTACATACCGATACCATCACCATGGATAATATATAATAACAAAACAATTTATTACAAAAATTTATATTTTCAAATTTGAATACAAATATTTCTTTAAAAAGTTTATCTTTATTAATATAGCAACTATAGTGCTATATATTGGTGACCCCGAACGTCTTCACGCATTGCATACTTCCGGAGAGTTAAAGATAGTTGTCAAAAATTAATTATGAAGACTGAAGTTTAATAACTTTTGACAATGTTGTTATATAGTTATGCCGAAAGTAATCTCCCATGGGCATTCTAGACAGCTTTTCCAGTCGCGACAAGAATATGGGACCGAACCAAACTGCTCGTGCTGCTAACTGCTGATGACGGACGACGTCCATAACGAAGACAGCCAGTTAAAGGTCGACCGTTTCATAGATATCTTCGCTAGACACGGATTCCTCAGTCTCTCCATGAAGATAGTACCGAGATACGAATCATACTAGATTTTCAGAAGACTTGTTATTACTTACTCAATTATGTACATGTATAGGTAAGTACTCTGCTATATGACTCCCTGCAAAGTAAAACCAGCTTATCAAGTGTATCAATTTATTAATTATTCACTATTTTAATTGTCTCGCCAGCTTTTCTTTAGCCAAAGCTGCTATAGCTGGTGTGACATCTTTTTAGAGAAGCTCAATCCAATTATGATTGCAAACTCATTCCCTATTTTAATTGTCTCGCCAGCTTTTCTTTAGCCAAAGCTGCTATAGCTGGTGCGACATCTTTTAGAGAAGCTCAATCCAATTATGATTGCAAACTCATTCACTAATTTTAATTATCCCGCCAGCTTTTCTTTAGCCAAAGCTGCTATAGCTGGTGCGGCATCTTTGAAAGACGCTCAATCCAAATATGATTGCAAACTTTCATTCACTTAGCACAAGCTTGCTATTTTATTTCAATTTTTCAATAATATATAACATACATTAAGGATAATGTTATTTCAAAAATAAATGTCCTTGTTTTACGTTATTTTGTCATCTATCAATCAAAACTGACTTTTCTTTTACAAAATGTCATCTTAAATATTGATACCTTGGTAAGTTGGTTTATTTGTTGTAGGAGGGGAGTATATGTAGGGTACTAGCCTACATACCGATACCATCACCATGGATAATATATAATAACAAAACAATTTATTACAAAAATTTATATTTTCAAATTTGAATACAAATATTTCTTTAAAAAGTTTATCTTTATTAATATAGCAACTATAGTGCTATAACAACGTCACCATCCTACTAATAAAAAAATTTGGCGACGTTGGATCGAAAATGATTCAGAGGATCCTCAACACATGATGCATATTTAGAAAAACCACTGGCCTGACATTAATAAATTAAAGGAAACTCGAGAAACCAAAGAAATTGTATCTTCGATAGGAGAGGTGAATAATAGGTAAATTTTTGGAACTTACTGACAGCAAACTCAACTTTAAAGTTCATCTAGATTCAGTCACATGGGCCTTACGAAGCTACAGAAACGTAGTGGTCAAATTCTGGGAAGCATACCCAAGATGAGACACTAGCTGTCGATAAGTGTTGTGGGACCAATAATAATTTATGCCCTCTGGTCTGATGGCATAATGTCGAAAAGGGGAAGCGATGGACAAACCAACAAAAAGGCAAGCATCTCTGGAGAAAAGAAAAACAATAACAACAACGCCTGCAACAGCCATGGAAGTGCTAGTTTGCGTATTTCCACTACATTTAGTAGTGAAGAATGAGGCATACAGACTGAAAACAAACATATATTAGACTATTTCAAGGAAAGGATACCATAATGAAATGTTATCAAATAGAAAGAAATCAACAACCTGATAAGCAGCCATCACCAACACAACTCACAGCCTTAGGAAACCGGAAACTGGAAATATATATGCGACAGGAAAGATGAGGTAGTAAGAGAGGCACGAAGATGAAACCATATAGTATATTGACGGATGAAAAGCAACAAGTGGTTCTGAAAGAGCTAGGAGGATTAGTCTAAGGATCAGCTTAAACCTGCGCAGTACAGCAAGAGTTACAGGCAGAAGATATGACTATAGATGTTTGTTTAAGAACTGGTAAGGATATTATAATGAAAATTCGTATGATCACTGACAGCCAAACAGCTATTAAAGTTCTGAAAGCAGTAGTAGTACGTTCTAGGATGATAAAAAACTGCCTGGAGTCCCTCGAGAAAGTGACCGAACACCACAGCATACCACTTAAGTAGATACGAGGACGTCAGATGAAAAACTTCTCGGGACATCTCTTTAATGCCCAACCCTGGTGGCTAGGAGGGTTTCACATATCAAGGGACGGTCAATCTAATAAAATAATGAGACTAAATAAGCTTAATTTTCAGTACAACGGCAAGGAGAAAACTACTACTTCATGAAATATAATCCTCAAAAGGTCTCTGTAAATTCCGAACGTTCCATATGTCATAAGGAACCTTAACGCATAGTTGTACTGGAAGATTTTGTTGCATCAGCGCGGAGTAATGAATGGGTTCTTCAGGAATATTTATTCAGTTAGAAATACATCAATTACACGCAGGCCAACGAAAAAATAAGTCATGTCCACCATATTAGATAATCTTATCCTTATATTTTTGGGGTCACTGGATCTGAATTTTGTGTCAGGTTTGCTCCATCACGTCAGTTTTCCTCTCTAACCTCAAAAACTTAGCAAAAACACTAAAATGGTACTTTTGATAGTTGAACCACAGAAGACAGGAACTATACAGAAGCGCAAGCAAGCCTTTCTGACGGGACTAAATTTGTTCATAGTCGCCATGATGATAAGGCATATATTTGTCAAAAGCCATATGATAATTTTTGATGTTGCGCGATTGACAGTCTAAAACTTTTACACGGTGGTTGGTTATTTTCGTGCCTTTTCTTCCAACTTTCGACAATTTCTTATTCTAAGTTTATTTATTTATTTGATTTTTGTTTATAATGGGTTCTAAATGGTATAGGAATTGTGTTTATCATCCATGCCCTTCGAAGGTGAAACAAATAAGCTTCTTTCTATTTCCCAAGGATCCTGAAAGGTATGTACAAATTTATATTACTGATACAACTAGAAAGTATAATGTTAGATATACTAAACCATTAGCAGTTGAAAAAAAGTAATATGAAAGGAAACATTTTCTTATCAGAAATGCAATAAGTTACAGAATATGTTCATCAGTTTCTAATGAACAGAATTGTATTGTGACCATGAATAAGGTAATTAAGTAATGACTCTCAACTCGTATCATACTAAAGAACTTTTCATTGTATCAATTAAAAAAAATTAATAATTGGGCATGTGCAATAATGTGCATCATATAACTAACATAACCTCAAATTTTAAGTTTTTTCAGGTCTATTCTCATTTTTAATGTTTGTATACTCATTTCAGCTTGGAGCAATACTAGCTCCAAGCAAATATTTAAAAATTCAGGCTAATAATTTTTCAATAATGTTGGTTAATAAAAATAAACTGCTAATTACAGGTTAGATTTCCAACTACAAAAAGAGTCCTATTTTATTAGGAGAAAGTATTTAGAACTTCAAGAACATTACACTGAATTAGATTTTAGTTGAAAGTATGGAAACCAAGCTGAAATTTTAACAACAGCTACGAAATACTCATAAATCTTAAGAAATATATATTTTTGAGGTTAGCTGTGCACATATATTGTTATTTTACGTAAACATTTTTTTCACTGTACTATTTGATTTGTAATATTCTATTCAACAATATATCCAATATAGTTATATACATAATATATGTCTCTTTCATTGTATATCTATACATTTTACTACTTTCCATGATAGCATTTTCATATTCTGGTAGCAGTATGAAAAAAAAATGCATTGGCTTAAAAGCGCATTATTATGATTGAAATACGGGATATAAATATAAAAGTGTACTTCTTTTTTTGAACATTCTGCAATACGCTATGACTTGGGCCCCCAACTTCATTAATACCGTATATACGTATTCCTATTCATGTACCTATCTACTAAATATAAAACAAGACTGTTTTCCCAGTGAACAGTGTATTGAACCGAAATATTTTTTGTGTACATCATTTCTCTGAGTGTAGTAAGGCATATCACTGTCACTTCGAGGTCACATAAATCAGACACCCGATATCAAAGGTGCCGCGGCAAGCTTTCGTTTCTGTATAGTTCCTGTCTTCTGTGGTTGAACTGTAACTCTTACTATTGAAACAATTTGTAAAAAAGGTCACCTTATGGTTTTTGGATCGCTGAAAACGAATCCGATGTCAGATTTTCCCCATTAGGTAACTGTTTCTCCACAACCAAAAACTATAAGCAGAAAAACGCTTCAAATTATAATTTACAACCAGAGACTTCAAAATCGTATACTTTGAGGCAGGACCTCTGCTTTATTTTAATTTTACCTACTTTAATGGTGCTAATATTTGCCCCATTATTACACATCCTTACTCTTAAAAGATATATGGAGTATGGAGTGGCTTTCTCTTACGTTTCACTCCTTTTCATTCATTTTTGTTCTTCAGAGTCTAGCAAGAATCGGCCATCATATTGACATCCTATGCATTACTTCTTTAATATCTTGATGAAATCTTTCTCCTTGTTCCTCGCTATAATCTCAATTCATTGGGAAGTAATCAACACGTGAATGTAGAAAGTGCAACTTGAAGTTCATCAAACATCCTGAGTTACCATATGACTAATGAGAACACATAATAACTTCGTCGGTCATTTATAAAGTTACAAAATTAATAAAAGACAACGACGATGAAACTCGAAAATGCGACCAGAATACTAGAAATGACGGGATAGATGCACTAGATTTGAATCAATATACGCTTATTTTTTAGACAACCACTAGCAAGAGACATCTCGGACAAACAGGTACCAATTCGAAAATTAGTAACAAAGGAAAGAAACATATGTACAAAATAATTGATTTTTAGGCCCCACCAATTTTTTACGTGGTTCTTCCGCTTAAAAATCAGGAAAAACCAATTACGGTATAACAAAATATATTACGTAGCTTACCACACTGGGCCTTTAAGGCCAGATGAGTCATCAAGAGAAAGGTGTGGTTCCCTAGCTGGGTGAGAAGAAAACATGAAAACGTACTTACAATGGTTGCAGGTTACCTGTCGTCCATTGCACGAACACTACGCGCGCATTTAAATCATGACCAATTTTAAATAACTACTAGTTAAGTTCTTTTCAGAAAACACGAAAAATGTTTAACAACAATAACTAATAGAGGAGCAAGCAATTCTACATAGAATTATGATGTACATAAGTTAGACAATATTTCAATAAAAACCATATTAACAAATAGTAAGTACTAATACATAGTTGGAAATATTTGGAGCACTTCATTTAGTACTCAGGTAAGCTAGGTTTACCAAACAAGGAAAATTCAGCAATATAGTTCCAAATGGAAAAGATAACCTTATGCCTCGCAGCCTAGTCAGCTTTTGCTGTAATTTATCGCTCATTTATTAACTTAATCATATAAATGTAAATAAATTTAAATTTTGCGATCAGTGACCAACACGTAATTCGTCGTCTCGCTTCTCATTCGATCACGTTTCGACCCTGCCTGTCATAGTAATGCGCATGATTTCACGAATTTCATTTACTTTCTGCACGTTCATTAATTGATTCTGGATACAGGATGTTGTAATTTTAACTACCAGTCTGGATTTACTTATTTAGTAGTGGGTAAAGAAGAATTTAACCGTTATAGTATTTAGATTTATTGGGCAAATTTAAGCTCGGTAACAATACAATGCACAGCACAACGTAGCTTGATGATGACACAGTATACTAGCTGCACGATGATGGTGGTGCACATGAAAGCGTACACATATTAGGATGATTACCTGCCTCTTATCAACCGAATTGTGACGGCAACAGTGTGTCGCCAATCCATCATCTGGTAATAACTCTTCAAGGTGTATGGTATTAGGGAGTATCTTGTTGGTGAAAGTTTTTCGACTTGTTATATTAGCCCAGAAATTTTAGTTTCTGACCCGGAATTAATTATTGTAAAGCTGAAAATTTGCAGGATTGTAGCAGGATTGTACTTGCGGAGCAACAAGGACCTAAGTTGCATAAGCCGCAGAGCTGGCTATAAAGTGCAGCAGAAAGGTTGTTACTGGTCTGATTTGGGTTGAAATGATCATAAAAGCTTCAGAGAAGCATATTCGTTCGTATTTCAGATGTTCCATACATATTTTGTCCATAATTTTCAGTTCTAGTGCTGTCAAAATTTCAAAAATTGAAAAAATTTGGAAATGGCGCCACTGCGCGTAAATGAAGACTCGGAGGGAAAACGTACCAGAATAAACATTTCTCTTCATATTTTGGGCTTTCTATTGGTATATCTATCTTCTCTGTAGCGTCACCCGTTACGGAGCTACGCCACTCCGAGTGTCGCCGGCCGTGCTCGTCATGCGCTCGGTGGAACGGCCCTGGCTGCGCTGATGAGACTTGTTGCGAATTCCTGTTTATATATTATTGATGTTTTATAAGATTTATTGAATAAAATTTAAATTTTAAAAAATGACTTTATTTGGCAACACAATTGAAATAGGGTCGTCCAAATCATTATCCATATCCACTGACTGGTTGTCTGTGCAGCTGGATCCTCTACAGCTCCTGCACATGATGCTGCAGTTCAGGCCAGAGTTCCTGCACTCGCATCGGGCATCGCAGTTCACCTTGCAGGCAGAGCTGGAGTACTTCAAATAAAAGTAATTGAAAAAAGTATTTCAAATACTTTCAGTATTTGAAGTACTTTGCTTCAAATCCTTTCGATTCTTAGTATTTGGTACTTGGTATTTGAAATACTTTGCTTCGAGTATTTGGATTTGGTATTTGATTTTCAGAAATACTGGTATTTGAATTACTTTGCTTGGTATTTCAAATACTCTCCGGTATTTCAAGTACTGTCCCGGTATTTGAAGTACTAGACTTAACAATTTATAGTATTTGAAATATGTTTTTTGATATTTCAATTTGTTAAAAGTATTTGAAGTCCTTGTAGTTCCATGTTTTAGATATTTTAAAAAACAAATTTCACTAAAAAATTGTTACTGCATAGCTGTTTTTATTCAGTAATCAGTGTTAACATTATGTGGGCAGTGGGGGATTTAGGGGGTTGGCTATAGATGCTATAGTCCAGGGCGGCAAAATCCAGGGACGGCAAAATTTTTGAAAAATAGCAAAGGCACATAAAAACAAAAAAATATTATTATTAGTATGTACTAAGTATCAGAACATTAATTCATTTAAGAATGTGTTTTCTTTATTTTAACTAGACTAAAGTTCCTTATTATAGTCAACTGTACAGGGTGGTCACGCGAACGTTAGAACCTCATTTAACTTCGTTATTTTTGGAGTTACGTAAAAACGTTTAAAAATAAAAGTTATGAGAAATCACGTTTATTTTCCAAAAATCATTTCAGAAAAACAATTAAAAGTCAAATTTCTGAGATACGAGCTTTACTTTGTTTTTTTTTAAATGGAATACCCCATATATTTTTACACCATTAGAAAGGCCATAGAAAAACCTTTTTCAATGATGTATGAAGTATGGAATTTTTCTTAAAAACTATAGTAGATATTATAAGTTTTATATTTTCTTACAATAAGTCATGGTAGTCCGAAATAGTAGTTTGTGCAACAAGAGTGGATTTGATATCCATATCGCGCGATAAAGAAGTTTGAGCACGACGCCGTAGGCGGAGTGCTCAAATCTTTTGAGTGCGATATGGATAATCCACTCGAGTTGTATGTACAGCATACTTTTTCTACGACCAGCTTAAAAAACTACAATATTTATTAAACATTAATATATTACACAAATACACACTGACAGTTACTTTGACAGCTTACGCACTAATTTGATTTTAAAATGAATAGTTGCATATGTACTTAGTACACGAACTGTGATTGGTCCGTTTCATTTCATATCCATCCTAGAACTGATATGAAATATATCCGTTCAGTTACCTGGAACTGCATACTTATCCATTCTACAGACTCTACAGAAAACAGTAAATTTATATAAGGGAGTAGAAAAAATATATATCAATTATTGAAATTCTCCATTTTATTTAAAATAAAGTGAAATTAGATACTAACATGTATCTTGACAGAACTAACATATTGTTTATTTTAATTTACATACTTTTGTTTTCCATGGATAATTTGATAAATTGTAAATTTATAGTAAATTAGACAAATTTTTTTTAAGATAAATACCATGTATATAATTAAAAAGCTTTTTTTTATGGCTTTTCAAATGGTGTAATTATATATTGGACATTATTTTAATCAAATACATTTTTTATTTTGATTATATCATGGACTTACGGTTTTTGGACAATTCTGAATAAGTTTCATTAACAAAATTTTCCGATAAAAATATGCCTAATATGATTTTTTTATTTTCCCCGCATATATTGGTACTGCAGGTGGCTTTGCATTTGTAGGAGGCGAATGCTTTTCTGGTCATAAGTAGATCCTAATTGGTTCCATACTTAAGTAAAATTTGATTCAAACCCGAAAAAAATAAAAAGTTATTGGGCTGTTACCATTTCAAGTGAAACACACTGTCTAAAAGCCAATGATAAAAAAAGAATTGAATTAAAAATTTTTCAATACTTAAATGACTTTGACACCAAACTTGCTTCTCAGTAAAAACAGTTTTTATCGGTTTAATACATGCCTTGCATCATCAGCTGTAGAAAGACCCTTTTCATTTACTGAAATTATAAATGCTCCTAGAAGAAATGCATTAACTAATGGAAATTTCGAAAATTTGGTGCTATTGAAAGCTAATGGAAATAGATAGATCTCAATTTTATTATTTGTAATTGTACTTACCTAAAATTATTACTATGTTTTATATACAGTATCGGAAAGTCCTGGCTTAAGTGTTGCATAGTTTCAACGACTTAACCGACCGCCCACAATAAAGGAGCTCTAGCATAGGGGCAAATAGTGACACGAATCATCAAGCATCAAGGCGGAAAGAAGTTGAAATTCCACAGACAGGCTGCCCACGCACATGTGGTGGGGAAAGCAGGTGGCACGATTGTAGGATGTGTTATATGATAAAAAAGAATACAATAGTTGCTTTACTCTCGCTTGCTCTTATTGCCCATACCCAAGCGAACATTTTCCGATAGTGTATAAGTTGATTTTCTTTATTACTTTCCTGACATTTGAAGGGAAATCGACCGCAGCAATATTTATTTTTGTTGGTTTTTATATTTATATAATAATAAATTATTTTTTCTATTGTTTTTGAATGATGCTGAGTTAAAGAAAGCTGTTAATAAATATTAATAATAACAAATTATTTTTTACAATTAATTATTTTTTATTTATTTGCTTTTATCATGATTAGAGAATATTATTTAGGTATTATGCAAATCACAACTTACACACTATTTTATTTATTATGAAAATACCTACTTTCTGTATATTGTTGCCCTAATCTGGGCACGCTAATATACTAGTTATTAGCTAGAAGAGTAGTTGTTTTGATTGGTTCTCCAATAATGAGTGTTTTAAAGTATTTACCTAACTAGTATATTAGCGTGCCCAGATTAGGGTAACAATATACAGAAAGTAGGTATTTTCATAATAAATAAAATAGTGTGTAAGTTGTGATTTGCATAATACCTAAATAATATTCTCTAACAAATTATTAAGAGAAAAACTTAATAAATAAAATTTTTTTATGGGTATTGGAAGAACTGTGGAGCATTTGAAATATGTTAAAGTACTTGAAATACTTGAGTATTGAAATACTTTAGAGTAATTGAACTACTTTGAGATTTGAAGTACCTAGTGAAGTACTTCAAATAATCTGAAATATTTGAAATACGGTACTTGCGATTTACTTGAAGTACTTTCGACAAGTATTTGGTATTTGAATTACTTTGCTTCAGGTCATAGTACTTGGGAATTGGAGCAGCAAGTACTTCATCAGGTACTTGGTATTTGGTACTTCAAGTACTTTCATTGGGTACTTTCAACAGCTCTGCTTGCAGGCACAGGAAATTAGCCGTAGCAGGCTATCAGGAGCTGGCTGCCTTGTGGTAGGAAAGGGAACCAGGCCCTGGAGTCCTGATTTCCACTCTCAGTCCTCCAGATTGACGTTGACCTCTAGCCATTGATGAACCTGCAAAAAAGCACATGCACATTAGTTAAGTGCTGCAAGCTTTTCGAGAGATTAAATCCTCACACTATTCTCCCTAACGCCCTCACCTGGAAGTATGCGCGGAACGAATGTTGTTCACAGGCGGCATTTGTTGGCGGGAGGTTTGCCAAATCAAAGAAGACTGTTATCATCTGCTTCGCCATGCTCTGGTTGTATCGGACTACTCGTCGCTGGCCCAAGCTCTCCTGCTTACTGCTACTCAGAACATTTTTCCACAACAACTCCTCATTTTCAGTGTCTCCTTTATCCACACTAGCCCGAAGTAAAGTTGATAGCGCACCCTAAACCACCACAATATTTCAATCTTTAAGAGACAACTTACAAAAAACACAAACGTCTGTATCCACCATGACTTAACTACGACCACTAAATTTTCCCGCAACAATGAACCGATACACATACTCCGAAGACTGTCACAGCTACTGAACTAAGAAGGCATAGCTCGCCGTGCACCTGCTTGATTGTTTAGACGCAACAATGAAAAACACTCGGAGTGACGTAGCTCCGTAACGGGTGACGCTATAGAGAAGGTCGACATACCAATGGAAATCCCAAAGTAAGAAGAGAAATATTTATTATATTTTCCCCCTCCGAGTCTTCATTTATCCGCAATGGCGTCATTTCGAAATTCTTTCAATTTTTGAAATTTTGAGAGCACTAGAACGGAAAATTATGAACAAGATATGCATGGAACATGTGAAATACGAAGTTTTTATGATCATCTCGACCTAAATCAGACCAGTAACAACCTTTCTGCTGCACTTTATAGCCAGCTCTGTAATTTCTGTGACTTAGGTTTTGTTGCTCCGTAAAAACAGGGAACGGGGAAGAGTAGGGGACTTTTTGGTACGTATTGTCCTGGACCAAAACTACAATCCTGCAACTTCTCAGCTTTACAATAATTAATTCCGGGTAGAAGCGATATATTGACTAAAACTCATGTGCTCTATTTTTTTGTGAACATCCAACAACGCAGCTGCCAATGTCCGAAGTCTTTATAGGAGACTTCACAAAAAAAAAATAGTTTTATCAATTGGTCATCAATTCAAGACATCCTTTTTTTACGTTTACGCAGCTAAAGATTATCTTTTTCCTACCGATGTCTACAAGTTATAGTTGTAACTCGTCATACAATTTGGTATTCTTTGATGTTGTGGTGCATTTGATATCTCTTCTCTGTTGTTATTAATTTAACCTTCTGAATACTTTCATCAAAACTGGCTTTGCTGAGTTTTTTGTCATCATATGCCACATAATTAATCAATGTCATGAATCAAATTGTAGACGTGTTGAATATCTTACTTTTGGTGTGTTGCTTTGGATGCTGTTAGATAGTGATATTTTGGTCGTTTTTTCAGTAATATTAACCACACCACCAATTACTTTTATTGCCCTGCTTTCAAGTTCAACAGCTTCGTCTGAACCTAAAGCACAAAAGGGTACTTTTGTCTTACTTACCATTCAATTGTCTACCTAAAACTCATTTAAAAAATCCTAGTGTGCTTTCAAATTATTTAACAGCTGCTTTTTATGGATAATTAATTAATAACAAATTATGTGCATCTCCTCTTATTTTATTTCAAATGTTTAATACGTCTTGCATCACAAAAAAGCTTTCTTCACAGTAAGCGGATGTATTTACTACAAATTGTGACGACCACCAAGTAAACGACGGCCACAACAAGGGGCCACTTGATTTTAGGTCGTAGGACTTATTGGAGACACAATTAAAACATTAAAATATTTATTAATGGAAACGTATCCGATGGCAACAAAGCAACAAAGTCAGAAACAAAAAGGAATTAATTAATGTTAAAATAATATAAAGTTCTGAACACAAGCACATGATGAGAAATGTGAGGTCTCAGGAAATCTATATTGAACTCCCCTTTGCCATTGATTGTGGAATATATTGTCAATAAATGCTTGATCAGCAGATACCCTGTCCTGTATAAGTAGAGAGTTCATAGAAGTTTATAGTGTAATGTTATTAATTGGAATTGTAATACGATACTTTTACAACCTGTACAGCTGTTGAACATTCTTATATAGTGTACGTTTTATGAATTTAAGAGAAATGCCATTGGATTTAGTTTATTTATTATTAATTTAAATTTGGAAATTTTTTTATTTATTGACAGAAAATTTGCCAATAAGATATTTTATCAATTTTACTCGAATAATAGTTCTAAATATTCGACATATCGCTACATGAGGATCAGACTATTCTATGTCCATTTTCAGTAATTGTGTAGGAGATTTGAAACTTCAAGCAATTGGTACACAGTGAAGGGTGCAATTATTACATTTAATTGTTTATTTATGTAAGTAATTGTCAATAGTAGATTCTAATATATGTATTGATTCTTCACTACTTCTAACCGTTTTTCAAAAAAATTGGACATAGAATAACGTTAACCTTACAGTTGAGTGTAAACTTATTCTATGTGCTCGAGGAATAGGAACTGAGGCAGTTTGTAGTCACTGTTATTATTTATACAAAGATGCACCAGTATCTGCAGTTTTATTGTGAAACGGACAAAGGTAAAAAATAAACATTTAAATTCATATAAAAACACAAAATAACATGTAAATTAATATTAATTCATATTAGTCCAGTCAACGGAGGGCTAAAATGACCAAAATCTCTAACTTGAGTGCTAATGAATGGATTTTGATGAAACCTTGTGCAATGTGTTTGTAATGATGTTGATAAAAAAGTTGAAAAAAGATTAGAGTAGGAAATGATCAGAAGGGGTAACACCTCTTTTATCACGGGTTCCCTAACTTGTGTAGAATTGGGTCAAAAATGAAAAAAAAAAAATCTATTTACCTTTCTTGGCCCAAAATTAGACATTTTTACTTTTGTGATTTTTTTCGAAAAATGCACATTTTTCGAGATATGGCCATTCGAACCTGAAAATGGGGGAGGGGAAATATAAAAGCTGAAAAAAAAATCTGAAAAAATTCAGTTGACTGTATCATCGAAGTATAAGACTTTTTTATTTGCAACTTTTCTGTAAAGTGCGTTTTTGCCGAGTCTTTTTAGAAAAATATGAAAAACTACCCCTACTTTTAATCAATAACTAATTTAAAAATTTGATTGAATTCAGACGTATGCATTGTAGTCCAGTACGTGGGGTTTTTTGAATGCAAAAGGTGGGGTAGTAGTGATTTTTTAGTATGTTGTTAAGCTTGGGGGCCTAATGAAAAATCCAAGTTTTCGACCTCGAGGCGCATGCGCTCGAGCCGCCATCTTGGAGTTTAGGTACAAAAATTTGGTTTTTTGATAATAACTCAAAAACGGTGGCTTTCACGACAAAAGATGTTCTATACAAAATTAAAGAGGACAAAATTTCCTACATTTTTTGTTAAAACAATTTTTTGTAGCACACATATGTTAGGAGTTACAGCTCCGTGAAGTTGCACTATTTGAAAAAAAAATGCGGAATGATGGCACACTTGCTATGATGGCACCCTCTGCCCTTTAGGGGGTTGCAGGTGAACTAGGTTAATTAAATAATTTCCCTTCATAAATAACCACAACTACTAGATTTATTTTTAAAGTTTTCTTTAAATTGAGAGTTTACAAATACACATTTTTCATATGATGGCACCCCAACTATCCCCAACTAATATGATAAGGGTGCCATCATATCAAACAAGTTTATCTTTATTATAGTCGAAGGAATTGTGGCTTAAGTGTCAGATGTGTGGATTGTGGGCCCATAATTTATGTGCACATAAGGATAAAATAACAAAAAACTTTATTTGTCAGCTTTTTGAATAAAAATAAAACTGGGTGCCATCAAGTGGTTTGATATGATGGCACCTTTAGCGGTTTTTAAAAATTAATTAATAAAATTGTTTATTGTGTTTATTTAATTATTTTTAAATCATATATATTATGAAATTGATAACCGTAACCTGCGTTATTAATCTCAGTGCCTAAAAATTTTTTTATTTCTTGATCGGGTAATACAGCATTATGAGGGCTCACACACTGGATTGCTCCCATAATGTGAACGGTATTTAAGCCATCGATAGTGTTAACGTTGTGATCAGCATTATCACAAACAAATTGAGAAAATGCAGTTTCGTCAATCGATCCTTCCGGACGCATAATGGCAGATGCTTCAAAAAGTACCGTTTCTGCGTAACTCGCCGCAAAACCCAACGATGATAGCAGGTTGATGAGTTTTCTTGAGCCGAATTTTTTATACAAATATGTACTAACTCCGATTAGAATCGGCGACAAAAAAGATCTCGGTCTAGCCGCAGAGATCACAGCATGGGATAATGCTTCGCATATTCTATTCCATTTGACAAACGAACCGCGCTTTTTCTTTATAATTACTTCTTCAAAAAAAACTTTCAAAGTTTGTGGAACTACAGAATTGGCCTCATTTAAAAAACTGTCGGATGGTGGATATTTTGACATATCATAGTCCTGCGAACGGATATCTCCCAAAATAATAGCAGCTGCTTCTTTAACAACACGAAGCCGTTCTTCATCGGGATTTAACTTTTTTGGCGTATACCATTGGTCAGCTAGAAGTTTGTAACCTGTGTCCCGGAAGCAGACGACAGGCGATTGCTTATGTTTTTCAATGATAAGTATATCTTCTTCATATTTATTCATAAGACGAGCTTTTACGGTCCTCTGATCTGGACGGTATTCCCCTTCAATTTGGTCCATGAGCTCATCAAGCGAAAATTGACATTCTTCAGAATTCTCGGTAAGATACGAGTAAATATATTCCATCGCTTCGTCAACATTAGTTGCAGGCCGATGTCCTCTTTTTTTTCCCGATGGCTCTCGATTATACAGACGCTTTTGACATGACATATGATATCTTGCATCTACTGCAACCGAGTCTGCCACATGTTGAATTCTTTTTATTATTTCCCGTCCTCAGTCATCATCCCGTTCTTCAGCGGCTTTTAACATTGTAGTTTTCACTCCCAATTGTTGCACCATACAAACGAAATCTCGATGAGATGAGTGATATCCTCTTTTTTTTGTTTATTTAAAAAGTCCGGTGTAATTTCTTCAGTACAGAGAAAACACTGTGCTTTAAAATTAAAAGTCGGTATACTAAATCTGCGGGATGTCGACGCTACCTGAGGTTCGTTATCTTTTTTACGACAATACGCGGCGATCAGTTTTTCATTAATATAATTTTTTTGACATGCGCCATGCACAGTTACAGAAGATAGTGTTCTCAAAATGCGCGTATGTGCGCGATTACCTCGTAACTCACTCGATTTTAAAAGTGTCTTTACACCTCTTTCCTTTACAACGACAACGTCACTTTCACTTAAAGTTTTCTCACAAATAAAGCACAAATCAACTTGGGGATTTTCCATTATAACAGCATAACCTTCTGCAAGCTAGACAATAAGCACACTGACGCATACAGACTCGATGCACTGAAGGTCATTTATGACCCTCTCTCAATACCTACTAGACAGCAGCTGTTCTCTTGCTACCTGCCTATCCGTTAAGGTTTAGGGCAACCTATCAATATAAAATTAAAGTAGAGTCTCTTTAAAAATTATTTCAATATGATTGGCATTTGTTTAAATTATTTATTTTAGTTATTAACAGCCAAATATTTATTTTATATTGCCAAAGCATTAGCATTAGCAATAGCATTAAAGTCAGTCAATACTCGAGTGTGTACGCGAGAATGTTAAACGACGATACGTGAACCAGCAGATCTCAATCGCAACAGACAGTCAGGCGGCACTTGGGGCACTAGCCTCTAACAGAGTGTCTTCCAGACTGGTTTGGGACTGCCACGAAGAGCTCAAAATTCTGGGTGAGCGGAACAGAGTAAGACTACTCTGGGTGCCGGGACATACCAGCATTGAGGGCAACGAGAAAGCTGACGAACTTGCTAGACAAGGAGCAGCGAATATATTCTATGGCCCAGAACCTGCGCTGGGTATCACAAAAGGCTCAGCCAGAAGGGTAATCAAAGACTGGGTCAGGAGTAAACACAACCACCACTGGAGAAATATTCCAGGAAATCGACATGGGAAAACAGTTATCAATGGACCATGGACCACAAACTGGAGAACTGCTCACAAGGAACAGGATCCAGCTGAGAACCATAACTGGTCTTCTGACGGGACACTTCCCCGTCAAGAAGTACCTGCACTTAATTGGAAAGTTTGCTGGCGACCTTAGCTGCAGACTGTGCGGCAAGGTACCAGAAACTGTAGAACATATTATACATGACTGCGAGGCATTGGCCCGCAGAAGGTATAACATTTACGGGCAAACACAAACAGACCCGGAAACCATCAAGACCCGTCCATTTTCAGACCTGTATCACCTTGTCAGTGACACAGGAATTTTAAAATGGACGAGTGTAAACTAAAAAAAAAAAAAAATAAATAAAAACAGGGTAAGCACAATAAGCCCAGGAGGCTGCAGTGCATTCGGAGTATTTCATACAGACGAGCCCTAGAGGAGGGGTTTTAGTCAGTTTGAGTCTGACACTCAGACCTATTCCTAGTTGGGATAGGCAGCCCGTGTGGGTTTCCCCCCTCGCCAAAAAAAACAAAAAAAAAAAAAACAGCCAAATAACAAAATATAATACTTTTTTTTTCAAATAGTACAACTTCACGGAACTGTAACTCCTAACATATGTGTGCTACAAAAAAATTGTTTTAACAAAAAATGTAGGAAATTTTGTCCTCTTTAACTCTGTATAGAACATCTTTTGTCGTGAAAGCCACCGTTTTTGAGTTATTATCAAGAAACCAAATTTTTGTACCTAAAATCCAAAATGGCGGCTCGAGCGCATGCGCCTCGAGGTCGAAAACTTGGATTTTTCATTAGGGCCCCAAGCCTAACAACATACTAAAAAATCACTACTACCCCACCTTTTGCATTCAAACACCCATTTTTGATACCCACGTACTGGACTATTGAGGCTTTCTAAACATTTTTTGTCTCTTGAGATTTTTTGTAACTTGATAATTTTTCGAGTTACAGGCAGTTTTTCACGATAAATAATGTACTACATTTTTGCACATTAAGAAATACATGAAAATTCGAAAAATGAAACGTGATTTATATACAGTGTGTTTCACTTCTCGTGAAGACACCCCTGTATCTTTTTTATTTGTTGCCGAATCAATTTCAAATTTTTATCAGCCATGCAAGTCCATAAGGTGACTTTATTCAACATATAAATGCCGTCTAAATCTAAAACGTCGGCCTACTGCGATAAAAAGAAAATGTCAATTTTCGAGAAATCATAGTAGGCTTAGAGATAGACAAAAATTTTGTTAACAAAAGTTGTTCGGAATCACTTGATATGTCCCCCTGTAAAATTTTGTGAAAATCGGAATATTTTCAAAAAAAAATTTTTTGTTTCACTTCTCGTGAAGACACCCCTGTATCTTTTTTATTTGTGGCCGGATTAATTTCAAATTTTTATCAGCCATACAAGTCCATAAGGTGACTTTATTCAACATATAAATGCCGTCTAAATCTAAAACGCCGGCCTACTGCGATAAAAAGAAAATATCAATTTTCGAGAAATCATAGTAGGCTTAGAGATAGACAAAAATTTTGTTAACAAAAGTTGTTCGGAATCACTTGATATGTTCCCCTGTAAAATTTTGTGAAAATCGGAATATTTTCAAAAAAAATAATTTTTTTTCACTTCTCGTGAAGACACCCCTGTATCTTTTTTATTTGCGGCCGAATTAATTTCAAATTTTTATCAGCCAAACAAATCCATAAGGTGACTTTATTCAATACATAAATGCCGTCTAAATCTAAAACCCCTGCCTACTGCGATAAAAATAAAATGTTAATTTTCGAGAAATCATAGTAGGCTTAGAGATAGACAAAAATTTTGTTAATAAAAGTTGTTCAGGATCACTTCATATGCCCCTCTGTAAAATTTTATGAAAATCGGAATATTTTCAAAAAAAGAGAACACATAAAGAGAACTTTTTCCAACAAATGAAAGTTGTGAACAAAAATCAGCATTCAATAAAACACTAAAAGGGCTTTTTATTTTTACATATCAAGTTGAATGTAATATCTTTTCTTTTTTTCTTTTTGTTATCTCTCTTCTGGAGGAGTAACTCTCCATCATATCCTTCCTCCTTATCGGCTCAGAAATTTAGGAACATGGACGGTTTTATTGCGTTGAATGTAAAGAGTGCCGTGAAATTAACTGTCAATATGTATTGTTTTATTTATTTCGTCATTGCTTTCATGACAGAAGTGATTGTTGTTATTTTCTGTGGAGTTTGTTAGTTTTTCTTGTTTTAATAATTTTATTCATACTAAAGTTTCCTTATTTCATATCTTTTCTCATAATGGTTAGAATACTTTTAACTACTGATGAAAAAATTGAAATAATAAAGATAGTCGGTAAAAATGTACGGTCTTCAAGAGAAGCAGCAGAAGAATTTAATTTAAGACATCCTCTAAGACAACCAATAAACCATGGTACCGTAGCAAGAATATGTCACTTGTTCAATACAACTGGCAATGTGCTTAAACCGAGAGTACATCTTAATCGAAATCACGGAGATGATAATGTTATATTAGCGGCGTTTAACGCCAATCCCACTACCAGTCTTCGAAATATGGCTCGTGACCTTAATTTGTCGGCATCAAAAATTTGGAGATGTTTAAAACGCCATAAGCTACAACCGTTTAAACCAAAATTTTTACATACCTTGGAGGAAGGTGATGAAGAGAGAAGATTAGAATATTGTTTATGGATCCAAGTTAATTATTTAAACAATAGAGACTTCTTGAAGAAAGTAATTTTCACGGACGAGGCAACTTTCTCCACCAACGGGGTAGTGTCATCACAAAACTCTAGGTTCTGGGCAGTAGAAAATCCTGATTAGATAATAAATTGTAAAAGGCAATATTTCCAGAAAGTAAATGTGTGGTGCGGAATTTTTAACGAAACAATAATAGGGCCGTTTTTCTTTTTTCAAAATATAAATGCGTTAAATTTGCTAGAATTTTTAAATAATGATCTTTGGAATGCAATTGTTGATTTTCCTTTGGAACAATTGTATTTTCAACTCGACGGAGCATCTATCCACAATTCCGTAGTAGTGAGAGCATGGATGAATGAACATTTTCCCCAAAGATGGATAGGACGAAATAGCCCTTTAATACATTGGCCACCCAGATCACCTGATCTCACTCCAATGGATTTTTATTTTTGGGGTCACATTAAAAACAAAGTTTATATGACCAGACCTCAAAATATAGAGCAGCTTTGTGAGAGGATAAGGCAAGCATGTTTAGAAGTTACAGCTCAAGAACTGCGAAGAGTTGTAAAAAATAACAGAAAACGGATTGAGAAGTGTATTACACTTGAGGGTGGGTTAGTGGAAAGGGGCGCAATATAATAAATAAGTAAAAAAAACCATTAACTTCTTTTATTTTTGAACTATTCTAACACTGCGGCTTTTGCTTTATCTGTATTTTTTTTTCCGACAATATTATCATTCATTATTAGTAGTCTTCTCTGTAAAAACAACGGCCCTTTTCAGGGCCACCAATTTAATTCAAAAAGAATTCGTTATATGACAGCATCCTACCAACCTACATATTGTTGACAGATGTTAAAACTCATTAAAGTAATTAGATTTTAATTTTAATTATTCTAAGGCCGGCATTTTAGATTTAGACGACATGGGGCGTATGAAGTGATCCTGAACAACTTTCATTAACAAAATTTTTGTCTATCTCTAAGCCTACTATGATTTCTCGAAAATTAACATTTTCTTTTTATCGCAGTAGGCAGGCGTTTTAGATTTAGACGGCATTTATGTGTTGAATAAAGTCACCTTATGAAGTTGTATGGCTGACAAAAATTTGAAATTAATTCGGCCACAAATAAAAAAGATACAGGGGTGTCTTCACGAGAAGTGAAACAAAAATTTTTTTTTGAAAATATTCCGATTTTCACAAAATTTTACAGGGGGGCATATCAAGTGATTCCGAACAACTTTTGTTAACAAAATTTTTGTCTATCTCTAAGCCTACTATGATTTCTCGAAAATTGACATTTTCTTTTTATCGCAGTAGGCCGGCGTTTTAGATTTAAACGGCATTTATGTATTGAATAAAGTCACTTTATGGACTTGTATGGCTGATAAAAATTTGAAATTAATTCGGCCACAAATAAAAAAGATACAGGGGTGTCTTCACGAGAAGTGAAACACACTGTATATACATTATAAAAAAAATATATATGAAACCTATATAGGTTAAAGGTTCAATATAATTTTTAAATTGAAAATGTGAAAAGTTTTCCTTTTTAATGTGCAAAAAATGTAGTACATTATTTATCTTGAAGAACTACCTGTAACTCGAAAAATTAGCAAGTTACAAAAAAATTTCAAGAGACGAAAACTGTTTAGAAGGCTCCAATGCATACATACGTTAAATTACATATTTCTATGTCCCAGAGGCCTCGACTCCTGTTGGTTGCAGGGACATAGTATACAATGACTCATTGCGATGTAAATTTAAAGGACATTATAAATGACATAGAATAAAATGGTTCGACATTCTAGATACGTCAGAATCACAGATAGGAGAAAATCAGTTGGATTGTTAAGTAGCTCTGTGGATACAGAATAACTTCATGTAAAAATCAGAAAATCTGAAAAAAGTGGACATAGAATAGTCTGATTCTCAGGAAGCGAATGACAATATTTTACAAGTTCTTCCTACTTACTGTCACATACATTTGATAGAAATACCAATTAGTTTATCCCTTCAGTTAGTATTGCGGAGAATAATTAGATACAGAAACAGATAGTCTTTTTCTTTAATATTTTAAACTTCGAGGAATAGATGCATACGGGTATATTTTATAAAGAGGAAAAGTATTTCAACTTTTATGACGAAGAGAGATACGCTTATATAAAAATTAATATTTCCTGTCAACTATGTTAGATGGATGGGCGTTCTGACAAGATAATAATAATATACGATTCACGTTCGCATGTTAGCTTCCTGTTTTATTTAATTCATTCTTAAAACGAACGCATTATTGAAGTAGCATTAATCATATCGACCTAATTCCACGCAAATGAAATTATTTTTAATTACTTTTCAGGTATTGTAGTTTGTCTGCAGATATAGTAATACCAAATCATTTCATTAGATAATGAACTAAAGCGTATAGCCCAGTAAATGAAGACATTTCGACTGGAAAAAATTACGAGAAAGTTGTTTTTTTGTTTAGACCTTCATTGAGGTGCCTTTAGTACATCCTGAGAAATTCGAGTAATTTTAGCCATGGGTTTCTATTTAATTTTTTTTTTGGGGGGGGGGGGGGTGAATTTTCAGTTTTTTGCCATTATCTCGAAAAGTATCACTTTTTGGACAAAAATAGTTATGAGCAAAAATATTTTTTATAAAATTCTACACAAAAAAGTTTATTACACTTTTTTTCGTAGAATCAATGATTTTTGAGTAAAAGTTACGGAAAGATACAATGTCTGTATTTTTTTAACAGTAACAAACAGTAGGCCTAATCGACATCTGACACTCAAAACAACCCTTTGCATAAATCATTCGTTCTCTTCTAGCAGATCTAATTCTGTGTCATCTTCATCGACCTCTTCATAAAGAGCTTCGTCAATTGGCTGATCAGTTGATGGTATCGTATCTTTATTCTTCATCATTCATCTATAGCTCCGTTGTTACTATCTATTTCTTCCATCGCGGCGTTCAAAGGAGATTGCCCAGGGCAATGCCCACATACTGCAGAACAGCGGAGACCTAGTTTTCTGCAGCTGAATCTAGCGTTACAGCCTTTGATACAGTTGCAGAATATAGTTTTTATCAACTGATCGGGAGCCGGTGACAGGAGGTTTTGAATAGGTTTCAATTGTTGATGATCTTCCATCCCCAGTCTTCAGGATTTAACTCATTATCAAGCCATTTTTGGACCTGGAGATACACTCTAAATAAATGCTGTCGTGCTGCACTGAATGTGGATGGTAGATTGGGCAATTTCACTGGCCTGTTAAGTCTGGTTGCCTTTACAAATAAGTAATACCTGTACTGATCAATAGAGTTTTCATTCGGAGGAGCACTGTACATTGTCAGAAGTAATTTAATTCTATGTTCCGTAATTAATTCGCGCGAAGTGTGTGGCATTTTGGAAACTTCGGCACAATCCTGTAAGTCAGTGCAATTTTGAAGCAACTTCATGACTTTTTTTTCCCAATATGAAACAATACAGATGTTGTGTCATATCCGCTAATAGCATGGATCAATAAAATATGCGTTTTGGTATTGCTGAACTGGACCAAACTATTCGGTGAGTATATTTTGGTTTCGGTTTTGCCTTTTCCTGGTTTTAAAAATAAATTTCGTTTTCAAGTAACGCTCTTGCAATTAAAATTATCAACAAATCAACATCCTCACCAACCACTATTGTTTTGTTATTAGCGTGACAATATTTAAATGACTGAATGAAATTTAGTTGCAAGAAGTATATCTTCTATAAATTCCACCCCCTTTTAACAAATAATATTGCTGTTTGGGGATTATCTACGAAGACAAATAGAATATTTATAAAGCAAAACAACAGTAAAAACAGAAACTAGAACTGATTTTAGAACTATTTGTTTTTCTGATGCTTCTACTATTTGTTACTATTACTGTTTTTCCACTGCTTGATGACTTCTAACCATTTTTAAAATCTATTAATGTCTTTCTTGGATAGGAATGGATGTCTTTGTGAAACTTTGTCCTCACAATTAGACACACCACATTTTATGTACGTACTGTACGTACGTACTGTATTTACATACTGTACGTACTTGAGAACTATTTAATATTATAGTGGCCAGCAAACACGCTATATCTTTGAAACGATTGATCCTACAAAAAAAATTGTAACAACCTTTTTTATGTAAAATTGTATAAAAAATATTTTTGCTCATAGCTATTTTTGTCGAAAAAGTGATACTTTTCGAGATAATGGCAAAAAACTGAAAATCGCCCCTTTAACTACCCCCCCCCCCCAAAAAAAAACCATGGCTCAAATTGCTCGAATTTCTCAGGATGTACTAAGGGCATCTCAATGAAGGTGTCCACAAAAAAACAGCTTTCTCCTCATTTTCTGTCTCAAATTTGTCTTTATTTAATAATAATAATAATAATAATAATAATAATAAACGCCTTTTTTATTTTTCCAATAACAACAGTTACAAGAAAGTACAGATTTTAATTAAATATAATACAGGTATAAAAAAAAAATAAATATATTTTACGAGACAGTTAATGGATTATTGGAAAAATTCCCGGAGCGAAATTCAGAATTTCGACATAAGCAAGTTACGCCGAGCTCTGCTCTTCCATTTAACTCCAAATAAAAAAAAACAGACTAAGAGAAAGAGAAAACTGTAGGGAGTACATTTTCTCTGCACTAAATTCTACTCACAATTTTTTTATTTAAAGATAATATGTTTTTGTATGAGAAAAGGACAGAGTAAAGAAAGTTCTTTATAATATGCTTATAGCTAAGATATTTAAGATATTTGCTCATGATACAGCCACTGGCGAATAGATTTTTTAAAAGACGACACTTTCAGTTGTTACTGGGTAGTGTAGTTACATTTACAACGTATACATAATTGAATCAATTTTTACTAAGCTGAATATGACGATAATTATTTGCATATGTTTTATTACGGCGGCAGATTTCAAAATGTTTCTTCTGAATTTTAGGATTGCCATTTTAAAGAAATTTTAGAACGAAAGATAAATTTTAACTTAGTGAATATATATTTTATTATTTTTTTGTACTTTTTCTGTTTTTTCTTTATAAGTTGCTGTTTTCTTTATGAGATAAGGACCCGTGTATTGAAGCTTAAGCATATTGTATTTCATACTCCCATTATTCTCTTAGACCAATTCCTCCTTTAAAGAAAAGTATAAGGTCAATTGGAATTCTGTCTCCCTCTTTTCGGTTCTGTAAGATATCTCGCAGATCGATTGAGGTTCTATTAAGACTGAAAATATTTTTAGTAAAAGTAAAGATATATATGGTTTAAGTGTTTCATTAATTAAAAGTGTCAATCACTTAATAGTAATACCTTTAACTAAACTCATTAATATAAGCATTAGATATAGTAAATTCCCTGAACTGTAGAAGTGTCTGTAGTGCCCATTTTCAAAAAAAGCGTTACCAATGATGCGTCAAACTAAAGACCTATTTTCTTGTTACCTATATTGTAAAAAATGTTCGAAAATGTCTAAAACTACAAATTGTTAATTTCTCTTGTGAAAGATCAATTGTTAAACAACTCTCAGTATGGATTTACTAATAAACTGAGCACTACTGATGCTATAACCATTTTCACAGAAATAACTCTGAACTGCTTTGAAAAATGGACTTTATTCGGCATCAATATTTTGCAATCTTAGGAAAGCGTTCGATTGCATATCCCACAAGATCATGCTATTAAAACTGCCCAAATACAATTTCAATAACCACAGTTTAAAATTACTTGAACTCTACCTTGACGTTCGTAAACAGATAGTCCGTATGGGCCAGGATGTATCCAGTAAATTGCCAGTTAAGGAAGGAGCACCACAGGAATCTATTTTCGGCCCTGTACTGTTCCTGATCTATATTAACGATATAAAGACTTCCCTTAACGCTATCCACTGTCTTTTGTATGCAGATAGAACAACTATATTGGGTTCAAGTTCTGATATAGACGAACTAAAGGAGGATTGTAGGAATATGCAATCGAACGCCGATATGTGGTTTTCTGCCAATAAACCTAAATTAAATGAAAATAAAATCATCACAATGATCTCATCCACCAAAGATCTAAACAATCTAGATAACAACCCTGCTTTTGTAAAGTTCTTGGGAGTCCTAGACTTACGGGGAGTGCCCATGGCAATCTGCTAGCTGAACCACATATGCATTTCGTCAGTTATAAAATAGAATGTCAACAAATATCTTAAGAACTGCCTATTCTGTACTATTTCACTCTAAACTCTCATATGGTATTCTCGCTTGGGAATATTCGGCTTGCAGACAGACTTTTTGGCCTACAACGTCAGAGTTGTTGGAGGAGTAGGCTATCGAGCAGATGATAAATCGATTCATTGATCTAGACATACTAACTTTACCGTCCATATATGCATTAGAGTGCTTTACCTACAAAAAAAAAAATACATTGATGAATATGCTACGCGTACTGAAAATCATGATTATACCACCAAGAAAAGAGATGATATATATCTCGGTTTTAAAATCTAAGTCAAGCACGGGTATCGCTTATCACGGACCTAAAGGACCCCGCAATAATCTTATGGAAATTGAGTTTCGGTCAAATCGTCTGAATGGATATGTTTTAGGTTTCGTCATCCCAAGCAAAAGTCTCAATGGGCACAAAGCTCGAAAATCAATACTTTGGCTGCTACGGAGCTTGAAAGCTCTAAAGCTCCACCACAGATTTATTTATTCGTGCAGTCAGGCTGTCAGCTAGCTGTCAAAGTGCAATAACAAAGTGCAAATTTTATTTTTTTGTTATGACTTTATGCTTTTTAGGTAACTCAGTTACAGCTGACAGCTGCCAATTGTCGAATTATTGTATTCACATCATGTATGAACTGAGTTACCTAAAAAGCATAAAGTCATAACAAAAAAATAAGATTTGCACTTTGTTATTGCACTTTGACAGCTAGTTGACAGCCTGTTGACAGCTGCCAATTGTCGAATTATTGTATTCACATCATACATGAACTGAGTTACCTAAACAGCATAAACTCATAACATAAAAATAAGATTTGCACTTTGTTAAGACACTTTGTTAAGGCACTTTGACAGCTAATTGACAGCTGTCAAGTGTCAATTTGGACAATTTGACATCGGAATTGAATTCAGTAACCTCAAAAACATAAACCTGGACATTAAAATCGAAAAAATAAGTTATTTAAAAATCTATAAAGACTGCACGAATAAATAAATCTGTGGCCGAAATCCAATTTCCATAAGATTATTGCGGGGTCCTTATATAATAAATTAAAGAAAAATGTAAAACAACTACTCCTTGATCGATTCAGAGCTGTAGTAAGAAAATTCCTAACAGCAAATGCCTTCTACTCACTTGATGAGATAGAAGCGTAGTAAATATTTCTGTGTCGAATTTTATATAAATTTTTCACTATTTCATATGAATGTATGTTTCTCTATATATTTTATTATGTGTAATAGTATCTATGTACTTATTTGTATCTTATGTTTTGACGTGTGTAAACATTTTGTGTTATTTAGCACTAATAAATCTACTACTACTATAACTGTCTTTACAACTTATTCGGCCAGCTTCTCCTCCTTCTCATTACTTATCTTGCCCTGAAATCAACTTCAGTTATGTGCTACTATGTTCAGTCAGTTTCCTCAATGGATCCAGTCAGTCTTTTCGCATTTGAGAATGTACCTCTACTTCTTGAGGAGCTTTAAGAGTTGTTTGACGGTCATTAATGATGCGGATTCTTCTAATATAGTGCTTTCTACTTGAAACATTGTTGCGGTACTAACCAGATTCATCCTGGTTGGTCTCTCCTGTTCTGCTACACTTGATGTTGTTGATCTATGGATATGCCATATGGTTTCGTTTGGATGTCATCGCATCTGCCTTATGACGAGGGCATCTATCCTATCAGGTATTATATATGTATACCGTATACCCTGAAGCTTCTCGTGAAGTTATGTTTCTGTTGATTTCATCTGACATATAGAGTTAAGTGCACTGCACCACCGGCTCGGTGGTGCAGTGGTTAAGGTTAACTCTCCTAGGTATACAGTATCGGAAGATTTTGGATTTGGGTGGCAAGCATAGTTTCAACGGCTTGACAGACCGCCTACAATAAGGGCGTGTATCAGTGCTCTAGTATAGAGGGAGCAAATAATGACGCGAGCTATATTTTGTCGAGCGGTTTAGGTTTTTTTAAAAAATGTAAATTTTTTATTTAAAACAAACTTTTGACAATTAATAGCGAATGAGTTTATTGCATTAAAATACAAAGGTATGTATCTGAAGTACGACAATAACTAAACTTAATACTGTTACTACATCTATTTATAAGCTTCTTTATCTGTGCAATTATGCACAATTGCATCTTCTTTTGTTTAATACGGCGTCTGGATATCATAACTCCTCCATCGCTAGTGGAGAACTCGGGGTTTCCTTTTAGAAAGGACCGACGTTCGTCATTTCAGTTTCTTGGGGGGTTTCTCGTGTTTTTGGGTTGCTGGTAAAGATGTTGAAAGTTGGAAAGCCTTTGATCTTATATTTGTTATATATTTTCCATGATATAATTAGGACAGCAATGATAATTATTATAATCAGGGTATAGGTAAGCCAGGAATTAGATTCAATTAAGGTTGGTTCTAACATCTGATCCTTTATCTCTTCTTGCAGATTTTGTGTACGTCGTGACAGGTCTGTAAATTCCTCTAAGTCCACATGGTCCATGGTTGGTATACTGGTACCATCTCTTATAATTGAAAGGTTGCTATTTATTTTCACTAATGGAATGTTTATGGGTTCAAAAGTTCTCCGAAAGTTTTTGTTTGGATTAAGCTTATATTTGTCAATAACGCAATAGCATTGATCAGGAATTGTTATTAGATAATTTCCCTTGAGTTGTCTCTTTTTCTTCATCTCGCAATATGTTTCGGCTATAATAGTGGTGGGACTTGTAATTATCCATGAATTTGAGTTTTCGACCCTTTGAATTTTGGGATTATTGATATTGATTTTTGTGAATGCACATCTGTTTTCTTCTTGGGAAAAGTCAATGAGTTGAATTTCACAGGGTTCGTTTGATGTCCTTTTTATAATAGAGTTGTGAGTACACAGGAATTTTTTCGATTCTATTTCTGTACAGGGTGTGTTCGTGTACGAGTACCAATCTGGGTTTATAAGTAGATAGCTTCTTCTGGGTATAATAGTGAAGTAAAAGTCGTTGTTCTCTACAGGCAATGGGTATAACTTGTAGTAGTCATAAGATACTGTCTCTATCAATGGTATTTTAATAATGAAATATGTATAGGAATTCTTCTGAAAAACTGAAGTTTCGCATAGTTTCTCGTACTTTATAATGTTTTCTAGAGTAGGTTGAAATGGTAGTTCTACTCTTTTCAGGTAATTCTGGATTTCTAATAGTTCTTTGATAAGATTAGTTGGTTTTATAATGGTTTGGTGCATTTGTCTTAAATTAGCAAAGGAAATTGCTGTCGAAAGTTCGTCTAAAAGATTGCAGATAAGTGACAGGGAGTGTGATAATTGGTCTAATGTATTTTGTACAACCAATAATTCAATGCAGCGTGCTGTTGTTTCCATTTTCTCACCAATTTCAGCCATTGCTGAATTAATTTTCTTTTGGTTCTCTACGAGAATGGTAATTGATTTATTTGTAGATTTAATGAGGTCATCCGTAATTGATAAGTGTTTTTCCATGTCTATTTTTAATTTCTTGAAATTTTGCTCATATCTTTCGCCATCTTCGGCATCTAGGTTGCCCGTGATTGATTTTTCAATTGTACCAATAAAGTTAAATGCTCCTCGTGGTTTTCTAATGTGGTTTGGTAAAACTTGTTCGAATAATGTATAGGTTCTGGTTATTTCAAAGGATAGAGTTCTATTGATTTGGAATAGGAGGGTGTTTGTTAAGGAAGTTTGTTGTTTGTCGCAGGATAGATTCAGTTCTAGGTATCTGTTGATGTTTGCTAGGATTCTAATAATTTCGTCTTTTTCTTGAATAAAGGTTTCATATAACGGTTGTATGTCAAATGCGTTCATTATTTCCCATTCTGATACAATATTGTCTGCTGTACCCATGCGAATCGGTAGAAGTCCGGGGTTGTCATCTAGGGGTTTCCATTGGATGTCGTCGGCTGCTGCGAGGGTGGTGGTGCATCTGTAAGAGTAGATCTTAAGTCAGACAAATGGACTCGACGTTCTTTTTTATTTCTTAATCTAATCATGCAGGTATTGTCATTACTAATAGAAATTATTGGGAAGGGTCCCTTAAATTTAGGGACTGTTTTGGAACCTCGTTTTTTGGGTGCTCTGACATAGACCTTTTGACCTATTTTATATTTTTCTTGTGGATTTGTTATCTCTCTGTTCATTCTGTTGACTGTTGTTGTTTTTCGACTTTCGATTCTTTCGTAAATAATATCATAAAGTTGAGAAAGTTTTTTTCTATGTTCATCTAGTGAATAATCGAAAACTATTTGACTGGTTTTCGTATCAAATAAGTTTTTGCTTGGTGAATATCCAAAAACGACGTCGAAGGGTGTGTATCCTGTAGCAGAATGGTTTGTGTGGTTGTAAGCAATAACAGCTAGTTTCATAAGTTCTTCGGTAGTTTTGCTGTTAAGTTGTGGGTCTTGTCGAAATATTCGAAGGTGTTCAATTAGTGTGGAGTGGAGGCGTTCCACAATGCCATTTGATTCTGGATGGAATGGGGTTGTGAAGTGAAGATTAATCTTGTGATAAGCCAACAAGTTTTTTATTTGATTGTTAACGAATTCGCGACCATTATCAGTTGTGATTGCGGTCGGGGTTCCATAATGTTCGAAATAATCAATTAGGGCCTTCGCTACTTCACATGCTTCTTTGCATTGAATAGGAATTGCTTGTCCAAATTTCGAAAACGAGTCTACTAGGGTTAGGTAGATTTTTTGATCAATGGTAAATGTGTCCATGAAAACGACTTCGAATGGTTTTTGCTGGGTAGGTGTTTGGTTCATTGGAATTGTCGGTGGATGTCTATCGTATTTTCCTCTTTGGCATATATTGCATTTATTGATATATTCTTGTATTGTGGTTAACATATGACTCCAATAATATTTTTGTTTCAATTTGTCATATGTTTCTTGTGAGCCTCTATGATTTGTTTTGCTTTCATGGTAAAATTGTATAACTTCGTTTATTTCTTCTTTGTTTCTTAAATATATTCTTTCTTGGGTACATCTTACTAATTTTGGGCCGTTGTTGTTAAAATATTGATTATATATTCGACAAAAGTCTTCGTACATTTTGTCGTTATCAAAATATATATAGAAGGTAGTTTCTTCAACTGTATGATCTCTCAATAGTTCAAGAATTTGATCGTCGTTGTCTTCCTTCGTGATTTCTGCATATAGAATAGTTTTGTTTTCTACATGTAAAGTTCTGTTTCTTCTGGGGTTCATTGAGACTGTTTTTATAAATATTTGTTTAGGTTTTGTGTTTATTACATCGTCTATGATTGGAATCGTGTTTCGTGGTTCATCGTCTTCGTTAGATCGAGCTGTAGAAATTTCAGGAATATCAATTTCATTTGTTTCATCGTCTGTGTCTTTCGTATTTTCAGGAGGGTTGAGTATTTCTTCGATTTCTTCTTGCGTAGGCGTTCTTAATTCTGTCTCCCTGTTTAGGTCTTGTATTATTCTGTCCAGTTCAGGATCATCTATGTTTACTTGCATCGATTCTGTGTCAATTGGGTGAATTTCAATTCTTGACAGCGCGTCCGCGTTCGTATTTAGCTTGCCTTTTTTGTATTCTATATCGAAATCATAGTCCTGTAGCTTTGTACGCCATCTGATAAATTTAGAGTTTTGTGGATCTTTTAATGAGAATAACCACCTTAGTGGTCTGTGGTCTGTATATATAGTGAAGCGTCTGCCGTACAGATAAGGCCTAAAATACTGGGTGGACCATACTAAACTCAAAAGTTCTTTCTCCACAACTGAGTAATTTTTCTCTGATTCATTCAGTGTTCTGGATGCGTAAGCAATAGGTTTATCGCTTCCCACGATCCCCTGTGACAAAATACTTCCGATGGCATATTTCGACGCATCGGTTGTCAAAATAAATGGTTTGGAAAAATCCGGGTGTTGTAAGAGTGGGCTGTTGGTTAGAATGTTTTTACAAGTTTCAAAGGATTCTACAAACTCTCTTGTATGTTCTATTTTGGCTCCTTTCTTTAAACAGGCTGTTAATGGTCTTGTCAGTTTTGAGCAGTCTTTTATAAATTTTCTATAATATCCTATTAGTCCAAGAAATGACTGAATTTCTTTTTTTGTATTTGGTATTGGGAACTTTACAATTGCTTCGATTTTATCTGGATTGGGTAATATGCCTTCTGGTGTAATGATATGTCCAAGGAATTTTACTGTTTGTTTTAAAAATTCTGACTTATCAAGCTGTATTTTGAAATTAGTTTTTCTGAATCTATCAAATACTGAGCGTATACTTTCTATGTGCTCTTGCAAGGAAGTTGAAAATATTAATACGTCATCCATGTAAACTAAACATTTACTCTGTAGGCCTGATAGTACGTGGTTCATTGTCCGTTGAAAGGTTGAGGGTGCATTTCGAAGTCCAAAGGGCATCCTTAAAAATTCGTAATGACCGTCGTCTGTCGAGAATGCTGTTTTTTCGATATCTTTGGGATCCATTTCAATTTGATGGTATCCGCTTGCTAGATCTAATGTTGTAAAGTATTGACTGCGACCAAGTTTGTCCAGGACGTCCGTAATGTTTGGTATTGGAAATTTATCGGGTATGGTTTTCTCATTCAATTTTCGGTAGTCTATTACAATACGAAATTTTCTTTTTCCACTATTGTCCATTTTCTTCGGGACAATCCAAATAGGGGAGGACCATGGCGAAGTTGAATTAGTTATTATATTTTGTTCCAACATTGAGTCGATTTGCTTTTTGACCTCTGATTTATAGATGTGTGGGAATCTGTATGATTTCGTATAGATTGGTATGTTGTCCGTTGTTCGAATCTCGTGCTTAACTTGGTTTGTAAAAGTTAGTGGAATGTCCTCGCAGTAGAAAATGTCTCTATATTCGTAACAAAGTTTTCTTATAGCTTCGTACTCTTCTTGATTACAGTGTCTTAGATCAAGATTTTCCAAATTTTTCTTTTGTAGGTCGTCGTAGTTTATATCTGGATTGTTATATATAGAAAGTTCTTCATCAAAGTCCATAGGTTCGGTTGTAAAGTTATTTAATTGGTGGCTAGGCATACATGGAAGAGGTTCAGTTATTGTGAATGTTTTTTCTTCGTCAGTGTTGTTAATAAGCAATACTGTCGCTTCGTTATTTTTTGTATTTATAAGTCCTGCTGAAATTTCTATTTGATTTTCAAATACAATAGAATTTATTAGAGCTTCTCCATTTTTTTGTGATATTGGTATTTTAGCTACAATTTCTGTCTTAGGACTAATTCTGTATTCGTACTTGTTTTCCATTTCGTTGGTGTCATTAGTACTTATTAGTCTTTTTCCTTCCAAAAATAATGGAATTTTTGCTGAGTCTGTTAGTAAGTAACCATTTTTAAAATCAAGAG
The DNA here is from genome assembly GCA_936432065.2 of Rutpela maculata. NCBI lineage: Eukaryota > Metazoa > Arthropoda > Insecta > Coleoptera > Cerambycidae > Rutpela > Rutpela maculata. The sequence continues at coordinate 175,288,382 of OW386287.2, forward strand.
TGGCTCCTATTTCTTGTAATAGATCAAGGCCAATAAGTCCATCATATGTTTGACTAAAGTTAAAGATGTAGTGTGTATACAACATTCCTGGTTTTTTAAAGATTTTTGATACTGGAATTTCTGCTGAATATCTATGTAAGGATATGCTGTGAGGTGTTTTTATTTGGAAAGGGTCTTCTTTAATTCGGTCTGGAAAAAATGTTTCGGCGACTTTTTCTGTAATCAATGTTTTTGTGGACCCTGTATCAATCATAAATTTGGCTTCGAGTTCTGGGATAATTATATATGGAAGATTTGTATTGGCTGCGACGTTGATTTCTACTTGTTTTGTCTGGGTTACTTCTTCGCATTCGGCAGGTTCGTAATATTGGTCTCCGAGGCTGGTAAGGTAAAATTTTCGTCATCGTTGTAACTTTGGTAATTTTCTGAATAGTATTCTTCGGGGTAATAGCTATTGTCAGCAATTTCTGAATCGTATGTCGGTTCTTCGTAATAGTCTGATTGATATTCGTCCCTGTTGGAAGAGGTACTCGGTATCTCTTGCAAATGTAATTCTTGCGCTGTCCATTTCGGTGCATTAGACGGTTGGGAGAATTTTGATCTTCTTGTGTTTCCAGATGAGGTATCCATTGGTTGGGGATAGGATTGTTGCGTTTTAGGTTGGAAATTGAAACGTGGTTGATTTTGGAAATGTGGGAAATTTTGCGTATTTTGGAAATTTTGCGGAGTGGGAAAATTTTGTCTTTGGAAGTATTGCTGCGGTGGAGCTTGGCGTTGGAAATTTTGAGGGTTTTGAAATGGTCTTTGTTGAAATGTTTGCTGGGGGTTTCTTGGCATGAAAAAATTCGGCATACGATAAGGGATGTTTGACATAGGGCGGATTATTTGAGGATTCGGTTTTGGTGGGGGTGTTTGAGAGTAACTGGGGTTATATTTTGGGTTTGTCGGTGTCGTTCTTATTTGAGATTGATTTGTATTCTGATAAGTGTTCTTCGTCCCTAACTTTTGTTGCCGGTTGTAGTTCATGTTTTCTTCTTCTACTACCATATTTATAGCTGCTTCTAGGCTCGTGGGTTGTTTACATCTTAATAGGTGACTTAGATGTGCGTTAAGTCCAGATAGGAAAGTCCGTAGTGCCATTTTTTTGTACAAATCTAATTTTTCTTTTCGTAGTTCTGCTGTTATATTTGCCATCTGTATTTTTGAGAGTAACAGTCCACGTAGCGATATGCATCTGTCTGCAAATTGGCTAGCGGTTTCGTTGTGATTTTGCGTTAACATCATAAGGTCATTTAACAGTGATTCTTCATTCCGTTGATCACCGAAAGTGTCTAATAAAAATGTTTTTAATTCCGGGAGCTATATTTTGTCGAGCGGTTTAGGTTTTTTTAAAAAATGTAAATTTTTTATTTAAAACAAACTTTTGACAATTAATAGCGAATGAGTTTATTGCGTTAAAATACAAAGGTATGTATCTAAAGTACGACAATAACTAAACTTAATACTGTTACTACATCTATTTATAAGCTTCTTTATCTGTGCAATTATGCACAATTGCATCTTCTTTTGTTTAATACGGCGTCTGGATATCATAACTCCTCCATCGCTAGTGGAGAACTCGGAGTTTCCTTTTAGAAAGGACCGACGTTCGTCATTTCAGTTTCTTGGGGGGTTTCTCGTGTTTTTGGGTTGCTGGTAAAGATGTTGAAAGTTGGAAAGCCTTTGATCTTATATTTGTTATATATTTTCCATGATATAATTAGGACAGCAATGATAATTATTATAATCAGGGTATAGGTAAGCCAGGAATTAGATTCAATTAAGGTTGGTTCTAACATCTGATCCTTTATCTCTTCTTGCAGATTTTGTGTACGTCGTGACAGGTCTGTAAATTCCTCTAAGTCCACATGGTCCATGGTTGGTATATTGGTACCATCTCTTATAATTGAAAGGTTGCTATTTATTTTCACTAATGGAATGTTTATGGGTTCAAAAGTTCTCCGAAAGTTTTTGTTTGGATTAAGCTTATATTTGTCAATAACGCAATAGCATTGATCAGGAATTGTTATTAGATAATTTCCCTTGAGTTGTCTCTTTTTCTTCATCTCGCAATATGTTTCGGCTATAATAGTGGTGGGACTTGTAATTATCCATGAATTTGAGTTTTCGACCCTTTGAATTTTGGGATTGTTGATATTGATTTTTGTGAATGCACATCTGTTTTCTTCTTGGGAAAAGTCAATGAGTTGAATTTCACAGGGTTCGTTTGATGTCCTTTTTATAATAGAGTTGTGAGTACACAGGAATTTTTTCGATTCTATTTCTGTACAGGGTGTGTTCGTGTACGAGTACCAGTCTGGGTTTATAAGTAGATAGCTTCTTCTGGGTATAATAGTGAAGTAAAAGTCGTTGTTCTCTACAGGCAATGGGTATAACTTGTAGTAGTCATAAGATACTGTCTCTATCAATGGTATTTTAATAATGAAATATGTATAGGAATTCTTCTGAAAAACTGAAGTTTCGCATAGTTTCTCGTACTTTATAATGTTTTCGAGAGTAGGTTGAAATGGTAGTTCTACTCTTTTTAGGTAATTCTGGATTTCTAATAGTTCTTTGATAAGATTAGTTGGTTTTATAATGGTTTGGTGCATTTGTCTTAAATTAGCAAAGGAAATTGCTGTCGAAAGTTCGTCTAAAAGATTGCAGATAAGTGACAGGGAGTGTGATAATTGGTCTAGGGTATTTTGTACAACCAATAATTCAATGCAGCGTGCTGTTGTTTCCATTTTCTCTCCAATTTCAGCCATTGCTGAATTAATTTTCTTTTGGTTCTCTACGAGAATGGTAATTGATTTATTTGTAGATTTAATGAGATCATCCGTAATTGATAAGTGTTTTTCCATGTCTATTTTTAATTTGGCTTCATTGTTAAATAATTTCTTGAAATTTTGCTCATATCTTTCGCCATCTTCGGCATCTAGGTTGCCTGTGATTGATTTTTCAATTGTACCAATAAAGTTAAATGCTCCTCGTGGTTTTCTAATGTGGTTTGGTAAAACTTGTTCGAATAATGTATAGGTTCTGGTTATTTCAAAGGATAGAGTTCTATTGATTTGGAATAGGAGGGTGTTTGTTAAGGAAGTTTGTTGTTTGTCGCAGGATAGATTCAGTTTTAGATATCTATTGATGTTTGCTAGGATTCTAATAATTTCGTCTTTTTCTTGAATAAAGGTTTCATATAACGGTTGTATGTCAAATGCGTTCATTATTTCCCATTCTGATACAATATTGTCTGCTGTACCCATGCGAATCGGTAGAAGTCCGGGGTTGTCATCTAGGGGTTTCCATTGGATGTCGTCGGCTGCTGCGAGGGTGGTGGTGCATCTGTAAGAGTAGATCTTAGGTCAGACAAATGGACTCGACGTTCTTTTTTATTTCTTAATCTAATCATGCAGGTATTGTCATTACTAATAGAAATTATTGGGAAGGGTCCCTTAAATTTAGGGACTGTTTTGGAACCTCGTTTTTTGGGTGCTCTGACATAGACCTTTTGACCTATTTTATATTTTTCTTGTGGATTTGTTATCTCTCTGTTCATTCTGTTGACTGTTGTTGTTTTTCGACTTTCGATTCTTTCGTAAATAATATCATAAAGTTGAGAAAGTTTCTTTCTATGTTCGTCTAGTGAATAATCGAAAACTATTTGACTGGTTTTCGTATCAAATAAGTTTTTACTTGGTGAATATCCAAAAACGACGTCGAAGGGTGTGTATCCTGTAGCAGAATGGTTTGTGTGGTTGTAAGCAATAACAGCTAGTTTCATAAGTTCTTCGGTAGTTTTGTTGTTAAGTTGTGGGTCTTGTCGAAATATTCGAAGGTGTTCAATTAGTGTGGAGTGGAGGCGTTCCACAATGCCATTTGATTCTGGATGGAATGGGGTTGTGAAGTGAAGATTAATCTTGTGATAAGCCAACAAGTTTTTTATTTGATTGTTAACGAATTCGCGACCATTATCAGTTGTGATTGCGGTTGGGGTTCCATAATGTTCGAAATAATCAATTAGGGCCTTCGCTACTTCACATGCTTCTTTGCATTGAATAGGAATTGCTTGTCCAAATTTCGAAAACGAGTCTACTAGGGTTAGGTAGATTTTTTGATCAATGGTAAATGTGTCCATGAAAACGACTTCGAATGGTTTTTGCTGGGTAGGTGTTTGGTTCATTGGAATTGTAGGTGGATGTCTATCGTATTTTCCTCTTTGGCATATATTGCATTTATTGATATATTCTTGTATTGTGGTTAACATATGACTCCAATAATATTTTTGTTTCAATTTATCATATGTTTCTTGTGAGCCTCTATGATTTGTTTTGCTTTCATGGTAAAATTGTATAACTTCGTTTATTTCTTCTTTGTTTCTTAAATATATTCTTTCTTGGGTACATCTTACTAATTTTGGGCCGTTGTTGTTAAAATATTGATTATATATTCGACAAAAGTCTTCGTACATTTTGTCGTTATCAAAATATATATAGAAGGTAGTTTCTTCAACTGTATGATCTCTCAATAGTTCAAGAATTTGATCGTCGTTGTCTTCCTTCGTGATTTCTGCATATAGAATAGTTTTGTTATCTACATGTAAAGTTCTGTTTCTTCTGGGATTCATTGAGACTGTTTTTATAAATATTTGTTTAGGTTTTGTGTTTATTACATCGTCTATGATTGGAATCGTGTTTCGTGGTTCATCGTCTTCGTTAGATCGAGCTGTAGAAATTTCAGGAATATCAATTTCATTTGTTTCATCGTCTGTGTCTTTCGTATTTTCAGGAGGGTTGAGTATTTCTTCGATTTCTTCTTGCGTAGGCGTTCTTAATTCTGTCTCCCTGTTTAGGTCTTGTATTATTCTGTCCAGTTCAGGATCATCTATGTTTACTTGCATCGATTCTGTGTCAATTGGGTGAATTTCAATTCTTGACAGCGCGTCCGCGTTCGTATTTAGCTTGCCTTTTTTGTATTCTATATCGAAATCATAGTCCTGTAGCTTTGTACGCCATCTGATGAATTTAGAGTTTTGTGGATCTTTTAATGAGAATAACCACCTTAGTGGTCTGTGGTCTGTATATATAGTGAAGCGTCTGCCGTACAGATAAGGCCTAAAATACTGGGTGGACCATACTAAACTCAAAAGTTCTTTCTCCACAACTGAGTAATTTTTCTCTGATTCGTTCAGTGTTCTGGATGCGTAAGCAATAGGTTTATCGCTTCCCACGATCCCCTGTGACAAAATACTTCCGATGGCATATTTCGACGCATCGGTTGTCAAAATAAATGGTTTGGAAAAATCCGGGTGTTGTAAGAGTGGGCTGTTGGTTAGAATGTTTTTACAAGTTTCAAAGGATTCTACAAACTCTCTTGTATGTTCTATTTTGGCTCCTTTCTTTAAACAGGCTGTTAATGGTCTTGTCAGTTTTGAGCAGTCTTTTATAAATTTTCTATAATATCCTATTAGTCCAAGAAATGACTGAATTTCTTTTTTTGTATTTGGTATTGGGAACTTTACAATTGCTTCGATTTTATCTGGATTGGGTAATATGCCTTCTGGTGTAATGATATGCCCAAGGAATTTTACTGTTTGTTTTAAAAATTCTGACTTATCCAGCTGTATTTTGAAATTAGTTTTTCTGAATCTATCAAATACTGAGCGTATACTTTCTATGTGCTCTTGCAAGGAAGTTGAAAATATTAATACGTCATCCATGTAAACTAAACATTTACTCTGTAGGCCTGATAGTACGTGGTTCATTGTTCGTTGAAAGGTTGAGGGTGCATTTCGAAGTCCAAAGGGCATCCTTAAAAATTCGTAATGACCGTCGTCTGTCGAGAATGCTGTTTTCTCGATATCTTTGGGATCCATTTCAATTTGATGGTATCCGCTTGCTAGATCTAATGTTGTAAAGTATTGACTGCGACCAAGTTTGTCCAGGACGTCCGTAATGTTTGGTATTGGAAATTTATCGGGTATGGTTTTCTCATTCAATTTTCGGTAGTCTATTACAATACGAAATTTTCTTTTTCCACTATTGTCCATTTTCTTCGGGACAATCCAAATGGGGGAGGACCATGGCGAAGTTGAATTAGTTATTATATTTTGTTCCAACATTGAGTCGATTTGCTTTTTGACCTCTGATTTATAGATGTGTGGGAATCTGTATGATTTCGTATAGATTGGTATGTTGTCCGTTGTTCGAATCTCGTGCTTAACTTGGTTTGTAAAAGTTAGTGGAATGTCCTCGCAGTAGAAAATGTCTCTATATTCGTAACAAAGTTTTCTTATGGCTTCGTACTCTTCTTGATTACAGTGTCTTAGATCAAGATTTTCCAAATTTTTCTTTTGTAGGTCGTCGTAGTTTATATCTGGATTGTTATATATAGAAAGTTCTTCATCAAAGTCCATAGGTTCGGTTGTAAAGTTATTTAATTGGTGGCTAGGCATACATGGAAGAGGTTCAGTTATTGTGAATGTTTTTTCTTCGTCAGTGTTGTTAATAAGCAATACTGTCGCTTCGTTATTTTTTGTATTTATAAGTCCTGCTGAAATTTCTATTTGATTTTCAAATACAATAGAATTTATTAGAGCTTCTCCATTTTTTTGTGATATTGGTATTTTAGCTACAATTTCTGTCTTAGGACTAATTCTGTATTCGTAATTGTTTTCCATTTCGTTGGTGTCGTTAGTACTTATTAGTCTTTTTCCTTCCAAAAATAATGGAATTTTTGCTGAGTCTGTTAGTAAGTAACCATTTTTAAAATCAAGGGTGGCTCCTATTTCTTGTAGTAGATCAAGGCCAATAAGTCCATCATATGTTTGACTAAAGTTAAAGATGTAGTGTGTATACAACATTCCTGGTTTTTTAAAGATTTTTGATACTGGAATTTCTGCTGAATATCTATGTAAGGATATGCTATGAGGTGTTTTTATTTGGAAAGGGTCTTCTTTAATTCGGTCTGGAAAAAATGTTTCGGCGACTTTTTCTGTAATCAATGTTTTTGTGGACCCTGTATCAATCATAAATTTGGCTTCGAGTTCTGGGATAATTATATATGGAAGATTTGTATTGGCTGCGACGTTGATTTCTACTTGTTTTGTCTGGGTTACTTCTTCGCATTCGGCAGGTTCGTAATATTGGTCTCCGAGGCTGGTAAGGTAAAATTTTCGTCATCGTTATAACTTTGGTAATTTTCTGAATAGTATTCTTCGGGGTAATAGCTATTGTCAGCAATTTCTGAATCGTATGTCGGTTCTTCGTAATAGTCTGATTGATATTCGTCCCTGTTGGAAGAGGTACTCGGTATCTCTTGCAAATGTAATTCTTGCGCTGTCCATTTCGGTGCATTAGACGGTTGGGAGAATTTTGATCTTCTTGTGTTTCCAGATGAGGTATCCATTGGTTGGGGATAGGATTGTTGCGTTTTAGGTTGGAAATTGAAACGTGGTTGATTTTGGAAATGTGGGAAATTTTGCGTATTTTGGAAATTTTGCTGAGTGGGAAAATTTTGTCTTTGGAAGTATTGCTGCGGTGGAGCTTGGCGTTGGAAATTTTGAGGGTTTTGAAATGGTCTTTGTTGAAATGTTTGTTGGGGGTTTCTTGGCATGAAAAAATTCGGCATACGATAAGGGATGTTTGACATAGGGCGGATTATTTGAGGATTCGGTTTTGGTGGGGGTGTTTGAGAGTAACTGGGGTTATATTTTGGGTTTGTCGGTGTCATTCTTTTTTGAGATTGATTTGTATTCTGATAAGTGTTCTTCGTCCCTAACTTTTGTTGCCGGTTGTAGTTCATGTTTTCTTCTTCTACTACCATATTTATAGCTGCTTCTAGGCTCGTGGGTTGTTTACATCTTAATAGGTGACTTAGATGTGCGTTAAGTCCAGATAGGAAAGTCCGTAGTGCCATTTTTTTGTACAAATCTAATTTTTCTTTTCGTAGTTCTGCTGTTATATTTGCCATCTGCATTTTTGAGAGTAACAGTCCACGTAGCGATATGCATCTGTCTGCAAATTGGCTAGCGGTTTCGTTGTGATTTTGCGTTAACATCATAAGGTCATTTAACAGTGATTCTTCATTCCGTTGATCACCGAAAGTGTCTAATAAAAATGTTTTTAATTCCGGGAAAGTGAGTATAGTTCTCGCGGCTAATACTTGAGCTGCTTTACCTACGATTTTATTTCTAAAATGCAGCATCAAAAATTTAATTCTTTGTGGATTATTATCCTGTACTAACATATCTAATACTTGCTCGCACGTGTCTAAAAATATCGGTAATTTTGAGTTATCTCCATCGAATTGAGGTATGAGCTCTAAATAATCTCGAACGGTAACATCATTTCTAGCCATCGCGGTTGAATTTAAATTTTCTCGTGCTACTAAATTTGAGGTTCCGGTACTATTAGAGGTATTTGCTCCCGTATTTGTTAGTATATACTGGTTAGGACCAAATGTCCGTAAAGCAAGATTAGCTAAGGTTTCGTCGTCGGAGTCAGGCATTAATGGTACTTACAAGAATATTAAGATGACAGAAAACATGAAGGCTCTGGTATATATAATCGATTACAATGTGATAACGAGGGATTTCAAGAGAACTCAGAGAGCTCCCAGGCGATGCTCTATTACACTTTGATTGATTATATATTTTTTCTTGAGCTGGAGGGCGGTTATTGTCTCGTTAGTTTTGGTCGTTCTAGTCAATTTCCCTAAATAGCGCAAGGCTATGTGCTTTTAAAGATGTTTTCTTTATAGGTGTTTTCTGGCTTGGGCCAATCTTTCCTATACACGATTTAAGGTCACGTGTAGTCCTGGGAAAGAGAGTGCACGATCTTGGTTTCTTCAAGGGCTTATGTGAAATTACTTTCACAAGTGCAAAGCCTCACGGCGCTTCCGACGAGGGGATACTGAGCGTCTGGTGGTCGTGCTCACACGTACTGAGCTGGGTGTACTCAGATTGAGATGTACCAGTTTTATAGCTCAGGGTGTGGAAGGATATTTTAAGGATAGGTACAAAGGAATGGTATGGCTAGGTATGCAGAGTATATCTTCTTTGCTCGAATTCACTTGTTTCTTGATTAATTATCTTCTTAAAAATTATTTGTTTACCAACGGTATGGTAAGGGGTTGCAGGTCTTCTTTGGTTAGTCGATGGCACGACGAGTTTTCCGATATTCTCTCGAAATTACTCCAAAGAAAATCCCTATGACTGCGCCAGCTATATTTTGTCGAGCGGTTTAGGTTTTTTTAAAAAATGTAAATTTTTTATTTAAAACAAACTTTTGACAATTAATAGCGAATGAGTTTATTGCGTTAAAATACAAAGGTATGTATCTAAAGTACGACAATAACTAAACTTAATACTGTTACTACATCTATTTATAAGCTTCTTTATCTGTGCAATTATGCACAATTGCATCTTCTTTTGTTTAATACGGCGTCTGGATATCATAACTCGGGAAAGTGAGTATAGTTCTCGCGGCTAATACTTGAGCTGCTTTACCTACAATTTTATTTCTAAAATGCAGCATCAAAAATTTAATTCTTTGTGGATTATTATCCTGTACTAACATATCTAATACTTGCTCGCACGTGTCTAAAAATATCGGTAATTTTGAGTTATCTCCATCGAATTGAGGTATGAGCTCTAAATAATCTCGAACGGTAACATCATTTCTAGCCATCGCGGTTGAATTTAAATTTTCTCGTCCTACTAAATTTGAGGTTTCGGTACTATTAGAGGTATTTGCTCCCGTATTTGTTAGTATATACTGGTTAGGACCAAATGTCCGTAAAGCAAGATTAGCTAAGGTTTCGTCGTCGGAGTCAGGCATTAATGGTACTTACAAGAATATTAAGATGACAGAAAACATGAAGGCTCTGGTATATATAATCGATTACAATGTGATAACGAGGGATTTCAAGAGAACTCAGAGAGCTCCCAGGCGATGCTCTATTACACTTTGATTGATTATATATTTTTTCTTGAGCTGGAGGGCGGTTATTGTCTCGTTAGTTTTAGTCGTTCTAGTCAATTTCCCTAAATAGCGCAAGGCTATGTGCTTTTAAAGATGTTTTCTTTATAGGTGTTTTCTGGCTTGGGCCAATCTTTCCTATACACGATTTAAGGTCACGTGTAGTCCTGGGAAAGAGAGTGCACGATCTTGGTTTCTTCAAGGGCTTATGTGAAATTACTTTCACAAGTGCAAAGCCTCACGGCGCTTCCGACGAGGGGATACTGAGCGTCTGGTGGTCGTGCTCACACGTACTGAGCTGGGGGTACTCAGATTGAGATGTACCAGTTTTATAGCTCAGGGTGTGGAAGGATATTTTAAGGATAGGTACAAAGGAATGGTATGGCTAGGTATGCAGAGTATATCTTCTTTGCTTGAATTCACTTGTTTCTTGATTAATTATCTTCTTAAAAATTATTTGTTTACCAACGGTATGGTAAAGGGTTGCATGTCTTCTTTGGTTAGTCGATGGCACGACGAGTTTTCCGATATTCTCTCGAAATTACTCCAAAGAAAATCCCTATGACTGCGCCAGCTATATTTTGTCGAGCGGTTTAGGTTTTTTTAAAAAATGTAAATTTTTTATTTAAAACAAACTTTTGACAATTAATAGCGAATGAGTTTATTGCGTTAAAATACAAAGGTATGTATCTGAAGTACGACAATAACTAAACTTAATACTGTTACTACATCTATTTATAAGCTTCTTTATCTGTGCAATTATGCACAATTGCATCTTCTTTTGTTTAATACGGCGTCTGGATATCATAACTCGCGCTATTAAGAAAACACGTACATCATTGCTATTAAAAATATCAGTACCATTTATTCAAAGGAAGTTGTAGTTGGCTCTGTTCAGTATAGGTAATATTATTACGTGCTTTAATAACTAAAATCATTTAACTCGTTATACTTTCAAAACGAGTCAAATAATTCTTTACATTTCCCGCAGACAGAGCTGCCCACGTACATGTGGTGGGGAAAGCAGGTGGTACGGGGAGGATGTGTTATACGATAAAAAAGAATAGCCTAGTTGCTTCGCTCTCGCTTGCTCTCATTGCGGACCCAAATGAAACATTTTCTGACAGTGTATTACCATCGCTGAACTGCATAGGATTACGTGGGTGCAAATGATGCGTGAATACGTCGACGAAACAACACAGAGATTTTTTACTTACAAACTAACAAACTCACAATTGACACAAAACATTGCAAATATACGAAGACGAGATAACGTAACCACATACACATAAACTAATACATGAACGACTTCCAATATATGACACCCCCTCTACTTGACTGACATCACCTTCTTCCCTGAAAAACACATCCTCTTAAAAAACACTTTCCCTCAAAACCCCTTACCTTTTTCCATCATTCCTTCTACCCCCTTGACCCCCTCGCTGAAATCTACAGCCATCTAAAGATTTGCCATTCATGGCAAATAAATGAGCTTGAATTTCATTTGCCGAAACACCTGGCCGTTGTGGCGCTTTTCACGATCAGTCGCGAATATGTGACGCAATGTAACAAATTGATTGTATACTGAAATATTTTGAAATAAAAATGACATGTTAAAAAACACAGTTAAATAGAATAAAGAAAATGTAATTCGGTAATTTGTTAGGCTTGCGGCCACGGGGTCCCGGGCTCGAATCCTGGCTAGGGTATGGATGTGTAGTGGCATTTTTCACGTGTTGTCGAGACGGTAGCAGTGGGCTAGACTGCGGTTGTGTGAGAGACAGCACGGTCTAGTCGCTCCCCTCTCCTAAGTTCGAGTCTCAGCTGCGGCAGATGGCAATGTCACAGGAAATGGGTGTTGTGATGTTGTCTATATGTGTCCGTCCTGGTTGAGTGGTAGAATATCCATCGGCTAAACTCCGCCAGGACAATAAAATAAATAAGGCGATAAAAAAAGTCCTTCCCAGTTGTTGAGATATTGACATGATGTATTTTCATTGAATTGTCGAATATTCATTTGTTTTCTTTATTTTTTATTACTAAATATAATGGAGGTGAACAGAGCATCACTTGCAGCACAGCAGTTTTTACAGTTTTCTTAGTTTACTCATCGTCTCCGGTTTACCTGCAGACCCATCAGGCCCGTGTGGATTGGGTATCTAAAGTCAGTTTAAAGTATTTGACTTCACTGCTCATCTGCAGTTCTTTCCTCGAGTTCTGAAGTCACCACAGTGGTTTTTCCTAAATTAACGGATAGCCATTCCTGTGTACATCATTTGCCTACGTTGTTGAGGGCAGTTTGCATCATTTTCGATGAAGCGCCCTCAAATTTTCTCAAATATACAGGTTGTCCCATTTAAAAACTAGATTTTGGTTCTTTACATCATATAATTGGAAATTTCATCCCATATCACTGCACCAAATTTGAGAGAAATCCATTCGCCCATTCAAAAGTTACAGAAGTGTCCCTATCGGCTGAGTCACCGGATATATCAATTCATATTTAACTCTTGATTATTAAGTAGAAGATATGAAACAACTTTTGTAGCGGCTTCTTTAATATTGTGGAATATCTGAATCGAACAAGACTTTATTTATGGTCGTAGTCACTTAAACTTTTGATAAATAATCTCGTTGACTACAAATGCGTCTTAGTAACCTGGTTGCAACCGTTTAAAATTATTTTTCATAGGTAACTTGCTTTCCGAGTAACTGATTTTAATTTTTTTGCGACAGAATATCGTGAACTTAATGAATTTCTAATAACTGTAGATATAGTGTTGTATGATACAATATTATTACCGCATGCACGTTTCATAAATGTGATAAACATAACTATTAATAACTTTTTCGAATGCAGCCTATGGTATTTACCTCAGTTTCAGATTTAGAAATAGCCAGCGAAACTGGCAAAAAATATTTCTTGACATTTTTCTAGAAAATATTAGTTGTTCAAAATATTTGTAGAAAACGCATCTCCCTTTTCCTTTTTCTTCTAAAAAGAAATTGCCCATGATCCTGGGGTAGACTCATAAAAATTTCATTGTTCCTTGAATTTGTGTTTTTATTTTGTAATCTATTTTTACTACACTATACATTACTGCTTTGGTAATATGTGACTTGTTACATTAATGAACCAAACAACCAGTAGAATAAAAACGTGTTTAATTCGGTTTAAAGAGAATTTTCAAGAAATCTCAAATCCACCCGCAATATGTTTACAATATGCCATATTTGAGTTTCGTCACAGCGGCCCCATCTCGGGTAAATACTCCAGTGTATTGTTTTTGATACAAACACAACTTTATACAATATATTAAAGAGCATGTAAAGCGTACAACACATTATATTCTCTAAAGTTTCAGATTTCAACTTTTTAGGTAAACACAAAAGACCTGCTGCTGCTATATGAATAACATCATTCCATTTGAAAAGCAAATCTCCGTCTAAGATTTTTAAGAGGCAGGCAGGTTTCACTAGGGTTGAGTGAAGTAAACGGAAAAATAATATCTAAAATTCATTTATTCACTCTCGTTTGTTTCAATAAAAAGGAGTCAAGCTATAATAAAATTAGATTTATCTCTGTAAGAGTTCTCGTTTTTAACATTTCGTACTTTTCATTTCGTTTTTATTGCCAGATAGATATATTTTTCACATCTTTATTAGTACTGAATGAATAATTTTACATGCTCTCTGTGGCGTGTACTGAATAATTTTGGGTTTAATAATATTACCGCTAAAGAGTAAATAAAGAGAAGAAAAAGAAAATAGTCAATAAAGTCAATAAAATGAGCGAGATGCTGTGTGGTTAATCCACAATTTGTATCGGTATTTGTTCCTTATTAACGCAAAATAGATTAAATATTGCAAACTAAAATGGTTTAGATCTCAATGGGAACAGTTATGTGCACTGTACGTTTCAGTAATATATATATATATAAAAACCGCTGCCTAAGGAATCACCACTTCCACATCCAGACTTCCTATCTAAGTATCTTACAAAGAAAATACTATAATTGCACTTCACTATGTGGAGATAATTGTTTATGGAACTTTAATGGTATAATATTTGAAATCGTGTACCAGAAACACCCATCAGTAATAGGGGTAGTGATAGTGGTGGTGGTGATGGTGGGAGTGAATGAAGTGAAAAAAATTCTTGATGACTGGTTCTTGTACACACATTAAATCACAATATTTTTTCACCCCCTTCAATAATGGGGTGGGGGTGGTAATAGAGGTGGCTATTGCAAAAAATTGCAATTTCATGCACTCTTAATTGCTTGATTTACCTATTTATCTCAATTTACCCTTCAACTCTGCAACGGAATAAGATCAATATATAATCCAGTTCCAGATCTCGTTAAAATACATACGTGTGCCATATTTAAGTCAATATCTTAAACGGTTCCAGAGTAATCGTGAGCACCAAACAGATACCAGACTAACAGACAGACCGACGCGACAGACAAATTTATTTTATTCAAACTTAACATATTGACGTTTCATGACATTCTAAGCCTATTTGTACAATGAAAATTTTCAAAAATGTTTCTTGTGTTAGTATACTTCAACTGGATGTGCAAGTAATACGCAGAAAATAGCATGACAAACATATAAAACATCATTCTGTGCCGTGGACTACACGATAGAAGCAATGCCTCTACTTCAGGCATTTTCTTCAATGAAACCTACTACGCGTCCATATTACTCGAGGTAACCCACTGTGTATCTAATTTACTAGAGGAAAGCCACTACGCATTCATACTTCTTGAAGAAATCCACTGCGCATCCATTTTACTTGAGGAAACCCATTGCGCATCCATATCACTTGAGGCAACCTACTGCGCATCTATACTACTCGTGGTAACCTACTGCGCATCAATGGTACTCAAGAAAAGCCACTGCGCATCCATAATACTCGGGGAAACCTACTGCGCATCCATACTACTTGAAATAACCCACTGCGCATACATACTACTTGAGGTAACCTACTGCACATCTATGGTACTCTAGAAAAGCCACTGCGCATCCAAAATACTCGAGGAAATCTACTGCGCATCCAAACTACTAGAGGCAACCTACTGCGCATCGATGGTACTCGAGGAAAGCCACTGCGCATCCATGCTACTCGAAGTAACTTTAATAACTGTAGTACTCAAGAAAAGCCACTGCGCATCCAAAATGCTCGAGGAAACTTACTGCGCATCCATACTACTAGAGGTAACCTACTGCGCATCAATACTACTCGAAGTAACTTTAATAACATGATATTTGAAATCGCCTACTCCAAAAACCTATAAAACGATATGCCACATCGGTTAGTGGGGGTTGGGGGTGGTGGCAGAGGGGGGAGGGTGAGGGTGGATTAAGCAAAAAAAAAATTGAGGCTTAGGTTCTTGTATACACGCTAAATTACAATTTTATTTTTTTCACCCCTTTTAATAATGTGGTGGGGGTAGTAATGGAGGTGGCTAATGCCAAAAAATTTTTTGAGACTTTAAGTTCTTTTATATGTACTAAATACCAATTTTATGGACTCTTACCGGCTTGATTTACCTATTTACCCTCATTTACCCCAATTTACCCCCCAACCCTTATACGGAACAAAATGAAAATATAATCTAGTTCCAGATCTCGTATAAGTACATACGTGTACCAAATTTCAAGTCAATATCTTGAACGGTTCCAGAGTAAACGTGCGCACAAAAAAAGTTACAGACCGACAGACAGAAAATTTTTTTTCGCTCAAACTTAAAATCTCGACGTTTCATGAAATTTTAAGCCTATTTGGACAATAAAAATTTTTAAAAATTTTTTTGTCGTTACTATACTTCCACTAGATGTGGAAGTAAAAATAAGATGTGTTCAATTAAAATTTATTGTAAATAGAAGGTGATTATTAATATATTACCTGCGTAATAAATCGTTGGTAAAACCAAAAGTGCACACCAAAAATTATGGTATCCAATAAATGCTGTGTATAGTGTTAGTTTATTGATCAAATTACTATACAGTGTGGAACAGCCAAGAGGAATAAATTCAGTATTTCAATTATTGTGCATATTTATAAAAAATCCTGTCAAATTTGAATTCTGAGATGACATCCTGCAACGTACAAATTTCGTCCCTAAATTCAACCCCCTTCGAGTGGCAGCTGAAACCCCCAAATTCTTAAATGGGAAGTAATGGTTTGTGATACTTCATTTGAAAGGCAGTTTCATTCTCTATTCAAAAATGCTATGGTTTTAATATTTACTAAAAAATTTCCGGTCTCCTTGACGAAATTCGCTACAGCAAACGAAAAACATAAAACTTACGTTTTGTTCTTGCAGGTTAGCAAAGACAATTTCCGTGTTCTTTTTCAACATTATCAACTAAAAAAAGACATAAAAACATCAAAATTGTTCATAGCTGGCATTGCCAGTTTTATTGAAAACGCCGCGCGCCGTAGCGATTGACAGCAATAAATAGTTGTCAGTGTTTTGCGTATTCTTTGAGTTTTGCTAACTGCAATTTTAAACGAAATGCATAAAATAATAATTTCGGTCGGTTGCCGTTACAGAATGCGATCACAGAAGTTGCTCGCCTATTTCAAGAAAAATTTCCTGATTTGCCGCCTATATGCCAAGATACAATTAGCAAAATTGAAAAGCAGTTTCACGAAAATGGACATGTACGGTGGAAGCTTCCAATGCAATGAGTAACGATACCAAATTAGATATACTGCTTGAGTTTGAAGAAAACCCAGTAAGTGCAAGTCGACTAGCAGCTTCAGCATTTAATGTTTCCCATTCCTCTCTTATTCGCGTATTAAAAGAAAATAAAATGTATCCCTATAAACTGACCCTGACTCAGGAGCTTAGTTTGTTTTGTTTGTTTTCTTAACCGCTTCTCAAGTCACCGAAGTAACTCCTTGAAAATCCAGAATGATTTTGTGTTAGGTAAAGAGAAACGAGGCCCTACAGCTTATAGTGGAGACCGAACCACTTCTTGGGGATAATTTTATAAATAAAATTATTTCGCGATGAGCAGGGATTGAACCTGCTTCGCTAGGTACGCCAGTATACAAGCTAGAAGCGCTGAACCACTGAGCTACCGTCCCCCCTAGAAGTGAAGACGATTTTGATAGAAGAACGTATTTTTGTGAACAAATGATACAAAGGTTAGATAACAATTTTATCCAACTAGAAAATGTTTTGTTTTCGAATGAGTCCACTTTTACTCTTCATGGTCACAACTGCTGCTACTGGGCTTATGAAAATCTTCACTGGATGAGAGAATTACATACGCAAAATCCTGAAAAGGTTAATGTTTGGGCGGAGATAATTGGAAATCATGTCATCGGTCCTTTTTTCATTGATGGATATAATTATTTGGCTCTACTCCAAAATAATGTACCAACTTTGGCAAACTTATATCCTGCTCAAGTAAACCCACAAGTTCGTTCCAGCAGGATGGAGCACCACTACATTACTTAATCGATGTCCGGCAATATCTAGACTTAACAATTCCAAATCGGTGGATAGGGAAGCGAGGATCGCTAAAATGGCCAGCAGGTTCTCCTGATCTTACAGCCTTAGATTTTTTTTATGGGGATATGTGAAAAGTATGGTATATAAAACTAAGCCACGCGATATAGCTGACTTAAGAAGAAGAATAACGTATATAGTTAGGTCGGTCACGCCTCAGATGTTGGAAAACGTTAGAAGACATTTTTATTTACGATTAGGATGCTGCCAAGACGTCCAAGGAACTCATTTTGAACATTTACTACATAGAAGTTAAGTTTTGTTTAGTATGCTCTAGTGAATTACGTTAAGTACATGAATTAATTTTTTGCTGTTAATTTTTGCAGTGAATATTAAAACCAAAGCATTTTTGAATAGAGAATGAAAATACCTTTCAAATGATTTATCACAAGCCCCTACTTTCTATTTAAAAATTTAGGGGCAACTGCCACTCGAAGGGGGTTGAATTTAGGAGTGAAATTTGTACGTTGCAGGATGTCATTTCAGAATCCAAAATTGGCGTGTCTCGGGGTTTTTTATAAATATGCACAATAATTGAGATATTGAATTTATTCCATTTGGCTGTTCCGCACTGTATAGTTGACTACACACTTGTTAGGCGTGTAAAAAATGCCGGTGTCTTCGATAGTCAAAGGCGCCGACATTTTTTGAGTGCTTCGTAGATCTGAAGACAGCTATACCTACTATTCGCTAATACGAACACAAAGAATATACTGCCATTTATTTGATCGGCAATTTTCTAAAACCGTAAATTGTTCTCAGAATCGTTCTCATCATTGTGTTAGTGAACGAATTCTAAATAACTTTCAAAATATCCGTCTGTCTATCTGTCTATATGTCTGTCCGTCTGTCATGTTTCTTGTACGTATGAAATTTTGACCGTATGTTAATGTTAGCTAGATGATAAATAGAAATCCTGAAATGTTATTTCCTATGATTTATTTTGGTATTTTACTAATAGGCATTTAATAACGAGTAGATGTTGCAATAGGGCGTGTTCGACTAATTTGTTTGATTCATATTTTTTATTTTGATACGTTTAAGTTTTTTGGGTCAATCTGAATAACTTTTATTTTCAAAAAAAAAGCCTAATATGATTTTTAATTTTTTCCGTTTATATCAGTATCGCAGGCGGCTTTGCATTTGTAGGAGGCGAATGATTTTTTTGGCCATAACTAGATCCTAATTTATTTCATATTTTTGAGTAAAATTTGGTTCAAATCGGAAAAAAATAAAAATTTTAATGGAGTTACTCTCTTAAGTGCGACATACTGTATATAGCAGGACTGTTTACACGCCTCTGGCGATCACTTTGTATAAGGGAAATGATTCAATTTCAAAAAGAGTATTCTACAGTCATTGTATTTATTGGCTATTCGGCAACGTCCAACTGCAAATTCCATTCGTATTATAATAATCTTAATAACATTTTGTGATAAAAGTAAAATACCATCTAACTTACGTAAAAATCGCTTGAAAAATATAGATATTGGTTTAGATATTTTGAATATTGTTTCCAAAAAAACTGCAAAGAGTATCCTATAAAATTTGAAACAATTATTAAAAGTTCAATAAATCGACCGAAGAGTATGATGTAATTATTTTTTTATTTTGTGGTTAATTTGTTGTTATAAACAATTTACCAACAGTGAAGGAATGGCACTATGGAAGATTGAAAGTAAGGTAAAACTATAGAGGGAATGTATGTAAAACTTATTTCTCTACGACTGCCTTCGAAAACGACAAATAACGCACAGTAACCACGACTCGAAACTGTCAATTTTCACACGATGTGCGCAAAAATCAAAAAAAAAAAACACAGTACTGTCATGTTTTACACACAGTTCTGTCAGATGTATTTTCTGAAATAAGGTAGCCTATTCAGGTTCATAGCAACCGACTTATTTTACAATTAAACATCCGTTTTGAAGTCTTCAAACCACATCACTTTTAAAGAAGTTTATTAAAAATTGTTGATCTGTTTACTTATGAAATTGTTTGTTTTCCTTGCAGTCGTAGAAAAAATATTGTAAACAATACACTTGAAAACATCTTTTCACACTCATTCATGTGAATATATTCGTTTTCGAAACTTGTTTAAAATACTATAAATGACGAAGAACCTAGAAACATGATAAAAGCAAATAAATAAAAGATAATTAATTGTAAAAAATAGAAACATAGTAGTAACTAATTGTGGTACCAAGCCAAACGATCACTCGTATACAGTTTTCTCGAAAACTGCTAATCCTAAAAAAAAGTTTCAAATAAAAAAGTTACCCCCATCCTTTAATGTTAATTTTCGTGTTTAGAACCCTCTAGAGCCGAAATATGGGGTTTCATGGATCACGACCATTCCAATTTTTAATCGTCTAAATTCTTTTCCCAGAATTACGAAAAATTTCAACCGAAAGTAAATTTCCATATATTTTATGTGGGGTCATTTAAATGATATTTTGTGAAGTATCATGACTTGCCATTATTATTTATGATTTTCATTTTCTCCAACTGCTCTAATATCTTAAATTTTTCGCTCCCTTTCAGAATGCAATAAACATAAATACACCACATATAGTAGACAACCCCCAAATCCAAAGCCAAGGCTGTCCGGAAGGGGATTACACATTTGAAAAAACGCAGACATATATCTGCTATTTTCAGTACAGGAGCTGGGGCTCGAACTGAGAACGCAACAGACAGTCGGTCAACATATTCGCCACATAATATGCCTTAACCGACTGAGCAACCGAATGTGTTGGCACACCCTTGCTATGTAAGCTTCTAGAGTAGTTTCCACAGACACCAGCATCATCTGGAGATGATTAAAACTATTTTAATCGTGCCCAGATGATGCCAACATGGTTTCTGAAACGCCCGTGACTGGGAGCGTGGCGACTTCTGTAATCCAGCCACTTAGAGGTCGGATTCAGCGGATGGTTTGGTCTTTGTGGAAATTACTTCAGAGTCAGCATCACACCAAAGGTTCCAGCCCGTGTAGAAAAACTTGCCAACTTCGTCTGAAGGATGTGACAACATTTATTTACTAAGGGCACCAGTCACCACTCATTCAGTTTAGGATGGCTAGTTTCTACTCTCAGTGGGGTTTTTTAGGGTTCCTGTAACTCTAAGAGACGACTTATTTTTGCCCTTTCCAATGTATCTGCCTTCTTACGATGCACTTATCTTATATCAGACTTATCTATAATTATTTGTTACTGTTTTAATCACTTCATAATTTAGTAATCACTGTTACAGAGTTCCCCCCATTAATTTTCTGATCTGATTGATGTTCTAAATAACATACCGAATATTCACTCCTTTAGCTGTATAGTGCGTAACCTTAGCCAAACACGCGTTGTGATACATTTGAATTTTGGTTGTTTATGTGTTTAAAAAATACAAACAGGTATGTATTACATTATAGACATCTTATATTTCAATTCAAAGTATTTATCTCAGTTTTTCCATTTTTTCTTTACTTCCTGCTACTTGAAAGTTATAACACTCAAACTTCATATTTAGTAGAAACACATTTGTGTTTTTTAATTTTTCTTTCAACTTTACAATTAGAATAGAGTATCCATAATAACACTAAGAAGATACAATCGTGTTTTTCCAAAATTCAATTCGGAATTTTATCGTAATAATGTTGCCAATTTCTTAGCACGTTGGGTGTATATTTTCCACAATTTTCACTTTGTGCGAGTTTTGATAACTAGTTTTATACTGGGTGTACACAAGAAAATAGATTTTGTTTCATTCTTACAGGGTGGACAAGCAAAAATGAATTCAGTAGATTTCGAAAAGCTAAAATGCGCGAACACTACTTCTGTGTTCGATTGGTTGAATGGTGTGACTGATGAACATCCCTAATATTTACATATTTGGGGTGATAGCAATGCGGATGATGCGCCCCTTCATACAGCTTCGGACAAACATATTACTAGGGCTTCCTAATTCAACTTTGTCGTATAAGTTTCAGAAGTTGAAATATCAAGCAGAAATAATGAAAAAAACATGCCTTCTCCGCCTACAGCTACTGGGCATAGTACTAAATGGTATTCGTCATTTTTACAGTCAAAACTTGAAAGACATGTTCAAAAGAGACTATTTCTAGGAGATGATAAAGATAATGATTTCTCCTCTGATGACTTTCTCGTCGACCCAGATTATAGGGATCCAATAGAGGAGGAGAGGATGATAATAAAGGACGAAAATCGTATTATTGACTATCAGGTAACGGGTTCTGATAAGACAGAAATCTTTGATTTTTCTAAAGAGGAGTCTGCTCCAAAAACATTTTCAGAATATGAGTTACGCGGAAGTACAAGATCAACGTATAACTTTGCAACAGCTTCACCTTACAAAATCTTTAAGAAAACATTTTGCCTGGATAATTTGGAATTTATAGTGGATTAGTCCAATCTATATGCTCAGCAAAACGGAATATCTTTGGAGTTGACTTTAGACGAACTAAAAACTTTTTAGGTGTTCTCATCAAAACGGGATTTTCACCAAGCCTAAGACAGTATTGGTGTACTGGATTCACGTTCCTAGGACTGCTGATATTATGATTCAAAAGAGATTTCTCTCCGGAACATTCACTTGAATGATAATAGTAAAATGCCGAAAAGAGGACAACGCGATTTTGACTAACTGTATAAGCTTAGACCTCTCGTTGAGAGTCTAAACAAAGATATTAAAGATTTTTATCTTCCCAGTAGATATATGTCTATAGACGAGAGTATGGTTGGTTTCAAGGACCGGTCTTCAATGAAACATGTCAATGAAACTTACCGAGCGTGGTTTCAAAATTTAGGTCCTAGCTTGTTCCTCTCTGGGCTATGTGCCTCCATTCCAAATTTCTCAAGATAAAGAAGAAAACACTGAGAGCACTTCATTAGATGAAAGAGTCGTCTTACAACTTTCTCAGCCTTTCCGGAGAAGAGTTACTGCTCGTGTTTCGATCATTTTTTTCGGCCTCCATCTTACTGCGCACTCTACTATGAGAAATAACTTTTGCTTGTGGAACATTTCGTATGAAACGGAAATATTGTTCCAAGTGCTAAAAGATGAAAAGAAAATGAAAATTGTGATTCTGTCTAAGCTAACGATTATTTTGTGATAAAAAGGAGGGCTAGAGGGAAAACATCTGTAAAAGTTGCATAATCCAAGTCAAACTACAACCGTAAAAAGAATCTTTTCCGTGAAAAAGTGAAATGCTATTGCTGATTTTAAACATCATATGGTTGAAATCGATAAATTTGATCAGTTTTTCTCAACATACTCCATTGCAGGAAAATCGAGAAGATGGGTGATTAAAAATCATTTATTATTTAGTCGATTGTGAAGTTGCCAATTTCTATCTCCTTTACAAAAAGTCCGTGAAGAAACAGGAAAACCAACGTCACATATGAAGTTTCAAAGTAAGCATTCTTGCAGACCAAATGATTGCAGATTACAAAACTCGAAAAATAAATGGGCCCTCATTGTCAGCTGACAGAAAAATTTGAAAAATTGGAATCGAAAACTTGGCGCTTGACAAATGTTGGGGACCATTTTTCAGTCGAGAGAATGTCACGCCACTGTGTATATTGCTGCACATACAAGAAAAATAATGGAACTTAAATATTGTGCCACCGTTGTGAAGTAGACTTATGTTTAGAATGTTTTGTCGTTTTCCATGAAAAAAAAAAGAAACCTCGAGATTCGCGTTGAAATATCGACCACCATATAAAAATCCTTTTCTACTAAAAAAAAAAAAAAATCAATTAGAGTCCTCTACAACTTGATTATAAGTGAAAATTACTGAAATTTTATAAAAAATAGAACTGCGCCTTAAAGGATTATAATCTCACAAACCAACTGTTCACCAGTTAACTCAGCTTCATCCACCAATCAACTGATTATTGTTGTAAACCAAAAATGACTGTGACTATAACACAATTTTACAATTGAATCTTTGAGCAAGCTGATTTTGATATAGAACCCCACCTTAAATGGTATAGAAGTGACGGGAAGTGGATTAATTTATTTCAAGTCATAAAATTCAGATAGAGTAAATAAATGATTAAAAATAAACTCACGTTTTAATTTCTTAAATGTATCAGTTTGAAGTAAAATTAAAAAATCATATCTCTAATCCTATGCATTAAATTCAGATTATGAAATTGGAGCTAAACTATTCATAGAGTTAATACTGATTTATTTTTGTTCTCCACTTTCCCCTACCTAAAGCGAAAAGCGCCACGAATCAACCCAATATTCCCAGCAAACCGTAGTTTGGGGGTATGATCAGATTTCCGCAACTCACTTATGTGTATTTGGCAATACTATTTACTTACTTTTACGGTAAAAGAGATTGCTTTAGGGTTTATTCTGCATTGCTCTGAAAACTGTTAAAATACATTGTACGGCGCGTTTGCGGTATTTAGATTTTAATTTATTAAAAGAGTTTCAGAACAATTTTTTGTTTTTATTTGATGTTTTCATTGAGGTATAGAGAAACTGATTCCTAAAATTTGACCCAAAAAATATCATTTTTTAACATTTAAGTCTTCTAAGTAGAAGTTTTTACAATGAAATAATCGGATTCGGTTTTAATATAAAATCCGTGATAGATTTTAAGTCTATTTAGAATCGAATCTGTTGCTTATAGTAGAAAATGACAATAAGAATAGAAATATTTTTTTTACGAATTGTTAACATTGTTCTAGTCAATATTTTAAAAATATACGTGAATATCATTGTGTAAAAAACTATTCGCATCTAAAATAAAGGTATGTTATTTTAACCCAGTAAATGAAGACATTTCGACTGGAAAAAATTACGAGAAAGCTGTTTTGTGGAGACCTTCATTGAGGTACCCTTAGTACATCCTGAGAAGTTCGAGCAATTTGAGCCATGTGTTTTTATTTTGGGGGGATTTAAAAGGGAAATTTTTAGATTTTTGCCGAAAAGTATCACTTTTTCGACAAAAATAGTTATGAGCAAAAATATTTATTATGAAATTCTACACACAAAAAAAGGTTATTACATTTTTTTTCGTAGGATCAATCATTTCTGAGTAAAAGTTACGGAAAGATACAATGTCTGTATTTTTTTAACAATAACAAACAGTAGGCCTAATCCACATCTGACACTAAAAATAACTCTTTCCAAAAATCATTCGTTCTCTTCTAGCAGATCTAATTCCGTGTCAACTTCATCGTCATCTTCATAAAGAGCTTCGCCAATTGGCTGATCAGTTGATGGTATCGTATCTTCAACTATATATCTTCTAAATATCTTCTATATATCTATAGCTCCGTTGTTACTATCTATTTCTTCCGTCGCGGCGTTCAAACAAGATTGCCCACGGCAATGCCCGCATACTGCAGAATAGCGGAGACCTAGTTTTCTGCAGCTACAACTAGCGTTACAGCCTTTGGTACAGTTGCAGAATATAGTATTGATCAACGGATCGGGAGCCGGTGACAAGAGGTTTTGAATAGGTTCCAATCTATTGTTGATGATCTTCCATCCCCAGTCTTGAGGATTTAACTCATTATCAAGCCATTTTTGGACCTGGAGATACACTCTAAATAAATGCTGTTGTGCTGAACTGAATGTGGGTGGTAGATTGGACAATTTCACTGGTCTGTTAAATCTGGTTGAATTTACAAATGAGTAATACCTGTACTGAGCAATAGAGTATTCATTCGGAGGAGCACTGTACGTTGCCAGAAGTAATTTAATTTCATGTTCCGTAATTAATTCACGGGAAGTGTGTGGCATTTTGAAAACTTCGGCACAAGTCCGCACGATTTTGAAGCAACTTCATGACTTTTTTTTCCCAATACGAAACATTGCAGATGTTGTGTCACATCCGCTAATAGCATGGATCAATAAAATATGCCTTTTGGTATTGCTGAACTGGACCAAACTGTTCGGTGAGTATATTTTTTTGTTTCAGTTTTGCCTGTTCCTGGTTTTAAAAAATAAATTTCGTGTTCAGGTAAAACTCTTGCAATTAAAATTATCAACAAATCAACATCCTTACTAACCACTATTGTTTTGTTATTAGCGTGACAATGACTGAATGGAATTTAGTTGCAAGAAGTATATCTTCTATAAATTCCACCCCCTTTTAACTATAATATTAAAAAATTTGTAAAAATTAATATTAAATATTTGGGGATTATCTACGAAGACAAATAGAATATTTATAAAGCAAAACAACAGTAGAAACAGTAGAAACTAGAACTAATTTATCTGCAACCGCATTTGCTATTTGTTTTTCTGCTGCTTCTACTATTTGTTTATTACTGTTTTTCTACTGCTTGATGACTTCTAACCATTTATTAAATCAATTAATGTCTTTCTTGGATGGGAATGGATGTCTTTGTGAAACTTTGTCCTCACAATTATGCACACAACATTTTATGTACTGAGCGTACTTCAGAACTATTTAATGGCCAGCAAACACGCTATATCTTTGAAACGATTGATCCTACGAAAAAAAGTGTAATGACCTTTTCATGTAGAATTTTATAAGAAATATTTCTGCTTATGACTATTTTTGTCGAAAAAGTGATACTTTTCGAGATAATGGCAAAAAACTGAAAATCGCCTCTTTAATCCCCTCCCAAAAAAATCCCATGGCTCAAATTGCTCGAACTTCTCAGGATGTACTAAGGGCATCTCAATGAAGGTCTCCACAAAAAAACAGCTTTCTCGTAATTTTTTCCTATTTTGGCCTCAAATTTGTCTTTATTTACTGGGGTATTTCTTATTATTTCTTGATCATGTTTATGATATACTTTTTTGTTTAATCTTAATATTTTTTGTATAAATACAAGTAAATCAATCAGTAAATTAATTAGTTAACAAAACTTTAAAAGTACCTACCCAATTTTACTTCCACATCCAGTGGAAGTATAGTAACGACAAAAAAATTTTAAAAAATTTTTATTGTTCAAATAGGCTTAGAATGTCACGAAACGTCGAGATTTTAAGTTTGAACAAAAAAAAATTTCTGTCTGTCGGTCTGTCGGTCTGTCTGTCTGTCGGTCTGTCTGTAACTTTTTTTGTGCGCACGTTTGCTCTGGAACCGTTTGAGATATTGACTTGAAATTTGGTACACATATGTACTTTAACGAGATCTAGAACTAGATTATATTTTCATCGTGTTCCGTCGAAGGGTTAGGGGGTAAATTGGGGTAAATTTGGGAAAAATAGGTAAATCAAGCAGGTAAGAGTCGATAAAATTGGTATTTAGTATATACAAGAGAAGCTAAGGTCGCAAAAAAAGATTTGGCATTAGCCACCCCCATTACCACCCCCATTATTAAAGGGGGTGAAAAAAAATATTGATTTAGTGTGTGTACAAGAACCAGAAACCTCAAAATATTTTTTACTTCATCCACCCCCACTACCAACCCCCATCACCACCCCCCACCCCGCTACCGATGTGGGGTATCGTTTTATGGGTTTTTGGGGTAGAGGATTTCAAATATTATATTATTAAAGTTCCATAAACAATTATTTCCACATACAAATTTTTTTCGTTGTGAGTGACTTGGATAATAAATTTGGATGTGGAAGTAGTGATTCCTTGGGCAGCGGTTTTGTATTTAATTTAAGTACTTGATCAGAGTCTTTACAATTTTGGTTTGGATAAAATGTTTATTTTCTAAATAACCACTCCTAACTACAACTCACATTTCTCGAAGAAGTATTTAAATAAAATACGAAAGCTTGAATTATTTCAATGTTTTATTAATTTATTTATTTATAGTATTATGAAATAATAATTTTTGTTGGATATCTAACGTCTAGTACAAATGATATGAAACATAAATCATAAAGAACCATGATATCAAGATAAAGGTAATTTTTGAAAATAAACTTGCCCCTAGCAAGAAGGAATTTTTGTTTAATAACCAAAACAGTATCTAGGTCATTTGTAGCACGAATCACAGCATGACCTTTCCTTTCAAAGTGTTTGCCAAGTAGATCTACAACATGAGCATGATTCATACTAAAAGCAACGTAGTTATTTTGATTTTGAAAACAGCTTTAATTCTGGTAGAAGAATAAAGTGCTGTAATAATTGCAAATGACACAGTTATTTTAGTATTATTAAAATATCATTACAGAAAATATGTTTCTATGCAAATTGCCATACACAGTGATATTGTCATACGTATTATCACTAATGCTTAGTATTTTATCGGTAAATGTATTTCGAAATTGTGGTTGCCTAGAAATATAAAGATTGTAAATTTTATTGTTGTTAGTAATATTGCTAATACTTACAGTCGAATTGATTTATTTTAATTTTTTTCGGCGACAACATTCCACCTGTTTATTATTGATTCTTATATATTTAGACCTCCTGATTACGAAAAAAATGCCCAAAAATTCCGTGTGCGTCAAAAGGTATATGCACTTTTTGATGCGCTTTCACGGATTTTCAACTGATCTGGTTAATATATCTTGTACTAGCAATCGGATGGGAATTTTAAAAATATTGGCTTATTTGAAATAAAATTCTTAAAAAATATAGACTTGTCCGATATGTATTGGTCAATCCGCCATCTTGGAAAAAAAATAGAAAACAATAAGAATGGCCGAAAAAATCAAAATTGAATATCTTTTCTATAAGGAGTAATTTCACCAAAGTTGACAAAAATAAAACTCATTCATGGTCAAATATAATGCACCAATCCCGGACACCGTATGTCAAATAGAACGGTCAAAGATGGCGCACGAAATAAAATTTTTAATTCTTCCTCAATTATCATTGTACGTCACTTTTTTTTTCAATTGTTATTTTATGTGCTTTTAGGGCATCGATTTCGTTTTTTTTATTGTCAAAAAAAGTTCTGTTTTACAATTTTCAAAAATGAATTTTCATCGAAACAAAATGAAATATACTGTAACGTGTTTCCACCCCTAGGAAACCACCCTTGCAAATTCCGTGGGTTCCAAAAATTATAACAAGAGATAACCACTAACGCACTTTCTTTAATAACTTACTGGATACTTCACAATACTGTTAATAACTTAAATCTACTTTACTGACTAGAAATAACAATGTTTATCACTTTGTCTTAACCTCACTTGTCAAATCAAAACTTCTCTACTTTCTATACTTTCTGAACTACCCGCCGAGAAAGTGGTCTTTTATACCTAAAAATGACAGATCTCGATTTTTCTGTGATGACGCCACCATTCTCTAGATAATTCCAGATGTCACTTTGGAATCTTCTGGTAGGTTCTTTTTCGAGTAGGTGCAAATACATCTGAATTAATTGAATTCATTCTAGGGGTTGCAACACATCACAATACTACAAAAGTCTCGTACAACTTTAAAAATTTAATACAAATGAACCTTCATTAATTTGAAAAGGAAAGGAAGCATACGTATGGTAATAATAATAATATATGAATCACAACCAAGCAGTCAAGAGTAGAATAGAATTTTTGATGGATATACCGATGAACAGAATAGCACTAAGAATAACGAGCGCATTCGTAGTTTTAAAAAATGTTTGCGTAGATATTTCAATCACAAGTGACATTATGAAATCCTCGATTAGTCAAAAAAAATTTCTAGCTAATAGTGAAAATAAGGATACCTTTATAAAATTATTACTCAAAGAGTTAATAGATAATGACATTAACGTTAAAATATGCAGAGAAGATGACGATATTACAATCGTTAAAGCTTCTATTGATTTGAAAACCGAAGACAATCTAGTTATAATAGCTGGTGAAGATATTGACCTTTTGGTTATAATGACTCAACTAGCATGAAATCATCATAAAAAAATCTCTATTTTTACAAATCTAAGATTAACAAAATAATTGACCAACATTATGATGAAAATAGAATTGTCTGCAATTCCACCTACTAAAGAGAGAACAGAAAAACACTCTTTAAGAGTTTATTTTTAAGTCCAAAAATGGTTAGGTTCTGAGAAGATCCGTTACAATTCGGGTGACTTAAAACTAAGAATGGCTTAATGCCTGATGTTATGAGTAAAAGTAATGCTTTTCCTAAAAATTTACTAAGTGATATTTCTTGTAAATATAAGAAATGTAAAAATAATGAGTGTAGCTGTAGAAAACTGAATATATAATGTTCTATTCTATGTCTCTATTGTAAAGGAAATAATTGTACCAATGCTTCTTCTGTCTTTGATGAATTGGCTATCGATAATGAATGCGGTGAAATTATGGTGTATGGCGGTAATGAAACTAATATAATATAAAATGTGTCCCAGGATAGATGTAACAAGAGGTGTAATGGACCAAAAATTTTGGAATATTTGAATGAGTTCTGCTTATTGTAAAATTAAAGTATACCAAAAATGACTTGATTTTGTGTTCTACAGGGTGTTTTATAAGCAAAGTTGTAAAAATCACCGCTAATAAAGTACTTTTATTTTTCAAAATATGAAAAAATTCCACTAAGAAAAGTTATTTAGAATACAATTTTATACCTCTATACCAAATTTCAGGAATATAAAATTATTTTTTTGAAACTTCCCATTTTTTGCGAATTAACACATTTGCGGACAGTCAAAAGAAGTTGAGGGCTGCCCATGGTGCACTAAGTAAATAATAAGAAAAAAAAGTATATAAATAGATATAAAATGAAGGGCTGCAATTGCAGTCATGTCCTCGTACATTACAATTGAAATAACTGCAAAAGGAGTTGAAGGCTGTCCATGGTGCACTAAGTAAATATTAAGAAAAAAAAGGTATATAGATATAAAACCCACTTTAATGAAGGGCTGCAATTGCAGTCATGTCCTCGTACATTACAACTAATAACTGCAATTGCAGTCCTGTCCACGAATGTGTTAAGAGTTAAATTCATATTTAAAGTTGTATAGGAGCAAATGTTAATCATCTCAAAAAGTAGGCTATTGGTAAATAAAAAATTGAATATACGAGATGTAAGAAGGTATAATGTTAATCGAACTAATTGTAAAACAAGAAACAATTACTAACAGAAGATTAATGAGGTTTAAAAATTATAACAAATAATAAATGTTAAAAATATAACAGATTCACAAACAAATTAAATACTGACCAATACAAAACAATGTTTACAATTTTTTTATTATTCGACGTAGCTACCACCCACATCCACACACATTTCGATCCTTCGTCTGAAATCCTTAAAACTGTTTCGAATATGATCTAACGGTATGGAGTTTACGGCATTTGTATTTCTCTGCTTCAATACTGCTGCATCGTTAGGAAGTGGTTCAGCGTAAACCAACTGCTTGAGGCGACCCCATAAAAAGAAATCCAATATTGATAGGTCTGGGAATCTCGCCGGCCACTAGATCGGTCCATTCCTGGCAATCCAATTTTCTCCAAAATTTAAATTCAACCACCGATTAACCATTTCTGTTGAGTGGCCAGGGCAACCATCATGTTGAAAATGAACTAAAGGCATATCTCTTAAAATATTTAAATGTTCTTCAGAAAATCTTTCAAGAAGCTGTAAATAAGTGTGCTGGTTTAACCTTCCCTCAATAAAATAAGGTCCAATAACTCCAACGTGATAAGAAACGGCACACCATACATTCACTTTTTTATAATATTGTCTTCTACAATGAATTCTAAAATTTGGATTTTCAGAAGCCCAAAACCGACAATTCTGAGATGAAACAACACCATTGGTTGTGAATGTGGATTCATCTGAGAAAATTATGAAATGATGAAAAAATCTCTCTTCCATGATTTTTTCTCCAATGGTCAAACAAAAATACAACCTACGGCCGTCATCTCCTTCTTCAAGCATATGTTTATAATTTGCTTTATATGCTCTAATTTTCTTTGTCTTGTAAATTCTTTGGAGTTCAGACTTGCTAATATTAATAAGAGCTGATCTCTCTCTTAGTGACATCCTAGGATTTTCTATAACAGAGGCATGAGCTATAATAGCCCCAACATTGTCTTCATCATATGCTTTTATTTTGCTTTTCATGTTAAGAACATTACCAGTAGCCAGAAACTTTTTAATTATTCTCATAGCCTGAGTACGTGACAAAGCAGTGTTTGGTTTCAAATTAAATTGGCTTACCACTTCTCTTAGCGAGTTTTCACCGCCAATTCCGTAGCATTGCACAATATAAATTTTTTCACGCACTGTGAGTACTATTTTCACTTAATTTCTTATGCTTGGTTCGTTAATTTGAAACAAATTAAGGATAATATTGACTACGTTTGACAGATATGTCAATAACAAATGATAAATGTGTATGCTTTTCTAATAGCCTACTTTTAGCTTCTACATAACATTAAATATTAATTCACAAAAATAATTGCTATGCAGTTTTAATTGAATGGTTGAAAATAAAATACTAATTTATTGAAAAAATGGGAAGTTTCAAAAAAATAATTTTATATACCTGAAATTTGGTATAGAGGTATAAAATTGGATTATAAATAACTTTTCTTAATGGAATTTTTTCATATTTTGAAAAATAAAGGTACTTTATTAGTGGTGATTTTTAAAACTTTGCTTATAAAACACCCTGTAGAACACCAAATCAAGTCATTTTTGGTATACTTTAGTTTTACAACAAGCAGGAATCAATCTCCAAATACCTTTCCATAATTCCAAAATTTTTGGTCCATTACACCTCTTGTTACATCTATTCTGGGACACACTGTATTTCATTTTGTTTTGATGAAAATTGAGTGAATTTGAGAAAATTTATTTTTGGAAATTGTAGAAATGCACTGTTCTGACAATTAAAAAAAATGAACTCTAATCCCTAAAATTACATAAAATAATGTACAATCGAAAGAAAAAAGTGATGTACAATGCCTTCTTGATAATTGACGAAGAGTATTATTTTAAAGATTATTTCGTCCGCCATCCTTGATCGCTCTATTTGACATACGGTGTCCGGAATTGGTGCATTATATTTGAGCATAAATGAGTTTTATTTTTGTTAAATTCGGTGAAATTAGGCCTTCTTATAGAAAAGATATTCAATTTTGATTTTTTCGGCTATTCTTGGTGTTTTCTATTTTTTTCCAAGATGGCAGATTGACCAATACATATCGGGCAGGTCTATATTTTTAAGAATTTTATTTCAAATAAGCCAGTATTTTTGAAATTCCCATTCGGTTACTAGTACAAGTGATATTACCAGATAAGTTGAAAATCTGTGAAAGCGCGTCAAAAAATGCGTATAACTTTTGACGCACACGGAATTTTTGGGAATAAATATTTTTTTCATAATCAGGAGGCCATAGTACATAAGAATCAACAATAACATTTTAGGTGAAATGTTGTCGCCAAAAAAAAAAATCAATTCAACTGCACTATACGTATTGACTATATACTTTTAGGAATACACTTATCCAACTTAGTGCAGGTCCAAATATTCCGTACTTTGAGAATTTGAGAGGGTGGTAGATATAATCGAAAATGCGAAAAAGATTCACCTTTTTCGCATTTTTTAAATTTTACCTTGTTATATTTTTTTCAGCCAGAAAATGTGCTCTATAAACAATTTTTTACATGTTCAGTTTCTTTGTAAGTGGGTAGTGGAGGGGATCACTCTGGTTATGGCAATGACGCATATTCCTATATGTCAATGGAATGTTAATTTATTGTAAAAATGCATTTAATTGACGTTAAATAAAGGGAGGGCATATCTCATCACTGTTCTCTTTAGTAAAACTATATTGTAGTAATTCATATCTATATATTTTTAATATTTCATTGTTATGTATGTTTGGAAATTATATTAAGAACATAATTTGACAATTTTTTCTACATCCTTGAACCGATTGAAAACATTTGATAGGTTCTTAGATTTTTAGATACAACTTTATAGAATGGTATTAGGATATTGAAAACTAAAGAAACAAAAAAAATTTAAACTTGTGTGAAAATTAAAAAAAAAAAAATTTTTTACTTTTCAATAGCCTAGTACCATTCTATAATATTGTCTCTAAAAGCCTATCAAAAAGTTTTTTAAATCGGTTCAGAGATGTAGAAGAAATTGTCGAAATACGAAATCATTTTCTTAAGCACGACACCGCCACCATTAAACTTTTGTGGGAATTATTTCTAGGCTTAGGTCACATTTGTATTATTAGAACTATACTATTTATTAAAAAACAGTTGTTATTTATTAGAAAGTATCATCTATCATTTTTTTAAATCAACAATACTTCTTTTGGTTTTTACAATAATTTTAATCCGATTTTACATAAAATTACAACTTGTGTTAATTTACGATATTTTCTCTAATTTACATCACAAACATTCCCGTGAATAAAAACGCCGTAAAAATGTGGAAAGAATAAAAGAAGCTTTTCCGGTATAGTGGTCAGTATTTGTTTAGCGACGATCTGTTTTTAAAAGTTTTAAACAAAGGTTTTCACAAAGTTGGGTATTATTGCCACAAAAAGGTCAAAGCATTTCGACTACTTTTTAAATAAATAGACAAACGCAAATCCAATTCTCGGTCCCTGTTAGCAACTACTTTTAAAACATTTGTGGGCCAAAGGAAACTTTTATAATGATGACTTTCGTAGTTTTGTCATAATTGGAGACAGTTTTACACATGGTTTACTTGAGACAGCTTTCTTACTATAGTCGATCTTTGATCTGACGTCATCATCCTATTTTACCTGAATTAATTTGTCAAAGAATGGCAATGATTTCGTACTATAGGCGGAGCAAATTTATTATTAAAATAATAATTTATAATTATAACGTGATCCTTTCTTTAAAGGGAATTTCTTAATAAAAGTCTTCAAAAAGATAGAAATAACATAGCCCGGTTATTTTATAAAAAACCATATTTTAAAGGTAGAAATTAGCAAAAGACAATCTATTAATTTAAATAAAAAACCTAGATTATTATTTCAAAGAAAGAGAATAAATCCTGGTCCGGGATATAATAAGGTAAAATTCGTAAATAAACTAAAGGACCCTTGAAATAAAAATACCTAATTAACAATAACAAATTTATTGTAAAGATAAAAAGTACTGTTACAGCAATTGACAAATCAGAGAGTGGACAAATAAAACTTGTGCTTGGATTATGTTTATAAATATCAAACAGAATGGAAATGCACAGAGAGACAGACAAATGTATAATATACAAAGAAGGTAAATATTTCCGATTAAAGAACTTATATCTAGATACATAATGGCATTAGTTTTTGTGTTCCTGAAAGATTCACAATCTAAGGCACTTCTTCCCATAAGTTCTTGATTGGCTAGTCGATCTATTCGCGACCGATTCGATTATCATAATCTCAGTTTGACACTTTTGACAGTATCCGTTATTAATGTTAATAAGTGTTTTTCGTGTTTTTCGATCAAAATGTGGTGAAGAAATCTTTTTATTTTAAATTGTGATTTGCTTAAATAATATTCTCTATTCATATTTACACAGTATAGTGACAATATATTTAGAGCAAATAAATGGTGAAGTGCTATGCCGTTTGCAGAAAGCAGTTTAGAAAAGAAGAAAATCGATCGTTCCATAGTCGTAACATGATGAAGTTCATTTTACAGTTATGAAGTGAATAGCAATTAAATTTTAATATCCTTTCAATACATATTATTTATCTTACTGTATTATCTTACTGTAATATCGTATGCCTACATCACGTTATATAAAGAGCCGGTAATGCAGGAATTGCAATAATTCATTTTAATGAAAATATTTATCTTTCTACACATTTTCTACACACACCATGCCACTGTTGCCTATGGGATGTTCATCTATTCTTCTTAATGGACATATAGTGTGATTATGTTAGGAGCAAACAAGGTATATAGTGAAAAGATAGCTTATTATGTATAAGTTCTTTAATCGGAGGTAAATATATACGGCAACATAAAAAGATAAATTTATAATTATTGTCAGAAGGCCACCATGCACAAAAACTACGGTAAGTACTGCAAAAAGATAAATAATTAAATTATTAAGTAAATAGTTGGCCAACATAGTTCTTATTAAATAAATAGATTAAATGACATTTTACGGATAAACAAATTTTGCTAGTTTATATCAAACAAATCTCTAAACTTAAATAAAGATAATACATAGGAAATGAAATATAGTAGCATTTTAGGCTACCAGATACATACAAAAACGAAAGGTACTATGCACAAAAAATGATTTACAACTATTAAATAAAAAATTATTAATAAGGTCGAACCAAATAGGCGTCTTTGGTCACGATGTAAAGGAAAGTTAATGGAATTTCTCCATGGGTTGTACCAGTGGCTAGTAAACACAAGATAGGAACATAAAGTACTTACAGAAAGAACATCGGCAAACTGAAGGCACTGCTATGAGTTACAAGCTCAAATTTATAAGTTGGTACCAGCTGTAATCTCAAGAACTGCATACTTATTACCAATATAGGTATATTAACACTAACGTTAAACATTACTTTCTTATTACTGCACTTATTTAGCCTAGCATTATACTTATTAAATGCTGTTTTAATTCAGGCCATTTATACTGAACAAATTTTAATGTTAACTTATCAACAACGTGGTACTATTCACCGAAGAAGTTCAATTTTGAAAACTAACTAAACACTTAAATGTCTCAAATTCCAGCCATAATATTGACAACGTGGCTAGTCCGAGGGCTTATACGAAAGATGCTGAAGTCTCTTTCGGTCATTGGTTTGCAGATTTTATTCACGCGCCTAAAGCCTTATTTTCCGGGGGTCGGTAGCAACTAGACATCATGTCATATTCGCACTTGCTGATTGGTGGAACAGTTTCTATGCGGCCGTTTTAAGAGCGTATTTTTTATGTAATTTCTGGAAGGCTACCTACGAAACTTATTATTTACCGCGCGAATCTAGAATATTTAGATTGCTGATAAAACTGACAAATTGGATAATTTTTGCAATAAAGATACAAAATAATGTAATTCAACGGATTTTAATGGAAATTTACGAATACTTAAAAAGCTAACCGTTACATAATATTACTAATAATGATTAATAATAATAAATTGGACTAGACTAGA
Source organism: Rutpela maculata (assembly GCA_936432065.2). Taxonomy (NCBI): domain Eukaryota; kingdom Metazoa; phylum Arthropoda; class Insecta; order Coleoptera; family Cerambycidae; genus Rutpela; species Rutpela maculata. The sequence goes on from OW386287.2 coordinate 175,324,970, forward strand.
CATAATGAATTAGATTGGCATTGGCAGTAGACTCAATTAAAACAATAAACCAGATTTCTAGCTTGCGAATTCAGCTATAATAAATAAATTGAGTTACAAAGAACAAACAATACATACGCCACAGAGACTGATGCTGTTCTATGTAGTCTAGACGTACGCGTTACCATTACTCTCAAATCTAATGCACAGGACGAGCGTGTGTAGGTCGTAGGCTGTGGAAGACATACATCTTTATATCCATTCCAGAAAGTTCGATTGTAAGGAGTGAGACGCCAATATACAAACGATAGTCATTAATTACTACCTGCATTGGTGACGTCAGTTCAAAGATCCATTGCCCCAGCTATGTGTAGTTTATCTAGTGCTAAAAGTAGTCAGAGTTTCTTTCTCTGTTACATTTTTACTTCAACTTATTAGCGTAAAATATTGAATCAAGTGTGAGATTAAGTCAGTTTTAATCTACTTTCAATGCTTTCCTAGTATTTCTTACGACTCTATCAAGTGGCAAAATCGAAATATTCAGCTATTAAATAAACAGATTAATATTTATAGCCATGTTGAACAATCCTGTGAGAAATGGTTAGTTCCGATCATCCAATTTGCAATGGGGAGGTAAATGAAAACCTGGAATACATTTCTTTGTTCCCAAACCTCATTATTGTCTTAGTGTTCATATCTCCTAGCATAGGTTACACGTCTCTTGTATTTTTGTTCTTAATTTAATGCACTACATCGACAAAATTTGTTGATCTTGAGTTTATTCTATGTGCATTGTTGGACAGGTACATTAGAGACGAAATACTAAGGTGAAACCCCCTTACTGAGCATCCGTATGCACCAGTTGAGAAAGTCAACATACTGTGTGCTAGATGATTTGAATAGGCTACAGTCAAAATCATTAGATGACAAAGAGATAGAAGTAGCAACATTTCTGAATATGGAAAAGTGTTGAATAATACAACAACGCAATAACAAATGAATGATTTGTCAAATAGAGGAGGCCCATGGAAGAGGAGTGCCAGTGGATTAAAGCCAGCCTATAAAAGATAATAATAGTACCCTATCTAGGCGAGGTTACCATTGAGGCAAAGGTGGGTGCAGGTTGCCTTCAAGGAAAAGTACTATCTCCACTGTTGTGGGCAACCCTTGTTGACAAACTCCTCCGAGAAAATTCCATAGAAGGCTTTTATTGCCTAGGATATGCTGACGATCTAGCGATAGCAGTCAAAAGGCGGAGTACGATATCAGACCTAAATATTGTCAACAGGTAATGTAGTGAGGAAGGATTTTCCATGAATCCTTACAAAACTACAGTCGTCATCTTTACATAAAAATAGCCTTGGAAGGCCTAAAATTCTTAAAGCTCGTGGAAATTCAATTTGCCAACAAGATCATTTTTTCGACCAAAAGCTGACTTGGAATTTTCACATCCAAAATGTCACGCAAAAAGCAACGATTGGCCTCAGAAAGTGCAGGCAGATAAAAAAAACTGGGGATTAAACCCCAGTACACTAGGGTCGTAAGACCCATGATAATCTAAGGATCGATGCAGCTGAGAGCAATAAGGTTATTATATGGCCTACAAAGGCTTGCCTTGCCTGTGCGCTGCGGGGATCATAAAATCTCTCACGGACGCATTGGAGGTCCTCTTAGACTTCATATATTTATCCAAGTGGAAGCTCGTTCTGTTGTGCACATGCTAATGCAACGCACAACGTCCACAAGATAACAGCACGGAAGGGAGCACCAAAAGTAAGAGCTGAAGGCATAACAGATATCATAAATCAATGTTTTTCAGATGGCATTTTTCCAGATTTCTTAAAATTATCCAAAGTAATTCCATTGTTTAAAAAAGTTGATCGTACACAACTCGGTAATTACAGACCAATAGCAATTTTATCAGTTTTTTCAAAAGTGATTGAAAAACTAATTGCAATCAGAATTTCTGAATTTTTAAAAACTCAATACTCTCAACAAATCAGCATGGCTTTAGAGAGAATAGATCAACTATGTCAGCTTTACTGAGTTTTCTGGATTATATTTATGAACATCTTGACAGAGGTCATGAAGTTATGGCATTATTTATTGACCTTTCAAAAGCATTCGATTGTGTTAATCACGACATTCTCTTGGATACTATTGAAAAATATGGTATACGAGGGCAATGTAAAATGCTACTAAAATCGTACTTAACCAATAGACAACAGTATGTCGATTTCTTAGGTTCGAGGTCTGAAACTAAAACAATAGATATAGGTGTACCCCAAGGTAGTGTTCTGGGACCGCTACTCTTTCTCCTTTACATTAATGACTTGGATAATTATGTAAATGAATTTTATTGCTCCTTTGCTGATGATATTACTGTTGCCGTAGGTACCAAAAACATCCAAGACCTGATTAATAAGTTAAATTCTACCCTACTCAACATAAATGACTATTTCACCTTAAAAAAATTGGTAATGAACCAAGAAAAAACATTATCGTTACACTTTCATCCTGTTAAAGCTCATTACATATCGAGTTTGCTCCTACAGCTTCATGGTAAATTCATTGAACAAGTGTCAACTTTTAAACTATTAGGTCTGTATATTGACCTATCACTGGATTGGAAGTCACATGTCTCCTTTATTTGAAATAAATGTTCATGTCACTGCTTTGCGCTGAAAAGATTACGTCTCTTAACCAATTTGAAGACCGTGAAGATATTTTATTTTTCTAATTTAGAGTCCAGACTGCGTTATGGTATTATTTTTTGGGGTAATTCACCGTCATGAAACCGTGTGTTTTTACTGCAAAAAAGAGCTATTCGTAATATGTTTAATTTAGGCTACAGTGAATCATGCAAGCAGTCATTCATCAAACATAATATCTTTACATTACCTTGTCTGTACATATATGAAATTTTAAAATTTGTAAAAAAAATTTATCGACCTTCAACTCCTTAAATGCTAATCACAGTTATCCTACACTGTGTGGATCCAACCTGCAGTACGATATACACAGACTTGAATTATATAAAAAAAAACCGTATTATATGGGATGTACACTTTACAATAAGTTGGCTTTTGAAATTAGAAATATATCTAGTGTAAACAAGTTTTTGTCAGAGTTAAAAAAATTTTTGTTAAAAAAATGCATTCTACTCGATAGAGGAATTTTTAATGTATTAATATGTTTATCTTTTCTGTAAATGTATTTGACGTATCCTATATCATTGTATGATCTACTGGATAAATAAAGCATTATTATTATTATTATTATTATTATTATTATTATTATTATCCCATTCTGGGAATGCCCACGGAAACTATGGTCCCAAGGTAGAATTTCAACAAAAAGTTTCAAATCAAAATAGCAGACAACACACTTTTGCAGGCAATGTCTAAAAAGGGGATTGTCTAGTTTTGTCCATGGTATGTTACACCCACACCAAATCTAAGTTAAACTTTCGTTGACTATCACTAGTAACATCTAAATGATTTTTATGACGTTCAAATGAAAGATGATTTAAAATGTTCGACTTGCGTGTCCACGAAAATGTTTTTTCACAGCTCCTACAGAAAAGTTCTACACTGTTAAACCGCAGTTCCGGAATATCTTGAATCCACGAAAGTACTGTATCTCTTAATGGAAAGCCACTCGATGTAATAATAATTCACGACATATTTACTTCTATCAAAACCTGAAAATGTACTGATACGTTTCTGTAATCTGTAAAGTTACTCCACAATGCGTATGAAAAATGCGCACATGCCATTGGACGCTGTGTAATAAAATAATAATAATTGTTCGAACTTTTTTATTTCAAGTGATTTCTGCAAAATATAAAAAGAATTTGCGGTTTCTTTTACTGTTACTACTGTTTACCGAATACTATTTGCTGTCATAAAAAAGTGTAAAGAGCGTCTTTGTGGTGCCGAAAATTCTCCTAATATTTTTCAAAAGTCCTTACTTTATAGTGCACAGATAAAAATAATATTTTAAATTAAGAATTGTTTAATACCAAATCAATAATTTCTCCAAGTTTGTAATAAATAATTTATCTACGACTTTATGAGTTTTATGTCATATTTTTTATTTCTTACCACAAAAGTATTTGTTCCATATAAATAATGTATTTATTTGACTCGGGGTTTGGATATGACAGTTGTTCGTTCGTCAGGAAATGAATTGCATCAGGCAATCCAAAGGATAAAATTGCATCAAACTAAAGGTTCAGGATTTACCAAATTTGTAAGGATTGTGAGTTGAAGAATGTTGGGCAAACAAAACGTCCAGTTTAAGAAGGTATGACAGAATTGGTTCATACGTTCTTCAATGCCACTATTTTAGTATAAATACAGATTTTTTTTGTTATACTGTCTTAATCGTCTCCAGATGATGTCAACATGTTTGGCGAAAGGCGCGTCGAGTAATAATATTTAAGTGTTTTGGTGTTTGTGTTAACTACTTTAGAGACAATAAACAGGATCTAAATTTATTTTAAAAATTGAGATAGTACATTTTTATTTCAACTTTCCTTTCTTTTTCCATCAATTATCTATTATCAATAAACCTTTTTCGAAGATACTTATGTGACATCTGTTATTTGCTGTTATTTTCTAAACAATTCAATAAAAAATGTAACCATTTATTCCAGTCACTATAGCTTTACAATATAAGTATCTGAACAATTTACCGTTATCCTGGATATCTCGTTTGAGTAAGGACTTTTTTGTGTCCTGTTTAGAGAGGTTAGGGTGGATGTAGTACGTCGTTTTTCTAACGCAAACGCTATTCTACAGTCACATTTAGACGCTATAGGAAAGCTTTTACCGAATTAACAGTTAGCAGGAGTTCACTCGCACTCCCGCCGGTTACTACCTCACTCTCTTCCCCGTGGCTTCTATTCTGTGTACCTGCCAAGTTTTGGATTCAATTTAGTCTGCCGGTTAATGTATTTCCTTCAAAAAGGTAAAATAATACACTTATGGAGCTTATTTTCTACATAGTTTACTTTGATTTTTAAATTTTAGAATCACTATGACTCTAGAGAACTATTCAACAAGTTATTGACTATATTATATAACAGAAAACCAGATCACTTACAACAAACGAATAAAAACAATTATTTAATAATAATAATGGACTATAGTTAAACAATATACATTTTTGGAAAAATAGTCGATACTGATATGGGGTATCAAGTAAATATTTTGGAAAATAATACAGATATTTTAATTTTGTAAAAGCCAATATGTTAAGATGTAGATAGCGATGTTTCGATGACAGGAACTTTGAAGTGTAGTGACTATCAAAGAGTTGTAATTTTTAATCGAAATTCAATGTGAAATGTTTTCGAAAATCTAATCGTTTTAGGGATATTCATAATAATGGATGACTACATAATTGTCGATAACGGTCTCAAGAAGATTCTAAGTAGTTGAGGCAAACCGAATTCCAAACATGATTTGCATTAAACGTTTGATGTGGCATTGTAAATGGATGCCTTATTTATTTATTTATTTATTTATTTTAGTTAAATGGATGCATAGTCGGCCCATATTTTTATCAAGAGAATTTGAATAATGAACGCTACTTACCATTCTTACGAAACGATTTACCTTTGCTATTACAGAATGTACCAGTTCAATTGAACAATGTATGGTTTCACCTAGCCCACGTAATAAAAATAATGTTACAAATTATCTTAACCATATACCATATGCAGTAATGTGTTATAACAATGGGTTGGTACAAATGGAGTACTCAGGTGGCCCCTTAGATCTCCTGATATTACTCCGTTAGATTTTCATTTGGTGACTAGTGAAACTGTGATATTAACTGTTTTGTGAGGAAAACTTTTACTTCTAATTAAATACTTTATTTTGTATTCGCATACCTCAAAGATATATACCAGTGGCAGGAATAGTAAAGCTGATTCATTTAAATTTAAATAGGTTGGCTTTAAGAGACTCTTATGCTACAGTCAGTCAAGTAAGAATGTGTAATCCTATGTAACTACTCCTTGGGATGAAATATGCAACACTATGTAAATAATAATCTGCTAAGTTATTACTTCCACATCCAGTGGAGGTATAGTAACGACCAAAAAATTTTACAAAAATAAATGAAACGATTCGAAGAATTGGAGAAAAATACACTTGGCAAGGTCTAACTAAGGACGTTGAAAATTTTATAAAAAATTTCGAAACTTGCCAGAAGACTAAAGTATGCCGGAAAACCTTAATAACCCTCTAGTAGTAACAGAAACCTCAAGAACACCATTCGAAAGAATTAATATCGATTTATTTGAATTCCCAACTCGAAATTAAGCGTTAACTATTCGCGATGAGTTAACTAAATTCACACAAGCCTATGCAGTCCCGGATAAATCCGCGAAGTCCGTCGTAAATACCTTGTTGTTATACTTTCAACATTACGGTACCCCGTTAAGAATCCATTGCGATTACGGTGGCGAATTTGACAACCGTTTACTCAAAGATCTCTGCACCCTCTACGACATAAAATTAACTTATTCAAGCGTAGAACATCCCCAATCGAACGGATCAATAGAAAGATTTCATGCTACCTTAGCTGAAATGATAAGAATTCATAAAACTGAAAACCCGAACGAACATCCGTTCACGATTTTACCATATGCAGTAATTCGGTAAATAAAACACACGGTTTCACCCCATATGAACTTATCTTTGGTCATACGTCTAACAGACCACCTGAAACTTTATATAACCAAAAAGAGTTAATAACCAAATACGTTAGAGATTTAAACAGCAGAATATCCCACTACTATAAAATAGCCCGTAGTCGAACACAATCTCAAAAAGAGAAAGCAAAAGTTCGCTTCGACAGAAATGTTCCCCAAAAACGACCTGAATACAAAATAGGTGACTTAGTTTATGTAAAAGAATCACAAATTAAGAACAAACTACAAAACAAATTTAACGGTCATTTAAAATAAAAGAAATTTTTCAAAATTCTGCTACCTTGCTAAATCTCGAAACAAAACAAGAAACTAAAGTAAATTTTGATAGAATGAAACCATATACTGAAAATTAAATTTATTTTCAGGTTTCTCCTGCTGTTCGGATCAGCACTCTGTCAATATAAAATTAGCCCGAACAATAACACTGTTGGTGTATACTGCCACCAAGACACGGACATCGTGGTGACAAATAACAAATGGACTCTACTAGTGCATAAAAACATTTCATCCCTCAAACTAGCTTTTGACAAAAATCAAAATATTGTACACTCTCAATAATGGTGATCATAAGTCAATTATTTTTACGAGTGAAATTAAAACAGACTTTAACCTTTTAACAAAAATATCCAACTCTATAAAAATGAAATTTGACGAAATCTTTTCAGATACAAAAAGATATAAACGAGGAATACTTAACGGTATCGGTACAATATTCAAATCCATAACTGGTAACCTAGATGCTGAAGATGGCCAGTACTATACTAATTGAATAAATAAACTAAATAATGACGAACATCAATTGGAAAACTTAATCAAAAATCAAATTTCAGTTACAACTTCTGTTATTAAAAACTTCAACTCGACTATACAAAAATTACAAATTGACGAGGAAACCTTTAACAAAGATCTCGAAGAAATCGAACACACAATTCAAACAATGACTCAAGCTATTGAGGCTGCTCACATAAAACTAAAATTATTATACATTTCCGTACAATTAATGGCAAGCTATTTGTATATCGAAGATAATTTGAACGACATTCTGAATTCAATAACATTTGCCAGATTAGGAATTATTCACACGTCAATCATAACCCCTAATCACTTAGTGACAGCACTACAAGAAGTTTCACAGAGCTTACGAAAGAACAATTTGCCTCTCCCCATTAAATTATCAGCAGTTGCTAAGTATTTGGATATTATTGAATTGCAAGCGTTTCAAACGGATTCTAACTTAGTATTTGTTTTAACAATACCACTTGTTGAACCCCAAAATTATAACACCCATCGCCTGTACCCTATCCCGATACTTGATAACAGAACTGGTCTACATCACATTTTATCTATCTCACAAAAGTTTATCGCGAGAGAAGATGATTCTTTAATGTACATACCTATACAAAATTTGAAAGAATGCAAACCACTTTATTTTGGAACCAAACTATGTTCGAACCTGTCTGCATATCCTATCGACCAAAATGCCATATGTGAAGCCAGAATACTAAAACCATTGCCAAAACTTCCAGAGAACTGTCAAACTTCCTTCTTTATTAGTCAGGGATACAACGTCCAAGAACTTGAAGACAACACATGGCTAGTAATTAATTCCGAACCACTTCACATTACCATCAACTGTCCAAAGAGAGAATCCACAACAGAGTTAATCAACAAAAATTCCATCATCAAACTACAACCAGGATGTTACGCCTATGCAGGCATTACTAGAATACAAGCCAGTGCCAAAGACTTTTCCGAAATTAAGGACAATTCACATCCTATCCAAATTCATTTTGAATACTGTAATCACATGCCCGACAAAATCGAAATTCCAAAATTAAAACCACTCAAATTAAACAGTCTCGACGTAGAAGATCTAGATATTGCAAAAACCAAATTGGACCAATATTCCAAAGACCTGGATGACCTCATAAACGAGCCTTTTGTGACCAAACACGTATCTTGGTCCACATATTTCATAATCACTCTCATCATTCTATTAGTTCTACTTTACATAACTTGTAAATGCAGAAGAAGAAGATGTGGAGCATTGCCAATCCAACCCAAAACGGACAACCCTCCTTCACCTCCTTCAGAGCGAAGCAGAGTTTTGACCAAATTTCCTAGACTGATCCCTCCAAGAAAGCGACCCGGTATTAAACCTCAAGAAGAAGAGGACATCGAGTTAACATAGACTTTCATTTGTGGAGTTTTACCCTTGTCTATTAATTTAGACCATTGTATTTTATTCTTATCACATTTATGTATTTTATTATTTTGCCTTGTATTCATTCAACATTGTTTCAATTTATTTTGCATTATATTCATTTAACGTTTCTAACAATTTTCAAAAGTTGCTGCATAACATCAACTTTTTTATTAAGGGGGAAGTTGTTATATAAAATTATACGCCTATTACCAAGACTTAGCCATAACAAACCTTCACAGGTATATCATATTACATGATAACGACTTCTCTTATTAATCGCTTATCTTAAAGATATTATGTTTCACCTTTGTTTCTCACATTTTATGCTGACTGTCGAATTGCATTTCTTTTGTTCTATATTTTGCTTACTCAGGTTCTGTATGTTATAAATACGACTAGACATGCTTTGTAAAATCAGTTATTAAACTCAGTTAGAATGCAACACTTCTAATTTATTATTCTAATTCCTTCTCCAAGAGCCAACGTTGGCTCCATTAAATAAATAAATCTTTTTTAAAAAGTCATTCATGTGAACCGTGATCTATCATATATAGTTCACTGTTTCGCTTTTGTTTTTTTAGGTGAAAGATACTAAATATTTTACAAAATTTGAATAATAACTATTTAGAAAATTTACCTCTCGTCGAACATAGAAACATTTTTTATCAGCACGACGGTGCTCCCCCACATAACGCGTATTTGATAAATAATTTTTTACAAGAAACTTTTTACGATCTATGGATCGCCAATAATGGACCTTTCCTATGGCCTCCTCGCTCGCCTGATTTATCAATTCTAGATTATTTTATTTGGGGAACTATTAAGAATAAAGTTTATGAGAGCCCATTAACAACTAATGAAGATTGTATGCAGAGAGTAAGAAATGCATTTCGAAACTTATCACAGGATTCAATTAGGAGAGCTATCCAAGGTGTGAAAAATGTGTGGAGGTTCGAGGGCGGAATTTTGAATAATTATTAAATTAGTTGATTTCATCTTAGCTATTTTAGTTTATGCAAAGTGTCTTCAATCCAACTAATAGGCATGTTACAGTGTTTAGTGTTATTTTCCGTTTTTGTGGATATCGAGTAGCAAATGTACTACAAGTTCTTGATATTACTTTATCACATTCTCCATAAATAATAAACAAATTCAAAAACTCTTCGTGGGTGTAATTTAAACGCATTTTTTTGACATAAGAGAATGATGACATTACTGATTGTTTCTAATCATGGCTAATTTGATAAAATTTTTACTAACATTTCTTGAATTTTTAGGAAAATCGCAAATATTTCAAAAAGTTGTAACTTAAACTCCCACAATGCTGATATCAGAAAAAAAGGAATTTAATTTTACATAACTTGATGTAAAAAATATGGGGTGTTCCATTTGACCTAAACAAGTCGCGCTTTGAAGTTTACAAAGTGTAACGTCAAAAATGGAACACTTGGTATGCTATTACTGAATATAATTCAGTTGTAAAGTGCAGCTCTCCTCGTGTTCTTTCTACATGCCAAAAAACAAATGGGTATCTTTTATACGAAGAAAGTTATAAAGGTTATTGTAAACCATTACACCTGTCAAATTTTTTTTAAAATGTCAAATATCTCTGAAACGGCTGGGTTTCGGCATAGGGTATCCTATATATTTTTGACTCAGAATTTTATACTCTTTTCGAAAACTCTAAAATATATGGGATGTTCCATTTAAAATGAGCAAGTTGGGATCGACTTCCGGTGTAACCGGAAGTGCCAGATGCTTGTAATTATTTTATTTGGATTGGCCACACTGCCATTAGTAGCTCCCTAAATTTTCAAAATTTTCTGGTGCGTACTTTTCCCTATACTTATCGATCGATGCAATTCCTGGTAAGACACCCTGTATTATTAAAGTGCCATAAACAATTATTTCGACATACAAAATTTTTTCGTTATGAGAGATTTGAGTAGCAAATCTGGATGTCGAAGTAGTGATTCCTTGGGCAGCGCTTTTATTTTTTATTAGTTTTTTTTAATTTGTTTTCAATTTGTAAATAGACGTCTATATTGTAGGTTCCATGTAACTAGGATGTGAGCACCTTAAAGATTCCTACCTCACGACAAAATGTATAGGTTGGAAGTAAAGGTTTACACAAACACTAATAAGCTTCTTCTTCCTGATGTCAGCGATCGGTCTTGATAGTGAAAATAAGCCGACGTTAAATAGAAGATTAAGAAAACGCTGCGGCATTCCATGCAAGTTTTAATATGCTCCTCGTGGAAAAAAGTAATTTTAAATAGAAAGAGAAGATGAACGTATTGTCAACGAAAAGCAAAACGCAGACAACAGGAATCTATACAGCCAATTAATTAATCACCAGAACAGACCCAATTTTTGTATTCGCATGCTACATAGAAGTTTGCCTGAAAGGCAATCGTAAAATAAGGAAATTAGGTAATACAAATAAATAGTTCGGTAAAAACTCATTAAATTAGAGAGCAGCACGCTATATGACTATCATTGCTTAATTTCTCTCTGTAGGTAGCACCACCTAGAATTTAAATTTAAAAATATAGTGTAATTAAAATGAATTATGAAATAAATATAACCTGTCACTAATAATTTATTTTTATTGCTATTATGCATTTTTAATTTTGAACTTTGCGCTTGGTCAGGTCAAAATCATTTGCAATTCTCGAGGCAATACCTTTCTAGGCGTGTTATTAATTTTACTAAAAACTTTATATTTTAAAGAATATATAGTTGAAGTAGTCTTTATAGTGCATGACGTTATGAGTGGAGAGGAATGAATAGGCCGGGCAAGTAGATCTCCCGTCTTTACTCCACTTATATTAATATGAGAGAGATGATATCGATGTCGGCATCTGACGAGACGTGTAGGCGTAAACCGTTAGACTATTATGTTTAATTCAGGACCGCACTTGAAATACCGCAGTCGAGCTTATACTGTCGCACAGTGGGAAATTCTTCAATTTTTTTAGACAAAAATCCGTCTACAATGCAATTATTAATGGATTTATAAATAAAAAATACACTTTACTAGACTATTTTACATTTTTAATAAGAATATTTCGAAAAAATCCCTATTAGGGGATTAGGGGTGTTTTTCGGTATTTAAAGGGTGTTATGTCAATTTCTGGTTAACGGGACCCCATTTTTCTTAATCAGTGACCCAAAAAACATATGGTAAAGGATATTTTCTGAGTAAAACTTTTAAAAAACAGAAATTCGCATTTTTACTTAAGTAAAATACACGAATTTCATATATTTATAGGATTTTTTGAGGTTATGTTGAACGGTTTTAAAATTTGGGCAGTGCTCAAACATCGGGTGATACCTAACAATTATTAAAAAAAAAATTCAAATCCGTTAATAATTGCATTGTAGACGGATTTTTGTCTAAAAAAAATTGAAAAATTTCCCATTGTGTGTCGGGGTGAAGATATAATTCGATAATTACTTTATATTTCTTTATTTGGTAATGTGTTTTTGAAAATAATTTTAATAAGTTATGTTACCAATTCATAGCAGTGCTTTGGGGATATTGTAAGTGTAATATTATAAATTATTATTATTTTATATTTATTTATTTTTTAATATAAAATATATTTATATAAAAATGAGGACCGTGTGAAGCATCTATGTCTACATCTAATGGTGTTTGTGAAAATGAAAGTGATAGTGATTACAGTGATAAAGAAAAACAGAATCCATCAGTGTTTTCAGTAAGAAAAAAACGAGTACATTTGGACGTGGACGGAAAACAAATTTGCTTAAATGTTTACGATAGTATTTTGGAACGAAAAGCTAATTACACTAATTTGGATGATTTAGATGTAATAGGTGAAACAGCATCTCTGACAAAAGTTCCCCGTTCGACAATACACAAACTGGTGAAAGAAGGGGCCCTCCCAAGAAAACAACGATCCAATGCCGGTAAATCGAAAACTCTGGACCCATCTTTAGCAAGACTTATAAAATGTGTTGTTTACGACGCATATCAGAAAAATGAAATTCCAACTCTTGACGTGATAGACAGAAAACTAAAGGAAATGGATTATCCTCTAAAATATACCAAAATAATTTTAGGAAATTGGATGAAAAAAATTGGATTTAAATATCAAACTATTAATAAACGAATGGCGATTATGGAAAGCAGACTAATAGTAGATTGGCGAAATTCATATCTAGAAGAGATAAAACAACTCAGGGAAAATAGACCCATTTATTATCTGGATGAAATTTGGTTTGATTTTTTTATTTTTGCAATGATTAATCTTTCTGTTTTTATTGTAGTAATAACTTTACTATTACAGTTTATTTTTAGTTTATTTATTGAGACAAATATTTGTTATGGTTACTATTTTATATTTTTTGTTTTTATTTTGTTTTTAAAAGTTTCTTGATACTTATTAAATAAACTCATTATCCTATATTCCATACCCATCCTTTCCTGGCGAGAAATACTTATACCTCCTCGCGGTTTTTGCTGGGTAGTAACAATTTATATTAAGCGAACTGTAGATACTGTAACTTTTGCAAAAAAAAATTCATCGAATTTTGCAAAAAGAAAAGTTTTAAAAATGAATTGAACACCACACAACAAATGAGTTTTTGTAAAAAAACTTATTTAAGTTCTATTAAATATTGTTTTCCTCCTTTTTCTGAAAAAAAAAAAAAAAATTAATAAAATTTTTTTTATAAAAACCCATTTGTCGTGTGGTGTTCAAACTCATTTTTAAAACTTTCTTTCGCAAATTTCGATGCAATTTTTTTCGCTAAACTCCTTTATTTTATCTTTGTTCTCTTGTCACAAAATATGGCTTAGGTCCGATGCGTCAATACTAAGATATGACCAATTTAAATTTCACAAGCCGCGGCTGACAAATACCTATTTACATTGAAAAAGTAAACGGGCGATCAATATAATTAAATCCGGCTATGCGTTCTGCAACCATTACGTCTCTACAACACCGCCCAGATAGGCGATACGTCGATCACTATTTCTATTGCTTCAACTATAAAACTGTTGATAAAAGCGAAAGTGCGCACCCTGAAAGCTGGTTTAACCAACAAATGTTATGCATGTAACATTAGTTCATTGGTAAAATTATTACTATCCTTGTGTGAACGTATTCTGAATAACTTTCAAAATGTCAGTCCGTCTGTCTGTCTGCCCTGTCCTTGTTGTAAGTTCGAAATTTTGTCAGTAAGTTAATGTTAGCTAGATGATTGAATAGAAATCCCAAACTGTTATTTCCTATCATTTAATTATATATTTTCCTAATAGACATTTTGGAGTAGAAGTTGTAGTAGGGCGTGACCGCCTGCGAATAACTACTTGATTCATATTTTGCACGAACACCGCATAATTCACTTTTAAAGGGTGCCATTGAGATTGCATACACAGTCAATATATTTTTTATTTTTCTTGCGTGAAATAAGCATTCGCAGTCGGCAACGCACAGTGACCTTAAAGTGACTTTTTTTTCAAATCAGTCTGCAGGTCTTAATACTTAAGCAATCGGATCTTTTTTTAATATACGCCTTGGACAACTACCAATTAAAACCAGAATGTTAGTTTCGATATGTGGACGACACTTTCATTATATGGCAACATGTCCATGTGGAACTGGGGAATTTAAAGGACTACATAAACAGCTTACATCATAAAATCAAATTCAAAATATAAATAAAAACAGACAGCAAACTTCCATTTCTCGTGTTCAAGAAGGACAATGGATGATTAGGATACAAGGTATACAAAAAACCAAAGCACACCGACAGATACCTACACGCTAATTCTCACCACCACCCAGCACAAAAACAGGTCGTCGTTAACTAGTAAAGAGAGAGAGAGAGAGAGTAAAGCAAATTTGCGAGACAAAACATCTACAAGAAGAACATCACTACAGAGAAATGGATACATAGACAACGTAATAAAAAGACAAGATACAACCAGAACAGAAGAAGGAAAAGAAGAAAAGAAATACACGGCAAGAGCTTACCTACCATATATACAACGATGTACGGATAGAATCGGAAGAGTTTTGGAGGAAAAGGAAGTCAAAGTAATATACCGGGTGACACCTACTTTATTATTTTAAATGAACCCTGTATATATTTTTTCCTATCTGATTCTGCTTAAATTCTTCTTTTCAATGATGTATAGCAAGATCGCATTCGTTTTTAAAATGGGTACTGAAAACCATTTTATTGCATTAAATCAAGTTGGCTATGGTATGAAATGTAGCGGTAATTAATGCCTAGTGTGCTGCAATATCAAAAGAACCGTGGTACACAATTTTATGTTTCATATCTGTATTGTTCTAATCAGTAGCCGAAGAGACTTTGTACAATTTTTATATTAAAGAAAAATCTCTAGACTAAATCCCCGAAATCATAAAAATTAAGCTAGAAACACTAATTTTAAATTTTACCCATTTGTAAAATATTTATTCATATTTCACTTTTACCAATTAGATGGCCTCCGAGGTCTCTGGATCTTACGCCACTTGATTTTTTCATATGGGGCCATCTCAAGGAAATAGTTTATAAAACTCCATTGCAAAATAGGGAAGACTTGGAAATGAGAGTTAGATTAGCAATAAATGAGATTACTGAATTGCAGTTAGAAAATGTGCTTAGAGGTACTGTTACAAGAATTCGACGCTGCAGGGAAACTAATGGCCAACATTTTGAGATTCTTCGAAAATAATTTTATTTAAAAGCAAGCAAAATCAGACATAACAATGAATTATACTGGGTCAAAGTGAAAGATGAATAAATATTTTACAAATGGGTCAAATTTAAAATTAGTGTTTCTATCTTAATTTTTATGATTTCGGGGATTTAGTCTAGAAATTTTTCTTTAATATAAAAATTCTATAAAGTCGCTTCGGCTACTGATTACAACAAAACAAATATGAAACACAAAATTGTGTACAAGGGTTCTTTTGATATCGCAGCACATTAAGCATTAATTACCGCCACATTTCATACCATAGCCAACTTGACTTAGTGCAATAAAATGGTTTTCAGCAGCCATTTTAAAAACGAATGCCATTTTCTTATACATAGTTGAAAAGAGAAATTTAAGTAGAATCAGATAGGAAAAAGTATATACAGGGTGCCATTTAAAATAGAGAAGTAGATGTCACTTCCGGTGAAACCGGAAGCGGAAAAAATTTCATGTTTGTACTAAAAAAAGGACATCACATCACGCATTATATAAGTCTAACAAATTTCAAAATAATATCTTTTTAAATAAACATTCTACGGGGTGTTACATATCTCCGGTGTCACCCGGTATAATGCGGAACAGAAGATAGTACAACATTTTCCCAAATACCAAGGTCCAGAGGAACTAGAAACACCAGGAGATATGGCATTCTATGTTTCTGCGGACAAGTTTACATCGGAGAGACCAAACGAACGTTCAGCAGTTTCCGAACACTCAGAAGAAACCGGCCATTTGATAAAAGTCGACAAGATAAAGAAATTAGCCAACACCTAGAATTATTGGCCAAGAAATGAATAAATATCCGAATAACTATAATCGTAACACCGGACTACAATTACCAATAACGTGAAAGTCAATGGTCCGCATGAGCAATAATTCGCAACACGCCTCCTGATATCCTGTATAAAGAGAGGAGCTCAGTCCAACAGAGCTCACTTCGCTTCAGAAAAAGACCACGACAAGATGATCGAAGCGTCAAGCACTCAACCAACCTACGCGGAAGAAACCCCGGAAACCAGCAGCCAGATCTTTTTTTTAATCTTCGTTTTTTATTGCCTGTCAAGACAGATTTTCGATTCTTGACCATGATTTTTCAAAATTTTCCAAAGTTTCAATTTTCATAAAATTTTCCAAAAAATCAGGACCAAAAATCGAAAACCTGGCTTGACAGATCGATAGGCAATTAAAAAATATATATGAATCTTTATGGCCAATAATTTCAAATGAATTTTCCAGTGACGTAGCCAGGATTTTTATTCGGGGGGGGTCCGAAAATTTTTTTGTAAGTATATTATGTAGGTATTGTTATGCAGCTTTCGCACAATTCTTATGTAAATTGGCCTACAGTCAAATTGCTTGAATTTTTAATATGTTGTAGATTTCGACTTTCTGATCAAAAACTCTTATGGGCCCAACTCGATCCTATGTCTAGTTTCCGAGATACTACTGCTCAAGAAATGTACAAGAATGACCTTTTGTACAATTTAAATAATTTGGAATTCATGATTTTTTTCATATATTTTATATTGTGGTGCGTGATTCGTTCTAATAGCCCTTTATAATATTTTGCACTAAAAGCATTTGTTGTTTTACTTAAAAAATAGCGTAGAAAAAATTAAAGTTTGAAAAATGTTGGCGAAGGCGCCGGGAAATCTGTAGAAAAATAACAAGTGAAAATAATATTTGGTCATATTGGCTAAAACATTTTTTACATAAAGTAAGTAAGTAAGTAAGTATGTGTCTTCCTGATCAAACTTTAATTGAAAAACTTTCGGAAATTGCTTCTTTGACCTGTAACAACAAACACCCCATCAATAAATTAAAAGTTCGACAAGAAATACAGAATTTTACAAGAATTTACTTATAGTTGTATCTCGAATACTAGACGAGACTAGACTATATAGATCGAGATGGGTCCATGAGGGTTTTTGATCGGAAATAAGTCACATACATATACAACATATTAAAAATTCAGCCAATTTGACTGTTGTAGGTACGTCAATTTGCATAAGAATTGTGCGGGGTCCTTTAGTTGAACTATTCAACAACTTATATTCCAAGTAACTGATGGCGACTATGCGCAATGTAACGTGGATTTCGCTTGGCTAGTAATAAAAATAAATCGAATTTGCTCATGATTCCACAAGGTTTTATACATTTCACTCAATTAAGGCTCCGCCCTGTCAATATTGCGGCAATAAATTGCAAGAAATTACGATTTGCGACGGGACTGGTTGCATGGAATGAAGATTTGTAATCGGCCAAAAAATATTTTTGACTAAAACCGAAAATAAAATCAATATAATAATATATAAATTTCATGTCTATCAATTATACAAATGTCAAAATGGACCCCCCCCCTGGCTACGTCACTGAATTTTCAACTGATTCTTTTGCTCTGGATGTTCGGTAACCTCTGATTCACTCGAATTTCCATCGTTTATATGACTAATATGTTCCTTAAGCTTAATGTTTATATGTCGCTTAGTCTACGCATGGGCTTGAGAGCATGTACATACACCCTTGTTGTTTATAGTTAATAATTGATTAACCTAGTTTTCTTTTCTATTCACTTCCTCGTTTATTTTTGTCGATGTATGTAATTTTACTTTTCCAAATTCTCGCATTAAAAACTACAATCTAGAATAAAATCATAATGTTGATAAATTTCAATATTTTAAAATTACAAATATCCCTGTTAAAACTAAACTAGTTTATGTGAGTACTTTATAGCGAGAAGTTAAATATAAGGCGAATACAAAATTAGAAATGATTTATCTTGCAAATGTATACTACGGTTTAACTGTGATTTAAGTATCGACCATGAATTAATTTGCAAAGTGCAGGGCTGATTAATCGCCCAGTTTAATAAATTGGCCATTTTTAGGTAAGCATTCGGGAGTTTTATAGCGCTGGTTGGCTGTAATGTGGGTAATTAGATGCAGGGTAAGCTTGTTACCTTCATTCTTATTGTTATGTGCTTTTTGTCTCTAATTTTCAATTACGACATTATTTGTTACTTCTCTTTGTTCCACGCTGATGTTTTCCTTACTTGAAAACTTAAATGTGAGCAATAGTAACCTCTGCTAATAAAGGTAGCTGTGTTGTGTGTAATTTACAATTTAATGTAGACTATTAACAGTTTGTTCTTCTATTGACGTCGCGCGTCGGTCATCATACATTTTGAAATTCTGCGAATATTTTGTCCAAACATAATGGACCACAGTAGATGTTTATAGGTAGATGTGGATTGGCAGATGGTTTGTTAATAAACGATGAATTCTAGGGCATTGTAGAGTTGTATAACGAATCCACATTCGTCAAATGCGGACATTATAGTTTTTACTGCACCGCATGTTCTTTTAAAGTACTAAAAAAGTAAAAGCTCTTTAGCTTAAGAGAGTACTGAAAAATTAGCCCAGTCGATGAAGGTATTTACCTACAAAATGAATAATTTTTTTTTAATGAGTTGGTGAACATGTATAGAATAATATCCTGAAAAGTTTACATTTCGATCGGATGCAGAACATAAAAGAAAAAAGTGAAAAAACAATTTTTTTCATCCATTTTTTCAAAATATTGAAATTAAATCAACCTAGGAAAAAATACAGATGGATAGATCACGTATTTATGAACAAAAAATGTCCTAACAAAATTTATAGCTAAAGCTACGATATTCCCGGAAAAAATAGTTAAGTAACGTTATAACTCTTAGCTAGATTAGGGTTGCCAGGCCTAAAATTCGAAAAGCTGGACTTTACTTATAAATTTGGTCGGACATGGGTACAAAAGGCCTAACAGCAGTCGTTCGCCTTAAAAAAATAACCAAAGCCCAAAATCAATCTTTTAATATTCTTATTAAACTTGAGCAATTTAGAAATAAACATTTCTTACGTAGGAACTGAAAAAGTCATCGCAAAACAATAAAATGTATACCTATATAAATCACGTATGGAACTAGTTCATATAAATTTATATCAAATGAAACTTTGGTAAGTTTATCAATTAAAAAATCTTAATAGTTCATTCTAATCATATAAAATAAAATAATTTTTGTTAATAAAAAATGTGTTTTTAAAACTTAGAAATCGAAATTATGCGCTTCAAATGATTTTTAGACCCTTAGACAAAAAGCCGGACATGTTAATTTTTAGCCGGACGAAACCTTCGAGCATATAAGGGAAAATATTTCTATTTTACAACAATGCGAATGTTTAGAGAATATTGTTTAGGTATTATGCAAATCACAACTTACACACTTTTTATTTATTATGAAAATACCTACTTTCTGTATATTGTTGCCCTAATCTGGGCACGCTAATATACTAGTTAGGTAAATACTTTAAAACACTCATTATTGGAGCATCAATCAAAACAACTACTCTTCTAGCTAATACTGACGAAGTATTGAATTACATGATAGGATTCTTGGCATTTTAAAGAAAAAAATATATTGAAAATATTTAAATCATTTATTCAAATTTAGTAATTCACACTTTTTTATTTAATATGAAATTATCTACTTTCTGTATATTGGTGCCTTAATCGGGTCACGATAATATACTAGTTAGGAAAACACTTTAAAACACTCATTATTGGAACAACTACTCTTCTAGCTAATACTGACGAAGTATTGAATTACATGCTAGGATTCTTGGCGTTTTAAGCCAAACAAATATATTGAAAATACTTGAATTATTTATTGAATCCTAGCATGTAATTCAATACTTCGTCAGTATTAGCTAGAAGAGTAGTTGTTTTGATTGGTTTTCCAATAATGAGTGTTTTAAAGGGTTTTACTAAGTAGTATATTAGCGTGACCCGATTAAGGCACCAATATACAGAAAGTAGATAATTTCATATTAAATAAAAAAGTGTGAACGACTAAATTTGAATAAATGATATAAGTAGTTTCAATATATTTTTTTCTTTAAAATGCCAAGAATCCTATCATGTAATTCAATACTTCGTCAGTATTAGCTAGAAGAGTAGTTGTTTTGATTGATTCTCCAATAATGAGTGTTTTAAAGTATTTACCTAACTAGTATATTAGCGTGCCCAGATTAGGGCAACAATATACAGAAAGTAGGTATTTTCATAATAAATAAAAAGCGTGTAAGTTGTGATTTGCATAATACCTAAATAATATTCTCTAATCATGATAAAAGCAAATAAATAAAAAATAATTAATTGTAAAAATGCGAATGTTTGTTCTCAACACATATGGACAAGGGACTCGAGAGATATAGTAAACACTGTAGTAAACACCCACAAAACACAATAGAACACGAAAGTAAAAAATACGCAAATGAAGCTAAACGCCATATTAGAAAGCATCCCCTACGGAACACGTCATTATTTTGTACCAGCCAAGAAAATCGGGGATTAATAATTTGCTTGTTTACAGTTGTGGGCCGAACAAACAAGCAGCTGTTTGGCTACCCTATTTCCCTATATATGCTCGAAGGACGAAACCGTAAAAAGCCAAACATGTCCGTGTAAGCCGGACGCCTGGCAATTCTAGCGTAAGGTTACATTGGATGCGTAGTCGTACGGGTTTTCACTCGTGCGAATTCGGACGTGTACGGAGTTAAAAACAAACACATGGATTTGAACGTTTATGGTTACATTGCCAGTTTGTTTTTTTTCATGCGTGTTGATGCGTGTGCTTCTTCCAGATATATTAAATTCTGAACTAAAATGGATGTTGAAAAATTAATTATATGTGTGCAAAGTAATAATCCATTATGGGATCAAGCATGTAAGGAGTATCACAATAAAAATATAGTGAAAAAATGGTGGGAAGAAGTTGCTCACTTAATTCACTATGCAGCGTCACATATTCACTATCCTTATTTCTTGTCAAGTACATACTTTAAAATACTATTCTCTAACACGTAGAAATCATCGTCGTTCATGCTGCAAATGCAAAAGAC
Organism: Rutpela maculata; assembly: GCA_936432065.2. NCBI lineage: Eukaryota > Metazoa > Arthropoda > Insecta > Coleoptera > Cerambycidae > Rutpela > Rutpela maculata. The sequence continues at coordinate 175,346,560 of OW386287.2, forward strand.
TCGCTCGAAGACCGATCCAGTGTAACCAGTCGATCGTCAGATCACTATTCGTCCGAATACGCACAAGTAAAAATTCGTACGACTACGCATCCAATGTAATCTTCGACTAAAAGCGAGATCCATGCGTGCGCGCGCTTGATTACGCAACTGTGACACCGAGGCGCGACGCACTGAATTACATGTTACTAGAGTCCATCTCAGTTAAGAATGCAGTTGTTTGCGTTATAAATGGAGCACGGTTTACACAGGCACACGGGAATTCCCAAGTAAGTGGAATTCCCCTCCTCAGGACCGTCTCAAGATCACTGATACACAAAATAAAAATTCTTATTTTATCACAGTAAAAATAATAATATTAACTTTTTAACTTTTAAGAATTGTGAACAAAATTACATATTACTTATCGTAAATAAATTGAAGAATTGCTGTAGGAACATGTATAATTAGTCAGTAGTTATAATAATTATATAAGTGTTCCAAATAACAATGTTTGTAGTTTAATTTTATATAACACAAAATGCCTGTGTTCCACTATGGGTTCGTTAAGGTAGCTAAAAATAACACAGGTCGACAAAAAAAAATGGGCCCCGCTTTTGATCAGAATCATCTTATCCTATGTTTTTTGACATGCTGAAACCGATTCTGATATTAAAAAAATCTACCGCATCAGTTTTTGTCTACCACTTCTTTGATCCCCTAAAAAGGGCAAAAAAAGGTCTTGTCCTAAGGTTCTGATGTAATTTATCTGAAGTTTGACGTGCCGAAGCTAATTTTGGCCAAAAAAAATTCTATCGTGTCAGTTTCCCTCTGCCACACCTATAGGAGATAAAAAGGGGTTGTAGAGAGAAACTGACACGATAGATTTTTTTTTGTCCAAAATTGGCTTCAGTGCGACAAAATTTCAGAAAAGTTAAAATCAAGACCTTCTTTTTGCCCTTTTTAGAGGATAAAAGGGATGGTAAAACTTTAGGCCTCTATATTGCATCATATTTTGAATTTCCCACTTTTATTAATTTTCCTGAAGGCTTGAAGTTAGTCCATCTACTTGCAAATGGATAGAAATACGATTCACCTGAAAATTGACCCCCCCCCCTAATCTGCACGCCTATGGAGTAAATTAAATGGGTATATGCAATTTGAGCTACGAAGGTGGTACTGTGAAAAGTGGGACACACTGTATATAGAAATATACTTAATAAAATATTTCATTTAAATATTACTTATAATGTATTTTCCGGACCTGGTAAGAAATCTGTTCTGATTTATTAATTTTTTCTTGTGTGAACTTAGTTTATAAATTTACCAATCAGAGACAAAGACACGAGTTCCCTAGCTTTACGTACACTGCATTCTTATTTGAGATGGACTATAAATCAGAATTTGTTCAGTCTATATGAGTGTTGGTTTATTTAAAAGATGGAAATTGTAGCTTTCCGATGCTTCTTTGTTTTAAACAATACAAGCAAAGGATGGATTGGAAAATATACTTATATCACGCCCAGGGGATGAGGTACGATCACCGGTTTAAGTTCCGTCGCATAAATTTATGCGCCTCATCTCTGGTTCGGACAGATACACCTCCCTCAGAGATTTATATGATCGTTGCCACGACATAACCCCACTAGCGGACTACGTCCAAGAAATTTCTCAAAAATTCTACGAATTCAAACTGGGCGATAGTCCGCTAACCCGCAACATAACCCGAATCAGACAGCATAATGCAATCCTTTTCGATATTCGACACCCCTTACCATACCAGGCGTTGCCTATCTTCCGGCAACCTCTCTAGCCACACTTTCCTATACGACAACTTCTTATTTCCCCACTTTTAACCTTTACTAAAAACTATAATCAACTTTCTCCATTCCCTTTATATGTTCTATTTGTTTTTATCCTTTTTGTTATTTTGTCCTTTTTGTTTCTAAATTCTATCTTGACCAATAAATTTTCAAAACCAAAATATTTCTTACCACATCTTTTAAATTTCCACGACATTTTCCTGGCGGTAGGAAGACCACCAGGGTGGAATTGCTTCGAACGGGTTTTTTCGTTGTGTTCTGTTTTCCCGTGCCAGCAACCAAAATTAAATAAGTGCTTCGTCTAGTAAGTGATAGTTTTATAATGTTTTTCTTTTAATTAGTTTTAGGTCCTTGTGGACACATTTTTAATGTCTAATTTAGTTTTTAAGTCTGCCTGCGGCAGACAGGAGCACTAACCTACATATCATCTGCCGTTAAGCCAAACCGGACCGGCTCCGCCCAGCCCTACAATCACCACGACGCTGTGCGACGTAGTTGTCTGGCTGGCTCCGGACCAAGTTCCGGCGAGGCACATACATGTATAAAAATTATTAATAAATTGTTATTCATTCATTCATTCATTCAAGTTCCGTCGCTCGATCAGCGAGGTGCAGCAACGCTGTGCGCGTCCGGCACTTGGATGGGTGACCCACGATCTCATCTAATAGTCGGTAGGCTGCCAACAGAGGCAATCCTAGGGCTAGTGAACCACCTTGAAAGGCGGTGGCTGGTCCAGGAGACCCGGAAACCTAGGGCTAATGCGCCGCCTTGAAGGGTGCTGTAACGGGACCAGGGTGGGTCAAAGTTGGTGGTCGAGGACCGTGGATTGGAGTCCACGCTAAACTGTAGATCCCTAGAGCAAAATGGGCCATCCCGGCCTGATTGCCTAGTAAAAACAACAGTACTACTATATCACGCCCGAACTCAACCGTCGCAATAAAAAATATAGGAAAAAATAAAAGCAATTCAAAAAAATTCTTTCTTCATTGAGAACTGTTAAAAAGTATGTACACTTCATGATTATTATAGTTTATTAAGTTGTAGTAACGTGGAACGTTACAACAGCTAAGACTTTTTAGAGGTTCTATACTTTCTATAGTATGTATTTAACCGCTTGGACGCCCAGAGTAACAAAGTTATTTCACTATTTTTTTCCAGGAATACCGTGGCTTTAGTGATGAATGTTATTAAGACATTTTTTGTTCAGAAGCATGTGGTCTATACACCTGTATTTTTTATTTTTTTCCACCCTGACATAATTTCAAAATTTTGAAAAAATGGATGAAAAAAATTTTTTTTTTACTTTTTTTTATGTTCTGCATCCGAGCGGAATGTAAACTTTTCAGGATATTATTCTATACATTTTCATGAACTCATTAAAAAGAAATTATTCATTTTGAAAGTTTTTGTAGGCTTCACTATAAAATGTTCCCTGTCGTCTGGGCTAAATGGCCAAGACCTTTCAGAAAATTGAACTGGCAGCCAAAATATTAAAAATCGAGCGTGCATCGTTAAATATCTTGTAAATACAAAAAAAAATCATTCCTGACAGCTATGAAACTCCTTAAGGCGCATATTCTCACGGTTTTCAATATATTTTCAATTGTCACACCAACACACTTAAAAATGGGATTTTTCTATAATTTATTTAGCGTTGAAGATACAGCACTTTATTAAGAAAAGTTGTTCAGAATCAAACATTCTCTTAATTACCGAATTTTAATTATTTTCAAAACTTTTGCAATAGTCCAGAAATTTACTTTTTAAATTATTCAGAGACTTTATCAAAGATTACCGTGGAAACAAAAAGTACTCAAAATCAGTTTATTCTGAAATAATTTAAAATCATAACTCTAAATGCAAAAAAATTAATACAGTATTTAAAGCACCTAAATGTAGCCTTTTTTAACTAAACCACCACCAATAGCAACACATTTCTTTATGCGTTTTTCATTATTCATTGCTACACTCCTCGTAGTTCTTAAACGTTCATTTCTTAGCAGACTTGACCAAATCTATCACAAAGCTCTTGCCTACTTCGGGGCCTTGTTTTGTAAACTTTATTTTTAATTGTGCCCCAAAAATAAGAATCAAGCGGGGTGACATCCGGAGATATGGGCGGCCACTCGATTAAAAGGCTGTTTCGCCCTATCCATTTTTGGGAAAATTTACATCCAACCATCGTCCGACAATTATTGAGTTGTAGGTCGATGCTCCATGCAGTTGAAAAAATATACCACTTAGCAATGCCAGTGGAAAATCATCAGTTACTTCCATTAATGTATTATTTAAAAACTGCTGCCCAAGGAATCACTACTTCCATATCCAAGTCTCTTATAACAAAATACTATATTTGCACTCCACTATGTGGAAATAATTGTTTATGGAACTTTAATGGTATAATATTTGAAATCTTGTACACCAAAACCCCATAAAATTATATGCCACATCTGTAATAGAGGTGGGGGTGAATGAAGTGAAAAAAATTCTTGATGACTTTGGCTCTTGTACACACACTAAATCACACTATTTTTTCACCACCTTTAATGATAGGGTGGGGGTGGTAATAGGCTGGCTAATGCCATTTTCTTGAGGCCTTAGCTCCTCTTATATTTACTAAATACCAATTTCATGGACTCTTACTTGCTTGATTTACCTATTTACCCCAATTTACCCTTCAACTCTGCAACGGAATAAGATCAAAATATAATCTAGTTCCAGATCTCGTTAAAAAACATACGTGTGCCATATTTTAAGTGAATACCTTAAACGGTTCCAGAGTAATTGTGAGCACCAAAACGATACAAAACTAACAGACAGACCGACGCAACAGACAAATTTATTTTGCTCAGACTTAAAATATTGACGTTTCCTGATATTCTAAGCCAATTTACACAATGAAAATTTCCCAAATTTTTTTTGCGTTAAAATACTTCAACTGAATGTCGAACTAATACGCAGAATATTTCAAGACAAAGATATAAAAAATCGTTGTGTGCCGTAAACTACACGATAGAAGTAAAGCCTCTACTACAAGCATTTCCTTCGAGGAAACCTACTACGCATCCATACTACTCAAGGTAACCCACTGTGCATCCAATTTACTCGAGTAAAGCCACTGCACATTCATACTTCCCGAAGTAACCCACTCTCATCCATTTTACTCAAGGAAACCTACTGCGCATCCATATCACTTGAGGTAACCTACTGCGCATCAATAGCACTCGAGAAAAGCCACTGCGCATCCATATTACTTAAAGTAACCCACTGCGCATCCATACTACTTGAGGTAACCTACTGCTATCTATAATACTCGAAAAAGGTCACTGCACATCCAAAGTATTCGAAGAAAGCCACTGCGCATCCTCGTCTAAAATTACTTGGTCTACGTTTTGCTTTCTCTTTTGGTATTAATAATTATAGCACCACTTTGGTTGAAAAGTCTGTTAATTCTGGCAATAACTGAGTTAAATTCTCGAGTTACTGCTCTGGTAGAACAACTCCTTTCGCCAGTAAGTCTAATTATCTCCACTTTTTCATTGAGATTCAACCATTATTCAGCCCCTGTGCAATCGAAAAATTAAATACAGGTACACGCTTGACGTTTTTAATGACAATTGTCATAATTTCTTGTTTCCACGCCAATTTTTGTTAAAGTATCTGTACAATTTAAAAAATAAACTTCTGGACTTATTGCAATGGTTTTGAAAATAACCAAAATTCGCATATTTGGATGAAATTTTGTATATACGCGTATTTCTTGATTCTGAACAACTTTTCTTAATATATTTTTGCTATCTCTAACGCTAAGTAAAATATAGAAAAATCACATTTTTGAGTGAACACAGTGTATTGGTGTGACAATTGAAAATATATTGAAAATCTTGAAAATATGACCCTTGAAAAGTTTCATAACTAAGAAAAATTTGAAATCGATCTGTCTAATAATAACCGACATGAAACGGGACACACTGTATATTCTTTTTGTAAGAATATCTTAGACATCAACGTCATTGTAAAATTATAGAGAAAAAACATGATTATTATTATTACTATTATTACAAAATAAATATTACATGCCTATTTATGTTTTGAATCTTGACCCTTGACAACATTTTATGTACCTGTCACTGTCAAGGTTTTATATGTCACTACACCGTACTGAAACTGTAATTTAAGTGCGTTAGCACTGGATTAGTTAATAATTGAAAAGTTTGTTATGTATTCATGAATTTCTGGCCCGGCTAATGTACTAATGGCAATGAATTTAAACAGTTAAAATGTTTGCCTTTGTTAGGGAATATTTTACAAAATTGTTTTGTGAAGTGCTGCCGTTTTGATACAGAATCATCAATTTATTTGCCATAATTTCATTTACATGTTTTGTTAGTTAACCCTTATGTAACTGATGTAAAATAATTATTTACTGTTTTGTTGGGATCATAGTGTTAATTTGCTTTATTTGCTTTTGGAATACCAACTACCTACAAACTGGTATAAATGACGTATGCTAATTTCTGAAATTTTAATTGGGAAATATATCTCTTTCAGGCAAACTATTTTAGGCCTTTATAATATAAAGGCCCTCAATTAATATAAATTAATTATTTCAGAACACTTCAGATGTTCTAAGGATGGATTTCGATAATTTAGAATTATTTATATTTTTTTTCTCATTAGGAAAATTAATTAAACAGTCAGATAATAAAAAACAATATTTTGAAAAGTCCTAATTTTAGTTTTTAGAAACAACTTTGGCAATTATGAATACAGTACATCACCTAAAGGTAAAAATATGTAATATTTAGGAATAATCTCATATATAATGGTAATTTTTTGTATGGGTAATAGTTGTAGTAAAAGATATCATCTTCAATTTTTATATGGTTCCGACACTTACTCTTGAGGAGATGAAACAACCAACCAACCAACCAACCAGCCAACCTTTTCGGTACACTTTGAAAATTGCTGGTTTGCTAGAATTCCAGCGACTTCAAAGCGTACCGACAATGTTGGCTCCAGCAGTTTTACGAGTTCGTATGGTAATCTTCAAAGCGTACCGACTAGGTCGGATGGTTGGTTGGATCGTCTGTAGACCCCTTTACCCCCAAGGGTAAGTTTTTGTGGAGCAATCACAAAAGACGATTTAAAGTTCAAACACATCGTGTATGTCATGACTCAATTCAAACGGTCATGCACTTGTATATGTAGATTAAAATTACTATTAGATTTTTTACTAATTTGCACAAAGGACACCGCACGTCTCGCCGCACGTTTTATAGGTAAATTGGTGGCTTGTCAAATTTTTGGTATGTTATAGTTCAACTGATTCTGAACAAGTTCCTTTGGCAAAACTTCAAATTATGGACAGTTTCTCCGGTAGATGGCTCCAAAGACTGAACCTACTCCTCGATACTGTATCAACGATTTCTCATAACGTACTACAGGTATTGAAATGGTAACTACTGGAAATGAATAACCAGACTATTTACCATTATTTGGCCTTAGATTGATGTGCCTGAACTTCCGATTTTGCTGGAAGTGACGTTAAATCACGTTTTTCGAATGCACAACACTCGTTTACTTCAATTTAATACATCATATATAAGTAGTTCTATTACAATTCACTATCTTAGTAAATAAGTAAGTACCTGCATTGATTGATAGAACATTGATGCTAGCTTGATGACGGGTACATCATAATTTTGGTACAAAACAAAGTTGATTTTATTTTTCAAGGTATAAAATTGCAGTTGTGTCTAGTCAATGAAAACTAATTATTTTCTATATAGGATGTGCTATAATTAATAAATTCCACGACTTAGTTTATATGGCAGGAGCAAATAATAAATTGGCTCGAAGAATATTGGCAATACCCAAGAACCGAACCTTCTTTAAGCTAGAGTAGAAGCGGGAAGGCTGCGATTTAGACATGGAAGATGGATAATATTGCAAAAGAATCATTTGCCTGATTTTCCCGTACTAGATTTAGATTATTTAAGAGATTTGAAATTTGGCACATTCCAAATTAAAATGGCTCCATCATACGTTCAAGACAACCAAGAAGAAGAAGGGGACAACGCTTTCCAATATGTTGAAAATGTGAATGAGCCGGGATTGTTGAGAATTCGCGTTAGGTCTAGGCATCGCAATGCGATTAAGTATCAGTTGTGGGTGCATTATAATTACGACCAACAAATGGGACAAGTAGAAGTTGTACGTCAAGAAACAATTGTATCCTATTATTGTACTTGCAATACTGGAAGTTTAACAGTAGGAACTTGTTGCCACGTAGCAAGTGTGATTTGGTGTTTAGGATATGCACGACATGAAGCATACGTAAAATATCCTATGAATATCTTAAGGGTAGTTGTCGAAGTTTAATGACTAGACTAGATCGTTGTTTTTGTCACTGCTCCAGTTTTTAATGATTATTAGTAATTGAAACAGAGCAATTAAAACAAATTACATGCAATTTCGCATCACTAGCGATTTTTCCCTCACAATCAGTGATACTTTTTATATTTTATTTACAGTAGCGCCTTTTGCATACATTATTTATTTTAGGTCACCTTTTCTATATACCTTGTTCATTTTATATATATCTTAGTTTGCATTGCTGCGAAAGGATTTGTATTCATTTTTTTTAACTGTTTTTAATCTAACCTGGCCTCGTTTCATCCAGCTTTTCATTGCGCCTCGCACCGTGTATATCTGGCTGGCCCCGACACGTACTAGGGGAGGAATGCTGTTCTTTGTAAATTAATTTGAAATACATTTTTTTGGTTTGACTTCTATTAATTGATGAATAAAATAAGTAAATATTTAAAAAAATAAAAATAATCAGCTACTCAATTTTTGCTAAAAATAATAAAGTTGAATGTATTATAAATAAACAAAAACTGCTTATTCTGCTTAAAGGTCTCACAAATAATTAGTTTTTATTGATTACATTGAAATAAAAAAGTTTTTATTTAAGAATATATTGGTTTATATATACGCAAATAATAAAGTCATCATATAAAAGAAATACTTTTGTGGCAAGTAATCAAAAGCTGGTAGTAAAATAATTATTCTTGAAACAAAACTATTTGTTTTATATGAAGATTATATTTATTTGCGTATATATAAACCAATATATTCTTGCATGAAAACATTTTTTTTGCGTGTAGACACAACTGCAATTTTATATCTTGAAAAATAAAATTAACTTTGTTTTGTACCAAGATTATGATGTACTCGGTATTAAGCTAGCATCAATGTTCTGTCAATCAATGCACGTACTTACTCATTTACTAAGATAGTGAATTTTAATAAAGCTACGTATATATAATATGATGTATTAAATTGAAGTAAACGGGTGTTGTGCAATCGAAAAACATGATTTGACGTCACTTTCGGCAAAACTGGAAGTTCAGGTACATCAATCCAAGACCAAATAATGGTAAATAGTCTGGTTATGCATTTCCAGTAGTTACCATTTCAATACCTGTAGTCAGCGTTGCTGGTGTCAGTACATTCGTACTGAAATCAGTACATTTTGTCCACAATCAGTACGTTAGTGCTTTACTGGCTTACTTTGCAATTAGACTCCTAATTTAAACAATTTATTCGGGAAACGAAATTTTTTTTTTTTTGGATTTCTTTCTTCTTTCTGACGTGCTCGGACTGTTTTTTATATATATTTTAATATGTATATATTTTTCTATTTTTATAAATTTGTAATAATATTGACTGCAATTTCAGAAAAAAGTATGTGTACCTCGTAGTAAAAGCACAGTCCTGGACTTCAATGCTTGTTGGCCTGCTTTTTGCGAAATCTCAATAAATATTGCTTATTAAAGTTCAAAAACATCGCGTTGCCACAACTTAATTCAATCTGTCATGCATATGTCAATCTATCATGCACATATGTAGATTTCTTTACATTTTAAAATTACTATCAGTTTTCTTACTCAAAATATAACTAATTTTATTTATAATTTGTTATATTAAACACGATGTAAAATTTAAACACTTAAATTATTTTCGGCAAATTTATCTTAAAGTGCAACTTTCTGTTGAATAGTCATAGAAAAATTATAGTATTCTACTCGCATGTAATAGCTATTACTCGCTCGGGTCATCCTCTTGAGTAATAGCCATCATTGCATGCTTGCTGAATACCGATCATTTTTAAAAATAAAGAATTTAATATCCAACAACTTTCCCATAGCTTCCCTCACCGAGTTATTGAAATTTTCCAGCCTTTTGACGAACCCAGTACAAATTTGTGTCTGTTGTAGTTATTTCTGTAGTTAGTAATTTGTTACTTTATTTAACTTTTATTTTTATGTAGAATAATAAACATAGAGCATTCAAAAACATCTCACAATGGAATGAAACCTTGTTTCAAACAAATTAATTAATGTTGAAAGAGGTATTGCACATTATTATTTATATGACATTTCCGTGATGATAAAATATTAACAATGAGATTTTTTTATATAGTGCATGTGAGGAGTCGGAAGGCAAAATCGTGCTAAAGTTATGAAACCTGCCCCTCCCCCCATTTTCGAGGTTACTGGACAGGAATAACAGGGTGAAAAAAGTTTTTAGTCGCACCCTCCCAAACGGCTAAAAACGGCTTATTTCTCATATGACAGCTTGTCATCGACTATTTTTGCAGGGTTTTTTCATGGGGATATAACAGATGGTGAAAGGTGATATCAGGTAGTGGACCGCAGCCGTCCTTTGGGGTGGAATTTACTCTGTCCAAGGATGTAAAATTATTTCCTTTGTTGTTAAAGATGTTTACTCCTCCGTTTTCGAGGATGCTGATCAAGAAAAAAATGGGTTTACGCCTTCCTTCTCCCTTAAACGGACGGAAACCACCCTTTTCATGCGTTTCACGACATTAATGCTCGCCAGAGCGTTCGTGGAAGGGAATGGCTAGAAATCTAGGTGGAGTTCATTGATAAGCACAGGGCAATAGTGAGAGTGATTTGTGACAATCTCAGGGGGTTGAAAATTGTTTTTTTCGTTTTCTAATATGTATATCAAAAGGGAGTGGTTTCAAATCATCATTTGTCCATTGGACATCCTCATCAAAGATGAACCTATCCTCGCAAGGATTTGAAATTCATGTTTATTAAGACTGACAATCTTCAATCAGATATACTTACTGGAAAGCAGGAAAAATCAAATGCTTTTACTTTTATTTTTTCTTAATCACCATCCTCGAAAACCAGATTAAACCAGAGAAAGAGCCAAAATCAATTTTCCGTCAATTTTTCATTCTCTGGGAGGGTGAAACCAACCCCCTGGAGTTGTCACAATTCATTCTTACCATTGTCTCTTGCTTATCAGTGAACTCAGCCTAAGTTTCCAGCCATTCCCCTCCAAGAACTCCCTGACGAGCACTGATATCGTGAAATGTATGAAAGGGGTGGTTTCCGTCCTTTTAAGTGTGAAGGAAAGGTCGAACTGACGTAAAACATTTTTTTTTGTCAGCATCCTCGAAAACGGGGGGGGGGACAAATAGTCTATTGTCCATGTACTGTAGAAAGGAACTAAAACGTTAAAGGATTTTTATTGTTTATTATGTTCAATTGACCCCAAGATATGAAAAAACCGCGGAGTGCTACCATTTAAAGTGGTGCGTTTTTGAGATCGAAGTAAAAAAGTTCACTTTTCATATTTCTTTTTCTCGAAAACTATGAATTTTTTCTATAAACACGTCAATAGAAAAGTGTGTAGAGAATTAAATTTCTAATTGAAATGACACCTTCAGAAGTAAAATTTTTTTTTTTTACAAAAATACGCCCAAAAAACAAAACAAAAAAAAAACGAAAAAATGCAATTTTTTATTTTTTTTTATTTTAGCCTGTAACTATTTTGCGGGTACATTTAGGCATAGACATTGCTGCATAACAAAAAAGCTGGCGTTTTACCCGTTAAAATGAGATTTTGTAAACAGTTTTACGATTAATAGTGACCGAGATATAGCGTTTCAAAGATTGCAACTTTTAACTTTTTTTGCTAATTTTTACTATTTTTTTTCAAATTTCGTCCTGTAACTTTTTTCTGAGTGAATTTAGGTGTAGACATTATTATATTAAAGTGAAAGCTGACTTTACGCCCGTTGAAATGGTGGCTTGTAAAAGTCTGTACGACAAATAGAAACCTAGATACAGCGTTTCGAAGAGTGTTACTTTTATTAACTTTCTTCCAATTCTTACGTTCTTTTTTAAATTTCGGCCTATAACTTATTTGTCAAATACAGATATTGCTACATGGAATGTACTCGCAGCATTCTTGTTTAAATGGTCTGCAATAGAAGTTTATGTGATCAATAGTAACCAAGATTCAGTCTAGATATAGTAGATTATTTTACTTAAAAAATAACTTTTTACATTTTCCCACTTCTGAACTTTATTATATCACGTGTTTTTTTTGTTCATATAACTTAGATTAATAACTTACATTATGAAATTATTCAAATGCTGGATTTAACATATTTTCAAAATCAAAGTCGATTTCTTCATCGGCATCTATGTAAACATCGTCTTCCGTTATTTGAGGTACATCAGCGTTTTCACAGTTCATTCCCATACATTCTTTGCAAAAAATGGAGCAATTCATTCCTAATTTCCTGCAACCACAGTTTCCTCTGCATCCTTTGGTGCATTTACAGGCTATTTTTTCCAGCAAAACTTGTGGTGCGGGAGGTTTAGTTGTCAAAATTGGTACTAGTCCATTTTCTGAACTTTTCCAACCCCAGATGAGAGGATTTACAATATTTCCTTTCCAATGTTGCATTTGCAAGTAAGTTCTTAAACCATGATGTTTAGCAGCATCAGTTGTTGGAGGCAATCGGAACAATGAGAATTTCGCACCTGTTGAGTACTTCTGAAATAACTTACAACGACAGGTGCTTTGGCCATCAATTTTCATACCGTATAGTAATGTTACAATACATTCAGAAGCAGAACCGATGGCTGCTGGACTTGCATTTTCACACAAAAATTCATTTAAATACTTTTCCAAAAGCAAAATATTCATATTAATGAAATTCAAGAATTTCTTTTTACCAATACCAAAAAAGGAAGAGGTTGTATCACAGCCACTGAATGCATGGACGAAGCCAAGGTATTTTTGTAGATGATTAAATTTGAAACTATTATGGTTATATAATTTGGTAGTTACATTTCCTATTCTAGGTTTAAAAAAATATATATTTTCATTTTCTTCTGGTAATAATGATAGCATAATAAGAAGATCGACATCTTGACCAACTATAACAACATTTTCTGATTGGGATGCCTTATCTTTTGCAGTATTTACAATTAGTACGTCTGCATCCTCTTCAGCTTGCCCAGTCTCAATATTATTTTCTTCAAATTTTTGAATTAAATATGAAATAATTTTTTTTTTTATTATTTTCATTTCCCAAAAATTTATCAGGTTTTAATAATGGCTTTGAGTAATTGTTAATCTGAACTCCTGGCCCAACTTGCTTGGTTCGGCGTAATCTTTCTGCAGATTTCGTACCTGTATTATCGTAATCACTAGGGTAGCCATCAAACACAACAGTGCAATTCGTGTAAAAATGTTTTAAGTGTTGAATATATTTTTTACTGATTTCTTCAAATGTATCGTTGGTATTCCAAACTATTTTGTGCAATAAAAATCCACCATCGATAATGTAATAAATGTTAGAGAGAGAAACATCATTTATAGGTTCGAAAAAATCATAAAGATCCGATTTTTTATTTTTTCTCATGATTCCCTCTTGAAAGATTGACGTTGGATATGGAGATAATTCAAAATCAAAATACTCTTCCAATTCTGAATCAGTTGGTTTGAATAACAGCATCCTTCTAAATAGTGTATCCGCATCAACGACAACATTGTCTTTTGCTATTTGGATTTTGGAAAGAATAAGGATAATAAGGAGAAAAAACAATACTTTAAGATGGGTTAAACTTCTATTGCAGACCATTTAAACAAGAATGCTGCGAGGTAATTCAGTGTAGCAATATCTGTACTTAAAGCATTTGACAAATAAGTTATAGGCCGAAATTTAAAAAAGAACGTAAAAATTGGAAGAAAGTTAATAAAAGTAACACTCTTCGAAACGCTGATCTAGGTTTCTATTTGTCGTAGAGACTTTTACCAGCTACCATTTCAACGGGCGTAAAGTCAGCTTTCACTTTAATATAATAATGTCTACACCTAAATTCACTCAGAAAAAAGTAACAGGATGAAATTTGAAAAAAAATAGTAAAAATTAGCAAAAAAAGTTAAAAGTTGTCAACTTTGAAACGCTATATCTCGGTCACTATTAATCGTAAAACTGTTTACAAAATCTCATTTTAACGGGTAAAACGCCAGCTTTTTTTGTTATGCAGCAGTGTATATGCCTAAATGTACCCGAAAAATAGTTACAGGCTAAAATAAAAAAAAAAAAAAATAAAAAATTGCATTTTTTCGCTTTTTTTTGTTTTGTTTTTTGGACGTATTTTTGTTAAAAAAAAAATTTTGACTTCTGAAAGTGCCATTTCGATTGGAAATTTAATTCTGTACACACTTCTCTATTGACGTGTTTATAGAAAAAATTCATAGTTTTCGAGCAAAAAAAAAATTAAAAGTGGCCCTTCTTACTTCGATCTCAAAAACGCACCACTTTAAATGGTAGCACTCCGCGGTTTTTTCATATCTTGGGGTCAATTGAACATAATAAACAATAAAAACCCTTTACCGTTTTAGTTCCTTTCAACCCTCTTTTTTTGTACATAGACAATAGCCTAAAACGTTTTTAACAGGAAACAACAAAGGAAACAATTTCCATTCTCCTCCAAGATCGCCATGACGAGCATTAATACCGTGAAACGCATGAAAGAGTTTGTTTTCGTCCTTTTAAGAGTGAAGGAAAGGTTGAACCAACGTAAAACGTCTTTAACAGGAAACAACAAATGACACAATTTTACATGACCGCAACTGCCCTCAGGAATCTACCCTATTCCTGAGGGCAGTTGCGGTCACTACCTGACATCACCTTTCGCCATCTATTATATCCCCTTGAAAAAACAAAGAGTCCCTACAAAAATAGTCGATGCCAAGCTGTCATATGAGAAATAAGCAGATAAAGGGTGGTTTTGGCCGTTTGAGGGGGTGCGCATGAGTAAAACCTTTTTTCACCCTGTTATTCCTATTCAGCACCCTCGAAAACGTGGGGTAGGTGGGGGAAACAGGTTTACTTTAGCATGATTTTGCCTCTTTCTAGAAAATTCCGACTCCTCACATCTACTAATATAAAAATTTCAATAAATGAAATGAGGTTTTAGTTGATGAAACAGAGGCATTATTGCACCGTTTTTTCTCTTCATGGTTCATGATTGGGCTTCTTTCACCTGTGTTTTTTTGTTTTTCATTTGATTTGGTCACTTGAGTTTTTATTTTTCATTCTTTAGCAATAATAATTAATACTGTCCAAAGGGTTTCAAAAATTTGAGCTCTTCGTTTTTACATTAAATATCTAAATCTATTTGAATGTGGATTTGTTATTTATTATTGAATATGAAATACTTTTTCCGAATGTATTAATAATAATAGATAATGAGACAATAATAAACGGAGTTGCAAATCAAAGAGATTAATTCAAATATTTTAGTGAATTAACCATTGTCGCAAAAAATAAATATTAAATATGAAAACAAACAGATATTCATTTAATTTGAAATTTATAATTTGAAACTTTTAAATAAAAAGATTTGATTTTGCTAAACAAATATAACAACAACGATTATCCTTTGTCTATTATGTTTCAACAATATAATAATCCACATATCAAAGCCGAGTTAAATATGATAGTTATTCCCTTTATTGATCACAAAAAATAAAAAAGATTTTGAACGACTGCTAATATTAAAAATGTATATAATTCCCACTTTTATTTTTTCTCGAAAATACTTTTGAATAGAAAGTGCAATTTTTTCTAAAGCAAGTAGTTTAAACGGACCAATAAATTTGGGCATCTAAGTAGAGCTATGTATTAATGAAAAATGGTATTTGAGAATATATTTTTTAATCACTTACTAATTACAGGAACAAAATGGCGAAATATTTATTTAGAAAATGTCAACACATCGCATTATTTCGGCTATAACTTCTTTATTTTTGATTCTACAAGAATAAATAAATCATAGAAAGTTAAACTAACAGCCTTTAATTTTGATCTATAAAATTTTTGACGTAAACGCCACAGTTTCTGAGTTATTTAATAAATTAAATACTACTTCTTACAAGCGTTCGGACGTCAACTTTGAACTTTTATATCTCTGAAACTATTAATCATATAGAAATTTAAAAAAATACAAATTCATTCCTAGTTTTAAGCTTTTTTTGGCATGAAGCATTTTTCCTCTAGACGTGATATTTTTGAGGTTTCTTGATACAAACCGTTTTGAAATATCTTTTTTTTTTTTCGAGCTAAAATTGCAATTTTTAAGTCATTATAACTTAAAAACTAACAATTTATATAAAAAATTGTATACAACCTTTTTTCCCAAAATTAAATTTTCTTTAACTTCCAATAATTGCTTTTTTTGGAGAGGGAGTGGCAGCCAAATAAAATTCCTCAGAGTAATATAGAAACGTTTCATTGCTGCATTTATAGTGGAGTCAAAATAGGTGAATAAGGAATTCTCTGGCTACAGCAATTTTATTGTTTTAATTTGTTGTAGTTATAATAAGTGCTCTGAGCAATTTTCTGTGAAATCCGTCCATTGCTTCTTGTAGAATTTTTACAATTTATTTTTCAACTCAGAAATTTTCCGCTATTTTCCCTATTATCTTAGGTCATAATAATCCGATCGCAAAAATAAAAATGCCAAACTGTTTCCTATGAAATTATGAGTAAGACTAGGTATATGAAGAAATTTCTTGATAATTTGTAAATTTGTAAAAAATAAAAACCACCAAAAATTGCCTTTTTTTAACAATTTAAGAAATATGATGTAATAATACATCAATTTTAACGAAAGTTGGTGGAACAGTTTTTTTTTAAAGTGTAGGTTTTTACATGTACTCTATGGTGCCGTTTGGAAAGAAAATAAAATTTAAACTTAAACCAATTTTTTGGAATTTAATTGTAATTATAGAGATTGCACGTATAAACAATTTCAAATAACTACGTGATTTTTTTGTGAAACCAAAAACGATAAGCGAATTATGAAATTATATGAAATAATCAACGTTTAAAAAAATTAATGATGTTCTACTTGAATTTAAATCCGCGATACGTTAGTTTTTGCATTTTAGTCGATTATAAATAAACATATTTATATATTTTTTCTTGAAATTTGAGCATATTTTTCCAAAATGCTTATATTTCTCTCTCTGCTAGTTGAAAATTATCCAAGACTAAAATTTTTTAAATTACATCTCGTAAAGCACTCTTGAGGACATAGCCCACTCCTTGAATATTGTAACTACGCAACTAACTTAATAAATGGTATAGATCGCTCCATTTTCATCGTATCTAGTCTTTTTTTTAACATTTACTGAAAAAATACAAACTATTGACTTGTTTTTCAAAAATTACCTTAATTTTCATTTTGCAACAATTATTTGTTTAAACAATTAATTATTAATAAATCTACGTCACAAATTGGTAAACTTTGCAGTTTTTAGTAGAAAAAAGATGTTGCAAAAACATTCAGACTATTTCATCCTTGTTCGTTGACTTCCGAAGTTAAAACCCTCATAGGCTCCTCTATTAGTTGAATAGTATTCAAACGTCATTTCATCTCTGACCAATTTAAATGTTTATAATCTGTTTATATCAAGTGTTCTTTTATAAAACTTTGTAATAGCATAAAAACTTTTCACAATATAAAATAAAGTTTAATAGGCATAAAAGTTCGTAAACTTCAATAAAAACTAGATGGTTATTATATAATTTAACAGGATTGGAGTTTCGAGATGAAAGTGGTCCTTCAAACGCTTGGATGATGAGAACTCTTGAAGCACAGTTGCGTTACAAGTACAGCTATATACAGTAATATACCTACATACACACATCTCACTTTTGTTGTGTACAGTGAGACCGCGATTCATTAAATTCTGGAGATATTTATGCTGAAGAGTAAAGCAAACGTTTATTAAATTTTGTACTATAGAAGGTATTTCAAAAACGAATACAATATTTTCACTAAGTTATAATATAGTGGACGCGCTTATGTAGTTTCGTGAGCTTGGAATGAAGGAGGCAAGCGACCTATCTTATCTGATAGGGGGTACAATATACAACACCAAGTCTTCTTCTTTTTCTTTTATCGGGGCGACGAAAGATCGTCACACTCAGGCCTTGTGGCCTATTGTGCTATCGCTACGAATTTATGAAATTTTTTCATTCAGGCCGGATTCTAACCCAAAAGTCCTTCCTATGGGGGCATTCCTTATTTCCTCCAGCACCAGATAACCAATGCCGAAGTGTTTGTGCCTCAAGTTCACAAGACTAGGACTAAGTTAGGACGTGGATGGAAGTTTCATCCTCGTCCCAGCAGAACATGCAATCGGGATTGTCAACCACCCCTATAGTGTGCAAGTGTTTTCTGAAAGAGCCGTGTCCAGTCAAAAGACCTACCACGATTCTGGCCTGTTTCCTGCTTAGTCGCAGGCAAGGGCCCTGAGACAAGGAGCTTCGCTTGTCAGAGTCCTGGGTAAAAGATCCAGAAGTCAGAGAACTGGGATCGAGTCCAGTTCTTTACAGACTTTGGCGTTTGATCTTGGGTATCCGAGAATCTTCGGACTCAGTAGGGGCCGCTGAGAACCACCCCTGGCCAGAGCATCTGAACGCTCGTTACCCTCAATATTGCTGTGTCCAGGCATCCAGAGAAGCTTGACCTAGTTGAATGAACCCAGTTCACCGAGAGCCTGTTTACAGTTTTGAACCAGTTTGACTGGTCTTGACTGATGCAGGGGCCTTGAGAATATCGCTATATACAGGGTTATTGGTAATTCGATACATTCCTTTGGAGATGTGATAGGATATGAGCCAAGTAAATTTAACAGATATTTCTTTTTTTTTTCCTCAAATACTAGGTACATCATTTTGACTAATTTTTTATTAGAACTATCAAAGGTACGTTGAACGTTTTTACCTTGTTAGATAGCTATTGAAATAGACAATTTGTAAGCTTGTTACGTTATTATTTTTAAACTTGAATTATTTTTAAACCTGAAAGCTAATTTTCATTGCTTGTTTTTTAAAAAAATTTACAAGTTTTTATTCGAAATTTTCACATGATCGAAATGTTTTCGGATACTTTTAATTCCAAACGTATGACCATAGTATTGGACATGTAATTCAATAAAAAAGTAACAAAAATGTCAAGAAGTTTTTTGAAAATAAACTTTTAAGACATTAAGATCTACTATTTCGTGAAGAGAAAAACTGAAATATCTCAAAAATTATTGAGTTTTGCATAATGTATGTTCAGGTTAAATTTACTCCTTAGCTCATGCCCCATCACATCTCCAAAAAAATGTATCGCATTATTAGTAACCCCGTATATAACAGTATCGTCGCAGTTAGAATTAGAGGGTAAACTTTTTAATTTCTCATTTTACGCGGAAAATTTATTCCTCATAAAAAGTTTTGCTTTTATTAAAAATATGATTGCCATGCAGTAAGTTAACATGTC
This sequence comes from Rutpela maculata, assembly GCA_936432065.2. Classification (NCBI taxonomy): domain Eukaryota; kingdom Metazoa; phylum Arthropoda; class Insecta; order Coleoptera; family Cerambycidae; genus Rutpela; species Rutpela maculata. Next base: position 175,366,049 of record OW386287.2, read on the forward strand.
ATGTACAGGGTGTTCAGAAAATAAAAAAAATCTAAAAATTATGTGAGAGTAAACAACTATGTTCAATTTTAACGATATGAAAACTGTCACTAAGAAAAGTTGTTTAGAATTAAAATTTGTATCAGAATTTCAATTTATAGTTAAATCTGCGTAATTCGACTTTAAGAAAAATTTTTTATAAGTATCACGTGGTATCATGCAGTAAAAACTTTAATATTTGGCTCGATATTTGGTAATAAGTTCTTTGCTACTTTCCACTAATAGTTAGACAGGTATTTGTAAAAACTGAGTGAAATTTTGTTTCTTACTTTTTAGAGATATTTTTTGAAGGCGGTTCGATTAAAAAAAAAATTCCAACCATTTTAGTAGCTTCACATATTTCAAGATCCCTACCTAGGGGATAAACAAATAATACTCACTTTAGTTCCTTATAATAAAATACTTTTAGTCCACAGTACATAATACCAAATAGTCGTTTACTTTTGGCACCTTCGCCTCTCAATTAAAAGCTATCATGCAATGAAATTGTCATACTTTAACAGCATTGAAAACAACGACATGAGCAACAGCGTGCTGTATAATTTGTTTGTAAAATTGTTCAACGGGCGCGTTCTCAATAAAAGTCTCAGTTAATACCGCTGTTATAGAAAACACTATTCGGCTGATTCCCCTCCATACCTCGTTTCGTTGCGAAATGGTATATGACATGATAGGAAGTTATAATAATGCCCTATTGTTTGTGAAAAATTATCATTATTATAAATCAACAACTAAATTTGTAATTGATAATGTAGAAGAACCTTGTATATGGCGTCTGAAGGACGCGACACTAATTTGTTTATTAAAGGGCGCCAGTCACGTTCTCCCTTCTTCGTATGTGGTTTTCCACTCCCAGATGGGTTCTATATATATTTTTGAGATGTTTGATAGACGAGAAAGACAAAAGCTGCACTTATCGTAAATTGTTAACAGCGCTCTCCCACAATTGGTTTCTCTCAATATGCTCGTAATATAAAAAATTGCTTCCAACCACTTACTGTCTGCCAGTTTTTTGATCCTCCTTGAGCAATTTTAGAAAAAACATAAAGATTATGAATATTAGCGTGGCGGCGGCTTAGCCCGCAAGACCAAGAGAATGCTGCATTACAAATATTACATATAAACATGTTTACCCTTTTACAGTATTATATCAAATATTAATAAGTAGTGGGTTATCCCCATTTATCCATATTTTAATGTTGTTTTATCCCCCACGTCGTCTCATTTTGTCCCACCTTCCCCTAATTACCCTTAGTTACATGCTAATTACTTGCTAATTTTATGGACTCTCAGTTGCTTGATTTGCCTATTTACCCCATATTTACCCCAATTTACCCCACAACCCTTCATCGGAATAAGATCAAAATATAATCTAGTTCTAGATCTTGTTAAAATACATACGTGTACCAAATTTCAAGTCAGTATATTCAACGGTTCCGGAGTAATCGTGCCCACAAAGAAAAAAAGTTATAGACAGACAGAAATTTTTGTTTGCACAAACTTAAAATCTCGACGTTTCATGACACTTCTATTTCAATAATAAAAATGTTCAAAATTTTTTTTTGCGTTAATATACTTTCATTGGATGTGGAAGTAAAATCACCGATATCAGCGTTCTTTAATTCCTTTTTTGCACGCTCAGATAATTTGATACCTTTACTGAATTTATTAAGACATTTGTGAGAGACCTTTATAAATTAGCGATCGGTAAGTAATTACTTACCGCCTGTTAATTAATAAATATAGAAATTTAAAAATCAAGTTTTATTAAACACAAAATTAAAATTACAATTTGAACAATTATTAAAATTTATTGGAGCAATAGAATTCGGGATTAAAACATCTGAATCATAACTTTCAAGAATCTTAAGTTTTGGCAATAATTTCATCTTCGAGAAATTTCTAATGATAGCAGATGTCACTTGACAATAAATATTCGGTCTCATAGTAACCAAAGTGAAAAAATTTTGTCATGCACGACTTGTTTATTTTATATATTTCTAAAATACTAAATTTTTAATTTTAATTGAATTTATTCAATATTTGAGTGTGCAAAAACATCATGGTCATTATGTGTTTTGTTGGTTTCTGAAGTTTTGGAGATCTCGACTTCGTCTCGATCCAAACATATCCTCAAATAGTAAAGAACACTTATTGACCTTTATTATACTTTACAATTTTTTTGTCCCGATCTGATGTATAGAGATATTTAAAAAACTGAACCGGAAATACGAAAAAAATTACAATTTATCAGATAATTCGAAATAAATAGTGCTTTAGGTCAACACCGGATTTTGATCATATTCACTCTATGATGATTGAAACATTTCAAAAATGACCTACTTGTAGATTTTTTTAACTCGTAAAAATGACGACCCCTCTAAAATTAAGAAAAATAGCTAATGGCTTAATATTCACTGGACCACTCTATACTCTTTCTTAAATAGTTTAATTTTTTTTATGAGAAAAGTAGCAACAGCTTTTTTGCAATAATATATGATTTCAATTAACCAGCAATTCCCAAATGTAAATATTTCCATTGGCTACATATACATATTTCAATTTCACACCATTATAACAACTGTTTTCGATTTAGTACCCAAATAATATAGTTTGTTATTATATAATTATGTTGCAATTAATTCTATATATTTATATGTTTGATTTATATTTTTGATTAGAATTAATTACATCATCATTTGAAATATTACTCTATCAAAAAATTAAAGGTATTTTAGCTTCAATAATAACGTTTTAATAACTATCATAAATATTGATATTGAAAATGTTTTCATCATGATAAAATGATTTTAGATTTATTTGTTTCGACATCATTAAAACTAATTAAATAATGGATGGCGGTGCTTACAGTAAAATATTGCTCCAGCTTATTATTTATCACAAAATAACGTTTATTCAAATACAGTGTGTCCCGCCTAAGTGGACACACCTTTCTAAATTGTACCGAGACTTCAATAAAGATTGCCGTGGAAGCAAGGAATTAAGACCATGTCATTGAAAACATCAAACGTGTACCCGTATTTTATTTTTCTCTTGCACAATGGCTGAACAATGAAAAAGTGGAGAGTAAATTGGAAAGTAAATTTTCCTTAAAAATGGGCAAGACAGCTCTTTAATCGAGTGGCCTCCCAGATTTCCAGATGTTATCCCGCTTGATTTTTATTCTCGAAACCGTTAAAAATAAAGTTTACAAAACGAACTTTGTAATAAAATTGGCCAAGCTTGCCAAGAAATTAATGTTCAAAAACTACGACGAGTAGCAAGGAATAATGAAAAACGCATTGAGAAATGTATTAGTGTTGATGATGGTTTAGTTGAAAAAAAGTATTTAAATACTGTATTAAAATTCTTGCATTTAGGGTTATGATTTTGAATTATTTCACAATAAACTGATTTTGAGCACTTTTTGTTTTCACGTAAATCTTTGTTAAAAGTCTCTTAGTCCAGTCAATGAATATACTGTAGAATGCATGGAATATGCGAGACTGTTTGACTTCAGAACTTTGTTAAGAGTAGTTAGTAGGTAAACATACTAAAAGTCCCCGCCCCTGGGAGGTGAGCTTACGGTGGGAGGTAGGGGGGAAGGTACCCTTTTTGGATTTTTCGATTGTGTCTCGGAAACGGTGAACTGTAGAAAAATATGTTCTAAATAAAAATGAAAGCTAATTAAATTTCCTATAAAATTGTTTCCAACGGTTTTCGAGATATACGTTATTGAAAATCGATAATTTTCGAAAAAAATATTTTTTATGTTATATCAAATTGAAGGAAATTTAATGCTCTACAACTTCGTTTCTGACAATTTTTCTGAGAAAGGATCGTGGGATGCGCTAGAAGCAAATGCTTGACAAAAAGAGTTAGGTAAAAATTATTTTTTCGAGAAGTATCGATTTTCAATAACGTATATCTCGAAAACCGTTGGAAATTCGGCAAATATGTATGGAAACAATTTTATAGGAAATTTAATTAGCTTTCATGTTTATTTAGAACATATTTTTTGTAGCGTCCACCGTTTCATAGATATAATCGAAAAACCCAAAAATGAGACCTCCCCCCCCTCCTCCTACCGTAAGCTCACCTTCCAGGGGCGGGAACTTTTAGTATGTTTATCTGATAACTACTCCTAACGAAGTCCTGAAGTCAAAAAGTGTCGCATATTCCATGTACTCTATACCCATCTTTTGAGCACTCATTAACTGGATTATCTGTACAATTTCAAAAATAAGAAATCAGATAAACAAAATTTCAGTTCAATCCAATAACGTTAACCCCAATGGTCTCCAAACCATTAAATTTCACCACCAAATACAATTTGCATCAATTTTCAATAGTATTTCATGAACGGTTGGTGGTTAAAAAGTATAAGCATTCGAATATAACATTCATTCAAAGTAACGAAATCCATTTACATAATACTAGGCAAGCGAGAAATATAATGACAACCCCTTTCAAAACAAAATTTGGAAAAAACTCAATTTTTTACAAAGGAATAATTTTATACAATAATTTACCAAAGAAAATTAAAAATACAGAAAATTTAAACAAATTTAAAATGAATCTAAAAAATATGTTATTAACTTGAAGCTATTTGTTATATACAAATACCTTGTAAATTGTACTGTGTATTTTCCTTTAAGTTATTATATTTAAATATGTATGTGTATGTATGTATGTATGTGTATATATGTGTGTGTATGTATGTGTGTGTATATATGTATATATATGTATGTATGTATGTATATATGTGTATATATGTATATGTATATATATGTGTATATATGTGTATATATACATATTTTGTTGTGTTTGTCATTTGTTCGTTTTATCTATGAGTATTGTTTGTCATATTTATCATATACTGTTTGTTTAAATATTTATATGTGTATATTATGTTAATCCCTAATTATAAACTGTACAGTTTCTTGGGAATAAAGTTGTTATTATTATTATTATTAATGGAGCTTGGTTCGGCTTAAACGGGTATTATACCTTAGCCGGGAAAGGAGGATAGTAGTATGAGCACGTTATTAGTGTGTGCGGCGCTCTGTAGTGCAAACTATTGTGTGAAAATAAAAACTAAAAAAACGAAGCTGTAGGTTTTTCCTGTTCTACAAATTTCATATAAGACAATTTTCTCAAATGTAAGAAGTTACCTATATCGAGAATAATGCGAGAAACCGTCCTCGTGCCGCGCCCTCATTTCAAACTTTCTTTCGCAATAAACAAAATCTATAAGTTCTGCGAAAAAAATGTATAGCACATAAAACACGAGAAAATTTACGCCTTTTAATACGTCGTTGTTTTTTTATGTAGCCTCAGCTGAAACCGACATATTTTAAAAAAAACGTTTCTTAACTTTTTTTTCAAGATGGCGGAAACCCCCCTGTCGTGTAACATGCCGACCATCACCATCACCAATACACTTGCCAATGACCTCCCCCACCAAGACTCAAAAGCTCGCTGAGGTCGCACGACTCTACTTAGTGATTTCATGTATACTGACTGGAGTAAACTTTAATTATTGCAATAACAATAAACCTCCAATAGATGGCCTTTTGACAATATAAATTATGGAATATTATGCCATTAATAAGGATCTTAAATTTTGAAAAATATTTTTATTTCTCCAGCTGTTTCATACGGTTGACAAAATTTTTTTTTTTATTGCTGACTATGCCTTCAAGGTTTTCAATTGCGTTACAAATGGAATTAGTTTCATTATAATTGAGTTGACGTGAAATTAATTTCATGGTAATATTTTTTTATCTTGAAATTCATTTCACTATAATTGAATTAACGTGAAGTTAATTCCATGATAATATTTTTTTACGTTGAAATTAATTTCACTATGTATAGTGAGTATAGTCTATTGAATTAAGGTGAAATTAATTTCATGTTAATTCCATTACCATGAAATTAATTTCATGTTAATTCAATTATAGTGAAAGTAATTTCAACATAAAATTATTATTCTGTGCCTCTGCTCTTCCGTAATAGGGCAGTTGTTATCTTGAATAATATTTTATTAATTACAATTCACATTAAATCATTATCATTAACAAATATAAGAATGTATAAGCCGTATGATATAAAAAAAATGTGCTATGCTTTGTGAAAGTTTCTCCTGCATCGGGGTAACGATTTATTAAGCAACAAACTTTCTGTCACGACAAAACTCTGAAACGTCAAAAAACATTCTGCTTGATAAAAGTTTAGACTTTCCATGACATCTTGATTTTTTACATGACACAAACTCTTTCCTGTCCTAATATTTGTTTTATAAATAAAAATACTTGCAAACTCAACACCAAGTTTTAGTGCAGTTGTTGCATGATTTATAAGTAGAATCCATATTCTATTAAAACAATCATTTGACATAAAAGTTAAGTCTCCAGAGGCCATCTTAGGAGAGAAACAATGTATAAGAAATAAGAAAACAATTGAGTGAAGGTAGGGTTTGGTCTCTGAGGAACAGCAGGCGTCATTGCCCAAAATGATCCCATAGCTGCCTGAAACTTTGTCCTCTGTCTTTTATGTCTTGTCTCTTAAAACGGTTTTAGGAAGGATACGATGTTTTCTTCTATTTCTATGATAAGCGGATGAGAAATAAGAGCGTGTTACACATCGAAATACAGATCAATGCAAGTAAATGCTTACATCTTTATTGGTGCGTCGCGTCGTACATTCTTTCAAATCATAGTATTATAAAAGAATAATAATAAATCATTATTTTCCTAATATTTATGTCTATACTCAACTTTTGTTCTGAGTATATCATACATTAATTTAAAATATAACAAACTGTCGAAGTTTAAAAGTATTTTATTTGTTTTAGAAATAGGTGAGCGTACATTAAGAACTAAATAAAATTGTAGTAAAGAATTGACGACTGCGAATACCAATTTGACTAATATTTTACTAGGATAAAGCACAATACCAGGACTGCATGTAGAACAATGGTTGGGCAGAGAGTAACATGTAATAATGGTAATAATATGGCTTTATTTTCCTTGACAAATGAATAGTACAGGATGTCTTTATTAATGTGTTACTCTCAAGTTTCTCGATAGTTTTTGAAATATGTTTGTAGTTCAAATGCCATTCTGATGTAATCTTTTTCGTGAGATACGATGCCGCTAAAGAGGTTGCGTCGAAAAAAATAATTTTCTTTAAAAAATTCAAAATGTACGTAAATATTAAATATCACTTCCGGTTTAACCGAAAATGCCGGCCTTTTCCTAAAACAAAGTCATAATTTTGTAAATATAATAGTAAGACAGCGAAAAGTTTTCTGTCCAAATATGTAATATCTATATTTATTTTTATTGAAGAGAAACATACATTTTCAAAAACTTGAAAATCGGCTTGAATATGAACAAACCTACAAACATTAATTTCGTATCAGTTTGATACCTACCTACTGTACCTACATAATTGGCATTTGTAAAAAAAAGACGCTCCAATCAAAGATGGCTGGGATGTGAATAGGAGGAATGCATAGGTTTAGTAAAATATGCACAGAAAATGAGGTTATGTTGCAGTACCCAAACGCGACTCTGACGCCGCCTACATGCATTCGGTCTGTGAAATGTTTTGAACACACTAGATGGGCTTTTTTGTAATTTGAGAGCAACTATCCACTTTCTTCTAAAACTGCTGCATACTGGAAACTGGTGAAACTTTAAATTTTTATTTTTTCTCTAATAAGAAGTGCATTGAGGCACACAACAATTGCTTGGCATTTTAAAGAAGTAGTAAACAAAGATGCACAGAAAATGAGGTTATGTTGCAGTACCCAAACGCGACTCTGACGCCGCCTACATGCATTCGGTCTATTGGACTATTGGACTATTGATGTAAAGTATAGGGACTTGATATATTTCGGAAAGACTATTTTAAGCTGTCTTAAGCTGTCTTACAATTGTAGTTACAAAATTATGATTTCATTTTTTAGAAAAAGGACGTCATTGCCTGATAAACTGGAAGAGGTATTTAAAATTTACGTAAGTTTTTTACTTCCCTTTAATAGTAAATTATGAAAATACAAAAATCTGCCATTTTGAATTTGCCAAAAAAATTAGTTTTCCGACCTCTTTCTTTACCGTTCAATGCAGAACGCGCACAAATTTTTTATTCGTTTAATACACTGGTAAAATAAAATTATCTATTTTTTATAATGACAATGTTGGTTATTAATTTCATTGCAATATATTGCATTTGGCATAAATTGAATTTGAAATAGTGTAATTTTACATAAAAACGAGTCTGACGTCACGGCATTCACCTTCGATATGTAGTGACGTCAGATAATTTATTTTCTCTTGTCAGCGTCGCCGCCGTGATAAAATTGAGTGTTTCAGTGTTTATTTATTTGTTTTGTCCTAACTTTTGATTTAAGGTGAATAAATCTACAAATATTATAAATATTCTAAATATTGCTTGAGGAGACAACACCAATCACAAAGTTTCATCGGTAAAGCTAAAGCTGAAGTGGGGTGAAGGGTAGGCAGTGTGGCTATTATAGGACATCTGCACGTGACATCACAGCTAACCTCAAAAATATGTGTTTCTTAAGATTTAAGAGTATTATTAAAATTTTCACCCCACTTCAGCTTTAGCTTTGCCGATGAAACTTTGTGATTGGTGTTGTTTCCTCTTAATGCCAAAATGTAAATCAACAAGTAAATAAATAGTCTAAAGTCGCTTCACGTTGATTGTGGATGTCGTGCGGTAGTAAGCTCCGATAAGCCATCAATTTTATCGTGGAAGGCAAAACCTTCGCAGCACTTTTCAAACATGGCGAATGTATTTTCGTACTCTGGAGGTCCATACTTACCAAGTTTCTAATTGCCAGTGGTATATTTATGATACTCATCGAATTACATAGGTAAACAGTATATGCGTTAGGGAATTCTGCTACGCCATCAATTATCGTGAATGGCAAAGCTGTCGTACCACTTGCAGATAAGGCGAATATATTTTCACACCCAGTAGTTTCATACTTATCAAGTTCCTGATTGCCATTCATAAACTTATCATTTTTTTTATCTGATTTTTTTTTAAAATTGGGCGAACGCGTCTCCTTTTACCGCCCAAAATGAATGGGAGTGTGGATTTATTATTTCTGGGGGTAAATTAAGAAATCCCTCCAGCCCCGATGCGTAAACCTATGATTTATTTGTGGCTGTTTTTTTATTTTTACAAGTAATATTTGTTACACATTTGGGGATCTGCTTTACGCCCCTGTACCAAAAAAAAGGGCCGGCATGAACATTTCTGTGCTCTACTACCCCAAATTAACAACAATTCACACATTTTGGGCGTAAAATTATGACACACAATTAGTGGTCTGCGGGCTCCTGGTCTATACTGTTAAGAAAATATTTTACATAAATAGATGTAAGATTGGAGTTACAATCATAATTGAAATATTCTTGTAATAATATTGTAATGTAATAATATAATGTAATAATAATGTAATAATATAGTATTGTATTGTAATATTTTAATCACAATCTCAATAATGTAAATTTCGTAGTTACACTTTTTATTTCCTTCTTCCCAATTCCCCAAATCGATTATTTTACGGCAGCCTCCCTCTCTTTCTCTCTCTTTGAGGTTACAGCTATTTGTGGACCTTAGCCTCCTCGGGATGCGAAGAAGGACTTCCTCCCAACTGTCCCTGTCAAACGCACTCTTTCCCAACTCTCTTAATCTCAAATTCTTCAGGTGGTCAGTATTAACGTTGTCCATGGATTTTATTTTGGGTTTTTCTCTTCTCCATTGATCCACTAGTTTGCCGTGCATTTTTTCTCTGGCCGGTACACACTCTCTTCATTCTCATGACATTCCACATCCATCTGGGTCATCCAAGTTTTACTGTTTTCACGATATTGGGAGGCTTAAAGAGCTCGAAGTTATATCTTCTTCTTCACATTCCGTTTTCGTTTACAGGTCCATAGCTCTTCCTCAAGATTTTTATTTCAAAGCAAACCAGGATAGCTTCGTCGCTATTAGTGAAGACCAATGTTTAGGAGCCGTATGTTAACGATGGTCTTATAAGTATCTCATGAAGTTTATTCTTAGCACTTCGAAATGTTTTGTGACTTCAGCTGTGGGCTAATCCGAAGAAAAATTGGGTCAAAGTGCGAAGGCAAAGGAGGCAATAAACTAGAAAAAATCAGAATCATTCTTGTACCTACTTCCGCTCTATTCTGGTAGATCAAGGTCCACTCAGATTACCTGCGGATCTACGTTTTATTCCTGTGTCTGTAGGTACAATATATCATGGAGTGCCCAGAAACAGAACAACTGCCATAAATATAGGGGAAGAAGTGGCTACGGTGAATACAATCAAAAGATGTCCACAGGATGAAGTTCTATCACCATTGCTGTGGTCAATGATGGTAGATGAATTCCTGGCTTGCTTTAAACATGATATCCAAATTCTGCTTATCAAAAGTATTTAGTGTCAATTCGAGCAAAACAATTATTGTCCCATTTACTAAAACGAGAAAACTAAACTCGACCATGTAAGAATTGATGTTTGTCCTATGTTAAATGGAATAGCATTGAACTTTTACAGTAAATATCTAGGAGTATTTCTGGGTCAAGAACTTGCCTGGAACTCACATCTAGAAAAAACACTTGTGAAAGTCACAGCGGTAACTGGACTTGTTGCAGGCCGTTTGGTAAGACTATGTTTATATAATTACATACAAGCACTATTATTCAGATTTTGGTCATTGGCTCGAAATAACACCTCAAATGTGACCTACAATTTTTATAACTCTTAAAAATATATGCCCGATTATGAGATATTTAAATAAAACAAATATGTGTATACCTACTAATTTTAGGAAATGTAATAAATTTATTTTTATAAATTCTTGGCATGTAAAGTGATTAATCTGTAACACGGAGTTTCATTTGCATGAAGTAAAGGACGAGTACTATTTTTATAAACATAACAGATGTATATGTCGGAAAGTATTAGATTTACCCAAAAAAGAAAAATGAGAAGCTACCTTTTTTATTTCCTTAAAGTACTTGAGAATGTTGATTTTATTTATATGGCTTTGTATTTGTTTAGGCTTCCAATTTAAAAAGGCAAACGAGTAGATGAAGTTTATGAAGATCGTACAAATGTCCAGTTAATGGATAGTTTTACCTTGGTTTTTATTTTTTTATAGTATTTTCTTATTTATGGGGAAATAAAGCTTTTGTTAATCACTCAGTTCTTTGTAGTTAACTATTTATTGAAAAGCCAATGTAAATTCATTATTTCACTAAACGATTAATCGTCTAATCTATTCACCATATCTATTAACCAACCAGTAATAATAAAGACACGATTCTTTCAACACGGTTTAATTGCGGCATTAAAATATTATATTCTAATACTAGTGCGGAAATATCTCATTAAGTTATGAGTGCTATACTTAATGCGAACGATAGAGGTACTGCAATCACACGTGTATTGTAATAAGACATTTCCGCACGTGTATTATATACTATGTTAAAATCTGCGTACCACCATTCATCTCTTTTGTGAATCAATAGATCTATAAAAAATGTATCTTTTTCTCTAAAGGTTACTAGTAGCTAAGCGAGACGATGTTCATATTTCGGTCAAATTCCTAGCTAGATGAACTTTGAATGGTTGTAACATTAGAACCAAATCAAATCAAATTTATTGGCCATGTATATGTAGACACTCGCATCCTAATCTACAGCAGCAGGGCGCCGTGGAAACTGAAGGGCTGGAGGGCAGCGAGATCGAAATCGTATTTAAAATAATTAAAGTAAGAGCCTATTCCTACATGCGCAGCAGGTTTATTAAGGCGTGGTGCAATAAAATGTCCAGGGGCTTAACAAAACTTAAAAAATTAAGAAACATGAGAACTATATTAAAACACTTGCATAGTTTATTAAATGTTGAGACTGGAAAAAGTCACTGTAAAAAAACCGCTACAATAAATATAATACAAGGGGGAGAGCGGCTATACCGAGCCTCCGAATTTGTTATAAAATTTTCAGTTTGGGTTCTAGAAATTGTTTTTAATACAAAGCAATTTACAAACAAAAGGGTGACAAAAATAATGAGAAAAGGAAATGAAGAGAAAGATGGACAGAAAAGGTTGCAAAAAGTCGAGTAAAGGGTTGATATTTAAGTAAAGGTTAGGGTGGCTATATGTGCTGCCAAAAGATGGTAAGGTAATTTCGGTATGATCAGAAAGGGCGCATTATGTTTGTAACTCGACCTTTCTCTCAGTTGGCGGCTGAGCAAAAGGTGAGTAACCGTAGCAACCAGCTTAGCTCAGCAGTTGGGTCGAGGTTCCAATGTGTAAACAGAATTTAAGTTAGGTTATCTGATTGTCAAAAATAAAATAATTAAAAAAAAAAACTACAGAATTTTGGACGCCAGCTTACTAAGGATGGAAACAATCAAAAACAGTTAAAAAAAAACAAACAATCTATTTACAATAAAAGTAAATAGTTTACAATATCTGTACAATGAGAGATTATTAAAACAAGTAAAATAACATAACAAGTTAAATTTTAAATGACTCTTTCAATATTAAAACTAATAAAATAGACTAGGAAGAAAATTTTTGAGCAAAGAAAAAATTAAATTTAAATTGATTGAATATTTGAAATATAGCAAAGTGTAAAAAAAAAATAAAAATGTGAAATAATTAATTAACAAATTTATAAGCTTCTGACCAATGGACGGTTTTGCATTGAGATTGGGCTTACGTAACTTGGCGGAGAGCGTGGAATTCTGACGAGATGGCCACGGGTACCCGAGAATGAGGACTTACATGGATTAGAATCCGTGTCCTTGTCAACGAGGAATTTCCAGGGTGACGCTGCGTCAGGATGATGTCCAGCCAAAGAAAACAACAATCAGCGATTTTCAGCTACTATCAATCTCTATCTTGCTTCGATGTTCGGATGGTCCAGGATTTACATGAAAAATAGGGAAAGTAAGGAACCAGTTGATAATAACAAAAAAAAAATAGTAACAAACAAATCTGATAGCGAAAAATGTAATATTAAATTAGAAACAAAAGAAGTTATAATAAAAAAAACTACCAAAACTACAATGACAAAGGTTGCAATTCAAATAATAATAAAAAAAATTATAACTTGTAAAAATTTACTTCTTGAGATATAATTAAGCAAAAAAAATGTAAGTATTGTAACAAATTAAAAGAAAGGAACTCTACTAACACTAGGTTTTAAAGTTATGAAACTTGGGCACTAAAGCCTTTAATAAAATACACTATTTTGGTTTATCCAGGGAAAAATTTAAACACACAAAAATTTTGGTTCAAAAATGAGGAATAGATATAAAATATCTAATTAAGCAAAATTCAGAACTTTGATACCAAAAAAAAAATGTAGAAATATGCGGCTTATCTACCGGACTAATAAAAGTTCAAATCTTTAATTCTTCGGGATTGACACAAATTTAAAAATTCAACAATATAAGCTAAACTGAAAATGTTTACTTAATTTCCCGTGCTGGAATAATCTGGGTTACAGCACTAAGGCTCAGAACCTGTGTCACGAGGCCAAGAGCAACGCTGAACTTTCCGTGAGGTATGTGAACACATGCAAATTTAACTATAAAATGAGGTTCACTCACCTACGGCAAATCCACCGAAGTCGTTCAGCGTGTTTCCGCATGGTATCTGACATGTCCTGGTCCTGTACCTTCTGATTCTTGCACCTTGTGTAGAGACTTTGAGCTCAACTCTAGCCCACACAATATTCTGACAAAATTAAAATCACCAGCAGTAATTTGTCACACGACATAACGAAAATAGAATTTTCACTGGGGTTAACAAACTCACACGTGTTTTCAGTGAGAACACGAGGTCGCATTTCAAAGTGCCTCAACAAAAAATGTAATTAATAAATGGAATTTACTTAATATTCCCCAAAAATAAGTACACACACACGTTATCCCACTAATAATTCAATCTTTAATATTGAAATCTACCCAAGAAATCAAAGGATGGCACAAATTAAATCTAGAATTTTAAATAAATAAGCAGAGACCGTCTCACCTCCACCGTGTCAGAAACCAAAGTCCCCGTCTTCCCATACACGCATCACGGAAGTCGCAAGTCTCTTTTCGCGCATGCCTAGCCGTTCTAACTACCGAAGTGATATTTGCTCAAACAATGGAGCACAAAAGGAGGATAGACACTCTAGTGGTAAATTGTAAAACAAACGAAAAGCATTTGTTACATGTTCTCTTATTAGTTTTCTTATTAGTGTGAATTATTCTGCATACATTTAAAAAAATGTTTTACGTTTTCCTGATGATCGCTTCCAAAACATTTGTAATGATTGGCTAAATAACTCGATTTTCTTGGTAATGTCTTGAAATATTTCTTCTTCTTATTCTTCCTCTTTACATGATGGCCTTCACATTACTGTGCATTTAGGCTATTGAAACATTTCATCAGTGCATTGTTCTAAGTTCAGTTCAACTCAACTCAAGTCCGATTGACGTTGCACTTCCATTTTTAAGGTTACCCCTTTCATTCAAAAATGCAAATAGTTCTCTTCAAGTAACAGACATAGTTATTTTTGAAAAAATAAGATTTTCACTATTGGCCATGAGTTAAGGGCAATGTTCAAAAAAAGTAATGTTGTTCTTGTTTGTTCCTGATCTAATCTACATTTCATTACACCCAAAAGAACAAGCTTTCTTAAGAACTATTATTTGTTTGATGCAAGTGGGTGCAATTTTTTAAAACTGTTTCATATATAGAAAGCAAAATAAAAAACTTATCTGTATCAAAATAATAGTAGCAAAAAAGTCTCTTTAAAATATTACCACATTTATGGTCACAACAGCATTAAATTACACTTCAACTGAAACTAAATAAATGGATGCAGCTACCTGAGTACTGTTACTTTGACCACCTTATTAACACCGAAATAATATTTTCTCGGAATTTTTACCTGAAATACCATATACACAGACTATTATGGAATACAATAGGAGAGATAAAATATTTAATTAAATTATACTTATTATGATTTATGGCGAACGACGACCCTATTCTGGCCCACTGTGCATCACGTATGTAAGGAACGACCGTACAACTGCCGTGCGGATAAACTTTTTATAAGCTTTTATTTAACTTACTTTGTATGTTAGTTAGTTAGTTAGTTGGTTAGTTAGTTAGTTAGTTAGTTAGTTAGCTAGCTAGCTAGTATGTTTGGGCGGACTTTTGCAAGCCACTTTTGAACCATTTAACGACGTCCAGTCGAGCTGAAATTTTGCATACACGTGTAGTTCTGATGACAATACAATATTATGGTACCATGGTACAATATTATAGAATCCAACAATACTATAATGGAACCTCTTCGAAATACGACGTCCAGTCAAGCTGAAATTTTGCACACACGTGTAGTTCTGACAACAATATAACACTATGGTGCCATGGAACAATTTTATGGAATCCAACAATAATAATGGAACCCCTTCGAGATACGACTTCCAATCGAACTAAAATTACATATTGCATATACGTATAGTTCTGATGACAATACAATATTATGGTACCATGGCACAATATTATGAAACTCAATAATAATACAATGGAACCCCCTTCGAGGTACGACGTCCAATTGAGCTGAAATTTGGCATACACGTTAGTTTGTATGGATGTTTAGTTCAAATCTTGCAAGTTAATTTTGAGCCAATCGAACTGAAATTGTGCATACACATGTAGTTCGGATGATAATACAATATTATGGGACTTAACAATAGTATTCTGGAGCTCCTTCGAATTGAGCTGAAATTTGGCATACACGTGTAGTACTGATGACAATACAATATTATGGTGACATAATAATTATGGTACAATAATATGGAACCCAACAATAATATAATGGAACCCCGTCGAATTTTGGCTTGTTGAATTTGTCTCGATGAGTACCCTGATCCTAGGAGGTAATCAGGGTGTAATGATGGAGCCGGAAGGTGGTCGATGCATTATCAGAAATGCATAGCTTAAGACGTTACTAAAAATTTAAAAATAAAACTAAATGTAAAAAAGACTTTTTAAAAACAAGCTTTTATTATTATTGTATTAAATTCTTACTTAGGTACTTACAATCTCTGTCAGACAAAATTAATGCCGGTATGAACTTCTCGCGCGCGATAAGCTTTTAAGACAATTAATTTTTTTACATTTTTATTTTTTTCTTCGTTTTAGTACACCCAAATAATAATAAAAGTTTGTTTATAAATATTTTTTTTTAATTTTTGCTGTTCTGTTTAGTCCGATGTTTCCTGCCATCAAAGACTCCTACACAGGGAGTGAACTTTAGGTATCGTTTCGTTTTTTATATTGTAGGTCAGTCGAGTATTCAAATGAACTCCAGGATACTTGACAGTGTCTAACTAACTAACCATGCTTTCTATATACTGCAGATCTACGCCTGATCATGTTAGTATAATAATAAGACGTCTCCCTTACGAGATATCTTGTCTAGAGATATTTGATCCTACCCATTTCCGATATAAAATAGTCGAAAAATGTCCACATGTGTACAATTTTATCAAAATATATTGAGTTGTTTTCGAGTTATAATGAAATGGACTTAATAAATCATAGAGATAGATAGATTGATAAACAGACAAACAAAAATTCTGAAAATACATTTTCTGAATTTGGTATCATTAAACAAACCGAAAATATAGAACAAAAATACAATACTTTTACAGATTTATACATAGATGTTTATTAATCATATTTAATAGCATCGATGAGCTTGTTTGCTTTTATCATGGTTGCGTTATCTGCATACATAACCAAGTTAATAGAAAAAATGGTTAATTAATATACTATACAATACAGACTCCAAAACAGATCCTTATGACAGTCAAGAGCATTCAAATTCAATACATTGACGTTACTAAATACACATTATGAAAGAACAGAATCAGGCCGAACATTTTTTACTAATAAAGAAATAAATGAAATAAATAAATTACAGTAAATATAAATTATAAGCTTTATAAATTGACCTAATTTAGTTTTTTATTTTTTATAGGAGCTCAAAGGAGCAAGGATATTGGTGAGTATCATTTTCATTTTACGTATGTATCACAGAAATGAGTAGTAAGTATATAGAAATATAATCAAAATGTCAATTTCATCGATCGTTCATTGTAGTTTCGTTATTACGTGGTTTATTAATTGAAAATAAGAAATAATAAAAAATCTAGTTACAGAGTTCAATGTTGGACATTCTCCAATATTGACTTTCTATACATGTAATTTGAGTAACTAAAACTCAGTCAAAGATTTAACAAGTGCTCATTATATAAATTACTGACTGCTTTTGATAAACTTATATCTTATAATAGATCATTACTATATTATATAATAATATAATAACATCCTAATAATTTAGGATTATGCTAATTTGAATACATCAAACCAGACCAATGAGTTCCCTAATGGATGAAAAAATAATTGCAAACAACTTGGCTTTAGAAAACCCTGACCCAAGTATATAAAAAATGTATGTCTTAATCCCGCAGGATAATTTGATTGAATCTAATTTAGTTGTTTTTTTTGTTAGTCAATTATATAACATCGGTTATAAGAAAATAATAGTAACTTTACTCACTAATTTTTAAATATTTCAAAGAGGAGATATGGAAGATATATAAACTATGTAGTGTTCTTACAAAATGGAAGTCATGTAAAGCGAAATATGTTTATATAAATTAGGTACCAACGTTTATAACAAACATTTTTTAATTTTTTTAAACATTAAACAAATCTCGGGTTTTTGACGTCAAGAACCTATGTTTAAATGATTAACATTATATCACAGGAATTTAAATTTAATTTTTTGCGCCATCGTCACCTGATAACAATTAATGTTCTTCTTAGAGCAAACTGCTAATGCGCTAGGTAACCCTTAAAAACATTTTTTTAAATTCAACTATAAATAATTTCAATATTTCTGCCATCCATTTTATTAACTTAGTTTGGGTTAGAATCGATGATATTTTTTATCATTTATCGGTTTTAAAGGAGTTACGAGTGTATTTTTTAATTAAGAAAAGTTGCAACGGTCGAATTTTTGACTTGATTTTTAATATATGTATCTGGAGTAAATGTTCTTTTAAATTTTGTTTATTGTTCTAAAATCTCTGTTAGAATCAAAATAGGAAAATGATTCACTTAAGTGAACCGTGGACTGTCAAAATATTCTGCTACCCAGCGCGAATTTGAAATTGTTAAAATTATTATCTGTATCTGTTTGTAACAGTTCTTGTATAAACATGTGTAAACAACCACCGATTTCCATACTACCT